>CM043326.1:33064049-35464049 GCA_023736055.1 Quercus glauca | reverse complement strand
TCAATGCTTCTACCAACCACTCTTAAGAATCCATAAGAGTTGTTCCTGTTGTCACTCCTTATTTCCTATTTTTCTACTTCTGTTCTGCATCAAAGTTCATATGGTAATGCTTTAAATTTTTCTTGAAACATCTTATGCTATCTATTTTCATCCTACCAAAAATTCACAAGACTTTTAAATATATATTTTATTGAACATTAAGTAAATAATTCACGTTACATATTGCTGCCTCTGCAAATATTTACCAAACAATGTTTTAATGGAAAAGTCAGAGAAACTCTATTTTTGATAGTTAAAATAAATTTATTTTAAACAAGAGAAAGAATATATAATACAAGACTTCTCCACAATGTAAACCACAAACTCAACCGCAAGCTATTTAAAACTCTAAGAAGGAACAGGATTGGTCATTGGAAATTGCCTAAGAGAACCATCGCATCTTAGCAGGATTGTTTGACATCAGGTGTTGGGCACTTGTCACAAACAAACGTTATACTGTTTCACTCTTGCCAAATTGTCCAGAAGACATAATGTGACAGCATCCCAAGCTTTAGATATTTGTTGAAGTTGAAATCCCCTTGGCAACAACTTAGTAATTGAACTATGTTCCTCTGCATGATCCAAGATACTCCAAATATTGAAAATACAACTAACCATATATCTGCTTCCCTCTTGCCAAATTGTCTAGAAGACACATAATGTGACAGCATTCCAAGCTTTACATATTTGTTGACGTAGAAATCTCCTTGTCAACAGCTTAGTAATTCAACTATGTTTCTCTGCATGATCCATGATACTCCAAACATTGAAAATACAACTGACCAAATATCTCTTGCCACTATACAATAGAGTAAAAGGTGATCAATGGATTCCTGTTCTTACACATGCAACACCAATCAATAATCAACATCATGGTTTTGAAGATGATCAACCATTACGATTTTATCCAATGCCACAGCTCATGGAAAAGAATGAAATATTTGAAGGCACCTTAACGCAACAAATGCTTCTCCAAGAAAAATTAATCCCTATAGAACCCCTTAAGACACCACAGAAAGATCTTTGCAGCAACTCCTTCACAATGTCTTTTGCAAAGCTACATCATTACCAAACTGGCTCAAAATTTGATAAAAACAAAAGTGCTGACTTCTAGTTTTAGGAACCAGAGAGGGTTGCTTTTTTCATTAACAGCAGCCTTGGGGAAAATTCTAACTAATAGAGTATCACTTTGTAAATCAATATTGTATTTGTAAACGTAATAGTGAAAAAGTAGACCATTTGCTTCTTCATTGCAAAGTTGCACCTAAGTTAAGGGCTCTCATTTTTTTCCCCTATGTTCAGAGAACAGTGGTGACTGGTGATGCCGAAGAGAGTGATAGATGATTTATTTTTTTGTAGCTGGTCTAGCAAACATAGAAGCTCTCGTACTTATAATGGCACCACCTTTGTTTAATGTGGACCATATGGAGGGAGAAGGAAGTGAATGTTTAATGAAAAGGAGTCTAACAGTTCTAGAGATAAAATCTGGCTTCTTAAGATCATTGTTCGAGTGGTCCCGATCATAGGCAATAATGAGTAAATTTCTATTCTTAGATTTCATTGATTCACTCTCTATTTATAAACAATGATTAGTGTTTTCATTTTTTATGAGTATCTTCTATACACACATCCAGTGTGCATAGAGTATCTCCCCTTTCGCATTAAAATCTTACTACTTATAAATAAAAAATTGAAAGAGACAAAGAAATTTTAGAGTCTTAAAATGAGTTTTACGGCCTTGAAAATTGTCTTATGACAGCATAAAACCTGTTAAGCACTAAGATTGTGTGGAAGTTACTAAAGCATCTTGCCATCTTCCACATGCAAAGCTGAAGGTATAAGTAAAATGTTATTTGCTCCTATATATGAATGTAAGAACAGTGTGTGTCCTAACAAAATGTTAGTACTTATTTCTTTCTTCTTCTTTTTAAAATAATTTTTTTGACAAAGTAAATTGAGAGAAAACACTTACATAGCCATGTCATGTGTATTGATCAGGCATCTGGCATTTAAATTTACGTATTTGAAAAAAAAAAATCATGAATCTGCAACATTTCACCAACTGCTGTGTATGTCCAACACATCTCTGACAATTTGTAAATACGGAAAACCAAAAAAATAGAGAGATAGAGAATGTATTAGAATTACCTTGTCCTGCCTTCTTAAAATCTGCCAAGTGCCAAGGCCAAAGGTGAAAGCTCCAGGAAGGAATAGCAACCATTTAGACAATCTGGACCTAGAACTCTCATTCCCTATATAAAAACCACAAAACAAATAAGCCTTCAATTAATAAAACAACTCCAAACCCAAGAAGAAAACACAGCTACATGGACAATATACATACCGTGATCTTGGGATTGGGTTTCAGGTATGGACGAAATGGTGGAGCTACTACAGAAGCAAGAACATAGTTTCTGTGGCTGTGCAGGTAGTGGGTGGGTTCCACCATTTCTAGTGAGCTCACAAAGCTTTCTGGAAATGGCCATTTTCAACTCCATCTCATTTCATTTCTCCTCTCTCTGGGAGGGTTTATGGAGGGCTTTCCTTGGACTCATCACTCAGCATATTTAATGGGCCTTACCGGGTCGGATCATAGTTAACAGAAAACCCATTTGTCATAAATGGGCCTGCCTCGGAATCGGACCAAACCGATAACTCGTCCATCAGATTCAAAATCTCATCAATCGCCCACAAATACCCATCGGCCTCGTCCTCCCAATTCAACGACCTTCTCGAACCTTCCAAACTAAACTCGGATGCCACCGTAAAATCACCTTCTCCGCCGAAGCGAACCGGTCCTCCTCACTCTTCAAAGAATCGTCGCCGTCGATCAAACTCGTGATCTGCCGATCCCTAACTCTCTTCTCTCTTTTTCCCCCGATTTTCTCAGTTTGGCATACAGATTCATCGGGTTTGGGCATGTTTCTTTCTTTTGTTTTTTAAATAACATTTTCTGATTTTGTTTTAATTACGAAATTTAAATATATAAAAAATAGAGGGAAACAGCACTACTTAACTGAACTCTAATGGGATACTGGATTCACAAAAATTTTTAGAAGATTGAAATGACAAAATTGAAAATTAGAGGACTGAAATGGTAAAATGTGATATTTATGGTCCATTTGAATACAATTTATTCTACTAAAAACTAAAAACACTGTAGTAAATAAGTGAAAAATGCGTGGAGATTATTTTTGGATTTGAGTATTGTAGCTTAGCTGAAAATGCGTTTTTTTTTTTTTTTTTTTCACCCACCCTAGCTAACGCTTGGGTCTGCCTGGGTCTTCGAGAATATAGTTTCACGCCCACTAGAGAAAGGAAGAGAGGAAGACCTACATCGGTCCGATGTTGGTGAAGAGCTCAGAACCTAGTCTGACGTCAGCGAAGATCGGGTCCCTCGGTGTGGTGGTGGTGGATGGGTTGATTGGCAGTGGATTTGATGGGTTGATCGATAGTGGGTTTGATGGATTTGATATGGGAAGTCGGTGCTGCTGGGTGAGGTTGAGATTGGTGATGGGTTTGATTTGCGTTTGCTGGGTAGATCCGTTTGATCGGTTGATGGGTTTGATTTTTTTTCACATGGGTTTGATTCATATGGTTTTGGTTTTACTGTTTTGATCTTCTATTTTGATGGGTTTGCTGGGTTCATCATGTTCTAGGTTTGATTGGTGAAGAACACGAAGAATGGGTTTGCTCGGTTCATTATGTTTTGGGTTTGATCGGTGAAGAACACGAAAAACACGCACATGCCCGCTTTTAATGAAATGGTGCGCTCTATTTTTTCATCCATTCGTTTCAACTGGGCTTTTGCGCGTTTAGTCAGCGTTTATTTTGTCTACTGTAGCGTGGGTCCCAGCAAATAATAAACGCAAACTCAAAATGTAACTCACAAACGTGGATCCAAACAGATACTTAAAGAGTTAGTTTTAGATTTTAGCCCGGTACTAATTTGGTTAAGGTTATTCTAGTCTAACTAGGGTTTTAGTATAAAACCATATATATATAGAGCGGAGCAGAGGCGCCTCTCATGGGTCATTCATAGATGTTTCTGAAGACTTATTCATGTGCTTCTTTGTGTGTCTGAGATTGAGTTTTAGACTAGTAGTAGATGTATATGAATATGACGATAAAGCTTTGTTGGGTATTTATTTATTTATTTTTTTGTGTTATGTAGATTTTTTTTTTAAAAGGCAATTAGTTAGCATAGCTGATGCGCTTGAAATGGATAGCGTATACAGCCCTTTACGTTGCCGAAATGGAGAGGAGCAGATTATGCTTGCACATGCCGTGATTTTATTTTTCTATGCGGCTTCTGCATTCAGATGCTCCTACATTTTTCTTTTTTTTTCTTTTTTTTTTTTTTCCTTCTCACGATATTAACTTATAAATCAGGGCCACCTGTTGTTTTCTTTTGATTGGTTTTTGGTCCTTATTTTTTCATTTTGGAAAATTTTGTAATTGGTTTTCTTTTTGGAGTTGATTGTACTGTTTTTTAATATATATATATATAGATAGATATTTGTCAATCTATTTAATACACAGACATAACAAAAAGAAAATAGAATTGTAGCAAGTCTTTGGATGTTAATTTTTGCTGGTTAAATTGATTCATGAGATCAAGGCCTATGTAATCAATTAAGATTTGCTTCTTCTTTTATTCTTGAAATTTTTAATTGAGGAAAAGGATATTTTGATTTTGTCACTGGCCCCCTTAATTTTTAATTTTTCCCTTAATTTAATTGTAGTTTGACTGTTTGAGTAGGTAATAAAATTACTAACTTAAACAAAAATTTACACACCGCCCCCCCTCAACTTTTAAAATCTCACCTCTTAAAATCTAAAATTTACAACTTAATAAATCTTTGTGGCCGCTATATAATAAAGCGAAACTAGCAATAACCAATCAAAAGGCATTGGTTTAAGATGTTAATAAACATTTTATTAACATTTTACTTCAATTGACAAATGCCTAAGGGTGTTGGTTTAAGAACTACTCCTTCCATTCCAAATTGTTTGGCTTGTATTCTGTAGGGGTGATAGACCTAGGAGCCTATATCTATATATATATTGGGCCAGAGGCCCAATCCGAGGACATTAGGCAATCCGAGGACGGGTAAAAACTTTCATAAGGATCCGTGTTAGTAGGTGAGGAAGTGAAGTCCAATCAAAACCGTCCAGGAGGGTGGTCCGATGAGGAGTGCCTCCTCGGTTGAGCAAAGCCGAGCTTAGAGGGTGTGAACTGCCATCGAGAGTAACGTTCTGAATCATTCCACGGATGAAGACAAGTATCAAGAAGGAACAGGACAGAGGAAAGCTACGAAATATCTAAAGAGAAAGTTGCTACCACAGCATTAAATGCTCTGCAGCTAACTCTCTGGCCGCATTGATAAGGAAGTGATTTCTGAACAGTAACTTTCAGCCTTACAGTTGCTACCTAAAGACTTTAGGAAAGTGTTAATGGGACAAGTATCAACACCAACAATCTGACCTGCATGTGGAAGGTGGAGATGAAAAGGGAAGATAGTATAAAATGGAAGAGAGACCCTGAGAAAGAGGAATTGAGAAATTGAGAGAAAAACATTGTAGCAATCAAGAACTGAATTTGTAATCAAATTTGAGAGAAATATATAAGAACTGATCTCTTCGGACTATGTCGATGACGATTTTTTTTAGATTAAATCATTCTGTCTCCATTTTCTTGTCATCTGAGTCCACTTTACTAATTATCCAACTCATTAAAACACAGTTTTCCAACCCACTTTTTACAAATTCATTGTATTGGGCTTTTTGGACCTAAGTTCATCCATCCTTTGGCCTAGGGACCCAAATTGCGTCCTTACATATTCCATTTTGGGATGTCCCAAAATTATGTCCAGTTTGAAATGTCAAACACCATTAATTTATTAACATTTCCTTTATGCCCTCAATTTATTTGTAGGAGCCTTTTTTTTTTTTTAATTAAAAACCTAAATTTTCAAATCCACTACAAACATTTTATAGAAAAATGATAAAACAATTATTTTTTTGATAGCTTTTTATATTTTCTATGAAAGTGGTGTTAAAACTTTTCTAATATGATTTATTAACAATTGCTCTAAAAATATCCATTAACATGACCTTATAATAAAAACTTGTGATGGACTATCTTTTACATCTCACAGTACATATAACTTCATATATATATATATATATATATTTTTTTTTTTTTTTGGTAAAAAGGATAATATATTAAGAACTAAACAATAGAATTTACATGTCGATCATACAAGGTACCAGCAACATCTAAACTAAGAAGGGGGTTGAACAAAGACAGTAAAATCCTAGCCAAGAAGAGACCCTCTTCTTGCTAAAGCATCTGCACACTTATCAGCATCCTTATAACAAAGTTTGTTCCTAACTAGAGGGATATCCTTGAGTCCTCCTTTGTAGTCCGACACTATAAATCTTGTGCCATTGGAGTTTCCATACCCTATCCCAATTAGATCGATAACCACTTTCGCATCTAGTTCTATTTCCACAGCAAGAAGCTTGACAGATAGACACAACCAAATCTCATCCCTTAAAGCCCAAAACTCAGCTACAACACTGGTAGTGATCCCAATAGCCCGAGCTTATCCTTTAACCCAACCTCCATTTGCATTCTGGATGAGCCCACCACCTCCAGCAAGACCCAAGTTGCCCATAGATGAACCATCTGAGTTTAACTTGAACCAATTAATTGGTGGAGGAATCCATCTCACTTGGATTTTAACTCTATTATGGATTTGCTTCCTATTGATGCCCACGTAGGCAACTTTAGTGGCTTTTGCCAGAGTTTCAGCTCGGGCGTCTCTAAGAGGATTAGCTTTTCCAAACACCAAACTATTCCGATGGAGCCAAAGAGTCTAGATAGTAAGGGAAATATGATGTCCCAAGTAATGTCAGAAGTACCACTAGGCTAGGAGTTCCTGCAGTTTAATCTCAATTAATCAACTAAACAAGTGCCATAGAAAATGGAGGATTGCATAGGGGGGAAAATGAATTCCAAAACCTTTGAGCCATAAGACAATCCCTTAAGGCATGAATTATGGACTCAGTTTCAGCATTACAACTAGGGCAAAGAGGTGAGATATCCAGGGGCGGAGCTATGTTGGTGACTAGCCCCCCCAAAAGATTTTTAAAAAAAATTTGAGTAGGTAAAATTGTATACTTGAACAATTTTTCTAAGAACTGGCCCCCACATGATAAAATTTTTGGCCCCCCCATTTGTCCATGTTTAGTGTTCCTTCCAAACTTGCTTTTCATCTTTTAATATTTTCCCTCATTTAATGTTAGTCGTTACTGTTAAAACTCCTTCAAATGTCAGACCATTAGATTGATTAGAAGTTTTACTTTTTCAATTCCCAAGCTTCAATATATTTTCCTTGATTTGGTCTAAGCTGATATTGCTCTTTATTGTTATTATATTGCTCAATGTTGGAAGCTGATATTGTTGTCCGCATCTGTTGCTATTTGCTAGTAAATGTTGCTCTCTGTTACTGAATATACCTATTGCTATTTTTTCTGCTCTATTTTGCTGTGGCCATTCTTTTGGCTTTGTATTTTTTCTTTTCTTCGCATAAAATTTATAATTTTGTCTCAAAAAAGAGTGCTGAGCTTATTTGGAACTAGCAAAAATGACTTTAAGATCTTGAGAAGTACTAGAGTATTCTTCTCCTTCTTTTTTTATTTTTCTATTTTATAATAAACCAATCGATAAGCTTTATTCAAAATTTCATTTTTGGCTTCTATTCTACTCAAACAGCCAAATGTGAAAGTCATCTTGTGTTTTTATATATAATTTCATATTGGCTTTATAAGGATTTTGTTATTTTTATTTTCTAAAAATATTATATCCTCTTACAGATGTAATTGTTATATTTATATTTAATTTCTTGAATGGTTTGAACTTATGGTTTGCTAAAAGGACTAAGAGAAACTTAGAAGGGAAAATGAACTTAAGATACTTAATTGGTCATTTAGTTTTGTTAAGTGCTAATAAGAATTACATTGATTAAACTAATGCACAAAAACATAAATGTAGCATTTTTAGTTTTTCTTAAATTGTGACTCATTATGAGATAGTTTAACCTCGGCCCCCCAAATTGAAATTCCTAGCTCCGCCCCTGGAGATATCCATATTCCTCTTCTAGTAAGTAGGGAGCAGACTGGTATGCTAAGGTGGCAGCATTGCCATAGGAAGCATTTAACCTTTGGAAGAGATACGATTTTCCACACCTAGGCTCCTCTAAAGGGAGGTTTACTTTTATCTTCCTCTTCCAACCATCCACTTAGTTTCCTTTTTTTAATAACATTTTTTAAGTAGCTTTTTTTTTTTTTTTTTTTTTTTTTTTAAATAATAATAAAACAAGAGCTTGTGTTTTGCTATTTGCAACTGTCCACCAAGCTTTTCCATCCATTAAGATATTCTTCATCCAATGGAGGTGAAGATATAGTTTTTGGCTGTTCTCAATATAACCTAGGGCCTCTATATTTTTATTTTCTACAAGATCTTTATCTTTTGTGATTTGCTCTAAAGTTTACGTGTAGCTAATTGGTATTCAAGTAACAAAGTAATCTTTTACCATAAACTTTTCGAAAATTGATTCCTTGACTCTTTTGTTTTATCACACAAATTAATTAAGCTTTGAGTAATAGTTGGGACTTGTGAATCCACCATTATTAGCGACCATTGCCTTACCATTAACAAAAGGACGCTTAAGCTTTAAGTTATATAGAAGAAGAAGACTTATATTATAGTCTAGTTTTTACGTAGAGTTACACTCTAAAGACAACGAAAGAAGATGATTACTAGTACATAGGTGTCCTAACCCCTAACTTTTTTTTTAAGTAGTTTTTATATATAATTAATTTGTACCAGGCTTCTGGCATGCGTATCACATGATTCCATCGATTAAGATATTCTTCCTCCAATAGAGGCGAAGATATATAGTTTTTGGCCATTCTCAATATAACTTAGGGCCTCTATATTAAAATCTACGACTACAAGATCTTTATCTTTTCGAAAATTGATTCCTTGATTATTTTGTTTTATCATACAAATTAATTAAGCTTTGTAATAAAGTTGTGATTATGGAAGGGAAATCATAAATTGATGTGCATAACAATTGTATAAACTCACATAACACAAATAATACTCCAGCCAAAATTGCCATATACCACTATTTAGCAAAATATTTAGTAATATACCACTATTTGCGAAATAATTAGCAATTTATTACTTTTTTGAAACTTGAGTTTGCCGTGTAACTCGAGTTCCAAAAGCTTGAGTTTTTTGAAAAAATAGCCTTCAAATTTGTCGTGTTATTTTTTATGGAACTCGAGTTACCAAAAAAATGGTGGCTGTTTTCCATGGTACTTGAGTTTGTGAAACTAGAGTTAGATGGCAAACTCAAGTTTTACAAACTCGAGTTTTAAAAAAGTGATTGATCCCTCATTATTTCACAAACGGTATACATATTTTGCAAAGGGTTTGGCTTCTGTATAGTGTCCTGTGACACTGATGTGGGTCCCAAATGAAAGTATTATAGTGGATTTTTATAGCAAAAATGGCCAAGGACTACTATTTGAGAAGAAGGTGCAGGTTCTGTCCAGTGCTTCCAGTGCATTGGACCTGCTGTGACCATGATTCATGTCCAAAAAACTTTCATCTGGGACCACATTTCCATGCAGCACCTTTTGCTTCCTAAACAAGAGGCAAAACTCCTCTTACCCTCCTCCCCGCCAAAAAACACAGTATTTGGAAAGAATGGGCGTTAGGTTCAAACCCAGAGGCCATCTATCTTCTTCACTCTCAATTGACAACTTCCTTAAATCCTACAAAAACCTCTCTAAAACCCCACCAAAACTCTGGCTCGATACCCAACACGACCCTACAGGGATAGACTATCAAGGCCTCCCCATCTTGAAGCTTAGCCATCCCATCTTGCAGGCCTTGGAATCATGCTCTAGCGTTAGGCATTTCAACCAAGTCCACACTCAGCTAATTATCTCTGCTCTCTTCCAACACTCACTCGTCGCGAGCCGAGTTGTGAAAAAGCTCTGCTCTTCTTCTCTCACTGTTTCGCATGCTGTTTACGTATTCGATTGCCTTGATGAGCCTGATGCTTTTGTGTGTAACACTATTATAAGAAGCTATGTGAATTTTAACGACCCGTTTAGTGCTTTACGGTTTTACTATGGAAGAATGGTAGGGAAATGGGTTTTGCCGAATCATTATACTTTTCCAATTTTGATCAAGGTGTGCGCGGAGATTGGGTCGTTGAGAGAAGGGGAAAAGGCTCATGCTCGTGTGGTGCAATTTGGGTTTGAGTCAGATTTGTTTGTGCGGAACTCATTGATTCACATGTACTCGGTTTGTGGGAGGATTTGGGATGCTCGGATGGTGTTTGATGCGGGGCCTGACTGGGACTTGGTGAGTTGGAATACGATGATTGATGGGCATGTGAAGAATGGGGAAGTTGGTGTTGCGCGTGAGCTTTTTGATGAGATGTATGAGAGAGATGTTTTTAGTTGGAATTCTATGATTTCGGGGTATGTTGGGATTGGGGATATGGAGGCAGCAAAAGGGTTGTTTGAGAGAATGAAAATTAGAGATGTTGTCTCTTGGAATTGTATGATTGATGGGCATGCTAGGATTGGGAATGTTTCAGTGGCTCGTGATTATTTTAATCAGATGCCTTTGCGAAATGTGGTTTCTTGGAATATGATGTTGGCACTTTATGTGCGGAGTAAGGATTACAGTGAATGCTTGAGCTTGTTTGATAGTATGATAGAAGATGGAGAGGCTAAGCCAAATGAGGCTACTCTTGTGAGTGTCCTTACTGCATGTGCGAACTTGGGGAGTCTTGAGAGAGGCAAATGGGTTCATTCTTGTCTAAGAAATAGTGGGATCAAACCTGATGTGTTACTTTCAACAGCTCTTTTGACAATGTATGCAAAATGTGGGGATATGGATTTGGCTAGAGATGTTTTTGATGAGATGCCCATCAGAAGTGTCGTGTCATGGAATTCTATGATCATGGGATATGGTATTCATGGGAATGCAGAAATGGCCATAGAAGTATTTATGGAGATGGTGAAGAGAGGACCAATGCCAAATGATGCTACTTTTGTCTGTGTCTTGTCTGCATGTACCCATGCAGGAATGGTTTTGGAGGGTTGGTGGTGCTTTGATTTAATGTGTCGAGTTTACAAGATTGAACCAAAGGTAGAACACTATGGTTGCATGGTTGATCTCCTTGCCCGGGCTGGTTTGATGAAAGATTCAGAGGTGCTTATAAGTAAGATGCCAATGGAGTCCGGAGCTGCCTTATGGGGAGCTCTACTTTCTGCTTGTAGGACCCACTCAAATTCAGAGCTAGGAGAGATTGTAGCCAAGCGACTAATTGAGTTGGAACCAAGGGATATTGGGCCCTATGTGCTGTTATCAAATATATACGCTGCAGAAGGAAAATGGAACGATGTAGAGCATGTGAGAAAGCTGACGAAGGAAAAGGGGTTACAAAAAGCAGCTGGATCTAGCTTGGTTCAATTTGGGGAGTTTAAATCGGAATCTTTTGTGGGAAATGGTTCAGTCCATAGGAAAAGCATGGTGTACTCAATGTTGAGTGAGATTGGTGCTCGGATGAAACTGTCTTGTGGAGATTCTAATATGGCATCAAAATTGGGAGCTTAATGAAGATTAAAAGACATTAAGAAGAATTTATGATGGTTAATTATTGAAGCGGATGTGTACATATATGATTAAACGGCTGCAAATGGATCTACGTAACATGTCAAAGAATGATGACTCTAAAAGAGGAGATGCTGGGAAGGAACAGACGTACCATTAGGCCCTTCTATTGAGCAATTATGGGATTCATACAGGGCATTGCGGCTGAATGATTATTATCAACAGTTGGATACTGTTGGTAATAAGGACATGGCATTGTACAGTTTAAGAGGTTTAGTCCATATTTCAGATTCAACTTTACTTCTGTATCCAGCATAATCTTGCTAAGTAATCAATGGCAGTGTTGTATTAAGCATTAATCTTGTAGAATAAGTTTTGTTGAAATTCTCTGATCTACACAGATAACGTTACTGTGTATGGATTTATTATTTTTTTTATTTTTATTTTTTGTGATTTTTAACTTTTGCATTAATATTGCAATGCTTACAAAAAATAACATACCTTTCAGTTCTTGTAAACTTGGCCCTTCTAAGTTCTTCCCCTCAATTTATTTTTATGTTTTGTTTTAGGCTAAGCAATTGATTTGAAGAAAGAGAGGAGTATATGAGGCCTATTAGGCGTAAAACTCAAGCCCACCTGAAAACCCCCAGGGTAGATACATTTTTTTTGGGTAAGTAATCTATCTGAGGAAGGCCAGGAGTAGATGAAGCCCAATAAGCATAAGCCATAAGCTCGGTTTCCCTTCTTCTGTATTAACCTTTAGATTTTGCTCTTGAATAGCATCAGCAAATTGACATTACTGGTATATTCTTTATATTATTACTATTAGACTTATTATTTTTCTCTTTCTTTTGTGAGGAGAGAGTAGACAGGTCGAAGGGACAGAGGGACGGGGGTAGGTGCCGATCGATCCACAAGCCTATTGGCTAACTAGTGAAGACTTTGAACTTTCAAAAGGAAACTATGTAAATTAGAAATAATGTCTCTACTCACAATGATTGTACACTATTTTTTTCAAGGTTCCGTAAGTCATTGTGCTTGCACTATACGTCTATGGAATTGGAATAAAAATAATTGCTGCTTGACATGCTGCTTGGAATAACAATAATTACACGCAGGGGAGGTTGGTAAATACATCAATTTTTAACCGATTGATGATTAATCTAGGTCAAGAAAATAACATGCTGATTTTTGTTTTGCTTTCAGTCTTCTTAATACTGTCAAGTACCTGTAAGTACCATGATGTGTGAGTATTTAGTTATTTACTAGAGTGGATAGGAAGGTTTGGCCCTCAGAGACTATGGAAAGGGTAGAATGACTGTGAATCTTAATTTTTTCATTTAAAAATATCTTTAAACACCATTTGCCCATCAAAGCATTCACCACCAAGTTCAAACATGGCTGAATAAACGTATCACATTCTTGTAAAGATTCAGAACTGTATCTTTCATTGTCTTTGATCATGCATAATTATGCAGGAGCCAGGAGCATGAAAGTATGTGGGTAAAATCACCATATACCACTGTTTGGCAAAATATTTAGCAATATACCATTGTTTGTGAAATATTTTGCAATCTATCACATTTTTTAAACTCAAGTTTTTCGTAGAACTCGAGTTCCAGAGACTCAAGTTCTTTGAAAAAATAGCCTTCAAATTAGCTATGCTATTTTTTATGGAACTCGAGTTACATCAGCTGTTTTCCATGGAATTCAAGTTTGTGAAACTTGAGTTACGCAGCAAACTCGAGTTTCACAATCTTGAGTTTTAAAAAAGTAGTAAATCCCTAATTATTTCGCAAACAGTGGTAAATCCATACATATTTTTCGAAATTAGGGTACTTGGCCATTTTGGTCGAAAGTATGTCCAAAAATGGAGAATAAAAACTAGATTTTGAGAAGTATACAAGAAAAATAGAGTGGCCCTTCTTGGTTAATTACTTTGGTAAGCATTTTTCACAGATAAGCAGATATTTGGCGGCTTTAACTAGAGCAGGTCAGGAAAACTGGGAATTTTATTAGTCAATGATACAATGATTACATTCAGGAATGAGAAGTGTTCCTAACTCTCTTATTAAAGACTATTTCCATCTCTGAAGAAATAAAAAGCAAAGAGTAAAAAAAACAGTAACAAATCAAATGAACTACATATGAGAATATAGTGGGTAATCATTGCTGTGGAATAAATATGACAATAGAATAATAAAATCTAGCTTGTCTATGAGTTCACTTGTACTCCTGTGTCATATGTTTCTCCAGCTTTCCAGTCTTGAGGTATGTTATTTATAGGAACAACCCATGACTGATCATCTTCATCAGCGCCACTGAATAACATTCTTAGAGACAAAGGTCCGCTTGGGGGTGAGGTTGTGGTCCACACTGCTCCATAACTACGATCCAATAGCTTGCACCCAAAATTTTGAGTCTGCACATTTTGAAAAGTTTTTCATCAATAAAACAATTAACAATTATTATAATGTTGACACTAGTAGGAGATAGCTAAAAAGACAGGCTATATATATGGGCCATAGGTCAGGACATTATTATATGCAACCCCTTTTGTGTAGTAATCTAGACTAGTTACTCAATTTCTCTCTTTTGTTCTTACAACAGATTATTTTTGAGAACAATTACTAAAATTTTTACCATATAGACCTTACAAACTAATGTGTCAACTTTTAAACATAAACAAATTCAATTTTTATTCATTTATTATGTTGTTGATGTGGCACCAATCACATTCATTGTCATGTCCTTTATAGTAAAATTGGTGATAGTTTTAGCATTTTCGCCATTTCTATACCAACCTTATAACCCCACATTTTAATGCCATCTTCACCGAGTTAAAGCGATTATTGTATGGAAAGCAAGTATTTGAAGAGAAAACAAAGTTGGCTCAATTCAAGACTGGATGGATGAAAGTTAACAGTAAGAAGTGTATTACTACCTCACAAAGCTGCACAGCAGTGATATCTTTCTTGCCTTGTTGATACCATATGACAAAAGCCAAGTAATAAGGGTAGTTACTGTTCTCATCTATCTTGATTGTTATGTTTTTGTTCGGGTAGCTGCATGAGACACTGTTGAAGAGAGAGAGAGAGATATCTCCCTGAATTAGTCTACAGAGTTATTTGCAAATAATTGGTGTGCTTTAAGTAATCCATCAAATCAGAAGAAAAAATAAAAGAATTTGCAATTAAATAAGGACTACTGGTAAATGAGTAATGAAAATAACTTTATGCAATAATGTCTTTCATTTATAAGTTCCTTATCTTGTTAATCAAGTATCAAAATTTAATTAATTTTAAAAGTGAAAGAGATATTATCTTAGGCTTAAATCTCTTTTCCCTTCTGCTTTAAATTTTTTTTAAGAGATAGTTTTTTCTTAAAGTTGATCATATAGGTAGCCTAATACTAAAATATTATCTTACCGTCTGTAATCAATATCAACCACACCAAGGGAATACAGAGAAGCAGCTGCATCAGTAGTTTGTGCCATTCGGCCAAAGGCTCGTCTGCTCAAAATGAAGTCAGTGCGGTCACTTGAGCCTGAATCCGTTATAACTACGGTTACTCCTTTGTCTGAGCAGTAGGCCATGTTTGTGCATTTCACCTAGTGAAATGATTTTTTTCGTTAAGGAACATCAGAAATAAACTGAACCATTATTCATAGGTAAGCTAGCATATGCTATAGGACTAAATATCATATTAGAAGAAGCACAGCTTTAAAATCTGAGATAGATAGATGCTGCATCCACTCACCTGGTAGCAAGCGCCACAGCCAACACCATTTCTATAGAGGTCAGATGCAGCTGATACATCCCCGCCATTAATTGTAGCTCCAAAGGAACCAAACCCACATGCTCCTCCTGTAGTTCAATAAATATGAAAAATAAGAATGCATGTCTAGTATGTACAACAATATCAAAGTATGCCTTTTCTTTTTGTTTTTATTTAATTCTCTTACTATCTGTTCCTTGTTCATCAGAATTTGGGTAATAAGCTGCCCGAGAATGAATGAAAGGGTCGCTACTTGTTTGAGCCCCTGCCAGCGTTAGCATGAGAAGCAAAGTTGCAACAAGGGACAGAGGAGACCATAGAGACAGAGCCATTATGGAATAAAAAGGATAGAAGGCTGAAAGCACAAAAGACAAGGTGGTAGTGCATGAAGCCAAAGAGGCTTGTAGTATTTATAATGAACCAAAATCCACCTCCTTAAGCATAGTAAACCTTACCAACCTTGACATTCTTCTAAAAAGCATTTTGATTTAGTGGGATTCGGTTAGTATTGTTTCTCAGCTACCTTATTAGACTTGGTAATTTACTTTTTTTTTTTTTTAAAGAATAATATAGAAAAACTCTGCCTTCTGACCTTCCAAATTTTATTTGTACTTTTCCTCCTTGACAAAATCTTTTTAATTGAGTTAACAAAAGTCCTTCTTAAACCGTATTTGAATGTGAAACAATCCTTTTCTACTTAATTCAGATTTATCAAAATTAATATTCTATTAGCAGTCAATGCTGAGTACAATTTTTTTTTTTTTTTTTTTTTTTTCACTCTATAAATTCTGCAGTTGTCATGGACTAATCGTTGTTTACATCAAAAGCATATTGTGGATAAGTATGCACAAGGTGGAAAATGTTGGAATCTCTGAACTCAGCCAAATTGTAACATGCTAGTTATTTGACCACAACATACGATTGACCTTGACATATATACCAAAACAATAAGTCTAACACAACAAATTTCACAACTATTGAGCTAGCATGTTGTGATTGATGTACGATGTCAATGACTCAATGGCGGTCCTAGTAAAAGTAATGTTGCACTAATCACAATTTGCCATCTCAAAAAGTTGTGAAAAAAGTGTAAAATTTGTTGTGGTTGTGGCATTATTGATACCAAAATAAGTTGAAACCAAAGTTTGAGTATTTTGAACGAGAAAATAAACAGTGGGTTGGCTTGAAATGAAAGTAAGAGGGACAGTTAGGTGCCTTTGCACTAGAGAACCAATGTTAGGCATCAATTGATGTTCCCACTTATGTTAAAGATCACATTAGAACCCTGATCCCTATGTGGAAGGTGCCAGGATGCAGCCATCTCATTATGAGTTAAAATTGGCATGTTCCTCGACTTAATTTTTTATTCAACTCATCTTTAAAAGTGCTAAAGAAAACTAGAAAGCAGATCTTTCTCAGAGTTTCTTCTAAAACACGCCCATAACGGTTAATTCATTGTCAGTTAAATCTATATTCATCTCTTGGATTCACACATTGTAGAAGTAGTCTAGCTGAGCTGACTGGAATTTTGTTGACGGGCTCAAGAGCACCACGTTTACAGTATGCCGACATAGACTGACTTGAAATCCATCCGTTCAACCACATCAGCCATGACATGGAATCCATTTTGAAATTTTGGTCCCCCATCATAATTTCCTCCTATTTTTATCAGTGAAAAATAAAAACCTTGCATTATATTCATATCAATCTAAAGCTCTGAGGGATTGTCAGAATATCTTTTCAGGGACATTGCTACATGTTAGTGCTTGAGGTGACTTCTAACTAAGACTTGCACTGTGTAGATATGCATGAAATTGTGATGCAATCAATGCTTAAGTAAGATTCTTAAGTAAATTTTCTATCTTCATATATCAATAATTGTAAAATTCGAATTATATAACATAGGTTGGAGATACTCAATTGTTTTACTTTGAAAAGGAAACACGAAAAGAGGATTATCAAGTAGCTTACAGTTTTGTCAACCTAATAACTTCTGTTAAACGTGAGGATAATTCTAGGCCAGGGGAGCTGTAAGGGACCAGGAATTAGTTGTTGAGAGCATATACAACTAATACAAGATTATTCAAAGGGATGTTGGTACAAGTGACTGGTTTTATACATGTTACTCTTATGATTGCGTTTCCAAAGTGGGATGTGTCGTCATGCTAGAGAAAGGGCATCCAGCCTCATAATATTATTTAATAGCATCATTTCAGGGTGTCGGTACGTATAGATACTTTTTTTTTTGAAGGGAAGACTGCATAAATTAATATTGCTCAAAGGTTATAGATACATCATATAGAAGAGCTTGTTCAATGAAACAAGGGTTCTCTTTTATCCAAGCAGAAAAATCAGCAGTGTCTAAAGCATGCTTTGCTAGAAGATAGGCTGGCCTATTGCCATGCCTACGGACATGAGACAGTATAGATACTTGTTAATAGTACCCAAAATACATAGCAAGGTATTCATACATTTCAGGGTTCAATTCTTTTCAGTTTTCAACACTATCTTTGAACTTCCAAGGCATATTTGATATTACATTTGCATCAGCATAAACAAGATACATTCTTCTTCTTATTTGGGTGACTCTCAATGTGTCGGGGGTGGGGGCGTTTGCTTCTTGGTAGAGAACTTGGCAGCCCCACGGGCCACGTCGTAATTATTAATCTTTAGAAAGTATATTGAGTTATGTTAATCGACACTTTTGATATCTCTAAAGAAGATGTTCAATGTTCAAATCCACCATCCTAATTATCATAATTATTAATTTTTAGAAAGTATAGAAAAAAATTGTATACTTTTTTAAAAACTTAAAATATCTACTAATTTTAGAATATATATATATTTAGATTCCTAATATCATTATCAAGTCATATGACAGTTTACAGGTTGGTTAACAGTAGAAAGAAATTGAAACTAACGGGCAATAGGCAAATTTAAGTGGGCCAAGGAAAGTACTTCGGTAATACAATTACCGAAACACTTGTCCTTTTTTTTTTTTTTTTTTTGGTATTTCAGCGACACTAATTATGAAATTACTTTTTCTCCCTCACATCGCATCATTTTTCTCTCTTCTCTTTTACTTTTTCTCAGAATTTCGGCAATAGTATTACTGAAATTTGCTTTCTTTTTATTTTTCTAAAATAAGTTTGAACAATTCTCATATCACAAATAAACTTCATTTTATACAAATATTCAGCGAAAAGACTCCACAATTCTACCATGTTTTTTTGAACTCTGTTATTACAAAGAAAATATAAGGGTCTAATAGATTTGGTATCCGATTCCAAGGCCAAAGACGACAAACAAGGTTCAAGAATATTAGGCCTTCACGGGAGGGGCTAACTAAGAGAGTATTGATTTATAAACAACTGACGTAGTCAAAATTTTCTAATGGATGATATAAAATATAATCAATACGAAGTTGTTTAGCTAAAAATATCTTAGTACCAATCTAGTAGTATTACTTTTACACTGCTCTATTCCACATAGTGAAAAATTTCATTTTGCTTCGTTATGGTTTGGCTTGAAGAGATTCCTCCTTGCTTGTGTCTGTTGTAATCCAAAATGATATTGTGTAATTGCTATTTTTCTTTAATGAAAGTTCTTTTGATCTGATTCTCAAAAAAAGAAAAAAAAGAAAAAAAAAAAACTATTGTAGCAATGTACTTTACTGTGTGGTTTCAATATGCCATGGGGAGTAATGTTTGCAATGGGCCTATGGACCCTGTAGAACGATATGAACAAATTCTCTTATCTTGGAATTCCAACCTTAATAGAGATCTGCATAGGGATTCATTTCATAGATAATTAGAGTTTTTCACTCACTATGCAAATCCGCTGGGAGAATAACAAACTTTGGTTTGATTTAAATTGATTACAGACAGGAAATCTAGGTAAGGCTCTAGCTGGGACTTCACTGGGGCATGGTTAAGAGGCTTCACTAGAGCCGTTGGTTGTTGTGAAGTGAGTGGTTAATGCTAATTCTTTTAACAAAATATTAGTACATTTTTTGTGGGCTGATTGCAAGAAGTTGCTAAGAAAGAGTTTCCAAACGTTACTCCAACACTGGTAAAGGGAAGTTAACCAATGTGATGGACTATCTTAAGAAAATTTTGATAAATTTTTATGAAAAATGTAAAAAGTTATCCAAAAAATCAATTTTTTTTTTCTTTTCCCATAAAAGGTTTTTTAAAATATTTCCTAAATTAATACACTTAGGACATCCATTAATTTTACCCAATTTTAAATAGGAAATGCAAACTACTAGGACAGACTTACCAAAACTTCTGTAACTATCTTTTAGTTCTTTTTTTTTTGAGAAGCAACTATCTTTTAGTTCTAATTAATCTTAGACTTAGCATTGGCACCACTAACCTTACTCTAATTAGAGAATGGGGATTCAAACTTAAATACTCATCTCTCTCACATAAATTGTAAGTCCCACCATAAATTTAATTAGTGGGACTCACAGTTATGTGAGAATGAGGAGTACACATTTATGATACTCTGGAAATACTCAATAATTACTTCTGGATATACCACTTAACTAAACCGCTTTTAATGGCACCATTCACCTACTGTTCTCCTTCATAAAAGACCTGGACAATACCACTTAACTAAACGGCTTTTGATATGTCCGAAGGTTGATTGACACATTATGTACGGTGGTCAGTAGTAGTATTAATATTGAGAGAATTCCCTGAATAATAAACATGTAGAAATCTGAATCAGACAATCCACGTACGAGTCATATGCAACAAAAAAAAAAAATGAAAGCAACTTAAACAATGCTTTAGATTAGATTTGGTTCATCTATGGGAGATTTCACTTCATATTAATGTGATTGGCTAAATGGTACTAAATGCACGAATTTGAATAAAAAATGTAAGTACTTTTTTTTGTCAGCTTCATGGTAAGTAAATATTTGGCAAAAATGCAAAACTGACCCTTTAATTTTCATATTTTTTCATTTCAATCCTTTAACTTTCAGTTCTGTCAATTCAGTCCTCTAATTTTCAATTTTTGTCAATTCGGTATTCCGTTAAACTTCAGTTACATGCTGCCGTTAGACTTGCTGAAATGACACCGTTTTGCTTTTTTTTTTTTTTTTAATTCGAAATTAAAAGAAAATAAAAAAATCTGAAGAAAAAAAAAGAAAAAAAAAAAGAAGAAGGGAGAATTCGTCGTTCTCCTTCCCTGAATCAAAACAAAACAAAGAAACCCAAATCTTTGTACCATACTTTTCAGTTTTCACTCCTACCGCAAAAGCCAAAGCAAGAAAGCAAAGACCAAGAAAGACCCAAATCCCTAACCTGTGTAACTTTGAGAGAGAGAGAGACTGAGTTGATCACCGGCGTCCGGTACCAGAACCTCATCGACATGATGGTGGACGCGGTGGTAGCACCATGGCCGTCGCCGGCTACGAGAATACTCCGGTGGTCGTGGTCGAGACTGGGTGGCCGAGCTTCGGCGCCGACGCGAGCGAGGTCGAGGCTAATCTGGCTTACGCCGAGATGTATCTTAAGAACCTTGTGGAGCATTTGGGATCGGGGACCGGCACGCCTCTGGGGAAGGAAGGAGTGGCAGAGGTGTATATATACTGTTTGACAAGGAAGTGAAGCAAAGGAATGATTGGAATTAGGGGATTCTGTATCCGAATATGACCAAGAAGTACAAGATCGAGTTCTCTGGGTGTGGGTGCACTGGAATCATCAATCACCAAACTGGTTTCGTGAGAGTTGGGTCTTTCTTGGTCTTGTTTTGATTCAGGGGAAGGAGAACGACGACGTCGTTCCCCTTTTTTTTTTTTTTTTTTTTTTTTTTTTTTTTAGATTTTTCTTTTTTTAATTCCGAATTAAAAAAAAAAAAAAAAAAAAAAGGCAAAACGGTGTCGTTTCAATGGGTCTAACGGCAGCAAGTAACTGAAGTTTAACGGAGTATCAAATTGACAAAAATTGAAAGTTAGAGGACTGAATTGACAAAACTGAAAGTTAGAGGACTGAAATGAAAAAAATGTGAAAGTTAGAGGGTCAGTTTTACATTTTTGCCTAAATATTTTGTTCTAGACTTCTAGTCTTTACACAAATCATATCACTCGCCATTTTCTTCTTTGATGAAACTAAACGTTGAATTCTTTTTCCCCTTAATAAATGTGTGTAATTCAGATTCTTTGTACCAGCCACCAGAGAAATCTTTCCTAAGGTTAAACGTTTTATTTTAATAAATGTCCCTGGAGGGCAATCTTTCCAGCCTAGGTATTATATCATCTGTGAAAAAAAAAAAGAAGGGGATTAATAATCAATGCTCCACAGCAAATTTCATTACTTTTAATGAGGTAAACTATGATTACTAATCATTCATTAGCATAATAGTATCACTTTACATGGGATGTGATCAAGGAAGGACATAGGTGGGGGCCCAAGGAAGCCTGGGCCCCTTGGTCCCTTTTTTTTTTTTTTTTTTTTTTTTTTTTAAGTTACCATATATTTTATTTTTTTAGTTTGGGCCTCTTCCAAAACCTTAGGCCCTCCTTCTCCTCAACAAGCATAGTTAGCCTCACCTAAATAGTAACTATCCAATCCAAAAACTTAACAAAAACAATAAAAAACATTCACAATAGTGATTGTATTTTAGCAAAAAAAAAAAAAAAAAAAAAAAACGATTTTACCACAAAAACCAAAAAAATCAAGTGTTATTGGAGAAATGGCCCCGTTTGGTAACAGTGTTTAAATAACGAAAACTGTTGTTTAAACACCACAACACGTATTTTCACACATTTTTGCACCTACACGTATTTCCACAAAACTTAAACAACATTACGAAAAATCTCTTACCAAACGGGCCTTTAGCTAATTTTTTACAACTACAGTAAATTGGTATAAATACTAGTTGATTGTAGCAAGTTGTTAAAAATAAAATAAAATATTTTATTAAGATTATATCTCTTCAATTAAAAAACTCAAATTCTCTCTCTTCCTTTATTATTTTAATGAGTTGTTTATATTATTTTAAAGGGAAATGCTAACGAGTGCCCTTAGAGTAATGGTTAATAATCCATTTAAAGAAAGTTTTTATAAGAAAAAAAAATAATATTTTAACAGCTTTTTCCATTTCCCATAAAAGTAGTATCAAAACTTTCCTAGAATAGATTATTAACCATTGCCCTAAGAACACCATTTAGCATGACCTTATTTTAAATTAAGTGATAAAAAAAAAATAGAACATTTGATATTATTGTAAAATGAGGTGGTAAAATAGATAAGTAGCTTTTTGAGGTGCTAAAAGCTAAAATTTTTAGCACCGCTACTGTGAATGCTCTAACTTCAATAAATAAATTATAAAAAAAAAATCCTAGCCAGCCTAGTATTAAAAAAAAAACTTTTTTTTTTTTTTGGTTTGTTTGTTGTGTTTATTGGTAAATGATTACATCTGCGGGAGCATTTTTTGCTTCAAAGGAAACTCATGTGTACTCCTTTAGGCAAATTTTTTCTCTTGTCCCACATTGGAAGGGTTTCCTTCCTCTTAGCACCTAATAAGGCATGAGCCAATGGCATTAGAATACCGCTAGTTTGGTTAATGCCTTATAAGGTGCTAAGAGGAAGGAAACCCTTCCAATGTGGGACAAGAGCAAAAATTTGCTTAAAGGAGTACACATGAGTTTCTTTTGAAGCAAAAAATGCCCCCACAATAAAAGGATCAACCAAACTAGTGGTACTCTAATGCTTCAAAAGAAACTCATGTGTACTCCTTTAGGCAAATTTTTGCTCTTGTCCCACATTGGAAGGGTTTCCTTCCTCTTAGCACCTTATAAGGCATGAACTAATGGCATTAGAGTGGGCATTTTTTGCTTCAAAGGAAACTCATGTGTACTCCTTTAGGCAAATTTTTGCTCTTGTCCCACATTGGAAGGGTTTCCTTCCTCTTAGCACCTTATAAGACATTAACCAATGGCATTAGAGTACCAACCACAACATCTTAATGTATTTAGAAACAACGGTTTTGAGTATTTATATTTTTTAATACTATATGGATGCCAATTTGGAGTTTTTTTTCTTTATATTCTGGCCTCAGCTAGTTTAGAATCCTGGGTTCGTCCCTGGATGTGATCACCACTAACATAATTTTTAGGGTTAATTACTATTTTGGTCCTTATTATTTGTCCTTTGTATTAAAATGGTTCATAATGTTTTAAATATGTCAGCATAGTCTCTAACCTTTTTAGGGACTAAAAATTGGTTATTATACATCATCACAATAGTTCACTTAAACTGTTGTAAAATTTGATAGTGTCAAATGTTGTTATGTTGGCAAATTCGAACTAAAACACATTTTTTGATGTTTTAGTATTGAAGATCTATGTTGAAGATACAAGAAAGCAGCTCAAATATTGCTCAAAACAGTGAAGAATTGATGCCTTGACTCTAAGCTTGATTCTACTCGTCTTATTGAGGTTTAATGAACCTTAACTCCTCTCAATCAATAGAGCTACGAGATTCTGAATAGAAATTTTCAATTTCCACCCATGATGACCTAGCCCACTTGGGATTTGTGCACTAGGGTTTCCAAAGGAATAAACAAAAACTAGTGGAGCCTTCACCATAGAGAGAACACACGCATATTGTGAGAAATTATTGCGACGTTGCACTTCTTTGGTTTCTTGTACCGAGTTATTTCTGGTTCACTATTTGAAGCATGTTTTCTTGCAAAGATCTATGCACCAAAAACTATTGCAATAAAGCTATTGTTTTGGAAAAGTTAGTCACGAATTGGAGATTCATGCACATCGAATAAGGTCAAAAAAGAGTAGTTCAATTGAGTTGGAACAACGTTTAGATAGTTCAGTAAGTTCTATTGTAGGTTGGAACTTTGAAATCAATTATAATCCTTGTATTTCTACCATCAATCATTAATTTATTAGAAGGTTTTTCAATGAGTTGTGGCCTATATATAACTTTCTGGGGTTTTCCTTATCGTGACTAGTGCCAAATTTATTTTTCATAGCATTAAACTCTAGATTGGTGATGTAGTTATACTTTAAATTGAATCTTGCATAATTTGAATTAATTAGTCAACTTGAGTACTTGGTTTATTCAACTGTAATCAATTTATAACCCAACAAAATTTATTATGAAATTTGTTGTGGTTATTATTATAGACAAGTAAACAACAAGCAACAAATAAAAACAAACAAACAAAAAAGAACAATGTTGTATAAACACCATGTTTTCTCAACAAATTTTGTACTGGTTGAGTGGGCAAAATATTACTAACTTTCCACCTAGACAATTGTGAATTTTGTGTACCTCTAGTCTAATTCATAACAAAAGGGAATGAAGTAGCAAACTTTACTTTTAACTTCTTTATTATCGGAGTTGTGTTAGGATCACCGAAAATGAATCAATTTTATGTCACAATTCGCCACGTGGCGAGTTGTGACCGGTGAAAGTACGTCCATGGACCATGTGGGAACACACCTTCACTAATAGCAACTTGCCACGTGACGAGTTGTGGCTCAAGATTGTGCCATTTTCGATGATCCCAGCATTTTCCTTATTGTCGGGGTGATATTAGAATTCAAATAAAACGTGTAGAAACTAGAAAGTAGAAGCTGGTGGAAACTAGAAAGAGAGGCATTGATGTGTCTGCGATTGGATTGGTTGGTGTAGAGGACTCCCTCATTTCCTGGAAACTAAAAAAGTCTAGCCGACGCGTGAAACAAGTGAAGTACCGATTCTGTCATAATAAACACCACAAATAATAGCTTTTCTTTTTATGATTAATCCCTTCACTCTTGCTTATTCTTATTTGTTGCCAACCCCTTTCATTTTGTATGCGTTTAAATACTGTATAATATTTTAAAATTTTGTAATTTTTTATATGAACAATAAGATCATCTAAACTCTTGAAAATTGAGTAGATACTATTGTTGATTTGAAAATTTTAGAAGAGGAAATTGATAGCTGGAGACCATTATCCTCAGTGGCAGAATCATGATTTTAGTTAATGGGGGGCCAAAATTAAAGGACATGATTGGGAGAAAAATTAATCCTAACAACATTAATCCATATTAATAAAAAATATTATATAATAATAAATTCATACAAAATAAAATATAAATGTAAATGTAAATTGTAATTTATTTTTTATACCTAGTTTAATTTACTTAGTTGCTTTCAACGATTTTTCATACTTTTGAAATTGCTTCATGATTATCTTTTTCTCAATAATTTGATTACTCAAAATAAATTGAGAAAATAAGTCAATATAAAAATGTTAAGAGTATAATAATATGTCTAAGAAGTTGTATACTTAGTGTCTTGATAGCTTCAAAAAATTTATGTAGAATTCAATCTTTCTTTCTCTATTTATTTTTTAATTATTAAAATTTGGTTCATAGCAAAAACTTATAATTTGAAATGATAATGGAGTCAAGAAATTAATTGAAAAGAGTTAAGCGAAGGGCTGGAGGCATTAAGGATTTAGTGCCGTAAGAAAATAAGATAGAAATAGTGATTTAAAAAAAAATTTATTTTGGGTTAAAATAAAGGACTTCTTATTTTGAGTTTCAAGTGTCGTTATAAAACCGGTTTGCTTTGAAATGAAAGAGTGTCATGAATGGAATATAGAAGGTTCAATTTCAATTGTAAATTTGTAATAACCCCAATGGGTTGGCTAAGTGGTTCTTAAAACCTTATGATATCCTTGAGATCTTAAGTTTGAAATCTCTTAACAGCATCTAAGAACTATCCCATGAGATTTCTCTCAGTAATAACCTGGTGTGTGTAGGATAAAGAGACTGAATGTACTCGAAAAAATAATCAGATACTCGAAAAAGTCTAGATACTCTTGTTTGTAAAAAAAAAAAAAAAAAATTCAAAATGACTATTATTTCTTTTCGCAAAATTTTTTATTTGTCAAGATGGCAAAGTAACATAATAATTATATATTATAGTATATAGGTTGCCCCCTTGGGCCTTGGCTCCGCCACCCAGTCGTCAATTTTTGCTTTGCTACATTGCAATGCTAAAGCTAAAAAAATTGACAATTCTCTCCACAAAGTCTCACCCAACAACATCAACGTTGACAATGATTCCTTGGATTTTTGCTAGATTCACACTGTAGGCGGCAAATTCGCTGGATTCGAGTCGATTGTGGCCAATTGACTCAGCCAGTGGCTGTTTGTAGCAACATTTGACATTGAACCTATTAGATTTGTGCATATTGTGGCAATGAAGGCTGTTGGGTTTGAGGATTTGTGTTGATTTGCTTTGGGTTTGGATGATTTGGTAGGTTTGACAAAAAAATATAGAAAGAATAAACAAATAATATTTTAATAATAGAGTAGAGAAAAAAAATAAGTAGAGAGTTAGTTGGCGGATTTATTAAAAAAGTAGTTAGTTAATAGAAAAGGTTTAACTATAAAATTGGTTGTAGTCTAAGCCTAAGGTTATAACTTTGATTAATAAAATAAACATTACTACATATTTTGAAAATTTAACCGTTGTATTGCATGTTATTTGCGCTCTTAATACATATGTCAAATTTTGTATCAATTAAATATTATTTATTATATGATCTACAACCTTATATTTTATACATAATTTTAAAGTACAAAAACTTGCAATTTAAACAATTTATTGATGACATAGTTATTGATCTTTAATTTTTTATAAATTTTGCAACCATGGAGAATATAAGAAGAATATGTAATTCAATGATAAATTTGTCAAAATTCACATTCAATAAATTTGTCAAATAGAAAATGGGATTTCAAGCAAAAATTTTGCTTGCACTATATAAAGAGATCATTCTAAATGCATACAGGAAAAAAGTTCTCAAGTTGCGTTTTCCTACTTTAATCAAGGTTAGTGTAAATTAACCTTTTTTTTTTCTTAATAAACATTAGAAATCTCTCATTTTTTTTCTTTAGAAACAATAAAGATTAGAAATCGGTTTTCCTTATTTATGCTCTAGAGGGAAAAACAGAAATCTAAGATTATATAAAATGTCACAACTGTCCACGTGGCAGATTGTGAATGGTAAAAGAAAAAGTGATAAATCTATGTAA
This sequence comes from Quercus glauca, assembly GCA_023736055.1. Lineage (NCBI taxonomy): Eukaryota > Viridiplantae > Streptophyta > Magnoliopsida > Fagales > Fagaceae > Quercus > Quercus glauca. The sequence continues at coordinate 35,436,450 of CM043326.1, read as the reverse complement.
AAATGACAAATAACCGATCACAATTTAACATATAAAATAATAATAATAAATATTATCATATTTTACGTGGTACTAAAACTACTTCAGAGAAAAAAAAAACAATACCTCTTAAAATTGTGTGAAATTGGGAACCTTAGTGGAGTCCCATAATATTGTCAAACGTTTTGGGCAGATATTTCAAATTCGGGTAATATACTTATTACCAAAAAAACGAATATAGAAAGAGAATACGAAACCCACTCGCATTTTGCTTCTGTGGTAGATTCTCTGCGCTTATTCCTCTTCATATACATTTTTTTTTCCCTGATAAATATTAGTACTTATTATTCCTCTTCCATAATACTATTCCGGTATTTCTTTCACCCCCTCCTTCTCTTCGATTCGATCTGCACCCAACCCAGCTAGTACCCATTTCTCAAAAACAAGTTTTGGCAAAGAAAAAACCTTCTATAATCATCCACCTCAGCCCATCAAGCAATGACAGCCTCAGTTGGTGAAAATTCTGTAGAGAGGTAAACTTTCTATCTCTTTTTGTGCTTTGATGTGATCTGGGTTCTTCATAATTCTTCGAATTTTGTATGTTCACACCCCCATTCATGGACTACTTTTGGAGTTTTTTTTTTTTTTTTTGGGTTGCAATGCACTGTCGATTTATATTACTTCCCATATATTTGGTAGATGTTGTGTTTTTGTGTCCTGTTACATATGTTATGGCACTGTTATGTGCCATATGATTATTGTCGTACTTATCAATTATCATGGAACATTCTGGTTTTTATGCATTCTAATGTGCTTTTCAGGATTGCGCTAATGCTTAACTTTTAGAAATTCCTATTAGTTTGGATATTCAAAATCGAAAATACCTGTTCATTGTTCATCATTATTTTCTGGCTAGATTTGGAATTGAATGAGACTCCATGTTTTCGTCCTTGTTTTTTTTTTTTTCTCTTATATAATTATGTGCTAGTGTTGTTAATTCTGCCTGTGAATGGATATACTTTCTCTTCATGTGGTTTGATTGCAAATCAGTTGCTGTTCCTTATTCTTCCTCCTGTGGTTTGTTTAGATATTTTGCCTCTGATGATCAATTATCAAACATTATGGTTAATACTGAATCGATGCTAAAGCATAGCAAGTTTTCATTGTTGCAAAAATGTCGATTTTTCTTTTTGATCAACCAAACTTTGTTTATTTATTATTTTGAAAGTTCAAAAGCTCTATAGTTTGTATTTCATGGGGAGAGCTTTTTCAAAGTTCATGCTTCCTTTTTGTCTGAAAATATATGGTGTCCTATTGGAAGGTAAGTGGAAGGTAACACCAGAATTCACTTCATGAAAAACAAGTCCTAACTTTTATCTTTACCAAAATATCTATGATGTAGGTACCATAGACTGATAGAATGCTAGAATCCATTGTCATAGCAGTTGATCCATCATGCACATAACACAATTGTCAATTTCTGTTTGTTTTCGCATGCAATTTGGGGGTATGTACTTTGTTGATGGAAATGAATCAATTTCAGTAGCATTTATTTTTTGATTGTACCAATTCATGTCCTGGCTTCTATAACAACCATTAGATATGAAACTTTACAGGTTTCATAGGTTTCCACGTGTTGCCATTTAGAATGATGCCTTGACTTAGATTTCCACGTGTTGCCATTGAAGATGCATTTTAGGTGTTACTAGATTCTGTGTACTGTGTCAAGATGGAGTAGCCTACCATGTTAGCTTTGAATTTTGATTGGGAACCACCATCTAATGGTTCCCTTTTAATCTTGATAGGCTGCTCTTTCAAATATTTTAACACACTTTAATTGCAATGTTTTCCTTCTTTTCTTATAAAGTTATGTAATTTGGTTTTGCTTTTGCTTTAATGTTTTCATTTTTTGGAACCAGCAAAACTACTCTCGCTGAACTTGCTCCGCTTCAAGCAGTGCTATTTGACATAGATGGAACTATATGTGATTCTGATCCACTCCACCACTATGCCTTCCGTGAAATGCTTCAAGAGGTACAGTTTCTCTCTCTACCTTATTAATGGCTTGTTTGGAAGTTTAGAGAGGGAGGAGAGTAGAGGGGAGTAGAGGGGAGGGGAGTAGTGGGGAGGAGAGTAGAGGAAAATGATTCCCCTCCATCTTGTTTGGATGTTTTTAAAATTAGTAAGGGGGAAGGGAGTAATTAGCCCTTCCCCTTGTGTAATTTTGTTAATATAATAAGGGTAAATTAGGTAATTTACTTGGTCAATAGTTTATGTATTCTACTCTCCCTCCAAATCTCTCCAATTTGGGGGAATTAAAAATTGGGGGCTAGAGGGAGTTGAAACCCCTCCAAACCCCTCTCCCTCCTTCCTTAAAAAACTTCCAAACAAGGTAATTAGATTACTCTCCCTCCCTCTACTCTACTCCCCCTCCTTTTTTAAACATCCAAACAGGCCATAAGAGAGAGAGAGAGAGAGAGAGAGAGTGAGAGAGTGTCTCAAAAAGGTTTCTTTTCAGTTCTCCAAATAAAATCCTTGAGGAAAAAATTTCACATTCAAGGTCTGTTTGTGATCCGCTTATTTTGCTAAAATTAAAAACTTTTTGCCAAAGTATTGTAAATAAAGGTAAAAGTTAGCTGAAATAGTACAATGGTGCCTATGAATAGTAACAAAAATAAGCCGAATAGTGAAATAAATTGACAAAAATAAGTGTTGCCAAACGCGCACTCACCATGATAAAAGGATGTTGACATAGTTGCATAGCCAAAAAATGCTCAAAACTTTTACAAACTTTATTTGAACAGTAGTAGTGGAGGATTAACAGAAATTGAATTGGTTCACAGATTGGTTTCAATGGAGGGGTGCCAATTACTGAGGAATTCTTTGTCGAGCATATTGCCGGCAAGCATAATGATGATATTGCTAAGTGTCTCTTCCCTGATGATATTCAACGGGGCTTGAAGTTTGTAGACGATAAGGAAGCCATGTTTCGGAGGTACATTTTACTTCTCCCGTAATTTGAATTTCTTCAAGTTCCAATGATTTGATTTCTTGATGAATTGACACAGATTGGCCCCAGAACAGTTGAAGCCTGTGAATGGCCTATATAAAGTGAAAAAATGGATTGAAGACCGTGGAATTAAACGGGCTGCAGTTACCAATGCTCCAAGAGCAAATGCTGAACTCATGATCTCATGCCTCGGCCTGTCAGACTTTTTTGAAGCTCTTATTGTTGGAAGTGAATGTGAACATGCCAAGCCACACCCAGATCCCTACTTGAAGGCACTTGAAATAATCAACGTATCAAAGGATCACACTTTCGTATTTGAGGTCTGCTTTCTTCTCAGGTTATGTACTTTTTAGAAGTTAGTGTACTGAGCACTGCCTGAAATTGGTATTTGTTCTTTCTTTGCTCCACTAGGATTCTGTTTCAGGAATAAAAGCTGGAGTGGCCGCTGGGATGCCAGTTGTTGGTATAGCTACCAGAAATCCAGAACACTTACTGATGGAAGCAAAGCCAGTCTTCCTTATAAAGGATTATGAGGATCCAAAATTGTGGGCAGCCTTAGAAGAGCTTGATAAGAAATGAGGTATTTCTACAGTAGCAGATCCTCAAAAAAAAAAAAAAAAAAAAATTCTACAGTAGCAGGTTGAAACATTTGCAGTAGTCGGTTGAAACATTTATAGAAACTTCATTGGTAAACTCATAACTGTTAAATAATTCTGTTGTAGAGGAGCCTTTTGGTCCTTCACTTGTAGCTGCTTGACCTGCGATTGATACATTATTACTCAAGTCAATGATTAATTATGAGATTTATGTCATATCTTATCTTTAAAAATATTAGATTTATGCAATGGTTATATATAGTCATGCTTGGAGATATAAAATGTAATTGTTGTGTTGAAAAGAAAGGAAAGAAGATGGCATAAAACTCTATAAGTAAAAAAGAAATACAAGCAATTGAATAGTAGTTGGAGGGAGGGGTTTTTTCCAGCATAAACGGTGATCAAGCAAATTCAATTTGTTATGAACTGATTTCTTGATCACTAATGATAATGATTGCATATTCAACAATCTCTTCCAATTTGAATTTGATATTTGTGGCTGAATCTCTTTTTTAAGTTTTGGTTATATTCATTTTTGTTTCGAAAAGAACTAGTCCTGAGCATATGTCCAACATTTGAACTCTGAAGTAGCTCTCAATTAGTATTAATAGAGGGAAAAGTTTACGGTTGTCCTAAGACATTGGTTTAAAAACTTTTAATGGAAAAAGAAAAAAAACAGTTTTTTATATTTCTCATAAAAATTGTATCAAAACTTTCCTAAAATAATTTATTAAAAAAATGTCTTAAGGACATCCATTAACAGTACATCTAAATAAATTAAAGGTAATAATGTACTAATTGAAATGAGACCCATTCACTTTATCGCACATTAATAATTATAACCTCTAAGTACACATGTAAGTGTAACATTTGAACTACACCAGTTCCTTTGGTTGGAGTCAGTTGCCTATTTCAAAGAAACTAGTTTTTTTCTAAAAATTCACAACAATTTCACAACTTTTTAAAATTAGTATATCAAAAAAATATTAAATTAGAAATTGTGGTGGCCCATGAGTGAGTTGGCATACTTTGTGAAATTGTTATGTCCCGACATTACTCTTAAATTTTTTATTTTTTTTAGTAGTCTCACACCAAAAATATTCTAGTCTCCCCTAATTTTTTACAATAATATTAGCAAATAATCATCCAAAAATATTAGTTCTGTCTAAACATCCCTTTCGTTGTTCATCGAAAACATTTCCTTGGTGTAGAGGAAAATCCTGCACTTCGAGGTCAACAGGGGTGGCTCACCACTAGGCCATTTAGGCAATGACTTAAGTCTCCCAAATGGAAGAAATCTCCCTAAAATAGAATATACTATATTTTATTTTTCTTATAGTATTGAAAAAAACAATTTTAGAAAATGCCACTCACCTAGGAAAAAAAAAAGACCTTCTATTGGCTAATAGAATGCTTTGTTTGTTTGTCTTATAATGTTCAAATTTTAATTAAGGCCCAAAGGTTTAATGAATAAAAATTATTTTTTAAAATATTATATTATTTTTTATTATCTTTTCCAACTAATTTTTGTATTCTTTAAACCAATCATGATTAAATCGACGCAATGTTCCACTAATTTCTTTTTTAGGGAAATCATGACCAAGAGGTTGACAATGACTTCTTTATAAATATGGTCTTCTTATTTCATCTTGACCATTAGAATGAAAAGTTAAGACATTTTCTCATAACCTAGAGTTCAAAAGAAGATTATTCAAATCAATATGAATTTGTTTAGAAGATGAATTTTGCAGTACAAGTGATTTTCTTATAAAAAATTTATCCGTATTACTAGCAAAAGAATAAAGGATAAACTGTAAATTCATTCAACAAATTCAATTTAGGCATTCAACCATTATATTAATCACGTTTAATAAATTATTCAACTCTATTTTAGTATATATGCGTGTGCGCGCCTAAAATGAGGCTATTGGGCCTAACCTCACTTGGGCTCACAACTTATTTGTAAAGTGGGTTTAGGATTTCCTACTATGGGTTGTTCTCGGTACTAAGACTCAATAAAGCTCTCTCTCTTTCTTTCAGTCCCTCTTTTCTCTCTATTCTCTATTACTTGAGAACCTATCCAAAACCCCTTTTATTCCTCCAACTTCTCATATTTATAGCTCTAAATTAGTGGAGAGACTATGATCACTTCCATGGTTAGTGCAACGGGAGGTCTAATATCATTAATCATAAGTGAGTGGTTAGGTGGGAGTGGAATGTGGTGAAAGTGGCTTTGGAACTTGGTTCTCACTTCCGCAGATATGCTCAGTAGCGATGTTTCCTAAGCCACTGCCTGGTATGCAAGGGATGGTGTGTTTGAACATCATTCTTTCTTCATTGCTCGGAAAAGGTTTGTCGAGCAAAGATAAGGTAGCAAAACTTGGGCCTGCAATTTGTGTGGGTTCGAGCTGGGCTTTTGGGTAGAAAGGGGTTAGGTTCGTGAGCCGCACCTTTATATCAGAGTCTCAGGCCCAAATGGGTTCGGGTAACTAGCGCCTTTTTGGATTCCTTGATTTTTACCGAGATTCAGGCACTTCCAGGCACGAATCAAGGGGGGGCTAATGTACGACACTCTGTACTCGAACCCATTTGGGCCTGGGACTCTAATATGAAGGTGCAGCCCACGAACTTGACCCCTTTCTACCCAAAAGCCCAGCCCGAACCCACACAAATTGTAGGCCCAGGTTTTGCTACCTTATCCTTGCTCGGCAAACCTTTCCTCAGTAATGAAGAAAGAATGACGTTCAAACACACCATCCCTTGCATACCCGGCAGTGCTTTAGGAAACATTGCTGCCGAGCATATCTGCGAAAGTGGAAACCAAGTTCCAAAGCCACTCTCACCACATTCCACTCCCACCTAACCACCCACTTATGATTAATGATATTGGACCTCCCGTTGCACTAACCATGGAAGTGATCATAGTCTCTCTACTAATTTAGAGCCATAAATATGAGATGTTGGAGGAAGAAAAGGGGTTCTGGAAAGGTTCTTAAGTAATAGAGAATAGAGAGAAAAGAGGGACTAAGAGAGAGAGAGAGAGAGAGAGAGAGAGAGAGAGAGAGAGAGAGAGAGAGCTTTATTGAGTCTCAGTGCCGAGAATAACCCATAATAGGAAATACTAAACCCATTTTACAAATAAGTTGTGAGCCTAAGTGAGGTTAGACCCAATAGCCTCATTTTAGGCGTGCACAATGCGTATCTATAAAATGTATTACATAAATCCAACAAATTCCTATTTGAAAAAATGCGTTTAAAAAAAAATAGTGATTTTAAAATTTTCCTTTTGAAAACACAAATTTAATAAAATTGCAGTTTAATAATTGAGCTATTATCTAAAATTGATGTTTCAATGCAAATTACTAAAAAGGACTTACATTTAAAAAAAAAAAATTATTTACGTCTTGTCATTTTTTTTAATTGCAAGCAAATGCTTTAAATTGTATATAATATTGTCAATATATTCAATTCAAGGCTAAAGCATTGATTTTTTCTATTTGTTTTTTCGGGGAGGTGAAATATGAGCATTTGTGTCCAACGTTATTTGTTTCAATGCTTTTTCCTTACTACTTTTGGGTATGTCAAACGTAGAAGAAACCTCATGCCCAATGTGCCAAACAACCACCAATTTTTTTTTTGTTACATCGACGTTCTCCACCAAATGTTTGAGGGTATTTTAGGAATTGAAACCTAAATCACGAGCGTGAAGAAAATAAGATCTTAAATTCAAGAATGGTTGATTTGTATTATTGTTTGGACTGATGAAATTTGTATTTGTTTGAGTTGAGCAATTCAACCTTCAACGAACCAAATTTTTGGAGAGCAATTTTTATTTTTAATGGCTTAAAATTTTATTTAGGGTGGTCAATTTATTTATTTTTTTTTCCCTAGAGTGGTTAACAAACCTATATTAATTTAAAATCAATATTTTTAAGGTATATAATTTTTTTTTTTCAGGTCAGGGTGGTCACCACCTGATTAACACATAGCGCCGCCCCTGGGATCACTAGATCTTGGAATTAGACTATCAAATATCAGTCCACCACGTATCACTAGAAATTGCCATCTGATCCAATGAACTTGAAATTTGACATTCATTTTTCCATCGTGTATGGTTACCAGAATCAAATCAGCAATGCAAAGGATGATGGAATACATATGCAATCTTCTAGAAACCTATACAAATCAATGTTACAGCTAGCAAACTTGAAGATGATCAAATTTAAGAGAATCACGATCAACTAAAAACCCAGCATTTCAATACAGATATATCACATCTACATTTGCGAAAAAAAAAAAAATGACAGCAGAGAAAACCATAGCCTATTCATTCTTAGCATGTCCCTCAGTGCTATTATAGATTTTATACAAAATTTTTCTTAACACGCATTCACAATTCACCTCATCTGGACCATGAGACCGAATCAATCTCATCCCTTGCAGACTTGTATAACTCAAGCCGCTTTGCACATTGCTGCCTCCTATTCATCAATGCAGGGTCTTCATCCAACAATTCTGCAAGTTGCTTGGCCTACAGAATAAACAACAAACTCAGTAAAATTCTCTCTGTACTCCTTTTACAATTCCCTCGCAATTTAGTAATAGTACTAAGATTAGCATAATCTAGATGCCGTCCATGCACAATCTCATCAATTCATTATTTTAAGTGACAAACAGAAGGATGAATAATGGGCATGCATTCAGATCTGATCTGTATTGTATTTGTCTGAGTTTGATCAAAGATGAAAATTTTACATTAAGCAACTCTGGATTAGTTATATGATCATATCATATCAGGCACATCTATACGTGATTCCGGATTTGACTAGGAGCAAAACTAGGGACACTGTAATCTATTCAAATGCCTCATTATAAATTCACAATATTCTGGCTTCATATAGGATTGAAATCAAATCTAACAAGAGGGGGGGTGGGGGTGGGGGGTGTTGTTTGGTACCTCTTTTTTGCCCACTTGTGTATAAAAATGATCAAGTAAAGACCGCTTGGCCTCCCTCACTTGACAATGAGCCACAGCCTTTGGTATGGAATTCTTCAGTGTCTCTGATACCATCCCAATATAAGAGAAAATATTTGATCCTATCCGGCGGAAGTGCCCTTCTGTATATCGGTCTGCAGAGGAAGCTGCTGGATTTCCTCCCTTCTCCACTTCCTGAGGAAGTCTCCTGAAAAAATCCACAGTCAGGTATGAAGATTCCATTTCCACCAATCGTATAGTAGTCTTCTTACTGTCTTCCCTGAATCTCTCCAATGCTTCACTTGCAGCTGCAGCTATTTCAGCTTGAAGGGTTGGAAAACGCTTCAACTCCTGTTCCATTCCAAAACATCAACTTAGATCTTGCATTTGCAGTAAATTGTTGTTATTTTGGAACTAGTAAACTCTGATTTCAAACCTGAGTTTCTGCAATTGACCTTCTAACAAGTTCCTTCAATATGAAGTGAACCTGCAATACCATATTCCCACAAAGAAAAAACAAATTACAGGTGCAATGTTTGTGATTTGTTAAAAGTATGAAATAGCATGCAATAAAACATTCAGTTTTGTTTTTCAAAGCACTAGAAACAAGAAGATACACTTTCAGCAGCATGTAAGAAAACATTTGTTAACATGTTAGTTAAATATAAATTGCTTCAGAGTGCATTAGTAGGGTGGAAAAGTGAGGAGATATAATGGAAGATGGATTGATATTTTCTCTTCTTTGGTTGAGTAGAAAAGTGGAAGGGAAAAAAGAAGAGATGATTATTTTCTATCTGGACCCACCATTTTTAATCTTCCAAAAATGGGAGGAAAATAGCAGAGAAGATGTCTTACATAGGTGATTTGAGATTTCTATGACTTCCCCCAATACCACCCCACCCCACCCCTCAAAAAAATAAAAAGGAACTCCGTACTTCATGAATAAAAAAAAAAAAAGCACTTACAGCATCTACAGAAGCATCTGCTGGTCCTCTGAAGTAATTAAGTGCACCCTCAATGAGGCGTCGATAGCCTTGCTCAGGTGCAATTAGATGAGGTTGGTACCCATCTGCCTCTGAAATCACTTTTCTTACATTCTGCAGTGAAAGATAACGATCTAATGGAAGCTTCTTCAAAGCAGCAGGCAGCTGATAGTCAAAAACTCCATATATACGATCACCACCAGGTCGCCTGAGATTTTAGCAAATTAATGCAAGCAGGAATAAATATATGATTACAAATACTTGATTTATTATATGCACTTGCCATACTTAGATAATAATACCAGCCATATAGGGCCTACTAGAAAAAGAATCACAATTAATGACAGAGGCCCACTTTATCATATACATAATAAAGCAAACAAGCCATTTTTATACAAGAATTGAATTGCTTATGCTTGTGAGGAAAACGGTTTTTCAAAGTATAATCTATTCAAAAAATTTGTTAGTTTAAAGGAAACATTTATAAAATTTATGAAGCGTGAAGTAAAAGATAATATAAAACATAAACTGCACAAGAATACTTTGACCAAAACCCTTTAATAACATCTGCATGCTTTCAGTCACAAATGAACACGGACATCTAAGTTAATCTATTTCTTGCCGATAGAATCATGAAATGCATCATAGTTTGGCTCTGACCTAACAGGTCAGATGGGATTTAAAATAAATGGAAGAGAGAGTAAACAGAGAATAATACATTACCCTCCATCTAAATGCTCCTTGAATATTTGGTCAAACGCACGACATAACTCTAGGATAGTATACAACTGGGCCTGATATACATTATCAAAATAATTGCATTCAAAATCCTAACCTGGTTCTTATTTCAATGCCAAAAGGTTAATTATAAATAAAAAGAATAAATAACATAAATGTAAATTCCTCACCCCAGCATCAATAGCAACAGGCCTACCAAGATGGTCTAACTCTGCTTCAAGTTCATCAATGCTTCTGTTAATCAATGATGCAATGCCTGGTATGCGAGCTTTAATTACTGATTCTAAATGCTGAAACAAAGACAATTTCAAAATGTAAGCAGCCTTCCTATATAAAGTAAAATGAAAAAAAGTACAAAAAGAGTCATCACATTATAAATGAAAAATAAGTACGATAAATAAAACCTTTGAAAGAAGTTTTGCAAGATATTCAGAACCCATTTTGCTGGATAAGTGTCCATAATCAGGACTTGTGGCAAAGAACTCGCGCTCCCTCTGCCTAGCAGCAATCATGTCAACATTTTTATTTATATCAGCTTGTGAACGGTTTACAATTCCAACCCAAGGGTGTTGAAGCCGATAAGATCTTCCTTCAAGAACCTTGAAAATAAAACAGGAAAAAAATGATATCAAGAGGAATAGAGGATATAACTTTTCTGCATCAGTGGAAAACTAGTGTAATTTACAAAATGCAAAAGGAACAGAAGTTTGCAATTAGCAAAGCAAAGAACGAAAATGAGTAGTGTGCAAAAGTATTAGGGAAACAATCAACACACAATTTTCTACTAATACCAAAAACAAAAATCTCCTAAGAACACAATAAAGTAGCTCTAAATTGTTGGATATCCTTCGATTTCATTTCTTCTTTTTAATGTTACTACATGATCATACAAGGAACTACTATAAATGAATGGACAAAACTTAGGTACAGTAGCTTAAGTGCTGTTCCTTATGTTCTCCTTTTAAGATTCAATCATGTAGCTACTTAACTAAAAAATACACCTTCATCCCATGAGAAAAAATCCACATGACAGAATCTTAAGAGATGATCCTAAAAAACAACACCTAAGTACTATACCTAAGTCTTGCCCAAATGAATGACCACTTAGACAATCAACTTACTGGTAGATTTTGACAAAATAGTATTTACTTAGCTAGTCACAAATAAATTTAACAAATGCACTTATTTTATGTTGCATCAGAAAGAATCCATCTGAAATTGAGTTGTTCTTATGACCACGTTATCCCTGAAAAGAAGAGGTAGGGAGGAAGGAATAACTTCTTTATTGTTTGCACTAATGCTTTCTAAATGGGCAACATTCAAGGGCAGGTTTGCACAGCCAAATACTGTACAACAAATAATTGTTAACGATTTGTTCATGGGGGGTGCCCAAACACACTCGTAGTGATGTCAGAAGTTCACATTGAACAGTGAGTACTCTGCCTTCCTGACAACACAAGCACTTTTTTCATGAATATTGTTTGTTTGAAAGCTAGTAAATATAAGACCATATATTGTCATTTGCTGGTCAATCAAATATTTTCTTTTAATGTATACAAAATATAATCAACGAATTGCCTGATGGTTATTCTACATCAACTTTTCAAAGAGGGTTTGTCAGGTTGTACATAATGCAAATTGAGCATAGAATATCTTCAAAATAAAATGATTTGATAGGTGAGATGCAATTATAAGCATCATATAGCTTCCAACTGAAATTTTAAGTTGTCAAGAATTTAGTGCTGAACATATCAGAAGCGCAAAAACAAAATTCTTACTTCCAATGCATTTGTTCCTTTATCCATCAAATCAAGCTTCGTCAAAACACCAAATGTTCTTTCACCTAAAAATAAAGCACATAATCTCTATGTTAAGAAAAATTCCTAAACTTATACTTATGAGAAATCATGAAAGAATATTAACAAAAATACAGACATGTGCACCTGTAGAATTGAGATTAAAGAGTAGAAACAATGTACAAAATGTATACCTGTTGGATCAACTTCTCTAGCAATCTTGATAGCATCAGATGTTGCAATATCTTGATTTGCTGGAGTTATGGCCAAAATGATGCAATTTGGCTGTAATCCAAAAAAACATAAATGTTGAAAAAGCTTGTAAAGATCCAATAACTACAACAGATTGCAGATATAACCAATGAATTTAAATGCATAAGCTTGAACCAAAACAAAGCCAAGATAAGGAACATAATATTAGATAGTGAAACAAAAGTATTTGTTTTAATATATAAGAAGAGATCATGGCGCAAAAATCAACAAAAAATCTGAAAAAGTGGAACTACCAAATCTAATCAAATTTTGGGAGATTGTCTACATAGTACATGAATTCGATGGAAGTTCTCTGCCAAATCCAAAAACAGTTGCAATTGGAAGGATTATCAAAATTAAGTGAGAGACGAATCAGTACTGCACATACAAACCTTATATAACATAACAGACTAGTAAAGAAAAACTCTTCACCATCTATCTTTCGTTGATGAGACCATTTGATTACAGTCCTCCCAAAAAACATTAACAAATTAATAAGATTTCTTCAGTTCCTTGGGTATAAGGTGTTCAAGGGCAACATAACTAGTTATCAAGTTGGTACTTGACAGACAGAAGATAAAGGAGCGGGTTCTTCGAACAAATAAGCATTAGCATAAAAATACTCCTCAATAAATGTCTGTCCTTCATGATAGCTTCTTCCCTGACTTCTTGATATGTATCTCAATGATCTGAGGTTGCCCATTATGTAATTGACACATAAGAGTATAATACACAAAAGAACAATCTACCAGAATTCAATAGAGATTAAAGAACAGTGCCACAGATTGTATTCTTCTAACTTGATGACTTCTATTCGAAAATTATATGCAATACATGCATAAATTAATGAGTTATGATATCATTAATAAGAATGTTGCCAACTAGATCATAACCTTTATATAAAATGAAAAAATAAAAAGGGAAAAAGAAATCCTTGCTTTTACCTTCTCAACATATGAACGAACCATGTTTTCAATGTCTTGAACAATACTCTCTGGCTGTCCCTCTGGAAATAACAAAACATCTCTAGTTTATAAAATTAATAAATAAAAATAAAACATTCCATGTGCATAAATCCAACTTAACAGGAGACAAAGGGGGACTTAAAGAAGTATACCTATGGCAACCTTTGTCAAACCAGGCAAATCTATCAGTGTTAAGTTGACAACTGCCAAAACATAAACCATAATTTATCAGACAACGTAAAGGACTGCAAAAAATGCTCTACAAAATGTGTGCAAAAAATGAGCAAGAACCAAGCAGAAGTAGAAGAATTATTACTTTTTTCTGATAGGTAAAAAGACTAATGCATCTGAACAGGGATTGAACTAGTGGCCTCACTCTCCACCCACAAGGGGAGAGGGAGAAGATGAATTGATTCAAATTTCAAAGACCACTAGAAAAACAGATATCATAAGAGAAACCTATGTATGAAGCAAATAAAAAATAGATACTTAATGCACTGCAATCAACAAGACAAGACTACCGAAAATGCACCAGCCACCAGCCAATATAGAAACACTCCCATGCTGCTTGGTACACATAAAAGACTGGAAGAAGTTTGCAAAGCAACCAAAGAAAATATAATTTATTATTGACAGGAGGCATGTCAGGGCCCTCCAGATGCCATCTGACTCGTTGCTATTGTTCTACTTTAGCAAAATACATACTGTAAAACAGTAATGCATTTGATACACTCCAGAAAATCAACAATAATAATATAACACCAAAGCTACGATCCTCATCTCTGATGCATACTTGTCAATTAGAACAAAACTACAAATCATTAAAACAATTTGAAATGATCTACAATTTCATTAATAATTCAGCCAAAAAATACTTATCAAAATAATGCAGCCTAAAAATATTGTGCATGAAAGAACACAAGGAAAATCTTATTATCTTGAGTCCTAACTCACAGTCTCGATTCCATTACCATTTGGGGAGAAGATAGTGAGATGAATAGGAACAGGAGAAATCTGTTTTGACTTCCCAGTCACTCTATCAGTTTCATCTTGAATTTCCTTCCGAACCATAGCTGTGTAAGAAAATAAGATAGTCAGTAAGCCTAAATTTACATTTCAAAATGTAAAAAAGGACAAGTTAAAACAGCTTACAGTATTTACTGCTATAACAAGCTCTGATCATACATATCATACATTTGCAAGCAAGGTTTGGGCATAATGCATTAAAAAAAAAAAAAAAGAGAAATTTCAATTTGCTTGTAGTTGTAGCTACTACAGTAACAAGTTATACTTCGACATACAAAGTAAAGTGTTTAAGAATTATAGCATGTACCCAAATTCTTGTGATAACAAGAGAACCCACACAAGAAGTGTGTTTCAAAAGATTATGACTATACTCTGTAATTATTGCATGGAAATGTTAGCATGTAACCATTACAAAAAGAGGATTTTCAATACCAATGAGAATATGTGTTTTTGTTTGGGTGAGTTAAAACTTAAAAGTTATAATGAAAGCAATTATGACTTAGAGGTTGCCAATTGGCTAAACAAGACAAGTTTCTATCTCTTATTTTTATTTTAAATTATTCACACACCCGATGGGTCTTCAAGATTACATGATTAAAAAATTTTGATTCCTTAAAATCAAATGCTTTGAAACTCACGAAATCTCAAATTAGGTATTAGAAATATATTGGTTATGTTTTCAATACTAACAACCATAGTGCTTGACTGCTTGTGAATTGTGATGATTCATATTGATCACTGAAGTAGAAAAGCAACAGAAAAAGTCTTCATTTTGAAAAATATAAAAAAAACCAACTCAGACATTCCATCCTCTACAGGAATTTCAAACATTGCAAAATTCGTGTAGATTTCGAAAATTACCAATGATAAAATGTTGTCTTTTGTGAAATAAAATAGACACAAACAATCCAGAATCACCAGGATAAACAATATCACAAATATGAGGCAAATACATAAGCAACAAAGAGAATTATGAGTTCTCCATCCATTAAATGGTGCTATCATTTCAATCAAAAGAAAACACAGCTCCACCTAAAAACCTCAAACAGTGTAACCATAACTCATCATTTGCAAAACAAATGACATACAGAAATCGGTAACTCTTTTCTTCGGCATGTGAAGGAACTCTGCATACTCTTGTAGCCCCTGTTCCGTCTTCTGCAGCTGCAACACTAAAGGCCTCCTTGTAACAATCCCTGAAATTCCCACCAAAATATATGATATCAAATAACACAAAACTTTCTTCCTTTACTTACAAAAGAAGAACAAAATTAACATAAAAAAATTTTTCATTTTTTTTTCTTTATTGGAACTAAAAATTAGATTAATCAATTTAAATCTGTTTGGTTGCTGAGAATTTCAAGGGAAAAGTGATGTAGTAATTGGACAATCAAGGTTTTAAAAGAACGAATAAATTTTGAAATAAAATGAAAAAAACAAATAAATTAGTTTGACTTAGTTGACAATTAAGTCAAACGGTTTTCCTTTCCTTTTCCTTTCCTCCAAATTCTCATAAACCAAACAGACTGTTAAAAAAATTCAAAAAAAAAAAAAAAAACAATACAAAAGCGTAAAGAATTACACAAAACCCTAACCTGAACCCCTGGGAAGAAAATCACGGCCAACAATGCTCTCCAACACCGACGACTTACCCGAACTCTACACTCACACAGCCAAACATATTTCAAAATCGGCCATCACAAACACTCACACACACACACACATGCAAAATCATATACATGCACATAGAGAGAAGACCTGGCCACCGACGACGACGACAGAAGGAAGAGCCTCCCAGAGAGTAGGCAAAGCAGAGTCACCGCCGTAATCGCCGAGGACGGTACAAGCTCTCTGAATTCGATTGACGAGACCGATCAAACTCTCCATAGTAGCCATTACGCAAACCCTAGAAGAAGAAGAAGAAGAACCAAACGAAGACGAAGAAGAAGCGGTTGAAGAACGAGTGAGAGAGACGAGAGTGAAGAGAGTGGTGAGAGAAATGGAAAAGAAGTAGAGGAGAAAAATAAGGAAAGCTATTTTGCTTTTTTTGTTTGTTTTTCGGTTATCGTAACTGATTAATGGCAGTTATATATTTGTAAATTTGAATTTCAGAGTGGTGGAGCGTTTTAAGGGAATGGTGGTGGTGGTGGTGGTGGTGGTGGTCACTGAGAAGGGATAGTGTGAGTGTGTGATTTCGATGGGAGCGTGTGACACGTGCAGGACCCTTTTTATATTCGGGTCTATCTTGGTTTGACTCTTTTTAAATTCTCTAGTCAATTTCAATGTCTTTTTCTATACACTAAATTATTCATGCAATGTCTTTTTCTCACTTTTCACATCATTATTGTTACCCACACACTACACAATTTCTTTTTTGAATTGAAATCATGATTTTTTTTTTGATAAACAAATCATGATTCTTTTTGGGGGGTAAATAAACGACTTTCAAAAAAACTGAATTGTGTATGTAACAGAAAGAGTATAATAGTAGCCTTTTGAAAATACAATTAACACATGAATACGTTTATAATATTTTCATAACACTTTTATAATAAATTATAGGTGATAAATTATTACTTATTATTGATTCTAATTTGAATTTATCATTAAAATTACTTTTTTTACTTACTAGTAACGCTCAATAATAACTTGTCACTTATAATTTGTTATAAAAAATATTATAGACATAGCACTTCTTAAGACCTGTTTGATAAGGCTATTTAAATATAGTTTTTTTTTTTTTTTGCAATCCATAAAATAGTGGGCTCTGCACTTGAATTTATTATTTGGTTGATGTTCTCTAAATACAGAAAATGTTTTTAATGACATAGTTGTAAATAAATTGAAAAAACTCAAAGTAGTGGACCCCACATATTTTTCCAAACTCTTTTATCTCTTAAATTAAGGAGCTTATCTTTATCACAAAAAAAAATTCTCACTCTTCAAATTTGAAACTTATCATTATAATAATAATTTTGTACATGAGTTTTATTACCTTATCATTATCCAAAGAAAAATAATAATCCATAGATTCTACATGTTACTTTTAAAAAAAAGTTTTTAAAGAAATCTCAAAAATAGAAATGGTCTCCCAAACATTTATTATTATTATTTTCAGTATTTTGAAAATTTTTCTTAAAACAGGGAGCCAAACACAGATAATGTAAAAATTATTATCTGAAAACTAGTTTCAATTTGAATTTTTTGAAAATTGTTTTCATAATGTTTTGAAAACAAAAACAAAAATCCTCTTACCAAACAGATCTTAAAGTGTTATAAAAATGTTGTGGACATAATTATTATTGTGACACGTTTTGTGAAATTTGATTTTAAAAATATGAATTTAGTTATGTGTTCCATACATACAACATATATATTTATATTTATATATATATATATATATATTATGATTTTTAGAAGATTGAAAATAGGAAAAATCAATATTAAAAAATTAAAAAAATGCTTAGAATACTGAACTAATTGCTAAAAAAACTCTCTAAAATCTTAGAATGAATTTAGGAACAAAATTTGGCAAAATAGCACTTGGGGTCCGTTTGGATTGAGTTTATTGTTGTTGAAACTGAAAACTGAAAACACTGTAGCAAAATAATTTTTAAATGTATGAATAGTACCGTGGGTCCCATTTTAAATATTTTTTAGTGCGTGAACAGTGCTATGAACAGTAGCCGTACAGTAATTTTTGTTCCCTGCACAGTAAACTCATGTGAGGTTACTGTTCACGCGCAGCGAAAAAAAAAAAAAAAAATCTGAAAACGCAAAACTTGCAAAACGCGAGACGTAGATGCCGAGCCCAAACGGGTACTTAGCCAATTTGGCCAAAGTGTGGGGCGAGGCAATGCAGCAAGCATGCTGACATGCCCAAATAATCTCCTTGGGCATGCTAGCATGCCCATAACAGCCCTATGTGCACATTGCCAAGCCGTGACAGCCCCTTGTACACATGGCCAAAGCCATGGACACAGCATGTACAAATAACCTTCTTTGGGCATGATGCATGCATAGGCCCGCGTGCACGTGGCCAAGGTCATGGCAACCAGCGGGTGTCATCCATTTTTTTTTTTATATTTAAACTTTTCAATTAATTGAAATTGCATTTGACATTGACTTAAAAAATCAGGTTTTTTATTATTTAGTTTATTTTTTCTTCAATTTTGCTTAATTTTTTTATTATTTATAGGTTCTATTGCATTTTTTAGTACTATTCTTAAATTTTACTGTACTATTTTAATTATTTTTAAACTTTATTTACAGTACATTCAGTTTTATCTTTTAGCTTTACCTTTTATCTTTATGTTTGTTTGTTTTTTTTATTATCCATTGGCGTTTGAAATTGAAAGTATTTGAATATGGTTTTTGGCGGAAGCCCGGAACTCTCTTTACTCTTTAGTCTGTAGCTGGCTGGCTGGGTTGGCTGCAACTTATTTTATGTACATCATAACCCAAAGAAAAAGAGAAAAGACAGAGTAGGACAATCCCAAATGATAAAATAAAGTAAAATCATAATAAAGGCAAAAAATAAAAAGACCCCAAAAGGCAAAAGGTTTTAACTATAATGTTTGAACTATTAATTAATGACTTCATTATTAACCTTTCTGGCCGTTGTCATATTTCCAATAATGTATAGTGGATGGGGTCGATAGATAATGCATTGAAAATGATGTAAATTTAAGCTTTTTATAGAAGGAGAAAATGTCATTGGACGAGAAAGTATACCATATTTCAGTAATACCAACTCAGTATCTGTTTTGGAGTAGTCTGATGTGGTTTTTTGAAACAGATGTCACTCATTTATTGGGTAGAAAATACCAAAACAGATGCTGAGTTGGTATTACTGAAATATGGTATACTTTCTCATCATTGAACATATGATCATTGACAAAAGATGAAAGAAATCTTCATACGTGAATTTGTATTAAATATATTAACAGAAGTAGAACACTACACAAATCCACTTATAGCATGCTTGGTTTATGAGAGATGCTACATCTACAACAATTTTACAACAAATCACAGGTGGTTAGTTGTTATTGGTTCAAATTTGAAACTAACATTAAAATTACTTCTTTACCCCAACAATAACAACCAGTAACAACCTGCCACTTAGGATTTGTTGTAAAAATGTTGTAGACATATCATTCCTCTTGGTTTATATACAATGTTTTTAAAATTTAGGCTTCCTCTTTCTCCCTCACGTTAAACTTAGTTTCTCAAAAAAAAAAAAAAAGAAGTAATTACTCCAAAAATATAAATATCTCTCAACTGTTACATTCGTTTCTTTCAAGAAAAGGAAAAAAAAAAAAAAAAAAAACGAAAAAAAAAAAACTACAGTATTTCCTAAAATTTAGCCCTTTTTTTTTCTTTATCATGTGAATAAAACACCTCTAGTGAAAAAAAAAAAAAAACGAAAAACAAACCTTTTTTTTTCCTTAACGTTGATTTTATTTTTCTCTAAAATTTGGCCCCCTTTTTTGTCTTTTTCATCTGAATAAAACACCTTTAGTTAAAAAAAATTCAAATCCTTTCAAATATTAAAAAATTAATTTTTTTTTCCTATTTTGAATTCAAATACTGTCAATTACTCCAAAAAAAAAAAAAAAAAAAAAAAACACACACACACACACACACACACATATATATATCTCAATTACATTCGTTTCTTTAAAGAAAAGGAAAAATATGGAAAAAAAAAAACTACCCTATCAAAATTAAGCAAGTTTTTCTTTTATTTATTGTATAATCTCAAACAAATGGATAAACTTCAAAAATTTTGGTTATACATTTTTAAATTTAAAAAAAATTGATAAACTTCAAAATCCTTAATTTAATTTTTCATTTCTTCCAATTTGAGGTTTACATGTTTTCTCATTAATATTACACATAAGAGAGAGAGAGAGAGAGAGAGAGAGAGAGAAATGTTTAAATCTTGATAGGAAAAAGAAAAGAAAAGGAAAACGTTGAGCTTAGTGGTCCTATTTTGTAGCCCAAAAAAAAAAAACTTGTGTTTTTATTTTTTATATATATAATTTTTATTTTGAGAATTTACTTTATAAGTGGATAAAATAATTTGAAAATCAACAAGAGAGTGGCCTTACTTTTTAGGCAATATTTTAGTGAGAGTTAAAGTTGTATTTTTACTGGATTGTCATTTAGTTTTGTCTCTACTTAAACATATGGGTATAGGAGCATTTTTGAACCAAAAAAAATAAGGATCTCAAGTAGGAGAAGTCCCTTAAATAGTACTCCCTCCGTTCCAATTCGTTTGTTCTGTTTGAAAAGTCAAACTTTTTAAGGGATTATCATTTATTGTCTTATTTGCCTCATTAAAATGTATAAATTTACAAAATACCCTTAAATAAGTTTATCAGTTTTTTTTTTTTTTTTAAAAGAGTTATTCTTAATGAGTCAACTAAAAAGGTGCCCAATTAGATTGCTTTTTTTTAAAAAAATATTTGTTAGTTTTCTTTTTAAATAGTTTTGAAAATAAAGTAGGGGTATAATAGGAACATTAGTAAATTAATAACTTTAATTTTTAGAAACATAACAATATTTTGGGACATCTCAAAATGAAATAAAAGACAAACAAACTGGGACAGATGGAGTAGTATAAATAAATATAGATAAACTTTAATAAACTTCTCCCCCACTACACTGATTCAATTCAAATTGAACCAATTTCCTCCATGCATGCCTCTCACTAACTCACGTTTCAAAAGATTAAGGGTTTGTTTGGTAAAAGTATTTAAATATAGTTTTTATTTTGCAATCCATAAAATGGTGGGTGCCACACTTGAATTTATTGTTTGGCTAATATTTTCTAAATACAGTTTTCAAAAAACTGTATCCTATTTTCCTAGTTTAGAATAAGATTTTGAAAATAGCTAAGGGGTGTTTTCAGGATACCAACAATGTATTTAATATCATAGTTGTAAATAAATTGAAAACAGTGGACCCTACATATTTGTCCAAACTCTTTTATCTCTTAAATTAAGGAGCTTATCCTTATCACAAAAAGAATTCTCACGCTTCAAGTTTGAGACTTATCATTTAAAAAAAAAAAAAAGTACATGATGAGTTCTATTCCCTTATCATTATCCACACAAAAAAGATAATTTATAGATTCTACATGTTACTTTTTGTAAATATTTAAAAAAAAAAAACTCAAAAATAGAAATGGTCTACCGAACAAATTTTTTATTATTATAGTATTTTAAAATTTGTTCTTAAAAGTGGGAGTTAAAAACATATAATATAAAAATTATTATCTGAAAACTAGTTTTGATAATAGCTTAATTTTGCTTATTTATATCATTATTAGAAAGCATTATCATACTTATTTTGAGTTAATTCATTCATTTTATTGTTGGTTTTGGAATAATTCTGAATAATCAATTTTATGCTTAGTTGAATTTCCATGCGTGAATTTGTCTTTTGTAGGATAATGAAATTAAATAAGTGGATTTATGCAAAGGAGAAAGCTAATGGACTTTACTTTTACAAGGGCCATGATGAAGTCAAAAAAGGCCAACCCAATTAAATTCAAGTCTAATTGGAGCAAGGAATCAAAAGAAATTTGCACAAAATCCAAGTACAAGAATTCCAGCCTGCGCACCAGTTAGTATTTGGAGCATAACTTTCGGCTCAGATGTTCAATCAAGATGATTCAAGTTGATCTGAAAATCTAACTTAAAGGTCTACAACTTTGTAGTTGACCAAAAGTCTAGATTCTAAAGTTAAATGGGCCGAAAACGTTGGTTAAATGAAGCCTAAAAACTTGAGATTTTCTCCAAACGAGAATTCAACTTGTAATAGAATTCCTTGACCTATTTAAAGGCTCGCAAAATTCAGGGGTGAGCTGCAACCTAGAACATAATTTAGGTTTTCTTAAAGTTTCTTTACAGTTTTTAGAGTTTTCTAGAAGCCCTGAAAAGACAAGGGGTGAAACCCAACCGTTTATTAGTATGTTCTTAACAATTATTTTATGGTTTTAATGCTTATGTTATTATGTTTTTGATTGATTTATCTTTGATTTATCATAGACTCCAGGCACGTTAAATGCTTAGTATTCCCCGCGAACTAATTCACTAGTTTTGTTTTGCCTAAAATCAATCAATTTCATGAAACTACCTTAGACTTAGACAATTAATTCTTGAGTTTTTATTGTTAAATCATCCGACTAAGATCATCCTTCGTATGAATTTTAGTTGAGTTATAAAATAAATATTGCTAAGACTACCGATAAATGTGCTGTGTATGGATCCCTAAACCTTAGTGCCTTAATATATTGTTATTTTCTCTCAATTTAAATTACCTTTACTAGACCATCAAAAATCTCTTCAATTAAACTTTATTATTTTAGTTTTATTCTCTTGTGGTTTGCTAATCAATTCCCTTTTTCCTGCGGATTCGACTTCGGACTTACCGAGTTATTATTTTGCGATAATTTTACACTTGGGAGCATTATTTAAGTCGTAGCAAGTTTCAAGTTCAATTTTTTGAAAATTATTTTTATATTGTTTTGAAAACAAAATTAAAAGAAAAAAAATCCTCCTATTAATTAGGCCCTAACAAACCTTAACTCACAACATTCAAAAAGATTGAAAAAAAAAAAAAAAAAAAAAAAAAAACGAACCTTCTACAAAATATCCATTCCTAAAAAATTGATAGAGAAAAAGAAATCAACATAGAAAATTATGACACTAAAAAAAAAAAAGAAAAGAAAAAAGTGTTGTGTGCGTAATAAGGCTAATATATTATATTGGGATTGCAATTCATTGTGGCTTTGGTATTTATCTTTAGCTAATGTTATGAATATCAATTATTAGTAATATTTAGTGATTTTCTCCCTGAAAAATGAATGTATAAAATTTAATTTATCAATATGGGATATTCATAAATGTAAGAATAGAAATTTTTCTATAATTTGAAAAGAGGTTTTAAAATTTCTTTATGAGGTTCAATTCCTACAAAACCAATTAGTGTCTTGATCTGATGATATAGATGATAGTGAGATATCATCAAGAGCGGACGCCATAGGTTGAAATTAAAAAAAAAAAATTTCAAATTTCTTTTAAAAAAAAAAAGTTAACTGTTTTTGGATTTTGATCCACACACACACACACACATATATATATATATATATATATGTATAGGAAAAAAAAATGCCGAAATACTCCCTAACTTTGAAGCAAAATCAAATTGATCTTTGATTCTTCTAATTTGAATTGATAAAGTCTTGAAATTTGATTTTTTTAATATATTAAATAAAATTTCAACTTATGGTGCTAGTAGAATTTGAATCACAAATATTTTATTAAAAAAAAATGACTTTTTAATTGAGCAACTTTGAACCCATTTATAAAGGCTGAAAAGCAAACATTCCCTTACTCTTATGTTAATAATAACGTGCATTGATCCATTGAATTGCATGTGATGACATTTTAATACTAATTTATTTTTATATATAAATTTATTTTTATTTTTAAATCGCTTTAGAATTCATTTAATCCTCTCACTTTCTCACTTCCTTTGCAAGGAAATTACAATCACAGACGCACAAACCCACGCACGCACACAGGGCAGACTTACCTTTGAGTTTTCGACGGTGCAAAGAACGAGGAGGACTTACATTTACAATGGTCAAAGGTCGATGACAACGGTTGTGTTGTTGGCCATTCATCTTACATGAATGTTAGTCAAAGCTTAAATAATATGTTGTATTTGGATTGACCAAAATACTCTTCTTCTTGTGTTTAGATATCGCTTATTTTGTTAAAAATTAAATATAATAAAAAAATATTTTTTAATTACTGTTCATTAATGAAATTACTGTGCATTTGGCTAATTGCACTATTCATGTCTTATGAACAGTGCAAAAGGCGCTGGATTTAAAAAAAAAAAAAAATGCAAATGCAGGAAAATAATTTCTATCCAAACGTCTTCTTTATATTGGAAATTTCAAGTCTGAAAATGATTTGGTGCAGGATATATATAATTTTTTTTTTTCAAATTTTTTATTTTATATCAAGGGCAGGTTTTTAAGGCTTACAAAACAAGTAATTTTTAGGTACTTTCGAAGTATGGAAAATAGTGTTCTCTCCTCTCACATTTATGGTGAGATCTATTAATTAAATTCATTGTGAAACTCATCATAAATGTGAAAGAATAGAGCACTATTTTTCTGTGCTTCGAGAGTGCTTAAAAATTATCCTTAAAAAACTATACTGGTAGATCTTTGTTTCTTATGGAACATCATGCTTCTGTGTTTGGTGGTGCCTCATGTGTTGATGTCCCTAGATTTTTGTGTTTCATTGTCCTGGTGCTGGTGGTCAAGCTTGGCCAACTCATAAAAAATTGATTCATAAAAGGATTAATGATTATACCTACGTAATTAAGTACATTAACATACATCAAACTTGTGCAATAGGGGCATAGCAGAGATTTGAATAAACTACTAAAGTAAATTAACAAAAAGGATTTTCTTTTGTAGAAATGGGTGCCGAACAACTTGAGTACCATTTTAGCCTACATTTTCATGCCTCTTATTCCCAGCATGAAAATCCTTGATTTTCAAGCCATTTCTTTATTTTCAATCCATCTCATCAACAAACCTCTATAATAGGCTCTGCCCCTTGAGCACTGGCTTTATTAACTTTGGATTTAGAGTCATCGAGATAATGTTGATAGATGTATGAAAGAAAACCCCATACTGCTAACAACAGAGCCATCACCTTCACCCCATTCATCTTGTCATGAAAAAATATTACCGCAAGAATGGGAACAGCAGGCAAAGACAGTGTGCTAATTACATTGCAGAAGAGTGAAGATACCTCAAAAATCAACCCCAACATACCTATTGAAGATATTTGCCATGTCACAGCCGTCCAAATCAAAGTCATCATATAGGATACCCTTCCTTTTCCATAATTCTCCATCTCTTTGCCCAAAAATTTCCATTCTCCGCTTGCAAAAAATCCTACCACGCACCCACATGCTGAGATAAATGATGGGTATATTTGCATATCCAACACAGCAGAGAAAGTTTCTATATTTATTATTCTTTGGAAAGACAGTTGTACTAAGGAATGGTACAATGAGTCTGTTGCAGATGCACAGAGCGTGCAAAGGAATCCAATTGCATACTTTCCTTTAGGGACTCCTGTCATGTTTTCAGAGTCGGTATTGACTGCAAGAAGGGATGCTGATATGGTAAGAAGGACGAGAGTTGAGTATAAAAGGAGTGATTTTTTGTGAATTGAAGAAAAATGAGAAGATGGCATTAAAGGCCAATTGGGTTGCACTTAGTAGGGAATAAGTAGAGACAGGGAGGTATAAAAGTCCATACGAATTCATCAGGTCGTCCCCTGTCAACAATAGGCCAAAAGCAAAGTAGAGAAGGGCAAGGGTGGAGAGAGGTGGCAATTTTGTAGAGAAGTGTTTAAAGGGGTGCTTGCAGTGGATGTTAACGATGGTGAGAAGAAGTATTGGAGAGGAAGTAAAATTGGAAAGCCTGCTGATTGAACAAATGTTGCCATCCATTTGCTATTCCCACCTTGATCATAGTACAATCTTCCCAAGAGAATGGCTGCAACCTGGCCGGCAACAAGAAAGAAGGAGTAAGAGGCCACACGAAGCCACCACTTGTAATGTTTGAGTCTCAGAAGTTCCATTAAGTTGATAACAGGGGTGCCTTTTATGTGAGTTTTGCACTCAATCACCAGCTAATCAACACACAAACATAGAAAGAAACTAAAATGTAAGTATTAGCCCATATGGTCATAACCCAATCTGTAGAAAACAATTAAGTAATGATGCTTTCAATAATGGTTATTAAAATAGGGATTCTACGTTGAATCGGTGAGAAAACATTGTGGATTAGATCATAGAATCAAAATCGAGAATCATATGATTCTACTTTTGGTAATAAAAAAAAAAAAGTAAAAAATCAACAATATATCAATAATTGATTATATCTACATTAAAAAATCATCAAAGAAAAACAGATAAATTTGATAGAATGCAACTTACATATTCTATATCTCTATGGACTAAAGAAATTGTGTGTGTGTATATATATATATATATTATTCAAAAGTTAATAACTAGCTAACTATTTAAGTAACAAATTAACCATATATGAGCAAAAAAAAAGTTTGTTAAGGTTGTATTATTATTTATTTATGTTGTTTATTTTATTTATATATTAATAATTATGGTTATATATTTATTAACTTATATAATATATTATTATTTGGCTATTTATAATTTTATAAGTAGATTTATATGTTAATTTATATTCATTGAAAAATTATTTATTACTCTTGGAGTAGAATATAACTTAAATACTCTTTCTTTTCACATAAATAATAGTCACAGGACTCTCGTCATGAATTTAATTAATGAGACGTTTTATTTATGTGAAATGAGGAAATATCAACCTAATGTGTAATTATTATTATTAAAAAATTATATTTGTTTGTTTTGCATGGCCATGTAATGAGTAATCTATATATATGACTATATTAAATAGAAAAAACCAAATCTATTAACTAGTAAAAAGAAAGTGGCATTCGCAAAAATATCGTGGCACTCGTTTTGTTTTTGCTAGTTAATAGATCATTGCCACATTACATGGCCATGCAAAACAAACAAACCTTCCCGTTTTTCTTTAAAATCTTTTTCTCCTTCTCTGTTTAAGCTCTCAGCTGCAAAATTATCAAGATTATGAATAAATGGAATCCACGATGCTAAGTGCCTGTATGGTACTCTTAATTTATAGCCTTTTAAAAAGCTGTACCTAAATAAAGTGAGCTTAAAAAAGCTGCCTTTAAAAATATATATATAGTTTCAAAACCCCCTAAACAAAAATTAACCTCAAAAATATCAAGGATAACCTACATATATTACCACTCTCTCTCTCTCCCTTCAATCATGCATGTTGAAGTAGTGACTGCCTTAGGCCCTTATAGCTTGTTTGGATGGAGGGGGAGTAGAAGAGAGTAGAATAAAAAGAATGTGAGTAAGTTAAATTATCTTAATTGGATATTTTTTAAGAGAGAAGGAGAAGGGATTTGAAGGGATTTGGAAGGGTTCTTACTACTTCTAACCTCTTATTTTTAATTTTCCAAAATTAGAAAGATTTGGAAAGAGAGTAGAGTATAGAAATACTTGACTAAATGAATTACTAAATTTACCCTTATCATATTAACAAAATTACAAATCATGAACACGCTAATTATTTCTCTCTCCCCTTACTTAATTTTAAAAACATTTAAATAAGGTAGAGGATAATCATTCTTCTCTACTCTCCTCCTCTTTACCCCCTTTACTCTCCTCTCCCTCCAGACTTCCAAACACAGCATTAGTTGACATGTTCACCACTTATAATTCAGGAATGTATAATGGGAACACATGATTTTGACTTTTGATTAATGCTGCCTAAAAGGAAAAGCTTAAGAGTAGAAATACACAAACTATGGAAGTTATGTTCTTTATGTATATCTCATTTACCAACATATGCATGCTTATTATAATTTTGTTTGATTTTTGTGATCGAGTTGCATGTGTAGAAAAGAAGTACAAAAAACCATTTGCAAATATTCACTTTCACATGCTGGGACATTTTACAATCAGGTTTGAAGAATTTGAAGAGTTAAAACCCATATATATAGCTCGGATTTACTGATTGCAGGCTAGAAAGAAAGGTTCAAATATTTCCTAGGCCTGATTTAATGAATTACATTTTCAAATAAAAATATGAAGATGTAAAAAGAACTAAAAATATTCATGTTGTTCAACAAACAATTAAATAGAGAGTTTGGTCAGTGCATGACTAACTTGGAGTTTCTCGTTGCAGCTCTTGACCAGCCTTCATGAAGATCCTGAGGATATGATAAACTATCTAATTAAAAGTTAAAACAACAGGCTTAAGTAATGTTCATCCTTGTACTTATTGTTGAGATGCACCGCACCATAGTCCAATCCATTTTCAAGCTCATTATTGACCTCTTATATAGCTCAGGCTTTATCAGCCACGTCATGAAAGACATAAAGGTGTTTCTCTGTCTAATTGCTTGCAGAATTATTGAAAATCTACCCAATTCCTTAAATAAATAAAAGTTGGCTTGTGAATTTGTGAATAGTAATAATTATACATGCTGCCACTGTTTCATTTATGAGGAGCACATCATGTTACCAAATTTTAGTGTTCAGAAGTTCAGAAAATGTTGCTTAGAGTTAGAGGACATCCTTTATTCCAAAATAGGGGCACTGTGCTCACTACGCCAAAATAAGCCTATTACATCGAGTATTAATACAACAAAATTAGCATAGTAGTATTAGACATAATATTACATTTATAAATTAAAAATTGTTGCAATAATAACTTAAAAGTGGTAAATTATTACATTAATAATAATTAGTTGTAATAACTTATAATTTTTAGTTGCAATAGAGCATTAATACTTTTTTTTGGGAGATAATTACAACATGCTACTAACCCCGCAACTCGAACCCTTTTCCCCCTAGACCTCCAAGCGTTTTGTGCATGGGGAGGTGTCAATTCAGCTACAAAGCCTTTGGCAGAGCATTAATACTAAATTACATTAAGTAATTTTTTTGCAATAACTTAAATTAAAGAAATCATTGTAATAACTTGATACCAATTATTTTGCAATCTATTACAATAGAAATTTCAAAGTGACAGCTTATTACAACAAATATATCATTGTAATAACTAAATATCAATTATTTTACAATTTATTGTAATGACAAACATGAAGCTGCAACAAATATATTATTACAATAATCTAATACCAATTATTTTACCATCTATTGTAATGAAAAATATGAAACAGTTATCTATTACAATGAAGATATCGTTGCAATAACTTGACCCAAATTATTTTTTTCAATTATTTTCAATCTATTGCAATAAAATTTGTGAAATAATAGCCTATTGCTACAAGATATTCGAGGTAGTAAATTATTTATTGCAACAACAAATATATTATTATATCAAAATTGTCATTAGAATATGTAGGGACTCAAAATGTAATGGACCCTTAACAATAAAATTTGTAGAGAATGGGTAGGAAGGACTAGGCATATAGCAGGCAAACAACGAATTTTAGGGCGGATCACTCTAAACAAACTGGACTTAGAAGTTTTGGTGGGAAAGATCCTCCCTTCGTTCTTATTTTGGCCAAGTGTTTGTAAGGCTTATCGATCCTCGGCTCTCACCGAGGATCTCTTTTTCTTTCTCCGGAGGATCCCCCTTCTTTGTTTAGAATTTTGCTAGTTATATAGTCTTATTTTTGTTGATCTTGATCATCCACTTGTCAGTTATCTGATCGTCGTGTACAGGAGTTTGTCACATCAACTGTAGTTTACAGGCTTTATGTTAGTTCTCAGCCACTTTTACAGACTTTCTATTAGTTGAGGTAATCGAGGCGACTGGGTCCGCCGGTCATGTCTTCATTAAGACGGCCAAAATGTTGGTGGGATATTTTCCCTTTGATGAAGTCGGTGCGCCGAGGACAGATCATCCTCGGCGCGGACTTTGGACGTTCTGGGTTCTTTCCCATTGTCCTTGGCCTGAGCACTGTCCTCGGCGCGGGCCTTGGGGCGCGGACTTTGGACGTTCTGGGTTCTTTCCCATTGTCCTTGGCCTGAGCACTGTCCTCGGCGCGGGCCTTGGGCCGCGTGTAGTGGGCCAGCGTGGTGAGCGCGATAGGGCCCCACAATAGCCCCTCAAAATTCTGCTGCACGTCCCCCTGGGCGGGGAGGAGGATTTTGATTTCCTCGGCGCCTTTTCTCGGCCTGTTTGGGTTTTGTTATACTAATAGTATTATTGCTATTTCGGCTGTTTTTTTGCAGCTTTCTTTTTGCGCGAAGTGTCGCTCGAGGATGGTTAAGCTTGGGTCGTTTATGCCATAGCACTTAATTTCTCATGGTTTTCGTCCCTGATGGGACTCATTTATTTGGCGCCCGAAAGGGAGTTGGCTTTGCCTTAGTTTTTAGCTCATGAGCCCTGGTTTCAATCAACGTTTGCACGGCTTCATAATGACTGATTCCCATAGAGGTTTAGGTCTGAAATTTGTACAAGACCTCGCTTTTCCTTAGCGTTTATTTTTTACAGGGAGATTTTCTTCCCGCTGACCTGAGGTCTTTGACCATGCAATGCGTTTAAGCTTTACTTTGTGCTCGATTTTCTCATTTCATGCTTGGTTTTCCCTGGGGCTTGGGTCCGAGGACCATGCAATTCCTTGGTTTTGCTTATCGTTTAGCTTTCATGATGACATGTTTTTCTTGCTGGAAGTATCGAGTTTCTTGATCTCATTTAGCTATCTGAAGTATCTGGTTTCCCCATGAGGCTTGGGTCCGAGGACCATGCAATGCCTTGGTTCTGTCCAGTACCTAGTTTTCCATTTTAATCATCTGAAGTATCTGGTTTCCCCATGAGGCCTGGGTCCGAGGACCATGCAGTGCCTTGGTTCTGTCCAGTACCTAGTTTTCCATTTTAATCATCTGAAGTATCTGGTTTCCCCATGAGGCCTGGGTCCGAGGACCATGCAGTGCCTTGGTTCTGTCCAGTACCTAGTTTTCTCTTTTAATAATCATCTGAAGTATCTGGTTTCCCCATGAGGCCTGGGTCCGAGGACCATGCAGTGCCTTGGTTCTGTCCAGTACCTAGTTTTCCATTTTAATCATCTGAAGTATCTGGTTTCCCCATGAGGCCTGGGTCCGAGGACCATGCAGTGCCTTGGTTCTGTCCAGTACCTAGTTTTCTCTTTTAATAATCATCTGAAGTATCTGGTTTCCCCATGAGGCCTGGGTCCGAGGACCATGCAGTGCCTTGGTTCTGTCCAGTACCTAGTTTTCTCTTTTAATAATCATCTGAAGTATCTGGTTTCCCCATGAGGCCTGGGTCCGAGGACCATGCAGTGCCTTGGTTCTGTCCAGTACCTAGTTTTCCATTTTAATCATCTGAAGTATCTGGTTTCCCCATGAGGCCTGGGTCCGAGGACCATGCAGTGCCTTGGTTCTGTCCAGTACCTAGTTTTCTCTTTTTAATCATCTGAAGTATCTGGTTTCCCCATGAGGCCTGGGTCCGAGGACCATGCAGTGCCTTGGTTCTGTCCAGTACCTAGTTTTCTCTTTTTAATCATCTGAAGTATCTGGTTTCCCCATGAGGCCTGGGTCCGAGGACCATGCAGTGCCTTGGTTCTGTCCAGTACCTAGTTTTCTCTTTTTAATCATCTGAAGTATCTGGTTTCCCCATGAGGCCTGGGTCCGAGGACCATGCAGTGCCTTGGTTCTGTCCAGTACCCAGTTTTCTCTTTTAATAATCATCTGAAGTATCTGGTTTCCCCATGAGGCCTGGGTCCGAGGACCATGCAGTGCCTTGGTTTTGTCCAGTACCCAGTTTTCTCTTTTAATAATCATCTGAAGTATCTGGTTTCCCCATGAGGCCTGGGTCCGAGGACCATGCAGTGCCTTGGTTCTGTCCAGTACCTAGTTTTCCATTTTAATCATCTGAAGTATCTGGTTTCCCCATGAGGCCTGGGTCCGAGGACCATGCAGTGCCTTGGTTCTGTCCAGTACCTAGTTTTCCATTTTAATCATCGATTTTATCTATGTATCCGTAGCCGTTTTAATTCTTGCCGCGTTTTACACTAAGCATTAAATAATTACAATTTTCAAGCAGAATAATAATAACAATAAATGCTGAAGTTGGTAGAGGATAAGACCTTGCCGTGTTTTGCCTCTTCGTTTGGTGAGATTCTTCAGATAACGAGGCGTCTTTTGGGCTGTCCGGCTGAGGCGTTCTGACGCTTCGGTGTCTTCCTGTTTAATGAGGCGTCCCCTCATTAATACTGACCATGGATTGATGAGGATCTAACGGTTGGCAAGCCCCTTGGAAATTGGGGCGGCATCATTGCCTCCGGAAATCTCTCCCTGGGATTCATTGTGGATTTGGCCCTCATCAATGTTCCTCCCACTATAAAAGGCGTTCCTAGGGCGAACATCCCCTTCACACTTGATAAACACCCGTTCTGAAACTCCCCAAAAACACATCGCCAAAAATTCTTCAAGGCGCAATCATTCGAGCCCCTTCGCATGAACTGTCCCTGGAAAAGGGCGCTCCAGAGAATGCACAGCCCCCATCAGGAGCCGAGGATGGCATTCCAACTCTGGCCGCCACGCTGGTGTGGAGGTAGAGGAGATCCGAAGATTCTCCTTCTTTTCAACCTAACCGGGGACACAGCCCTCCTTACCACCTGGAGGAGGATCCGGACAGAACGTAACCTCCCTCTCTTGGGCACGGGTCTTTGACTCCCCAAGCAGGCTACAGCGGGGGTGGGAGGGAAATCAGGCGGAACCCAGAAGTGGGGCCGCCCTGTGCCGCGACCCCTTCCACCTCCTCTGTAGCTCCTCTTCCCTCAAATCCGTCTTCTCTCTTCTCTTTTTGCTCCTCAACGAGCCTTCTTTTCTATCTTCTGTTCCTCTTTTGTTCCTCTGCCAACTTTCTTTCTTTCTTTTCCTTCTCTCTTCCTTCACTTCTTTTTTCATATTTGTTCTTCATCTCTTCTTTTCTTCATCTCTTCCTCTACTCTCCTTTTCTATCTTCTGTTCTTCTGCCATTGTTGCTCTCCACCCTTTGTTCCTCTGTCGGCTTCGTCATGTGTCTGCCTTTGTAGTTAGCTTTAGAACAAGCCCCCTGGGCATTACTTGTAAGAGATGTAATCTTTTTTCATATATGAATAAAAGAAGTATACTTATTTCATGTATTGTATATACTCTTTTTTTTTTTTTTTTTGCACTTGTTTCTTGTTGTTGTAAACTGCCGAATGAATATTGTTGCTAAGAACTGTATGGATCTGCATCTTTTCCCGATTGATTTGTCGTTTTGTTTTCTTTACGTTGTGCCGCTAACGCACAAGTCCGCCCCACGGACGGCGCCAATTGTAGGGACTCAAAATGTAATGGACCCTTAACAATAAAATTTGTAGAGAATGGGTAGGAAGGACTAGGCATATAGCAGGCAAACAACGAATTTTAGGGCGGATCACTCTAAACAAACTGGACTTAGAAGTTTTGGTGGGAAAGATCCTCCCTTCGTTCTTATTTTGGCCAAGTGTTTGTAAGGCTTATTGATCCTCGGCTCTCACCGAGGATCTCTTTTTCTTTCTCCGGAGGATCCCCCTTCTTTGTTTAGAATTTTGCTAGTTATATAGTCTTATTTTTGTTGATCTTGATCATCCACTTGTCAGTTATCTGATCGTCGTGTACAGGAGTTTGTCACATCAACTGTAGTTTACAGGCTTTATGTTAGTTCTCAGCCACTTTTACAGACTTTCTATTAGTTGAGGTAATCGAGGCGACTGGGTCCGCCGGTCATGTCTTCATTAAGACGGCCAAAATGTTGGTGGGATATTTTCCCTTTGATGAAGTCGGTGCGCCGAGGACAGATCATCCTCGGCGCGGACTTTGGACGTTCTGGGTTCTTTCCCATTGTCCTTGGCCTGAGCACTGTCCTCGGCGCGGGCCTTGGGGCGCGGACTTTGGATGTTCTGGGTTCTTTCCCATTGTCCTTGGCCTGAGCACTGTCCTCGGCGCGGGCCTTGGGCCGCGTGTAGTGGGCCAGCGTGGTGAGCGCGATAGGGCCCCACAGAATATTTAAAGTTTATTACAAAGAAATTATTTTAGCACAAACTTATTACCTCAAATTTTATTGCAATACTTTGCATAAACTATTGTAATAACTCTAGTGTTATTGCAATAATTTTTTTCATTGTAATAAACATTTTTTTGTTGTAGTGGCTTTTAATTATTATTACAACTAGTCAAAGACTCACGCAATTGATGGAAATAAATAATTATTTTATATTGTAATATAATGTATAATTTTTTTTTTAAATCTTTTTGAAGATAACCTGTTCTCCCTAAAAATTAAACAATTTCCATTTGGTCCAATTTGTTCTACTCAGTCCAATTCGGTCCACTCGGTCAATTTTAGTCCCCCTTCAATTCATTTTAAGACCAATTGAGTTTTAAATTGATTCTTTTTGTAGCATTTCTTTTCAAGTTTAGCTCAAAATTTTATTTATTTTCTTAATTTGTGGGTTGAAAAGTAGGAAATTTTATTATATTTGGGCTAATATCTTTAGTTTTGAGTTAAATAATATTAAGAAAATACTAAAATAGACATTACATATTAGAAATATGAGCCCTAAAAATGCAATAAAAATAATAAATATTCAAAAGTCTTATTCGGTCCACATTGGTTCTATTCTGTTCATTTTATCATCTTCTTTCCAATTTGGTCCTATTTGGTCCCTTCTGTCCACTAAAGTTCTATTCAATCCATTCGGTCTTGTTCAATCTACTTCGGTCCATTAAGTCCACATTGGCTCTATTCGGTTCACATTGGTCCTATTTAGTCCACTTTGGTCCTATTTGGTCAATTCTATCTACTTTGGTTCTATTTGGTCCTAGTTGGTCCTATTTTGTTTGCTTTAGTTTTATTCAATCCACATTGGTTTTATTCAGCCCATTATGTCCACTTCGGTTCTATTCAGTCCAATTAGGTCCCATTCAGCTCACTTTGGTCCTAATCTGTCCATTTGCTCTTATTCAGTCCACTTTACACCTATTCGGTCGCATTCGGTCCACTTAGGTCATATTTGGTCTATTCGGTCCACCTTGTTCCTATTCGGTCCACTTTGTTACATTTGATCCAATTCGCTCCATTTGGACCGCATTTCGTCCATTCGGTCCACCTTGTTCCTATTCGGTCCACTTTGTTACATTTGATCCAATTCGCTCCATTTGGACCGTATTTGGTCCATTCTGTCGACTAGAGTTCCATTTAGTCTAATTTGGTCTATGCAGTCTTATTCAGTCTACTTCGATTTAATTCGGTCCATTAGTCCACATTGGCTTTATTCGGTCCATTTTGTCTACTTTCGTCTTATTTGGTCTACATTAGTCCTATTTAAGCCATTCAGTCTACTTTCGTCCTATTCCGTTTATTTTGTCCACTTTGACTCTATTCAGTCAATTCTGTCCACTTCGGTCCTATTCAGTCCAATCTTTCCACTTTAGTCCTATTCGATCTGATTTGGTCAAGTTCGGTTCATTCTGTCCACTTAGGTCCTATTCGGTCCACCTTAGGTCTTATTCGGTCCATTTGGTCCTATTCTGTTCATTTGGTCCATTTGGATTATGTCAGTTCATTTTGGTCCACTTAGATATATTTTTGTGCATTTACATAATGGAAAAAGACATGTTTGGGTTGAAAGCACCTAATTTAAATCTAAATTTATTAAAAAATATAGTAAGGTTATAAATATAGAAATATAATTTTTAGGACAGTTATTTATTTATTTTAACGTTGTTACTTTTGGTATTAGCTCAAATCTTATGGTAATTTAGTGAAATTTACCCAATTTAAAAATATACTCTCAAACCGCACATTTTGAAAGTACAGTTTCTTTTAAACTACACTAATTTTTTTTTTCTTTCCAAAAAGCTGAAACAAGCATTCGATTATGGTAGATGTGATCAATAAACCATATACTTGGATTCTTATCAACTTCACCACAAGGATATTGTCATTCTTTTCTATTTTATTTTCATCTTTTACGGTACAAGAAATAAAGCCAAAACAGTGAAAACAAAAAAGAAACAAAAAGAAATAAATTAAATAGATAAAGTTTCCAAATTGAATGGGAACCCATATAGCTGCAATTCCTGGGTTTTCGGTGGACATTTCTTTACTTTTCTCTTTTAAAAAAAATGTCATCAACAAACCTCAATTACAGCCCCTGCCCCAGAAGCCTCATTATTACTGGTTTTGTTAACCTTGGATTTAGAATCATCAAGATAATGTTGATAGATGTATGAAAGAAAACCCCAGACTGCCAACACCAAAGCCGTCACCTTCACCCCATCCATCTTGTCATGAAAGAACATTACTGCAAGAATGGGAACAACAGGCAAAGCCAATGTGCTAATGACATTGCAGAAGAGTGAAGAGACCTCAAAAATCAACCCCAACATAGCTGTTGAAGAAATTTGCCATGTCACAGCCGTCCAAATCAAAGTCATCATATAGGATACCCTTCCTTTTCCATAATTCTCCATCTCATTCCGCAAAATTTTCCATTCTCCACTTGCAAAAAGTCCTACCACACAGCCACAAGTTGCGACAAATGATGGGTATATTTGCATATCCAATACAGCAGAAAAAGTCTCTATTTTTATAACTTTTTGGAATGAAAGTTGTACCAAGGAAAGGTTTAATGAGAATATTGCAGATGCACCAAGTGTGCAAAGAAATCCAATTACATACTGTCCTTTAGGTATTCCGGTCATGTTTACAGAGTTGGTATTGACTGCAAGAAGGGATGCTGATATAGTAAGAAGGACAAGAGAGTTGAGTATAAAGGGAGTGAATTTTTGTGAATTGAAGAAAAATGAGAAGAGGGCATTGAAGGCCAATTGGGTTGCACATAGTAGATAATAAGTAGAGACAGGGAGGTATAAGAGTCCATATGAATACATCAGGTTGTTACCTGTCAACATTAGGCCAAAAGTAAAGTAGAGAAAGGCAAGGGTGGAGAGAGGTGGCAATTTTGTAGAGGAAGTGTTTAAGGGGGTGCTTGCAGAGGATATTAACGATGGTGAGAAGAAGAATAGGAGAGGAAGTAATATTGGAAAGCCAGCTGATTGAACAAATGTTGCCATCCATTTGCTATTCCCACCTTGATCAAAGTATAATCTTCCCAAGAGAGTCGCTACAGTCTGGCCGGCAAGAAGAAAGAACGAGTAAGAGGCAATACGAAGCCACCACTTGTAATGTTTGAGTCTAGGAAGTTTCATTAGGTTGGTAACAAAAGTGCCTATATTTGAGTTTTGCTCTCTGTCATCGGCTAATCATGCACACAAACATTGAAAGAAAGTAAATATAAGTATTAGCCATATCATCATAAACCAGTCCAGAAAAAACAATTAACTAAGATTGGTTTCAATCATGTTGGAGTAGTGACTGCCTTAGTTGACCTGTTTACTACTTATAATCCTGGAGTGGATAATAGGAGTACATGATTATGACTTTTGATTGCTCCCTAAAAGCTTAAGAGATACAAAAACTGCATAGGGAATGTCATTTGCAGTTGCAAAGGTTCCCCTTCCACAAATGGCTGCTGAAGTTGAGGCTCTTGCTTGGCATAGAGCAGTTCAATTTGCAACAGAGATTGGTTTACAGGAGGCCATTTTCGAAGGTGATGCTGAAGTGTTAATCAAGATGCTGCAGCAAAATGAATTCGAGTTTGTTCCCTATGGCCAAATCATTGAAGACACTAATTTTTGCTTCTCAGTTAAGTTATCATTCCTTTTCTCATGTAAAACGCTAGAAAGCACGGGTGCGGTGCCAGAGGCGTCGCACCTGCGTCGGACACCGCTGACCGCGTGTCCGTGCCGCGTTGGGCCACGTGGCGAAGCTGACTCGCGCCGACACGGCTCAAATTGGGTCGACTCGGGCCGTTTCGGCCGTATCGGCCAAAACCGCCGATATGGCCGGTTCAGGCCGAAATTCAAAAAAAAAAAAAAAAGGTGCAAAACGCACCGTTTGACTTAACCTAAAACCTAAAACCTAAAACTCTCTCACGCACTCTCACTTTGTCCAAAAACTCCAAACACCCTCCGTCCCTCACTCCAATCTCCATCGCTCGTCTCTCTCTTCTCTCTGTGCTTTCTGGTTGCTCGGCTGCTCACTCCCTCCCTCACTCCAATCTCCATTGCTCGTCTCTCTCTTCTCTCTGTGCTCTTTGATTGCTCGGCTGCTTCACTGACTCACTCCCTCCCTCACTCCAATCTCCATCGCTCGTCTCTCTCTTCTCTCTGTGCTCTCTGGTTGCTCGGCTGCTTCACTGACTCACTCAGTCCGTGCATCCCAGCCACTCTAGAGTCTAGACATAGCCACTCAGCCACACAGCCATTCAAACTTCAGCTCTCTCTCACACATTCTCAACTCAGGTACCGCATTCAATCTTAGTTTGATTTGTGATTTGTTAGTTAATAGTTATTATTTGTAGGTTAAATTTGTTTGTTATTATTTGTTAGTTAATAGTTTGATTTGTGATTTGTTAGTTAGTTTGATTTGTGAGTTGTGATTTGTGTTTTGTGAATTGGGTTTGATTTATTACTAATTTATTTAGTTAATACTTAATAGTTATTATTTGTAGGTTAAATTAAATCTATTGAATTTGCAATGGACGAAGTTGTTAGCACAGAAACTTCACCTTCATCTAATCAAGAAGTGCTAAATGACGAATCTCCTCTTTGGCAGTATGTGACTAAAGTAGAAAAACCACCTGGTGCCTCTGTTAAATCAGGTGGAAACACATATTTTAAGTGTAATTATTGTGATGGTGTTTATGTAGGATCCTATTCTAGGGCTAAGGGTCATTTATTAAAAATTTTTGGCAAATGAATTAGAGCATGCCCTAAGGTGACATCGAGCCATAGGTTGGAAATGCAACGAATGCATGACCAAGTTGAGAATAATAAGTTAGAGAGGGATCGGAGAAGTCAAATTCCCTTACCCCCACCTCCCCCAGGTCATGGGCCTACACTTATTTCCCCATTTCGGAGATATGAAGGGAGTGATAGTACAAATTCGGGTGATGGTAAGAGGAGAAATGTGATGAATTCTACTTTGGAGAAAGCATTCCAAAATAATGCTAGACATGATTTGGATAGCAGAATTGCTAGGATGTTTTACACCGGTGGGCTTTCCTTTCTTTTTGCAAGAAACCCATATTATCGTAGTTCCTATGCATATGCTGCTACCCATAACCTGGAAAGCACCGATGCGGCTCCAAGGTCGCCACACCGGAGTCCGACGCGGCCCGACGCGGTGTCCCGCGTCCGACTCGCTGACTCTTCCCTTTTTTTTTTTTTTTTTTTTGATTCGCTCGAATCGCGCCGACTGGTCCAGATTCACGCCGATTCGGGCCAAAACGGGCCGATTCCGGCGAGAACGGGAACCGATACGGCCACCGAAATATGCCGATACGGCCGATTCCTGCCGAAACGGCCACCGGAACAGGCCGATATGGCCGATTCCGGCCTAAACAGCCGCCGAAACAAGCCGAAATGGGCAGCGGCTGCCACTCTTCTGCTTCATCTGGCCTTGTGAGAGGAAAAAAAAAAAAAAAAAAAGAGAGAAGGAAGAAGAAGATGAGAAGACACCAAAAAATAAAAAATGATGGAAGAAGAATGTTACGTAACAAAAGATTTTGTTTTTTGGAAACTGAAACTGAAAAGAATATATTAAGGAGGTGGAAAAGTCAATTATTTAATGTGGGTGGGTTTGGGAATTGCAAAGTGATTAAAGTAACCTTCTTGAAATGTGGTTTTTTTGTTTACAATTACTAAAAATATTGATTTTATTAAAAACAAATCATAAATAATTATTTTTTAATAATAAATTTTACCATTTATTTGAAATTTTTTATATAAAAATATTAAATTCATTATATAAAAATATTTTAAATAATTTTTTAATCGCCGAGTCCCGCCGCACCCGCACCCACCTTTTTCAAAAATTACCGAGTCCCGCACCCGCACCCGCACCCGCACCCGAGTCCTGAAACGCACCCGTGCTTCATAGCCCATAACATTCCGGGTTATGTTCCTCCTGGATACAATGCCTTGAGAACAACACTTTTGCAAAAAGAAAGAGCTCATGTTGAAAGACTTTTGAAACCAATTAAGGACTCTTGGCTTGAAAATGGTGTAAGTATAGTTTCTGATGGATGGTCAGATCCACAAAGGAGGCCTCTTATTAATATTACGGCTATATCAGATGAGGGTCCAGTGTTTATAAAGGCAATTGATGAGTCAGGTGAGTTCAAAGATAAACATTATATTGCTGGGGTGTTGAAGGATGCTATAAAAGAGATTGGACATGAAAAAGTTGTCCAAGTCATCACTGATAATGCTAGTGTGATGCAGTCTGCTGGAGCTCTTATTGAAGGTGAGTATTCTAAAATATTTTGGACACCTTGTGTTGTCCACACTCTTAATCTAGCTTTGAAGAATATTTGTGCAGCAAAAAACACTGAAAAGAATGAAGTTACATATGAGAAATGTAGTTGGATTACACGTATTGCTGATGATGTATCCTTCATACGTGTTTTTATCATGAACCATTCAATGAGCTGGCAATGTTTAATGAATTTTGTCTATTAAAATTGCTCCAAGTTGCTGATACTAGATTTGCTTCAGTTGTTGTAATGCTGAAAAGGTTGAAGTTGATAAAAAGATGCCTTCAAGCCATGGCTATTAGTGACCAATGGGCTTCTTATAGGGAGGATGATGTTGGAAAAGCTCAAAAGGTGAAAGATTTGATTCTAAGTGATCTTTGGTGGGATAATATTGATTATATCCTTGAATTCACAATACCCATTTATGATATGCTATGCATAGCCGACACAGATAAGCCTTGTCTTCATCTTGTGTATGAGATGTGGGATTCAATGATAGAGAAGGTGAAGGCAGTAATATATCAGCACGAAGGCTTGGAAGATGATCAGTATAGCTCATTTTGGGGTGTGGTGTATGATATATTCATTGATCGATGGACTAAAAATTGTACACCACTACATTGCTTGGCTCATTCCTTAAATCCTAAGTAAGTACATTTATTTTCTATTTTCCTTACTTCACCCTTCTAGTAAAACCCATGTTTCATCTATATTTGTTTTTTAATCTTTAACTAAGTATTACTCCATTGAATGGCTTTCAGAGAATCCAAAACGCATCCCTCCACATCGGGATCATGAAATTTCTATGGAAAGGAGCAAGTGTTTGGATCGATACTTTCAAGATGAGAATGAATTAAAGCCGGTGGTGAAGTCTGAGTTTGCTACATTTTCAGGAGGGAGGTTTCCTTCACCAGAAGCCTTGACAGATAGGTGGACCTTACAACCTTTGATTTGGTGGCAATACCATGGCTCCGCATTTCCAACTCTTCAAACCCTTGCCCTTAAACTTCTTGGACAACCTTGTTCATCCTTATGCGCTGAGAGGAATTGGAGCACATATAAATTTATTCATTCCTTAAAAAGAAACAAAATGACTCCTGCACGCGCTGAGGATTTAGTATATGTGCATTCTAATCTTCGACTCTTGTCAAAGTGCAATGAGGAGTACATACATACAGCAACAAAGATGTGGGATATTGCTGGAGACTCTTGGAATGAGAGCGACATGCATGGAGGAGCAGGAATTCTTGAGAATGCAGCCCTTACACTCAATGAGCCGGAGTTGGAGGCCGTGGTTATTGGGAATGCTAGCACTAGTGCTACTACTAGTGAAAGTGAAGTTCGAAGTGAAGCAATTGATATTGAGGAGGACGATGATGTTGGTATTTGATTGTCTTGTTGATTATCTTTTATTTTGTTTTAGTTTTAAACTTGTGAGTTGTATTCTAATTTTCGAACATCATGGAATGTTTTAGACTTTTAGTTTTAATCTTGTGGGTTGTATTTAATTTATGAACATCATGTTTTAGTTATTAAATTTGGTATATGTTTATATAATGTGAAAAATTATGCTTAGCAATATATTAAAAATATAAATAAAAATATTTTTAATAATTTTTTAATTGTCGAGTCCCGCCGCACCCGCACCCACCTTTTTCAAAAATTGCCGAGTCCCACACCCGTACCCGCACCCACACCCACACCCGCACCTGCACCCGCACCCGCACCCGAATCCCGAAACGCACCCGTGCTTCTTAGGTAAAACGTAGTGGGACATGCTCTAGCTAGAAGGGCAAAAGGACTTGCTGATGTGCAGGTCTGGATTGAAGAAGTACCAGAGGACTTAAATCCTATCGTTTTGTATGATGTTCAATAAGAAATAAAGTAGTCATTCTGACTGGTTTTCATTAAAAAAAATGGATCACTAGTAACTGTGGAAGTTTTCTTTTATGTTTATTCATAAATCACTAACAATTTAAAGTATGGTTTGAAGAATTAAAATTGATAAAGCTTCAAATATTACCTGATTGAATGAATTTTATTTTTCAAATCAAAATATGAAGATGTAAAAAGAGAATAAAAATAAATATTCCATTAATTTAACAATTAATCAGCGAGTTTGGTGAGTGACTAACCTTGAGTATCTTGTTGCAGCTCTTGAGCAGGCTCCATGAAGATCCAGAGGATGGTAAACAAAAAGGCTTATATGTTCATCCTTCTTTATGTTTACCTATTACACAGCTGATAAATTTGGATTAGGAGACAGTAAGTCAAGACATCAATTAGTTACTATTTGATATAGATTGGATTCGATTTTAAGTCCACTACCTGACAACAATAAAAATTATTAATTGAATTGATTGAATCCCCCACGTTGTTAAATTTAATTTACATATAGTTTAGTACAACACTCTCAACAATGATGAAGAACTATAAACAAATTAGCTGCTGTAAAGTACACTCGCTGCACTCATTGGATACACTTCTTTTTAAACACAGCGAGCTAAAGCTAAAACTAGAGGCCAGCAAACTTGACTTGGCTAGGCTTAATATTTGGGCTGTTTGAAAACCATTCATATCCATAGACGCTAGTTAAGAACATTACATTCAGGAGGAATCTCACGCAAGTGGACTTGTTAAACAACAGAGCCTGATTTATCTGTTAACTTCTCTGCTGGAGGAATCTCACGCATGTGGACTTGTTAAACAACAGAGCCTGATTTATCTGTTAACTTCTCTGCTGGAGGAGTCTCACGCATGTGGCAACAGAGCCTGATTTATCTGTCAACTTTTCTGCTTACATTGCAAAATTGACTAGCAATTTAGCTTTTTAGAACGGGCAAAATTGGCTAGCTACGAATTTCCAGTGGGACCAGGAGTACATATTTGCATTTTTTAGCATGAGCTTGAGGTGGTATTTTGTATCACAGGAATATACACCTCACTCACATTGGTGCAGACCCCACAAGCATATCCATGGGGTGCAAAATAAAAATTCTCTTTGAATTGGATTTGTTTGTTTGTAATCAAGATGGTTAAGTAAGAAGCCAACAAATTAAGCAACTTCTTACGCAAATGCGCTAATTCAAATGTCGAAGAGCCTAGGCAAATTACAAGGACCAAATTGTTTTTACTAATATAGTATTTTAGAGAGTTTCAATCTATAGCGTCCGCTCACGATTATAGCTATTTATCATCATACCAAAACACTAATCGGTTTTTGGTGTAGCTGGGAGATTGAATTTCAGATCTTTTATTCAACTAATGTCACGAAAGCCTAAAGAAAGTACACATGATGCTCTCTTGATGGAACAGAAACTAAACTATTAGTTTCTTATAGTAAATCTCGAATCCATGAGGGGTTTCCTTGAATACACAAGGAGAAAAAAATGGAATCCACCAGAAGAAAGAATTTGACAAAACGTCTGTGTTTATTGGTAATTGTCTAAAAATTGAATTGCCTTTGGAGGCTACAATGCGTTTAAATAGTAAAAACAAAACCTA
The DNA here is from genome assembly GCA_023736055.1 of Quercus glauca. NCBI lineage: Eukaryota > Viridiplantae > Streptophyta > Magnoliopsida > Fagales > Fagaceae > Quercus > Quercus glauca. Next base: position 35,392,551 of record CM043326.1, on the reverse strand, counting down.
GGGCAACTTGAAACCCTAAGGCAGCTACAAAAGCATATTAAACCCTAATTTAACTAAACAACATTAAAAGCACCTAAAAATAAGGAAATAAAAAACCTAAACCTAAAATAAATAAAAAATTTACATAAAAAATGCTCAAATTAAATATTTACAAAAATTAGAGAAATCGTGTCCTACATCAGACCCCTCCACTTGAAACAAACTCGTCCTCGAAATCATCTTTGACATCTGAAATCTTTCACTCCAAAAAAACAAATACTTCGAATGCTTTAATAACTTGATCTGGTTTTGAAACTTAAATCCTTCATAAAATGTAGCATAAAATTTCTTCTCATCTACCTTCAATTTATTTGCAACATCAATCAACAAAGGGTTGATAATAAAAATAAAATTTTCTACTCCAAGAAAATCAACATATTGTGTAGTCATCTTCAACAAATCAACTGAGACCTAAGGATTGTGAGTTGTAGACTCATCCTTATATTTGACCTCAATTGAATCTTCCACAATGTTCTCAATAATTACCATCTCTTCATTCATGTTGTTGTCCACAATCAACTAACCTTCGTTTCTTTGACATCTTTATCAAAATTTTGACAAATGGTATCTTTAGTCTTCAATTCAATAACTTGTTGCAAGTCTTGATTTTTTTTTAACCACTTCAAATTTTTCTTTAGTATTAGGCTACTTCTTCTCAACCCTCAAACCCATTACTTTATTTGACACATGGACTTGGCTATGATAATTTTGGTTTTGACCTTTCATGTTTTGAACATATTGCTTTTCATATGAATTTACAAATTTATAATCAACACTTGTATAATCTAGTATATCATAATAGTCATTAGAAAACCATAAATCAATTAATACTTTTTTCATTCTTTGCCAAGAGTAAATTGGATGCTTACCTCGCCGCTTTCTATCGATTTGAATCTCCCCCCATCATTCCTCTGCTTCATCGTCCAATTTATTAGATGCAAGCCGCACTTTTTCTTCATCACAAATCTTCCAAAAATTAAAATACTCTTTCAAATCAAGAAGCCAGACAATAAAATCCAACTTACACATATCTCCATCAAAGAATGGAACTTTCTAGTGATTAGGAGTACGTCTTTGAATATATTGGTCATTGTCATTGTGAGATGATTTCCTAGCAAGAAGAGTAGCAACCTTTTGCTTGATTTAACCTACAATTTGCTGACTCTTTTCACAAAATTGGTGATTCTCATCACGAAAATTAAGGAATTTAGCCCTAGTGAGGACTGTGTTGTCAACATCGTTGCCATCGTCGTTGTTGTGGTGGTCACCATTTTGCTGGTTAACCATCAGACCAGGGTAAGTCAAGGCTCTAATAACAACTGATGTTGTGGAAGTCTAAAGAAAGCACACATGATACTCTTTTGATGGAATAAAAATTAAACTATTAGCTTTTGGTAGTAAACCTCGAATTCATGAGAGGTTTCCTTGAATCCACAAGGAGAAAAAAACTGGAATCTACCAAAAGAAAGAATTTGAAAAAACGTTTGTGTTTATTGATAATCGTCTGAAAACTAAATTGCCTTTGGAGGCAACAATGTGTTTAAATAGTAAAAACAAAACCTAGGGCAACTAGAAACCCTAAGGTAGCTACAAAAGCATTTAAAACCCCAATTTGACTAAACAACATAAGCACCTAAAAAGAAGGAAACAAATAACCTAAACCTAAAATAACAAAAATTACATAAAAATACTAAAATTAGAGAAATTGTGTCCTACATCATCAACTATCAGAGACTTTATCAATGATATGATAGTGGAAGTTGCCACTAGATGGAGATTATTTTTGTACATTTGAGATAAAGAAATGAAAGCATCGAATATATCAAGCAACATTTTGACTGGAATAATCCCTAGAAATAGATAAAAATAATAAATACTCCTGATTTTTGGGTCATAATCAAATTAATTGATCTTTTAATTTGAAATTATAAACTCTTAAATTTGGAGAAATTTCCAATTTTTTTTTTCTCTTTCCGCATGCCTTAGTTCACCTTCTAAAAATATATTTTACAGATTAATTTATTGTATTTAGCTTTTTTTTTCTTTTCTTTTTTTTTTTTTTTTCAAAAAGCTGAAACAAGCATTAACTTATGGTAGATGTGATAAATAAACCATATACTTGGATCTTATCATCTTAACCACAAGGATAATGTCATTCTTTTCTATTTTGTTTTCATTTTTTACTGTATAAGAAATAAAGTCAAAACGGTGAAAAAAAAATAACAATAATAAATGGAGAAAGTTTCCAAATTGAATTGAAAACCACATAAATTCAAATCCTGGGTTTTCAGTGGAAATTTCTTTACTCTTCTCCCTCTCTCTCTCTCTCTCTCTCTCTCTCTCTCTCTATATATATATATATATAATAAATATGGATAATTCTACCGTACCCCCCTCAAAAAAAGGGGGGGTACAATACCCACTAGTAAGTAACCTACTATACCAGGTTACTTTTTTCTCACATTTGATGGTTTCATTCTCATATTGTGCAGTTCCAACGTCACATGTGATAGTTCTTTTGTCACATTTGGTGGTTCCCTTACTTTTTTCTAAGATTTGATAGTTCCATTATCACATTGTGCAGTTCTAACGTCACTTGTGATAGTTCTTTAGTCACATTTAGCGATTCCCTTACTTTTTCCTCACATTTGACAATTCCATCTTCACATTGTGCAGTTCTAATATCACATATGATAATTCTTTTGTCACATTCGATGGTTCCCTTACTTTTTTCTCACATTTGATGGTTCTATCATCACATTGTGCAGTTTCAACGTCACATGTGACAGTTCTTTTGTCACATTTAGCGATTCCCCTACTTTTTTTCTCACATTTATTATTTCAACCTCATATTGTGCAGTTCCAACATCACTTGTGACAATTCTTTGGTCACATTGGCAGTTCCCTTACTTTTTTCTCACATTTGACGATTCCATCCTCACATTGTGCAATTTCAACATCACATATGACAGTTCTTTTGTCACATTCGGTGATTCCCTTACTTTTTTTTTTTTTTTTCACATTTGATGGTTTCATCCTCACATTGTGCAGTTCCAACATCACATGTAACAGCTTTTTTGTCACATTTGATGATTCCCTTACTTTTTTTCTCATATTTGATGGCTCCATCCTCACATTCTAACAATTAAAAATTACCAAAATAACCTCAAAACTCTAAAAAATTATTGGAATATCCTTAAAACCTAAAAAATGACAGAAATGACCCTAAAATCTAAAAAATGACTGAAATACCCTCTAAACCTAAAAAATAATCGAAATACTCTTAGATACTAAAAAAAAATTAGCTAAATGACAATGAAATCTAAAAAATGACTAAAATGACCTTGTAACTTTAAAAGTGACAATAATGCCGTTAAAACCTAAAAAACGACCGTAATGCAGCTTAAATCTAAAAAATTACCTAAATACCCATAGAACCTTAAAAATTACCGAAATGACCCTGAAACCTTAAAAAATTTTGAAATACCATTGAAACTTATAAAATGATCAAAATACCTCATTAAACTTAAAAATGACCAAAATACCCCCAAAACCCTCAATAATTACCAAAATACCCTTAGAACCTAAAAAATGATCAAAATACCTTTAGAACCTAAAAAATGACTGAATGACCCTAAAACCTAAAAAAAAAAAAAAAATGAAATTACCCTAAAACATAAAAAATGATCGAAATAACCAAAAAACCTAAAACAATGACCAAAAATATCCCATAACACTTGAAAATGACCAAAATACATTCGAAACCCTTTAAAACTACCAGAAGACCCTTTAAACCTAAAAAAAACTAAATGACACTAAAACCTAAAAAAAAAACTTAATGACACTAAAACCTAAAAAATAACTAAAATGACCCTGTAACCTAAAAAATTACTTAAATATGCTTAGAACCTAAAAAAATGACTGTACTTTTGTCACATTCAGCGGTACTCTAATTTTTTTTTATCACATTTGACAGTTTTATTGTCACATTGGGCAGTATCAACATCACATCTGATTGTACTTTTATCACATTTTGTGTACCATTATTTTTTTCTCATATTTGATAGTTCTAACATCACATTGGATAGTACTAAATTACATATGATCATACTTTTATTATATTAAATAGTACTATTATTTTCTTCTAAAAAAAAATAGTCCTATTTTTTTTAGTCACGTTAGGCAATACCAACATCACATATGATTGTACTTTTATCGATGCATAACAATCTTGACAATAATTAAAATGTTAACAATGAATTATACAAGGTTACCAAATCTTCACATTTGATGATTTCATTCTCACATTGTGTAGTTCCAATATCACATGTGACAGTTCTTTTGTCATATTTAGTGGTTCCCTTATTTTTTTCTCACATTTGATGGTTCTATCCTCACATTTTGTAGTTTCAACATTACATGTGACAGTTTTTTTGTCACATTTGGCGGTTCCCTTATTTTTTCTCATATTTGACGGTTCCATCCTCACATTATGTAGTTCCAACATCACATGTGACAGTTATTTTGTCACATTTGGTGGTTCCCTTATTTTTTCTTACATTTGATAGTTTCATCCTAATATTGTGTAGTTCCAACATCACATTTGACAATACTTTTGTCATATTCGAATTTTTTTTTCTCACATTTGACAGTTCCATCATTATATTAGGCAATACCAACATCACATCTAACTATACTTTTGTCACATTTAGTGGTACCTTAATTTTTTTCTCATATTTGATAGTTTCATCGTCACATTGGGTAGTACCAACATCACTTTAAGCAGTACTAACATCATATCTGATTATACTTTTGTCATATTTGGTGGTACCATTATTTTTTTTCTCACATTTGATGGTTCTAATGTTACATTGGATAGTTCCAAATCACATATGATCATACTTTTGTTATATTCAATAGTTTTATTATTTTTTAATCACATTTAGTAGTACCAATATCACATATGACTGTACTTTTGTCGATTCATAACAATCTTGGTAATAACTAAAATGTTAACAATGAATTTTTCCAAAATAGTTATAAACTTGAAAATTAACAAAAATACCCTGGAAATTAAGGATTTCAAAAAATAGTCCTAAAAATATATAAAATTACTAAAATACCCCAATGCCTCAAATATTACCAAAATACCTTCATTAACCTATAAAATGACTAAAATACTTTTTTAAACTTTCAAAATTAATAATAAAAAAAACATTGAAAATGAACAAAGTAGCGCTAAAAATACCTAAAATGATTAAAATACTAAATATTTTGAAAATTACCATAATTGCATCAAAACCACTCAATTTGGCCATGTTAGAGTGATATCTTATATTTATTTTAGTGATTGTAAAGATATTTCGGTCATGTTAGAGGTATTCAAGACAACTTGATGATTTTTGACATCTCATTGGTATTTTAATCACACACATCTTAGCTTTTTTGGTGCCTTTATGGTGTTAAATTTTCTCAATGAAAAAAAATGTGACCCAAAGCAAACGTTATTTGGTAGGAAACATTTGCTCCTCTAAATGATTCCAAACAAGCTACATATTTAGATCATACAATTAAGGATGACAATTTTTGCCCGACCGGTAGGTACCTGGTCCTGCCCGACCCTAATGGACCGGGTTTTACCCGACCTAATAAGGAATAGGGTCGGGTTTGGGTTTTAAAAAAAACCCGAACTGAGTCCAGGTTGGGTTCGAACTTTTGTAAAAATTCGGCCCAGCCCGACCTGAACCCGACCCGTATATATAATATTATTAAAAATCATAAAAACTTGGGTATAAATACTACTCTTTCACTTCTAAAAATCATTTCCCTAACCCTAATTTCTCACCTCTCAGCCGCCTCTCTCTCCTTCACTATCAGCCACCCCTCCCTCTCCCTCGCTCTCTCTCTCTCACTTGCTGCCGTCGGTCCCTCCTCCACCTCACCAGTCTCGTCGGTCCCTGCCTCCCTCACTGAGCTGCTCACTCATCCACCTCGTCGCAGAGATCGCTAGCTCCTCCCTCACCACGCCGCTTACTCCTCCATCTCGCCATAGACGCTGTTCACTCCTTCACCTCGCCGCAAACGCTGCTCCTTCCTCCCACCTGTTTCACCTCACCTTGATTGGAAAAAGGAGGGATTTTTGTTGGTTTTTCGTGGTTCTGTTTTTGGAGTTTTGGAGGAGTTGAAACTTGAAATAGTGGTCGACTTAGACTCTGATCTGATCTGTATTTTTATTTTTATTTTTATGAAAGATCTTATCTATATTTATGGTCTTAAACTTTGATCTGTTAGGGGTTTTTCATGGTTTTGTTTTTGGAGTTTTGGAGGGGTTGAAATAGAGGTAGGATTAGACTCTTATTAGATCTGTATTTTTTTTTTTTTTGTGAAAGATTTGATCTGCATTTATGGTCTTAGACTCTGATTTGTAGTATTGAACAAAATTTTTGTGCTTTTTACTTTGTTTTGCATTGTTCTTGTGATGGTTTCTATTCTACACAGCTTAAAGATTCAGGCAAATTTTTTTTTTTTTTTGATTGGGCACGGATTGGGCCTGAGGTGGCGGGACTCGTGGAGCCTAACGGGGCGGGTTTGGGTTAGAAAAAAACCCGTTTAATAAACGGGGCGGACTTGGGTTTCAGAGTTAGGCCTGCGGGTCGGGTTTGGGCACAAAGAAACCTGCCTCGAACCCAACCCGTTCCCATTCCTACACACAATGCTGTAACTGTGAACTCTAAAGAAGAAAAAAAATTGAAACTTAAAACAATTTAGGCCTTAGTGTGTTTTCTTGAAGAATTGAAATTGAAACCTAAAATAAATTTAGGCCTCAAAGTGTGTTCTTGAAGAACTTGATATCCAAAATATGAAGGGAAAGAGAGTGTAAAATTGAGAAGCAAATAAATAATGCATTCTAATGAAAATAGCTAATGATATTCTTGTCAGGAAATAACAAAATGAAGCAACCAAGCAAAAGCAAAAACACACCAAACCAGCTGCAAGCTATGACAACATTCAAAATAAATTTAGATTCAAAGTCGGCCAAAATGCAATGTTATCAATAGTTAAAAATTACATTTAATATTTTTGCAACAATTTTCTCGTCAACTACTTGGTAATTTTACAAATAAAGATCATAGTTGTAGCCAATTAGCTCAAATAGTTGCTCAGAAGCCATAGAAACTTATAATGCATTGAGATTTGGTTTGAAGGAAGCTCTCCATTACCAAATTTAGCTCCTATAAATTTATAAAGCAAAGGAAAAAAGATTAAAAAATTGCCAAATAATGTGAATACGGATAGAGTCAACTAATAATGCAAACCTAAAAGAAAAAACAATTGGTTGGATTTGTTGCTCATACAAAAGCTTGATGATTGTTTCGGCATGGAAAATTGTTTTGGACCTATCATTAGGCCAGGTACTAATGAATAACCAGCATTAGTAATTTAGTATTCTCTTGAGAACTTTGCAAACACTATGTCAAAAGAGAAATAAAACAAGTGACTTTAGGATATAAATTAAAATAATCATATTGGGACTAAATCCTTTCTACCATACCTCCATTTGTGGATTGATGAAGGGTGCTTGCCAGTGGTAATATAGCGGATGTTGATATGACAAGGAATGAACCAAGTTTGATGGCTGGGAACTTGAACTCTGCACATTAAATAAAAAAGAAAAATTAATGTAGCCACTACATGAACAACTAACTATATAGGCAAGAGGAAGGGTATTTAGGGAATGTTGACATGGATCTTTCCGACTCCTTTTTTTTTTTTGACAAGGCTCAGCTACATAACTTGTTTATACTGAATGTTGACATGGTTGGTGTGCATTAGGAGAATTCACCTCATTACCTCATCCTCATATACTTCGATCTCCTCTCTACTACGTTTTCATTGAGTGTACATATTTCTTCCATCTCATTTTTGCCTCTGTTTATTTTTTAAAATACAAACTATAAGAATCTATAGCTAATAAAAAAAAATTCATGCATGTAATGTCACTATAGCAATCTCAGAAACTAATGTCACTTCAACCCAATAATAACAGGGACAACTAAGAATCCTAATTAGCAAATATTAATCTGTACATAAAAATATCTGGCTTAATCAACTAAAACAAGATAATATTTGTAAATGCATGGCAACGTGCTTTGTAAATCTACAATGTCTTGCCAATAGAGTAGTCATTGGGATAAAATTGATTCTTCAAAATTGAAAGTGCAAAGTACAGTAAACCATTTCTAACTCATTCTAGTAATTTAATCACCATTTCGAGCAATACAATTATACAACTGATACAACCTAACCAAAACAGTCAAACACAAACACAAAGAATATATGTACATGTATATGTGTATACCTTGCTTGTATGACCCTGTAGTGTTCTACAACAAACCAAAGGAGTTTGAAGCTAACCAGAGTCCAAGCCTACGACCTAGCATACCCGAAGCCTGTAAAATTCGATACAAAAACCAACCAAATCTAAGAAACAACCAACACACACACAAAAAGCAAAAGCATTGAAAAATGAAAAAAATAAAAATAAAAATAAAAATAAATAAATAAATTTAGTACCACTTTCAACCTTAGCAAGCTTAATGGGAAAACTATCTATATTTTGAAGTGGTAAGTTCTCTTTGTTATTTTAGTATTTGCGTGTTTTGGCTTTGAGTTAATTGTCACAAGCTTATTCTGAATATCCCTCATTTTGAGTTTGTGACCAGGCTAGTAACAAAATTACCTGATGTCTGCCTTCAGTCGAGATTAAGATTCAATCACAATGGTGTACCACATTTACATTATCATCATGAAGATTATAAACATCTAAGAACGTAATAAATTATGACTATGGAGCAATTAGATGGATACAAATTATAGTCAGAGAAAGGGGTGGCAATCTGGACTACATCATTTGCTTCGCATAAATTCAGTTTGACTATGGAACAAGATTAAAATTTGTATAACTCACTCATACAAGTATCTCCTAGAAATTGCAGCTCATAGAAGCATTTCATCAAACACTTTGCATTTCAACAATTTCTTAACAAAACTAAACCAACCCAGTTCCTATCCTTACCAGTAGATACAAGCCCACAAAAAATAAGAAGCAAATCAAACAAAACCCAAAAACAAATCAAACGGAACCCACAGAGGCATAGATAAACCTAGAAAATCCTATCAATATTTTGTAATTCAGATTTACAATTGATGGAAGAGACAAATAGAGACATTTAAGAGGACATGATGAATTGAGAGAGACAAACCCTGGGAATGATGGTGGCTTTAGTTTCAAAACGTAGAACAGAGCGTTTCCTTGAAGAAGAACGTAAGAGGCTTTGAAATCAAGGGATTTTGATCCAAATCCATCTCTTTTTAAGATATCCAAACAAAGTATTTCGATTTGGCCCCTCAAATCCAAATCCAAAGATCCAAACAGGATGCCAACAAAAAGATTCAGTGATTTACCCAAGAACATCAGCGATGAAGGTTAGAAAAAAGAGACGGCGAAAGAGAAGAACCTGCTTCAGATCAGATGCGATGCGAGCGAGAAGAAGAACCGTATGTTTTTTTTTTTTTTTTTTCTATTTTTGGTTTTATATGTTAACTTGACTGGCCGGTAACTGATATCCTATTAAAATGATACAAACGGCTAAGATTAAAACAAATAAATCCAATGGCTAAAATTCAGGCCGGTACCGTACCTCTTAAAAAAAGAGGAGGTACAAGAGAATGACCCCTATTGTGAATGAGAAGCTTTATTTGCCTTACTAATCATTAGAAATTTAAAACTATAATATGTTGCTATTCCTCGTTACAATGAAGTTGTTAGTTTTGATTAGCAGTTAACAGTTAACACAACCATTGTTTGACTATGGGCCTCATTCGTGAGTGTAGGATGAGAGCTGAGAATCACACTAAACGAGCCCAACCCAACGAACCTGGGAGTTGGGACTTTTTTTTTTTGAGAAACGGGAGTTGGGACTAAATGATACACAAACCTTATAATTTAAGTTTTTGTAAGAAATTAAATTTTAGGCAAAAATGCAAAACTGACCCTCTAACTTTCAGTCTTTTTCATTTCAGTCTTCTAACTTTCAGTTTTGTCATTTCAGTCCTCTAACTTTCAATTGTTGTCAATTCAATACTCTGTTAGATTTAAGTTACTTACTGCCGTTAAGTTTGGGTTTTTTTTTTTTTAATATTTTTGTAATTAAAAAAAAAAATTAAGAAAACTGTTATTAAAAAAACTCATTTTCTCTCTTGTCGGACACTCTGGCTTTCTCATTCTCTATCTCTCTCTCTCTTTCTCGCAGTGCCGTGGTGCAAGGCCTCACCGCCGACGGTGGCTTCCACCCATAACCTCTAGTCCGGCCTCAAAAAAATATATTTAGAAAGACCCTCTGAATCGACCCTCTAAATCCAAAACTAACCGGACTTGACTCCAAATCCCCCTCCTTTGTCACCCCAGTCCCCTGTGGCCGGAGCCCGAGTCCATTTCCCCAACCCGGAAGATGCGATCAAAGTGTTCGTCGATGGGTTCTCCGTGAAAGTCCCAAAGGGAATGACAGTCCTTCAAGCTTGCGAAATCGTCGTCGTCGATATCCCTCGATTCTGCTACCACAATCGCCTCTCCATCGCCGGAAACTGCCGCATGTGCCTCGTCGAGGTTAAGAAAATGCCCAAACCCGTCGCCTTTTGTGCCATGCCCGCTCTTCTCGGTTTGTTTCCTCTCTTTCTTTCTTCTCGCTCTTCTTGTCGCTGCTGACCCAAACGGACTCTCCCTTCTTCCCCCAAAATTCTCAGTTTAGGGCTGTGGTCAGTACTTCCTCGATTGTGAAGGAGATGATCATGGGATTTTGGGTATGAAGTTTGGGTTTGAGATTATGGGGGAGAGGGTGTGAGATTATTTTCTTTGCTTTTAGATTTTGGTGGAGAGGGGGTATAAGACTTTGGGTTTCAGATTTTGGTGGAGTGAGTGACGAAGAGAGAGAGATGGAGAGGTGGAGGTCGGCGGTGGCAAGGAGGTTGTGGGTGGAGGCCGGCGGCGGCGGTGAGGCCTTGCACCACGGCATTGTGAGACAGAGAGATAAAGAATGAGAAAGCGGGAGAGAGTCCGGCAAGAGAGAAAATGTGAAAAAAAAAAGAAATTTTTTTTTTAAAATAACAGTTTTCTTAATTTTTTTTAATTACCAAAAAAAAAAAAAGAGCCAAAACGACGTCGTTTTGGCTCACTTAACGGCAGTAGATCATTGAGATCTAATAGAGTACTGAATTGACAACAATTGAAAGTTAGAGGACTGAAATGACAAAACTGAAAGTTAGAGGACTGAAATGAAAAAGGCTGAAAATTAGATGGTCAGTTTTGCATTTTTGCCTAAATTTTATAATTTCAAAAGTAATAAATAAATCTTGAGATTTGAAAAGTTAATAAATTAAATCCTTCACTCATATTAAATCCCAAAAACATTATTTCACTTAAATGGGCAAATATTTAATTTCTTTTACTTCTTTAAAATGTAATTTTCTCTTCTTCTTTTTTTTTTTTTTTTTTTTTTTTTTTTGTGTGGGTCCAGTTAGAGCATACATTAATAGTTTATTTTAAGAAAATTTTTGTGGAAATTGAAAAAACTTTAAAAGAAGTAACAGTTTTTTCAATTTTCCATAAAAAAGTTCTCTAAAATGGTTCACGACTCCTTTGTTTATTATATATAATTAATTCTATAATATGAATTTTACACGTGAACAATCTCTCTCTCTCTCTCTCTCTCTCTATATATATATATATATATACATATATATATATATACATACATAAATATATATATATACACATACATATATATATATATATACACACATACATATATATATATATAATACAAAGTACAAAAGTGGGGCAATTTCACCTTGAATTCCTAAAACCTAAGCCATCAAGTTTGTAATGAATAAATTGAAATGTATTACATCATTAATAATTTAAATAAATATTAAAAAAAATAGTTAAAGGTTTTTTTAATATATTAATGACATGGTAAAATTTAATTCATCCATTTCAAAATGGATAAATAGGATTTTAGAAATTTCAAGTTGGAGTTATTCCTAAAAACAAATACAAACTTTCCCTTACACCTTTTGTTATTTTCTATAATTATTTTACTTAGTCCAATATTTAAGAAAAAAAAAATGCTAAAAACAGAAACTTTTTCACAAAATTTTTTACGGAGAGCTGATGTGGCATCGAGCTTACTTAATTATTTGGTTGAATTAAAAAAATAAAACCCACTTGACGTAACGGAGAGCACATCAATGATCAATCCTTTGAAGAGTGCTTGTACTCTCTCTGTCTCCTTAGCATGTAATATATTGTAGCATCTCTCTCTTCTTCTATGAAAAATAAAATATATATGATCTCTCTCTTTCTTCCTGGGCCTTTTCGTTAGATCATTTCCCTTTTAATTGAAGGACTTGACAAGAAATAGATTTCCAAATTTGTGTTTAGGGAGACTTTTGACTATGAGCCCAGTTGGTGCGAGAGGGTTGGAAACATGGAAGCCCAATGGAACGAAATTTGGGAGTAAAGGAAACGCAGACCCTCTCCAATGAAGAGGGCCTTAGCTACAGCCTAAATACAAGAGTTTTTTTTTTTTTTTTTTTTTTTTTATATATATATATATATATTTCTTTTAGAAAGAGGCTGTAAATTTTATTAGGTAACAGCAATCAAATAGACTTGAATTATAGCAACTTGAATTATAGCAGAGATGTGTAGTGGGACATCTTTCATCTATACTAGAAAACTTGTTACATGAATTACATATCTAACAAGGTTGTAAGCTACATAGTTAGGTTTGTTTTCACTCTTCACATGCAATGAATCATAGGTCTACGTATATAAATTAATCAATTTTCTTTTAAGTTGAATAAAATATTCTTGGTGCAAATATGTCCAAATATTGAGGATGCAGTGTGTTTGTCCGTATTGTATTTGGTTGTTTCTTGCAGCTTTGCCTTGAACCCTATTTTAATTTTCGTTTATAATTTATAATTAAGGGACAAGTTGATTAGTTTTGTGTATGACAGCTAATCAGCCTAATCTTTAGTTTTTGGTTGCTAGTAGCCTTGTACGCAGTTGGTAACAATTATTAAGACAAGTTTATTGTTTTGTTTTGTCTGAGTTCTGACAGCTAATCTTTAATCTTTATTATTGGATTCCTAGACAGAAGATTAGGACTGATTTATAATTAATGGACAAGTTGATTGATTTTTGTGTCTGTAAGCTAATCTTAAGTTTTGTATTAGAATGAGGTTAGGTTAGCAGTTTTATCTGTAAGCTAATCTTAAGTTGACTGCGTTTTTGTTTTTGTATTTGTTTGTCTGGTTGAATATACCCCCACCCATATTAAACCCCAAAGACAACATTATTATAATTAAATTGGCTGATATTAACATTATGGGTTTTAAATATAATTTTCTCTTTTATTTTTATATAATTAATTCTATAATATGAATTTTACATAAGGCTGTAAAACCAAGTCATTCATAAACAGTAGAGTTTGTCTAGACAAAAAGCTCATTCATGTTTGTTTTTTTATAAACAATCTAAACTTGAGCCTTAGTCTTAAGTTTGCTTAATAAATGAGCTAAGTCCAAGCACAAAAAAAAAAAAAAAAAAGTTGTATTTTAATATACCATGTCATAATTTAAAAAATCTATTTTCATTAATCTTATGAAACACAAACGTAGGCTTTGATCAACTTTAAGATGCTCCAAATAAGAAAAATAGTGTACTTTTAATCAACTCAATAGTCCAGCCTCCCTCTATGGCACCACCTAATGAATTCGATGAAGAAAGCAAAGGGAAAGAATGGGAAAGAGTAAAGACTGGAAAAAAAAATAGTGTTGTAGGGTCCAAATTTGTTGGGCCAGGTACCAACTCCCTTTATTGTGAGCCCAACAAATTCCCAACAATAAATTTGTAGAGAATGGGTTAAACAACTGGGCTAGTAGTGGATTTAGCAACGGTTCATACAAGCAAAAACAAAGTAAAAAGGCTGAGACTAGCGCTTAATGGAAGATCTCTTTGGTCCGAAGAGGCTTAACGTTTAAAAGACTTAGTGAATACAATCTCTCCCTCCTCTGCGAGACTTGCTTCCCTTATATATACACCCTTTTCCATCTTCACCGCACACTTGTCCTCCATCTAGGCGCCCACTTGAGTACTAGTCACATCAACCGTTTGCTTTAACCTGCAGTGAGTGGTGGGGGTGAAGATACTGTTCAGGTGTCTTCTCCACATAAATGCGGCCAGGAAAGTTGCTGCAGTGCATTAAATGTGGCGGTGGCAGCTTTATTGGTAAGATATTTCATGATAGCCACGCAGTTAGACATGCCCAAAGCTCAGCCCTTGCAGGGAGATCTTCAGCATATCCACTTGATCAAGTTCTGGGCAGATCCGTTGGATAGGGTCCCTTCGGCCCAACTAGGTTGTCTTCGGAAGGAGCGTTTGTCCCTTATGGGTTGCACTCCCACCAGGATGGCAAAGCACTGATACTTTTAACCTCTTCGGACAGAGAGTCGTATTTGAACTGGGCCTCAGGCCCAACATATGGCGTTGGGCTTTCTCACCCACAAGTGTAATTTAATAAACTCAATCATTCTGCCTCTCACTATCCAATATAGACAAGGAAAAAGACCAGGGAAAAAAAAGTTGGGTAAAATGCAAAACTGTCCTTCTAAGTTTTTAAAATTTTATTTCAGTCCTCTAACTTTGATTTTGTTCATTTCAGTCCTTTAGTTTTCAAGTTTATTCAATTAAGGTTTTTCCATCAACTTTTGTCATATGTTGTGGTTAATTTTTCAATTTTATAAATTTTTCTTCAAATTTTTTAAATTAAAAAAATTCAATTAATGATTGAAAAATATTTTCAAGATTTTTTTTTTCAAAAATTTTTAAAAAAATTTAACGGAAAGACCTTAATTGAATAAATCTGAAACTTAAAGGACTGAAATGAATAAAAGCAAAGTTAGAGGACTTAAATAAAATCTAAAGAAAGTTAAAAGGTCAGTTTTGCATTTTAGCCTAAAAAGTTATAAGCTCCTGTCCCGTGACTCTGGCATTTACCTAATAAGAATTCAAAAGATTCGTTCCACATCATGTGGATCCAGAATTTAAAAAAAAAAAAAACAAAAACAAAAAACAAAAAACAAAGACTTCCATGCTTATTTTTTGTTTTCGTTAAGTCTTTAGAACTCTTCAACACTTTTAACTACTCCTCCATATTCATGTTAGTTTAATATACATTAGGTAATTACAATGATGAATCTCCTATGAAACCTCTTATGAGTAATCTAAATATGTTGCTTAAAATATTTAAATCTAGGACTTCGTGAATTTCAAGAGGTTTGGAAAATTGTTGCACCGGTCTTTTGAGATTTTCCAACTTTCTTAAATTGGAAGCGTAGTATAAATCTCACAAATATAGTTGTATACTCAATCTTTATACATATTTTTTGGCAAGATATACGCGTAAAATTTAACTTGAATGTATTAATTTGTTAATATAGTATTAGGTGAAAAAAACCTTGGAGATGTTCAATGCCAATGAGAAAAACCATATAGTACTTTTGCTTTTCAAATTGAGATGGGAGATGGAATGATACGTGCACACCAATGCAATTCTTGTAGCAGATTATCTTTGGCTCAAATGACATTTAAATAGGATTGTGGATTCAATAGAAATTTTGTGCCTTTGTGTTAGAACCTATTTCCCTCTCTCTTGTGTGTGTGTTTGTCTTTAAAAAAAAAATAAATTTGAAATCTCAAATTTTCATTATTGGTTACGTCTTTCTTCATTTTTGTAGAATGTTAGTATAATTTATTTGACCTAGAACAGCACCCTTCTCTGTAGTCCGTAGTCCAATGTGTGAATGGATTGATAAAAAGTCATTACCTCAAAGGAACGTTGATTGCCAAGGCGTGCTCACTTTACTTTCCTGGACTTGACAAATAGTCTCTAAGACAAATTTTATTTTGGTTTGACAATTGGCTTTCTTGTGGACTTGTAAGGAAAATTCTTGCGGGTCCTGTTACTAAGTTGGAGTTCAATCTTAAGGTGGTGGACAATCTCTCCACTCCGGAAAGTGGGATTTTTTTTGAAGTAGGAATTTTGAAATTCCTAACTATTACAAATAAGTAATCCAACTATGCAAGTCACTATCTTCTCAAAAATAAAAATAAAAATAAAAACTATGCAAGTCACTCATTTGTCACAAATCTACCTTCCCCTGATAAACAATTTCGACGTCCAACTCGTGCAAATTTTTTGGAATAATGCTAGAAATACAAATTATTTTACAAAAAAAATTTACAAACTGTTGATGTGGTTAGTAATTATTGGTAAATGAAAAATGATATTAATGGTATACTTAAATGAAAACTAATAAAAGGTTGTCCACATCAATATTTTGTAAAAATGTTGTAAAACTCATCATTTAGTCTAGGCTGCCTTTCGATTCCTTAAATAAAATAATCACAATGATAAGTGTTACCAAATTACAGATGGAAATAGACAAGATGGCCAATATAAAACAAAATCAAATATGAAAAATAAAAATTTTGAAATATAAAAGATTAAAATAAAATAACAAAAAATTTAATTACAAAAGTTGTATTTTAATATATTATATCATAATTTAAAAATCTATTTGCAGTTATCTTATGAAACACAAACGTAGGCTTTGATTAACTTTAAGCCTCCGTTTGGATATTAATGAAAAATAAAAATTATTTCACTATTCAGCTTATTTTTACTACTATTTATGAGTCCCACTGCACTTTTTAGTACTATTCATAAGTCCCACTGTACTATTTTAGCTAACTTTTACCTTTATTTATAATACTTTCAATAATAAATTTTTAATTTCAGTAAATAAGTAATATCCAAAGTTCCAAATAGACCCTAAAATGCTTCAAATACGAAAAATACTGTACTTTTAATCAACTCAATAATCCAGTCTCCCTCTATGGCACCACCTAATTAATTCGATGATGAAAGCAAAGGGAAAGAAGGGGAAAAGAGTAAAGACTGGAAAAAAAATAATAATAATAATAGTGTACTTTAACTTACTCAATCATTCTGCCTCTCACTATCCAATATGGTGAAGAAAAGTAATGTGAAAGGAGGGAAAAAGACAACGAAAAAATAAAAGTTATAAGCTCCTGTCGGACCCGTGCCATGACTCTTTGGCATTTTCCTATTTGGAATTCAAAAGATTCGTTCCACATCGATTATGTGGATCCAGAATTTTCAAAAAGATAAACAACAATAATTGTAAGGCCAACGAATCGCGTAGCATTGATTGATCACCAATACTACGAACTAATAAGGTAATGGGACAAAAACTTCCATGCTTATTTTTTGTTTACTCAAGCGTTTAGAACTCCTAGTATACTTAACTACTCCATATGCATGTAATCTTCAGTCTAATATACATTAGGTAACTAAAACAATGAATCTCTTATGAGTAATCCTAATATGTTGCTTAAAATATTTAAATCTAGGACTTCATGAATTTTTTGAGTGGAAAACTACTGCACCAATCTTTTGAGATTATCCGGCTTAGATTGGAAGCGTAGTATAAATCTCACAAGTATAGCTGTATACTCAATTTTTATGCATACTTTTTGGCGAGATATATATACATGTAAAATTTAACTAGAATGTATTAATTTGTCAATATAGTATTAGGTGAAAATAACCTTGGAGATGTTCAATGCCAATGAGAAAAACCATATAGTGCTTTTATTTTTCAAATTAAGGTGGGAGTGATATGTGAATATAAATAAATTTGAGTTAGCTCAATTGGTAAAAATTTTTATTACCGAATGAGATATTTGATATTTAAACCTACCTGCATAAAAAACTAATCAATATTTTAGAAGGATGATAAAAAACAATTATAATAAAGTAGTCGTAATAAATTAAAATTATATAATGTTTATTAAAAAACCAAAAAGTTAATGAGGAAGGAAAGAAACTCTCTTCCGTCCTTTTGAAAGACCTTTCCTACTCTACTTTCCTTCATTTCATTTGTCCTCCGAATAAATTTTCGCAGCAGCTTTTGTGTCGTCTCTCTTTACCGTCTCATTTTGGTTTTAATTTGCTCCACTTCTCAAAAAAAAAGTTTGATACTTTCTACTATACACCATTAATTTTCGTTGTAGTCATCTTCTTGTTAGTTTGGTTTTGCTTTGCTCTGGTTCTTTTAATAATAATAATTAAAAAAAAAACTGTAAAGAGTGAGATTTTTCCAGTTCTTAATTTTCGTTGCAGTTTTTTTGTGTTATTATCCTGTCGTTTTAGATTTCTTTTGCCCCACTTCTCAAAAAAAAAGAAAAAGAAAAAAAAAGAGTGATGTATTTTTAGCTTGTCACCGCTGCTCTCATTTACTATAGCGACTATCCTTGATCTGCTAAGTCAGAGGAGTAGAAGAGAAAACTGCTAAAATTGTAGTGTGAAGGAGAGTGGTACTTCCTTTTATTTTTGTTACCTTTATTTTGTCCTTACTTGTTCTTCTTCGCTTATGCTATCCATTCATTTCTCAATTTGTTTTTTTGTTGCAGTTTGTTTCTCTGATTTATCTCTTTGTTATATAAATTTTAATTTTAATTTGCTCTACTTATCAAGACTTGTAACAAAGTGAAAAGAAGAAGGTATCGTCAACTATATAGTTTACTGATACTCTGCAGAAAGACTGTCCAAGTGGAAAGGATGCTGCTCTTGAAAACAAGGTACCTTCTTATTTCTTTTTTCTCATTTGTCCTTCCACATGGTTCTTGCTTTATTGTGGTTGTAATTTTTTTTCTTTTTATCTCAGTAATTGTGGTTTTAATAAGTAATAACCGTTCCTATTGGTGCTTAATTAAGGATGTAATAGCTGACCTTAAAAAAAAAAAATGCACACGAGTGGTTAAGGAAAGAAAGTATCAAACTTCAGAATTTAAAGAAAGTATCAATTCTAATAGTAATTTCCATAATAGAGGGAATGAAGGGAGGTAATTTCCATATACTTTCAAGGACAAAAATGAACTTCCGTACTATTTTTTCCTTTTTTTTTTTTTTTTTTTTTTTGAGGGAATGAAGGGAGGTAGTTCCGCTCAACAATAAAATTATAAAACTGTGCAATTTTTGTCATCAAAACAGAAACTATAACTTCTTCTCTTTTTCCCTTATTTAAAGAAACTAGTTTATCATGTATGCTATTGGTAATTGGTAACCATGTCCATGATATAAAAAAAGGGAGTTAGGACACCAAACGGCATGAGAACTTACATTTCAAGAGCCTAATTACCTATTAGAATTGATATTATATTTATCCCAAAAAAAAATCATACTAAATTCGATTTTATTTTTTTGTTATTCGTAGACCAATTTCTTTAGATGATGGATCCGATATAGGATATATGATAATAACTACTGCAAAATAACAAAATAGCTTCTCAGATATCATTGTGGAATGTTATTTTATTGAATTGGTAGATCTCTTGAACTCGGAAAGGATGTGTTCTTTGGTAGTGGTCTGAATCTTGGACAATATTAAGTTGAATTGTGAACAGTTTCTTAGTATATTCTTTGTTATTGTTCCTTTAAGATATAATCGTATTGCTCTAACTCTTGCTAATGCATAAAAAAAGAATGAAGAGATCATTGTTTAGTTAGAAGAATACCCTTTTTTTTTTCTTTCTTATTGAACAACGTGATATTGGATGAATTAGTGGCGGAGCCACATTGAGACCAAAGGGGGCCTTGGCCCCCCCAAATTTTTTTAAAAAAAATTAACTAGTATATATTAATATGATAATTATCCCTACCAATTTAAATTTTTCTAAGAAAATGCTGAAACTGGCCACCCCCCTTTCCCAATTTTCGGATATGATTTTTATATTAAAAAAAAACCTAAAAGCATAATATTTTTACAACAATTTTACAAAAAAAACTAAAATACCAAGTAGATAAAAAAAATAATGTTAATAATAAACCAAAATTAGAAGTAATAATAATTTCCCACTGAGTTTTGTTGTGAAAATATTATACCTACTTAAAAAATAAAAAATAAGATTCTAATTTTTGCTCTATTTTCATTGAATAAACCTTTGGGCTTTGCACTTTTGGATTTGACGGCGAGAAGATCTCTTCTTCAATCTAGAAAAATCACCAGCCACATAGTCGAACACCTCCATCATATCTACGTCTAAACAGACACGAGATCGGTAAACCCCAACGTCACCCAACACAGGTGAGCCTTTGACTCTTTTCTTTCTCTAATTCTCTCTCCCTCTCTCTTCTCTCTCTCTCTCTCTGTTTGTGTGATTTTTTGATCCGGTTTGTTATTTTATTTTTTATTTTTTATTTTTATCTTCTTTGGTACTTTGTCCCCATGGTCTCAGGTCCTACCTATCATGCCAGACACTTAAACTTAAAGACTTGAAGTTTAGACAAGATTTTTTTTGACAAATTTGAGATTACAATTTAGTCCATGTCCTACACATGTATGGTTTGTCTTCAAAAGCAAAAGCATTACTATTTGCAATAGTGCTATACTTTTTAGAATCTCAATACTTCCATGTATGACTTTTCTACAACTTGTCATTTGTTATTAAATTAATAATATATAAATATAATAAACGATTATATATGTAAGTGAGTGTTTTTTGTTTTGGGCGAATAGTATTATTATATAGTTTTGTACTTATTCAATAATTGTTTGTTATTTTTGACAAATTGAATAATTATAGCAAAAAATTGAAAAATTTGAACTTTTAGATGTATCTCTTAGAAATACCATGAGATGTAAGCTAAGTTTACAAGATTCTTGACAATTTTTTTTTATTTTTTTTATTTTTTTTTTATGGCCTGTTTGGGAGTTTAGATAGAGAGGAGAGTAGTGGAGAGGAGAGTAGAGGAGAATAGTTTTTCTCCACCTTGTTTGGATGTTTTTAAAATTAGTAAGGGGGAAGGGAGTAATTAGCCATTCCTCTTATTTGGATGTTTTAAAAATTAGGATGGAAAAGAGTGGAAATGATTTAAATAGACAAATTTACCCATATTTGAAAATGGACTTGTAACATTACTTTATGATTAATTTGTTAGATTAAATAATTATGACTATAGCATGCAATATTTTTTTGATAATATTTTTTTTTTCTAATGTGAATTAAATAATCAACATTGGTCTATAATTAAATATTTTTTGTGCTTTTTTATTATACTAAAAAAAAACCATCTTTAATTAATAATTGTAGGGACCTGGTTTCGGGCGCCTCCCTCCTGGGGATGGGCGGACCCGAACCCAAGCAACCCTTATACAATAAATTTGTAGAGCGTGGGTAGAAGGACTAGGCATTAACGAAAGATACAACAGTCGGTGTGGGTTTACAAGATCAATAACTAGAATTTGACCAAGTGTTCTAAGGGAAAGTTCATCCTTAGCCCAGTCCGATGAGCTCTTTCCTTAGGACTAATGGATACAATAGTGGACCTAGGATGCCCTAAAAACCCCTTAACTTTCCCACCCCCCCAGGGGCCAACCTCCTCCACTTTGGGGGTTCAATCTATTATATAGTCTTGTTCAGTTGATCTCTGCCGTCCACTTGTCGGCCATCTGAACTTGTGTCTGAGGGCTCGTCCCATCAGCCGCTTTTACAGACTTTCTGTTAGTTGAAATAACCAAAGCATCACTGTTCGCTGGTAGCATCACTGTTCGCTGGTCAATTCACCATTAATGCGGCTAGAGTGTTGGTGGCGTACATTTAGTGGGTGGATGACAGCTTTCCTTTTTCAACGTCGGACTGCCGAGGACGTGGGCACCATCGGCGAAGTTCCTTGATGACTTGGACCTCCCCCACTCATCCTCGGATTCTGTACTCTCCTCGGCATGGGCCTGATATGGAGTGGGCCGGGGTTGCCAAATATTTGTGCCCCACAATAGCCCCTCAAAATTCTACTGTCCGGTCTCTCAGGCGGGGAGGAGGATTTTAATGTTCTCGAGTCCTTGTCCTAGCCCGGCGAGCCTTGTCTTTTCTGTCAGTGTCAAAATCCTTTCAACTGTTCAGGGGATGTTCTTGGCATTTTGGTATTTGGAGCGCGTTTTCATTAAATTTTGGCTGCTCTGTGTCCTCCACGTCAACAGTGTGATGATGAATGGACGGTGGGGATGCTTCTGGCTCATTAGGCGGGAAAGTCCGTTCGGTTATTTTTAATGGGGAGTATAAATACCTAATCGAACTAATTTGCCCCTTCATTTTTGCATTCGAGAGATCTTGCGCACATACTTCGAATTCAGTCACATCTCCAACTGTACTTGCGACTTTCTTTAGCACAAAAAAACCTGCCCGAGGAGCTTTTCCTCATTTCTATAAGTCCTCTTCTCTCTCTAGTTCATAATGTTCGCCTGAGTTCCCTGTTAGTTCTTTAGAATGGGTAGGCTTAAGAAGTTAGTTGAGTCTGAGGAGTCAATGGACAAATTTGTCGCTGACTATAGGATCCCCGATACAGTGAGTTTGAGGTACTGTGGAGAGGGAGAATGGAGTTCGAGGAGGAAAGAGGGAGAGGTGGCGATTCCTATAATTGCCTTTCTGGAGGGTGGAATGAGAATCCCCATGGGGCCGGTGATGAGAAACTATCTTAGGCACTTCGACCTATCTCCCACACAATGTGCCACTAATGTATTTAGAATCTTAGGCTGTGTGGATGCCTTGAATGAGAAGATGGGGCTGAGGCTAACCCATCACGATGTGAACTGGTGCTATAACCTCTAGCGCCTGAGGGGGAAGTCTTATTACATGAAGATGAGGGACAATAGGGTTTGGCTCATCTAGTGCCTCCCTGAGTCCAGCAAGGGTCTGAACAAAGACTTCCTTATTGTGTCTGGGGAATGGCACGAGAGCCTTCATTGCCTAATAGTTGAGGGTACACCAGGTGGGGCATCCAGACTAGGAGAGTGTTTAATTCCTTGTGCTTTCGTGTCCTGCTTGGCTTAGTTTTTGACAGGAACTTACTTTCTTTTATGCAGATTCGCGCGCTTTTGAGCGTCACTTCGGCCTGGTCAATAAGGAAGACTTGGAGAAGGTGATGAGGTCGAAGATCTTTGTGAATAAAGACGACAACCAAGTTAGAGTTGCCCACGTGATCCTAGGATACGACTCGATCCAAAAATCGTTCTTGGCTCTGAAGCATGTGATCCGAGCTAAAGATCCTCAACTGCGCAGCATCATCGTAGTCAAGCACGGATTTCTGATCCCCAAAGGGTCTCCCATTCCCAAGGGCATACCGTTGGCAGGTACTTCCTCATCAGCTCAAGCTGTCGAGGCTGAAGGGGAAGAGCTAGAGGAAGAGGAAGTTGCCGATTCTGGTCCCTCCAAAGGCGATTTTGACGTGTTCGACCAACTCCATTCGCCCAAGGCAATTTGGGCGACCCCAGTTTAATTGAAGCGGACTTTTTATCCGAAGAAGCCCCTTCTCGGTCGAATATGAGTTTCAAAAAGCGACCCCAAGCGAGCTTGCTGGCCCTGATTGAGGGGCAGCCGGGGAAGGACGTGCTGGAGAAGTCTTCTCCCAAACTTCCTCCTCCCTCACCCAAACAGAGTTCGCCGTCTGGGTCCAGGCCCACCAGTCCTCCGCAGAAGAAGGATAAAGGAAAAAGGCCTAGGGGGGCGAAGAGTTTGATCCTTCCCTAGGTGATGGTGGCGCTCGGCAGACATCGAAACAGCTGAGGGTTGGACGCCAAGGCTAGGAGAAACAGGCCACCATCCAGGCCGGGGCCCAAGCTTGGCTTCCTGCCCCCATGCTCCATGGGAAGCCTCTGACGGACGACGCTCCCTCAGGGACCCTCAAGGGGGCGAGGGTGCGCTCGTGGCTGACGCATTGGGGAGGTCCTTGCTACTCCCTACGGACATGGCCCAGCTGGAGGCTCTGAGGAGCAAGGAGGTTTTCCTCGACCTCAAACAGTACTTAGGCATGGTAAGTTTCCTAATTGCTCGTGACTCTCTTGACTTCCTGTTTCCTAGCTCCTTATCTGTTGCGTATTGATTTCAATTGGCAGGCTATCCAGGCTACCTTCAGGTTGGAGGATATGGCCAGTAGCCAGAGCAAGGTCATAGGCTTGGAGCGTAAAAAGCTGTTGGACGCTATGCAGACCCTTAATGCCTCCAAGGTTGACCTTAAAAAGGCGACGAATCAGTTGGAGGAGATGAAGAAGGCTCGAGACACCGCTGAGACGGCCCTTTCTGCCGCTGAAAAATTGGCCTTAAACCAAACGGACCGCCTGATCCAGGCAGAGGATCAGCTGAGGGTCGCCAAAGAGGAGATCGCGACCTTGGAAAAGGGGGTGCTTGAGGCAGAGGGGGCTAGAGGCGCTGCGGAGTTTGCCAGGGATGAGACTCTGAAGGCCAAGGAAGAGGCTGAGTCTGCCAGGGATGAGGCTGAGGCCTCCAAAGGCAAGGCCGCGCAGGAGGCCTATAAGGCAGGGGTGACTGAAACAGAAGACAGCCTTAGAGCGCAAGTGCCAGGGTGTGCAGGCTTTACTGCTCCCAGGTTTGGAATGAGGCCCTTAAACAAGTTGGGGTTGAGGCCTCGTCTGACCTGTGAAAGGTGGAGAATGTATATTATCCCCTTGCCATTCGCGAGACTGCCCCTCCAAGTTCTGAGATCGAGGTGGCTGCCGAGGGAGTTGGGGTTGTTTCTGAGGAAGGCGTCCCAGCTGCCATCACTTCGGGTGAGCTCACCAAGGAAATTGGTATTGTAATGGCACATTTGCCTTATATAACCTTTTTTTTTTTTTTTTAAGACTCAGTAAAGTGCATATTTTATTTCCTTTTATCCGTTTTGCTCGCATTATATTACATATATATATATATATATATTACTCGCATGATTCTGGCTTTAATTGCGCTTCAGCCGACTACATTGATCATTGTCCCCTGTAGTGCTCACTACTAGTACCAAAGTGGTCAGCCTCGCCATAGGTTTGGGCCCGCGGTCAACACAAGACCTTGGTTTTGTCCAGTGCTTAGATCATCCTAAAGTGACTAGTTTCCCCATAGGTTTGAGTCCTTGGACCATACAAGACCTTAATTCTGTCTAGTACTTGGATTCCCTTGAAGCAGCTAGTTTCCCCATAGGTTTGACGCCGAGGAACATACAAGACCTTGGCTCTGCCTAACACTTGGTATTTCGTGGGAGAATGGTTTCTCCATTGGTTTAAATCTTCTGAAGTGACTAGTTTCCCCAAAGGCTTGAGTCCAACACTTGTCTTCTGAAGTAGCTAATTTCCCCATAGGTTTGAATCCGAGGACTATGCAAGACCTAGGTTCTGTTTAGTACCTAGTTCCTCTTTAGTAGTTAGTTTCCCCGTAGGCTTGAGTCCGAGGACCATGGAAGGCCTAGGTTCTGTCTAACACTTGTCTTCTGAAGTAGCTAGTTTCCCCGTAAGTTTGAGTCCGAGAACTATGCAAGACCCAAGTTCTGTCTAGTACCTAGTTCCTCTTTAGTAGTTAGTTTCCCCGTAGGCTTGAGTCCGAGGACCATGCAAGGCCTAGGTTCTGTCTAACACTTGTCTTCTGAAGTAGCTAGTTTCTCCATAGGTTTGAGTTCAAGGACTATGCAAGACCCAGGTTCTGTCTAGTACCTAGTTCCTCTTTAGTAGTTAGTTTCCTCGTAGGCTTGAGTCCGAGGACCATGTAAGGCCTAAGTTCTGTCTAACACTTGTCTTTTGAAGTAGCTAGTTTCCTCATAGGTTTGAGTCCGAGGACTATGCAAGACCTAGGTACTGTCTAGTACCTAGTTCTTCTAGACTGCTTGAAGTTAGAGGGCTCATCTCCAGCGTTGGGGAATCTGCCTTTGGAATGGCAACAACCTCGAACCTGCTCCGCCGAGGGGGGACTCTTCTTCGGTCTAGCCCCTTCGTCCGGCGCACCTCTTCTAATTACGAGGCGTCTTTTGGGCTATTTGAGTAACGCGCTTGACGCTTCGATGCACAAGGCACCTCCTCATTAATATCCTTGCGGATTTACGAGGATCCAGCGGCTGATAAGCCTCTTGAAAATTGAGTGGAGTTAATACCTCCGGTAATTTCTCCTTAGGATTCTGTGCGGGCTGGCTTTCACCAATCTTTGCCTTTTATATAAGGCATTTTGGGGTAATCCTTCCTTCAAACTTCACAAACACTTGAGTTCAAATCTCACAAACACACCGTTTTCTGGGCG
The DNA here is from genome assembly GCA_023736055.1 of Quercus glauca. NCBI lineage: Eukaryota > Viridiplantae > Streptophyta > Magnoliopsida > Fagales > Fagaceae > Quercus > Quercus glauca. The sequence goes on along the minus strand of CM043326.1, from coordinate 35,366,252 downwards.
TTTCAAGAGTATTGCCAGGATAGTAACTTGTGCCTAACGAGATGAGGTGGCCCTGGGCAAAGGCGGTGACAAGGAAGCCGAGCCCCTTTCAGGAGCCAAGGATGCCACTCCAACCCTGGACATCACAATGGAGGTGGGGTAGACAGAGGCCGAAGATTCTTCTTCTTTTCAACTTAGCCAGAGATAGGACTCTCCTTGCTGTTTGGAGGGGGATCCAAAAGGAACGTAACGTCCCTCCTCTACGTGCGGATCTGCCGGCCCTCCAAGCTGGTAGTGATTCGCTGGCTCTCAATCGTTGTGGGATTGGGAGGGAAACCAGGTGGAACCTTGAGGCAGAACCATCATGCACCGCGGCCTCTTCTTCCTTCTCCTTCCTAGCGCTGCAAGTGTTAGTTGGAGAGTTGTGGACGGCCTTAAAATAGGCCTGTCTTCACCTCTCCCTCCAACACTTGGCCAGGCTTTAAACATGCCTACCTAGGTCCCTCTCTTTTTCTTTTTCTTTTAGCTTCAACACAAGCCTGTTTAGGCGTTTTTCTTTGTAGTTAGCTTTAGAACAAGCCTGCATGGGCATCTGTCTTTGTAGTTAGCTTTAGAACAAGCCCGCATAGGCATCTGTTGTATAATGTAACCTCTCTTCAATTAATAAAGAAGTAGCTCCATTTCATTTCTTTTACTTCTTGCAGCTTTTCATTTCTTTGCGATGATTGCCTTCTGAATGAGTATATTGCCATTGTTTTTTTTTTTTTTTTTTTTTTTTTTTTTTTTTTTTTTTTTTTCTACGAACTTGAAAGAAGTGTTGTTGTTGATCTTTTCACACCAACCGCCGCACTTGCTCATGCACAAGTCCTTCCCACAGACGGCGCCAATTATAGGGACCCGGTTTTGGGCGCCTCCCTCCTGGGGATGGCGGACCCGAGCCCAGGCAACCCCTGTACAATAAATTTGTAGAGCGTGGGTAAAAGGACTAGGCACTAACGAAAAATACAACAGTCGGTGTGGGTTTACAAGACCAATAACTAGAATTTGGCCAAGTGTTCTAAGGGAAAGTTCGTCCTCAACCCAGTCCGAGGAGCTCTTTCCTTAAGAATAATGGATACAAGAGTGGGCCTAGGATGCCCTGAAAACCCCTTAACTTTCCCACCCCCCCAGGGTCCAACCTCCTCCACTTTGGGGGTTCAATCTATTATATAGTCTTGTTCAGTTGATCTCTGCCGTCCACTTGTCGGCCATCTGAACTTGTGTCTGAGGGCTCGTCCCATCAGCCGCCTTTGCAGGCTTTTTGTTAGTTGAAGTAATCAAGGTATCACTGTTCGCTGGTCAATTCACCATTAATGTGGCCAGAGTGTTGGTGGCGTACATTTAGTGGGTGGATGACAGCTTTCCTTCTTCAATATCGGACTGCCGAGGACGTGGGCACCCTCGGTGAAGTTCCTTGATGACTTAGACCTCCCCCACTCATCCTCGGATTCTGTACTCTTGCCAAATATTTGGGCCCCACAATAATAATTAAAATAAGAAAAAAATGTTATTTAGAGAAAATAATTAAACCATCCAAATATTCAATATATTCTCTAAGTGACAAAATTATATAAAACTTTGAATCAACATTTTTCAACATCTGGAATCACTTTGCATAAATTATTCCATTTGCGATAGTAAAATGCTTAATTTAATTCCCAATTTCCGACGATTTTAATCTTCAATACTTATTTAGCTATGTGTTGACTTTCTCGCTTACGTGGCAGCTATTGATAGGACAGTTTTATAATTTACCAAACCGTCATGTGAGTTAACCAGTGAACTCAAATAAACTTCTCTCGTAAGCGTTTGGTTTTCGAGAAGTGCGAGTCTAGAAAATTTTTTTCAAAAATTATTTTCTCGAGAAAAAAAAAAAAAAAAAAAACCCTAGCCTCCCAAATGAGCTGCCATAGTAGTAGCAGTAGCAGAAGAAGTAGTCGTTCTCCTTCATCGAATTGACTCTGTCTCTGTATCTTCGGCGATCAGATGCAGTCGGAATCGGCGATCTGACCGGCGAGAGATCCAGTTCTTAAAAGCCAGCAAGTACGCCTAGCGTGTCAGTGCCGGAGCTCCAGTTTACCTCTTCGCCGTGCTCGAATACCTTGCTACAGAGGTTAGGCTTTGATTTTTTTTTTTTAGGTTCGATTTCGTGGGGGTGTTTGGATGCCGAGAATATGTGGGAAACTGGGTGTGACTGATTTTGTGTTTTGTGATCGTTGCTCTGTTAGTTTATGGATTTGGGTATTGGATCTTTGGATCTATGCAATTAGAGACTTTGTGTAGTATTTGGTTTTGGGTTTCTCTTTTCTTTTTGATTGCTGCGAAAATATTGGATAGAAACTGTAAAGATACTAAATTTAGTAGAAATTGTGTTTGGTTTGTAATAAAGCACTAGGAAGATTTGTCATGTTAAATTTTCTTAGGAAACAAACAAAGATTATTTATATAATTTGTGTAATTTTGTTAATATAATAAGGATAAATTAGGTAATTTACTTGATCAATAATTTGTGTACTCTACTCTCCCTTCAAATCTCTCTAATTTGGGGGAATTAAAATTGGGGGGCAAGAGGGAGTTGAAACCCCTCCAAATCCCTCTCCCTCCTTCTCTAAAAAACTTTCAAACAAGGTAATTGGATTACTCTCCCTCCCTCTACTCTACTCCCCCTCCTTTTTTTAACATCCAAACAGGCCAAGTCTTTTAGCAATCTTTAATCATCTCATTCAACTATTGTACACAGTATAGATATATACATATAGTATGGTTTGGAAAAAATTATTAATCTTATTTTATGTTCGGCCCTCCATATACAAATTCCTGGCTTCGCCACTGGGATCAATAACGTTTACTATTTTTTCTTCTAAAAAAAAAGAGTGAAAATAATGCCGCCATATATTTTTATTTCCCTAAAAATGTTGGTAAAAAAAGATAAATTGATCAAAGTAGATGCCTACTACCTACCGTTAATAATTCATTGCTATTTGCCTCCCTCCTTATTACGACCTGACGTATTGGTACCATAACTTAGTGTAGTAATTATGTATTTTTACACAATTTTATATGACATGATATGGGTGAATTTTGCACTAGGTTAGCTAAAATGTGGTTTCTTTTTTATATACAAGCACTAATGCAAGTGCTCTTATAAGTTATAAGCCAAAAAAATTTCTCTAAAATAAAATAATCATACATCATCATTTTATTTTAGATTAACTTGGTTTAGCGCTTTTTTTTTTTTTTTGGTGGAAATTGTCAGCTTTCAGCTTTCCTTTGTATCGCACTTACAGCCTACATGCAGACAATAGAAGACCAATTATCTTCATATTAATATTTCAAGACAGAGAGGTAAGTAATGTCATTGCATTGGCTTCTTTTGGCTTTCAATTCGATTACACTTTCATCGTTTTCATCGTTTTTTATTGGGCCTTTCTTTGCCTCCACTCTCAGGACAACAGCCTAACCCAGAAACCAAAAAAAGCATACCAATCAGAAGAGAAAAATGGAGATTTTTATGGCGTCCTTTCAAGTGATCTTTGAAAAAATTGTGGATTACACAATTGGAGCAGTCGGACGTCAGATGGGTTATCTGATTTGCTACAAAAAAAATGTTGACAATCTCAGGAGCGAAGTTGTTGATCTCAAAGTTGCTAGAAATAGTGTACAACAAAGGGTCGTAGCTGCTCAAAAGAACGTAGAAGAAATTGAAGATAAGGTCGAGAGGTGGCTGACAAGTGTTGAGGAGATCACTGAAAAGGCACAAAAATTCTTTGAAGAGGAAGACCAAGCAAAGTTGAAGTGTTGCAATGGGCACTGTTCTAATTTGAAGACTCGTTATCAACTTGGCAGAACAGCACACAAGTTGGAATTGGCCATCAAGGATATCAAGGATAAGGGCACCTTCAAGACAGTTGGCTATCGTGTCCCTGTACCAGGAGGTACTACAATTTCTACTAAAGGTTATGAAGACTTTGAATCAAGAAAGTTAATTTTCGATGGAGTGATGAAGGCTCTAACAGATGATAATATCCGTGCCATTGGAGTTTGTGGGATGGGCGGCTTGGGCAAGACCATGCTTGTTGGAAAAATTGCTAAACAAGCCATAGAAGACAAGTTATTTGAAAGGGTCGTTACAGTAGTTGTATCCCAAACTCCAAACTTGAAACAGATTCAAAAAGACATTGCAAAAGAATTAGAGTTGAAGTTTCAGGATGAGGACACTGATTTTCAAAAAGCACATTTGCTATGTGAGCGGTTGAAGAAAGAGAAGATTCTTTTGATTATAGATGATATTTGGACTAAGATTGACTTGGAGGCTCATGGAATTTCTTATGGGGATGATCACAAAGGAAGCAAACTATTGCTGACGTCTAGATTTAGAGATGTATTAGGCACGGATATGGATGCTCAAGAGATATTCACTGTTGGAGTTTTATCAAATGACGAAGCTAAATACTTGTTTTCAAAGATAGTGGGTGATTTAGCAAAAAACTTGAATTTCCAATCTACCATGGTTGAGCTTGTCAAAGAATGTGCCGGCTTACCGATTGCCATTACAACAGTTGCGAATGCACTGAAAAATCAAAAGAAACCAAATGTTTGGAAGGATGCCTTGCGACAGTTAAAAAGGGCAAATCCAACGCTTATCAAAGGAATGCATGACAAGGTATACCAAGGTATAAAGTTGAGCTATAATTTTTTAACTAAGGAAGCGCAATCGTTATTCTTGTTTTGCAGTTTATTTGAAGAAGATATGGTCATACCAATAGCATTGTTATGGAGAATTTTGGTGGGTTTGGACTTCTTTCAGGATGTTTATACAATGGAAGAAGTGAGAAATATGGTCCACGCATTGGTTGAAAGTCTAAAAGATTCTTGCTTGTTGTTGGAAGGTAATGGTAGTGGTACATTTAAAATGCATGACGTCATTCGTGATGTTGCAATTTATATTGCAGACAAAGATAAGGAAATGTTAACCATAAGAAGTTCCAATGATTCGGAAAAATGGTCAAATATGAAAAACTTGAAAGATTCCATTGGGATTGCACTTTTTGATGTTAAGTTTAGTGATCTTCCTAAAAGGTTGGAATGTCCACAGCTTAACTTCATTTTGTTGGGTGATAAAGGCAATTCTTCGGCAATCCCCAATCACTTTTTTGAAGGGACGAAAGAGCTCAAAGTTTTAGTTTTGTTTGAAGCATGCCTTTCACTTCCTTCATCCCTTTCATGTCTTCACAACCTCCAATCATTGGTTTTGAATAAGTGTGAGTTAGAAGATGTGGCTATAATAGGAGAATTAAAGAATTTGAAAGCTCTTACCCTATCAGGGTCCAACATCAAACGGTTACCTATTGAAATTGGTCGATTGACTTGCCTTCAATTGTTGGATTTGAAAAGATGCACTGAACTTGAAGTTATTCCACCCAATGTATTGTCAAATCTTAAAAGGTTAGAAGAATTATATATAAAGAGTAGCTTTAATCAATGGCAGGTTGATGGAGAAAGCACAGAAAGAAACAATACTAGGGTCTCAGAGCTGGATCATTTGTCACTCTTGACCACATTATGTATACATATTCCTAATGTTAAGATTCTACCAAAAGCCTTGCTTTTTGAGAAATTGGAAAGATATGAAATATTAATAGGCAATGATTGGAAATGGGATTGGGAAAGTGATAGTGTCGATGAGTTTAAATTCTCAAAAATGGTGAAACTTGAACTTGATAGAAGATTTCAAGCTGAGGATGGGATTATAATTTTATTGAAAAGGTGTGAATATCTTGATCTGGCTCCTAAGGAGGGTATTAAAAATATTATTTACGAAGTTGACAAGGAAGGTTTTCCACAATTGAAGCATCTCTATGTTCGAAACAGCACTGAGATTCAATACATTATTAACTTAATGGGGGTTCAATGTGTTGTGTTTCCTCTCTTGGAGTTTCTTTCTCTAGATAATATGATAAATTTGGAAAAGATATGCCATGACCATGACCAACTTGCAATGGGTACTTTCCACAGCTTGAAAAAGTTAGAAGTGAGCAATTGTGATGGGTTGATATTTGTCTTTTCCCTAACCATTCTTGGATGCTTTTCGCAACTTCAAAAAATAGTGATCAAGAATTGCAAGGTAATGCGTGCAATTGTTGCAAAGGAAAGAAAACATGAGATACAAGTTGACGACATCACTGACGACTTCAAAACAAATATAATGGACTTCTCTCAATTGCGTTCTTTGTTTCTACAAAATTTACCAAATTTGATGGGTTTCTATTCTGATGTTGATTCTCATCTACTTTTCAACGAAAAGGTATGAGGTATCATTAAAATATGATATATTTTATTGAATTTGATAATCTTCACATATGCACATATTTTAAGTTGAGCATGAAACCGACATTTCACTGTTTTGTTAGTAAGTGTCTCGTACACATGTTTATAATATCAGGAAGAATAACAAGATTTATTTAAGTGATAGACTCATTTTTGAAAACAAGACTAGATCAAAACTATCAGTTTTAACCATTTTCTATTCCTATTTTGCTTTTTCTTTTTTGGTAATATTTTATTTATTTAATTTTTTTTGGTTGTTTCCTCAGAAAACGCAGCTTTTATGTGTTGTTTAATGTTTATAATGCCTTAATCATTGATAAGAGTGCAAGGGGTTTATGGCTTTATGCTGGTGGGGTGGCATACCGCCACAAATGATCGTCTAGGAAAAATTAAAATGGTTATTTGTTATACACAGTATCACTTATGAAGTCTGTATTAGGGATAATTGTTAGATATCAGAAATTAGAGATAATTGTTTGGAGTAAATGTGATAATAGTGATCATTTGATAAACATGTTAGGGAGATAAGCACTTTGGAGAGTCTTCAACTGAGTAGTTAATATAACATATAAAAACACATTTAACCTAAACAGCCTAATTTTATGGGCCGGATATGAATCAAACTATTTTATATTGACCACTTATTCTCCTTATAATTAGTGCACAACAATTTAACAATTTCTCATTGTGTGACTTAAACCCAATTCATAATATATTTGTATGATATATATATATATATATTCTCTGAGCTAAATAATTTTCACCAAAACCAGATTTTACTTAAGATTAAAATGAATTTTAATTTTATCCCTGAAAAGCAATATCATCTTTATTTCGTGAGCACAGACATCACATTTTATTGTTTATTATTATTATTATTATTATTATTATTATTATTTTTTGAGAATCAACAGACATCACATTTTAGAAAGAACTTTAAGAAATAAACTTTTGTATGGCCACACAATCTCTCTTCAATTATAAGGCAGCTGGTTTATTTCTCTCTTTTTTTTTTCTTTTTTCTTTTCTTTTTTTTTCCATTTCTTTTATTAGCCTGCTCCATGTTCTAGTAGATTCGTTCATATCCCCATCATTAATCTGATTTAATCAACTTTTCCCATTTAAATTACTTCTATCTTCTTATTTTTCTTGACTATGCTAGGCAATATAAATATATGCTAATTGACTCAATAACTATATGTGATGAATTGTAGGTTGCATTTTCTAACTTGGAGAAAATATACATTGAAGGCATAGATAACCTGAAGATGTTGTGGCACAACCAAATCGTTCCAGATTCTTTTTGCAAACTACAAACATTGTATGTTGACAACTGTGAAAATCTAATGAACATTTTTCCGCCTAATATGTTGAGAAGACTCCAGAATCTCAAAAACTTGCAGATAAGTGGTTGCAATTCAATAGAAGAGGTATTTGAGGTTAGAGGGGAAAATGTTGATGAAATATATGATAAGGGATCCACTCAGTTGAGACAACTGACTTTAATCAATTTACCGAAACTTAAGCATGTATGGACTTCGGATCCTGAAGCAATTTTAACTTTTCAAAATCTGCGTCATGTTCATGTTTCTGAATGTAAAACTCTAAAAAGTCTTTTTCCAGTCTCAGTGGCCAAAAGTCTTGAACAACTTGAGAGTCTATATATAGATGATTGTGGATTAATGGAGGAAATCATTGCTTTGGAAGAAGGATTGGAAACAACAACTAAGTTTGTGTTCCCACGAATAAACTCTCTAAGTCTTGAATCGCTGCCTGAACTCAAGTGTTTCTATCCTGGAAAGCACACTTCAGAGTGGCCATCACTGAAAAGTTTGACAACATGCAAATGCAACAAAGTGAAGATTGTTGCTTCGAATAAATTAAGCTTCCCAAATACAAATGAGTTGGGCCATCATATTTCGATTCAACAGCCCCTCTTTCTTATTGAAAAGGTATGGATTTGTACTTATTTCTTTGTTGCTCTATTAACATGGATATGACACTTAGTGTAATTATCCTAAAATAATCAAAATAATAATAAAATTAATAAAAATTTGTTAATATTTAAAAAACTAGTCGGATTATAGGAGCCTAATTTCCAGCTATACCATAGTTGTGTTGAAGCTGAGCAATTCTTGCTCAAACAAATAGAGCTACATTTAGCCAACCTCCAAACAAAAAAGGCTACATTAAGTAAATGCTCGGAACAAGAAATTAGATAATATTGGGTAGGTCCATGACCACTTAATATTCTCTCTATATATATAGATGTCCAAATGAGATGTCCAAATGATAAAACCTTATATAAAAAGATTTTATTTCAAACGAATTAGGATTTCATATGTAGTTATTAATATATTTAACTAAGAATTTTTTTTATAGGTTTCAATTAGTTTAATTGGTAAATTATTTTGTACTCAAATAAGAGATTTGAGTTTGAATCTACTTACATTAAAAATCAATTAATATTTTGAATTGATCAATAAGATCTTTTTTATATTTTATCTTTCCTAAAAATAATTTAAAAAATAAAATAAAATAAACTGTGTGCATTCATGTACTCAATACTTTTGTGCTTGTGTTATCTTGTTTGGAAGAAAATCCTCTAAAAAAAAACTTTAAAACATGTAAGAGGTAGTATCTTGTATAACAACTAAATAGGAATGGGTTACCTTTACGGGGGAGATGGGAATTCACATCCACCTGAGAAGATGTTATATATAATTATTACATGGGATAATAAATGGAGATGCATCAATGCACGTTGCTCTCCTTCTCTAGATAGCCACTTGTTTTACATACATTCAGTCCCACTTGAAATTGTTGGGAATATTATCCCAAACTTGCTTAGAGAACACTAACTTCTGCTTTCTTTTGTTCAATACTTCGATCTTTCCCAGGATACATTCCCTAATTTGAAAGAATTGAATTTGGATTGGAATGAAACCATGAATCAGACAAATGGTCGACTTTTTGGAGAGTTCTTTTGCAAACTAGAAGTTCTCAGATTGTACGGCAAAGATGATAAATTGATAGCAGTCCCTTCGGTATTTGTTGAAGGATTACGTTATCTTAAGTCTCTTTCCGTCACTAATCTTTTCTTCGATAACGAAGGACAATATGCTGGGACGTTTGAACGTTTGACACAGTTGAATCTATCTAAAATGCCCAAGTTGATGCTTTTGTGGAAGGAAAACTCTGAACAAGCTAGGGCATTTCAAAATTTGGAGATTCAAGAAGTATCAGAATGCGGCAGATTAAAAAATTTAGTTCCATTCTCAATGCATTTCCGAAATTTAAACACTTTGGTAGTATCGAAATGTCATGGGTTGATTAGTTTAGCAACTTCCTCAGCAGTCAAAAGTTTGGTCCAACTCAAAGAATTGCATTTATTTGGATGCAAAAGAATGAGAGAAATAGTCACAAACGAGGGAGAAGGTGAAGCAGGAGATGAGATTTGTTTCAATCAATTGAAAGCTTTGGAACTTGATGATTTACCCAGTCTGAGAAGCTTCAACTTGGGTAATCGCACCATCAAATTCCCATCACTGGTATATCTAAGTGTGACCGGATGCCCAGAAATGAAGATCTTTTCTAATGGAGTCCTAAGCATGCCGAAGCGAATACAAGTTCGACTGGGCGAAAATTTTTTCGCGTCATACGAAAGAAAACTATTACCAGAGGAAGATGTGAACAGCGCCATAAAAAGAAATTGGGAGGAAAACTATGATACATGCGTGCAACAATTATTCACTGAGAAGGTATGTTCTAACGCTTTTATTTTATATAATTTTTAAAAGCATTTTTGTTGGAGTAGACACAAGGAAATGGGTATGCGATGTGGACTCAATGGTCATTATCCTAATTTCCAAGGTAACATAAGGTTGTTAAATATATGCGTAACACTTGCAATTGTAAAAATATGATATATATTCAATTATTAAGTATTACAGAATTTTAAGTATTTAATTATTAACTATTAAATAAAAAGTTAAATTGCAGAATTTTTATAAAAGAATATAGCTAATTTAATTAAAACTTATTAAGAGAACATCAAACCTAATTTAATCAGAGTTTGTTTGATATTGGATTGCTTTATATATTAAATTTGAACAGTGGGTTTAACTTAGTCTTAAGTTTGGCTTCAAAATAAATAAATGACAAATACACACGCCACTTTGGCTTCTTTTCTTTTTTTTCCCTTTCAAATTTACCAATTAGTTGACTTATATAATTCCCTCCAAAAAAAAAGAAAAAAAAAAAGCTAACTGATATAAATTTCCATTTTTTGTATGAACTTCTATTTCTTCTATGGTGATGAAAGTGCTCATCTCTCCTATGCGTAATCACAAAATGATAATATTTTTTTACATAGGCATTATATCATTCGCTTATATCACTAAATCACTGATATAAAAACTCAAATTTAATCTTCTTAATTTCATATTTTTGCTTCTAAGGAATTTGGTTTGAAAAGCAGTGATATTTGTTTTTTAGCTTGTGGATCTTCTGACTTAGGTGTCAATTGCATGTATATTTCGTAGATAAGAAATTAAGAATGTTATTGTCTATTTGATTATGATGTAGCGTTGTGTTGTTTTGGGATTAATTTTCTTTCATCTCATGTTTTTGGATAAATTTTTCATTTGGGCCATTACTTTGATCTAATCTTTTATTGTAGGAAAATGGTGTTGAGGACTTGGAGGATGACTCAAAGAAAGATTGATCTTTTTATTTATTAATGATTCAATTCTAGAACATATAATAATTTATATTGAAGTTGCTCGATGTAGGTTCTACTGTTGAATGTGTGATGTAGTCTTTTTTTTTTTTTTGGGGGATGTGATGTAGCCTTTACTGGATTGGACCAAAAAGTTTGCTAGAATGTATTGGTGTGTTATGGATAAGGTTGAGACTCATATATAGACTCATAGTAGGGAGCTAAGACAAGGCTATATTATATAGTCCAAGAAATCATATGAATTTTTATTAGTGAATTTTGTAGTTTCGTAGACAAATTAATGCATTTTGTACTCATCCTTGCTCATCTTGAAGGAGTGAAAAACATATAGTAGGATCTCTAACTCATTTCTAAGGAGCGAAAGACAAATTCCCCTTACTCTGAAATTATGATAAACTACCAATGGTATCAAAATAGGAGATCTTGAGTTTGATAACTTTATATGTAGGACCTAAGATTCAGAAATAAAATTAGGACATTCACCCTGTAAATAACAACTCTTTAAGCCGTGTTGTATGTATTTAATTTCAAATTTTAATTAAACATGCTTAAGAGAGAACCATCTCAATGAGGCTCATATTAAAAAAGGGCAAAGTAGTACAAGTAGAGGCCAACCCATCATATTAGGTGGGCTTGATGCCTAACACCATCTCAAGTTTTTACCCAATCTTCTTACTTAAATGATTAGTCTTCACATTCTCTCTTAACCATCCCCACCCCCCCCCCCCCCCCTTTATAGGCACGAGCTATGCTTTCTCTTTTCCTTGTTTATCTACAACACACTTTCCCTTCTGCCAACAACAACCCAACCATATATCAATTTAATGTTTTATGTTTGTACCTCCATAATGAAATAACACCTTCCATAAGAATAGCCAAACCCAAATCCCTATTTATGGCTTGTTTGGAAGTTTAGAGAGAGAGGAGAGTAGAGGGGAGTAGAGGGGAGGGGAGTAGTGGGGAGGAGAGTAGAGGAAAATGATTCCCCTCCATCTTGTTTGGATGTTTTTAAAATTAGTAAGGGGGAAGGGAGTAATTAGCCTTTCCCATTGTGTAATTTTGTTAATATAATGAGGGTAAATTAGGTAATTTACTTGGTCAATAGTTTATGTACTCAACTCTCCCTCCAAATCTCTCCAATTTGGAGGAATTAAAAATGGGGGGCTAGAGGGAGTTGAAATCCCTCCAAACCCCTCCAAACCTCTCCCCCTCCTTCCTTAAAAAACTTCCAAATAAGGTAATTAGATTACTCTCCCTCCTTCTACTCTACTCCCCCTCCTCTTTTAAACATCCAAACAAGCCATTAGGCTCTCACACACTAAAACTTAACTCTTAATAGTGGGCCTCTCACAAACATGAAGGCCCAAACCATGGCATTGACACCTTCCTTAAGGATGAGTAAACCCAAATCCCCATTTACACCCCTTGCAAGACCAAAAGTATCTCCAAATAAAATAGGCATCTCACAGTCACAGATATGTGAACTTCACAAGTACAGACCCCACATCCTTGTGTGAGACCTACTCTATGAAATGAGTTACAGCCCAGGGGATACTTTCACCTTTACAAGACTAAATTGTTTATTTTAACTTTTTTTCAATGGTTTATTTTACTTAAAAATAAAAAGCTAAATAAAAGTATAATTATCCCTGGACAAGATAAAGTTCAAAGAAAAAAACAACTGTACTTTCTCTGTTATGATGAAATAAAGAGATCTTTACAGGTAAGTCAACTTGTTAGTGGCTCAGTCTTCAGACCTAAAAAAAAATTGTTAATAACAGGCTCCTTTCAGGTAAGTCGACCTATTAGTGGTTTAGACCTTTTAAAACTTTCAGTTGTTGTGAGCAAAATCAGCATATTTGTACATCTTGTAGACCTGGAAATTTTCTCAAGCAGACGTTGGGGCTACATGGAGAGGGCATGGCTTGATATCTCTACCCCGCATGTATGTCAAAAACTGTCCAGGTAGCTCTTCCAATAGAGCCTGAACCACAGAAATCTGCCCACCTGTGTAGACCATAACTAATTTATTAGATGAAATAGAGTGAAGAAGCTCATTTAAAAAAGTACAAGAAGTACAATGAAATAAACAAATAAGGGAATCATCAATTCCAATTGATAAAACAGATCATAGAACAAATAAGAAAATCATCAAATTCCAATTGATAAAACAGATAAGAGGCTCAAATAGATGTTCATAAAAAAAAAAAAAAAGAGGCTCAAATAAATGATAAAAAACATCAAGAGGTAAGATACATAGAAATCTGCTTGCCGAGTACGCATTTACACTAGATTGAAACCATGACCCCATTTTCTACCCATAACATGTCCAATGGGTACTGGAAAAAAGGTGGCTGCAAAATGTGTATTAGACTGTTAACAACAATATAGACAAAGACAGGATCAAGACAGCAGCCCCTGCCCCAGAAGCCTCATTATTACTGGTTTTGTAAACCTTGGATTTAGAATCATCAAGATAATGTTGATAGATGTATGAAAGAAAACCCCAGACTGCTAACAACAAAGCCGTCACCTTCACCCCATCCATCTTGTCATGAAAAAACACTACCGCTAGAATGGGAACAACAGGCAAAGCCAATGTGCTAATGACATTGCAGAAGAGTGAACATACCTCAAAAATCAACCCCAACATAGCTATTGAAGAAATTTTCCATGCCACAGCCGTCCAAATCAAAGTCATCATATAGGATACCCTTCCTTTTCCATAATTCTCCATCTCATTCCATAAAATTTTCCATTCTCCACTTGCAAAAAGTCCTACCACACAGCCACAAGTTGCGACAAATGATGGGTATATTTGCATATCCAATACAGCAGAGAGAGTCTCTGTTTATATAACTTTTTGGAAAAGAAAGTTGTACTAAGGAAAGGTATAATGAGTATGCTGCAGATGCACCAAGCGTGCAAAGGAATCCAACGACATACTTTCCTTTAGGGATTCCGGTCATGTTTTCAGAGTTGGTATTGACCGCAAGAAGGGTTGCAGATATGGTAAGAAGAACAAGAGAGTTGAGTATAAAGGGAGTGAATTTTTGTGAATTGAAGAAAAATGAGAAGAGGGCATTAAAGGCCAATTGGGTTGCACATAGTAGAATTAAGTAGAGACAGGGAGGTATAAGAGTCCATATGAATACATCAGGTTGTCACCTGTCAACATTAGACCAAAAGCAAAGTAGAGAAAGGCAAGGGTGGAGAGAGGTGGCAATTTTGTACAGGAGGTGTTTAAGGGGGTGCTTGTAGTGGATCTTGACGATGGTGAGAAGAAGAATAGGAGAGGAAGTAAAATTGGGAAGGCAGCTGATTGAACCAATGTTGCCATCCATTTGCTATTCCCCCCTTGATCATAGTATAATCTTCCCAAGAGAGTCGCTACAGTCTGGCGGGCAACAAGAAAAGAGGAGTAAGAGGCAACACGAAGCCACCACTTGTAATGTTTGAGTCTAGGAAGTTTCATTAGGTTGGTAGCAAAAGTGCCTTTATTTGAGTTTTGCTCTCTGTCATCGGTTAATCATGCACACAAACACTGAAAGAAAGTAAATGCAAGTATTAGCCCATATCATCATAAACCAGTCCAAAAAAAAAACAATTGATTAAGATTGTTTTCAACCATGTTGGAGTAGTGACTGCCTTAGTTGACATGTTTACTACTTATAATCCTGGAATAGATAATAGGAATACATGATTTTGACTTTTGATTGCTGCCTAAAAGCTTAAGAGATACAAAAACTGCATAACAAAAACTGTATAGGGATTGTCATTAACAGTTGCAGAAGTTCCCCTTCCACAAATGGGAGCTGAACTCAAAACTCTTGCCTGTCATAGAGCAGTTCAATTTGCAACAGAGATTGGTTTAGAGGAGGTCATTTTCGAAGGTGATGCTGAAGTATTAATCAAGATGCTGCAGCAAAATGAATTCAAGTTTGTTCCCTACGGCCAAATCATTGAAGGCATTAATTTTAGCTTCTCAGTTAGGTTTTCATTCCTTTTCTCAAATAAAATGTAGTGGGAATTTCGTTGCCCATGCTCTAGCTAGAAGGGCAAAAGGACTTGTTGATATGCAGGTCTGGATTGAAGAAGTACCAGAGGACTTATATCTTCTTGTTTTGTATGATGTACAATAATAAATAAAGTAGTCATTCTGACTGGTTTCTAAAAAAAAAAAAAGGACTACTAGTAACTGTGGAAGTTTTCTTCATGTTTATTCTTTAATTACTAACAATTTAAAGTCTGGTTTGAAGAATTAAAATTGATAAAGCTTCAAATATTTCCTGATTGGATGAATTCTATTTTTCAAATCAAAATCTGAAGATGTAAAAAGAGAGAAGAATAAATATTCCAGAGGATGCTAAACAAAATGGCTCACATGTTCATCCTTCTTCATGTTTACCTGTTACTCAGAAAGTTAAGACATCAATTAGTCACTATTTGATTAAGATTGGATTTGATTTTAAGTCCACTACCCGACAGCAAGAAGCATTATTAATTGAATTGACTGAATCCCCCCACGTTGTTAAATTTAATTCGCATATAGTTTGGTACAACACTTTTAACAATGACGAAGAACTATAAAAACAAAGTAAAGGTCAAATTAGCTGCTGCAAAGTACACTCGCTGCACTCATTGGATACACTTCTTTTTAAACTCTACGAGCTATAAAGCTAACACTAGAGGTCAGCAAACTTGACTTGGCAAGGCTTAAATATTTCGGCTGTTTGAAAACCATTCATATCCATAGACGCTAGTTAAGAACTAGATGATAAAGGACTCTCACGCAAGCGGACATGTTAAACAACAGAGCCTGATATATCTGTTAACTTCTCTGCTTACATTGCAAAATTGACTAGCAAGTTACTTTTTGAGGCCGGTCAAAATTGGCTAGCTATGAATTTCCACAGTGGGACCAGGAGTTTTTTTTTTTTTTTTTTTTTAGGAACCAAACAAAAAGGCTCACATGTATAATTATTGTTCAACGCCCCAACGTATAATTTAAGTAAGTTTAAAGGTACCACCAGCGCACAACAGAGCATATCACTATTCGCGCTCATATTTTAAATGGTTGAGCCAAATGCCGTAGCAGTCCACAACACAAAGTTACATGAGCTAAGACTCAAACCTTTGAGCAAATGGGACTTACGCGGGTTTCCTATAGTTGAGCCACACTCGTTGGTGGTTTTTAGCATGACCTTGGGGTGGTATTTTGTATCACACAAATATACACCTCACTCTGTGGTGTAGACCCAACAAGTATATCCATGGTGTGCAAAATAAAAATTCTCTTTGAATTGGATTTGTTTGTTTGTAATCAAGATGGTTAGTAAGAGACCAACAAATTACGCAAATCTATATATATCTAAAAACTGAAGCGTAGCATTTATTGTTGCTACGCTCCAGTTGAGCCACATCAGCATTCACGTCATTATCTTATTTTTTTTTCCCATTTTTTTATAATTTTTTTTTAATATTTACACTTTGTTTAACCTTTCTTCCTCTCTTTTACCTTTTCATCTCCCCACTACCTCCTACTTTAATATCACTTATCATCTTTCCTTTCATCTTCCATTATTTCGTCTCTTCTTATTCACCCTCTTTTGCTATAAATATGTTATTCTCTCTTTCATTAACTCTCTCTCTCTCTCAACTTTTTGGTTGATTTTGTAATTTTCTTACATCTTTGCTTTCGGTTGATAAATTTTTGTATTATTTAGAATTCTATTTTTGATTGATGCGATATAATTCTGTATTTTAAGTTGTTTTGTTCTTTTTGATTGTTGATTTACTTTAGTCAATTATTTTTTAAAAAATATTCATAATACATTAAACTCAATTAATTATAACCCCATATATATATATATATATATAAATAAAAGCTTGGTATGAAGCATCTGTTAAAATTTATGGTGGCTTTTTCCTAAAGTAGTGAGCTTTTAACCTTTATATATATATATATATATATATAGAGAGAGAGAGAGAGAGAGAGAGAGAGAGAGAGAGAGAGAGAGAGAGAAACAAGTCAGCTTTTAACTTAGTGGACTATTCTCAGATATACTCCCTACTCGCGCAAACTTATGTCGAAGGAAAGTACCACTGATCCCGGCTTGTGGAATATGCCAGCAACATGACGAAACCGTGGCCCACTCTCTATGGGGCTATCCATTGGCTAGAAATGTATGGGCGCTGGTAAAGGGTAAAGATGCAGAAACGTAGCTCTGAAGTGGAGGACTTTTATATCCTGGTGAGAGAACTGATGGTGGTCCATACGACAAAAGAATTGGAGGTATGGGCTACAGTATCTTGGTCTATCTGGAATGCACGCAACAGGTACCTGCTTGCCAAAAAACAATCTCAACCTTCGGACATTTTGCAAGGAGTGTTGTCACTATTGCAGGAATACCAGAGCCTATGTCAATAGAGGAATACAAAGTGGGGTTGCAAAAAGTATATTTGTAAACTAAGCTTCCACACATGCCCATGCTGGGTATTTTGATTGGATTGGCTAGACATGCTTAGCCAAAGTCCAAATGATGTGATGTAACACAATACTATTGTTTCAATAAAATTCTATCTCTTACTGTCAATAAAAACTTAGTGGACTATTCAATTGCCATTGGGATTCTGTTTTCTCGGAAGGCCAAGCCATTATGCCTGTTGCAGAAGTCAATGATTTTGTCCTAAAGTAATTACATTTAACATTATAAAGTAAATAGAAAAATTTTAAAGTATTCCAATGTAACGCTAAATGTTTCGGTAACCTCTAATATCTTCTGGGTTGCCTAAAGGGTCAATGTACTAATTGCCAGGGAAAAAAAAATTAGCGTTAATGAATGTTTTAAATATTTATGTCAACGAACACCAAAGAAATCTGGTGCTAGGGGTTGAGTCGCGTTTTTCTTTGCAGAAGCTTCCCTAATTAAAAATTCCATAACACACAAGTTTGGGTTGGATTGGGTGGAGCTGGCCCAAAACAGATTTGGGTTTTGGGCTTCACAAATGAGGTTTAATTTTTAACAGCTTTTTCTTTGTTATCTCAAAAGTTTTTTTTTTTTTTTGAGAAGATTATCCCAAAAGTTTAGATTTGGACTATTTTTTGCTTGGATAAAAAGAAGCTAAAGGAAAATCTTAGGGTAACAAGTTAAAATTGGGCCACATTTGCATCCATGTTATTTTTTTTTTCCTAATTTTTCTATAATTTTTTTAATATTTACATTTTGTCCAACATTTCTCCCTCTCTTACATTTTCATTTTCCCACTACCCCCTACTTTAATATCACTTTTCATCTTTCTCTTTATATTTCCTTATTTTGTCTCTTCTTATTCTCACCATTTTAGTATAAATTTGTTATTCTCTCTTCCATTCTTTGCATATTTCAATATTATTAATAATTTGATTATAAGAGGCTTTTGATAGTTCATATATATTGTCTTTTGATCTTTCAAGTAAAGTGGCAATTGAGCAGGTATTGTAGTGTGAAAGACTATTTGTCTTGGACTTTATTCATGAGAACATTAAACGTCAGCTATAATTGAAATACATATTAAATGTTATAAGGCTTGGGCTTTATAGTGGAGGGTATATGAAAAGTTTTTATTTGCTTAATAGACAATGAAAAATTATTGGTTATAACTAGAGCAATCAGTAGTCCATAAAGCACACACAACACTATAAATAAAAATCCTAAACAACTTAAAAATTACAAACTAAAAAAATCATACAACTACACAATCACAACATGATCACAAATATTTTGTACAAGATCAAATTACAAGGGGAAAAGAAATCCTTCTTCAAGCTAACATGGAAGGGGACGAAATGCAAAATATGTACTAGCAATTGCACTGTTATGTGAATCAAATGATGAGGGAATACAATAACTATTATCGATTCTAAATCAAAGAGATGGAAAACAACTACTCCAAGACTATCGACAAATCCTTCAACATACAACTTTTAGAACAACCACATTTTGCATCCCAAAAAACCAAGCATGCAAAAATATTGGAGTGGATCATTGGAATTGTGAATGTCCTTACCCTTATGAAAACAAGGAATTACATGTAACATGCAAAATATGTTCAATTGACTTGAAAATGTATACATTAGTCAACTGAGTATGGTATAATTAATATTTCAAAAAAAATCAATTCTACTATAAATTTTCATCATTTTGTTCCAAATAGTAATCTCTAATAAAAAAATATAGTTCCATGAGCAAAAACTCCTATTAGCATGAATCCTACTATATATTGGTGATATGTATATAACATAGTTTGAGTCATAATAACATGACAAATATTAATAATAATTAAAAAAAAAAAAAAAACCTAAAAAAATTATCACGTGCAACGCACGGGGTTGCGACTAGTGGGGTTTAATAGTCCAGCGCCGTGGGGCTAATCCAAATGTGGTAGAGCCTAGGCAAAGTACAAGGACCAAATTATTTTCAACTTTTTTCAAATGCAAAATTCTTTACTGGTAATCTATTATAGCACACTGCAAACGAATGCACTGTAAGTTCACCGAAATAATCCCTAGATATATATATATATATATATATATAAAACTCTAGAATTTTGGGTCCAAATCAAATTGACCCCTTGATCTTTTAATTTGAAATTATAAACTCTTAAATTTTGAGAAATGTCCAATTATTTATTTATTTTTTTTTTCTATACGAAGAATTGTCCAAATTGATCCTTCTGTAATTCTGTTATCATTTCGTTGGTCCATTGGACAGAAAATAATATCACATACATGCATTTTAATTGAAAAAAATTTAATTAAAATCCAATAAAAAATCATTTTTATTTATTTTTTCTTCTTCCTCTCTTATAATTTTAAAAGTACCCAATCTACAATGTAGTTGAGACATCCCAAATGACAACATTTATAATGATCTAATCTCTTTAATTTTTAGATGTGTGCATGTCTAATTTCTATGCATGATTAGACTATTCATGAGCTTGTACGAGGCTATTCTATTACATGCAAGAAGCATTCAAGTCTAAATGGAAACTAACTAGACATTAGATCTAAGAAGCTTCTTCAGTAAGACTGTTGTCTCACACCAGTGCAGCAGGTATAGCAAGAGCAGTAAGATTGGTGTTCAGTTTTCCCCACAAACACAAAGAAAAAAATTTCTCCTCGATGCCAAACTTTTAGAGAAAGCTGTATTGCCATGATGTAGCTGATGGAACCCAAACAAATTATTTTAACAGGAACATGTACATGAAAAATAAGACCTTTTTTTTATTTTTTTATTTTTAAAACATGGAAGTCCTTTAAGCTAGAACCCACCAGATGAGAAAGAATCATAGCATGTCAACAAAGACCCTTTCACCATGCTTTCTCAGCATCGCACGTAAATCACCCCAATTGCAATGCCACACACTTTGTTACTCAGTTGCTCTCAATTGTCATTCTTTTCTATTTTGGCCCATTTTTTACTGTATAAGAAATAAAGTCAAAACAGTGAAAACAAAAAATAAACAAAAATAAATAAAATAGAGAAAGTTTCCAAATTGAATGGGAACCCACATAGCAATCCTGGGTTTTCAGTGGAAATTTCTTTACACTTCTCTATAAAAAATTTATTCAAAAAAAAAAAAAAAATGTCATCAACAAACCTCTATTACAGCCCCTGCCCCAGAAGCCTCATTATTACCGGTTTTGTTAACCTTGGATTTAGAATCATCAAGATAATGTTGATAGATGTATGAAAGAAAACCCCAGACTGCTAACAACAAAGCCGTCACCTTCACCCCATCCATCTTGTCATGAAAAAACACTACCGCAAGAATGGGAACAACAGGCAAAGCCAATGTGCTAATGACATTGCAGAAGAGTGAAGATACCTCAAAAATCAACCCCATCATACCTATTGAAGAAATTTGCCATGCCACAGACGTCCAAATCAAAGTCATCATATAGGATACCCTTCCTTTTCCATAATTCTCCGTCTCATTCCGCAAAATTTTCCATTCTCCACTTGCAAAAAGTCCTACCACACAGCCACAAGTTGCAACAAATGATGGGTATATTTGCATATCCAATACAGCAGAGAAAGTCTCTGTTTTTGTGACTTTTTGGAAAGACAGTTGTATTAAGGATAGCATTAATGAGTATGTTGCAGATGCACCAAGCGTGCAAAGGAATCCAATTACATACTTTCCTTTAGGGATTCCGGTCATGTTTTCAGAGTCGGTATTGACTGCAAGAAGGGATGCTGAAATGGTAAGAAGGACAAGAGAGTTGAGTATAAGGGGAGTGAATTTTTGTGAATTGAAGAAAAATGAGAAGAGGGCATTAAAGGCCAATTGGGTTGCACATAGTAGAGAATAAGTAGAGACAGGGAGGTATAAGAGTCCATATGAATACATCAGGTTGTCACCTGTCAACATTAGGCCAAAAGCAAAGTAGAGAAAGGTAAGGGTGGAGAGAGGTGGCAATTTTGTAGAGGAAGTGTTTAAGGGGGTGCTTGCAGTGGATCTTAACGATGGTGAGAAGAAGAATAGGAGAGGAAGTAAAATTGGGAAGCCAGCTGATTGAACGAATGTTGCCATCCATTTGCTATTCCCACCTTGATCATAGTATAATCTTCCCAAGAGAGTCGCTACAGTCTGGCCGGCAACAACAAAGGAGGTGTAAGAGGCAATACGAAGCCACCACTTGTAATGTTTGAGTCTAGGAAGTTTCATTAGGTTGGTAACAAAAGTGCCTTTATTTGAGTTTTGCTCTCTGTCATCGGCTAATCATGCACACAAACATTGAAAGAAAGTAAAAGCAAGTATTAGCTATATCATCATAAACCAGTCCAGAAAAAACAATTAATTAAGATTGGTTTCAATCATGTTGGAGTAGTGACTGCACTAGTTGACATGTTTACTACTTATAATCCTGGAATGGATAAGAGGAATACATGATTTTGACTTTTGATTGCTGCCTAAAAGCTTAAGAGATACAAAAAACTGCATAAAAAAAACTGTATAGGGATTGTCATTCGCAGTTGCAGAGGTTCCCCTTCCACAAATGGGAGCTGAACTCAAGCCTCTTGCTTGTCCTAGAGCAGTTCAATTTGCAACAGAGATTGGTTTACAGGAGGTCATTTTCAAAGGTGACGCTGAAGTGTTAATCAAGATGCTGCAGCAAAATGAATTCAAGTTTGTTCCCTATGGCCAAATCATTGAAGACATTAATTTTTGCTTCTCAGTTAAGTTTTCAATCCTTTTCTCATGTAAAATGTAGTGGGAATTTCGTTGCCCGTGCTCTAGCTAGAAGGGCAAAAGGACTTGCTGATATGCAGGTCTGGATTGTAGAAGTACCAGAGGACTTAAATGCTATTATTTTATATGATGTTCAATAAGAAATAAAGTAGTCATTCTGACTGGTTTCTATAAATTTTTTTAAAAAAAAATTGGATTATCACTAACAATTTAAAGTCTGGTTTGAAGAATTAAAATTGACAGCTTCAAATATTTCCTGATTGAATGAATTTTATTTTTCAAATCAAAATATAAAGATGTAAAAAGAGAGAAGAATAAATATTCCTTTAATTTAACAATTAATCATCGAGTTTGGTAAGTGACTAACCTGGAGTATCTTGTTGCTGCTCTTGAGAAGGCTCCATGAAGATCCAGAGGATGGTAAACAAAAAGGCTTATATGATCATCCTTCTTTATGTTTACCTATTACACAGCTGAGCTGATGGCTTTATGCCAAATTGGATTAGGAGACAGTCAAGACATCAATTAGTTACGATTTGATATAGATTGGATTTGATTCTAAGTCCCACAAACCGACAACAAGAAACATTTTTAATTGAATTGACTGAAACCCATGACGTTGTTAAATTCAATCCACACAAGCTAGTTTGGTCCACCACTTTTGACAATGATGATGATGATGATGATGATGAAGCACTATAAACAAACTAAAAGTCAAATTAGCTGCTGTGAAGTACACTCTTAAACTCAACGAGCTAAAACTAGAGGTCAGCAAACTTGGCTTGGCTAGGCTTATTTCGGCTTATTTAGTCTTTTGAAAACCATTCATATTCACAGACCCCAGTTAAGAACTCGATGATCAGGAGTTGTCTCACGCAACTGGACTTGTTAAAACCACAGACCCTGATTTTATCTGTTAACTTTGCTCACATTGCAAAATTGATCTGTAAGTTAGTTTTTTAGGCCGGTCAAAATTGGCTAGCTTCGAATTTCCGCTGTAGGACCAGGAGTACATTTTTTTTTTTTTTTTTATAAGGCTTCACGATTTGCAAGTGTACAAAATAAAAATTCTCTCTTTGAATTGGATTTGTTTGTTTGTAATCAAGATGGTTATGTAAGAGACCAACAAATTGAGCAACTTCTTACGCAAATGGAGAGTTTAATAGTTACGCAGCGTGGGGCTAATTCAAATGTCGTAGAGCCTAGGCAATTACAAGGACCAAATTGTTTAAATAATATAGCACACTGGACACTGAATGCATTTAAATTTACCCGAAATAAACCTCATAAGAGAGGTCTAAAAAAATATGATATGATTAGCACTAATTCACCGTGATATGATGGTGGAAGTTGCCACCAGGTGGACAATATTTTAGTACATTTGAGATAAGGAAATGAAAGCATCGAATATATCAATCAACATTTTGACTGGAATCATAATAATAATAATAATAATAAAATACTCCTGATTTTTGGGTCATAATCAAATTGACCCCTTGATCTTAAATTATAAACTCTTAAATTTTGAGAAATGTCCAAATTGATCCTTCTCCTTCTGTAAGTTCTGATATCATTTCGTTGGTGCACTGGACAGAAAGTATTATCATCACATACATGCATTTTAATAAAATAAATTTAAAAATATATATTTTAAATTATATCCAATAAAAAATCATTTTTATTTTATTTTCCTTCTTTTGCTCTTATGATTTTAAAACTACCCAATCTACAAAGTAGTTGAGCCTTCTAGGAATGGAGCCAGGAATTTTGGTTTGGAGGGGTCGAGTTACATATTGTTGGACCGTGTACCTTACCGATCCATCCAATGACCAATTGGTGAAGGATGAGAGGGTACAAATCTTTTATAACATTCGATCGCAGACCAAGCCCATTAGTATTGGAGCGAATTGTGAAATCCCTCACAATTCCTCTCTCACAATGCGGCTCCAACAACTCGAACCTATGACCGGACTCTGATACCACTTGTTGAACCGTGTGCCTTACCGATCCATCTAACGACCAATTGGTGAAGGATGAGAGGGCACAAATCTTTTATAGCATTCGATCACAGACTAAGCCCATTGGTATTGGAGCGAATTGTGAAATCCCTCACACATATTCATAAATACATACATTTATACAACTACATATATTGATACATACATACATTTTATATAAACTTTAATGCCTATACACAAATTGTCTACTTTTTTTTTTTTTTTTTTTTTATAAACTTCAATATATATTAACTAAGAAACTGAGAAACAAAGAGGGGCATCTTTCTTTCAAGCATCTACTATACTAGGAGGAAGATTGTCCGAAATGAAAAAACAAAGACAAATTAGGCTCAATAGCAAACTTTGCAGTTACATGGGCAGCATTGTTGCAAGACCTGTTGACCCAAGCAAAAGAACAAGCACAAATTGTCTACTTTGCTACCAATATGTACAATACATTTTACCATTAGTTAATTATAATTTTTTAAGTCTTTTATTTTTGGAGTGTTATCAAACCCTAACATTAAATATCCTCTATTTTTTTCATTCAACATTTTTAGTCTAAATCATTAAATATCCTCTATTTTTTTTCATTCAACATTTTTAGTCTAAATCAAGTATTGACAAACAATTGGAAACTTAACAACAATAGCAATAACAACAAAAGACTTGGTCTCAAATTGAAAAGGAAATAAAAATTATATATTTATGTCCAAAAAAAATTTTCTTTTTAAGTATGGTCACTTATGTATCCTCACCGTAGTTTTTTTTTCATTTAACATTTTGTAACTAAATCAAGTATTGACAAACAATTCGAAAATTAACATCAACGAAAGACTTTGTCCCAAATAAAATAAAATAACTCTACGAGAAAATTTATTTTATTAAAAACTTACTATTTGAACTCAATGACCAAAACTTACCAACTAAGAGAGGAAAAAACTAAAAAGAAGTTTTTTTTTTTTTTGGTTACAAGGCTGATAGTTTATTGTTCTTAACAATTATTTTTTAGAACCCAACATTTAATTAGTTGTTCAATACTTTTTTGCAAGAGTTGGCTCTTATTTTTTGGAGGGGCCAACTATCAATTTTAAGGTCTAGAATCTAAAAAAGCTGCAAAATATATATACATTATAAAGTTTTTTTAAAATTTTGGGGGGTCATGGTCCCCCCACAGCTAAGTGTAGATCCGCGTCCGCCCCTGGAGCCTTCACAAATG
This sequence comes from Quercus glauca, assembly GCA_023736055.1. NCBI lineage: Eukaryota > Viridiplantae > Streptophyta > Magnoliopsida > Fagales > Fagaceae > Quercus > Quercus glauca. The sequence continues at coordinate 35,340,712 of CM043326.1, read as the reverse complement.
ACAACATTTATAATTTTCTAACCTCTTTAAATTTTAGATGTGCGTATGTCTAATTTCTATGCATGTTTAGACTATTCATGAACTTGTACGAGGCTATTCTATAACATGCAAGAAGCAAACAAGTCTAAATGGAAACTAACTAAGACATTAGATCTAAGAAGCTTCTTCAGCAAGATTGTTGTCTCACACCAGTGCAGCAGGTATAGCAAGAGGCAATAAGATTGGTGTTTAGTTTTCCCCACCAGATGAGAAAGAATCATAGCGTATCAACAAAGATCCTTTCACCATGCTTTCTCAGCATTGCATGTAAATCACCCCAATTGCAATGCCACACACTTTGTTACTCAGTTGCTCTCAATTGTTACCCATTATCTGGTGCAAAAATCATTGTGTGAGAATTGAGGGTGATTTTGTGCGTGCAAGCAAGATTTGTCTGTGTGTGCGCGTGTTTGAGAGAGAGAGAGAGAGAGAGAGAGAGAGACATATGGGCAAGGAGGAGCAGCAAAACTTACCTTCATCAATGTGCTTCACATCAAGTCCAATAAACCATGATCCACTGCTAACATCATCACGAGCATATGCACGAAGAATAGATCCGGAGAACCAAAGAAAGATGTCCAACTCAATCCTGCCGGGTGTGTCTATATACTAATTAATATTACCATAAAAGAGGGAGAAAATATCTGTTTATCAATATGAACTGAGCAAGTATTCTGGACATGACATACATCTCCCCTGAAGATTGTCAAAAGAATCCATGTCGTACAAGAGACAGATTTTGGGTCAACTGAAAAGGCAGGTACAAAAAATGGGATATTAAGAACAGGGAGCTGCACAGCCTGCATGAATGCCAAAATCCTAGATTCATGTGCATTACTTAGTTGTCTAAAACCAAGCATTCAGCGCCAAAACATTTCCTTCCAAAACAATACAGATTACCAATACTGGCTGTTGAAACAGGAGTTTGGAAGTCACACTATACTACATTGGAGCAAAATGCTACAATTAGGGCAGTACTTTCACAAGCACATTATTTTCAAGGAAAAAACTAAATATTTTGTTCTACACATATGCACCTCACAAAACAGAATGAATACTTTAAGACACCAACCCTTGCCCATCTCACTCTATTCAACTCAAAGTTTGAGAGGAAATTGCAGTAAGCGGATATTTTCGTATAAAGAAGAAAAGTATTTTGAACATGCAGCACGAACAGACATTGTAAAACACATTTAATAATATCGTATTCTGAGATTGGCAAGAACATACAAAATTGAGCTAGTCACCTCTTGGGGAAAAGCATCCTAACACCATACTTTTTAGGCTATAGCAAAAAACCAAAGGATGCAATAATCGTGATTTTTATCCCCAAATTTCCACCATTCTAGTTCATACCATTTGTGGGAACTACATAATTCAGACAGGATGGGGAAAAAATATAAACATATACTCCAATATTAAACATTTCCTATCATCAACTAAAATTGTTATTAAACTCATAATTCTGAAAATACTTTGCCTGATTTCATTCACCCAAAATAAACATGAGGCTTATCCAAATGAGTAGTTAGCATTGCTCCCAGGGCATCTGTATAAGGAAGGATAAACCAAAACAATCAGCGCAATAATCTATTTAGGCTTTTAGGGTTCAATTTCTCTCAAATGACAAAGGCAGCTAATAGTTGCTTTTTTCTTATTTTATATCACTTTTTTTTTTATATATATATTTATGTTAAATTTGAGATCTAAACAGTGTTCAAAACAAGCTGGTATGCGAAATAATTGAAATAAGATTTACATATCTTTGTGGCAAATATTACAGAGGTGTACAGGGGAAAATGCCAAGGCAAAAGAAAGAAGAACTTGGTTCCCTGTAATTTTTCATGTGAACATGTGTTCTTGCATAGCCTAAAAGATTCTCTCTCTTGCAAACTAGAAAAATTGAAGGTTACAGGGACATGCTATATTTTCAATTCCCGGAAAGAGTAAGGACATACCAATGTTAACATGGACATCATCATTGACCTTAGAATAAAAATTAGCATCCCAATTCTCTACTTCATAAATAAAAAACAATTTCATCTTTTTTTGACGCTCCTCAGGTGCTTCCAATTGACCATCCTGTAGGGGAGGAGAACAAGTTTGGAATACTAATGACTACTCCTAGTTTGTATTCCTATTTCCAACAAACAAATCTGCCAATTGCCAAGAGCCAACTTCAGCTATTAACAAGTGATATGAACTAAGCACATAGCATGCATTTAATTTTCTATCCAGGGTCCTGATTGAACAAATAAGAAATGCATCAAAATGCAAGGCTTAAAGTTTACTTTTCCTCAAACTATAGACATTTTAATTTTCTATCCAGGGTCCTGATTGAACAAATAAGAAATGCATCAAAATGCAAAACTTAAAGCTTACTTTTCCTCAAATACCAATTAGATGGCATGAGCTATGATGTTGACCTTGCAGTCTTTAAGGACATTGTCATTTTGAATCAATAGGGTTCTGAATAAAGTGTGTATAGAATGAAATCATTCATGATTCGAAAAGTTTAAGTTCTAAGCAATGACTATCAATAAAAGCAAAGCCACTAGTAACCATGGTCCTTTTGAAGGCTGGGCTACAGGTGATTATTTAAAAAAATAGTCCCAACTTAAATAATAACAGAAAAAATAACTGATCTTAACTGCATCACAAACCATAGGAATGAGCATTCAGAGTTAACATTAACAGGCAATTATAGGAATCTATCAGTTGAGATGAAAATATAATAAAATAAAGAGAAAGGAGGAAGAACAAAAGAATGGGAAAATTAAAATGAAAAATTGTATAGTAAATCAGTAAGTAAATACAAATTTATCAGAGATCTACAAAAAAGTCATCTATAGAAAAATCCAGCAAGTACTGCTGTCCACTATCCACACCAGTAGGCTCATTAGTTTCTGTCTCCGCCAAATTACTTGTACTTGGCACAGCAGCTTCGGTGACAGGGAGCCCGGGTTGATCACCATTAAAGCCAAAACTCAGTTCTGAATCCGTGAAGTCAAGAGGATCATTGTCTAACATAGCCATAAGTTCTTGCACATCAAAATGTTCATTTTCAGAATAGCTTGTTGACACATCCTCTACCAAACAACTTGTAGTTGGCATGGCAGTAGACCCACTTGTACTAGGCATGGCAGTGCACTCGATTGTACTAGGCGTGGCAGTAGACTCATCAGCAGATTCCACAGGAGCAGGGCCAGCTATTGTAGACACAGACTCCGGAAAATTGAGGCGTGCATAGGCACCATACATCACTCTAGCAGCTTCATCGTAGGCAGTGGCGGCATCAACAGCATTCTCAAATGTGCCAAGCCAAAGCCTCTTTCCTCTGTTAGGCTGACGTATCTCCGCAACCCACTTACCCCAAGTCCTTTGCCTAACCCCTCTATAATTGCAGTGTGGATTCTCAGGCCCGCCTTTCCCTTTCATACACCCCTTCCTCGACCCCATAGCCGGAAGCTTACGTGCACACTTGGCCGAAGACTCAACCTGAGCATTGTAGTCCCTCCACTTGGCCAATGTCTCAGCCACAGACAGTCCATCACCTCTACTCTTCCTCTTCTTTGAAGACTCCATGGCCACACCTTGATCACTATAAACCCTTAAAACCCCAGTGATGCCCTGTTCTGTTCAATGGAAACCCAGATTTAGATAACAATATTGAATATCCCCAATTGAATAATCACAAACCCTTTTGCAAAAAAACCCCAGAAAATCCAAACAGTCTTCAAAATTTGAAAATATAAACGAATTAACAAGAAGAAAACTCCAATAATACCCACATTCAACCAAAAAAAAAAAAACCCAGAAACCCTAAAGACTCAGGGAGCAATATTTGAATTCCCTAAACCGAACTAATCACAAACCTTTATACAACAAAACCCCAGAAAAAATAAAAATAAAAGAAATCCGAAACCGAAACGGAAAAGGAGAAATATAGAACAAAGAACAAAAAAATAGAAACAGTGTAAAGGAAAAAAAAAAAAAAAAAAAAACGAACCTCAGCGAGAGTGAGTTGAAGAAGAAAGCAAGCCCTTTGTGAATATCGGATTAATGGGGTCGATTGATTTTTGAGAGAGTGAGAGTGCTCTGTCTCTGTTTTGCAGAGTGTTGTTTTGAGAGTGTGTGTGCGTGCAAGCAAAGACAAAGCCGCCTATTTATAGCCTGCTCCCTATGTGTTTGTGTTGGACCGTTGGTGACTTGTGTGGGGTTTACTACGGGGAAATTAGTTTGTCATCTGACGTGGCGATTTTCTATTCGTTCTTTCGGAGATTCTGACCGCCACTTTTCGCCACGTGTCAATATTTTTTAATCCTAATAAATAGGCTAAATTAATACAGTATATAATGTGGACTTAATTATATCCGAAAAAAATTATTCGCATGATTATAGATGTCAAAATAATTTAAATTTTTTTTAAAAAAATTTTATTTTGAAATTGTTGACACTCTTTAAAATGGGATTTTTGTTGAAGTAATATTTTAAAATTTAAATTTCCTAAACTTGAAATTAAAGTAAACCACCTGAAATTTTAATAAACTGTTTTTTATTTTGGTAATACGTTTAGTTGGGTGGCTTGGGCCACTTTTCCCGGCGAGTGTAAGAATATTTACTTAACTACTTTCCAAAAAAATAACTAAATAAATAAAAACTACTTAACTACTTAGTTTTTCTTTTTTAAGTAAATGGTTTATGTCCAATCTATATTTATATATATAATAAGAGAGATGCTACGTCTACAACAATTTTACAACATTTCTACAACAAATCACAGGTGGTTAGTTGTTATTGGTTTAAATTTAAAACTAACACTAAGATTACTTTTTTGCCCCAACAATAATAACCAGTAACAACCTGCCACTTAGGATTTGTTGTAAAAATGTTGTAAAAATGTTGTAGACATATCATTCCTCATATAATAATAGGTAAAATTGAGAGAAAATTTAATTAGATTTCAAATTGAAATTTAATTAAAGTCTAATTTTGTGTTACGTGTTCCATCTAATCTAAGTTTTTAAATTTTTGTACAAAGTGAGTTAATTTAATGTACAAATTATATTTCAATTAGAGTTTAATTTTGTTACATGTGTCCCATTTAATATAATTTTTTTAAAATTTTTGTGCCGAATGAGTTAATTTAATATAAAAAAACGATGAGTTCAATATAAGTAAACCATAAAATAAAAAAAAAACAAAATAAAAAAACATAATTTTTGAATGATTTTATATCTATGAGTTTTTTTTTTTTTTTTTTTTTAACTAAAAACAATTCAAGTTTATAAGTCATCTATATATATATATACATATATATATATATATATATTAATAGTTAAAACTAAGAGAAAATCCAATTATATTTCAAATTGAATTTCAATTAGGGTCTGATTTTGTATCACATGTCCCATCTAATCAAAATTTTTAAATTTTTGTGTCAAGTTAGTTAATTTAGTGTAAAAATTGAATTTCAATTAGAGTTTGATTTTACAGCACGTGTCCCATCTAATCGAAATTTTTAAATTTTTGTGCCAAATGAATTAATTTAGTATCGAAAACTAAAAGCCCAATATAAATAAATCATAAAAAACATAATCATGTATCTAACACTATATATAAAACTAGCTTGTAACATCATACATATGCATTGATGCACTTAAAGATGTATAATAAGATACATAATATAATTCCAAAATATATAATTTAAATACTATTGATATTGACTTTTTCTATTCAAGTGAAATGGAGAGGGACTTATTTAGTGTATTTTTAGTTCCCAAATTATTTTAAATAGAGAATCTTGATTGTGAGATTGACTCTTTTTATTCAAGTGAAATGAAGAGAGAATTATTCAGTGTAGAATCAGAATCCAAATTATTATAAATTTGAATTTATTTATGATACATTAAAATCTTTGGATGAAAGAAAAATTATATTTTCTTACTTTAAAAAAAAAAGTAAGAATAAATTTGAATTTATTTAATAATTCTCTTGTGAATTTTAAATAAGCACTGTAGTATTAATGTATTAGATGTATCTGGGACTGGGCCGGGGAGCAAGAATTAATCCCATAAGTTTATTTGTTTAAAGCACTCATTTTAATGACAGTTACAATGATCACAGTTTTCCAAATTAGAGTGCAAGATAAAAATAAAAAATAAAAAATATAGTACAAGATAAATTCCAATTAGTCTTCGTCCAGTTGTACCATGTTTGACTCCCCTCAATCATAGTCTATAAGTGAACAGTAATTAATAGTGATTTGTGCGTTCTTTTCTGAAGCTATAAACTATTTTGTGATCAAAATATGAAGCTACATGCTTGTGGCTTAGGCAGTAACATCATGTTTTGATAACTATAATGACCAGCTGATTGACGCAGTTCGCAATTGATGAAGACAATAAGAAGGATGTGAAATTCTACCTGATTCACTCCCGTCCCCCTCAACAAGGCTTAACTTTATAACAAAAAAACAAACAAGGCTTAACTGGGGAAAGGATCTTCTAAATAAAAAACTGGGACAGGGAAAAAAAATACTTTATTTTGTGGTTTACGCGGTGTGAATTAATTAAACAACCCATCTAACAAGATGACAAGAACAGCAGACCAAAAAAGAAGATTGATTGATCCTTTTGCAAAATGATGGACGTAACCTTAATCTCATTTAAGTATGGTAACACGGTTCTCTCAAGTCCCAATCAATAAAAATAAAATAAGCTATTTCTTATTTAGTGATAATTCCTAGGAGTTCATAGAATTATTGAAATCCAAAATCATTTGATTGTACCTGATTCTCCTCCGATTGGTCTGAAAATTTTCTTGGTAGTGTGCTGAACTGCTGGACCAAGTAAATAACTGTTTATAATAAACATTGTTCTGTGTAGTGACACAAAACTACAAAAGAAGATTTAAAAATATATATATATAAAATCACTATTGTCTTATATGTTAACCGTGTTGATTTGTAATGGTCATATGAGTTATGACCAGCATTTTTGCCCTCTTCTGTGAGAGTGAGATTATGATCCGAGAATCAAATACTCCCCTTGCCCTTAGGGGAAAAAAAGAACAAACAAAAAAACTTTTGCTGACTTAAACAACTTATTGAGAGGGACGGGGGTGAATCAGGTAGAATTTCACATCCTTCTTTTGTCTTCATTAATTGCGAACTGCGTCAATCAGCTGTTCATTATAGTTATCAAAATATGATGTTATTGCCTAAGCCACAAGCATGTAGCTTCATATTTTGATCAGAAAATAGTTTATAGCTTCAGAAAAGAACACACAAATCACTATTTAAGGATACATCTAGATTTTGTAGTGGGTGCCATCACATTGCTTGTAAAATGGGAAGTCTTTTGAGAGATTCCCTATGATTTGTACAGGGTGCATGCATGCATTATTAATTTTTTTTCTTTTTTTTGGGTGTGAAAGTATATCCATTATTCTGCTGCCGGAAAGAGACTAACTAGGCAATTCGCAAGGTTATGAATCTTCTGAGGACCTAGTTCTCTTTGATTCCACATGCGTCACGAATGCGCCACTCGATTGGCCAATGCCACGGGTGACCTACCGACATAGATCATTTGATCCCATAGCTCGTTCAACATCGACCTTTAGGGTGACCACAATTTCAATGAAAACATATGAAACTTCGAGGCTTCAGGTGCGCGATATCCGCCCACCATACCAAACTCCCAAAGAATCTTGCTACCACTAACTCCATGCCTTCCATCACACTCCTATTAAGGAAAGAAGTGAAGATCATGTTAGATATACATGCATGACTGAAGTCTCACATTGAATACAAATGATAAAAGAGAGTAGTTAATATATTATAGTTGAACCCAAACTTATTGGCTTAAGCCTTTTTGGTCATATTATGTCCCTATATGTTATATTAATTACTCAATTAAAGTCTCCCCAATGTGTGTTCTCCCTAACAAATGTTACAAGAGTTTATGGTGGTGTGCAAAAAGTACAGGAGTAGAGACATGGTGCATGTACTTGGAGCCCTCACAATTATAGTTCGCACAAGGTAAGCTCATAAATCCCACACAGACGGTCTTGAAAAACAAAAATCCCAACAAATGAATATTGCCAATAGTGCTAGATTATGGTGTGGTGCTAGATTCCCATGGACATGAAAGCTTGGTCTAAGTTCCATGGATGAGTGTGCGGGATTGATACCTAGTTCCCATGAATAGCGTATGAGGGTTCCATTGATGACACGTTAGTGAAAAAGAAAACTCATAGGCAAGGGGGGACTATTGGACTTTGTCAAAGCCCACAAAAAGGTAGAAACTCACACGTGAGGGGGAGATTATTCGGTATATATAGGATAAGAATGACAAGAGTGAGTGGTTAAGTTAGGTTTATTGGTGATGGGTACAACCATATCACAAAAATAAAGTACAATGGAAAATAAATGTGACACAACGATATGATTAGGATGGGGAAAACCTTGACATAAAAAACTCCATTGAGTGATATATAGGCCTCACCACTCTTTGAAAAATCCACTAACAAAGATTGATGTTACAAATTACAAGTACAAAGGATATACCCAATCTTGAAGTACCTACTTACAGTAGAACCTATAAACTACTTGAACTCAGTCAGTTGGACAACTACTCTTTTTAGAGACCTCCTTCAATGTCCATGGATCTCCAATCTACGTGACTTCACCACTGTAACAACTAATTGCAGTACATTAACTTTGTAGTAGCTTCACTTGAAACACCTCAATGATCTTCAATATGGTGCCAAAGACGATGCTTGGTATAGAATCCTTGGTGCACAAAATTTCTAGCAAAATCTCCTCCTCCTCTTTTTATAAGATCATTTCTGTAATAATTGTAATGAAGTCCCACAAGATACTCTTCATATATAATGGCATTGTCCACATTCGAAGGGGGTTTCGTCCATTCCATATATGTCCTGAACTACTCCAACATTCATACATGATGAAAATTTATATTGGTCATATTTTAGTAATTTTATACAATGTCAGACATTACACCAAGAATTTTGATGGGTGTAGACGTTTAGTTTTGCATTTTTCCCATGTAAGTCCATGGCTCACTTACTAGCTCAATTAATATGCTCGCCATGTGGACTCTTTTCAGGTGTGGATGGAATAGCTTCAACCATGTTGCTTGATTAAGCTTCAACCATATTCCTATGTAATGAAAGTTATTGCTATTTTCACTCCAAAGAAAAAGACCAAAAGAGAGAGAGAGATCTGATGGTTACCACTTATCACCCTTTCGCCCCTGTCAAGTTGCTGAAATAGCTTTTGGTAAATTTTTAATTTTACTCTTTAAATTTGGGCATTATATATGATTTTTGTTTGCGTAATTGGTAGAAGATTTTGTTTCTTTTTTTGGGGCTAATTTTGTAAGACCTATTACTTTTAATGTGTCTACATTTCTTTTTATTTTCTACTTTCACAACGACAAGTTTTAGTTTGCAATTGTTATGGTTTATGATTGTTGAGTACTCCTACGAACAATGCACTAAATTTTATAATAAATGAATCATTTGGATTTATCATTTTCCACTCCCATGTGTTGATAATATATGTTTAACGTATTGCTACAACCTTTTCCAAGCAGTTTCCATACTTGTTAAGGAGTTGTGACGTCGGAGATTTCAAGAAATGTAATGAAGCATCTAATTCTATACATCTACAATCAATTATTCAAATAATCAAGCCATTTTTATTGCTATTGGATGCAATTTGCAATATCGCATCTATGATTAATTCTTATTGGGTGCTCATCTATTAGATCCAAATAAACGTATCTTTAAATTTTAGTTTTTGCTTTTGTTTGTATTTGGTTATTTTTGTTTATAATTTTGTATCATCCGTTTTAGTGAAGTGGGTTGTAAAAAATATATTTGTGATCCTTAGCCGATTTAAGGGTTGAGTTTGAATTTAGTAAGGATGGGGTGTAAAACCCATGTTTTACACCGTCTAAAAAGAAATTACCACATCAATTTTTTACTTAAAACTCAATAGATCTCACCACACATAATAACATCTCGTTAAACTCACAATTAAGTTGGATTTTCAAATAGGTATTAGAATTGATTCAGTGTAATTGTGTCTATTCTTTAATACATGTAATATGATGAAGTAGCATGTTATGATTGAAGGGGTAAAGCTTCGTTTTTACACTGTATTCTTTTAAAACTTAATCTCTTAAGGCTTCAACCCCAATGCTATTTTGACTTATCGAGGCTCCTTGGCAATTGGGAAAAATGATTTTTTTTTTTAAGAGCAACCTTAAATAATTTTATTTTTTGTTTTTGTTTTGTTTTTATTGCATAATTCTATTATAGTTTTAACAATATGGCTTTAAATATCATTAATGAGGCATTGCCATTAAGGGATTCCTCTTAGAGATCAACATCAGGTGTTGTAAAAATATGTCATTTTAACACATCAAAAATCTACTTTATCTTTTTATGTATTATGAAAAACAAAAAGGCACATAATTTGGCTCTTTCGGATGATAGTTAGAGTTTATTCTCTAATGAAAATTTGAAATTAATGAGTATATTCGATCAAAATTTTAAATATTTAATTGTGATTATTCATAAATGTAACTGTGTAGTGTAGTAAGAAACTTGACATAACCAATATCATAAAAATTGCAAGGAAAAATCATTTTAGTTTCTTCAAATGTCTTGGTCGAACTAATATTCTATATGTTTAATAACCCAAACTAACATTAATAATATCATTACAATTTACAATTGTCATGCGTAAGCACGGGGTTACATACTAGTATATTATAATTCATATATCCAACTTTATGGATATATGAATTATAAAAATTGTTCCTAAACCAATACTTCAAGGCTTCTATTAACTTTTCCCAAACTTATAATACCTTTAGCATTTTCCTTATCATAACCCAGTTTGGTGTAGCAATAGTAATTGGGGTAAAATTCTCCCTCGAACTTGGAAACTTAATCAGAAAATTAGAAGTTATGGAAAATTGATTGGAATACTGAAAATCCCATATATGTTCCATAAATTATTTACTAAGAAGTGACTTCGATATTTAGTAATTATATACTTGTACATTAAAAAAAAAAAAGTGTGTGTGTATATATATATATATATATATATATAGGGTTGGGTTCAAGTTACACATAATGTTACTCTAAGTAATGTTACACCACCCAATAACTTGTTATAGAATTCATATTTTGAAATCCCACCATTGAATTACATGTTTTATATGTTTTTAACATTCTTGCCAGTTTTCATGTCTATTGGATATTATTTACTATTTGATCCATAAACACATATTTTATACATTATTTTAAACTACAAAAATTTGAATTTAAACAACTGATTGATGACATGACTATTAATCTTTAATCACCATGAAAATTTGCAAGCATGGAGAATATACAAAGATAATGTAATTTAATGGTGGATTTGTCAAAATTCGCATCCAATTAAAAAATATTAAGTGGTGTAACATTGCTTAGAGTTGCACTAGGTATAACTTGAACCCAACCCATATATATATATATATATACACACACACACATTTTCTAAACCATTGAATTTAAGTAGATTCAACAGTAAAAAAAACACTCATTAATGCTGATATTTTGATTAAAATTTCATTTATTATCCCTTATTTATGATATTCCATACCTATTTCTATACCCAAAATAAGTCTATCTCTCTTTCTCCTTCACCTTTCTCCTCCACCGCATGATATATAGAAGAGCGCTAAATTGATGGATACCAATAAGAGCACTCAAGTAATATAAATATCCTTTAATTGTTTGTGATTTGTTTGTAGAGATGATCACCATCATAACCCAAACTCAGTTCTGAATCTGTGAAGCCAAGAGGATCATTGTCTAACAGTGCCATAAGTTCTTGCACATCAAGAAACTCATTTTCAGAACAACCTAGAAAGTAGTCCAATCTACTATTCTCAGAATAGCTTGTTACACCAGACTCATCCTCTACCAAATTAGGCATGGCCGTAGACTCACTTGTACTGGGCATGGCAGTAGAGTCATCAACAGAACCTCAGATACCACAGGAGTAGGGCCAGATATGGTAGAAACAAACTTCAAAAAGTTGAGTTGTGCATAGGCACCATACATCACCCTAGCAGCTTCATTGTAAGCAGAGGCAGCGTCAACTACATTATCAAAAGTCCCAAGCCAAAGTCTCTTTCCTCTGTTAGGCTCACGAATCTCTGCAACCCATTTACCCCAAGTCCTTTGCCTAACCCCTTTGTAATTGCAGAGTGGATTCTAGGCCCTCCTTTTCCTTTCATACACCCCTTCTTCGATCCCATGGCCAGAAGTTTATGTGTACGTTTGGCCTCAACACCAGAAGACTCAAGCTGAGCATTATAGTCTCTCCACTTGGCCAATGTTTTAGCCACAGACACAAACATTCCATCACCTCTACTCTTCCTTTTCTTTGAAGATTTCATGGCCACACCTTGATCACACTACATGAAATTAGTTCTATTGTAGCGGCCACAAAACGTTGCAAAACTCCAAAAAAAAAAAAAAAAAAAACGTTGCAATAGGTTTTGCAACGTTTTCTTGCAACACTTTTCTAACCACTGCAATAGAACTGCATCAATATCCCCATTGCAATGTTTAATAGAAATGCCACAATACATTTTTACCTTTGCAACATTTTCATTACAATAGTAAAAAAAAACACTTCAATAAACCCTAAATTCATTTATTCAAATTGCAATGTAACGGTTCTAAAAAATGTTGCAATAAATAATCTATTGCAACGTTTTTTAAAAACAATACTCTTGCATAAACCAATATTCATCCGTAATCAAATAATTAAATTTTTAGCACAGTACTCCAAATATTAAATTGAAATAAATGTTCACATTTGTTTTGTTTTGGGTTTTTAAAGCGTTGTCTGAGAGTGTGTGTAAGCAAAGCCACGTACTTATAGACTTCTCTTTTTGAGTTATGTGCAGTTTATGCTACAGAAGATTCAATTTATCATATGACGTGGCGCTTTCTAGTTGTTTTGTCGCGATTCTGACCTCGACTTTTTCGTCACATGTCATTTCTTCAGTTGATCTGAAATCTTGACTATACCAAAGTGTCTCTTTATTTCTTCCCACCCTGTTTGTTTCCTACTTCTCCCGAGATTTTTTACGTCTTAAAGGGAAAAAAAAAAAAATCTCCTGATTTTTTTACTTCTTGCTATAATCATAGGCATAATTATTTGCTTCTTGCAATATATAATATGGACATAATTATATCAAAAAATAAAAATTACATTCGCATAATTATAGGTGATCAAAATAATTAAATTAAAACAATTTTTTTTGTGAAATTCATGACACTCTTTAAAATAGAACTTTTGTTGAAGTAACATTTTAAATTTCCTAACCTAATTAATTGCTTTTTATTTTGGTAATACAGTTTCATATTAAAAGCAAACTATTTTCGTAATGAATTTTAGTTAAATTACAAAATTCCACAATACAACATAATGTAGCACATTTATCTTTTATTTTTTTTAATTTTTTTTTGAGAAACATGTAGCACATTTATTGATACAATATGATGTACAATAATTTTTTTTTTTTTTTTTTTGGATAAAATGATGTACAATAATTTGGTAATACATTTAGTTGGGTGGCTTGGCTGCTTGGGACACATTGTCTGGCGAATGAATGTAGGAGTAACCACTTACATTTAAGCCTGCCACGTACATCACTTTTTTACGTAACAATAATCACTAACCACATCAGCAATTTATAAAAACAGTTGTAACTCCAGCGTTTTACTCCTTTTAAAGCCTATAAAAAAATTTATAGATCTAAAATTTAAAACAAAATATAAAAGCCTAGAAAAATTAATCCAGCAATAAAAATTACCAATAGCAATTTTTTTTATTTTAAAAAATAAGTCAAATAAACCAATTTTACTCAAAACAAACAAGTTGGCCCTTTAAAAAATTTTAAACAAACTAATTTTGTCTTTACCCAACAGTACACATTAAAGACACTAAAAAAAAACCATCTGCGGCTACACAACAAATCTAGAGGGTGGAACCACAACATGCAGTCAGCAACAAAATTGCCCCCGTTAGTTCCAAGTCCTAGCTCCGTCCCTAGCCACAAACATCAAGAAAACTTGAATTACTTTAAAATGAGCTTGAAGAAGAAATGGCTAGGAGTAGTTTTAAATTGGATCGACATTTAGAACAAAATTAGAGTGTGTAAAATTTAATTGAAACAATACTTGACATAAAATTAGAACACAATCAAAATCTAATTTGAATTGTTTATGTACGGTCCACGAATCAAAGCAAAGCCCAAGATCATGGCCCATTTAAGTCAGACCCATCCGAGCTGTACTGAACTCTGCTGAAAGGCACGAACCAACCATCAGCTATACTGAACAACGATGAAAGGCCCAATAGAGCTTGGTCCAAATCGATCACCACAAGATATTGTCGAAGGCATGATATAATGCCTTGGGGAAATCCGCCTACCGAACACGAATTTGGAGGTTGGTGCAAGTTCCAACGATGTCATTTCAAGAATATTGAGTGGGCCCCACCTGTCCAAGTATATGCAGCAAAGAGGGGCCCAGCTGCCTGGGGCAAGGGACCCCTCATGATGGCTAACCCACTCGAGGCCGGGTATATAAAGGGAAAGAGACTGAGGAGGAAAGGGTGGAAAATTTTAGGGGAGAGGGATACAAGCATGGTGAGGAAAAAGCCTTCCTGAGAAGAAAGAGATCCAGCTTGGATTTTCTTGGGAAAGAGGGGATCATTCACAAAGCAAGGATAAAAGAGAGTAACTTCAATCTATTCATCCCAACGGCTGCATTGCCAATTCTTGGGCCTCCCATTGTTGGATATTCTTAATCCACGGCACAAATAAATTGGAGAATAAAGCCCGAAAGCCTCCATCTCTTGGGCTGAAGCACCACAGTTTATTATAGTTCTACTGTAATATATTGTATAAATTAATTGTATGGTAAAATCATGTACATATAATTTGATTAATTTCATTAGGATTTATTGGGAAAATTTTAGCACAAATATTTTGTATGTCATAAACATAATATTCTAAGGATTGATAATTCAAATTTGAAAATCAAGACTACATGTGCAATTGCATAAAAATACAAGGGTGAGATTTGTAATAACCTTATATGTATTTAGTATGAATCACAAAATGATTTGTTGAGATTAAGCCAAGTGAGGGACTCTACATACTTCACAATTCAAATGATCATTCACGTGTATTTTAATTATAATTACATGATTCATTAAATCATTTAAATAAGTCTAAAGACTATATTTAGTTGTTATAATAAGTGAGGAGAAATACTTGAACATTCTCATATAAGAAACCAAATAATACTATTAAATTACTAAAAATAATTACTAAACTCTTGACAATATGTCATATAATTAAAATACACCTATATCATTAGGAATTATCAATTTGTTGAAATAAATTCTCTATCATCATACTTGATGGATTTGAATTAGGAAAAGGTTTGGCTCCAAATATATTTGTAGTCTTGGGCTCTAATAACTAATGAAAAGATGTCGTGTGTCTTGTCATAAGTATTGCATATAACTCACTAAATTGGTTGAGTTAAATAGGTCATGTGCATTACACATGACAAAAATTAATGCTATCTTCCTATTAACGGTTAGAGCCCAATGCTTCAAACATAATTGGAGCCAAATTTGTCCTTTAAATTAAAATTATGTTCCCTTCAAACCCCCATACGCCCCCCTTTTTTTTAAATTGAAGTCAAGTCATCAGTGGAAGAAGAGTATATGAGATTTATTAAATATAAGCCAAAAACCCTCTCATTTACTCTTCTTCCACCGATTACTTGACTTAAATAGAGTAAAATCCCAAGAGAGTTAAATTATTTAACTTAAAGTAGAGAGAGAGCTAAATTATTTAACTTAAATAGAGAGAGAGAGCTATACCAACTCAAAAGTCTCTTCTATCAAAACATAAGAACATTAGAACTTATTCATCATCTTGGTAATGCTAAAAGTGAATTTATTCAAATCTAAAAATTTTACTGCACATCTTGCTGGTAATGAAAATTCTAACCAACTCAAAACGGAATGTTAGATGCTTTGAGGACTCAGGACGGTCGATCCTTGATATAAAGTCCTTTTTCTTCCATACTCTCTTTGAATGGAGCTTCGTTTTACCTTCATTTTATCTTCATGCACTTCTTTTTCCCTCCATGTTCTTCTTAATCATTGTAATTTGGGTTACTAATTTCTGCCAATGTAGTACATTTCCAGTGTACTTGGGTTGACTATTCTTTAATAAAAAGTTATTACGTTATTTATCAAAAAAAAAAAAAATCTAACCAACTCAAAATCTCTAATACAAAAAGGCAAGAAGAGTGCGGAATGTACCCAATATTCATTTTACAAATGCTTAATACCAAAATCTATTCAAGTCAGTAAATCTTACTAAATATCTCAGAGGTTATGACCGTCTAACCAACACAACAAATTCCCCAATGCTAGTTCTACACCTGGCTCTTCAGACCCATGTGTTCCCTAAGAGAGTCTCCCAAGCAATGCAGTAAAAGATTATAACCGACAAGAAGTATTTTGAAGGAAAAAAGAATCTAAATGAAACCTTTACAGATATGGGGCGAAGATGGCTGAAAACCCAAACAGCAAGAAATAGAGCATAGTTGCTTGAAATTTTAGAACAATGCCGCACTCAACAAGAGCATCCGCCTGACTGGGGCTGGGATTGTGTTGCACCACCACTAGTGGACTTCAAGTTCACATCAACCATGTCTTCTTGTTTTGTTGAAGAGAGTGTTTCCATTCCTGGTAAAGCAGCAGCAATTTTCCGAAACAGTGCCTGGACAAAGGTTCATTAATAAAATGAATATTAAAAGAAAAGGCAAACCAAGTTAATAATTTCAGACATTTGCATCAGAATGAAGGAACCACATCTATGAAGTCTGCCTACTTTATCTTTTTGATAAACCCCAAAACAGCAGCGAGTAAAGCACCAAATTTAAATAGACTTATGGACTATTTGCTATATCTTATCCAAAATGGTGTAACATATAAATAATAAACAACATTATATTCTACTTATGTTTATCCCAATGTAAACTATAAACACAGAGGTTGATCTAGGGCCCTCATAAGCGTACCAAACCTTTAAGACTATAGAGGCTTATCATAATCATGAGGTAGATGATAAGTTGAATAAATATAAAATGGTCAAATTAACCCTCGACACAAGACATTCCTTGTCAAATAATTAACCAACTAGGATGGTCAAAAGCATCTAATTCCTGAGATGCTCTAATGGACTATTGGCAGCATCTCATTTGATGATAATACAGCAGATAAATGGCAAAGAATGTTCATTCCACATATGTTTTATCAATGATAGAGAGACAAAGGTTGACCTGAGAGCCCTCATGAAAATATAAAACCTTATTTTGCGATGTTTCAACTTGGAAGGAAACTAAGAATTGACTACAATGATGTATGAAAAAAGGATTTCAAGCAGGGAGTATACCTTTATATTAAAGCCAGCTTTTGCACTGGTTTCAATAAACATTACATTAAGCTCACGAGCTTTGGCTTCTCCTTCCTCTATGGAGACTTGCCTGTGGAATTCCAAATTTGTACATGAGAATATTGTTGATAAAACATAGAGAAATACATATTTTATATTGAACACCAACTTGACCAGCTTACAGAAAAAGAAAGCATTTAGTACCTCAAGCTGGAGTATTTAATGGTAAGTAAATAATAAAAGACACATAATGATGCATTTGAAATCTGTTTATGTGTAGGAAAGTCTCACCCAAGTGATGTCCTAATGCCCTAGGTCGTTGGTATTCCCAGGCAGTTGCCTAGGTCACGACAGTAAACAATAATTAAGAATTTACAAGGTCTAGCAAGGCTCATGGTTTTGATTTCTTCCTCAAAATGAATAAATCCATAAATCTTAAACGGAGGTGACTGAAGCTTCATTAATAATCAACATCAACAAATACATACAGTCCAAGCATTACACAGGATAGCCTAGAGTCATTTTACTGAAGTGGATATACACAGGATTGCCTAAATAATTCCATTCAAAGCATTACAAGCAAATGAAAGAGATTCTGTGAACTTTAGATGGAACCACTATCACTGAGACAGATATGATAAACAGATAAGTGTTTGATGTATGGCCGTTAAGAAGGCAAACTAGCAAAGATGGATACATGTAACTGATCTCAATTAGTTTAAAGGGATTCACAGAAGCAACTCCAATGGAAAGTAAATAAAACTCTCTCTCTCTCTCTCTCTCTCTCTCTCTCTATATATATATATATATATACACACACACACACACACACATATATATATATATATATTTGAGGAGATTGCAATTGAGTAGTTAATATAACATATAGGGACACTACTTAACCCAAAAGCTTAAGTTCACAAGTTTGGACCCAACTATGTCATATTGACTACTCACTCTTATCATTATTATTCAATGTGAAACTCCACTCACATTGAATAATAATGATAAGAGTGAGTAGTTAATATGATTGGTAAGTTACACATGCACTCAGTGGGTTTTGAACCCACAACCTCACACCCTCTAACTAGAGCTCATTGGCACAAACAAAGCCTTTTGACCATCTAGGTTCTGCTCTTCAGTAAATCTGCTCCATCTACAGTCCTTCCCTTAGGATATGCCTTGTTTCCTTTTCCCTGTGCTTCATTACAGTTTACTTCAACCTAGAAATTTCTGATTTCTAAATTTGTATATTCACAAAATAAAACTCCAATGGTGTCTTTACATATCCCATGCAGATACATCATCCAATTGTACTTTACACGGCATTATTTAGGAGTCCATTAACTTCTCACAAAACTCATACTAAATCAGTCAGCAGCATGACACATACAAAAAGAATCCCTGAGTCTAGTTCTTCCCAACTCTTCCCAGAAAAGTAACAATGCAAGAATGTCTAAGTCTAGTCACTCAACTATTTTACTTTCAGAGTTCTACTGGAAGAATGACTCTGAGTAATTGTAGCTCTGCCTCTTCTTCAGCAAAAACAAGACAAACAAAATAGTATGAAAGGGATCTTTAAAGGTAGACAATTTTCACTTGACTTGTCTGCAGCCCTACTTAGAATAAGCACTGCTCTGAGACTCCTATCCCTTTATTGACAAGCCTACCCCAACCAGCAATTTTAAAAAAGTCTTTCTAAACTTGGAATGATTTGCAAACTTTTTTAATATCAAGAAAGTGACCAAGAATCACTTTTGCTGAATTGTTGTTTTATACTGGATCCATTTGTGTCTTTAAATGCTGTAGGAAACAAAATGCAGGGATGAATAGGTGCACTACACATCATTATGCTTAGCCTTTGGCTTTGTTTTATTACTCTGAGTTTCTAAATTAATAGACTCAAATTTACAAGTCCTACCCACAGTAGTAGCTGGAGCACTAATCAGCTCAAAGAATCTATTTCAATTCAAAAGAGATCACGTAGAAACAGCTACATGAAGCTCTTGAGGGAATAAGTTATTCAACCACAACCCTTTTCTTTCTTTCTAAAAGTGTTACTTATAACAAGAGGAAAAATAGAATAAAACCTTACTATTTTGAACCAATGACTCTACTTTTCATAACCCCAAGCCCGACCATCCTAAGGCTTTGTTCTACTGACCAAAATTTGAAAAGCAAACATTGTTCAAAAAAAATGTAAGCAAATTTTTTCTCAGCTTCCAACAAAGTGCCATTGAAACTTGGTATCATTAAAACTCACCTCGCCTACATTAATCCTCCCCAATCTATTGAATCCCTAAAATTACAAGACATTCAACCTTTTTTTAGATCTATCTGGGATTATTCCGTTCTCTGCCTATAATATTAGAAAAATTGTAGATAGCATTATTCAATTGCTCAATGTTGTCCTACATCATTGAAGTGAGTGTAGCAGAGAAAAATAATTAAATTAACAATCTAATAGAAAATTTGTAATGACAACACTGTCAGCAATAAGCCTGTTTCTGTGTACTTAGTTCATTAATTAAGCTACATACTATAACAGGTACAGTGAAACTAAAAAAAGTCCACTGTAAACCAAGTCAATCAAATATAATCCATCCACCAATTCATATTCTCTAACCTTTTTTCCACAAGGTCAGTTTTGTTCCCAACAAGGACAATGATGACATCACTGCCCCTCTCAGTGCGCACCTCTTCAATCCACTTTGAAGTGTTTAGAAATGTTTGCCGGCCTAAATCATAGAGCACCAGAATAGTCAGTATGCATCAAGCATGTGGCAACAAGCCCCAACAATTATGCAAAAACATGATTCACATCAAGAGAGATTAAGTGGGAGGCCTGGATGTTGATGGGTCTAAAATCACAAAAGAGCACAATGACACAAGTCTATTACTTCTTAAGAAATGATCATGCAAATAGGCAATAAGCAACTACATATGGGGCTTAATCATTCTTTGAATGCAATTTATAAAGATATATATTCCCACAAACATGTGCACATGAACCTGGGTGGGGGGGAGGGGGTGATAAACAATTTGGTGACAAGTAAATAATCAACTGTAGGACAAAATCCAAACTACATACTTGCAACATCATACACGATGACAGCAACAGATGAATCTCTAATGTAGCTTGGAATGAGACTTCTAAATCTTTCCTGTCCAGCTGTATCCCTGTCATCATATTACATAATAAAACCTTACAAAAAATTTATTAAAAAATACACGCACAAACATTATCCTATACTAGAAAAATCTTATAATCAACTGTATGTGCCAATATTACGAACGCAAATAATGTCTTTGATCATATGATAATGGTCATCAACTCCCAAGGAACTGAAATAAAGAGGAATGCAGAATAATACAAGTCCATTCAGCATAACTTACTGGACATATATACAATTCAAGCAGGCAGTGGGTATAATTTTCAAGATAGATGGCTATTCTTTTATGGGCCCGTTTGGTTAGGGGTTTTGGAAGATTAAAAGAGTGTTTTAAGAACCCAAAACTCTGTTTTGCAACCACAACTCCTCATAACTTTTTTATAAATGCTCATTCTATACTTAAAACCCAGTTTTTCAACAGCTTATACAAATGCACCATATATTTGACATAGATCTCATTGCACTATATGATGCCATGGTCATTTTTCACTCCTAGAGACCATGCCAGGAAGGTTCACTGAAAAATAAATTGCAAAATCAAGTGAGGATCTTTTTACCCCCTTTTATGTTCTCAGTGTACATGAGTGGTAGTAGGTGGAGACCCAATGATCAGATAATTTCACTTACACCAGTTTCCTCGCTACTAAATAACAGCTTAGACCTCAATAACAGATTCAATTTTTGAGAAGAAGATCGAAGTTCAATTTTAACAAAATAGAAACTAAACATTCAAATTATGAGATTAAAATCAACGGCTCATTTTTCATGAGAGGAAAAAAATTAATAATGATGAGATGAGAGCCAGAAAAGTACTTGATCAGGCATAAATTATTTGGGAATGTAGTTTTAAATCTCTCTAGCAACACACAGAAAAATAAAAAAATAATAAAAAGAAATAAGTTTGTTATTTGATGCTGGTAAAGAACGTTGATAAAACAAGGAAGGCTAGCATAATTACAAAGTTCTCTATGCTATTTCAGTCAACAACATAAATTCAACGCATTAATCCTAGAATAAAAGTTCATAAAAATGAAGCTCAGATACATTCTGCATGCATCTGTTAATCATGCTTTAATTCATATGTGAAAAGTAAAGAAGCAAGCTCCAAGCATTTAAAGTGAGATCTCTACAGATTGAATATTGGAGTTCAGTTTCATAACGAAAGCAATTTAGCAATTAACATGCTGTATTATAACCATATCCACCAAATGTAGTACAATCTTTTTTTATAAGTAGATAGTTGGGGAGGTGGCAAATGTAGTACAATCCTTTTAACCTTCTCTTGCTCAAGATGAAAGAAATCAAGTTAAAAGCAGTTTGGAACAAATATCCACTTTGCAACATAAGATGCTTAAAATTTGAATGAAGGCATTTCCATTTAGATTTAACATAACTTCCAAATGGTATGCATAAACATTTTGACGTTAGTAATCACCCATTTGTCATCATACCTTTATGCAGTGATTTCAGCACATAAAATTTCTTTGCCCCAATTTTAAATAAACATTTTGCTAATTTCATGTACATAAGTAAGGAAGGAGGTCCAGGGAAAATAAGAAAACATATAAAGGTGTCACTCATGGGTAAGTGTAATATATATATATAGAGGTGCCAAATTTTACCACAACTGCAACCGAACTGTTCGATCTTCAAGATAC
The DNA here is from genome assembly GCA_023736055.1 of Quercus glauca. Lineage (NCBI taxonomy): Eukaryota > Viridiplantae > Streptophyta > Magnoliopsida > Fagales > Fagaceae > Quercus > Quercus glauca. The sequence goes on along the minus strand of CM043326.1, from coordinate 35,318,254 downwards.
ATAGTTTTCGATAGAAAATCAATACCGATTGTAGCCTGATCATCACCAAAAAAAAAAAAAAAAGTTTAAGACAAATTAAAAATCTGCAAGTTCAAGATAAAAAAATTTCGCATGCTCAAAAAGGTTAAACAGCCAGCTCCTTATAAAAGTTTTAAAAAAAAAAAAAAAACAAACAAACAAACAAAGAAAAAATTGAAAGAAAAGAAGGAACATCTATAACAAAGGAGAGAATTTTATACAAGAGACAGAGCCTCTTCTTCAATAACCTTGTAGAGAAATACTACAAATGCAGCATACAATCCCACCCCCCTACCCTTCATCAAGAAATTAAAGGCTCAAAATGAACATTTCTAATAAGATTTACTGTCTGCCATGAAATAAGCACCTCGGAAATTAAAAAATAACCCTAATCAAGTTATGATCACAAAGTTATTTAAAAACTTAAAGAAAGCAAGTTTAGCATAGAAGGTAGTACACAATATTACATACAGAAATCTTGTGGGTATGCCATAGATCTGACTCAAAGAAATGAATCGATAACGATTACAATAGATCTCTCAGAACATTACATGTAAACTCTCATTCATCTTAGTCTAAGCTTTCAAGATTTCATTCACTTGTCATCTAGAATGTTCCCTCTGGACACTAATCCATTCAAACATCAAACATTCAGAAACTATTTATTTTTGATAATTCAATTGTTACAACGAGTGGGTCTCATTGTAAACGAGACCAGGCAATGCATAAAATTGAAGCTAACATGGGTGTTGCAAATTCTCATTACCCAAAAATAATTGTATGTCCACACATATATGTATGCATAAAATTCAATCCAAACACAAAGAAATAACAAATAACAAAGCAAACAGAGGCAGACCCAGAAACGAAAAATTGAATTCAAAGGTAAAAAAACGAAGCAGATCAGAGAATCAGTGAAACAGAGAGATAGCAAAAGTATGTGATCTGATTAATTTCAAAAGAAGTGGGGTTGTGGATCTGATTTTGAAGAAGAACCTGATAGGTGTTGTCGAATTTGTCATACATGAAGCGGGTGATGATGCTGGTCTTGCCAACTGACTGGTCCCCTAAGAACACCAGCTTGTACTTTGCCAGGGCTGACACTGGTGCCATTTTTTTGGTTTCTTAGAGAGAAGAAAGGTTGAGTAAGGTGTTAGAGAGAATTTGATTGGGTTTTGGTTTTGGTTTTGATTCGATCTGAGCGATGAAATGAGAGAGAGAGAGAGAGAGAGTTATGGTTTTGGCCAATGAATTGAAATGAATTTTGTCCGAGTTGTTATGAAGAGTCCTTTGCGTGTTTAAACACAGTCAGGTTCAAGCAAAGCGGACTGGGGGTGGCTATATGGGTCGGGTTGGATTAGAATTGACTCGGCTCAAGTCACATAATGGTGCTGTGATTGCTGTCCATTTTTTATTGCAAAATGTGAAAAAGAATTATTTGCCAACTGTTTCAATCAACATCACAGAATGTTGATTTTTTTTTTTTTTTTTGAAACCACAGAACGCTGATTTATGCGAGTCTTGATTCAGTTTATATATATATATATATATATATTTAAATCTTGATTTTTTAAGAGTATAAAAGCATTTACATCAATGATATTAAATATTTTAATATTTAATATCTTAAAAAGTTACTTTATCTATCATACCATCTCATCTTAAAATACATCCAACATAAAATTTCTTTTTTTTACCATTTTGTTTAAAATAATATAAACTAGTCATTAAAATAATAATAAAAACAACCGCACAAATCACCTTTTCCACCACAGGCATTAAAATGAATTGAAATGAGATGAAATGAGAGAGAGAGAGAGAGAGTTATGGTTTTGGCCAATGAATTGAAATGAATTTTGTCCGAGTTGTTATGGAGAGTCTTTTGCCTGTTTAAACAAAGTCAGGTTCAAGCAAAGCGGACTTGGGGAGTGGCTATGGGTCGGGTTGGATTAGAATTGGTTCGGCTCAAGTCACATGATGGTGCTGTGATTGCTGTCCATTTTTTTATTGCAAAATGTGAAAAAGAATTATTTGCCAACTGTTTCAATCAACATCACAGAATGTTGATTTATGCGAGTCTTGATTCAGTTTTTTTTTATTTATTTATTTAAATCTTGATTTTTTAGGAGTATAAGAGCATTCACATCAATAATTCTAAAAATTTTAATATTTAACATCTCAAAAAGTTATTTTATCTATCATATCATCCCACTCAAAAATACATCCAACATCAAACTTTTTTTTTTTACCCTTTCGTTTAAAATAATATAAAGTACTCATTACAATAATAATAAAAAACAACCGCACAAACCACATTTTCCACCACACGCATTAAAATAATAATATTTTTTTAAGATTGGAGCTGCAATGAGCTTTCAAAGATGAAAGTTTACTGAAGCTCAATCGCTATTTTTTTTAAGAATGCCATGTTTGTTGTAACTTGCTTTTTGGTGCTTTAGAGGCTAAAATAGGGTTATAGCATTTATACACTCTTTGATACAAATGCTCTAAGGACAAGTTGAATTTGTAATCAACCCGCCGCTTGAGCAAGCTCTATTCAGATCTGGAAGCTTCATTCTTACGGCCAATCTATTAGTAAATTGAAGTGTATTGTACACCATTTTTGTGTGAGCAATCTGATTTCAATCGACAATGAATTAGATAGTCACAACATAACAGATAGAGAGAATGGTTAGATGGATAAAAATTTAGGCAGTTTCGACAATACGATGGACGATTCCAGTGACTTTTAGCAAAAATGAGATGGATTGTTTCAATAACGAGTATGATTGGCACATATAGATGAGCGACATAAACGAGAATAAAAAAAAAAAGGGACAAATCAATAGATGTATTATCCTATTGCATAATGAAATTACGGAGCAATACTAACATTACTTTTGGCCAAGTCAAGTTGCATGGGTTAAGAGTTCCTTGCAACCAACATCCGACCCACAACCCATATTTTTAAAGCTATAAACCAGCCACTTGATCGATCCACCTGTTGAATCTGCCTGTGACCCTTTGGATTACACCAGTTAGTAACAATTGTACTTTTATCTTATAAGAAACTTCTAGCAAACAAGTTTTTCCACAAATGAGCAAAAAGCAAATACACCTTTAAATGAAGTGACAAGTGAAACCTGTGCATTGCTTGTTCCTTCCAACTAAAGGAAAAGCAAAAACCACACGAGCCCAACACATTTCAATCTTGGTGAAAATTTTAAATCACATGAAGATATGAGAGTAGACCTCCATGAATTACAAAAAGCAACCCGGACTTCTATGTTATGGGCCAAGAAATTGGACTCTCTCACTCTGGGAACAAATTTGCAGCCCACAAAAAAAACGAAGAAATCAAAAGAGATCTAGTGGCAAAGGGGCTTGCTTCATAGGCGATGCCACAATTTTGCAATCCCCTACATCAATTGTAGTCCAAGCGTAACAAATAGCAGCATAGGCATCATTGCAGGTCGAAGCTAGGAAGACCCCATTTATCTTGAATTGCTACATCAAAATTCAATTTCATCCAACCCATTAGAGGTTGTTCCTGTATTGCAAGTTGTTAAGGAGCTAAAAACTGCTTGAACTTTCCATGCATGAGAATGGGACTTGCAAGCATTATTGATTTTCCTTGCTAAAGTTAGAGGATGAATTTTGTTTTGTTTTTTGTTTTCACCGTCTTATCACCTTTTCACCATCTCACCATAGCTGGTTGCATAAAATAGCCAGCAAAAACTGGGGAAGTTCCTATTATCTATACACCCTATATGAGCAAACTCACCCCTTTTTTTTAATGGATGTTACATTTTGCACATAAAACAATACCATAAAAAGGTTTAATTTAAATGTTACATTCAAGATTTTAGGGGTTCTCTCGCTACCACTGCGCACTCTTAATGCGGTGGTCACTCCACAAGTAAGTACTTGTAGAGTGTGGGGTTTGGAGGGTAAGAGTCAAGATTTAAGTCTTCAGGAGGTAGCTTCACACATATATACACTTAGATTATGATAGAGTAAAAATTATATCTTGTAAAAAAAAAAAAAAAAAAAAAAAAAAAAAAAAAAAAGAGGAGGGTTCTTCTGCTTAAAAAAAAAAAAAAAAAAAGACTTTAGGGGTTTTATATTTTTAAGACAAAACATATGGGGGGGTTTTGTGGGCTTTTCCCCTTTTTTTAATTATCAATTTTATTGTTCAATTTCAGTTATATTATTAAAATATATATATTTTACACATGATTTTTTATTAATCCGGCATTGAATAGGAATAGTACTAGTATCTAATTATCTATAATCATTTGTAAATTAAAGCATTTGACTTTTTGTTAACTTCTTCTAATGTTGACATAAACTTCTGAAAACCCACATTTTTTCATGTTATTATTCTAATATATATATATAGCTCATGCTAACGAGTGCCCTTAGGGCACTCATTAATAATTCATTTTAGGAAAGTTTTGATACCACTTTTATGGGAAATGAAAAAAGCTGTCAAATATTAATTACTTTTTTTTCATTTCCCATAAAAACTTTCTTTAAATGGATTATTAACCAGTGCTCTACGGTCATACTATCAAGTGCCCTTAGGGCATTAGTTAACAATCCATTTTAGAAAAGTTTTGACATCACTTTTATAGGAAACGAAAAAAAAAACTATCAAAACATTAATTGCTCTTTTTTTTTTTTTCCTTTTCCCATAAAAACTTTTTTTAAATGAATTGTTAACCAATATTCTAGGAGCATTTGTTAGCATTTTCCTTCTAATATATATATGTTAATTGAGTTTAAATTCTATAGAATTAGTTATGAAACCTTCTATATCTACACTACACCCACCATTAGAACATTGCCACAAATAAAATATATTTGCAAAAGAGTGAGGAAATGTAATTATTTAATTTGACTTTTGAAATGATTTATGAGTAATTTTGAATCGTGATTATATCGAACTATTAATAATATCTCAATGATCCTTGGTTGACATTTTTCAAGTGTCTCATTCGGGTCAAGGACTTAAGATTTTTAATCAATATAAAATGGGGTGTCTACAATTGTGGGGATAAAAGAACCAAGCAGGAGTATTGAGCCGTGGGCCATGCCCAAGGATGCAAAGGAGCCCAAAGATGATCAAACAGAAAGATAAGTATGTAGGTTAATGGGTCGAGGACAAGGACAAATAACAACGAACAAGTGGTGTAACCTGATGAGCCAAACTTCCTTGGGAGTCGTTGTCGAGGGTTGGAACCAGGCCACCTAGAGAATACCATGCAAGAGGCAACCATACTTTTGAGGATAAGTTTCAAAGAAAGAAGTCAACAATGAACTAATAAATATCTGAGAAGAAAGCTGCTACCACCACATTAAATATTCTGCACCTAATCAACTGGCTGCATTTATGTGAAAATGATGCCTGAACAGTGATATTTAGCCTTACAACTACACACAAAGTTTCCAGGATGGATCTAATGGGACAAGCATCAGGAGATCACTTACATAATCAATAAGTGGAAGGCTAGGATTGAAAAAGAATAGGACTATACAAAGAAAAGGCCCCCATGAGAAATGGGGCATGGAATCACTGGAAAAACAAACAAACTAAAGAGAGAATACTTTGTACTTAGAAAAAGTTTGAGTATATATAAGAACAACTTATCCTTGGACTTGACCGAGGAGTGCCATTTCCGTATTGTGTTTTTCTTATTGGCTTAATCTTTTTCAATTAAGGCCCACATTTGATTTGCTGAAACATTCTTTCTTGTAAGATTCACTCTCTAACAAATATATTGTGTTAGGCTTGCTGGGCGATAACTGTTCACAAGTTGGAGGTCAAAACCAAGGTCTTTACAACAGCAATGATGATACATGTTCCTTTCTAAAAGTGTTTAATAAGGACATGTGTCCTTTACTCAAAGCGTACAATCATTTTTTTTTAAAGCTAGAAGTTCATAGAAGAGAGAGAGTGGTTTAAATGACTTATCACTCACTACAAAAATTTTCAATTACTTTTTTGATTGCTTGTAATTGTTGCCTTTGAGCTAGTAAGTTTAATCCTTGTTTACTGAAATTAATTAATATATTTTTCAAAAAAACAAAAAAGTATTACCACTTACAATTCTGTAGTAATGTTATATATAACTACGAAGGCCCAAGATATAATTGAAAAAAAAAAGGGGGGGAACGAAAAACAGCATATATAAACTTTTTTTTTGGTTGAGAAAAAACAGTAAATAAACTAGTTTAAAAAATAAGGGAATTTAAAAAAAAAAAAAAAAAAAAAAAAAAAAAAAAAAAAAACCTTTGCTTGCCTTATTGTTATATATATATATATATATATATATATATATTTTTTTTTTTTTTTTTTTGAGAATCTGCCTTATTGTTAAATTAAATTATTGACTTATCAAACATTTTTTTTATTGGAACTTATCAAACTTTTACAGTAGCTGTTCATCATATTTTACGATCATTTCGTATTTACAGATTTTTAGTATAATATTACAAAATTAAATACACTTTTATTTAAATTGTCAATAATTTAACATCAAATATAAAAATAAAATAATTGATATAAATATGTAAGACCCAAAAAAAAAACAAAACAAAAAAGATATCGGCACCATTACACTGACAACTTACAACAGTTCGGTTTCCCACAAAACTTTGGAGCCAGGGTTTTAGCAAGGGGTTTGCTGAGCTCGTCTCCACCTCTATCTAGCTATCTAAGCCCAGAACCCAGAAAGAAAGAAAGATCACCTAAGGTTTCGCCAGTCTCCATTAACTGTAAGCACTCAAACTCCTTGCTTTAGTCAATTTTTTGTTGTTGGTAGTTGATGAAATATTCTGAGAATCAATGACATAAACCTACCTGATAAACCCTACCCCATAAACCCCAGATGCATCATCGGGGCATTTCCATATTCACCCGCCGTATACTCACAAATTACAACTTTGTCCGCACCGCCACCACCTTCTGCTACTACTCCTCTCACTCCAATTCCCTAACCCCTAAACCCAACGGGTCTCGCCTCTTTTCCTTCACTCCGCGGCACCACCACCGCGCGCCACCCGACCCCGATGACCCGTCTCACCTCTTGAAGGAAGATGGTGTCTCTGTTTGTTCCCAAATGTGGATTGAGAATTTCCGTGAACCTGATAAGGTAGTCACTAATTTGTCCTCCTATTTACGCCGTTTCGAATTGTGGGTTTTAGCTTACCAAAAGGTTTGTGCTGATGAGATGGGTGCTTATATGCCCCGGAGCTCGATCCAAAGGTCGGCTCTTGAGGACCTTTTGGCATTGAGAAATGCTGTTCTTGATAGTAGGTTTAAGTGGGGAGCTAGGTTGGATTTTTTTATAAAATCTCCTAAGAATAAGACTGATTATGGGTCGTTGTCGAAGAGGAAAATTAAGGGGATTTTAACGACCACCCAACCGCCTGCATTTCAAGATAGGATAGTTCAGGAGGTGTTGCTTATGGTCTTGGAGCCAGTGTATGAGGCTCGGTTCTCACAGAAGTCGTTTGCATTTAGGCCGGGGAGGAATGCTCACACAGTGTTGAGGGTGGTAAGGAGGAGTTTTGCAGGGTATTTGTGGTATATAAAGGGTGATTTGAGCACAATTTTGGATGGGATGAAAGTGGGGATGGTGATAAATGCTTTGATGAGGGATGTGAGGGATAAGAAAGTGATTGATTTGGTGAAGTCAGCATTGGTTACTCCGGTGATTACTAGCAAGGTTGACGATGGGGAGAAGAAGAAAAGGGTAAAGCGGAAGCATCAGAAGAAGAGGGTGTTGGCGGAGGATGAGCCAAAACCTGACCCGTATTGGTTGGAGACATTTTTTGGGTTTGCCCCAGAGGAGGCAGAGAAGCATCCTTCATGGGGGCATTGTGGGATTCTAAGTCCGCTATTGGCTAACATTTGTCTGGATGAATTGGACCGCTGGATGGAGGGGAAGATTAAGGAATTTTTTCTTCCTTCAAAGAGTGATGTCATATGGAATAGTCCAGAGGGGGAATCTGAACGAGGGAATACGTCTTGGCCGGAATTTGTGCCAACCAGTGGGCCGGATAAGACCCGGAAGATGGATTATGTTCGGTATGGGGGTCACATTCTAATTGGTGTTCGGGGACCTAGAGCAGATGCGGCAACATTAAGAAAGCAGTTAATTGAGTTTTGTGATCAGAAGTATATGCTCAAGCTTGACAATGAGAGCCTTCCTATTGAACACATAACAAAGGGCATAATGTTCCTTGACCATGTCTTGTGTCGGAGAGTGGTGTACCCTACTCTACGTTACACCGCTACTGGTGGGAAGATCATCAGTGAGAAGGGTGTGGGAACCCTTTTGTCAGTTACTGCAAGCTTGAAACAATGCATCAAACAATTTAGGAAGTTAAACTTTCTCAAGGGGGATAGGGACCCAGACCCACAGCCTTGTTTTAGAATGTTCCATGCCACCCAAGCTCACAGCAATGCACAAATGAACAAGTTCTTGTCAACAATGGTTGAGTGGTATAGGTATGCAGACAACCGAAAGAAGATAGTGAACTTCTGCTCTTACATTATAAGGGGTTCACTTGCAAAGCTATATGCTGCAAAATACAAGCTCCGCTCACGAGCAAAAGTGTACAAGATTGGTTCTCGGAATCTGAGCCGACCTTTGAAGGAGAAGAAAGGGCAGTCACCTGAGTACCATAATTTGCTGAGGATGGGTCTTGTTGAGTCAATTGATGGGCTTCATTTTACCAGGATGTCTCTTGTACCTGAGACTGATTACTCCCCTTTCCCAAATAATTGGAGACCTGATCATGAGAAGGCATTGCTTGAGTATATAAGGCTTGAGGATCCAAAAAGTTTGGAGGAGCAACGAAGTTGCATTATGGAGCAAGGTCTTGTTTCGCCTCAGGATTACATTTCAATGCTTGTTTGGAACTACAAAAGGAATGCTATCATGTTAGATCAGCTTTCCCTATTTAAGAGTGATGGCATAAATGCAGTAAAAGATCAACAGTTGCTTCTGGGCTCAAACCAGGAAGTCCATGATAACGAAACCAAAGAAATGGAAGGAAATGAAGGGATCCATGTGGCACAAATGTAAAGCTACTGTTATACTCTGTATTTGGAAAGTGAAACCCATCAACTATTGTGCCTTGTATTGTTGGGAGAAAGCAAAACAGATGATTTCCAAAGTAAGAGAGAAAGAACTCAAATTGTAAATTTCTTGTGGCAGATATGCATGTTTTATGCCCTGTGCTTGAAAGGCAATTTTTTCGTAAGTGTGTTTTCTACAGGTTTGAGGAAGAAAGCCGTTTGCTCCTAAACTACATCAGGAACATGATAGAACAAACAATCCTGTATAATTTTTTTAAAAATTATTAAATTGAGAAATCAGATAATTTCATTACCTAGGCCGCAATTTCTAATTGTTTGATAAATTCATTTACATCTCTGCTTGGGTATTTCAGTTTCATTTGATGATGATTTCTCTTTTCTTTTAGATCCTTATGGATATAGAATAAAAGACTTAGGGGCTGAGAATATATTTACCTGGAATTTTCATTTTAAGTTTATGCATTAGCTCCTGATTTCTTCAAATACAAGCTTTATGTTGCTTAAAGTCCATTAGAAGTCCAACACTAGTATTCTGCATTTATTGCTGGTATCTTTAATTGTCTGCTTCAGTCAGTATGTAAGGATTCTCCAATGGTTATATGATGATAATTATTAATTACTGCCTTCTCTGTTTGTGTCCACAGACTGAAATGATATGCTCACAGTCTATTAAGATCTAATTTTTCTCTTTCTCAAAAAAAAAAAAAAAGATCTAATTTTTCTAAAAATTGAGATGTCAGACTTCTTGGAAAAATTAGGACTCTTGTCACTGCTACCATTCTTGTCTTATTCTTAAACTGTTTCCTGTGATGGGAACTTGTCAGTTAAAATGGTTGCTAGTTCGGATTTTGTAGAAATTAAGGTTGCCTATGTGGATGTTAATTGTAGAGTAGGCTACTGCAAGTATGTATTGCTTTTTTGAATTTATGGAGTGGATGGATGGGTATTGTCTGTAGAATTGAGAATTCATCTTGTAACTAGATCTTGAAGTTGCATGTATTGTTTTGTTTTTATATCCTAAAATTATGTTCTCCTGTATTGTGTGTTTACTGTACTTCTGTTTCTGATATATTATAATCCATAACAAACTTCTATATAACATCATTGGTAATTGTTAAACATACCGTTGCTCCATATTTCAAATGCATCATGAGGTTCAAATGGTTGAACGTTGTCTTCTCCATAAAAATACTGGTAATCTACGTTATTCTTTGGAGACGAGTAGTCCTTTGTTAAAATAATTTGTGTTGGGACCTATATGAAAGCTTTGATTTTAATCAACCCATGCTTCCTAAAGTTATCTCTTAAATAATATAGACATGCTAGTCATTAGTTGGCTACAAGCAATTCATCTAAAACTCAGTTTTTTGGTTTCTCCATATTAGATGAAATGACATTTTAGTTAACTTAGAAAATTGACCATTACTGCAAGAGTACCATACTACCATCATATCTACTAACTATATAAAAAGAGCGAATGGCTCTAACTACAGTACTTTCGTTTGGTCAAGTTTTGTTTTGTTGTTGCACCAAAACTTTTGCTGAAGCGTCAAAACAAAATAAAGAGAAAAATAAGGCAGGCGGAGAGAGAGAGAGAGTGCAAGAGAGTTCCAGAACTCTCTCTTTTCCTGCTGCCACTGAACCAGAAAAAGGTACCTCTTAAAGTTAAATCTCTCTCTTTTTTTCATTTGTTTCCTGGGTTTTCTCATATGGCTTTTGTTTGGATTGGTTGATTAGTTAAGATTTTCATGTGTATCTGACACTCCCATTGTAATTTGTATTTTTTTTTATTAGTTGTGAATTTTTTTATATCTGGGTTTTGTTTAAATTTTTATCTTAGAACAGAGAAAGAGAGTTAGGGGATTAGAAGACACACATGAAGTGAACAGAGCTGTTCTTAAAATTTTTCTTTCACTTTTCCCACCAACCAAATGGACCCTTAATGTTATTAATCAAGTGTAATTTCCATGCGTAGTTTGATTACATACAGGTTTACCATGTTATTTTTGTGCTAATGTTAAATTTTAAAAGCAACAGGGAGATTTGAACTTGAAATTCTTTGATTTTGATTCTCTCTATGAAGAATTTTATTTCCTTGGCTATTACACATAGTTTAAGTTTTAAGGGCTTTACTTTCTCAGCATTTAACCAAAGAAAATTGTGTAGTGTGCAACGTTCTCTGCACAAAAGTAGATTCTCTTCTCTAAGTTGCTAAGAAAATGTTGGAATTGGAAAGAACAAGATTTTTTTATCATTTTTTTAATAAAGTCAAGGTGATTTTTTGTTCCTTTGTTAATACGTTGTTTTGCTCCTATGCGAGTCTCAAGAGGTTGAAAATAAATCCAAAAGAGTATATTTAATATAAAGTTCCTGGTGTCTTAAGTATAAGCCCATTTGATCATTTGACGAACTAAAGTTCAATATATTTAACTATGATCAGTATTTAGTTAGCTCTTAATCAATCATTGTTGAAGATTCTTGTCAAATTGATTAAGCTGATTGTTGGCATTTCCTAATGATTCGGTGAGTTTGTTTATATTTTTCTTGTATCTAATATATCCTCTTTAAGATTCAAGTGCTCGAATTTGCTGTTAGTAAAACTTTTCCTTTTTAAATTTCTTTTGGGATTATTGATCTTTATATCATTTTATGCTTTCATTTGAATTTTAGTTGTACTTTTGAATCTTTGGATATTTCTGATGGTGAAATGTGTTGGAGTTTTGGACTAGTGAAAATATATAACTGGTTTAAATATAACAGCTTCTCAAAGTTGAGTTTTTATAATATTTGTTTCACTGTTTGGCTGCTGAGAAAGTGAGAGGTAAGGAAGAGAAATAGACTGTTTTGTTTGTTTTTGTTTCTTTTGTTCTATTTTGAATTAAGTTCATTGTTGTTTTATATGTGTTTTGTTGGAATCGGGATTTTGAACTCAAATATGCCTTTCCCCAACTTTATATAGCAGTATTAGGAGAATACGGAATGAATTAATTAGTCTTAACTGGCAACCAAGGTCATTGCTGTGGCAGAGATCATTTGGACCATTAGGATCTGTGCCTCCTAAAAGCATCCTCAAAAAATTACTCATGCGTAATTAGTTTGCTATGCACTCATGGTAGTGTGCATGTATATTGCATTTTTAGTTTCCTTTGCACTTATGGTAGTGCATATATATATATATATATATATTGCACATTTTTATATAAAATTGTTGCCTTTGTAAATGGCTCTGATTCAAAAATTGTGTATCATTTCCTATTTTGGTGAGCCTCTATTGAGTAAATTAAGAATTTTATGAAATGCAGAAGGTACCTGTGAACGTATCATTAAGCGCTTTGACGCCAATGGCAATGGAAAAATCTCATTCTGGTAGTTTGGATCCTCCCCAAGCATGTCCAGACAGAGTTATATAATCTCGTGCATTGCACGGGTTAGCAATTAGTTTATTTAAAACGCTAAGCCTCAAACAAAATAATGAGTCCAAGGGTGGAACCAAGCTTGAAACAAATGGGCATGCGTAGGCTTAATAGCGAACGCAGACCACTCCCACTATTATGACTTGATGAATCACCGGATTTGTTATTAAAAATGAGATGGTTGATTTTTTTTTTTTAAATCTTGATATAAAATTTTTGAAGAATATTAATTTAATAACTTTACCTATAATAAAGAGCATATTAATTTGATAAATTGGATTTAAATAATATTTCTAAATTGACTTGATGAAAAACACCATATACTGCATTATGTAAAGAATAATTTGATGTAATATTTTTTGTGTTATGTATAATAAGATAACATGTATCAAATCATATTACAAACAAGGTGAAAACACTATTTTAGTCTTTAGATGTTAAGGTCACAGTCAATTTGGTCCTTACATTTTGATAACAGTCAATTTAGTCCCTGTTATTTTCAACTTGTAGTCAATTTGGTCCCTACCGTTAACTCACTAACGGAAAATGCTTACGTGGCAAACGGTGGACACGTTTAGTACATTCGATGCTGACATGGCAAATAAAATAATAAAATAATATTTAATAAAATTTTTAAATGCCAAGTTGGCATTTTCCCAACTAAAATAAAAATAATTTTAATTTTAATTTCGAAATTTTAAAGGTGGAAATTAAAATTAGGAATCGGATTTTCTTTGATTTTCTTCAATTTTCATGGCAACCAAACACAAAATCACCTTGTTCATTTTTTTTTTTAATCCTTGAATTCATAAATATATTCCAAGACATGTCACCTCTATACAATTGAGAAACATCTTGATCAGTAAAAACCAATAAGAAATTGAAATTTTAGAATACAAAAAATTCAAGAAATTTTCCCCAGCAAACTTTCTCGGTAACCAAACAGAAACCAAGAAAAAGAAAAGAACAATAGCAATCCCAGATGGAGACCCCTTTCATTTCGGGTTGGTATCTGTATGTTGAGTCCATTCCAGTGGCTTTGATGGGGAAAAATCTAACTAAATATGTTTACAAAAAACCCAAATAATCTGGTGGCCAAATTTCTCTTGGAAACTTCAAAAAATTAAATCAAAACACCAAACCCGTGGATCTAAAATCAACCTCAAAACCCAATTTTCCAAACCCTAACAACCAAAAGAAAATCCATTACAAAGGAAACAAACTTGCTCATCAGGTGGCTGCGATGAGATCTTTGTTTGGCGCTAGGATTTAATGGCTGGAACGGCAACGACGGCGCAAGGCAAGGATGGCAACGGTGCATGCATGTTTACATTTCAGAGACCCAATCCCTTCCACTCGTTTTGATCTTTTCTGATCCATTAATTTCTGTCATGTTTTGACTTTTAGTTTTTTGTTTCTTTACCATCACCAAAACTAAAAGAGGTAATACGAAGGAAATGTTTTTTCTTTTAAATAAGTGTTCCTCTCTCTCTCTGTTTGGTTCCCAAAGAATGAATATAACTATGTTGAGTTTACGTTTTTGTTATTATTTTATTTCAAATTTTGTTCAGTGAGACAGACTGTTGAAAACTTGAAATTGTAATTTGTGGATCGATTTTTTACAAGAACTGTAATTAAGTTGAGATGTCCAGCAGACATGTTTATTAGGAAAAGTAATAATATTTCGCAGCAATTTCTTTTCAACTTATACGTATTTTTAATTGGGACAATGCCATCTTGGCATTTTCAAATACTTATTTTTAGTATTTTATTTGCCATGTCAGCATCAAATGTGCTGACTGTGTCCACTGTTTGTCACATAAGCATTTTCCGTTAATGAGTTAACGGTAGGGACCAAATTGACTGCAAGTTGAAAATAGTGGGGACTAAATTAACTGTTACCAAAATGTAGGGACTAAATTGTGACTATGAGCTCAAAATGTAGGGACCAAAATGGTGTTTTCGCCTACAAACAATATATATATATATATAATTGTTTTTTGAATTTAAAAACTTTTAATATATTTAAACTTGGTCCTGGAATTATTTTTTAGCTCCATTACGTTGCCTATATATGAATTTGTATACGGGTTCAATCATTTGGGTTTTGATTCTTATACATTTACTATTTCACTTTTTCTTTTTTACATTTATTTTTTTGTGTTAAAATATTGACATTTTTAAGATATAGATATTTCCATATTAATTGTAAATGTGTATAAAATAATAGATATGAACTAGTGTAGCATTGTGCCTGTTTGTGCATCATATTTGTCTATAAAACTTGAACATCTAGCGTCATTATTGCATATCAGGATTTGAGTGACAAACTGACAATATATTGATCACGTAGAGCCTCATCCATGGCATTATCAATCTGCATATACGAGACAATGAATGATGGCCATAACTGTTGCTTAATTTCCACTAAACACGCTTCGATATAAAGTATTGCCAGATATTGTTTAGATCTGAAAACATTAATTAGATGCGCCCTTTTATAAAGGATTTTGCATTGTCATAAAGAGCAAGAGGATGATTCAAGATAGATAAGATTACACTTTTTATCCCATAACTAGTAAGTTCCCGTGCGATGCACGGATAATATTGTAATGTTTTATGTAAGATAAGTTTGGAGAATGTTGTACATATATTGTACTATAATTATTATAGAACTTTGTTAGTAATGAGTTCATTATAAGAAGTAACATAAGCTAAACAAAATAATGAAGTAAAGATGAAATTTAGAATTAAAAAAAATAAAAATAAAAACCTTAATGACCAAATGCTAAAATCCTTGATTCATACATTATTGAAATTCATAGAAAAGAAAGCATACACAACCTATAGATCATTATACAATCATCATTAAACCAAAAAAAAAAAGACATTAACCCAAAACTCAATTTATTGTAGGAAAAAAGTCAATATGTATTTCTTTATTGAAATATCAAGAGACTTACTCGAGAAAGAAGCTTTGGAGTCTAAAAAATGCGGATTGAATAGTCGTGTTGGTTTTCCTCTGCAAATTCAATTGCCATTGACTAAATCCCCTCCACCCTACCACCGCACACCCTTGGTGTGATAGTCACTCCACAAGTATAAGTGCTTGTGAGGTATGAGGGGTAAGGGCTGGGAATCAAGCCTCCAATTGAGAGCTTCACACACATATACATTTAAATTTGGCCAGAGTAAAATTTCTATCTTGTATTTAAAAAATAAAAATAAAAAATAAAAAAAAACCCTCCACCCTGGATGATAACTGCTTGATCCTTATAATCCAATTTATGATTTACAGCAGGTTTAGCTTTTGTTTATTTTGAAAAGACCAGTCTACTCAACCCATATGCTAAAATTAAACAATCTTGAAAGGACAATGACAATGAGACTTTTACACTACAATAAACAATTATTGACTTCTCAGGACTTCAAGCATCTTTTGGAAATCAATATACACAATAACACAATCTATAAAAGAAAATAGCAAAACATAGAATCTCACGATCTTAACCCTACTAATTGTAAGTGAAGAAATGAATTTTTGAAAGTAACAAAAGATAGCTTGAACTCATACATGTCAAGGCCACTTAACGTGCGATGGATAGCCACTGGCTACAACAAAAGTTCACAAGAGCAATAGGTTTCTTCCATTGGCCTGGTGTTTTAAAAAATTGTGAGTATGGAAACAAAATTTGAGAGTAGCAGTAGTTTAGGAAATTTAACTATTAAAGGTTTTTTTTTTTGAAGGGAAAGAAAGTTTTTTTAAGAGAGAAAGAAAGAGAATGAAGGCATATAGTCAAAGTTGAGAGGCGAAGGCAAAGCGTGAGAGAGAAGTTGGGGAGTCAAAGGTTTAGAAAATCCTACGTTAATCATTATAGCAGGTTTAGAAAATTCTACGTTAATCATTATAGCAGAGTATTGATAATGTACATAATGTGAAAACAAAAAGGCAAAAACCAAAACATCATTTTGGAGGCAAGCTGTGATTAATGCATCTACACAATCATAAAAGCAGAAACTTTTTATATAACTACCATAAAAACTTGCCATACCAAAAAAAAAAAGACTAACAGAGGATGAAGACTTTGTTTATGAGATGTTTGTATATAAATTCATCACCATAAAATAATAAGGATTCCCATAGAATAAAATAAAATAATAATGATTATAGTAAATAAAAGATATGGATTTATGTAATTTAGGCAACATAAATGCTAGAAGATTATCTATCTCGATCTCATTAGTTATTAGTATCCCTTTTTATTAAAAAAAAAAAAAAAAACTGAAACATTTGGTATACTAAGAGACATGAAGAAGAGAAAAAGTTGTGGTGTAAACTCAGTCAATTAATAGGAGAGTTGGATGATTGTAGAGAAACTTCATAGGAGGTGCCACTTGGCAAAAGCTTAGACCCTCACACAATGAGGTCTCTGCTTTTATATATATATATTGAAGTTTGGAATATTTTTACATTTTAGTCTCTTAAAAAAAATTTTAACTTGTTTTATCGAATTTTATTTTATTTTCAAATGGACAGAGTTTGGTTCCAAACTACTAAAAAGAAGATAATATTTGTACTCAACATGGTGCACACAACCAATTTAACCAAATTAACCAAATGAGTCATATGTATTATAACAGAACGTGTCATTTTTCTATTGATGGTTGGAGCCAAAACTTTTCCTTTTCAAATGCTCTTTCAATGATTCCATCTATATTTGTGACTAATAGTCTAATATGAGACTATTAAGAAAGAGTATAAATAACTAAATGAGATTGTTTTGTTGACACTTAATGGCTAGATCAGTCAAGGTGGAGATAGATAAAAGATCCATTTTGAAAACGGAATCAAACTTGTGGATCGAAATGAAAAATCCTAAACTTAAGAGACCAAAATGTAGATTAGCCTTAAAAAAAAAGGCAAAATTTGGTAACAATTCTCACTTAAAAAATTAACATGATAATATATTTTGAATATCTAATTGTTAAATTGTATGTTCTTTAAGAAGAGAAGTTAAACTGATAAATCAGGCTCTGTTGTTTAACAAGTCCACTTGCGTGAGACTCCTACTTATCATCTAGTTCTTAACTAGTGTCTACGGATATGAATGGTTTTCAAACAGCCGAAATATTAAGCCTAGCCAAGTCAAGTTTGCTGACCTCTAGTGTTAGCTTTAGCTCGTTGAGTTTAAAAAGAAGTGTATCCAACGAGTGAAGCGAGTACTTTACAGCAGCTAATTTGACCTCTACTTTGTTTTTATAGTTCTTCATCATTGTTAAAAGTGTTGTACCAAACTATATGCGAATCAAATTTAACAACGTGGGGGATTCAGTCAATTCAAATAATGCTTCTTGTTGTCGGGTAGTGGACTTAAAATCAAATCCAATCTTTATCAAATAGTGACTAATTGATGTCTTGACTTTCTGAGTAACAGGTAAACATAAAGAAGGATGAACATGCAAGCCATTTTGTTTAGCATCCTCTGGAATATTTATTCTTTTCTCTTCATCTTCAGATTTTGATTTGAAAAATAGAATTCATCCAATCAGGAAATATTTGAAGCTTTCAGCACGTTTGGATCTTCTCAAGCTCATTTGCATCTTCTTAAGAACACTGTCACTGGTTAGCACAATCATTGTTGCCCTGGTTTTTCCATTTTTTGGGATACTAATGGCACTTGTTGGGGCAATTCTAGGATCACCGTTCCCATTATTCTTCCATGCTTATGTTACTTGAAGATTTCTGAAGGCCGTTTCGATTGGGGTTATAGGCACATACGTCTCTCTAAAAGATATAGGAGTAATAAAAAATCGGATTTAATTTCTTTCTCAAAAGCTAGGACTTTTTATTACTCCTATATCTTTTAGAGAGACGTATATGCCTATAACCCCAATCGAAACGGCATTAATCATGATTACCACAATAATCAAAACTTCAAAACCCCACTTTTGATAACCTCCAGAAATCTTCAATTAACATAAGCATGGAAGAATAATGGAAACGGTGATACCAAGAATTGCCCCAACAAGTGCCATTAGTATCCCAAAAAATGGAAAAATCAGAGCAACAATGATTGTGCTAACCAGTAACAGTGTTCTTAAGAAGATGCTAATGAGCTTGATATTGTAGTATCGAGGTAAGCGACTTTCAATAGCATTTGCAATAGGCATAACTATTAGAGCATACTTGGCAATTGGACCAACTAAAGTCGTGTATATTGCTATCTTTGAACTCACTTGGCTTGTGGGTAGGTTTAATGTCACTTGAGACTGTACATCCTGGCCAAACATTAAGTAACCAAGGACTGCCATTAATATGTAGCTGAGAGTACTTGGACTGAAGCTGACGAACAAGACCTATATAATGAATTCAACCATTAGTTACATTTGGTTTGAATTGTAATTGACTAATCAAACTTTTTGTATTTGAAAATTGTAAAGATTTTAATACACATGTACATGAATTACCTTAGAAAATTGGCTTTTATCTTTCATAGAAGAGTATAAGGTTGGGAACACTGGATGAGCACCATAGCAAAAGGCATGCAAGCTCATAGCAGTTGGAATTCCAGCCAATTCAAATAGCTTTCCTTTGCTAGAGAACCCAACTCCATCAACAGCACCAACCCACAAAATGGAGGTGATGACAATAACACACGACAAGATACCACCCGCTGATATAAATGAAGCAACCGCAAGTCTTTTAACCACATTGTAGGTAAAATCACAAGCCCTGAACCTATTACAAAAATTTGTTTTCCTCCAATGTAATGTCCTGCTACTTCCATGCTAACGTTTGGAAATAACTTGAACAAATTATCGCCTTCTAGTATCAACATTCCTGTTGGGACTAGATAGAGCTCTAGATACGTGAAAGTTGAAACAATAATTCTTCCTTTACGTCCAAAAGCATGATAGCCTATGTCAGGGTAGGTTTTAATTGATGGATTTGACTCCAAGCATCGTTGAAGTAGTAAGCCAGTATAGCATGTAGTAAATGCCATTGCAAGAAGAAGGCAGAGGCCTAACCATCCTGCTTGTGATAGTGTATAAGGAATTGTTATTAGGCCAATCCCTGGAAATTTTAAACCATGTGAGTTATAATTTGTGTCGTGCATTAACAGAAAAATAGCTTTAGCCCTAAGAAAGAAAGAAAAAAAAAATTAAAGAAAGAGAAAACAAGAACCTGTCAAAGCATTGATTCCAGTGAAGCAACTTCTTAGGAAGCTTGTTCCTCCAGTATTGAAGGGTGCAAGTTCCACTTGCTCTGCCATGATTTGCTAGGTGGCCCTTTTAGGCTTTGCAATTTAGTAAGAGTCTTATGAAAAAGTGTATTGAAAAAACTAAGGTTATCAGAAAGCTTTAGCTTTGTTGGCTATACATCTGCCTCCGATCCACACTTTTATAGAATGGCCTATTTGGTTAGTTTGAGTAATGTTGTTTGAGTGTTTTTGATATACGTGTGGGTAAAAAAGTGTGTTGAAAAGTGTGAAAAGTTGTTTAAAATGTGAAAATTGTGGTTAGAACTAACTAACCAAACAGGCCCATGAAAAATGTTTCCAAGCCTTACCTTACACGGTTTAGGCATTTTCATATATACGAGAGTTTGTTACAAATTCAAATTGTAAATACAGTTCAGATATACAGATCCGGCTATACCTCTAGCTCATCACTTAGATACAAATTCAAATATGATTCTATCTTATCCTAATCCTATCTCATCACAAGCCTAAACCTATCTGATCATATCTTATTCAAATATGATTCAAATATACAAAATCAAATACGGATCAGCTGCTATCCTCAGCAACTACGTCTGTATCCTTAATAGTAAGGATTAAATTGTGACAAACCATTGTGTACTAGGGGATATTCATAATATACACACAGTACTAAACCTGATTTTACATCATATAGTCATAATTAAATCAAAATATAAATCCTGCCTAAAGTTGACCCATTATTAATCACTGAAAACAAAGAAAATGGCGTTTTAGAGTAAAGCATAAAAGTCAATATAGTAATAGGCACTACTAACGTTTATTTTAACACAATGCAATATTTCGGAAGACCTAAACAGCTAGACTTAACGAAGCCGCCAATGACTTGGGGTCAATGGTGCATTCCCTGCACCTTATATTGTGCTTTCTTGGATTATACTTGCATTATTGGAGACAACCTAGCTAGACTACTATAGTATCAAAGACTTCGTTTCATTCCAGTTTCTACCAACCACCATGACTTTTATCAACTTTGTTTTTTGACAAATTAACCTATATGCCGAAATGTGCTCCCAGCTAAAAATTTCCTTAGATTGTTGACAGCTATGGGTTGCCTTTTCGCTTAGCTGAGCTTTTGTTTACTCCTATTTGTAGGGAATGTAGAATCATGTTTATGGGTTGGGCGAAGCTCATTTTTTTTGAAGCCTAGACCAATTAAATTCCAAGCCTGATTCATGTTTGGATTGTTTTTTTCTAAGGTTCTGTGTTCACGAGTTTTTTTTTTTTTTTTTTTTTTATTTGTCTTACTGTCTTAGTTTAAATTTATTACGGTTCTAATTTCACAATTTTTTATCACAACTTTAATATGATAGATTGTGAGTGGTTGTCTATCCCTTACACATAGACTAATAATTTTTTTTTCACCACTCACATCCTGCCATATATATGACAGTTGTGAAAAAAAAAGTTGTGCAATAGTTACTTTTTCCTAATTTATTAGCTTGAGGTCTACTTTTTCTTTGTCTATTTGTGATTTGGGTCTGCATTGAGCACTACGATACTATTTAATCTTGTTTAACTTTGTGAGTTTGTGTTGATTTTTCTTTATTATCCTATTTTTTCTTATTTAGCAAATATAATTAGTTTTTGTAGTTTAAAATAGGATTTATAATAAAATTGAAGATGATTTTTAGACAAATTGCTGTAACATTTTGTAATGGTTTTTGACATTTAAAAGAATGTTGGGTTCTCTTTTAATAAATAATTATATTGCAATGTATTTAAAAATAGTTATTTTGTGTCTTTTTTGTTGTTGGCGTTTTGTTAGCACTAAATGAATGTTAATTTAGATTTTTATGAGAAAAAAAAATCTTTTTTACTTCACCCCCCTCGATTGAACTTTTGGCTCTGTCCTTGCAAGTCAGTTGTGGTAAAGCCACTCGTTGATACTCATACTAAGGAAAATTCATGAGGCTAGAGGGGGCTAGAGCCCCCCTTGGTCAATACATAACTCCGTCTCTGCATATAGTTATAATTAAATCAAAATATAAATATTCAAATCCGATTGGCAACCCAATTTTTTTTTTTATATACAAAATAGAAATTCTACTCCACTCTAATATGTGTGAAGCTCCCTTTTAAAGACTTGAACCCCGACCCTTACCCTCTATACCCTACAAACACTTATAGAGTGACCATTGTATCAAATGTGTATGGTGGTCGATTGGCGACCCAATTAATCCTGCCTAAATTTGACCCATTATTAATCACTGAAAACAAAGAAAATGGTGTTTTAGAGTAAAGCATAAAAGCCAACATAGCACTACTAAACTTTATTTAAACACAATGCATGAAATGGTCGAAGTCCACCTCTTTCTCCACCAAAGAACAAAGAAACTTTTCTAGATATCGGCTGACAATAATTTTGAAGAATCAAAATTATAGTGGGATTTCCGAAAAACTAGGCTTCATTTTTCAAGCTTTCTTTACGTAAAGGAGTCCTCCACCTTTGTTTGTATCGATCTTTTAAGTGCTTAGAAAAGAAGAAAGAAAGTTGTCAATTATTTAGGTCAATCATGCACGAAGAAGCTTTTTGAATGGGAGTGCAGGGAAAGACCACACCTAAAGGAGTGAAGTGATATATAAATAGATTAGACAATGAATGAATTGCTCCAAGATAACAATTTGACCATTATGGTACACAATCATAAATCATGAATTAATGTCTTCTATAATAACATTGCAGCCTCAATTTGTACGTAGGAAAATGTGAAATGTACAAAGATTTCTACAAAAACTAATCACCGACGTATCAGGTATAATCCCATGTCACATGTAACATATATAATCCCACCCACCCACAATTGGCAAGTAAAAAGCCATTAGCGCCGTATCAGGTATAACAATTTGTTAAAGAATATTAATGATAGAAGTAATTCACACAAAAAGAAGAGAAAAAAAAAAGGTAAAAAGAACAAAAAGATTGATGTGAGATTATCACGTGGGCTATGAGATTATCACTTAGGCTAGGAGATTTGAAACCTTGACATTTCTTTTGAAAACACTAAAAAATGTCAGTTAAGGTACAAGATTATTGACACTACTAATTAATAACCACTATTAATCAATTTGAATTAATCAAGAAAATGAAATATTTTGAAAGTGATTTGCCGAAAAGCTCTTGTATCTAAACGAGTACATTTTAATAGGGATGAATACACCGCTTTGGGTGACAAGTGTGATATTTGATATTTCTCAATTGTAAACGAAATTCATAACTTTGAAATTATGTATATATGTGCGATGCATATGGTTTAATAAAAATAAATGTAAAGTTTTTTTGATAAGTGAAAGCAGTATATCATACATTGAAAAATAAATGAAATTGAAATATAAAATAAATAGTAATAATAAAAGATTAAAAGTGATTTTGACTTACGTGTCAAAGCATACGGTGTAAAGTAGAGTTTTCATAGGAAAAATTCAAATTAAATATTAAAATAATTTAAAATAAATAATGAAACTTATTTTAACTTTAGCATAATTTAAAATAAATTTATAGAATTTTGAAGTTTTATTTTAAACTTCTTTAAAACTTGGTACGTAATAGACGGTAAATTATGTTAATGCTTTTAATGTACTTATAATGTTTGATAAAAGAATAGAGTATTTAGCAACAAAAAGCAAAAGAATAGAATAAGAAAGAATACGAGATTGAGTTAAAAGTGGTTTAGGGGGGTGTCAAACTTGAGACATATTAGATGAAGACTTTAATATTACACACCTAAACACTCAAAGTCATTAAGTTAAATTATGCTTACTACTTTCTAAAAAAAAAAATTATGCTTACTAAATATATAATTTTTGCTAGTAATCTAATAATTTTGATTTTTTTTTTCAAAAAAAAAGTTTGGAAGTTTTTTAATTATTAAAAGATGGAAAAAAAAAAAAACCATTTAAAACTTCAATAAAAAAATAGGCAAAAACCACATTTTCGTCCCTATATTTTCACCCGATTTTCACTTTGGTCCCTAACTTTTTTTTCCACCGTTTTTAGTCCCTATCTTGGAAAACGCCTCTCGTTTTAGTCCTCGCCGTTACATCAGAGACGAAAAATGCACACGTGGCAAACGGATGGTACTGTTGGCTGACGTGGCCATTAAAATAATAAAAAAAATATTATTTGACATTAAAAAATTTTAAAAATTAATTTATTAATTTTAACTAAATAAAAAAATAAAAAACAGAAATAAAAACAAAAAATTACATGAATTGAGATCTAAGGGTGTCTTGAACAAGAACAACAAGAACACCAACTCCAACTTAAGATCTCAAAATTGAAAATCCAAAATCACAAATAACTCAAAAAATAAGATCACAAAATTAAATATAAGATCCACGTCAGAATAAACATGAACAAGGAATTAAATAAGAACAAGGGATCTAAGCCTTTAGAACAACACATAAACCCCTTAGCAAAAGCAACAAAATATCAAACCCTAATAGAGCTGAGATTCAGAAATCAAAGCAAAAGAGAGGGTGAGACATGGTGAGAGTTGAGAGAGCTGGAGAGAAGAGAGAAAGGCAAACCCACCACCACGCCAATCATCCACCACCCTCATTCACCCCCACAACCACCATGACCCAAACCCACCGATCTACAAAACGATTTCCATGACCAAAGACCCAAAACCCAAGACCCACGATCTCCACCATGAAAGCACCTTCATTCGATTCCCACTCACACTCACACTCGGCTCCGCTGAACAAACTCAACATTCGTAGATCGGTGATGACTAACTCCCTCGTCCGAATCGGTGGTGTGGAAGGCGATCTTGTGAAGCGAGCCCTGGTGGCCTTGATTCGACCCTCCTCCCACCAACAGCGGCGACGTGCCGACTTTCAGCCGCAGCCGAGCCGGCTCTCAGTGATGACAAAAGCAGCCGGATCTGTCATGGGATGTCCGGATCTGTCATTGTGTTGGCCGTGTTTGGGTTTGTAGTATTTGGGTTGGTCGGATTTGTGTTTGGGTGGCCAGAAATGGTGGTTTGGTGTTTGGGTGGCTGTGGGTTGGTGTTTAGGTGGCTAGGTTGGTGTTCGGGTTGGCCGGATTTGTGTTTAGGTGGCCGGTAATGGTGGTTTGGTGTTTGGGTGGCTGTGGGTTGGTGTTTAGGTGGCTGGGTTGGTGTTTGGGTTGGTCGGATTTGTGTTTGGGTGGCCGGAAATGGTGGCTTGGTGTTTGGGTGGTTGTGGGTTGGTGTTTAGGTGGCTAGGTTAATGTTTGGGTTGGCCGAATCTGTGTTTGGGTAGCCGGATCAATGATGGTTTGGTGTTAGGGTGGCTGTGGCTTGGTGTTTAGGTGGCTGGGTTGGTGTTTTGGTGGCCGGATTGGTGTTTGGGTGAGTTTTTTTGTTGTTGTTGTTGGTGGCTGCTGGGGTGCGTCTGGTGGTGGGGTTATTTTCTAGGTTTGTGATTTGTAGATTTTAATTTTGTGTTCTTAGATATGGGTTGTTGTTTTTTTTGTTCTTGTTCCTTAGATCTCAATTCATGTAATTTTTTGTTTTTATTTTTGTTTTTAGTTTTCTTTATTTAGTTAAAATTAATAATTTAATTTTTTAATGTCAAATAATTTTTTTTTATTATTATTTTAATGGCCACGTCAGCTAACAGTACCATCCGTTTGCCACGTCTGCATTTTCCATCTCTGATGTAATGGCAGGGACTAAAATGAGAGGTGTTTTCCAAGATAGGGACTAAAAGCGGTGGAAAAAAAAGTTAGAGACCAAAGTAAAATCGAGTGAAAATGTAGGGACGAAAATGTAGTTTTCGCCTAAAAAATATTATATAGACTTTGACTGGTCAAACGACTTTTTGAGTTCTTTTTTTTTTTTTGCTGGGTAAATGCGGGGGCTCAAACCCTAGAAATTATAGGTTACTTACATAATGGGGTACCAACTCGCCAAGAAGTGGCAGTGGTAATTTTTTGAATTCTTTAATGGTTGCTCCACAACAGTTGAATATAATTCATTAGTTTGATAATTAATCAATGTTTTTTTTTTAATGATAGTATTAATAGTTCATTTTGACAATTTGTGTTTTATGATATAATACCATTATAATTTTTTATAAACTTTATAAGTTCATTGAAAGCCCGATAAAAGTCTATAAGTAACCCATTAAGCCTAACCTAGTAGTTTAGCATGTTAAAGATATAATGTGCATTGCCATGAGCTAGGGGTTTTCCTTCCAATCTAGCCTAACAAAAAAAAATAGTGGATTCTAGTTAGCTCAACTGATAAAGTTTCTAATGGTTGAATAAGAGATCTGAGATTCTATCCCTGCCTATACCAAAAACCAATTGGTGTCTTGGTCTGATAATAAATAACTATCATTAAGAGTGAACGACATAAGTCGAAACTCTAAAAAAAAAAAAAAAAAAAAAAAAAAAAAAGGCACCAAGCTAAATATGCCAATAATTTTTAAATACACAAAACAATACACGTGTAATTTATGTTTAATTGATCTTTTTAACCTACAGAAGCTTTGTTTCAGAAGGTAGCAGCATAGTTGAAAGGGCATAAGTTCTAGAGGAGAAAGGAGTCATAATTTTGGTGGAGCAACAGTAGTTCCTAACAGGGGTAGACCCAAAAGTTTTAGTTTGGGGGCTAAGTTGCAAAACAAATAAGTTAGTTAAGACAAACCTCCATACACACACACACATATATATATATACAAATTAATTTGCTAAGAGAATTTATCATCTTCTAAATTTTAATGAATATATAAAAGTCGTGTATTTCTTATATTAGACATAAAAAATTTTCTCATTTTTTACATAGTTTAATTTGCTAAACCTTTTAAATTATATGATTTTAAACATAATTTCTCTTTCTTTTAAGAGCACCATTGAAATGACTTAAAATTTAGGGGGGCCAACTTTAATTTTTACAAGCTATATTTTTAAAAATGAAAATAATATACATACTATAAAATAATTTTTTTAAATTTTGGGGGTCCTTGGCCACCCACCCTTATGTGTGGCTCCGCCACTGGTTCCCAATAGTAGTAGTGACTTTGGGTAGAATAGTGATGTGTTTTTGTACTAAAATTTTACTTCCTCTCTTTTATCTGTGTACGTGTGTTTATTTCTCAAAGAAAAGTAGTACTATAATTATCATAACATGTTATTGAAGAACGATATTTCTAATCCGAAGAGTTTGGGCCTTTGGCTGGAATGTCAGAGCACTAGGTTCTTGGAATGCAAAGTTGGCTCAAGTCACCAAGAACCAGGGGCAGCTCTACATAGAGTCCAAGGTGGTCACAAGACCACCCTGGCCTAGAAAAAATCATTATTATTATGTATAAATTTTTAAATATTATGATTTTTTTATCCTTAAAAAAACTTTGTGACCGTCCTTTTTTTTTTAGGTCCAACATAATTAAACTTTAAACAAAATTTGACAACAAGCTCGGTTGTAGACTAATACTACAACTCCTATAATATTTTTTTATTGAATGTGAATTTTAACAAATCCACCATTTAATTACATTTTTTTATTATATTTTCCATACTTGCAAAATTTCAAGAATAGAAAAGATCAATAACTATGTCGTCAATCAAATGTTTAAATTTTGAGATTTTGTAATTTAAAATTATATATAAAAAAAAAATAAGTTTAGGGACCGAATAGTAAATAACGCCCGATTGGCATGAAATTTGATATATATTTTAAGAACATAGAGAACATCCAATTCAGCTATTAGATTTTCAAAATATGTAGCAATGTTAATTGGTTTAGTGAGAGTTGTAGCCTTAGGCTACAACTAAGTTTGTAACCAAACTTTGACCTTAAAATTTGATCCCTTAACAATATATTAAGTCCTTACAAATAAATAAATAAAAGTCCAAGAAAAAATGTATTTAACTAAACTTTTGAAGAGATGTAGCTTGCAACATTGATAATGAAACTATTATGTAACAATTTCAAAATAAGAAAATTCGTAGAAGAAAATTGTAAGGCTTTATGTGTTTGCATGTGTGTGTGTTTTTTCAATATATGAAGTTCTCTTTTTATTAGATTTTGTATAATTTAAATTTTTTAATTACCACTCTCAAAAAACTTCTTAGAGCTGCCACTGCCATAGACCCATGCAAGGGGTTATGAACATGTTAAGGAAATTTATATTTTATAGAACTATAATAAACATATATATATATATATATATATATATATTGAGAGAAATTTCTTGTACACGTCACATTGTTGTTCTTTTGTTCTTTTCTTTTCTCCTATAGTATAACCGGCTCTAAAACTCTATTTGGTTAGGAGGATGGAAAAAATTGGGAGGATAGAAAGTGAGGAAAAGAGAAGAAAATTTTTTTTTTCTACCATTTGTGTTTAGTATATTTTTTGAGAAAGATTTGTGTTAAGTATAGATAATGGAAAATGCATATATATTTTCTTTATTTGGTTGAGGAAAAAAAGGGAAATAATAGAAAAGATAGTTTATTTGGATTTACTATTGTCCATAATACATTAAAAAAAAAATAGTCAAATGGTTTTCAAATAGCAAAATAGTAAATGCATTTTTTGTACACATTTTCATTATACTTTTATCTTTAAATTTGGGAGGACCGAAGCTTGTGAGTCTGGGTAGGAAATCGCTCATCCCGTTTTCCTTCTTCTTCTTTTTCTCCTCAACCAAAAAATGGAAACTCGTATTTTTTCTCCGAATTTCTTTACCCTTTTCCTTTCTCCCTCTTTTCACACAACCAAACATCCCACACTTGTCAGTTAAGATAGTTGCTAGTTCGTATTTTGTAGAAATTAAGGTTGCCAATGTGGATGTTTATTGTAGAGTAGGCTACTGCAAGTATGTATTGCTTTTTTGAATTTGTGGAGTGGATTGATGGGTATTTTCTGTTGAATTGAGAATTCATCTTGTAACTAGATCTTGAAGTTGCATGTATTGTTTTGTTTTTATATCCTAAAATTATGTTCTCCTGTATTGCGTGTTTACTGTACTTCTGTTTCTGATATATTATAATCACTAACAAACTTCTATATAACAATCATTGGTAATTGTTAAAAATACTGTTGTTCCATATTTCAAATGCATCATGAGGTTCAAATGGTTAAACGTTGTCTTCTCCATAAAAATACTGGTAATCTACGTTGTTCTTTGGAGACACAGTCCTTGGTTAAAATAATTTGTGTTGGGACCTATATGAAAGCTTTGATTTTTATCAAACCATGCTTCCTAAAGTTATTTCTTAAATAGTATAGACATGCTAGTCATTAGTTGGCTACTAGCAATTCATCTAAAACTCAATCTTTTGGTTTCTCCATATTAGATGAAATGACATTTTAGTTAACTTAGAAGATTGACCATTACTGCAAGAGTACCATACTACCATCATATCTACTAACTATATAAAAAGAGCGAATGGCTCTAACTACAGTACTTTCGTTTGGTAAAGTTTTGTTTTGTTGTTGAACCAAAACTTTGGCTGAAGCATCAAAACAAATTAAGAGAAAAATAAGGCAGACGAAGAGAGAGAGAGAGTGCAAGAGTTCCAGAACTCTCTCTTTTCCTGCTGCCATCGTGAACCATAAGAAGGTACCTCTTAAAGTTAAATCTCTCTCTCGTTTTCATTTGTTTCCTGGGTTTCCTCATGTGGCTTTTGTTTGGATTGGTTGATTAGTTAAGATTTTCATGTGTATCTGACACTCCCATTGTAATTTGTATTTTTTTTATTAGTTGTGATTTTTTTTTTTTCTGGGTTTTGTTTAAATTTTTATCTTAGAACAGAGAGAGAGTTAGGGGATTAGAAGACACACATGAAGTGAATAGAGCTGTTAGTTCTTAAAATTTTTCTTTCACTTTTTCCACCAACCAAATGGACCCTTAATGTTATTACTTGAGTGTTATTTCCATGCGTAGTGTGATTACATACAGGTTTACCATGTTATTTTTGTGCTAATGTTAAATTTTAAAAGCAACAAGGAAATGGAATTTGAACTTGAAATTCTTTGATTTTGATTCTCTCTATGAAGAATTTTATTTCCTTGGCTATTACATATAGTTTAAGTTTTAAGGGCTTTACTTTCTCAGCATTTAACCAAAGAAAATTGTGTAGCGTGCATCGTTCTTTGCACAAAAGTAGATTCTCTTCTCTAAATTGCTTAGAAAATGTTGGAAATAGAAAGAACAAGATTTTTCTTTTTTGCATCTTTTTAATAAAGTCAAGGTGATTTTTTGTTCCTTCGTTAATACGTTGTTTTGCTCCTGTGCGAGTCTCAAAAGGTTGAAAATAAATTCAAAAGAGTAAATTTAATATAAAGTTCCTGGTGTCTTAGTATAAGCCCATTTGGTCATTTGACGAAGTAAAGTTCAATATATTTAACTTGATTAGTATTTAGTTAGCTCTTTATCAATCATTGTTGAAGATTCTTGTCGAAATGATTAAGCTGATTGTTGCCTTTTCCTAATGATTTGGTGAGTTTGTTTATATTTTTCTTGTACTTAATATATCCTCTTAAGATTCAAGTGCTTGAATTTGCTGTTGGTAAAACTTTTCCTTTTTAAATTTCTTTTGGGATTATTGATCTTTATGTATCATTCTATGCTTTCATTTGAATTTTAGTTGTAGTTTTGAATCTTTGGATAATTTTGATGGTGAAATGTATTGGAGTTTTGGACTGATGAAAATATATAATTGTGTGGAAATATATTGAGTTTTGGTAGTAAAATGCTTTAAAGAAACATTAGCTAGCTCATCAACTCACTTTGTTCTAAACTGTTGATTATCATTTCTGTTTTAAATAAACTATCATATTTGCAATTTTAGTTAGACCAATTGAGCTATAAGAACTATATCTATATGTGAAATTTGAAATTTTCCTTTGAATGTTTATTTATTTGATAACTGCCTACACCATCTGATGTGGACCAAAATTCCTTCAATACTGGTTTTTTTTTTTTTTCCCCCAAAGATCGTTACTTCCAAATGATTTTTTCTTTGAGAGTATTCCCAACTAACACGTGCTTTCTCCAAAAGTAGTGTGACAGTGATAGAAATAAATTACAATATATAATCTTGAGTCAAAATTTTGGGTTCTACAAT
Source organism: Quercus glauca (assembly GCA_023736055.1). Classification (NCBI taxonomy): domain Eukaryota; kingdom Viridiplantae; phylum Streptophyta; class Magnoliopsida; order Fagales; family Fagaceae; genus Quercus; species Quercus glauca. Next base: position 35,287,363 of record CM043326.1, on the reverse strand, counting down.
ATTGATATCTTGCAATTGAAATTTTGATGTGATGCCTTATAAGAAATAAATGAAGTTCTTATAAGGCAATCATTGGTTTTGTAAGATCATTGTGGGATGAAATCTATGTTTTTTATTTTTTTTAATGAATAAAAGCCTTAATAATTTGGGCCTAATTTAAGAGTTTTTGAGTTTAGATACAAAGTGATGTTATGAAGATATCTTCTTTCTCTTCACAGTCAAGCCTATATCTAATTTCTTATTTAAGTCCCAAAGCCTATGTTCTAGATCTAATTTCTTTTTCCCTTCCGTCATTTGATTTTTGTCAGTGAGCCTTTATTTATGTGAAGATCACATTATTCACATATATAGCTGAGTTGTTTAGTATTTTCCCCATGTACTTTCTTACTAAAGGAATACATGACTGTGACTGCTTGGTTGTAGCATTGATTCATGTTGACTTTGAATCTCTCCCCATTTTGGGTTGATGGAATGGAAGAGTGTGGATTGCTGTTTGGATGGTGACTATTGATGAAAATTGTCTTCTTTGGGTTGAATTTTTATGATTTTGGTGTGATTTTTTTTTCTTTTCGAAGTTGATTAATTAGAGGAAGCTACTTAGTGAGGGTATTGATTGGTGAATGTTTTGTTTGAAGAAGATGAGACACATTATAAGCAATTGGGATGATAACTAACTATGGGATTTTAAATACTATATTTAAACATTTGGAAATGGACTCCTCCTAATTTAATTATTTGAGGGTGAAGCATAATGGTGTAGCCCTAGGCTATTAGCTCCCTTTATTATTATTGTTATTATTGAATAATGGTGATGGATTTCTGGTTTTTGCAATTTGTTCAGCTTTGTTTGTGTTGTGTTTTGTTTCTCTATTTCATGGGGTTATCTTGATAAGCGTTGCCACTTCTCTTGTAGTTCATTCAATACTTTGATCTCTAGATTGCGTTTGTATTTGACCTTTGAAGCAACATGTAAGTACACTTGAAACTTCAGGATAAAATAAAATTGTATTGTTACTATGATCTTTCTGTCTGAATATAGAATGACTACTATTGTTTATGGTTTATTATAATATCTTATCCTTTCTTTAAAAAAAATTGTTGTTGAAAAGATACGCATGTTCTCTAACCTTTTTGATCTTTTTCTTTAACGCATGTGACAATTTTCTTTTAATTCTACTTGAGTATTTGGTTTTCGGGTTCATTTTAAAAGGATGTTTTTTAATGAATTTGTTACTCTATTTGCTTGGCAAGAAAAACCGGCAAAAGTAAAAGGAAAATAAGAAATTAAGTACTTGGAAGATTCATTAGTATCACTTGTTCCCTCTCTCTTTTTCTCTCTAAAATAATTATATTAGTTAATTCTGTTTGAGTTTTAGATAATTTTTTATGAATATAGATTGTGCTTAAAATTGCAGAATCTATAGCAATGTATAGATTCTATGAAGTTGGATATGCAACTATTATGTACCTCTCTGCAAGGTAATATACAGACTTCATCTAAATTTTACATGTATAATAATGTTTTTTTTAATGGATTGTGGCAACATGGTTGAGATTTCTATGCAAACTATAGATGGAGTAAATGCTAAGAGTAAGCTAGAGATAATGGATGCAACCAAAGTATTTGGTTTTGTGTTTGTAAAACATGGAAAAAAGAAACACGATTATTAATGGCATAGTACATGGAGTTAGCAGAACATTAGAAACCTTAGTGCAAGTATATATAATATGTTAGTCATTCATTTCTGCTTCTGGGTTTGTTTCTGTTTCAGTTTCTAGAAATTGGGTTGTGGTTATTTGGTGGATTGTTTTTGTGTTTTTGTGTTTTGGGGGAGTGATGGTGTGAATAGGTAGTTGATGTTTTTTTAGCTGAAATGCATTTGTAGATTTGGTTGTGTGTGAATTTAAGGTAATGGGTTGTTGTTGGTAGTGGTGGTGGTTGAGGCCTTACCCTCCATGGATGTGTTTTTTATTGTGTTTCTATTATTTTATGAATTGCTGTTATATTTTGGTAATTAATGTTATTGCTTGAATATTTATAATGGGTTTAATACCATCACCATCATTAGAAGTATCTCAAATCTTTATAAGATGAGGAAAGGAGTATTGAGATATACGTTTCAACGAAACCTCCAAAATATTTCTAGAAATCCATTTGGGTTTCACCGTTTTTTTTGTAGATAAGCTTTGGCTTTGGGGAAAATTTTTGTCTATTAATATAGTTGCCCAACCTGGTAAGTGCTATGCTTATATGTCTCTTGGAGATTAGTATATGCTTTTTGGGGATATTTAGATTTGCTTAGGAATTCTAATTCATGGGAACTATTTGCATATGTCATAACATTCCACCAATTAATTAATTCACAAATTTAGAAGAATAATACTTTATTCACAATGATGTGATCTTTTGTCCTTATTTGTTAAATAACTGATTGCCTTCTAATTCTTAACCAAATTATTTAATCCCATGAAAATTAAGGCTATTTCAGTTCTTTGTGTTTTAGATCTATATGAAGCTGAGAAAGTTGATTTCAAAGACATTATGTGGCAAGGCCTTGCATCTTCGACATTTATTTATATGGTCTTTTGCATGTTTCAATTCTCTTTGATTGATATAGATTAAAATTCAGATTGAAACTGGTTTAAATAGAACAGCTCCTCAAAGTTGAGTTTATTTATTTATTTATTTATATATATTTGTTTCACTATTTGGCTGTTGAGAAAGTGTGAGGTAAAGAAGAGAATTAGACTGTTTTGCCTGTTTTTGTTTCTTTTGTTCTATTTTAAATTGAGTTCATTGTTGTTTGATATGTGATTTTGTTAGAATTGGGATTTTAAACTCAAATATACCTTTCCCCAACTTTATATAGCAGTATTCGAAGAATACGGAACAAATTAATTAGCCGTAGTTGGTAACCAAGGTCATTGCTGTGGCAGAGATCATTTGGACCGCTAGGATCTGTGCCTCCTAAAAGCATGCTCAAAAAATTACTCATGCGTAGTTAGTTTGCTTTGCACTTGTGGTAGTGTCAAGTGTGTATGTATATTGCATTTTTAGTTTCCTTTGCACTTATGGTAGTGCATATATATTGCACATTTTTATATGAAATTATTCATGCTTTGCAATCAGCTTTGAATAAAAAATTGTGTATATTTTGGTGAGCCTCTATTGAGTAAACTAAGAATTTTATGAAATGCAGAAGGTACCTGTGAACATATCGCTTTGACGCCAATGGCAATGGAAAACTCTCATTTCAGTAGTTTGAATCCTTCCCAATCATGTACAGACATAGTTATATAATCTGGTGCATTGCACAGATTAGCAATTAGTTTATTTAAAACGCTTATATAATCCTATGCATCACATGGATTAGCAACTAGTTTATTTAAAATGCGAAGCCAATAAGTCCAGTCAAATAACATAATGAGTCCAAGGGTGGAACCAAGCTTGAAATGAATGGGCATGCGTAGGCTTAATAGTGAATGCAGACCACTCCCACTATTATGACTTGATGAACCACTGGATTTGCTATTAAAAATGAGATGGATGAAGTTTTTTTTTTTTTTTATTCTTTAAATCTTGATATAAAATTTTTGAAGAATATTAATTTAATAACTTTACCTATAATAAAGAGAATATTAATTTGATAAATTGGATTTAAATAATATTTCTAAATTGACTTGATGAAAAACACCATATAAATTTTTTGAAGAAAATTAATTTAATAACTTTGCCTATAATAAAGAGAATATTAATTTGATAAATTGGATTTAAATAATATTCTAAATTGACTTGATGAAAAACACCATATACGGAGTTATGTAAAGAATAATCCGCTGTAATATTTTTTTTTTTTTTTTTTTTTTTTGTGTTATATATGATAAGATAACATATATCAAAGCATATTACAAAAAATATATATATATATATATATATTTTTTTTTTTTAATTTAAAAACTTTTAATATATTTAAACTTGGTCCTGGAATTATTTTTTAGCTCCATTACATTGCCTATATGAATTTGCGTATATGGCCATGGGTTCAATCATTTGGGTTTTAATTATCATACATTTACTATTTTACTTTATTTTTTTTACATTTATTTTTATGTATGTGTTAAAATATTGACATTTTTAAGATATAGATATTTCCATATCAATTGTAAATGTGTTAAAAATAATAGATATGAACTAGTGTAGCATTGTGCCAGTTTGTGCATCATATTTGTCTATAAAACTTGAATATGTTTCTAAAAAATAAAACTTGAAAATCTAGCATCATTATTGCATATCAGGATTTGAGTGACAAACTGACAATATATTTGTTAAATTCTAAGGAATTAGGAACTAATGTATTAGAACTTCATTTTGTAATGTTGGCAAACCATGATGAAAACGTTTTAGTCTTGTTTAGACTTGCTCAAAATATATGTTTTTTATGTAATGTTGGAATTGAGTTGCTGCAGGATTTACTGTGTAAATCTGCTTGGTTCGATCGATCGGGAATTAGACTTGACCGATCGAAAGTCGTGAAGATTGACTTTTTTGCAGAATTTTTAACTCAGCCCAAGCTCGTTTGACCTGTAAGGTTTTATGTTTTGTCTTTTGTATAAAAAGGAAAAACCTAGCCACGTTTTTGAGGTTGCTCTTTATGCTGTGTGTGTGAATCTTCTGTAAGATCTAGAGGTGGTTACCTTCACACATACTTAGGGTTTCAAAGGTTCAAGATTATGTCAAGAACTTGGTGATCATTCAATTGCAGATTCAAGAGCTTAAAGATACACAAACAGGAGTGCTTGTACTTGCTGGGAATCCAAGAAAGAAGTAGTCCATGGACTTGGAGCTGTCACATAGTTGTGGTAGTAAATTTCCTACTCGAGGTAGCAATAGGATGTTAATAGTCTAAGTCGCTATTGTGTAAATTTCAATTCTTTCATAGTAGATTCGATTTACCTTGAGTAGCTAAGTTAAATCCTCCTCGGGTTTTTTATCGATTTGGTTTTCCTGGGTCATCATATCTTTGTGTTCTTTATTTTCCACACTTTACATTGATATCATTTATCTGTATTAACCTAAAACTGCATAATTTGACTAAGTAATCACTTGGCTAATTAACTAGGTTAATCTGGTTGTGTTTTAAGGGGTCTAAAAGTAAACAATATTGATCACGTAAAACCTCATCCATGCCATTGGTTTTGCTAATGAATCTGTATATACAGTACAATGACGGCCATTATTGTTGCTTATGGCCTGTTTGGATGTTTAAAAAAGGTGGGGGAGTAGAGTAGGAGGGAGAGTAATTCAATTACCTTGTTCGGAAGTTTTTTAAGGAAGGAGGGGGGGGTTTGGAGGGATTTAAAGAGGTTTCAACTACCTCTAACCCCTCATTTTTAATTCCCCCAAATTTGAGAGATTTGGAGGGAGAGTAGAGTAGATAAATTATTGACCAAATGAATTTCCCAATTTACCCTTTCTAAATTAACAAAATTACAAACTCTCTCACACAACTTCTTCAAGCATCAAACAGCATCAAACATGATCATCCAAAATATAATCCTAATATTTTCCTCCCAATTTTCTCAACAACCAAACAGATTATAAACCTCAAATTACACTCATTCTTCAAGCATTAACAGTCAAAAAACTCATCACAATAAAATAACGTAACAAAATTCAAGCCAATCATAACAACACAACATTATGTTGGTTATCGCCAACATTTCCACACGTAATCATAGAGCTTAGTGGAGATTGAGAAAACGTACGTACTAGAGAAAAGAGTTTGGACTGTATGGATTTTCCGAGTTCGACTTTTTTATTGTGCTTAGCCAATCGAGATCATATCAAACCATAAAAAAAAAAAAAAAAAAAAGATCTTATTGGACCAGGTTCTGAATGAATGCATCCGTGCGTGTTTTCTTTTTCCTTTTTGATGTCTTTTGCTGTAATGGTGGCTGAGGAGTATTTTATATAAAAATATTAAAAATAATAATAATATATCAAAGAAATACTCAAAATTCAATATTTTGTTGATTTTTTCAGTAAACAAACAAACCCAAAAAAAATTTCTTATTTTAATTATTATCAATTAAGGATGGTTTTTTTTAGTATAATAAAATTCTTATTTAATTCACATTAGAAAAAAAATTATCGAAAAAAAATTTTCAAAAAAAAATATTGCATGCTATAGTCATAATTATTTAATCTAACAAATTAATCATAGACCAATGTTACAAGTCCTTTTTCAAATTGGGGTAAATTTGTCTATTTAAATCATTTCCTCTCCTTTCCAACCTAATTTTTAAAACATCCAAATAAGAGAAAGTGCTAATTACTCCCTTCCTCCTTATTAATTTTAAAAACATCCAAACAAGTTGGAAGATAACCATTCCCCTTTACTCTCCTCCCTACTACTCTTCTCCCCTCTATTCCCTTCCACTCTCCTCCCTCTCTAAACTTCCAAACAAGCCATTAATTTCCACTAAACATGCTCTGATATAAAGTATTGCCAGATATTGTTTAGATCTAAAAACATTAATTAGATGCACCTTTTATAAAGGATTTTGCATTGTCATAAAGAGTATAAGAGCAAATGATTTGCTCCGAGGATACCCAAAAGCTCCTAAGCCCTGACCAAGGATGATCAAAGGCTCGTACATGTGTTAACCCAAGTTTGGCACGTGGGCCTGGACCGAGGCTTGAGGGCATCAAGACCATATGGAACTGGGCTAAAATTTAAGGTAAGAAGCCCAAAGGAAACAGACTAGATGACTCGTCGTCCGAGAAGCTTGAGGAGAAAGTGCACCTCTGGAGAACCTTATTTGGTTCCCTGCACTAGAAAATAAAGCACTACGGAAGACATTAGAATCATGCAAGTAATGGAAAAGGGAAATATTTGGGAAGGTGACCATCACCTCCACATTCAATGCTCTGTACCAACTAAGCTAGCCGCATTTATGAGGAAAAGACACTTAAACAATAACTCAACAGCTCACAAATCTCTCAACTACCTCCAGAATGGTCCTGATGGAACAAGCATCAAAACCATCCTCCCTGAAACGTATAGATAGAGCGCTAGCTGAGATGCAATGGGAGGGACTATATAAAACAAGAAACTCCCCTGGAAAAGGGGAAGCACATTCAGTACACACACACACACAAAAGAAGAAGAAGAAAGGAAAAGAAAACTGAAGCTTATTGTAGAATGATCAATATTAACTTTTAGTGAACAACTCCTCCCCGGACTTGCCCAAGGAAGATTTTTATGCTAAATTTGTATCTCTTGCACTTATAATAATCGCACCAGCCCAATTATCTCAAGTCTGGAATTACGCTGCATTGTAGTTGGCTCATAGAACTTATTCTCTTACAAATCTATTGTTTTGGACTTGTTGTACTGGGTCACATTGCTCTAAGTGAGCCTGGGCCACAATCGTAGTCCTTACAAAGAGCATAAGGTTGATTAAAGAAAGATAAGATTACACTTTTTATTCATAGAGTTTGGAATATTTTTTTCATTTTAGTCTCTTAAAGATTTTTTTGACTTTTTTTATCAAATTTGATTTTATTTTCAAATGGATAGAGTTTGGTTCCAAACTACCAATGAAAATATGACATTTGTACTCAACACGTTGCACATGACCAATTTAACCCAATTAACTGAGTGAGTTATATGTATTGTAAGAGAACACATGTCATCTTTCTATTAGTGGTTGGAGCCAAGCATTTTTCCTTTTCAAATGCTCCTTCAATGATTCCTTCTATATCTGTGACTAATATGACTGTTAAGAAAGAGGAAAAATAACTAAATGAGATTGTTTTGTTGACACTTAATGGCTAGATCAGTCAAGGTGGAGATACATTTTGAAAACGGAATCAAACTTGATAGATCAAAATGAAAAATCCTGAACTTAAGAGACCAAAATATAGATTAACCTTAAATAAAAAAACACAATTTGGCTATAACTCTTACTAAAAATTAACATGATAACATATTTTAAATATCTAATTGTTGAATTGCATGTTCTTTATGTTCTTAACACACACGTCAGATTTCATATTAATCAAATGTTATTTACTATTCGATCTGCGAACTTATTTTTTTATGCATAATTTTAGACCACAAAAACTTAAAATTTAAACAAATATTTAATTGATGATATAGCTATTTATTTTAATTTTCTAGAAATTTTGCAAGTATAAAAGATATAAGAATAAAATGTAATTCAAAGATGAATCTTCAAAATTCACATTCAATAAAAAAATATTTAGAGTTTTAGCCATTTGGCTACAAGCTATTTTGTAGCCAAACTTTTTGTAGAATTTTTCAGATGGACAAAGTTTCCTGGGTCTTTGCCAGATTGGACACAATGAAAATATAGTTTATACATTTCAATAAGACAAGACAATAAAAATATTACTGCAAAGTAGAAATTCCAACAAGTGGCTGTTTGCCATCACTACAGAAATATGAGGATTTTTTTTTTTTCTCAAGTCACCTGCATCTAATCATTTGTCTTATTACATGTCCTAGCTTTTGAGAAAGCAATTAATTCCTAAAGTTTTTTTATTACATCTTTTAGAGAAAAGTATGTGCCTATAACCCCAATCGAAATGGCATTAATCATGATTACCACAATAATCAAAACTTCAAAACCCCACTTTTGATAAGCTCTAGAAATCTTCAAGTAACATAAGCATGGAAGAATAATAGAAACGGTGATATTAAGAATTGCCCCAACAAGTGCCATTAGTATCCCAAAAAATGGAAAAACCAGAGCAACAATGATTGTGCTAACCAGTAACAGTGTTCTTAAGAAGATGCAAATGAGCTTGCTATTGTAGTATCGAGGTAATCGACTTTCAATAGCATTTGCAATAGGCGTAACTATTAGAGCATACTTGGCAATTGGACCAACTAAAGTCGTGTATATTGCTATCTTTGAACTCACTTGGCTTGTGGGTAGGTTTAATGTCACTTGAGGCTGTACATCCTGGCCAAACATTAAGTAACCAAGGACTGCCATTAATATGTAGCTGAGAGTACTTAGACTGAAGCTGACGAACAAGACCTATATAATAAATTCAACCATTAGTTACATTTGGTTTGAATTGTAATTGACTAATCAAACTTTTTGTATTTGAAAATTGTAAAGATTTTTATACACATGTACATGAATTACCTTGGAAAATTGGCTTTTATCTTTCATAGAAGAGTATAAGGTTGGGAACACTGGATGAGCACCATAGCAAAAGGCATACAAGCTCATAGCAGTTGGAATTCCAGCCAATTCAAATAGCTTTCCTTTGCTAGAGAACCCAACTCCATCAACAGCACCAACCCACAAAATGGAGGTGATGACAATAACACACGACAAGATACCACCCGCTGATATAAATGAAAGCAACCGCAAGTCTTTTAACCACATTGTAGGCAAAATCACAAGCCCTGAACCTATTACAAAAATTTGTTTTCCTCCAATGTATTGTCCTGCTACTTCCATGCTAACGTTTGGAAATAACTTGAACAAATTATCGCCTTCTAGTATCAACATTCCTGTTGAGACTAGATAGAGCTCTAGATACGTGAAAGTTGAAACAATAATTCTTCCTTTACGCCCAAAAGCATGATAGCCTATGTCAGGGTAGGTTTTAATTGATGGATTTGACTCCAAGCATCGTTGAAGTAGTAAGCCAGTATAGCATGTAGTAAATGCCATTGCAAGAAGAAGGCAGAGGCCTAACCATCCGGCTTGTGATAGTGTATAAGGAATTGTTATTAGGCCAATCCCTGGAAATTTGAAACCATGTGAGTTATAATTTGTGTAGTGCATTAACAGGAAAATAGCTTTAGCCCTAAGAAAGAAAGAAAAAAAAAATTAAAGAAAGAGAAAACAAGAACCTGTCAAAGCATTGATCCCATTGAAGCAACTTCTTAGGAAGCTTGTTCCTCCAGTATTGAAGGATGGAAGTTCCACTTGCTCTGCCATGATTTGCTAGGTAGCCCTTTTACGCTTTGCGATTTAGTAAGAGTATTATGAAAAAGTGTATTGAAAAAACTAAGGTTATTAGAAAGCTTTAGCTTTGTTGGCTATACATCTGCCTCCGATCCACACTTTTATAGAATATGTAAGGATTAAATTGTGACAACCCATTGTGTACTAGGGGATATTCATAATATACACACAGTACTAAACCTGATTTTACAGCATATAGTCATAATTAAATCAAAATATAAATATTCACATCCGATTGGCAACCCAATCCTGCCTAAAGTTGACCCATTATTAATCACCGAAAACAAAGAAAATGGTGTTCTAGTAAAGCATAAAAGTCAATATAAGAATAAGCACTACCAACGTTTATTTTAACACAAATGCATTATTTCGGAAGACCTAAACAGCTAAACTTAACGAAGAGGCCAATGACTTGGGGTCAATGGTGCATTCCCTGCACCTTATATTGTGCTTTCTTGGATTATACTTGCATTATTGTGCTAGATCTTCTAGAAGATCTAGCTAGACTACTATAGTATCAAAGACTTCGTGTCATTCCAGTTTCTACTAATCACCATGACTTTTATCAACTTTGTTTTTTTGACAAATTAACCTATATGCCGAAATGTGCTCCCAGCTTAAAATTTCTTTAGATTGTTGACAGCTATGGGTTGCCTTTTCGCTTAGCTGAGCTTTTGTTTACTTCTATTTGTTGGAAATGTAGAATCATGTTTACGGGTTGGGCGAAGCTCTTTTTTTTCTTTTTGAAGCCTAGACCAATTAAATTCCAAACCTGATTCATGTTTGGATTGTTTTTTTCTAAGGTTCTGTGTTCATGAGTTTTTTATTTTTATTTTTATTTTACTGTCTTAGTTTAAATTTATTACGGTTCTAGTTTCACAACTTTTTGTCACAATTTTGATTTGGCAGATTGTGAGTGGTTGTACATCCCACGCACATGGACTAATAATTTTTCTTTCACCACTCACACATTGTTATATCGCAGTTGTTGCAAAAAAGTCGTGCAATAATTACTTTTTCCTAATTTATTAGCTTGAGGTCTACTTTTTCTTTGTTTGTTTGTGATTTGGGTCTGCATTGAGCACTACGATACTATTTAATATCTTGTTTAGCTTTGTGAGTTTGTGTTTTTTTTTTTTATTATCCTATTTTCTCTTATTTAGCAAATATAATTAGTTTTTATAGTTTAAAATAGGATTTATAATAAAATTGAAGATGATTTTTAGACAAATTGCTGTAACATTTTGTAATGATTTTTGACATTTAAAAGAATGTTGGGTTCTCTTTTAATAAATAATTATATTGCAATGTATTAAAAATAGTTATTTTGTGTCTTTTTAGTTGTTGGCAATTTGTTAGTACTAACACTCCGTTTGTTTCGATATAAAATATTTTCAAATGTAAATTATTTTACACCAAAAATATTTTCCTTTCACAATGTTTGGGTTTGTACTTGAAAATTCATTTTCAAGTGTAAAATGAAAAAAAGAAAATCTTCAATTAGAAACAACCAAACTCAAAATTCTCATCATCCTAAGTTGAAATTATCAAACTTTAATAAGAAACACAACCATGAATCAAACCACCCAAACTCATATTAGCTATAAAAATAAAAATAAAAATACAGATTTGCAACCCAAAAAAAAAAAATCCAAATTTGCATGACACTAGTGGAGATCTACATAATTTTTGTACGACATGGCCTAGCGGTAGAGATTTGCACAAAACATACCCAGATCTACAGGGCTTAGGGAAAAAAAAACCAGATCAGCAAACACAAATTGCAATTTTGGTGCTTGACTTGCATGAAGTGGACTGGAGAGACGCCATCTCTAGCATTGAAGATTGTGTTGTCGGTGGGTGCTCTCCCTTACTCCCTATCAGGTTTGGGAGAGAGTTAGGAGTGGCTAGTCTATCAATGTAATTTCTACACATGAGAGATAGTAAAATGTAAAATTTTTTACCAAAATTTCAAGCGTAAAATATGTTACTTCTTTTTGCCTTAATTTTACAGTTTGACTAGAAAATATTTTACAGTTGACCAAATTTTACAACAAAACAAAAATGGTAAAATACGTAAAATATTTTCTTGAAAATATTTTACTTCAAAACAAACGGAGCGTAAATGAATGTTAATTTAGATTTTTATGAGAAAAAAAATCTTTTTTACTTCACCCCCCTCGATTGAACTTTTGGCTCCGTCCTTGTATGTCAATTGTGGTGAAGACACTCATTGATACTCCTAATACTAAGGAAAATTCATGAGGCCAGAGGGAGCTAGAGCCCCCCTTGGTCAATACATAAATCCGTCCCTACATGTAGTTATAATTAAATCAAAATATAAATATTCAAATCTGATTGGCAACCCAATTTTTTTTTTTATATACAAAATAGAAATTCTACTCTAGCCTAATATAACTGTATATATGTGTGAAACTTCCTCCTAAAGACTTGAACCCTGGCCATTACCCTCCGTATCCTACAAACACTTATACATATAGAGTGATCATCGTATCAAAAGTGTGCGATAGTCGATTGGCAACCCAATTAATCCTGCCTAAATTTGACCCATTATTAATCACTGAAAACAAAGAAAATGGTGTTTTAGAGTAAAGCACTACTAAACTTTATTTTAACACAATGCATGAAATGGTGGAAGTCCACCTCTTTTTCCACCAAAGAACAAAGAAACTCTTCTAGATATCGTCTAACAATTTTGAGGAATCAAAATTATACTGGGATTTCCGAAAAACTAGGCTTCATTTTTCAAGCTTTCTTTACGTAAAGGAGTCCTCCACCTTTGTTTGTATTGGTCTTTTAAGGGTCCGTTTGAATGCAACTTATTTTACTGAAAATTGAAAATTGAAAACTGAAAACTGTTCATGTGGGTCTCATGAACAATGCATGAACATTAACTTTGTCTCTCGCATAGTGTCATCACGTGTATGAACAGTGCCATTTACTGTTCATAAGCGATGAAAAAAAAAAAAAAAAAAAAAAGAGAAAACGCAAAACTTGTAAACGCGGAAAGGCTGACTTGTATCCAAATGGATATTAAGTGCTTAGAAAAGAAGAAAGACAGTTGTCAATTATTTAGGTCAACCATGCACGAAGAAGCTTTTTGAATGGGAGTGCAGGGAAAGACCACGCCTAAACGAGTGAAGTGATATATAAATAGATTAGACAATGAATGAATTGCTCCAAGATGACAATTTGACCATTATGGTATACAATCATAAATCATGAATTAATGTCTTCTATAATAACATTGCAGCCTCAATTTGTACGTAGGAAAATGTGAAATGTACAAAAAGATTTCTACAAAAACTAATTACCGACGTATCAGGTAAAATCCCATGTCACATGTAACATATATTATCCCACCCACCCACAATTGGCAAGTAAAAAGCCATTAGCGACGTATCAGGTATAACAATTTGTTAAAGAATGATAGATGTAATTCACAAAAAAAAAAAGAAAAGAAAAAAAGATTGATGTGAGATTATCACGTGCTATGAGATTATCACGTAGGCTAGGAGATTTAAAACCTTGACATTTCTTTTGAAAACACTAAAAAATGTCAGTTAAGGTACAAGATTATTGACACTACTAATCAATAACCACTATTAATCAATTAGAATTAATCAAGAAAATGAAATATTTTGAAAGTGATTAGCCGAAAAGCTCTTGTATCTAAACTAGTACATTTTAATAGGGATGAATACTCCGCTTTGAGTGACAAGTGTGATATTTCTCAATTGTAAACGAAATTCATAACTTTGAAATTATGTATGTGCGATGCATATGGTTTAATAAAAACAAATGTAAAGTTTTTTTTGATAAGTAAAAGCAGTATATCATACATTGAAAAATAAATGAAATTGAAATAAAAAATAAATAGTAATAATAAAAGATTAAAAGTGATTTTGACTTATATGTCAAAGCATACGGTGTAAAGTAGAGTTTTCATAGAAAAAATTCAAATTAAATATTAAAATAATTTAAAATAAATAATGACTTATTTCAACTTTAGCATAATTTAAAATAAATTTATAGAATTTTGAAGTTTTATTTTAAACTTCTTTAAAACTTGGTACATAATAGACGGTAAATTATGTTAATGCTTTTAATGTACTATTATAATGTTTGATAGAAGAATAGAGTATTTAGCTACAAAAAAACAAAAGAATAGATCGAATAAGAAAGAATACGAGATTGAGTTAAAGTGGTTGAGGGGGGTGTCAAACTTGAGACATATTAGATGAAGACTTTAATATTACACACCTAAACACTCAAAGTGATTAAGTTAAATTATGGTTGCTACTTTCTAAAAAAAATTTATGCTTACTAAATATATATTTTTGCTAGTAATCTAATAATTTTGATTTTTTCTTTTTTAAAAAAAAGTTTGGAAATTTTTTAATTATTAAAAGATGGAAAAAGAAAAAAACCACTTAGCACTTCAATAAAAAATATTAAATAGACTTTGACTGGTCAAATGACTTTTTGAATTCTTTAATGGTTGCTCCACAACCGTTGAATATAATTCATTAGTTTGATAATTAATCAATGGTTTTTTTTTTAATGATGGCATTAATAGTTCATTTGGACAGTTTGTGTTTTATGATATAATACCATTATAAGTTTTTTATAAACTTTATAAGTTCATTGAAAGCCCGTTAAAAGTCCATAAGTAACCCATTAAGCCTAACCTAGTAGTTTAGCATGTTAAAGATATAATGTCCATTGCCATGAGTTAGGGGTTTTCCTTTCGATCTGGCCTAACAAAAAAAAGATGGGATGGATTCTAGTTAACTCAACTGGTAAAATTTCTAATAGTTGAATAAGAGATTTGAGATCTAATCCCCGCCTATACCAAAAACCAATTAGTGTCTTGGTCTGATAATAAATAATTACCATTAAGAGTGGATGTCATAAGTTGAAACTCTAAAAAAAGGGGGCACCAAGCTAAATATGCCAATAATTTGTTAATACACAAAACAATACACATGTAATTTATGTTTAAAAGATCTTTTTAACCTACAGAAGCTTTGTTTGAGAAGGTGGCCGCATAGTTGAAAGGGCATAAGTTCTAGAGGAGCAAGGAGTCATAATTTTGGTGGAGCAACAGTAGTTCATAACAGGGCCGGACCCAAAAATTTTAGTTTGGGGGCTAAGTTGCAAAACTAATATATTAGTTAAGACAAACCTCTACACACACACACACACACACATATACAAATTAATTTGCTAAGAGAATTTATCATCTTCTAAATTTTAATGAGTATATAAAAGTCCTGTATTTCTTATATAAGACATATACAAAAATTTATCATTTTTTACATAGTTTAATTTGCTAAACCTTTTAAATTATATGATTTTAAACATAATTTCTCTTTCTTTTAAGAGCACCATTGAAATGACTTAAAATTTGGGGGGGCCAACTTTAATTTTTACAAGCTATATATTTTTAAAATGAAAATAATATACATATTGTAAAATAATTTTTTAAAATTTTGGGGGTCTTGGCCCCCCACCCTTGTGTGTGGCTCTGCCACTGGTTCCCAATAGTAGTAGTGACTTTGGGTAGAATAGTGATGTGTTTTTGTATTAGAATTTTATTTCCTCTCTTTTATCTGTGTACGTGTGTTTATTTCTCAAAAAAAAAAAAAAAAGTAGTACTACAATTATCATAACATGTTATTGAAGAACGATATTTCTAATTCAAAAAGTTTGGGCCTTTGGCTAGAATGTCAGAGCACTAGGTTCTTGGAATGCAAAGTTGGCTTAAGTCACCAAGAACCAGAGGCAGCTCTAAATAGAGTTCAGGGTGGTCACAGGACCACCCTGACCTAGAAAAAATAATTATTATTATGTATAAATTTTTAAATATTATGATTTTTTTATCCTTAAAAAAACTTTTTGACCACCCTAAATTTTTTTTAGGTCAACATAATTAAACTTTTAAAAAAATTGACAACAAGCTTGGTTGTAGACTAATACTACAACTCCTATAATATTTTTTTATTAAATGTGAATTTTAACAAATCCACCATTTAATTACATTTTTTTATTATATTTTCTATACTTGCAAAATTTCAAGAAGAAAAAATATTAATAGCTATGTCGTCAATCAAATGTTTAAATTTCGAGATTTTGTAACTTAAAATTATATATAAAAAATAAGTTTAGGGACCAAATAGTAAATAACGTCTGATTGGCATGAAATTTGATACGTATTTTAAGAACATAGAGAACATGCAATTAAGTTGTTAGATTTCAAAATATGTAGTAATGTTAATTTGTTTAGTGAGAGTTGTAACCTTAGGCTACAACTAAGTTTGTAACCAAACTTTGACTTTAAACTTTGGTCCCTTAACAATATATTAATAAGTCCTTACAAATAAATAAATAAAAGTACAAGAAAATTTATTTAATTAAACTTTTGAAGAGATGTATGTAACAATTTCAAAATAAGAAAATTCGTAGAAGAAAATTGTAAGGCTTTATGTGTTTGCATGTGTGTGTGTTTTTTTCAATATATGAAGTTCTCTTTTTATAAGATTTTGTATAATTTAAATTTCTTAATTACCACTCTCAAAAAACTTCTTGGAGCTGCCACTGCCATAGACCCATGCAAGGGGTTATGAACATGTTAAGGAAATTTATATTTTATAGAACTATAATAAACACACACACACACACACACATATATATATTGAGAGAAATTTCTTGTACACATGTCACATTGTTGTTCTTTTGTTCTTTTCTTTTGTCTTATAGTATAACCAGCTCTAAAACTCTATTTGGTTAGGAGGATGGAAAAAATTGGGAGGATAGAAAGTGTGAAAGAGAGGGAAAAAAAAAAGGAAGGTTTTCCACCATTTGTGTTTAGTAT
Organism: Quercus glauca; assembly: GCA_023736055.1. Lineage (NCBI taxonomy): Eukaryota > Viridiplantae > Streptophyta > Magnoliopsida > Fagales > Fagaceae > Quercus > Quercus glauca. The sequence continues at coordinate 35,270,448 of CM043326.1, read as the reverse complement.
ATTTTTTGAGAAAGATTTGTGTTTAGTATAGATAATGGAAAATGCATATATATTTTCTTTATTTGGTTGAGGAAAAAAAGTGAAATAATGGAAAAGATAGTTTATTTGGATTTACTATTGTCCATAATACATTAAAAAAAATAGTCAAATGGTTTTCAAATGGCAAAATAGTAAATGCATTTTTTGTACACATCTATATTCTATATATATCTAAAAGCGGAGATGTAGAATTTAATGTTGCTGTACTCCTGTTGAGCCACCTCATCAGCCACATCATACTTTTTTTTTAATTCCTTTATGATTTTTCTATGTTATTTTATATAAAATAATTAAATATAGTTAATGGACAAACCTATTAATGCACTCCATTACTATTGATCAACATGTTACTATTCATTTGTTTTAAATGCATACATTTGACTATTCAGCTACCCAAATTGATTTTAACTTTTCATGTTCTTCTTTCTAATTTCAAGTAATTGTTAAAATTGAATAATTCATTATCATTTTAGTGAATATATGCACATGTTTACTATTCATTATAAACGTTACTGCTGGGAAATTTAGACCTCGATTGATAGAATTAACAAGTTTTAAACCCAAGTTGTTAATTAGATTTATTATGAATAAACTTTATTGAAACAAACAAACATCAATATCATGTCAATATCATGCACAGTAGAATAGTAAATAAGACAAGATATGATGACCCAGGAATACCAATGAAACAAACTAGTTTCACAGTAAAAAATCTGCTATGAAACCTTCCCAAAAAGTAATTCAGTATAGTAAAGAGAAGTTTCAGATCTAGTACAAAACCTTTGTCCCTAAACTCTACAATTTTCGTAGATAACCACTTCAGAACCTCTGAACTCTTCAATATATGAACGCCACCCTTTTGCATGAACCCCAATACGTGACTAACTAATAATGCATGAATCCCAGTACATGACTAACTCTAGCAATTGAAGAAGATTGTTGGCTGCAAAGTTCTTCACTTCATCAACAACAAAGATCAAGAAGTACTTGGTTACAAAACCCTAAGGCGCAAAAGACGTAGTAACTTCTTGTAGAGAGAATAAGGCACTAGGTCACTTTCTGCATGTATTCTCTCGTTATAACGGCCTTTAAAATAAGCTTTATATATGTCTAGGGTCGTGAGAAAAGAAACCTTACACATACATGTCAGCATAAGCCGAAAATCATATCTGGAAATTCTGATTTCATAGATCTCGACAGATTCAGCTTCTGTTAAGCTTCGTTCTTAAATCTCAATAGATACTGTTTCTGTCAAGGTATCTGCCAAGCTTTAATAAACAGCTTTTTTTTCACTTATTTTTTGGTCTAATCTTCATGACTTTAATACTTGACTTGAATTCTTGTTTCTTGAAGTACTAAACACATCCTAGATCTACCCAATTACAAGTAAAGTATATTTTGTCAAAGGATTAACCAATTACATAAAATATGTCCTTAATAGTTACTATTCATTAGATGCAAATGTTTGACTATATTCAACTATCCAAATTGATTTCAACTTTTCGTTTTCTTCTTTCTAATTTCAAGTGGTTGTTAAAATTGAATATTTAAACTTTTCATCTTCCTATTCTAAAAAGAAAAACTCTTCTTCTCTTCCTTCAACCTTTCCTCTCCCTCTTTGCCTCTTTATCTCCCTACTACTCTTTACTTTACCATTAAACTTCTTTCATCATTTCTTCTTTCTTATATTTTAACTCTTTTTCTCTCCATCTTATTTTGTATAAATATGATATCATTGATTCTATTCAATTCATATTTTTTTTCCACACAAAAACTGTGAGTACTCTCTCTCTCTATTGCTTGATTTTTGTTCTTTCTTATAGCTCTAATTTAGGTTGATGGTTTTTTTATTTAATTTTTTGTGTTGTATTTTTTAAATTTCCCATCATAGATCACTCTTATAGCTTTGGTTGAATTTTGATTTAGGTTAATATGTAGTTTTTTTTTAACTAGAAATTTGAGATTGTATCAAAACAAAATATACATGGCTACAAATTTGAATGTGCCTATCAATGGACTTCTACTGAATAGAGATGTATTCACAATGTTTTTATCTTCATATACTTCTTTGGTAATGTGAATTTGAGAAAGAAGAAAGAGTAGGCAAAGGATGTATGATCTTTCATAATCCCCTATGTCTGGAAGAAAGTGAATGGCCTATTAGTCTCTCTTCTATTGGAATTTTGTATAGAAAGTCTTTTGCTATAAGTTCCTTGATTTTGTGTTATTTTGTAATCACTCTATAGTCTATACTATGACAAAAAGTGAATAAAGTTTTTTTATTTGTAGAGTATCAAAAAAGTCAAAAAATATTCAGTGTAGTAATTTTGTATTGTTGCATCCCATGTGTTTGGTAAAATTTCTTTTAGAAATCTTATGTGTTTTTCTCAAATCTATTTGTTATTTTTATTTTGGTCATTTTATTACAAATAATTAACATCTCCACAATCAAATTTTTAGTTAATTTGAACTTTCTTGGTAAGATTTTACTTTGCTTAGTTGATCATCTTTACTAAAAATGCCAAAAAGAAAATAAGATAAAATATAATTTACTTTATAGCATCATTAAGCTATTAATGTTTTTATGTATAGATACTTAAGGATTTTTTTTTTTTTTTTTTGCATTTTATTTTATTTTATATTTCCACTGAAAACAAAGAAAAGGGTGTTTTAGAGTAAAGCAAGAAAGCAAATATAGTAATAAGCACTACTAACGTTTATTTTAACACAACGAATGAAATGGTGGAGGTCCAACACTTTTTTTTCACCAAAGAACAAAGAAACTTTTCTAGATATCGTTTAACAATTTTAAAGAATCAAAATCATAGTGGGATTTCTAAAAAACTAGGCTTCATTTTTCAAAGCTTTCTTTACCTAAAGGAGTGCCCCACTTTAGTTATTGGTCTTTTAAGTGCTAAGAAAAGAAGAAAGAAAGTTGTCAATGATTTAGGTCAATCATGCACGAAGAAGCTTTTTGAATGGAGTGATGAAATGCAAGGTTTGTTGAATAACAAGAAGAGCAAAGCAGTGTTTCTGCAGAAATTGAAAGGAAGAGAGGAAAAGAGCTATAGAGAAAGGAGAAGAGAAAAGAGAGATCTGAGACTAGAGAAAAACTCTGAATACCTTGCTTGATTAGAAATTATACAATCAGTCCCCTATTTATACATAATTATCTGATAAAACGAAGCAACAAATATCTAATAACTAACTCTTGGAATCGCGGGAAGTTTAATGAGTCTAACTGCAATTCCCGCCCCTTTTGAACATATTAGAAACCAACCATCCAGCTCATCAGCACGACACTATTTCTTCCTAAACTCTTTAAGTGAAACAGTGTGTTTTATGGTCTTGGATTTATCCTCAAGTGAAACAGCGTCGTGTGGGTCTTCTTCTTTAACATCCCCCCTCAAACGAATGGATGAAGAATCAGCCATGAGTTTGTGTCGAAACAATAAGAATAGGGGAGCAGTCAGAGGCTTGGTAAACACATCAGCAAGGTTATCCTTTCTAGAAACAAATCAAACACAAAGTTGTTGACAAAGAACTTTTTCTTGAACATAATGGAAATCAACCTCCATGTGTTTCATCCTTGAATGAAAAATTGGATTGTAGGACAATGCAATTGCGAAAACATTATCACACCATAGGACAAGCACAAAAGGGAGAAATAAATGGAGCTCTCGAAACAAAATCGGAAGCCAAGCCAATTCAGCAGCAGTGGTGGCTAAGGCACGATACTCTGCCTCAGTAGAGGATCAAGACACAGTGGATTGCTTCTTGGAAGACCATGTGACGGGATTTGAACCAAGGAACACTAGAAACCCAGTTGTGGATCGCCTATCTGAGGGATCCCCAGCCCTATCAGCATTTGTGAAAGCTGAAAGGGTCAAGGGCCCCAAAGAGAAATGAATGCCATGATGAAGAGTGCCTTGAACATAGTGAAGAACTCGCTTAGCAGCTTTCAAATGGGCAGAGGTATTGTGCTGCATAAACTGGCACAACTAATGAACACTGAAAGCCAAATCTGGACGATTAAATGTCAAGTACTAAAGTGCACCCACCATGCTTCGATATTCAGTTGGATCTGACAAAAAAGTACCTTGATGAGGAAGGAGTCTAACAGATGGACAACAGGGGGTTTTTGTTGCCATAGCATTCTCCATGTGAAACCGATGAAGAATATCAAATGCATACTTAGTTTAAGTCAAGGTCAGACCAAATTTAGCATGTATAATCTAAATGCCAAGAAATTAATTGAGAGAACCAAGATCTTTCAGCTCAAAGGAGTGGCCAAGAGCAGCAATGAAGTTTGAAATTTGAGTGGAATTGTTACCAGTGATGATAATATCATCCACATACAAAAGCAAGTAGATGATAGTGGTAAAAGAGTGGAATACAAACAATGAAGAATCTGCCATAGAAGCCACAAACCCCAAATGCAAAAGCTGTGAAATAAATCTCTCAAACCAGGCTCTAAGAGCTTGTTTTAATCCATAGAGAGATTTTTGGAGCTTACAAACATGTGTGGGATGAAGAGAATCAACATAACCTGGAGGTTGTTGCATATAAATCTCCTCCTTAAAAAATCTATGAAGGAAAGCATTAGAGACATCTAGTTGTTTGATAGGCCAATGATAGCTAACAGCAATGGCTATAATCAATCTCACTGTTGCAGGTTTGATAACAGGACTAAAAGTCTCTTAGCCACAAGCCTGGCCTTGTATCGAGCAATGGAACCATCTGGATTCAATTTGAGTTTAAACACCCATTTACATCCAACAAGATTAACATGAGGCGGAGGAGGAACCAAGACCCAAGTTTGTTGCTTCTGCAAGGCATGGAATTCAGCATCCATGGCCTTACACCACTTAGGAAACTGAGAAGCAATCTTATAAGTAGGTGGCTCAGTGAGATTGTAATCAACAGTAGCTTTGTAACACAGTTTAGGCTTGGTGATGCCACTTTTTGACCTTGTCTGCATAGGATGAACATTGGAAAGAGTAGACATAGTGGTGGGAGGTGCAGATGGAGATGGGGATGAGTCAAAATGAGACACGGTAGCAAAAAGAATATCAGGAGGTTGTTCAAAGGCAATAGGATAAGAGACTGAAGTGGTTTGATGGTCAGCAGAAGATTGAGGAAGGTGGTTAGAGGTAGAAGGTGGTGAGTAAGGACCTAAGATGGAAGGTTGATTAGAGGAGTGAAGATACAAAAGATTGGACAACCAGAGAGGATCAGAAGCATTAGACACATGAGGTGATGCAAGATTAGAAGTAGAATGAAATGAAGAATAGCAGAATAGACACTCATTGAAAAGAACATGCCTGGAAGTATAGAGATGGTTAGTGGAAAGGTCTAAACAGAGGTAACCTTTAGATGTAGAAGAATATCTAAGAGACAAACATTGTCTAATCCTGTGTTCTAATTTGTGTGTGTTATAAGGTCTTAGGTAGGGGTAACATGTGTTGGAGTATGTGTGTGTTTCAAACACTTAATGTATGTTTGTGTCCCACATTGGTTAGGAATGAATCTTGTTATGAGTTTATAAGGCTTTGCACATCTTAGGTGGTAAGTTGGATGACAATGGGCTAGGTGTTGGCTTGGGCTTGGGTTTGGGTTTGTTACATCATTCTTGGCCTTACCTTTTTTATTACTTTCTTTTAGCCCAAATTTTGATCTGATTTTATGTCGGTTGGTGAGCTTTTGAGCAGCCCGTTGGGCACAAAAATTTGCACAGTAGCCGTTGGAGGACTTGTCCTTTAGTCAGCCCATTTATCTTCCTTCTAGCAAGCATATAAACCCTACAAAACACACTATTCACATATCAATATTTCTCTCATCTTCCCAGCCGTATAGCCCTCTGTTTCCTCTGTATTTTTGCTGCACAGAAAAAAAATTTCAGCTTCAATTTTTGGCTGCACAGAAAAAATTTCAGCTTCAATATTTTTAAGGAAAGGAAAGGCAAGTAAGGTTGTTCCAAGTTCTTCTTGCTTGAGTGTGTGATCAACTTGAAGAAATTACTATAGTCTAATCTTTGGGGGTTGTTCGGCCAAGAGAGCCATTCACACCGAGTTCTACTCCGGGTGGCACGAATCAACCTTTAAAGACAACACATTTGCGTGATTCTATAGTTTGTGAGATCTTTCTAACTCTATCTATTTATTTTATCAGTGCTAATTTTTAGGGTTTGTATTGTTGAATCAAAACTTGTTTATTTAGCCATATTTTCCAACAACATGCACACCCAAACACTTTGAAATGGGACAAATCAGGTTGAGAATGATATAACTTGAACCAAGGTGAAGTAAATTGCAGCACAAGTGTGGGCAAAGTATTGATAAGAGTGGTGGCAGTTTGGGCAGCATAGGACCAAAAGGAAGAACGCATGGAAGCATGTGAGAGAAGAGAAATGGTAGTTTCTATGACATGTCTATGTTTTCTCTTAACTAAACCATTCTGTTGAGGAGTGTATGGACATGATATTTGATGAGTGATACCATTGATGGAAAGGAAGGGTTTGAAAGTTGTGGAGGTATATTCACCTCCTCCATCAGATCTTAAGGCTTTGATTTTGACAACAAATTGAGTTTCTACCATGGCTTTAAATTGTTTAAATTTATCAAAAACTTATAATTTATTGACAAGAAGATAAAGCCAAGTAAAAAGAGTATAGTGATCAATGAAAAGAACATAATATCTGAATCCATTGATAGAAGGTGCAGGAGCTAGACCCCAAAGATCTGTGTGTACAAGTTCAAAAGGTGCAACAGCAGTAAACTGTGACTTAGGACAAGGCAGCCTATGCATTTTCCCATGTAAACAATGTTCACAGGAATTAGCAAAAGTGCACTTATTCGAATTAGAAAACTGAAATTTAGGAAACAAAGTAGTGAGCACTTGATCATGAGGATGACCTAGTCTCATATGCCACAGAGACCAACTAGACTTAGGTGTAGTAGCAACAGTGTTGCAGACCTTAGAAGAGAGGGAAATACTAGAAGCTTGATGAGGATAGATAGGATAAACACCCCCTTCACTCTTGCCCTGGTATAGTACCTTCCTCGTGGCCAAAGCCTAGATAGAGAGTATATTTTCATAAAAATAACACCAACAGTGATTATCATGACAAATCTTGTGAATTGAAGCAAGATTAGAAGCAATTGAAGGAACTCTTAAGACATTTTTGAGGTGAAGATTAGAATTGAGAGAAGAGACGAAAAAATTACCTATGTGTGAGATAGGAAGATTCTGACCATTACCTACAGTAAGGTGATCTTGGCCATTATAAGGCTTAGGAAAGCTAAGATGATTGAGGCTAGCAGTGACATGGTCAGTAGCAGCACTGTTAGCAAGCCAAGGTTGATCATGTGTGATACAAGCATTGGAAACAGTAGCTATTGTAGCAAGTTTGGTTGGAGGATGCTTGCCTTGGTATGCATAGTCCATACGATGGTAACAATCAATAGCAAGATGACCAAGTTTTCCACAGATTTGGCATGTAGGCCTTTCGGATCTTGTACCAACTTGATTATGAGAAAACTGGTTATATGGATTGGAAAATTGATTTGGTTGTGAAGATGAGCCTGAGCCTCTACCTCGACCTCCTCTGTTGCTATTATGGTTATTTCATCCTCTACCTCTGCTGTAAGATTGATTATATGAATGATTATAAGAATTACTACTATTAGGCCTCTAATTAGAGCTTACTGCCATAGCAAAGGTAGGATCTTTGACATTCAATCCTTCATTCAATGACTCTTCTTCAGCATTGAGCATTGAGCATTGTGGCCAGTTCATCAAAATTCAGTTGTGTGCTTCTAGCACGAATTGCAGATCTAAAAGCATTATACTCCTTAGGTAAGCCTTTGATTGCAATATGAAGGAGTTCCTCATCATCCAAGATAACACCAACAGCAAGCAATTTGTCTCGGACAACTTTAATTTTCTGCAAATAGACATCCACTGAGTCTAAGCCTTTCTTCATATTATGCAATTCTCCCTTCAGATTCATCACATGACATCTGAAAATGAATGAGAATCTATTTTCTTAGACCCTCCACACATCAATTGCAGAGGTACAACCAACTGTTAGAGCCAAAATTAAAGGAGAAAGAGTTGAGCTTATGAAAGTAAGTAAAGCCTTTTCCTTTGATTTCCAAATTAGATAATATGGATTCATCACAGCAGTGATATTTCCTAAAAGATCTTTGAAGAACTTGTCAGGAACTAGTTGAGTCTCATCCAAGAGCTCAAACATGGAGTATGTCTCTAACACCATGGTAATTTGGTGTTTCCACACTATATAATTGATGTTGTCAAGCTTAACAGTCATCATGTCGAACATATTTGATAAGAGTAATAGTGGCTGATTCACCAGATTCATTGAAGAAGTTGTTGGAGCCATTGAAGACGAAGTTGTAGCACCTGAAACTGCCATTGAATAACTGTGATTAGCACAAGTAGATGGCTCTGATACCTGAGAATTGAGAAAAACTCTTAATACCTTGCTTGATTAGATATAATACAATCAATCCCCAATTTATACATAATTATCTGATAAAACGATGCAACGAATATCTAATAACGAACTCCTGGATCACGGGAAGCCTAACAACTCTAATTGCAATTCCCGCACCTTTTGAACAGATTAGAAACCAACCATCCAGCTCATCAGCACGACACCGTTTCTTCCTACAACCCTTTAAGTGAAATGGTGTGTTTTATAGTCTTGGATTTATCCTTAAGTGAAACGATGTCGTGTGGGTCTTCTTCTTTTACATGGAGAACAATATTTCTAATCCGAAGAGTTTGGGCCTTTGGCTGGGATGTCAGAGCACTAGGTTCTTGGAATGCAAAGTTGGCTAAAGTCACCTTAGACCCATGCAAGGGGATATGGACATGGTAGGAAATTTATATTTTATAGAGCTATATAAATACACACACATACATACATACATATATATAAAGAGAGAGAGAGAGAGAGAAATTTCTTGTGCGCATGTCACACTATTGTTCTTTTGTTCCTTTCCTTTGTCCTATAGTATAACTGGCTCTAAAACTCTATTTAGTTAGGAGGATGGACAAAATTGGGAGGATAGAAAGTGAGAAAAATAGAAAGAAGAAAAAAAGTTTTCCATTTGTGTTTAGTATAAATAATGAAAAATGCATATATATTTTTATTATTTGGTTGGGAAAAAAATGAAATAATGGAAAAGATAATTTATTTGGATTTACTATATTGTCCATAATACATTAAAAAAATGGTCAACTGGTTTTCAAATGGCAAAATAAAAAATGAAATTTTTGTCCACATTTTCATTATACTTTTGTCTCTAATTTAGGGGGACTGAAGTTTGTGAGTTTGGGTTGGAAATCACTCATCCCATTTTCCTTCTTTTTTTCTCCTCAACCAAAGAAGGGAAACTCGTATTTTCCCTCCCAGTTTTTTTACTCTTTTCCCTTCTCCCTCTTTTTACCCCAACCAAACATAATGTAAAACTTGGTTCTGATTATTCGGTTGATTCCTAACAGACTCAAGGGTATTCTTTCCATTTTTTTTTCACTTTTGGGTTGTGCTCAATTTCCTTTGTGCTTGAAATAGCATGTGTAGCTTATTTCTTGGGTGGGCTTTTTAATTCTTTGAGTGGCCCATTTTTGAAAGAGCTCTCGGTTTAATCATTTGGTGCAATGGGTTCTAAGTCCTAACTGTGCGATGGGAAACTACTGGGCCTTTTTGGGCACATAACGTGAAACTATTAATTTTTTTCTTTCGGACCCTTCAGCTCCAATTGAGTGCGGCAAGAACATTTCGGCTTTTTTGCCCATCCATATTGTGACAAGTTTGGGGTTGTCGAGTCCAACTCGTGTGGTGAATTGGACCCAATATTGTGGAAAAATGGATAAATTTTTCTTGGATAAGGGCCGAATCTGTGTAGGCTTTAAAGTCCTTTTTGGGCCTATAACATTCTTGGCCTATGATTCTGCACTTTTATTATGGGATAAAATTAAGATAAAATAAATTACTTGCACACTTGAAACTACATTAGATTTATCGATTAAATTCAACATTTGGTAACATTGACAATAAAATCCGAACACTGTTGTCTTTTCTAATGATAATTCAAATTTAATCCACCCAATATTTGTATTTAATTAAAAGATCTAATGTTCTACATTCAAGGTATTGTATTTTTTTTTTTTTTTATGAGCTAACGTATTGTATTTAATTAAAGAAAAAATAATTTTGTTATACGTATAACAAAACTACCGTGTTATATTTGAAGAAAATGTTAACTATGTAATCTTGATATTAATTGATGTTTTTGAGTAATGTTTATTGATATCATAATTTCAGTTGTTTTTTCACATGTAAATGTGTTTACATTAAACAAGTTTTTGCTAACGTCATAATCACATCGATTAGGGAAGTTATGAAAGAATGGTTAATGTTAATTAACAACTGGATTCAATGTTCTAATTATTAAGCGGAAAAATTAATACAAATTGCCAAACTAAGAAGGTATAGCATGAGTTAGCAAGTGGATGATGCATAATGCAGTGTTACATAGCTGAATGAGATCGTGATTCTTCTTTGTCAAGGGGGACACTTCACCTTTCTTCTCTGCAAATCCTTCCTCACATGTTGTCACTGCTTCCATAACCAAGCTCAACCACAACTTAGCATTGATATAATGCTCAGACAAAAAGGCTCCAACGGAGTCCACAATAGTCAAGACCGCACCCAAATACAGCTCCATGCAATCCTCTAAGCAGGCGAAGGCAAAAGAATCAAAAGAGGTTGTGTTAGTCAACAACTCTTTTATGCTTGATACCGTGTTGGATGCATTTTGTAGAGCTAACTCCATTGCAACTAATGCTAGTCCTTGAAGATTCGTGGCGTGGCTGACCGGAACCGTTTGGAGTGAGGTTAAGCAAAAGTTGTAGTTAAAAGATGCAGATTCATCTGCACATGTTTTGCAGGTTTGGTTGATTATATCAAAACATACTGCACTAGTGTTGGAGCTTTTTCCATGAGGGATGACCAGAAAATAGAAGAGGCAGAAAGAGAGGAAGTAAGAAAAGTGCCTCATTTTTCACGTAATTGTTTGTTAATTATCTTGTGGAGCGGCATGAAAAGCTATATGATGCATAATACCTGGCAAGCTGGGAGGTATTTATGAATTATGGGAAGCTTCCTAGATAGCTATAACTGTTTTTTTTTCTTTTTAAATCATAATTTGATAATTGGGGAGGAAATAATTTAACTTTTAATATCTCTATTAAAAATACCAAGAAGTGTGTTAAATTACAAGACATTTGGCTATTACTTACAGTTACAAGTTCTTTAAATACTCAAAAACCTTTCCTTTTAGAATGTAATAATAAATAGAAGGCTTAGTGTGTGGTTGGCATTGGCTTAAAAAGCTAATTTTTTTTATTATTTAACGAATTTTTAGTACTATTCATGAATCTCATTGCACTTTTTTATATTATTTATGGGTCTCATTATACTATTTCAACTATCTTTTAGTTTTATCTATAGTACTTTCAGTAAAAAATAAAATTCAATTTCAACTACTTAAACTATTCTCAAACAGACACTTAGTACTACTTTGCGCGCATTGTTGAGACTCACCACAAATATAAAAATTAATAAACAAATAAATAGAAGAGGAGAACCATTGCCCGGATAACCATAATTAAAGGAAAATGCCACTACTTCTTCCTTTGTTGGATATTTTGTTGATAGAAAATTATAGTTTCCGAATCAAATCCTTCACTCGGGAACAGGAAGGTGTACGGTACGATGGTTAGGTAGAAATGGCCTCATGATACACGAAAATAGATATATTTTTCCCCTACTTTACAAGAATTCATGCACTACAATTCTGGTCATATTAGGATATTACAAATAACAAATACAGGGTTTTGGACGTTTTGTACTGGATATATATAAATAGCTAGGTCTTGTAAATGGAAATGAAGCTTCCTAGAAAGTCACCTTTGAGGTGTCAAAAAAAAAAAAAACAACAAAAATAAAAATATTATTAATAATAATTAGCAAAGAGTTGAAGCCGTCCTCCTCATAAGTCATAATTTTGCGTAGTATATTGGACTTTTCCATTAACAATGTTCAGTTATTTACTTATTTATATATATTAGATAAGCTGATGCAAATAGTGGAAAACACAGAAAATCCTTTGGTTATGGCAGTGGCATGGACTGTGTTAGAATGCTTTTATCCTGTTTTGCCAAGAAAATGAGAGAGAGAGAGAGAGAGAGAGAACAAAAAAAAAACAAAAAAAACTTGAAAGTGCAAATTTAATATTTAGATTTTGATGTATTATATCTTGAGATAAAAATGAGTTTCAATTAGCTCAATTGAATAAAATATTTAAAATTTGAACTCTATTAAAATTATAAATTGAGGGTAGTGATGTGCAGCATGTGCTTCTGTACAAGACCTCACGGTTCAACTAAAAATCTGTTTGAATACCGTTTATTTTGCTGAAACTAAAAATTTATTGTTAAAAGTACGGTAAATAAAGCTAAAAGTTAATTGAAATAATATAGAGAAACACATAAATAGTAACAAAAATAAGCTAAATAGTAAAATAATTTTAATTTTTCATCTCTATTCAAATGGAGGCTAAGTCCTCTAGGAGTGACAAGGCTTAATAGCCCAAAAAAATTGTGCCATAAATAATACCTATATTTGTTGGATATTTTGTTGGTACAGGACCGTATATAATTGTAGTATAGATGGATTCATCTAGACTTTCCTGTCTGTAACTGGAGGAAGCTACCTAGAAGTTTACCATTGGAAGTATTCATTGATTAAAGCACTGCAGAGGAAATCATTGTTGGATCACAATAAGGCAGGTAGCAATTATCATCGTTGGATCTTCAAAGTTCCGCTGTATTATAATTGTCCACTTTGCTCATTGCCGGCAACGGGTAGGACCAGTCGAGCCCGTTTATACTCGGCCCATGGGCATAACCTATTCATAGGTCAACGAAGATAATGTACATTTTGTCTTCAACAAGTTGGGCTTAATGGGCTTACTTATGAGAGCCTTTTTTTTTTTTTTTTTTTGGTAATAGGGAATATTTATACAGAAGCAGAACTACACAACCAACCAAGGGCCAATATTAGTAATTGTTGACATTTGAATAATTAGTATTGATTAAAAAAACTTTTTTCTCTCTCCCACTGGGGGAGAGAGAAAATTTCTCTCTCCCTCAGTAGGAGTTCTTTTCTCTTGTCTGGTACAAGTTCTTCCTCCCATTCCGGGTATTTTGTCAAAATCTTTGAAGCCTTCAAGATCCCCTCAGCAACATGGATATTGCTACCTCTGGAGGACTTCCGATTTTTCTTCTCACCATGGTTAAGGAAGATGCTTGCGCCGCTGCAACCATGAGATCGGACAGCCGTGATGTGCGCGTGCGAGCTGTTAGTGTATAGATTAGGCTATATTAGCCCAATGGGCTTAGCCCAGTATATTACTTGTACTACACTTATATTGCTTGTACTGCACACATACCTAGCCTTACTTGTACTGCACACATACCTAGCCTATATAAGGCTCTCTTTTGTACATTGTTTTATACACATTATTATACGACTATTCAGTCATTCTCTCTCTCTTTATATTCTTAACATGGTATCAGAGCCTTCCCTCTGATTTTTTGGTTCCTGTGGATATCTCCGGCGTTCTTCCGCTGCCCTCGCCTTCATCCAGTAGTCACTGTTAGAAGCGAGTCACCGCCGTCACGCCCACAACACTAAAACACTCGGATTTCGTCAGTTTGTTGATCAAACCGCCAAAGTAAAGGTACACATTGACAGATTTGACAGTCCCGAGCAAAACCCAACAAAAATTTTCCAGAAACAACCTTCCACGCGCTCCCACGCGCCGTAAGAAGTTTCTGCCTCACGAGCACGCGCCTCCACGCGCCTCCACGCGCCGCCACGCGCCGTCTCTCTCTTCCACGCGCCTCACGCGCCGGGCACGCGCCTTCCACGCGCCTCACGCGCCTTCCACGCGCCTCACGCGCCTTCCACGCGCCTCACGCGCTCACGCGCCCTGCTGTGTTTCACAGACTGCCACGTCAGCCCTAGGGTGACGTCAGCATCCACGTCAGCATTCCACGTCAGCATCAGCCGTTGACCGTTGACCAGACCGTTGACCGTTGACCGTTGACTTTGACCAAAGTCAAAATTTTTCAACAGGACCTGTCTTGCTCAGTTTTTCGCGTAGATTCCGATTTTGAGCTCCGTTTCTGCATTTGAGGTCTCTAAATCTCATTTTTTGGTCATTTTCTTCATTATGGCTCAACAAAATGAACGCGACATCATACGTCCTATCACCATTATGTTGGATGGTCCTACTAGCTATCATGCATGGTCTCAGAATATGACTGTTTTTCTCAAGGGTCGTAAACTGTGGAGATATGTGACTGGTTCAATTCCTAAGCCAGTGCCAAACCCTAAGTCGATAGTCATAGCTGCTGAAGAGTCTTCCACGACTACTGTTGCAACAGATGATTATGAAGATCGCCTAGAGGAATGGGAGAGTATTCAGAGTAAGATCTTATCTTGGTTTATTAATACCTCTATTCCCTCCATTCATAATCTTCTTCCTCGTCTTGAGACTGCTAAGGCTGCTTGGAAGTTTTTGGCCGATCGCTATAATTGTACTAATGATTCAAGCTTGGAGTTCCACATTGAATCAAAACTTTATCAAATGCGCCAAGAGACAGGTCAGTCCATTTCTGATTTTTATTCTCAGACTTCTACTATGTGGGAACAACTCTCTGCTGCAGATCCTCCACTAGTGTGTTCTAAGGACATTGAGCTCTTTGTCAAATATCGGGATCGCCGTAAATTTATGCACTTCATGATGGGTTTGCGTGAGGATTTTGAGCCTACTAGGGCTTCTTTGCTTAGCCGGTCTCCTACTCCTTCTCTTGATGCTGCAGTGAAGGAGCTCATCTCTGAGGAAAACCGTCGACCTGCTCATCACATGTCATCATCTGATCATGTATTGGCTACACCATCTCCACAGCCTCCCATTGCTGCATTCACTGCTCCTCCACGAATAAACTCTGGGCGTTCCACCTCTCAGTCTTCCAAAGGTATTCGCTGTGAGTTTTGCCGTGCTAAAGGTCATGACATCTCAGTTTGTCGCAAGCTGCAGAAATTTATGCAAGAGCAGAATAAAGCTTCTCTTTCTCGGGCAGCTGCTGTATGTCCTTCTGATCCATCGGTTCCTACAGGTCCATCTTTGGCTTCCTCACTTACTACGGCTGATATCGAGGCAGTTGTTCAACAGGTTTTATCCCGTACTTCCACTGCCCTTTCTGCCACCTCAGGTAAACAATCTTGGTTTTTTGATACTGCTTGTTGTAACCATATGACTCCTGATGAATCCCAATTTTCTGATAAGGCACCCTTAGAACATCCTGTCACCATTTACACTGCTGATGGCACTCCTATGCCTGTTAGTCATAAAGGAACAATCTCTTCTCCTTGTTTATCCCTTAGTGACACTTTTCATATTCCAAAGTTATCCCTCAATTTGCTTTCTGTTGGTCAACTTTGTGAATTAGGCGTAGATCTTCTATTTACTAATCATGGTGTGGATGTGCAGGATCCCCGGACGGGTCAAGTGCTTGGGACAGGCCGTAAGGTTGGTCGCATGTTTGAGGTGAAAGATTTGAAGATTCCTTCACAAGTTATTTCTGCAGCTGCTATCACTGCCACCTCCTCACCTGATCTATGGCATGCTCGCCTTGGTCATCCATCCTTATCTCGTCTTCAGTTGTTAGCTTCTCAAGGTCATTTAGGTTCAGTTCAGTTTCAAAAATTTGATTGTACTTCTTGTCATTTTGGCAAACAAACAAAATTACCCTTTAATAAAAGTGACTCATTTTCTTCTGCACCTTTTGATCTTATACATTCTGATATTTGGGGTCCTGCACCTGTTCCTACTGAGGGGGGATCTAGATATTTTGTCATATTTGTGGATGATTTTTCTCGATATACTTGGATTTATCTGTTTCACCATAGGTCTGAACTTGTGTCTATTTACCAAACATTTCATAAAATGATTGAAACACAATTCAATCGCACTGTCAAAATTTTTCGATCAGATAATGCTCAAGAATATAATGATAAATCTTTCCTATCCTTTTTAGACAATCATGGTACACTTACTCAGCGGTCTTGTCCTTATACCTCTCAACAAAATGGTCGTGCAGAACGAAAACATCGTCACATTCTTGATGTTGTCCGCACCCTTCTCATCTCTGCCTCTCTTCCTGAGCGCTTCTGGGGTGAGGCTGCACTCACTGCTGTATACACCATTAATCGTATCCCTTCACCAACTACACACAACAAATCACCATTTGAGCTTCTCTATGGTCAAACCCCCGACTACTCTTCTCTTCGGGTTTTTGGTTGTGCTTGCTTTGTTTCTCTTCCTCCTCATGAACGAACAAAGCTCCAACCTCGTGCTCGTCTCTGTTGTTTCCTTGGTTATGGTGTATCTCAAAAGGGGTTTCGCTGCTATGATCCCATCTCTCATCGTCTTCGTGTCTCCCGTCATGTTGAGTTTTGGGAACATCGTCCTTTCACGAGTCTTCAGCAGTTTTCTACATCCTCTTCCTCTGAGTCTCCTATTTTTACTGATCTTTTCCTCCCTCTCTATCCTGAACTTGTGGAGGATTCTTCAACATCGGCTGCCTCTCCAGACGACTCATCTCCGGTTCTGTCCCCGGCATATGACCCGCCTGTCTTGGATCCTGTGGCACCACCCTCTCCTGAGTCTCCTGATGGTCCTGAACTTCGTCATTCCACTCGGGTAAGCATTCCTCCCCCTTATCTCTCTGATTATCACTGCTCTTTTGCCCTTGCCACCCTCTATGAACCTCATACCTATCGTGAGGCCCATACTGACCCTCTTTGGCACAAGCTATGAATGATGAACTAGATGCCCTTCATAAAAATCACACTTGGGATATGGTTGATTTGCCTCCTGGTCAGTCTGTAGTAGGTTGTAGGTGGGTTTACAAGATCAAGACCAAGGCTGATGGATCTGTTGAACGATACAAGGCTCGCCTAGTTGCCAAGGGCTTTACCCAAGAATATGGCATTGATTATGAGGAAACATTTGCTCCTGTTGCTCGCCTTAAATCTGTTAGATGTCTCATTGCTGTGGCTGCTGTTCGCCGTTGGCCTCTTTATCAAATGGATGTGAAGAATGCTTTCCTAAATGGAGACCTTCAAGAAGAAGTGTACATGCAACCACCCCCTGGCTATCCACACTCAGGCAGTCAAGTTTGTCGCCTTCGCCGTGCTCTTTATGGCCTTAAGCAGGCTCCTCGAGCTTGGTTTGAAAAGTTCAGCTCAGTTGTTGCTCAGCAGGGTTTCACTTTGAGTCCTCATGACACTGCTCTCTTCGTCCGAAGATCTTCTGCTGGTATCACTCTTATTCTTCTCTATGTTGATGATATGATTATTACTGGAGATGATTCTGCAGGTATCCGCTCTCTTCAGCACTTCCTTAGTCAGCATTTTGAGATGAAAGATTTGGGCACTCTCAGCTATTTTCTTGGGCTTGAGGTTACCTCATCCTCTGATGGATACTATCTTTCCCAAGCTAAATATGCTTCTGATCTCCTCTCCAAAGCAGGTATCACTGACAACAAGACTGTTTCCACTCCTTTGGAATACAATGCAAAGCTCACACCCTTGGATGGTGAACCTATCTCTGATGCTACTCGCTATCGTCAGTTGGTTGGTAGTCTGATCTATCTCACTGTTACTCGTCCAGATATTTCACATGCTGTGGGTATGGTTAGTAAGTTCATGGATGCCCCTCGTTCTGTCCACTATGCTGCTGTTCTTCGGATTCTTCGGTATGTCAAGGGTACACTTTATCATGGTCTACACTACTCCTCTCGGTCTTCTCTTGAGCTCCATGCTTATTCAGATGCAGACTGGGCAGGTGATCCGACTGATCGATGCTCTATCACAGGTTTCTGTTTCCTGTTGGGTACTTCTCTTGTCTCATGGCGTAGCAAAAAGCAGGATGTTGTTTCCCGTTCCAGTACTGAGGCCGAGTATCGTGCCCTTGCCGACACCACCTACAAGCTTGTTTGGCTTCGCTGGCTCTTGGCTGACATGGATGCTCCACAGCCCACTGCTACTCCTCTTTATTGTGACAATCGTAGTGCTATCTACATTGCTCATAATGATGTCTTCCACGAACGTACCAAACACATTGAGATCGATTGCCACATCACTCGCCAGCATCTCAAGAAAGGCAATCTCAAGTTGTTCTCCATCTCATCTGCTGACCAGCCTGCTGATATCTTCACCAAGTCTCACCCGCCTGGTCGTCTTCGAGATCTTATATCCAAACTCCAGTTGGCTTCTTCCTTGCCACCTCGAGTTTGAGGGGGGATGTTAGTGTATAGATTAGGCTATATTAGCCCAATGGGCTTAGCCCAGTATATTACTTGTACTACACTTATATTGCTTGTACTGCACACATACCTAGCCTTACTTGTACTGCACACATACCTAGCCTATATAAGGCTCTCTTTTGTACATTGTTTTATACACATTATTATACGACTATTCAGTCATTCTCTCTCTCTTTATATTCTTAACACGAGCTTCCAAGTCCACTCCAAGATCTGCCGGGAAGATGGTAGATAGAAGAATAATGATCTTCCAGTTCAGCAGATCGAGTCTTCAACCGGAGTGGCTTCCTTCCTTTTGCTTTATTTGTGGTGTTTTGGGTTTTAGTGGGTTTCTAGGGTCTGATTTTCAAGATCTAGCCGATTGGAGGATGGGGGTTATTGTGAAACATTGTGCTGCTTGCCGAGGAGGGTTGGAGGAAGAACGAAGAGAGGAAGATCCCGGTCAAAGTCCGGCGGCTGTGGGTCCGAGCCTGGGTATGGAGAAAGCCAGAAGTTCATTTATGCTGGCAGTCTACTCCTTAAGCCCAGCACCTTCCTTTGTTGAGCACGCATGTGTTTCCCTTTGGTCCCCTGAGGACAAAAATCGGTTTTGGGCTTCAAATTGTTGTCGTCGGCCTCTGGACTTCCCTGTCCGATTACCACAAGTATTTTTTCTCCTCCTTTTGAGCCCACCACTTGAGCCAAAGCAAAGAGATCCCAAATGGTTAAGAAGCAAAACCTTAGATTCTGCTGTGCTCTTGGGTTCTTTGAGGAATGGGGGTTGATATTGTCTGTGTTTTCTCCAGTGTTTAGTTGTATCTCTGTTGTATCTTTCTTTTAAGATGAATGAATATTTCATGTTTCTCATCAAAAAAAAAAAAAAAAAAAAGGGCCAATATTAGTATATAGTCTATTACATCTAAGACCAATAAGGTCATATAATCAAAGCGATGACAACTTCACAGGTAAAGTGTCTAAAATAACAAAAGACCGCTGGAGATGAACTGTCATTCTTGCAAGCTAGTTGACACAGGCATTTGCTTCTCTAAAGTAATGCTTCAGCTTCCACCTGGGAATTTGGTTCATTAAGTTCTTGTAGTCATCAACCAAAGGGGGGCATAAACAGCAAGAGAGGCAATGTTGCTGTTCAGGAGTTCCGCCACTGATTTAGCATCAAGTTCTATATATGATCAAGCTTTGAATACTTATAAAATTTAATAAAAAATTATAATTATATTATATCCTAGAACACAAAGTGTCAAACTAAAGTATATTAACTAGAAAATCCACTGGACAAAGTGGAGCTCGCTGTGCCTTCCGAAGGATAGGGGTGGTATGGGATTCAAGGAACTCCAAAAATTTAATGATGCCATGCTTGCGAAACAGGTGTGGCGGCTGCTAGAAAACAAGGATTCGCTGTTTCATAGGTTCTTCAAAGCGAAGTTCTTCCCGAACGGGTCCATTCTTGAAGCTAAAGAGGGGAACGGTTCTTTTGCCTGGAAAAGCATTTTGAAAGGCAGGGCTGTGATTAAGAAAGGTTTGCAGTGGAGAGTTGGAAATGGTGCATCTGTCCGAATTTTCCATGATGATTGGCTTCCAAGCCCCCACTCTCAAAAGGTAATCTCCCCTCCGGACTTTCTTGGTAGTGATGCTATGGTGTCAGTGTTGATTGATCACAGTAAACGATGCTGGATTGATGAGTTGGTTGACAACTCCTTCTTGCCCCATGAAGCTGCAATGATCAAGGCTATTCCTCTTAGCTTGGCTGGTGAGGAGGATGTACTTTTTTGGTCTGGAACTTCAAATGGACTTTATTCAGCCAAGTCTGGCTACAAGTTGCTTATGGAGGATGAATTGAGAGAATTACCATCTTCTTCTGATTTGTCCTTGTCCAAAAAAATTTGGAAGGGTGTTTGGAGCCTACGGGTTCCAAATAGAGTGAAAAATCTTATGTGGCGAGCTGGTTTGGATGCACTGCCCACTAAAGCAAACCTCAAGAAAAGAAGAATCTTGCCGGCTGACTCTTGCCCTCACTGTAACCTTGGCAAAGAGACCTCTCTCCATGCACTCTGGTCTTGCCCGTGTCTTAAGCAGATTTGGATGGCTCATTTTGGCTGGTTAGTCAAGGCTGCTGGGAACTGCACATCCCTGCTGGATATCTTCCAGCTGTGCCAGGAAAAGAGTAACCTCCTGGATCTCTTTGCAATGACGGCTTCACTGATCTGGGCTCGTCGGAACCAGCTCCGTACTGGTGATCCGGCAATCCCAGCGTGCCGGGTCAACTCCATGGCAGTTGACAGCCTCCATGAATTTCAGCTTGCTTCATCTCCTCCCCTGCGTGCTCCGCCCACTGTCAGCCCTCCTAAATGGTCGCCTCCCCCCCCTGGTTGGCTTAAAGTCAATTTTGATGGAGCATTATTCTCTTCCAGAAATCTGGCTGGTTTGGGAGCAATTATTCGTAACGACAAAGGTCTTGTTATGGCTGCCTATTCACATCCTATTCCGCTGCCTACCTCGGTAGAGACGGTGGAAGTGTTGGCAGCCCGTAGTGCGGTCAGTTTGGCTAAGGAGCTGAACTTTGATCAGGTGATCGTCGAAGGGGATGCGGAGGTAATTATTAAAGCCATAAACAATGGTGGATTCTTATCCTCTAGCTACGGGCACATCATCAGGGATATTAATATTCTATCCTCAGCTTTCCACAATGTACGCTTCTGCCACACACGTAGACAAGGAAATAGAGTTGCACATAATTTAGCTAGAATGGCTTGTAATTTTTCTTCCTTTCAAGTCTGGATGGAGGATGTTCCCCCGGACTTAGCATCTGTGTATCTTTCTGATTTGCCTGATTAATATAGTTTCTCCCCCCCTACTTGGGGTGGCTTCTCAAAAAAAAAAAAAAAAGAAAACCCATTGATTAACTATCAATTTATTTTTAACCGTTGTGGAGCCAACAGTAAAAGAATTCAAAAGGTTTTTCGACCGGTCAAAGTCTATTTATTTATTTTTATTAAAGTTTTAATGGTTTATTCTTTTTTTTAATAATAAAAAAATGTCCAACGTTTTTTTTTTTAAGTATATTAAAATTATTAGGCTACTAGCAAAATATATATTTAGTAACAATAATTTAACACAACCTTCACCACCTCATTGCCGATTGAATATTGGAGGACCAACACCACATACTTGAGGGCTTTGGACGATCTCGGGGAGATGCATTTGGTTTGGTTGTGTGGCTTCATTTACTGTATGTTTGGGTGTGACTTCATTTGTTGTGAGCTGGATTGCATTTTCTAATTATTTAATTTTATTCTAATTGGGTCCTGAGAAACCGAAGGAAAGTCAAAATTTTGTTACTTACCTTTGCAATTTGGGATTGCTATGTTTGGTTTGATTTTACATTTTATGTAGGCATTTCTTTGATTTTATGATTTTTTTTCTTCTTCTTGGGGATGGTGTTGATGGAGCTTGAATTAGTGTTTTCTTATAGAATTTTAGATTCTATTTTTGTTTAAGGGTAAAATACAGTTAGCATCCTTAAGATTTGAGTTAATGACAATCAAGTCTATTACTTTTCAAACTAACAAACTTAGTCCCTAATCACTATGAGAGAAATGAGAAAAATGAGTAACGTTTTAGGGTCCAAGTTGGGTTTAGAGATCAAGTTAATCAATTTTGAAAAGTCTTGAACTTAGTTTGCATTAGTACAAACCTCAAGGGTTTTAATTGTATTTTACCCTTTGTTTAAAATAAAATTTAATAATTTTTGGTATTAAAAAAAATTGGCAACAAATGTGAAATTTATGGACCAAAATGATGAAAATGAAACTTAAAGGACAAAAATGACAATTTACTAACTTAAAGGGTGTAATTTATATTTTTACATAAAATGAATTATTGTGATACCCAAAATTTTGTATATTGAATTGGATTGGTGGAAGCTTAGGTTGAGTAACTCGTCTGAATCTCACATTGAATGATTACAAGGTCAAACTATGCTATATTAGATTATAAGAAACCCTACTTGTAACTTTGGCAATTTTTTTTAGTGTATAATGTAAATGTGGTTAACGTTTATAATAAGCCCAAATATTTTAATAGAAACATTTCTTACATTTCAGTCATTCACTTGCTGAAATAAATGGTGATCATGCCAAAAAATTCTAGCTACACTACCCACCAGGTCCACCAATTAAATGAATTTCTCTTATTATCTTGTTATGAACTATATCGTGAAAATTTTCATCAAATTTTACATTTAGTTTTTTAAATTTATTTGCTTATATACACCTTTTTAAATCTAGCATGCCACAGACCAAATAAAGCCGTTGATGAGGAATTGAGGATTGACCCACCTCTATCACATCTCTATAAAGGCCCACTAGCTGACGCATAAAGTCCATCCTCATCCCAAATAAAGAAGGGAGCCCAAGAACCCTATATAATCACAAGCATTTTGTTGAATATGTCATGAGAAAAGTGTGGAAATAGGGGTTTTTTTTTGTTTTTTTTTTTTTTTGAGAAGATAGTGTGGAAATAGTTGGAAGTTCATTTATAATTTTATACACACAGTCTTCTATATCCAAAAGAAAAACCCTTGTATGGCACGTCTATATGTATATACAGGTTCAAAAGTTGTTTCTGTACACAGTCCCTTAACAAGCCAGCAGAAAAAAATCAGCCCTTCCGTACCCTTGAAGAGTAACACATTGATCACTTGCAAATTTACTACTATCTGAAACAAAGGAAAAACTATTAGAAATACATTTCTAATTCATCTTTTACTAAAGCATAAAGACTATAAATTATAAATTAAATCAATATTGACCGAACTGCAAGTGATTGTGCCAAAATAATACATAGTCAGACATGCCTTAATTACCAGAACTGGGCTATCTTTTGCTCATAACGAAGTTCTGTCCTAGACTTCTAGCAACAAATTCATCCAGTTCATTCTTAATATATGGTTTTCTTAGTAAAACTATAAGATATAGAACCTCCTTGAAGGTCTCCCAATCAATTGTAGTGCATTTACTACAGGTCAAGAATTAAACAATGTTATAGAAGTATCATTGACTTGTTCTACTTCTTGATAGGAAAAACATGCATACTTACGCTTTTGTTAACAATTTATCCAAAACAGTTTCAAGAATGTGTAAGCAAATAGATCATATGCTATGAAATGGTTTTATTTGACTTTTTGTAGATTTTTACTTTTGCTGTCACATAAATTTTTAGAAGCCATTATTATTACTACTATAAAAAGTTAAAACTATTTCAATGAACTCATTATTTATATTAGAATATAAATAAATAAAAACACTCATCATTAAACAAATTCATATTAAATTACGTTTTATCTTTTTCTAATTTATGGCATCTTTTCTTTATAATTATATATATATATATATATATATATTTTTGTTACACTCTAGTCAAAACCAATTAGAAATTTAGAACTCATTGTTTTATTAGAAACTCATCACTAAAAATAAATTATGGTTAAATTATATTTGATTTTGCATATAATTTAAGTTTTTTATTTTATTTTATCAGAACTCAGTATTTATAAGAATAAAACAACTCATTACTAAACAAATTCATTGTCACACCACCTGTGTCTTCTACAACGTAGTAATGTTTGTTTGTAATAGCATCGCGTGGGTGGGCAATTCTAGTCTATAGGGCATCTAGAGGGAGTCCTCCTGAGAACTAAATTCAGAGGATTCAAACTCAAGGCATTATCCTCATTCAAACCACATTGGAGTAAGTCTTTGTCACTGAAGACTGGACCACTCACCTCATTAATAATACCTTGCATCTTTTATACAAGGAGGCCCATGAATCTCTTTTTTACACACATATATGTACATATAAATATTTTTTGATCAAAGTACTTATTAGCGACTAGTATATTCTACAACTGCTGGTATAATTTAGTATTCCAGGGTTGATTGATATGTTGAGAAGGAGACTAAAAGTTAAGATTTGCATCCCCTGGTAACTGCATTCTGAAAAATAAATGAAAGAATTTGTAATGGTAATAATCAAAGGAATGGTACATTAAGAACCAAACCTCTCATATTCATTTGTGAGAAACAGCCCAATGATTTCACTTGAGAAGCCTGCAAAAAGATCATAATACAAGTGAGCCACCTAGTTGACAAGCCAGAAAAAAAAAATCTAGTAAACTGAGTTTGATCAACCACATACGCATCGTGAACAACCATAAGATGGCCATGGTCAAGAAGGATTTCATGTAAAATGGGCATAAACTGAGGCCAGTATCCATTAAGCTCTTCCTCAACTTCTTTTGCAGTTAATTTCTTACTCCCTGGCTATCTTACCAATGAAAAGATTCTTAAAATAAAATAAAAATAGTTTAATTCTTTTGTTGAATTTTGTTCGTAAAAGTGTTTGTGAACTTACATCTCGATTAAAATTATTGTCCTTAAGGTGCACCACAACATTTCTGCAAAACCTCATATAAGATATGGCAGACTGCTTGTATTGAAAAACTTTCCTTTGTTTGCTGGACAAATTTCGCAGGGTCTTATAACGATTAAGCACCATATGAAATGTCTTGACATTGTGCTTCCATTTACATTTACCAAGCTTTTTATTTAGTGCCAACACAAAGGACTTTTTGGACTTCCCAAAATACAAGATCGTATGAGCAATCACCCTGTAGCTCAATCTTTGTAAAGGGGATAGAAAAATTGGATGATTTTCAATATTGAGCAACCTGGACCAGAATAACAAGAAGTATAAGTGAGATATTTTTAAGTCTGTGTGTGTGCGCGCGCGCGTGTGTAAAGTTTACTTGCATACCGGCTGGGCTTTTCTGTTGAAATGTAGGTAACAAACAACTCAAGTTCTTTTGGAATGGCATGTTGCTTCGTTCCAAAGGATCTTCTAATAATGGTGGCCAAGTGCAAATGATCTGAATAATCATCTAGACTAGTCTTAGAAATATCATTTACCATTCCCGTAACCTTCGCCCGACCATTCACGATCACAATATTTGTCTCACTTAAATTGCCATGACATCTCTTTTTTACATGATGAAGATAACCAATGCCCCTTAAAACATCCCTATCACATAATCAAGAAACAAGTGACAATCTGAGTTTTAATGAAGACAAAGGAATTAAATATATATTACCTAAGAATTTGAAGAAATTCTGGATTCAGATTTTTGCCTTGTTGATCAGAGAGTGCATTCTCTTGTAACCATTGTTTGAAATTGTGTTCATAGTGCTCCATTACATAGCAAACTTGGTTACAGTTCTGATTGAAGCAACAAATATTCTTCAACACAAACTCATTAGAGCATGCAACTGCCAGATTGTACGATTCTCTACTTAATGCATGATCTCTGGGTGCAACATTATATATGACATGGCCTATGTTCTCTACATTGACTTGATGCACCCCATCATTGATTCTTTTTACCAAATCACGTTTCCGCTTTGGAGGAACCAATAATCCTTTGATGCCAGAATTCTGAATTGTGAATTATGGGGTAAGTAACTAAACAGTTAAAAAAGAGCTACTATACCTTTATATGGTAATGATGGATTAGAATTGTAATATGCATTAATGGATTGATGAAGAAAGTGTCAAATGTTATAAACTTGAAATTAAGGCTTAAACTACTACCTGCTCTAATCCTTGATCAATTACAGTTTGTTCCAACAGCTTAGAATGGTGAATTTAATCATTTAACAATTATTCTAACAAAATTGAAATTGTATATATAATTGGATTATGTAGTATCCACATAGGAGGGTTCTAATTAGTGAACTAAGCCTAGCCCTCCCAGTTGATATGGGACTGTGATGAAAGAACATAGTATTCAAAGAAATTCGAATCACCGTATTAAAACCAACAATTAAGCAATCAAGTAAGAATCATTGTTAATATTATAAATTATTTGAGTTGGTTAAATCCTCTATGGGAAATCAAGAAGAAACATGTCATCACAACATAAAATTATTCAATTTACATCATTAACTCTCTACAATTTACTACCATTTAAGGGGAACCGTCAGTCGTCACCAACAGAAACATTGGGTGAGAAAAAGATTCAAAATATGAATGGCCAATCAAAAGTTAGATAACATAATGTATGTGAAATCTGATTATGTTGGCACTCACAATTCTATGACAAAATTCACGGCTTAAATCACGAAAAACATCCATCCGTGACTGGAGAACATCCTTCAGAAGCACACTTGCAAGAGCAGCCGCACACCAACATAGAATCTTATGGAGTATCTCATTTAGAACCTACACAGTTCATCATTACATAAGCATTACAAAAAATGCAAGCACAGCCATTCACATGTACACACTCAACAGAGAAAGATAAAGACACAATACATCAATATCAGAGTAAACATAAACGAAAGTGCAGATCAGTGTCACAGACACCAGAACATTTACTGCCCCTGCCTCCCTGTCACCCCGCATTCTCTCTGATCAGATTCTTTTCTTTTAATGTCAAGTCCGAGAAAAGCCTCTCAGCTTCAAGAAAAAACTCTGCAAGCTTAAACCAAATGGTCAATAGAAGTAGTTTTCTGTCATTTGCTGTGCGTCCAAGGAAAGTAGTCAGACTCTGAGCTTGGTTCTAAGTGTCAGCGTGGGGGGTGCTGGTAGCTTTGTACCTCATTTTGTTTATTAAAGCGGAATATTTTGTCCTCTCACAGACTCAACTATTCAATGAAGTCCATTGGGCATTGAAGCCTTTAATCCACCACTTGGGTCCACACTCACCTACCTTACGTGAGAACATCAGATCATGAGCAAATATATTCATTAAAAGATGACTAGTGGACCAACATCATCATCTTCGTTGTCACTTAATTGACTCACCACCGTGTACTATTGTACTAAATAAAAAATAATTGTAGCACCCAACAATATGCTATGATTTTAGAGCTAAAAAGAATTAAGGAAAAGGAAAAGCCCTCGGATTCCCTATTTTTAGGTCATGAAATAACAATAATACAAATCTAATAAATTTTTTAAAATTTTTTTGTTAACATTTTAGATGAATTTTTTTGTTTCTAATAATTCAAGTTTTTAAAATGAATTAGTATAATATTACTTTCAAACGAGACCATTACTAATATCGCTTTTATTCTACACAAATCACAATCTATCTTAAATTGTGAAAATTGATGGGTGTCGTTATCATTTACATTATTGTTTATGGGTCTAGTTTAACCAGTAGGGTAATTGTTAATAAACCATTTTATGAAAATTTTGATACAATTTTTATGGGAAATATAAGATGATGTCAAAAAAAATATATTGTTTTTTTTTCCTATAAAAATTTTCTAAAATATATCATAAATCAATACTTTTAAGACATTTGTTAACTTGTCTCATTATTTATTGATGGAATAATAGCATCATTCTCGCTTATGTTATTATTTTATGGGGTTTAATGGTTTCACATCTATTAATGTTTACACTCTTTCACATCATCTTTATACTCTTTCATATCATGTGTAAAATATGAATATCTATTGTAAAAGTGTAAACATAGTTTGAAACAATTTACATCCGAGAATGTGAAACCATTGTTGTCAGTTCCATTTTTGTTCTACTCGGAATTGCCGAGAAATTCCATTTTGATTAGTTAGCTAATACGAATCACCCTCTATTCCATTTCGGCCTAAATTGCAGTCAATTCCACTAAATTTAGACCAATATGACAATTTAGCCAGAATGTGAACAAATGTTTTTCCCCTTAAACCCATCTTGTCATTTGTTTGGGCTTTAAGCCCATCTTCTTCTTTTTTACTTGGGCCTTATCCTTTGTCTAGGCCTAAGGCCTAACTTGTCCTTCATTTTGGCCTTAGGTCCACCTTTAATTTGTCTAGGGGCCTAAGGCTCACCTTTTCCTTTGTCTGGGCCTTATACACATCTTGTTATTCATTTTGGCTCTGGGCCCATCCTTGCCATGTGATTGAGCCTTAAGCCCATCTTGTCCTCAATATGGGCCTTGAGGTCATCTTGTCCTTTGCCTGGGTCGTAGACCTATCCTCATTTTGCCTCAAGGACTTAGGCCCTTTTTTCTTATTTAGGGCATTACCTCTATCATATTCTCTATATAAGTCTTTGACTCATTTTAATTTGGTCATGTCATGTCTAAGGGCACTTGACCCACTTTGTCATTTCCTTTAAGCCAAGGTTTTGGGACCATTTCATCCTTTATTTGGGCCTTGGGCCCATTTCATCCTCTATTTTTGGGCCTAATCAAGCCCATAGTCATTTTTCGTGGACTTTAGGTCCATTCTTTCTAAAAACATCACATGATTCTCTCTTTTAGGCCCTTGCACGTGCACCTATTATCATTTCTCCTTCATTAGGGCTTTAGGCGTGTTGGCATACCTACTTGTTGTATCTTCAAGCTTTATCGTTTTGAATCTTATCTTTCTTGGGCACTGTCTACGCATTATGTTCTTATTCTAGGGGCATGGTCAAATGGGAATTAAATGTGAATTTATTGTCAATAATCTTCATTAAATGATTCTCAGAATGATCAATCTCTCTTGTAGGCAGGGACGGACCCAAGGGAGCCCAAGTCCCCCTGGCCCAAAGAAAAATAAAGAAAAAATTATAGGTTATATTTTTTTATTTGTGGAGTTGGGCCTTCCCTTTTTCAAAACCTTAGGCCTCTTCCTTTCCAATTAGCCTAGTGCAACTAGCAACTACCTAACTCAAAACTTGACAAAACTTAAAAAAAAATAAAAAATAAAAATCCTAATCAACCCAGTATTAGACTACTAGCATCAGGTGTTCTAAAATGCTAAATATTTAGCATTTAGAGCACTAAATACCAAACACACTACTATACCAGACGTTTCAAATGCTATATTAAAGTAGTAAAAGTAAGTTTTGGTTTGTGATATAATTTTTTTTTTGGCAACAGCTGATGCTCTTAAGAAACAATATTATTTTGTATGTGTTTGTGTTTTTTTGTCTTTGTTGGTAGAAAATTGCATCTTAATGTATTAAGAAACAATGATTTTGTGTAGTTATCTTAGTTGATAGTTTGTTAATACTATTTGGATGCCTATTTGAATTTTTTTTCTTATACTTCGGCCCTTTAGCTTGAAATCCTAAGTTCGTCCTTGCTTGTAGGTGGTAACACCTAAAAAGATCTCTCCAAACATACTTTGTCTTAAACCTCAGAAAAAATACCTTGAAAATTTGTACCCTCATCAATTGACCAAATGGTCTCTAGTGATCAATAGTTTTTTTTTTTTTTTGGTGGTCCATCAGCTCTGGGGCTAATCCAAACCAAAGGCAACTAGTGGAGATATGGTAGGAATGTGATTTGGGGATCCATTTTCAAATGGTGGCTGCAACCCCATTTTCCTTGAGATTCAAGTTGGACGATATGATTGTGTAGAAGGATCTTTGGATGTGGTGTGCAAGTTATTTCCATGTAGGGATTTATGAGTGGTGTGCACGCAAAGGTTTGTGGGTCCCACGGTCCAACCGTTGGGTTTAGGAGCATTTGCCCTTCAGGCTTATGTCTCCATTCATTGGGTTCATCCGCACCCACACGTGGGTGCATGAGTCACCCATCAGGCTGACCCAAGTGGTCCCTGACGGGTCTTCTAGAAGTAGATGGGCACTTGTGGATTTTATCATGACGAACCTCAAGCGAGGTTCATTCGCCTAGATGGATGAGGAAAACTACTCTAGGCAAAAATGCCCTTATCACTGATCTTAGTTTATCAAACTATTTCTGCTTCTTTAGTTTAATTCTCATATTAGCTTTATATGTAGAGGCATAAAAACAACAACCACAAGCACTGTACAAATAATGAAAAAAAAAAAAAATTTAACACAAACCCAGCAACCACCGCACCCATAGCATAAATCAAAACAAAAATCAGCACAAACCTCGCACCCATTGCCCAAATCAATGAAAATATCAACACAAAATAAATTTCAAACATCCAAATCTGCCATCGCTGACCAGCAACGACTACTAAATCCAAGCTTTGCAATTCATGATAACTTCGACTACCATGAGAGAGAGAGAGAGAGAGAGAGAGAGAGAGGTGAGAACTGAGAAGAGAGAATTTTGAGAATTATAAAAAAAAAAAAAAAAAAAAGGACTAGCGAGAAGACTGTCTCGCTACAAGTGGCGATCAACAGTTATCGCTAAAATTTTTTGGTTAGTTTATTGAGTCTAATGCGTGGGGTTTTAACTATATTTTTAAACTCAGACCAGTTTTTTCAAATTGATGTGAATGCTCTAAGGTGATTAAAGTCAACAATCTCATGATTTTAGGCTCTTGAATGCTATGTTTAGTTGCATTGATTGTCTCCTTAAGTACATTTTTATTTGCTGTGAAATTTGGATCTTTTCCAATTATAGCTTCTTAATTTGCGTCAATTGTCCCATACATCGTGAAAATCAACTTTTTCATTTAGTTTTTTGTTTACTTACTAATGCATAACTTTTTAAAATATTACTTTTTCTAAGTACAACTATTTAATTAGCTTTTAACCAAATACAATTAGAAGGAAAAAGCCAAATAAATTTGTATCAAATGCTAAACCATCTTAAAGTATAAAGGTTGTCTAACTCTATACAACTCAATTTAACTTGCAGCATGACCACCAAGGGTAGCGATTCAATGGTCACTAAGCTTACACCCACGTGGTTTGGCGGGGATTAGGTTATAGGTTTGACTCACGAAATGGGAATCGTATATGGATTATTTGTATGAAATGCTGACTTAGTACTCATTGATGCCCTAGTGAGGCTGGGGTAGCTATGACTCACTATACCCAATAGGCTGAATGCTACTCTCTATTCACACCCAAGTGGGGAAGCCACCTTTGATTGCCCACTCCTATTCTTTTTCAAGTTTTTTTTTTTTTTTTTTTAAATTACAAAAACAAAAACAAAAACAAAAACAATCTGCAACATGCAAAAGTGATACAAACCAATAAAGCTATTCAGGGGGGATTGACCAACTCCACCACATCTCCACAAAGCTCCTTAGGCCAGGCCTGCAAGCCCATCCTTGTCCCAAATAAAGAAGGGAGCCCATGAACCCTTAGTCAAGCCCAACTTCATAAAGAACATGAATGGCTTGTTGAATGACATTCGAGTTTCATCACGAAATTCTTGGTTGATTCTTACTTTTATTGTCACATAAATTTTTTGAAGTCTACATTTTTCACATTATTTTTTTATTTTATTTTTTTTACATGTCACTTAAGACTCTTTGAAGTAGAATTCATTATTTACATTATAATTATATATATATATATATATATATATATTCATCATTAATTAAACATTGCATCTTTAAAATAAAAAAAATAAAAAAATAAAACCTCATCATTAGAATTATGCAATTCACATTAAATTACATTTGATATTTTTTTTAAATTTAATTACATTGCATCTTTTCTTTATAGATATATAAATTGCTTTTGTTACGTGCTAGCTAGTCTAAACCAATAAGAACTCATTGTTTTTATTAAAATAAAACAACTCGACACTAAAAATAAATTATGGTTAAATTTAAGTTGATTTGTTTATATTAATTACGTTGTTTCTATCTTTAATGTGATGAGTGATTATTAGTAAATGAAAAAGTGATATTAATAGTAGGCTTAGATGAAAACCCACATCAACATTTTGTAAAAATGTTGTAAAATATTTTGTGACTGTAATATTACTCTTTTTATAAGAAGAATAATGCTAGAGATACAAACTATTTTACAAAAAATTCTTCAAATTACTAATGTAGTGAATGATTATTGGTAAATGAAAAAATAATATTAATAATGGGCATGTAAACCAATAAGAAATTAGCCACATCAACATTTTGTAAAAATATTATAAAATAGTTTGTGACTGTAACATTACTTTTTATAAGAATATAACAACTCGTTACTAAACAAATTATATAGGGTCCTTGGAGGGCATTTTGTGACTAAAATTAGAGGATTCAAACTCAACACATTAACCTCATTCAATCCATATATATTGGAGTAAGTCTTTATCACTGGATCACTCACCTTAGTGATGCCTTGCATCTTTTATACAAATTCTCTTTTTTGGATTTTTTTTATGAATATATTTACACACATATATATGTATCATATATATATATATATATATATATATTTTTATTTATTTATTTATCAAAGCACGTGTTAGCAATATTCTACAAATACTGCATCCCCCGGTTACTGTCTATTTTTCACGATGGCTGATTGATATGTTAAGATTTGCATCCCTGGTAACTGTATTCTGAAAAATAAACGAAAGAACTTGTAGTGGTAATAATCAAAGGACCATGAATACAATTTAGCCACATAAAAAAATAAAAATAAAAACCTAACCTGTATCATATCCATTTGTGAGAAAAAAAACCCAATGGTTTCACTTGAGAACCCTACAAAAGACCATGAATACAAGTTAGCCACATAGTTGACAAGCCAGAAGGGGAAAAAAAAAATTATTAAACTGAGTTTGATCAACCACATACGCATCGTGTACAACCATAAGATGGCCATGTTCAAGAAGGATTTCATGTAAAATGGGCATGAACTCAGGCCAGTATCCATTAAGCTCTTCCTCGACTTCTTTCACAGTCAATTTCTTACGCTGCCCTGGCTATATCACCAAAGAAAAAAAAATTCCTCAAACAAAAACATTTAATTCTTTTAATGAATTTTGTTTGTGAAAGTGTTTATGAACTTACATCTTGTTTAACATTATTGTCCTTAAGGTGCGCCACAACATTTCTGCAAAACCTCATAAAAGATATGGCAGACTCTTTATATTCAACGATTTTCCTTTGTTTTTCTGACAAATTTCCCAGGTGATTATAACGATCAAGCACCATAACAAATGTACCAGTAGTTCCGACATTGAGCTTCCATTCACATTTACCAAGCTTTTTATTGAAAAACAGAGAAGAAATTCTGGAAAACTGAAACTCTATTTCATTGAGCAATCAAAAATGAATTGAATTACCAAACTGATACAATCAGGTGCGTATATATACACCAGAGCTATAACTAACTGTTTACAAGAAACTAACTGGAAACTAACAAATATAACAAAACCATACACGTGCCTATCATGTGCTAAGTTAAATACATTTACAGAGCTAAACTACATGCCGTTTCTATTGTTTATGTGAGATGACTATTGTCGTTTACTCTACAAACAGATTCTGTACTCTGCTTCTTATCTGTGCTCTTCATTCTGCTCCTCTTAGTTCCATTACTTCCTTTTGCATCTTGACACCCCCCCTCAAGTGGAAGAGGGGCATGAATATTGACCATATTCAACTTGGATACAAGAAAGGAAAATTGTTGAGCACTCAAGGCTTTGGTTAACAAGTCTGCAATTTGAGAGTTTGTCCTAACATGTAACATTCTGACATACCCTTCCAAGACTTTATCTCTGACAAGGTGACAATCAATCTCTATATGCTTTGTTCGTTCATGAAATACAGGGTTTGCAGCAATATGAAGGGCTGCCTGACTATCACAGAACAAAAGGGCTGCTTGAGGATGCTTTATTTGAAGGTCATGAAGAACATATAAGAGCCAAATGATCTCACAAACTGCTACTGCCATGGATCTGTACTCAGACTCTGCTGAAGACCTTGAGACTGTTTGTTGCTTCTTTGACTTCCATGAAACCAAAGATTCACCAAGAAATATGCAAAAGCCAGTGACAGATCTCCTAGTATCGGGGCATGCAGCCCAGTCTGCATCAGCAAAAGCCTTCAAATGCAATTCTGATTTGCTTGAGAAAAACAACCCTTGGCCTGGTGAGCTCTTTAGATATTGCAAGACCTTATGAGCTGCTTGCAAATGAGGCTCTCTAGGACGTGCCATGAACTGGCTTAGTCTATTTACAGCAAAGGTTATGTCAGGCCTAGTTGTTGTCAAGTATATCAACCTTCCTATCAATCTTCTATAGGAGCTTGGATCTTGCAACTCCTTCCCCTCATACTTACTAAGTTTGAGGTTTTGATCCATAGGCACTTTGGCTGGTTTGCACCCTAACATGCCAGCATCATCCAACACTTCAAGTGTGTACTTTCTTTGACATAAATTGATGCCATCAGTAGTCCTTGCAACTTCAAGGCCTAAGAAAAACTTCAAATCACCCAAATCCTTTAGCTTGAACTGTTGATCCAATAAAATCTTCAACTCATCAACTGCTTGTTTGTTATTACTAGCAATCAATATATCATCAACATAAACTAATAGAGCAATAAAGGAAGTAGAGGTCTTCTTAATGAAAAGAGAGTAATCAGCCTTTGACTGTGTAAACCCGAGGAGAACCAATGCAGTGGAAAATTTGGCAAACCATTGCCTTGAAGCTTGTTTTAGTCCATACAAGGACTTAGTAAGCTTGCATACCAACCCCCCTTTGCTGTGGAAGCCTGGTGGGAGATCCATATAGACTTCTTCCTTCAAATCACCATGTAGGAAGGCATTATTTACATCAAGCTGACAAAGATACCAGCCTTGCACAGCAGCCACGGCAAGAAGACACTTGACAGTAACAAGCTTTGCAACAGGGGAAAATGTTTCAGTGTAGTCAAGGCCCTCTTTTTGTGTAAAGCCTTTAGCCACCAACCTAGCTTTATATCTCTCCACAGTGCCATCAGATTTGTACTTCACCCTATATACCCATTTACAACCAATTGTCTTTTTATGAGGTGGAAGAGCTGTGAGAGTCCAAGTGTGGTTAGCTTCAAGGGCAGAAATCTCAGCTGCCATAGCCTCTCTCCACTTGGGATTTTGAACCGCTTGGTGATAGAATTTAGGTTCCTCAATAGAAGAAATGGCATTACAGAAATGCAAGTGTCTAGGGGACAATTTGGTGGAAGATAGGTAAGAGGATAAAGGGTAAGCAGTACAAGGTTGAACTCGAGATACTTGACTGCACTTATAAGCTTGCAAATAAGCAGGTTTGTGTGAAATCCTAGTTGATTTTCTAATAGGTGGAATGGAAGCAGGAGGTGCAGGATGGACAGAAGGTGAGGAAAGGTCAAGGGTAGCATTAGACTGATTAAGAAGATGAACATTGGACTGGTTAAGGGAAATAGGAGACTGATTAGAAACATCAGAATGACCCAAGGGAACAGGTAGGGAACCAATAAGAATAGAAGAAGTGTCTGAGCAAGGATGGGAAAGAGGAACATGCTCAATAGTAGAAGTAGAGTTGGCAGGTGGAAGTGAAACAGAAATTGGACAAGAGGGAGAGTCAAAATCAGGAGTAGATGAATCAGATAAAGGAAAAGAATTGATACCAAATAATGAAGAAGAAGAAGACTTTGAAAAAGGAAAGGTAGACTCATGAAAGACAACATCTCTAGAGATAGAAATCTTCCTAGTATGAAGGTTAAGAACTTTGTAACCTTTCATATTAAAAGGATAGCCTAAAAAGACACATGGGGAAGCTCTAGAATCAAACTTTAACCGGTGGACAGAAGGGGTTGAGACAAAACACAAGCAACCAAACACTCTAAGATGAGTAAAAGAAGGTTGTTTATGAAACAAAAGCTCAAAAGGAGATTTATGACCTAACAAAGGCATGGGCAATCTGTTAAGCAGATAAGCAGCTGTCAAAATGCATTCTCCCCAATATGCTGAGGGCAGATTGGATTGAAACTTAAGAGATCTAGCAACATTCAAAAGATGTTGGTGCTTTCTCTCAACCACAGAATTTTGCTGAGGTGTATAAGCACAACTCTTTTGATGCACAATGCCATGATCACTATAAAAGTTGGATAAAGAGAATTCAGGAGCATTATCTGATCGGATTGCCTTAATGCTAGTGTTAAATTGAGTCAAAATCATGTTATAAAAAGAAATTAAAAGCTGTTTAACATCAGACTTAGCTTTCATGAGATATACCCAAGTAGACCTAGTGGCATCATCAACAATGGTAAGAAAAAATCTAAAACCATCATAAGTGCAAACAGAATAAGGACCCCAAACATCCACATGAATCAAAGCAAATGGCTCAGTACTCATATTATTGTTTGAAGGAAAAGGCAATCTCTTCTGTTTAGCCAAAGGGCAGATGGTACAAATGTCATTACAGTTGGAAGAAAAGGAAGGCAAAACATCTTGCAAAGATGACAATTTATTAAAAGAAGGATGTCCTAATCTAAAATGCCACAAAATGGACATATCTTTATTAGAGATAGACGCGGAAAAAGCTGACTTGGGAAGCTTGTTGATGGAGAGATAATCTGACAGAGAAGGTGGAGTCCTAGAAGTGCTGTTCTGCAGCAAGTACAAACCATGTTGGACTTCACCCACTCCAATCGTCCTCCAACAAGAAAGGTCCTGAATGAAGCAAAATTGAGACAAAAATACAAGACAAAATGGCAAGCTTTGAGTGAGTTGACTGACAGACACAAGATTAAAGGAGAAGGAAGGAACATAAAGGACATGTTCAAGGGTAAGAGAGTTGGACAGTTTTACAGTACCAATGTGAGTAACACGAGCAGATTCACCATTAGGTAATTCAACAACACAATGGGAAACAGCAATATAAGAGTGAAAAAGTGAAAGAGAACAAGCAATGTGATCACTTGCACCTGTGTCAAGAACCCAAGTACTACCACCAAAAGCAGATCTATTCACAAGCTTAGCAGAGAAAATGGAATGCTTGAGATTACCTGCCAAAGGAGTTGATTGAGACGTGGAAGCTTGGTTGGAAGAAACACTGTTGGCCATAGCAATTGAACTATGTTGAGAATCAGATCCTCCAATCATGGCAAGCAGTTTTTGACATTGCTCCATTGTGAAAGGAAAATGTTGTGGAGTTGGTGTTGCAACAGAATCAAGAGAAGAAACTTGATTTGCCCTTGCTTTGGTCTTATATCCAGGAGGATATCCATGAATTTTGTAGCATTTCTCCATGGTATGACCAAGCAATCCACAATGGCTGCAGGTAGGCCTTTCCTTTCCTTTCTTGAAATTCTTGGAACCAGAACCAAAATTCATTGTTTTGGCTGCAAGGGCCGTGGATTCAACAAAAGGACCATTGTTGCTATGTCCAACTGACCTCTGCCTTTCATCTTGAACCAGCAATGAATATACCTTGTCTACAGAAGGAATGGGATCCATTAACAGAATTTGGCCTCGAATGTGAGAGAATGAATCATTGAGACCCATTAGAAGCTGCATGATTGCTTCTCTGTGATGAAGATTGGAAATCTTTTCATTCACATGGCACACACACTTCTCACAAGAACATAGAGGGAGTGGTTCATAATTCTGTATTTCATCCCATAAGATCGAGAGATTGGTAAAATAATCACTCACAGTGAGTTCCCCTTGAGAAATGCTAGCAAGATCCTTCTGTAATTGGTAAACCCTAGGTCCATTGCCCTGAGAGAACATATTCTGAAGCTTCTTCCAAACTTCCTTGGCAGTTCTCCGATACACCATACTAGTTGCGATTTTAGGGGAAACGCAATTGATGATCCAAGAAACCACAATTTCATTGCATCTTGACCAGCTTTGAACGAGAAGAGGAACTTTCTCCATGGCAGAAGTCAGAGAAGCAGAGCCATCAATTAACCAAAATTTATTCTTGATCCTAAGAGCTCTCTCCATAGATCGTGCCCACGTAGGGTAGTTTTCTCCTCAAAAGCTACGAAGAAATTAGGCGGAAGCAAGAAATGATTGCTCTGATACCATATTGAAAAACAGAGAAGAAATTCTGGAAAACTGAAACTCTATTTCATTGAGCAATCAAAAATGAATTGAATTACCAAACTGATACAATCAGGTGCGTATATATACACCAGAGCTATAACTAACTGTTTACAAGAAACTAACTGGAAACTAACAAATATAACAAAACCATACACGTGCCTATCATGTGCTAAGTTAAATACATTTACAGAGCTAAACTACATGCCGTTTCTATTGTTTATGTGAGATGACTATTGTCGTTTACTCTACAAACAGATTCTGTACTCTGCTTCTTATCTGTGCTCTTCATTCTGCTCCTCTTAGTTCCATTACTTCCTTTTGCATCTTGACACTTTTCATTTAGTGCCAACGCAAAGGACCTTTTCGACTTTCCAAAATACAAGAAAGTATGAGCAATCACCCTGTAGCTCAATCTTTGTAAAGGGGATAGAAAAATTGGATGATTTTCAATATTGAGCAACCTGGACAAGAATAAAAAGAAGTTTAAGTGAGACATTTTACAATAAATATTAATGTGTGTGTGTGTAAAGTTTACTTGCATACCGGCTGGGTTCTGTCTTTGAGATGTAGGTAAGAAACAACTTAAGTTCTGTTGGAATGTCATGTTGCTCGGTTTCGAACGATCTTTGAACAATGGTCGCCAAGTGCTTATAATCTGAATAATCATCTAGATAATTCTTTGAAATATCATTTACCATTCCTGTAATCTTGGCCCGACCATTCACGATCACAATATTTGTCTCACTTAACTTGCCATGACATCTCTTTTTCACACTATGGAGATAACCAATGCCCCTTAAAACATCCCTATCACATAGCCAAGAAAAGAGTGATAATCTAAAAATTGGTTTTGATGAAGACAAATTAAAGAAATCAAATATATATTACCTAAGGATTTGAAGAAATTCTGGATTCAGATTTTTGCCTTGTTGATCAGAGAGAGAATTCTCTTGCAACCATTGTTTGAAATTTTGTTCGTAGTGCTCCATTACATAGCAAACTTGGTTACAGTTTGGATTGAAACAAAAAATATTCTTCAACACAAACTCATTAGAGCATGCAACTGCCAAATTGTACGATTCTCTACTTAATGAATCAACTCGTGGTGCAACATTATAGATGACACGGCCTATGTTCTCTACATTGACTTGGTACACCCCATCATAGATTTTTTTTATCAAATCATGCTTCAGTTTTTGAACCGTGAAACCACTAGTTCCTTCCCTTATGGTATGACAATGACAAGAAGCATGGCGTCTCCTTGGGCCCAATAATCCACTGTTGCCTAAATTCTCAACCTGTCGTATGAATTATGAATTATGGGGTGAGTAACTAAACAATGAGAGTAGCTACTATACCTATATATAAAAAGTAATAATGATGGACTAGAATTGTAATATGCACTAATGGATGAACAAAGTGCTGAATGTTATTAACTTGGAATTAAGGTGTAAATTACTACCTACTTTGATACCATAATCAATTATTATTTGTTACAAATAATTATGCTGTTATGAATAATGAATTAAATAATTTAATTATTATTCTAATAAAATCAAATTATATGTATATACAAAAAATAGAGTTTTAATTTGTGAACTAAATGCCCAGTCCTCCCAATGGAGAGAATATACCCTGTTTCGGGTGTATGTTTCTCCCCCCTAAGGGTTTGTGAGAGGGAGGAAGCATACACCCAAAACATGGAATATTTACTCCTTTTAGTGGGACTGTCATTATAAAAAGTAATATTCAAAGAAATTCGAATCACCTCTATAAAAACCAAAGTAACTAGCAATTTTGAGTTGATTAAATTCTCTTAGGGAAATCAAGAAGAAGCATGTCATTACAGCATAAAATATTCAATTTACAACATTTGCTCGCGACAATTAACTACCATAGTACGTACCATGTATTACACTATTACCTTGGGTGAGAAAAAGAATCAAGAAATTAAAGCCTAATTAAAAATTAGATAACATAATGAAAGTGAAATCTGATTATGTATTACCTATCATATTGCTCAAATAGTTTGAAAGATTAGCATACTCACAATTCCATCACCTAATTCACGGCTTAACTTTCGAAAAACATCCATCCGTGACTGGATAACAACCATCAGAAGCACAATTGCAACACTAACGCGAGCACACCAACTTAGAATCTCATGAAGTGTCTCATTTAGAACCTACAGTTCATCATTACAAAAGCATTAAATAAAATGCATGCACAACCATTCACATATACGTATATGCACACTCAAAGAAATAAAAGAGACAGTACATCGACATCAATATCAGAGTAGACAAAAACGAAAGCGCAGATCAGTGTCAGAGACACCAGAATATTTACTGCCTCCGTCTCTCCCCGCATTCTCTCAGCTTTTTCTTTTTCAGTTTCCGGTACAAGAAAAGAAAATTTCTGGAGCTAAAACCTAATGGTCAAGAAAAGTGGTTTTCTCTCATTTGCTGTGCGTCAAAGCAAAGCAGTCTGATTCTCAGCTTGGCTCTATTCTATATATGTTTTAGTGGTGGGTGCTTTCAGCTTTGTACCTCTTGTTTACGAAAGCAGAATGCTTAATCTGTCACAGCTATTCAATGAAGTCCATTGGGCATTGACTCCTTTGAGCCACCACTTGGGTCCACAGACTCCACACTCACCACCTTAACATGAGAACATATAACATACCATGAATTAAATTCATAAAAATATAGCCAGTGGGTCCAACATCACCATCCTCGTCGTCACTTAATTGACTCACCACCATGTAAGATTATACTAAACAAATGTAGTACCCAACATGTTATGATGTTATAGCTAAAGAGAATTAAGGAAAAGGGAAAAAGTCCTCGGATTCCATATTTTTAACCTTTTTAGGCCACGAAAAGAATGATGTTAGACCTACCGACAGGGCTAATTTAAAGTTGTTTTTGGGTAATATTTGAGATAATAGATTGTAATTTAATCCAATATCACTTTCATACAGGATCATTCTTTCGGCATTTACAATTGTTAAGTTAGAAAATATAGAGAGAATTGAAATGAAGGGGTGATGCTAAAAATTGTTTTGATGCTATTAAAGATGGTTGCTCTTGCTCCAATGTTGCTTGGCCTAACCAATCTATTATTTGTGATGTTTTAGACTTTAGCAAATATTTAGTTAATTGTAATTTTAGTTAGGTTAGGAGAGAGCTTAACTCTGCAGTACATTATCTAGCTAAATTTGTTAATATTCCTCATTACTTTTCTGATTGTTGTAATTTGCATTGTCTTCTTGCTGAAGTTTTGGATGCTTGCAAGAAGGAGATGATGCTTAGTTTATCTTTAATTAATAATATTCTTGATTATTAGCACACACAAAAAAAATCACTTTTATACAATATTGCATCCTACCTTAATAATTGTAAAAAAAAAATTGGAAAATATCCACTTTTTCATATCATGCATGTATAAAATGTGGACATTGTTTGAAACATCTTACATTCGAGAAAGTGAAACCACTATTGTCAATTTCGTTTTGTTCTACTTGATTAAATTACTGGAAAATTTCATTCGAGTTAATTCCATCTCAGAAGAAATTCCGACCCATGATCAATGCATTCCAATAAATTTGCGCGCATTTTATGATTTTAATTTAATAAATAATATGATAAAATATTATGTGATGAAAAATTAGGTCTATTTATTTTGATTAGGATTGTTGTTGTTAGTGTGCGTACGCACACCTAAAGGTACGGTACGTAGACTAAGGAGGTGTACGTACCCAACCATCCATGACCCATCCAGGTTTGTTCTCTTTTCCCTTCTATTTTTCAGTCTTGCACTTTTCACTTTAATTTCTTAGAAATAAATATTGCAGAGCCTAAAATTAAGCCTATCCTCCCCTACAGTGTGATCTGTATGGCCCATATGCATGATTTTAACTTCGATTATGCATTAAGAGGGATCCAACTTAGTTGAATACTGCCTTAGTAAGCCAATCCTTGAATAATGTGTTGTTTTGGGTGTCTTTTACGTTTTCCTAGGGCTCGTACCCTAACTTGAGATTCATGCATGGTTACATTAGACCTCTGCGCAGTAGTCAAAGATGGTTCTTGGAGGTATAACTAGATGACTATTCTTCTTTTTATCTTGGACATGGCTTGTGTCCAGTGGAAGTTGGATGGTGGACACATGTCCACGTGTCCACCATCCAACGTGTCCAGTGGAAACTTCCACTGGACACAAGCCACACCCTTTTATCTTAACCTCTGAGCTAGTGATTTACACCAGTAGTGGTTCCAGAAATTTTTTTTAGGATGATTATTAAAAAAATTAAATTAAACAAATTAAAATTTAATAATAAAAAAATTGAATATATAGAGTTATCGACAAAAAAAAGGAAAAAAATAAAAAAATATATAAAGTTTTACAATTTCATTTTACTAGTTTTCAAATTTTGAAATCGTTACATGATAGTTTATTATCATTATCTATTGCCAATGTGGGTAGTTGTGACCATTTTATTTTGTTAAATTTGTATAACATTTTTACTTTTATACAATTGTCATTATCTACTTGTCATTGTTTTTATAAAAACTAAATGACAAAACTCAACTCATTAACATTGTATTAGTTATTGATCCACACAATCATTCATATATAAAATAATATACTGCTTGTTTACTTAACCAATCAAATACTTGAACAATTGCTAGCTTTACTCTCTTTTTTCTTGAATCACTAACTTTATAAGAAAATTTATTATAGCATGATAACAATACACACGCATATAACAAATCCTCCTATTTCCTAATTATTAAATTATATAAAGTTATATTATATTCATACTGTACACGCACACATCCACACACATCACAATTCACACAAATAACATTATAACAAAAATAAAATAAAAAAAATAACGCACACAATCAATATCAAAACGCACACTAACATACATATAATACAAATTTATAATAAAGCGAGAGACACTCACAAATCATAAACATTTACCCTTTATTCTTAAAGTAGAAAATACATGTGATCAGGGTGTGTAATATTTAAGTCAAGGTATGCAAAATATTTTTAAGGATAAATTAAACTAAAAATAATATATATATATATATATATATATATATATGTATATATTCCAAGTCTAGGGTTCATTCGAGCCCCCTAAATAAAGTGTAGCGTCGCCCCCAGTCTAGGGATCCCTTACCCATGTTTAGGATTGACCCACAACAAGAACTCAAGAAGCATTCAATAAAGACATTAAATTGGTAAACATGGTGGTATTCATGAGCCACGCCCCAAAGGCGCCCACAATTGCTGCTCCACTAGAGACAGAGAGTTAAAGTCTAAAATATTAGTATTAAGCCCATTGTCAAATAAGAATCTTGCTAAACACACCCAACATTTTACATAGGGACACAAAGTTTGTCTTTTATATATCCTATATGGTGTTGGGCTAGGGCACCAAACTCCACTAACTCACAAGCAATTTTTACTTCAGTTTATCACTCCACTGTCTATGTCAGAGCATTCACAGCAGTGGAGCTATAATGCTATAATGCTAAAATTTAGCTCCAAAATCACAAAAAAAAGCTCACAGCAGTGGAGCTATAGGTATAAGTTATACATGATTTGCTACAGTGCACATGTATCTATACATGTGCACTGTAGCTTGAAGCAAAAAATTATAATACTATTTTATTGGTCCACCTTTACTTCTTTACTTTTTTTATTCAATCAAATCTGGTCTCTTCTTCAGCTCTCTCTCACAGAACCTCTCAAGCTCTCAAGCTCTATTCGGTCCAACTCTCTTCTTCAACTCTCTCTCACAAAACCTCTCATTCGTTCAAGCTCGCCTCAAGCTCCGATCTCAAGCTCCGATCTCATCGCCGGCCTCATTCGTTCAAGCTCCGATCTCATTCGTTCAAGCTCGCCTCAAGCTCCGATCTCTTCTTCAGCTCTCTCTCAAGCTCCGATCTCATCGCCGGCCTCATTCGTTCAAGCTCCGATCTCATTCGTTCAAGCTCGCCTCAAGCTCCGATCTCTTCTTCAGCTCTCTCTCAAGC
Organism: Quercus glauca; assembly: GCA_023736055.1. Classification (NCBI taxonomy): domain Eukaryota; kingdom Viridiplantae; phylum Streptophyta; class Magnoliopsida; order Fagales; family Fagaceae; genus Quercus; species Quercus glauca. The sequence continues at coordinate 35,226,121 of CM043326.1, read as the reverse complement.
TCCGATCTCCGTTCAAGCTCTCTCACCCGTCGCCGCCGACCCACGTTCAGCCGCTGACCTGACCCATTTCGGCCTCTCTTCTCTATTTTCGGCGTTTCGGTTTTGCGTTTCGGACTGTGCTTGAGTTTTGGCTTTGTGTTTCAGTTTTGTGTTTCGGGCTGGGTTTTTGTTTTCGACCCACGTTCGGCCGCCGACCTGACCTATTTCGGCCTCTCTTCTCTATTTTCGGCGTTTCGATTTTCTGTTTCGGGCTGTGATTGTGTTTCGGGCTAGGTTTTTGTTTCGGGCATGGGTTTCGGTTTTTGTTTCGGGCTGGGTTTATGTTTCCGGCTGTGATTTTTCTGCTTTCTTTTTTTTTTCTTCTTCAATGGTTTTGATGGGCACGGCGGAGTTGTGGTTGTGTAGTGATTTTTATGGGTTTGATGGTGGTGGTTGTTTTGTGTTGGTTGTTGAATGAAATATTATTTTATTGGGGTGTTTATATTATTTTATTGTGTTAGAAGCTTGATAGGATAACAAAAAATTACATCTATATCTCGTCCAGATGGGTCGTCCATCTCGAATGGTTAGCCAGACATCCAAGACGATCTCCTATTCGTCCAGAGCCTTCGTCCTTGAGATGTTAACTAATTGAATAAAACTCAACTAAGGCGAAAGAGTCGTCCATATACGAAGCAGATGAACGACCAAACAACGACATGACATAAGGTCGTCCATAGGGTCGTCCATAGACATTGTACATGGACGACCATACAACACTTAACAGATTCTGGAGCAAGTAACCAACTTGTGTTCATCACCAGCAGTTTCTTCTAAGTATAAAACTTCCATCGGCGGTTATCGCTTTTATAGCCGTTGGGGAAGTTATCTCCGTAACACCAGTTATTCCATAAATCTTGGAGAGGTTACTAAGCCAAGTAACCATCCCGAGATTCCCTATATAAAGGATCGGTCTGAAACAGGCAAAGGTATGAAAATTCTGAGATTTTACTCCCAAAAAGTTGGAACTTCATTTCCTTGTTGAGAAGACTAACTTTATCATTGGAGAGTATTTGACCAGTCCACCCCGGTCACTTCCTTCAGTGTTTCTTCTTCTCAGGTCTTCGCTACCGCCGTAGCCGACCGAAGCCGAAGTGTTCAACCAACTGATTTCACACATCATCAAAGCTAAAATAGATCCACTGCTGTAGCATGTGTGTAGGTAAAATAGATAAAGTGACTTTTTGTGGAGCTAAATAGCTAAAATTTTACAACCACTGCTGTGAATGCTCTCATAGCCTATAATGAGTTTTAAGCACATTAACAAGTTAGTCTGTCAAGTGTCAACCAACATGGATCCACTTGATTCATGTTGAGATGACTTAATAGGTGTCCTACGTATGGGGAACCTTTTGGAGCCATAACCATAAGGATGAAGCCCTATCTCACTATCTGGTTGACCAACACGCGGTAAGCCATAGTGAACTACCTCTAGGGTTAACCAAATTGCATGTGTTTGTAATTAAATTTGTTTCTTTTCAAAAATTAAAAAATTAAAAATTTCACAAAATACTTTCCTTTCAAGTGAATTCTTCCTTTTTCAAAAAGAAAATGTGCAAAAGTTTCAAAAATATTTTTCTTTCATTTGCCCTTTTCCAAAAAAAAAAAAAAAAAAAAAAATCAAAAATCAAGAATCCAAAAAATTGTTTATTTTGTTCTTCAAAGTCCTTCCTTTTTTTTTCCAAAAAAAAAAAAAAAAAAAACATATCCAAAAATCTTTAAAAAAAAAACGCAATAACACAAATTTCTTTTGTGTTATCTTTGAATTATTTTAAATATATTTAATAAAAGTATCAAATTATTACTCTCTTTTTTTCCCTATTAGAATAGCAAATATTGATGACTTCATATAGAGAATGTCTATCTCTCTTTTTCCTCCTTTCCAACTTTTTACTTTACCAAATGAGAGAATTTATTCATCCTTTATTTTTTCTTCCACGTCTTCCATCATTCTCTTGATTCCTTGTTAAACACACAATAACAGACTTTTACTAATGAAGTTAGTTGAAGACATGACTTGTCAAGAATCACACACATGAACATATCAATTATCAAAAAGCATTACGTTATAAAGCATATAGATGCAAACGCATATGCACACAAAACTTTATATAAACAAACATGCATGAATTAAAAATTTACTTGTCAGTTCACTTGCACACACTTATATATGCACAAATGAGTGTGTATATTATGGATTTAATATTGTAACTAATTAATGTTGTTAACAAGTAGATAAAGTTGGAGACAGCGCCAATTGATGCAAGATTTCCCTTAATGAACCAAACACGACATTGCTACACATGCTATACCTTGAGTACCACAAGTGAGTAACTCTTTATTCTTTTCTCTCCATGATTGTCATCTGTATTTCTCACAAACAGTTTCACCGGTTGGTTTGAAATGACACATCATCATCATCTAATCTTAGGCTTCTAAAAAGTAGAAATTAAAACATCTCAAACCAAAAAATAGACAGAAACCCCAACAACTTATTTAACATTGATAAAAGCTAAATTAAAAACAAAAAAAAAAATTATTGATGTTCTTTGTTGATTTAAGTCCATTCAGAAGAAAGGTAAACATGCACCTGAGTGTGAGAAGTTTGCAGACTATTATTGATCGATGTTTCCTCTTGAATGGGTAAGAAATAATCAATACATATATAGTTATGGCATTTTTGTTGAATTCTTATGTTATGGTGAATTTTTAATTTCTGCAGATTCAGAGGTGGAATGAACAAAGAGAACAAGGAATATTTCCTGGTCCAATCTAGAAAGAAACCAACATATGGATATTTGGAAGTTATTTGTCTTCCTAGTTCCTTTGTATACATATATATATATATGAACCATGCAATCATGTATAAGAGTAATATGATCTACAACATAATAAATGCATGGTGACCATAAGAAAACTCATCATGCTTACTTGAAATTTAACATTAAAGCAATCTAGGAAGTCTTTTTTAAAACATTTAATGAGATCCTTTCAGTGTTACAAAAAGGGGGAAAATAATTGTCTTTCTTTTTCATTTTTATCAAATAACAAGATTAAGCAGTGCATATTTTTCCCCTAAAAAAAAAAGTAGTGCATATTTTATTATGGGTTAGAATACTATTTATAACCTTTAAGTTTGAGGTTGCTTGTACGTAGATCCTTTTCTTAACATGAAAACTTGTTATTTATCTTTCTTTTCCTTCACATTAGTTAGGATTCTATCATTAACTTACAAAAAGCATTAACTTCATATTGATATTGTGGTTGATACTGTTGATCACAACTTTTTGAAAGTTTACAAGTAACTCATTGCTCTAAGATTATGTGAATCAACATGTAACTCATTGCTCTAAGACTATCATGATGAGAAATAAAAATAAAAATAATAAAATAGAAAGAGAAGATTTTACCCAAATGCGTATCTTTGGATTTTTCATGTTATGAAAGCATAGCAAAAATCTAACTAAGCATGATATGATTGAATACTAGGAAAAAAAAAAAAATCTAACAACAAAGAAGCGAAAAATTACTTTCATTACTTTCTGGTGTGTGAATGGTTGACGATGATGGGAATATACACGAAATTCCAAGATCTATGAATATACACGAAATTTCTAGATCTGTGAAATGCAGAAATAAAGAAAAATTCCAAAGAAAAATAATTACACAAGACAGTATTTACGTGGTAATTTGCCTACGTCTACAAAGTTAAAGGAATTTCAATATTTTTAGAGAAAAAATACAAGATGCAGCAGTACAGTTTTCTCCCTCAAAAGCAACATAAAACCGTAATCTCCAAAATAACAGTTTTTATATCTTGCGCACAGATAATAGGCTACAAAACAAGCCAAAATTTTTTTCCCAAGCCTCTGCTCTATCGACTGAGCCTCAGAAAATCTCTCATTAAAAGCTATAACAATATTATTTCGGGTTGGGTCATAATCCGGGTCAAACACAACTAGGCTCCACAAAGCTCAACAGACGAATCCAATGGTGGATTGTTTATCCTCTGTCCTTACTATCACTTTCGTTCTTGGATTGTCTCCTCCAAAATTTCACCTTGTTATATGGCTTTCTCAAAAGATGGATGCTTGTTGATGAAGCTTTGCTTCCCTTGGTGACGTTGATGAATGCAGTGACCTAAAAAACTACTTGGATTTTGTCTATATGAATGGTTTATATGGATTCCTAAGGGTTTATGTGTTGGGTGTTGGTGTGGAAAAAGTATTTTGTATCAAATGATACTACGTCATCCGTATCAAAACTTAACAAATGAGAGACGTGTGTAAAAATAACTACTCACTAACACATGCCTTTCATTTATTAGTAGAGTAATTATTTTTTATTGACATGTCTCACACTTATTCGATTTTGATACTGCTAACATGGTATCATTTGATACCAAATACCTTCTTACTGGTGTGTAGTGAAAAATGGGGAAGAAGACCAAGAAAATTTGTAGGTTTAGGTGTGTTGTCAATTAACTTTGGTTTACAGAGGCTTCAAAAATCTCCCATGAGTGAAAATTTGGACCTTCTAACGTACTTATGGTACTTTATATAAAGTTGAAGGAGTATTGTTATATCCACAAACTATTTTACAACATTTTTACAAACTATTGATGTAACTAGCTTCTTATTAGTTTTCATCTAGGCCTATCATTAACATCATTTTTTCTTTGTACCAATAACCACTCACCATATCAGTAGTTTATAAATTTTTTTGTAAAAAAATTTGTATCTCTAGCATTATTCAAAGTTGAAGAGTTTTTGTTGCAAAAATAAAAATAAAAATATCCCAAAACTATGAAAATCTTAGAAAATTAGGAATTTTATTTATTTATTAAACTTAGTCCAAGTAGGTGATTTAAGTCCAAATGAGATTTTGTCTTTTATCGGAAAAAAAATAGTCTAAAGTAATTCAAATAGAATATCAAGAAGCGCTTTGAAGCTTTGGATTGAAGTTAAAGATCTTTGATTTGAAGCTAAAGCTCGTACGCTTTGTTTCTTGTTGTTTTTTGAAGAAAATTTGGGGAGTTCCATTGCCTTTTTTTTTTGAACTGTGATTTGTGTTGGTTGAATTGGGTTTGATGTGGTTGTGTTTAGATGTTTCCAGTGTGGTTGTGTTTGGGTGTTTGTGATTTCTAATGATGGGGATTCCAAAGAGAGAGTGAAATTGAGGAAAGATGAGGTAAAAGAATTGATTTTTGGAGAGAGAAAATGATATTTAAATAAAGTAGTAATAGTAATAGTTCATTAACTTTTTTTTTTTTGATCTAGTTCATTAACTATTCTTAGTTATCAATTATTCATATATATGAGATCAAAGTTTGGCTCTATATCGATTTGAAGCTATCTTTTCAACTCATTATATGATAGACAAAGTTTGGTTATAAATTTAGTTATAGCTTAAGGTTATAACTTTACTCAATATCTTTTTATTGGATGTGAATATTGTCAAATCCACCATTAGATTACATTTTCTTCTTATATTTTACGTATTTGCAAAATTTTCAGAAAATAAAACATCAACAACTATATTATCAATTAACTGTTTAAATTGTAAGTTTTTATAATATAAAATTATGCTTAAAAAATAAGTATATGGATCATATAGTAAATAAAATTCGATTGAAACAAAATTTGACATGTGTTTTAAGAGTATAAAGAACATGCAATTTAACGGTTTGATTTTTAAAATATATAGAAATGTTAGTTTTATTTAGTGAAGTTGCAATCTTAAGCGATAACCAAGTTTGTAACTAAATTTTATCATTATATAAAAATTTATAAGACTATTTATTTATATTATTTAAATAAATCACACTATTCATTAAAAAAAAAAAAAAAAAAGCCTACATATGAATGTGTTATTCAAATGCCATCGAGTAGTAGGTTAGCTAAACTTTTTCCTATATTATGCTTTATAAAAAAAAAAAATCCTCTATATTATCAGTTGCACGGTAAAATAAAAAAGAAAAAAAAGAAAGAAAGAACAGAAAAACGTAATACATGGAGTAATGGGAAAGACAACACGAGGAAGCCCACTCTAAAGTCACAACCATCTTTCAATCAATGCCACCTCGAGTGCCATCTACCGTCTATCAGTTCCAAATGTCACACCACGCGCCTCACGCTCCCATAAGTTCGACCTTCTTACTTCACGTGTTAAGTTATAAATAGTAAAAATATGAATTTACATGAAATTATTAATTTTCTTTTGCTGCTCATAATTTATCATATAAATAGTTATAATAAAAATTATGTAAAATGTTATGATATTAGCGTCACCTTTTGTCACGTTATTTTTACATAGACTAATTATTATTTTTTTACCGCTTACGGTTTGACATGTGTAACTAAAGTTGAGGTAGTTTATGCGGTCTTAAAATTTTTGCCCAATTAAACCCGCGCGTGTCCCCAACGTCGCAAGCAATTTCCCCATTTCTCACTTACCCTCCTTCTCCCTGACGTAGCACACACGAGAAACGCACAAACCCAAAAACGCACAAACACAAACACAAACACAAACACTCTCACTTTCTCATTCTCTCTCTTTCTTCCCCAAAGCTCTTATTTCTTTTCTCTCTCGCCAAACCCTAACCCTAACCCCCAAACAACATCTACCAATCTCTCTAAAACCCTAACCCTAATTTCACCTCCAAATCGCCCTCTCTCTTTTGGCTGAGGATGGATTCTCAGCCAAATAACCTCTTCGAAACGGCGTCACAGCCAGACACGGCCAACGACGCCTACACCTTCCTCGAATTCAACACGCAGGGCGAGGATTTCGACTACCCTGAGTTCCGCGACCCGATTCGCTCCCCAGTCTCATGGCCCACGCCTTCCGATTCGTTATCCGACCCGAACGACAGAGGTCCCGGGTCGGACCACCAGTCCGAGGCCTCTCCCGTATCGGCTGCCCCCGGAAGCGTCACGAAAGCTCGGGCAGTCGGCTCGGGAAGCAGCAGTGGTGGTGGGAACAGTAATAGCAATACTAATATCATCAGCAACAACAACAATAGCAGTAGTAATAATCAGGTGGTGGAAGCCCTAGCCGCTGGGATGGGAGGGTTGAACTTTGAGGAGACCGGGGACGACGAGAGCTACGAGTACGGCAAAGGGGATTTCACTGAACACGCGTGTCGGTACTGTGGCGTGTCGAACCCGGCATGTGTCGTGCGTTGCAACGTGCCCTCGTGTCGTAAGTGGTTCTGCAATTCCAGAGGGAACACGTCCGGCTCGCATATCGTCAATCACCTGGTCAGTGCTTTTGTCTTATATTTTGTTTGATTTGATCAATGTGAGTATAGAAGGGTTGACTGGGAATTTGTGGTAAATAGGTTAAAGTTTTGTTGGTTTGTATTGGTAATTAAAGTATTTAGTTTGGATGTTAGCCTTGGAATTGCCGGAGTAACTTAGTTTTGGTTAGTGCTAATGTGGGTATTATTCCTTTAGCCTCACAGATATCATGAAATGCATACATTTGATTTCGAAGTTTTGAATTGGAAATTAAGGGTTACTTAGGAATTAGCAGACAAGGTAAAACAATATTTGTAGATAGTAATATCATTTTGAAGTGTGGGTTCCAGTTAGCTAACTTGTAAAGTCTCTTTTGGTGAAAAAAGATTTGGGTTCGAACCCTGCCTACACCAAAAACCTTAGATGCACGGATACTCTATTTCTGATCATCGTACTTACTGCCAAGTCCAACGGGCATTAGTAGCATGCCTGTGGTACCTGTGGAATCAACTATGCGTTTGGGCGAAAGTTTGTGGGTTTGGTGTAGTGAAAGAGAAAAAGTAGCTTCAGTTTCTGTACAGGGCAAGCATACCTAGGAAATCGAGATTGGGATCCCATTGATCCAGCGGTATTGTACCGATATCAATTGTATACCTCTCAGATACATACCTGGTAAATTTTTTTTTTTTTTTTTTAATTTATTGAAGTGCCAATACATCTAGGATACACAACCCAACCCAACCCCAACAGTGAGAGGTAGCCCAAACTTGTAAGAATTTTTATTTATATGTTTTATATATAGGTTCCAATGTTGAACACTTACCTAATTATCTTTTATTTACTCTTTTGGATCTTGATTTGTATTCTAAACATCATTTGATGGCCATGGATTCACATGTTATCCATTATTGCTTTTAATTTGATATATGCTTAACAGTATATAAAATAAATGCTTAACTATATAAAAAAATATAAATAGAATATATTTCATACGTAATTAATACACTTATTCCCAATGTATCGTACCCTAAGTTTTTTTAAAAATGTTGTATCCCCGTACCAGTATCGTTTAAAAAAAATGTTGTATCCCCGTACTAATATCAGATCCATACCTGTTTCCGTACCTATGCATCATAGCCAAAAACCAATTGGTGTCTATCATCATGGAGCAGACACTATAGGTTGAATTCTATCGTATCTATCAAAAAATATCATTTTGAGGTGATTTTCTGAACAATGAAGGCTCTTCAAGAAGTAATTTGAAAGATCTGATTTATTTCATTGTGCTTTGTGCTCAAGTAAAAAAAGGGATATTTTGATGACCGCATTTCATCAGATTGTTCTTAGAGACAGAACAATCAGGAACATGTCTAATAATTTTCTACTACTTTGTGGAAATATGTTTTGTTAGCATTCCTTCTGAATTAACTTATTTGGTCATCACTTCCGTTTGTGTGTTTATGACACTTGGATTAGGACATTAAGAGAGTAATTTTAGAATGTTCTCAGATGTACCTTGTACTAGAGTTGTATTCTTCTGTGGTTGTAAAATTGTGTGGGCTTGTAATATAGCCTGTCCTTTCTTCACATATAGGGTAGACCTAGACTATGAAGATTCAGCTTGCATATGAATATATGTTATGTACTTTTTCGAGGAGAGATTGATAAAAATATCTATTTTTAAGGCTAAAATGGGAGATCACAGATTTGCACAAATTTTAGTTAAATTAGAACTCTGGAAAACTTTGATTCATTTAACCTTTGGATTTTAAATTGGATTCAATGTTTACTCTTTAATGATGTTACTATATTGAAAAAAAGAAAAAGCTTTTTCATTCTTTCTGATGGTGATTTTACCTATATGTTCCTCTGGTCCTGAAGGAAAGAAACTTTTGGTGACTTAGTAATGTTATGGAATTATGTATAAACCTCCACATTGAGCCATTTGAAGTGAGAGGTTTGAGTGTATGGTTTATATTTTGCAGTTTGCTTTCCAATTTGTATCCTTTTACTTTTGTACTGGTACTGCTTGAATTTTATTTATTTATTTATTTTTGGAATAGTATTAGTGTAATCTTTTAGTCATATTTACCTACTGATATGAATAATTTATATGGATATTTTCCCTTAATTATTAGTTATAGGTTTTGTTAGTGATTATTCAATTTCTTTAGTGCTTTTAAATGCTAAAGTTTATTCATTCAATTTGGGTGAAAATTGATGAATTTTTCTTGAACCAATAGTTTGCTCCATTTGATATAGGATAAATCATATGCCATTTTGCAATTGAACATGAATCTCTGATATTAATTCTTATTACGTTATAATGTTGGTTCTATAGGTTCGAGCAAAACACAAGGAAGTATGTCTTCATAAAGACAGTCCTTTAGGAGAAACAATCCTTGAATGCTACAATTGTGGATGTCGTAATGTGTTCTTGCTTGGCTTTATTTCGGCAAAGACAGAGAGTGTGGTTGTTCTTCTTTGTAGGGAACCTTGCTTAAGTGTTAATGCATTGAAGGACATGAATTGGGACCTGAGCCAGTGGTGTCCCCTGATTGATGACCGGTGTTTTTTGCAGTGGCTTGTCAAGGTTAGTTTTCTTTTATGCATTGTTTCCTGTTTCACATATGAGGTATTTTTTGTTAGACTTTTATAAACTGTTGCATTTGTGCAGATCCCATCTGAACAGGAGCAGTTGAGGGCACGCCAGATCAGTGCTCAACAGATAAACAAGGTTGAAGAACTTTGGAAAACAAATCCTGATGCTTCCCTGGAAGATCTTGAGAAGCCTGGTGTGGATGATGAACCTCAGCCTGTAGCCTTGAAGTATGAAGATGCATATCAGGTGACTGAGTTTGAATGATTGCCAACAACATGATTGCTTTACTACCAGAGAATACTGGTGGAAGTTATAGTTTATATGGCTGTTGACTAATACATTGATGGTATTACCTTTCTTTTGCAGTATCAAAATGTATTTGCTCCACTAATTAAGCTTGAGGCTGACTATGATAAAGTATGATTCGTATCTCTCTATGTCTTCTACTCTTTTTTTTTTCTGTGCTTATATGGCTACGTTATTCTGTCCAAGTAGAGTGCTAAAGAAGATAATATTTAGCTTTATGATGCCTTTATGCTCCTTGAATGATTTGTTCTGATTTCCTGAACAAAACATTGCTTTATGCAAAACATTGTGTGGCATCTTATGATATCTTATTTGTTGTAGATGATGAAAGAATCTCAAAGCAAAGACAATGTCACAATTCGGTGGGATATTGGTCTTAACAAGAAGCGTATTGCATATTTTGTTTTTCCAAAGGTGCTTCACTATCTCAGTTTTTCCATTTTAATTGTGAATATCTTCTCATTACTGGTATTTTAATTTTTCCTGTTCTGCTCGGCCTTTTATGAGCATTTGTTGTACTTTATTTCTATTTTGAAAATTATTTACTTAAAAAAGTACATTTGTTTTTCCTTTTTCGAAAATTAAACTGCCTGTTTTGTTGTTTTAGGAAGACAATGAGTTGCGCCTTGTACCTGGAGATGAGTTGCGGCTGCGTTATTCTGGAGATGCAGCACACCCAGCATGGCAGTCAGTGGGGCATGTGGTATGCCTCTTCTTTTGAGAGACATCTAAGTGTTGTTTAGTATTTCCTTTCTACCGCTCTGGCACATAGCCACATTTTATGGGCGTATTACATGCTTTTTATATTGTTCCAGATCAAGCTAACTGCACAAGAGGAGGTTGCACTTGAACTTCGTGCTAGTCAGGTAAATAAAGTATTATTGCAGTTGGCTTGATTCTTCAAGTTTTTATTTAGTTGTCATTATTAGTGCATATTTTAATATTCTATGCAGGGAGTTCCAGTTGATGTAAACCATGGTTTCAGTGTTGATTTTGTGTGGAAAAGTACAAGCTTTGATCGCATGCAGGGAGCAATGAAAACTTTTGCAGTGGATGAGACTAGTGTTAGCGGGTAGGTTGGCTGGTATTTCTGCTGTCTGCATTTGTTTGTATGTAAAAAGGTTTTAGGGAGTCTTTAATCTTGGCTATAATATCTTGATTTTTCTAATTTATTTTTTCCAGAAATTTGTTATAGAATATTTTGGAGAGGTAATATGAATATCAATGGTAATGCATATAATTCTGTTACATTTTCTATAGATATGTTGGACTTTTCCATGCTTTTTTTTTTCTACTCTATTAGGGGTTTGTGTTTGATGTTATTATATCCTAGTTTGATTTGTTTACTTGTGTATCAGTCTTTCAGTATTCTGGGTGCAGTGATCAAATATTAGATCAGTCATTTATAGGGATCATGCATATTTTGTATCTGAGTTATTTGCTCTTTGAATTTAAATGCCACCATCCATGCAGGTACATTTACCACCACTTGTTGGGCCATGAAGTTGAAGTTCAAATGGTTCGCAATACACTGCCTCGTCGTTTTGGCGCACCTGGTCTTCCGGAGCTCAATGCATCTCAAGTATGCTGTCCTGATCAGCTACTTAATTCTGTCTTGATTGTTATGCTTCCTCTATAGATATATGTTTTTAATGTTATTGGTTGAATATTTTAGTTATGGTAAAAAGTTGGAAATTCTAGTCTACAGTTAGGTGCTTAGATTGTGAATAGAACCCTATGACCATGTACATCTCGTTTAAGTGCAAAATGGGCATTATGCTACATCAATAAGCCTTTTCAAGAGGCCTAATGATGTACATGTAATGATCAAGAAATCTGCCAAGCTTTTCGAATATGTAATGATCAGAATTCTGCATTTTGATTCTGGGTGATACCTTGCATTTATGCAAGATATTGTAACCGGATTGCTCAGAGTGGTTTGTACTTGTTTGATAGGTGTTTGCTGTAAAGAGTGTCCTTCAGAAACCTATAAGTTTGATTCAAGGTCCACCTGGCACGGGGAAAACAGTAACCTCTGCAGCGATTGTATATCACATGGCCAAACAAGGCCAGGGGCAAGTAGGTTTAATTTCATGTTTCCTAGCATTTGTATTTATTTGTTTGGTTATTACACTAGATAATATTATTCTTTTGTCAGGTTTTGGTTTGTGCCCCTAGTAATGTGGCTGTAGACCAACTAGCGGAAAAGATAAGTGCTACTGGGTTAAAGGTAATTAAGCAAAGCTTTGCTTGCATTTTTGCCAACTCTATAATATATATATATATATATATATATATTGGCATTCTGTTCTATTTTTTATTGCCATTTCTGGCCATGTAGTTCCTTTTCCTTATTTTGTCTGTGCATAAACATCTACCGTTAAATGGATTATTTTTTGCAAAGGAAAATATCGTGTGTAAGATCTTCATCAGCTCTGAGAAAAATATTGAGATTGGATAGTACATAATTATGTATGGGGATCTATCATGAACTCTATTGAACGTAAGGCAATTGAATTTACAAAAGTGGATCCCCACATCATCATTTACCACCTACCTTGTCCAAATTTTGTGTGTCATTGTTCCTGTCTTTCCTTCAAGCAAACCTTGTCATAATGTCAAGTGCCACTCTTTATTTTCTGAGCTGCCATGGCCTGCCCTGGTAAATCACTTTTAAGGACCTGGACATTACCTAGGCACAACTGCGATCAATAAAGAACCATAAATGTTCAGACTTTTGAGATGTTTTCTTAGCAGTGGACTACAGGATTTGTAAATAATGCTTATGCACTTGTCTGTTTACTTTCCACTGTAGTGATGATTCTCTAAAATGCTTAATTCTGCTGCCTTCTTATCTTTCAATTATATGATGCATTGTATTACAGTCATTTTCTATGCAATGTTGATAATTGAAACCATATTACCATTATATTTTCTCAAAAAGAAGAAATAAAATAATTTCCATTTACTTGAAGAAACTAACTACTTATATTTGGTCATTAACATATTACAATTTATTCAGAGTATCTTCTACATGTGTGAAAGATTTCTTCAAATGATCTGAATATATAATTGTGTAGTGGCATCTTTGAAAGATGTTTTTGGTTAATTAAATTTTGCGTGATGGAGCTTTCTATTGCTTTCAAGTGTATTTTGTAGGTATGCTTGTCTTGAAAATTGTTGTCTGAAATTGTTGAATTGAATAAAGTTTTGGAACTGTTAGCAGTCAAAATATCTGTTAGGATTGTTGTTGTCAGAATTAGATGGTGGCAGGGGCTCAATTTTAATTCATAATGATGCTTCATTTAAAATCAGTGCTTGCTATTTTACTGTTTGCTTTTATTTGTTTTTTAAAATTTATTTTACCTTACATTTTATTCTTTTTTTTTTGTGGTTTTTTTTTTGGGGGGGGGGGGGATTTCAGGTTGTTAGGCTTTGTGCAAAATCAAGGGAAGCTGTGAGTTCTCCGGTTGAGCATCTGACCCTTCACTATCAGGTGTGTGTGGGCATCATTATTGTATTCTGTCTGATACTACTAGTATGTTCTCTGTTCTTAGCCTGTTTTACATTCTTGCAGGTTCGACATCTTGACACATCTGAAAAGAGTGAGCTTCACAAGTTACAACAACTGAAAGATGAACAAGGTCAGGCTTATTCTCATTAATTTTTTTTTTGCCCTTTTAAATTTTTATTATTAATGGATAGAGTATTCAATCTGTATTGTACTATTGGTGTTCTGTTTTTGCTGTGTTGTAAATTTAAGCAGTTGATTTGAGGATTGGCTAGCTTGGTTTGATTCTGCTTTGGGTTTTGTAAGCTTAGAGGCATTAGGATTATTCAGGTTTCAATTTCAGGAACAAAGGGTACTAGTCAGAATATATGCAAGGTGTTATGATTCTTGGAGACATGCAATTGGGTGAAGCCTACTGAAATTTTCATTTTATGCTATGTTGACAGCGTGTTTGGTGAATAAACTCTTCCTCCCCCCCCCCCCCCCCCCAACAAAAAAAAAAAAAAAAAACCCTAAAGAAGAGGAACCCTCTCATGTGCATGTGAACACATGAAATGCCCTTATATAATGACAAAAAAGAGAGAATTAAAATCGGTAAGTAGGAGAAGAATCAATAAAATTAACAATAGGATGAATGTCTCTATGGCCATCAAAACAGTGAGATTTTCAGATCTTTAAACATACAATGATGGATCTCTCTTCATAATGTCCACAATAGGCACAAAGGAGCTAGATTTCAAACAAGGGAGGAATTTATTTTTTTTGATAGGTAATAAGAATATTATTAAAACAAACTAAAAAATAGATGAAAGCCAAGACAAGGTGTTTGGTGAACACAAGGAAAAGCAACAAACAAACAACAACAAAGAACAAGAAAAAACTTAAAGAGCAATACAATGAGAAGAAATAAACTGATAGTGGAGCATTCCAAGAAGCCCCAACACCTAGACCGACAAATAAAGTCTTCTGGCATAAAGTTTGTAATTGAACCAAGGATTTCTCAGTATCCTCAAAAGAGCGCCGATTTCTTTCCGTCCAAACAATCCACATCAAACAGCCAGGAATCATATTCCATATATCTGAATTAAATTTTTCCAGCCAAAAACTCCAACAATACACCAAGCTTTCCACAGAGCCTGGCATGACCCATTGTGTCCCAAAGATCTGAAACATAAAATCCCACAGAGAGTGAGCTACCGGACAATGGAGGAGAAGATGATCCATAGTTTCCTCATTCCGGTGGCACATACAACACCTATTCACCAAGATGCGCCCCCTAAGCATAAGATTATCCAATGCAAGGATCTGCCCAAGAACCGCTGTCCACACAAAAAAAGCCACCCTCCTAGGGATCTCAGCTTTCCAATCACCCTTCCACTGAAAATTGGAGGCAGCTGCACCCCTAATGATATTGTAATAGGACCGGGTATCAAACTTGCCATTCCCTTTGAGACACCAATGAGAAGTGTCATTCCCACCACCCCTAGGGATCCGAGATTGAATGAACTCAAGGAAAGAGAAGGCAGCCCCTAATTCCCTTTCATGAAAATCCCTATGAAATCTCAAATTCCAGATTCTATCGCTACCACCCTCCTAGTAGCATAAAACAACAGAAATGCAAGCTTCCTTGTCATTAGCACTTTTAGGCATTACCCGAGCTACTTCAAACATGGAAAAATAAAGCTCCCTAATTTATAGGCAGTATCACAATGCTACAACAAATGGTCCATAGTCTGTCCACTACTTCACATGCAGCACCTTTTTATGAAGGAATTCCTCTCATGGGATTAAAAAAAGTTAAAATCTTCCCCCAGAACATTGTCCACAAAAATAAAAAGACCTTTTTGGAGCCTTAACATGAAATCCTTTTCAAGGGGAAAGTCACATCACTAGTCTCTCAAAGCCTCATTATATGATCAAATATTTTTCCATTGCCAGTGAACCTCCACCTCGTACAATCTGAGCCACTTGTTGGAATGCTAGGATACAAAATATTGAAGAATAAATCAACTGACGCAATCTCAATTGTGAAAGTCTAGAATGAATCTAATATTTGAAGAGCATATCCTCCTCTCATTTTGGCCGTCTAAATAAGAAATAGTTGAGCCAAGAGCCTTGTCATGGTTGGCATGTCCTAGTGTTTCCAACAGAGGCATCCAGGATTCAAATCCCCCCATCCCCAACTATCGAATCATTAAGTAAGATATAGCTGAGTCATCCTTATCTGATGCAGTTGCATATAGCTTCAGGTATTACTCTTCAAAGAATGATCCCCCATATGGTGAATACTTTGCATATCAGAATTGTGATTCAATTGTTTTATTTATTATTTTTGGTATGTAATTCAACTGTTTTATCTGCTCTGTGCAGTTAGATTGCTTTAGGTAGGAAACAAGTGACTGGGGGATTAGTTTACTATGGCTTCTCTGTGGAAGTTAAAATAATAGTTTGTTTGTGTTTGTGTTGTTT
Organism: Quercus glauca; assembly: GCA_023736055.1. Classification (NCBI taxonomy): domain Eukaryota; kingdom Viridiplantae; phylum Streptophyta; class Magnoliopsida; order Fagales; family Fagaceae; genus Quercus; species Quercus glauca. The sequence continues at coordinate 35,209,953 of CM043326.1, read as the reverse complement.
ATTTATTCATTTATTCTTATTTTTAAAGGAGAGTTCCCTTTGGGGGTCGTTGCCTGGTCAATTTAAGTTCCTCTGCTTAAATAGTGCGTCTGATTAAGGTTATCATACCACTATATATTTGGAAAATGTTGCACCAGGAATGTAGGAAATGAATGAGTTTGACTTAACTTACAAATTGTTTTTGAAGATTTTGTCCAACTTATATAAAGCTTGTTGAGTGTGCTTTGATATCTGGACATTTCTGCATAATCGCTTTCTTTGGATATCATTTTTTTTTTTAATCTTTTACCTAGTAACTTAGATCCTTCTTGAATTTCCCGTGCCTAATCAGTGTCAAATAAAAACTGCATCTTTGAGTTCGAAGTTGGTTTTTTCTTATTTCTTTCTCCTAATGTGTACAGGAGAATTGTCTAGCAGTGATGAGAAAAAATATAAAGCACTGAAGCGGGCAACTGAAAGGGAGATTTCTCAAAGTGCTGATGTCATCTGTTGCACATGTGTTGGTGCTGGAGATCCTCGATTGGCAAATTTTAGGTTCCGCCAGGTTGAAATGCATCTAACATGTGGAAGTTTGTCCAGGATTCACTAGTTTAAAAGCTTACTCTTTTTAACTTTTTGTTTTTTGTTTTGTTTTGTTTTTGTATTTTTTTCAGGTACTTATTGATGAGTCCACGCAGGCTACAGAACCTGAATGTCTTATTCCTTTGGTTCTTGGGGCAAAGCAGGTATAGAGATCAAGTTTAACCTTGCCATTCTATTCTCCCTGTTTCATGAGTGGTCTTCTGACTAGTAATTATGCATCAGGTTGTTCTTGTTGGGGACCATTGCCAGCTTGGTCCAGTCATTATGTGCAAGAAAGCAGCTCGTGCTGGCTTAGCCCAGTCTCTCTTTGAACGTCTTGTTCTACTTGGCGTGAAACCGATTAGGTTGCAGGTAATGGGTAGGATATATTATGTCTGTTTTTATGGAACTTCTATAAATTCAATGCAGGTCTCAGAGTTTTACTTTTATCTCCTTCCCATTCTTACGGTTGGAGCTAGGAGTCTACATACTTGAACAAGACAATGAAAGTCATTTTTAAATTGATTTCTCCTCAACTTAATAACAAACTAATCGTAAAATTAGAAATTAATGGGGGAGATGAATAATAAATTAATGGTGGTGAATTTTTTTCACGATGGTAATTGCTTACTCATAATGATGGTATAAATTGGTATATGCATGCTTATCCTTTACTGTGATAGCTGAAATGGGTTTTTCATGTTGAAAATTTGTACGTACTTTTCTGTCCATTCATTTACGCTATTTGATGGAGTTTTGTTGATTTGTAAGGACTCGTTAAAGGTTAATAATTTGATGTGTTGAAATGTACAGCTGACTTTTTATTGTACTTATTGTCATTGCCCAATATACAATTTTTTAAGACTGATTTCTTACATTCTGTTTGAAACCTAGGTTCAATATCGTATGCACCCATCTCTGTCAGAATTTCCTTCTAACAGCTTCTATGAAGGCACACTACAGAATGGAGTAACTATAAATGAGAGGCAATCTTCGGGAATTGACTTTCCTTGGCCTGTGCCCAATCGCCCAATGTTCTTTTATGTCCAGGTATTACAACTGCCTATCAAAAAACTGCCTATCAATTGCCTGTAGTTAGATTTTGGTCACTGAACATAAATAGAATTAGCAAATAACTGGTGCATTATGTGATTTGTATCTAGCTTGGGTGTGAAATCATTGGTTTGATTCTTAGAATCATTGTAAATTGATTTTGATGTTAAAACTGGTTGAGCTCCTTTTTGTTTTGGGTGTGTTTTCAAATCTCAGCTCCCTCACCCTCTGGCACCCCCAGTGAGCTGTCTGATAAAATATGCTTGTTTTGTAGATGGGACAAGAGGAGATAAGTGCTAGCGGAACATCCTATCTGAATAGGACTGAGGCTGCTAATGTAGAAAAGATTGTAACTACTTTCTTAAGGAGCGGTGTAGTGCCTAGTCAGGTTACTATGGATCTTCTTTACTTCTGAATTGGTGCAGTTCTGTTCTCAGTTATTAATTATATCCCTTATATCACAGATTGGGGTGATAACACCATATGAGGGACAAAGAGCATATATTGTGAACTATATGTCTAGAAATGGTGCTCTTAGACAGCAACTTTACAAGGAGATTGAGGTAATGTTTATATTCAACTCATCAGTCCTAGGGCGCAATAACTTTTTTCTGCTGTTTCTAAAAACTTGTGTTTATTACAGGTTGCAAGTGTAGATTCATTTCAAGGAAGGGAAAAAGACTACATTATTCTGTCATGTGTGAGGAGTAATGAACATCAGGTTAGTTAATGTGACATTTATGATATTTATTCAGTGTTATTTCTGACCTGAAGACTCAGTATTGGTCTTGGTTAACTCTTGTTTTAATGAGAGGCAGCGGATGGACATTTGTTTCTAATTATTGGTGTCCCTGTCACCATTGTCACCATTGTCGTCGTTTATTTCTATTTTTCAAATGAAGTTTCACTGTCAATTCTTGTATTTGCTGACAAGATTTAATATGCTTGTTCATGCTTTAAGGATTTGACACATTTTAACTCCTGTAATAATTTACCTTCATGGTCTAGTTTAACAAAATGAAATGGCAATAACTGTCAAAGCAGAAGAGATATTTTACGTTGTCCTCCTTTTTGGATTACTAGGTATAGTTGATTTCTGTCATATATTCATTATTTTCTAATCACATATTCTCCATTCGCACTTATCGTTTGAGAGTCCAAAGGGGGGCTGGGTTGAGCTGCAGTGGCAGTAAAATATTTCTAACCATTATCAAAACTTATCAATTGCAAGTGAGATCTAGTTCAATTGTCATATTCTTCTACTAGAAGAACAAGACTGAGGGTAAGGTTAGGGTTCAAAACCCATTATGTTGCGTGTGATTTACCAATTTAAAAAATAAACAATATTGGTAGTTTGTATAAAACCCCCTTAATTTTGTGGCCTATAGGTTATGTAATGGATACCTAAAGTATGTGTTTTTAGGTGATTGGTGGATTCTGAATGTTGTCCAGAAAGATATTGTTTGTATCTAGATATTTTTGTACATGATATATTTATGTATTGATGTTTGACTGCTGGTTCCCTTCTCTACAGGGAATTGGATTCCTTAATGATCCCCGTAGGCTCAATGTTGCTCTAACTCGTGCTCGATATGGTATTGTCATTCTGGGGAATCCTAAAGTCCTGAGCAAACAGCCACTGTGGAATAGCTTATTGACACACTACAAGGTATTTCCTTGTTTTATGCTATTGTGGTTTATCTAAGGCTCTATCTTATTGCACTTGCAATATACTGGAATTGATTTTGGGATGTTGAAGCTAGTCAACTATTATTCTTTGTCTTAAAATGGATCATAACGTTTCCCTCTTTGGTTGTCTCAAAATGTATGAAAGATTCTGTAAGTGGAATTTGTGCTTCATTTTTTTTTTTTTTTTCAAAAAGCAAACAATATTATCAAAGGTGATACCACTTTGATTGTCTAATCCTCGTGCCATTTTAAAAGTTTCAATTATTTTTGAGGCAGAGGGAGCATTTCACAGATTGGCAGTATTTTTTATCTTACATCGTGTGCATATTATGCTATTATTTATAATTATGTCAGAGATTTGGTATTACATGATACTCTTTTAATTCAACATCCTTAATTTTTGACCTTTCTACATTAAGTGATTAGTGGTTTCTTGTTCAATATGTAATGTGTGGTATTGCATATCACTTGTAGATTGATGCAACTAATCCTTTTTTTTTTGTTACTAAACAACGTCCTCTCCTATTTTTTTTGCTAATGTTTCATCAGGAGCATGAATGCTTGGTTGAAGGACCTCTGAATAATTTGAAACAAAGTATGGTTCAATTTCAAAAGCCTAAAAAGGTAGGTGACGGAAATTCAAAAGTTGATATGTGAGTTTCTTTTAATTTTTGGGCTTTCCTTCCTCTTTTTTTTTTTTTTTTTGAGAGAGAGAAAAAAGGAAGTGGGGGGGGGGGGGGGGGGGGGAGGGTTAATGGTTGGGGTTGGTTATCAATTATGAAGCATTTATGTGGATAGGAGCTGATATTAATATTGTTATCTTGAAATAGATCTACAACGATAGGAGGCTTTTCTTTGGTGGTGGACCTGGTGTTGTGCCTAATGATACCTTTGGTTCTGTTGCCTCATCTCCAAATGCTGATAGAAGAAGCGGTCGTGGTAGGGGTATGTTATTTCTAACATATTGTATATTTACATTATTTGTATTATCCTGGAATGACACTTTAAATCCAGCAGAGTGGCTTGAGTGTGCTCCTTTTTCACTGTTGATATTATAATGTCTTCGAAGTAGTACATGACATGATCGAGATACTATTTTGTTCCAAATGCAGGTACTTTTGTATCTCCTGGCCCTCCTAATGGTACCCATAAACCTGGGGTGCATCCTGCTGGCTATCCAATGCCTCGGGTTCCCCTTCCACCATTTCCTGGTGGTCCCCCTTCTCAGCCATATGCTATTCCATCTCGTGGAGCAGTGCATGGACCAGTTGGAGCTGTTCCTCATGTCCCTCCACCAGGCAGTCGGGGTTTTGGGGCTGGGCGTGGCAATGCTGGTGCTCCTATTGGCAGTCATCTGCCTCACCAACAAGGCACCCAGCAAGCTATTGGAAATATTGGCTCTACTTTCAACTTTCCTGCACTGGAGAATCCAAACAGCCAGCCATCTGTGGGTGGCCCATTATCCCAACCTGGGTTTGTTAATAATGTCTGTACTCATTCTTTCTTTTTACATTTATTTGCCAAAATTTTGTATTCTATCCCATATTAGTGTCGTCATGTCCTGAGTATCATTTTTTTATGTGTCAGATGCCAGTTCAAGGGCCTAGCCAAACATTTCGAGATGGATTTTCCATGGCGGGCATGTCTCAGGTATTTATTGTACTTTGCATATGCAACTGTATATATGTTTGTTCTATTCTTGATTTTCATTTATTTCAATGTCTTTCAACTATTATCAGGAATTCTTGGGTGATGACTTCAAAAGCCAGGGATCACATGTTCCTTATAATGTTGCTGAATTTTCCACTCAGGTACATGTCAGGGAAATCCTAGTATTCTTATATACTTGGTTATATATATTGCATATTGCGGAGTGTTTGGATGTATTTGATCTTGATTACGTATTGGAAACTCTGGGATGTATAATTTTGTGCTATTTATGGTTTGGATGTGATGCTTTTAGGGATTACAAGGTGTATTAGGGGTTTGTCTTTTTAATTTATTATTTTTTAAGACTAATGAAATTTATTTGTTGGGTGGCTTAATATTAAATGATTTCACCTTTCTGTTTATTATGTTGATGTGTTACTGGCCTGGTCTGCAGGCTTCTCAAAGTGGATATGCTGTCGATTATGTTACTCAAGGAGCACAAGCTGGGTTTCCTGGGAACTTTCTAAACCAGAACTCTCAAGCTGGATATTCTCGCTTTGGTACAGGGAATGATTTTATGTCCCAGGTTTGAGCTCATTACTACTCTGAATGTGTTTATGCTTTCTTTTATCATTATTTCCTTTTCTTTTTTGAACTTATACTTTGATTTCTGCTGTATCAGGACTACATGACGCATGGTTCGCAAGGCCTATTTACTCAGGTTGGCTTCAATGACCCCTCACAAGATGATGCATCACAGAGCCACTTTGGTGTGGCAAATGCGAACCCACTTCAGTCTCAGGTTTCTTCAACTTTTAATGCTGTTTACTAGCAGAACATTTTAGGTAGAATTATGAAAATGCCAAGTTGTAAGAAACATATGGCTATGGAGAGTAGTTTGCCAAACCTTGCTGTGTTTAGCAAGGAGTTTGATGCAATGTGCTCTTGGCTAAATGTTTTCTGCATCCTTAAGGCTTGGTGGCAGGTGGTCCTCTCAAGTGAAGAAGTTTATAACTTGTCTTGACTTGTTTGCAGGGCTTGATGAATTCTCTCTACTCTCAGCCCTTTGCCCACTACAACACGCAACCACCGCTGAACTTGCAGGCTCCGCAACAGCAGCCTCAGCAGGGTCAGAGCTCTCAAAATCAGAAAATCCATTTTAATGGTTGAGAGAGGAAACTGTTTCTCTGATGGGTTATAGTCCTTGCATTCAGCAACTTGGTTTTGTGCTCTCATGTGTGCCCAAGTATATCTGCTGCCCTAGAATGCAGAAGGGTTTGCCTTTTGTGGGGGTCAGTTTGATTATCTCCACAACCCGTGGTTGATTATTTTGGGGGTTGGGAATAAGATAATTGGCAAGATGAATGGGCCTTTGAGAAAAACACTGGCGGCACATCCAGGGCTGAGAAAGAAAAGGATAACCATAACCCCTAGTACCTGCTTGGAGTTTTGTGTTGTTTTTGAGAGAAGGTAAATTATTCCTGAGGGAGAGCATTACATGACATGGTTTGGTCGAAAGGGTGTGGACCATTAAGAAAGCTTGAAGAAGCAGGGCCATTTACAACGTACAGGGAAAACCATTTATACAGAAGCAGTAACCACTGAAATTTTTGTACAGCCAGCTGGGGAAAGTCAGCCTAACCCTTTCAGCTCTTCCTGACATGTAATTACACTCCAAATTATTGTTGAATAGACGATGACGATATGTTAGGATTGTTTGCGAGTGCAAAGTATTGCTACCAGATTGAACTGTGGTGGTATATAAAAAGTTGTGATAATGGTTTTCATGTGTAATTTAGTTTGTCTTATCCTATGTTTGGATGGGGAGAGAGGAGATTGAAAGATTTGACTAGAATGTGCTGAATTTTAGTATATTTTGGCTGCCTTTCCTTCACTTTTTCTTATTTCCCTTCGGCTCCCTCCTTGCAACATACCTTTAATGTTTACGTGGATTGACAGTCACAATTGATGAGCTCTACTTTCCCACCCAATACAATCTCCGAATTGATTTGTTAATTATTTTGAGCCATAGATTTCTCACTATTTTCTTCAATATTGAACATAATCTGTTGATACTTATGTATGACATGAAAGATTTATCCTGATTGAGGCATATATCAAAAGAGATTCTGAAGTGATTGTCAACTCTGTGGGAAAGAATCTGCTTTGAGCTGTAGGAACTAGTGACTATCAAGCGTCGGTAACACTAGTTGGATGGTTTTTTTTTATAATATTCTAGGGCATCTACTTTTTTTTGGGGCATCTATGGTACTTACTGCTAAATGGCCAAAATGTAATGTAACCATTATCTATTTATGGTTCTTTCTGTTAGAACACTTACTGGTGTTTCTAACTAGGATGTCCAGGCCTTCTAAAAGGGTTCAAACTCCTCCTAATTTGGTACATATCGCCCATTGAAACGTCTATTAAAATTTATCTATTGAATTGGTGAATATTTGACATTGCATTCGCTAATATCGTCAAATATTTAACCCTTCCTAGGAAATATTTGACATTGCACTTACTGAACGGTAATTACACTAATATAATAAATATGTTTATTTTGTTATATTAATTGTGGGTGGGAAAGCCCAAACGCCATATGTTGGGCCTGAGGCCCAGTTCAAATATGACTCTCTGTCCGAAGAGGTTAAAAGTATCAGTGCTTGGCCATCCTGGTGGGAGTGCAACCCATAAGGGACAAATGCACCGTCCGAAGACAACCTGTTTTGGCCGAAGGGACCCTATCCAACGGATCTGCCCAGAACTTGATCGAGTAGATATGCTGAAGACCTTCCTGCAAGGGCTGAGCTTTGGGCATGTCTAACTGCGTGGCTATTATGAAATATCTTGCCAATAAAGCTGCCACCGCCACATTTAATGCACTGCAGTAACTTTCCTGGCCGCATTTATGTGGAGAAGACACCGGAACAGTGTATCTTCACCCACCACCACTCACTGCAGGTTAAAGCAAACAGCTGATGTGACTAGCACTCAAGTGGGCGCCTAGATGGAGGACAAGTGTGCGGTGAAGATGGGAAAAGGGTGTATATATAAGGGAAGCAAGTCTCACAGAGAAGGGGGCGAGAAAAAATTGTATTCATTAAGTCTTTAAATACAAAAGCTCTTCGGACCGAGGAGGATCCTGTTAAAAGCCAGTCTAAATTCTTTTTTTACTCCGGTCCGCCTGTATGAACCGTTGCTAAATCCAAACCCAGCCTAGTTGTTTAACCCATTCTCTACAAATTTATTGTTGGGAATTTGTTGGGCTGACAATCCAAAAAGTTGTTACCTGGCCCAACAAATTTGGACCCTACAATTGGCGCCGTCTGTGGGAACAGCTTGAGCAAAGGTGGAAGCAACACCTCAAAAGATGGCTGAACCAAGGCAACGACCAGCTGAGTCCAGGTCGTCTAAGCACACCGATCCCTTTCTTCATCTGGAACGGAGGCAGGACCGTGAGGGAAGTGCACACACCGCACGCGACGATCAAAACCAGTCGCATGGGGAGAGCCACATGTCCCATGCAGAGAAGAACAAAGGCATGCAGGAGGAAATAGACAGGCTTAAAAGGGAGTTGCGCCATGCGAAAAGGAAGCGCAGTCCCTCGTATTCTGACGAAGATTTTGAGGACGAACAGGATGTTAGCTACAAACAGAAACATCGAACGCCGGTCAGCGAATCTTTTACCTATGAGGAAATGCGTCATGACGAGAGGAACCCTCAGAATCCCTTACCGAGGGGCGCAGGGAACGATGCTATGAGTAAAGCCTTGGATCAGATTTCCAGATCCCCCTTTACCCGTAACATCGAGAATGCTAAACTTCCTCGACGTTTCCACCAGCCTACATTCACCATCTATAATGGCCGTACAGACCCAGTGGAACATGTGAGCCATTTCAACCAGAGAATGGCCGTCCATTCCAGGGACGAAGCCCTGATGTGCAAAGTCTTCCCATCCAGCTTGGGACTGATAGCCATGAGGTGGTTTGACAATCTGAAAGCAAAGTCTATCAACTCTTTCCAGGAGTTGACTCAAGCGTTTGGTTCACGTTTTGTCACGTGCCGAAGGGTTCCACAGTCTATGGCGTCCCTATTGTCAGTCATCATGAAAGGAGGTGAGACTTTGAAGTCGTATTCAGATAGGTTCTAGGAAACGTATAACGAGGTAGAGGAAGATTGTGAGTCGGTGGCTATCAGTTCCTTTAAACTGGGCCTCCCCACTGAACATCCCTTGAGAACGTCTTTGACGCGCAAGCCTGCTACCAGTATACGCCAGTTGATGGACAGGATTAATAAGTACAAAAGGGTTGAGGAAGATCAGCAGCAGAGTAAGGGAAAGGAGAAGGTTATCCTTCAGGAGGGGAGGGATTTCAGGTCAGACAGGCAGAATCACAACAGGCCGAGGAAGGACTGGGCCGGACAAAGCACAGCGAACTTCCAGATGGTCAATGCAGTTTTTCGCGAACCAGTGCACCAAGTCCTAGATAAGATAAAAAACGAACCATTCTTCAAGAGGCCGAACAAGATGGTAGGAAACCCTGAAAGGCGCAACCACAATCTTTACTGTCAGTATCACCTTGACCATGAGCATACTACTGAGGATTGCAAGAGCCTGTGGGATCATTTGGATAAGCTGGTCACCGAAGGCAGGTTAAAGCACCTCCTGCACCACTCATATGGTCAGGGAAATCAAACAAGCACGGGGCCTAGGAGGGGTGATTTTGTAAAACCTCACATGGGAACAATCAATGTTATTTTTGCTGCACCAGGGAGGACGGGGTCTTGCCCATCCAGGATATTGTCAGTTGCTCGGGTGCCCTCGGATAAGATTAACAGAGAGCCGAAGAGGCCTAGGACAGACGTCCCAGTTTTGGGTTTTTCGGAAAAAGACAAAATAGGAACTGTACAGCTGCATGATGATGCCCTGGTAGTCACTCTGAGAATAGACGGATACGACGTGAGAAGGGTGATGGTAGATCAGGGCAGCGCTGCAGAGATAATGTACCCAGACCTATACAAGGGGCTGAACTTGTCCCCCGAAGACTTAGCTCCGTACAGTTCCCCCTTAGTCAGTTTTGATGGCAAAGTAATCATTCCGAAGGGCCAGATCAGGCTGCCTGTGCAAACCGGTCCTGAGACTGTGAAGGTAGATTTCATAGTGGTGGATGCCTACTCACCCTACACCGCTATAGTAGGCAGACCTTGGCTCCATACCCTTGGGGCTGTATCCTCCACACTGCACCAGAAGATTAAGTACCCCTCCGAAGGGATGGTTGAGGAGATCTGAGGGGATCAGGCTATGTCAAGGCAATGCCTAGTGGCAGCCATCCAGCACGAGCAGCACGCTAAGCCCTCAAACTGTAACAAGGAAAGTTTATAGCAATCAAAACCTTCGGCGCTGGATACTGAGGCCTCGGCCGGAGAGGCAGAGTGCGAAAGCTTGGCAAGGATAGTTGTTGATAACGATCCAGAGAAGTTTTTTCAAGTCGGATCCATGCTGCCTCCTCAGGAGAAGGAAGAGCTGATAGAATTCCTCAGGGCAAACGTTGATGTATTTGCATGGGACCCTGCGGAAGCCCCGGGGGTAAGCCCAGATTTCATTTGCCACCATCTAAACGTAGATCCCACCATAGTCCCCAAGAAGCAACCGCTCCGGCGTCCATCGAAGGAACACGCGGATGCAGTCAGGGAGGAAGTAACGAGGCTCAAGCAGGCAGGGGCTATTAAGGAAATTTTTTACCCCGAATGGCTGGCCAACACAGTGGTGGTAAAAAAGAAAAGTGGGAAATGGCGAGTATGTGTGGACTTCACCGATCTCAATAGAGCTTGTCCGAAGGATCCGTTTCCCATGCCTAAGATAGATCACCTAGTTAACGCTACTGTTGGGCACTCTCGGATGAGTTTCCTAGACGCCTTTCAAGGCTATCATCAGATACCACTGGCCCTCGCCGATCAGAACAAAACGGCTTTCGTAACTCCTGTAGGGAATTACCACTACAAGGTAATGCCGTTCGGCTTGAAAAATGCCGCGGCTACCTATCAGAGAATGATGACCAGAATGTTTGAGCCACAGCTGGGCAAAAGCATGGAAGTTTACATTGACGACATGGTGGTCAAAAGCAAAATTATTGCCGAGCATATTGGGGACCTTCGGGATATCTTTGAAATTCTGAGGGAACACAGACTACGCTTGAATGCCTCCAAATGTTCGTTCGGTGTTGGATCGGGCAAGTTCCTGGGGTATATGGTCACTCACAGGGGAATCGAAGTTAACCCCGACCAGATAAAGGCCATCAACGACTTGCGAGCTCCTCGGAACCCCAAGGAAATCCAGAAGCTGACTGGGATGACTGCTGCCCTTAACAGGTTCATTTCCAGATCAGCAGACAGGTGTAGGCCTTTCTTCTCACTGATCAACAAGTGGAAGGATTTTGAATGGACGGAAGAATGTGCTGTTGCTTTCCAGCAACTTAAGGACTACCTGGCTAGGCCTCCAATCATGTCCAGCCCCCAGCCGGATGAAGTCTTGTTTGCCTACATCGCTGTGGCTCCTAACGCCGTAAGCTTAGTGCTGATCCGAACAGACTATGGAGTGCAAAAGCCGGTCTATTATGTGAGCAAATCGCTGCAGGAAGCTGAGACTCGTTATTTGCCCATAGAAAATGCCATCCTAGCTGTAGTACTCGGTACGAAGAAGTTGCCTCACTATTTTCAAGCCCACACCGTCATAGTCCTCACACAGCTCCCGCTCAAAGCAATACTCCGAAGTGCAGACTACACAGGAAGGGTTGCCAAATGGGGGACGATGCTTGGGGCTTTTGATATCAAGTACATGCCCCGCACATCGGTGAAGGGCCAGGTCCTTGCGGATTTGGTCGCAGAGTTCACAGAGCCCCCTTTAGAGGAAGTAACACCAATGCTGGGCGCTGAGAGTAGGGCCGTTGGCATGGTCTCCTCACGGAGCCCCTCGCCCTGGGAAATGTACGTTGATGGCGCATCAAATCAAAGGGGCTCTGGAGTGGGGCTTGTGCTAATAACCCCAGAAGGAATTACCATCGAAAAGGCCTTAAGGCTGAATTTCTCAGCAACGAATAATGAGGCAGAATATGAGGCTCTACTGATGGGGATGAAGATGGTACGAAGGATGGGGGGAAAGTCGGTTGAATTATTCTCGGACTCGGGGTTAATCGTCGGCCAAGTGCAGGGAGAATTTGAGGCGAAGGATGAGAGGATGCAGGGGTACCTGAGCCTGGTTAAGTCCCTGCAATCAGAATTTGAATATTTTTGCCTGCAGCACATCCCCAGAAGTGGCAACACACATGCAGATTCTTTAGCCACCCTCGCCACCTCTTCGGCGCAAGCATTGCCAAGGGTTATCCTTATTGAGGACATGCAGGAACCTACGGAAGTAAGAAAGAGGTCAGTCCAAGTTCATTGTGTCAGAATCAACCCTTGCTGGATGGATCCCATCATCAAGTTCTTGAAGGATGAAATGTTGCCCGAAGAAAAAGGGGAAGCGGACAAGATACGAAGAAAAGCTACAAGGTTCTGGCTATCCGAGGAACAGAAACTGTACAAACGATCCTATTCAGGCCCATATTTGTTGTGCATGCCCCCCGAAATGGCTGAGTCTCTGTTAGAAGAATTGTATGAAGGGATCTGTGGGAGCCACACTGGAGGGAGATCTTTAGCTCATCGAGCCATTACTCAGGGTTATTGGTGGCCGAACATGCAAAAGGAGGCCCTCGAATACGTAAAAAAGTGCGACCAATGTCAGCGGTTTGCGCCGAACATACATCAGCCAGGCGGTAATCTTAATCCACTGTCCAGCCCGTGGCCTTTCGCCCAGTGGGGATTGGACATCGTAGGCCCATTCCCCAAGGCAACAGGAAACAGGAAGTATTTGCTGGTCAGAACAGACTATTTCACAAAGTGGGTGGAAGCTGAACCTCTAGCAAATATCAGGGATATGGACGTAAAGAAGTTCGCTTGGAAAAGCATCGTCACCAGATTTGGAGTCCTGCATACCCTCATCTCAGACAACGGGCTTCAGTTTGATAGCCACGCTTTCAGAAGTTATTGTAGTGAGCTGAGAATCACTAATAGATACTTCACTCCTGCCTATCCCCAGGGAAATGGGCAGGCCGAAGCCGTTAATAAAGTCATAGTTAGTGGGCTAAAGAAGAGGCTGGATGACGCGAAGGGTAGATGGGTAGAAGAACTACCCCACGTATTGTGGGCATATAGAACCACGCCTCGAAGGTCCACCGGGGAGACCCCCTTCTCAATGACCTATGGGCCCGAAGCTGTCATACCTCTCGAGACTGGATTCCCTACCTACAGGACTAGCTCTTTTGACCCAGCCAACAACGATGGGCAGCTAGAAAGGAGTTTGGATCTGATTGAAGAACGAAGGGAAAACGCAATGGTCCGATTGGCGCATTACCAGCAGAAACTCAAACAGGGCTATGACGCCAATGTGAGGTTGAGACCCCTTGAGCCTGGTGATCTGGTCCTAAGGAAGGTGGTAGGTAACGCAAAGAACCCAGCATGGGGAAAACTGGGGCCGAATTGGGAAGGCTCGTATCGTATCACTTCGAGGGCCGGCGTCGGAGCATACTTCCTAGAAGACCTGGATAATCGTGTAGTGCCCAGGCCATGGAATGTTAATAACCTCAAAAGGTACTACTATTAAAAGAATTCCTCTTTCAGTCATGGTTGCACCTTGTTATGCTGGTCTCTTACAAGTGTTTAAACTTAAATCCAATCATGCCTGTAGTCCTCGGACCAGATGATTTGGGTTAGTTAACACTCCCCCATGTCTTTACAAGTGTTTAAACTTAAATCCAATCATGCCTGCAGTCTTCGGACCAGATGATTTGGGTTAGTTAACACTCCCCCACGTCTTTACAAGTGTTTAAACTTAAGTCCGATCATGCCTGTAGTCCTCGGACCAGATGATTTGGGTTAGTTAACACTCCCCCACGTCTTTACAAGTGTTTAAACTTAAATCCGATCATGCCTATAGTCCTCGGACTAGATGATTTGGGTTAGTTAACACTCCTTTACAATTTACAAGTGTTTAAACTTAAATCCAATCATGCCTGTAGTCCTCGGACCAGATGATTCGGGTTAGTTAACACTCCTTTACAATTTACAAGCGTTTAAACTTAAATCCAATCATGCCTGTAGTCCTCGGACCAGATGATTCGGGTTAGTTAACACTCCTCGGACCAGATAATCTCAGCTAATACTCGTTAAACGTTATTGATCTAACGCAGTACTGGGCGAGGCACGTGAACCTAAGTTGAATTACTTCAATTGATATTACCTCAAAGCCTTGTTTAGTAATGCTTGAATGATTACTGTGGTTTTGGTTAAATATTAGTTATCAATTTATCATTGCTAGCCATATTGATAATCTAGCAGATACACAGATACCGCGAAAGCAACAAAGGACAAAAAGTAAACTTCATTCATCAAAAATGTAATTTCGTTACAAAGGCCAATGGTGAAGGATCCTAGGCATTATACAAACTGAGCACCCTAAGCCTTGTCTTGAGGCACTAAATCAATCTTGGGAAGATCGCCCGCATCTCCGGTCCGAAGGGGGCTCTGGCTTGTCTCAGTTGCGGCTGGAGGGTTCTTGTCGGCCAAAGAAGCTTCCACAGTATCTGGCAGTTCGCATATGTCAGGATGATAGTAGACACTGCCAGGCTGCCTTAAGACAGACTCTGCAGGGACTCCAGCCGCATCGAGGCCTTTGCCCCACGTGATGTCACAGTAGTCCCTGCATACTTTGGCAAACTCCTCGGTCAGCCTAGTTTGGGTCTCTTGCACCCCCAGCATGTAGGCAGCCTGCTTTTCGGCCTCAACCGCTTCCTTGGCCAGCTGAGCGTCTTCTTTGGCCAATTTGGCAGCGTCCCTGGCCTTCTCTAGCTCAGTCCGAAGCTCTTTCACCACCGCCCTCTCTGTTTCTAGATTGATTTCGGTGGTGTATAGCTGCTGGCGCTGGTCCTCGGCTTGTTTTTCAGCAGTCCTGAGGCCTGCCTCCACATTCTTCCTCGCCTTCGCCTCCTCCTTCAGTTCCTCGGAGAGGCGGGCGCAATCGTCTCGCGCTCTGCCTAATGCTTTCTCGACCTCCTCCCTGGATCGAACCTCAGCTTGCACCTTAATGTCCTTATCTTTATTCCACTCCTCGGCCACGTAAATTTGCTGGGCGATTTGCATGGCAACCAAAGAATTTTGCGTTAAGTCACGAAAGCACATAAAGGCTACAAAATAATCACTTATCTCACCATGCCTAAATCCCTCTTTAGGGACAGAAAAAGCTCCTGTTCGTTGAAGCGCCGATAGGACTCCATGTCCTTCGGAAGGAGGAGAGGCTTTTCCAACGCTTCAGCTATGCGCCCAGCTTTCCCTCCAGCGTAGTTTCGCAGGGAGGCATCGTATGGGATGGCGGCGCCATCCAGTGTTAGCTTTGGAGACCAGGTCTGAGTCTTCCTCCGCACGTCTGCGGCCAGGTTCTCTTCTCTGCTCTCAGTAGAAAAGGCCCGTTTGCCCCTCGCATCATGGGTCGTCTTCTGCTGCTTGGGACCCTTTGGGGGGACCACTTCCCCTTCCTCAACATCCGTCACCTCGATCACAACCCTCTTCTTCTTTAGATCAGGCAGCGCTTTTAGACCGGGGTCTCTGGGGGCCGGAGGAAGAGGAAGGGGTGGTGGGAGATTGACCTTGGCCTGGGACGTGCTAGTGCCCTTGGTCACGTCCTTAGGTTTCCTATTTTTCAACAAGTTCGATAGACTCTGCATGTCTTCTTCTTCAGAGTCGTCTGGCACGGCTAGATTCAGGAGCGGAGCAGCTGAATGCCTATCAAGCACCTCGTCGACGGGCAAAATTTGGACTTCCCCCGAGGTTTCCTCTTCGAACTTGAACTGGTCGATCTGCTGGTCAAGTGAAGGGGTGGAAGAAACTCTTTCCTCCTCTGCTGCCGATTCAAGGGGAACTTGTTGAACGGGCTGAACGAGCACCGGTATGCCCTGCGGATTAGGATGGGGCACCGGGGCAAGGTCGAAGGGGGCTAAAAAGGTCTTCCGTGCCACGTCAATGCGGTTGATGCGGCGATCCCCAAGTGTTATTGCATTGCCTCTCGGTTGAAGTTCAGTCTTTGGGGTATAGCCGAGAATGAGGGGAACGGACCTAAGCTGGCCGTCTTCACTTACAAAAATCTCTGACCGAAGAAGGTAGTTCAGAGCCGCAGTGTTCGTGAGACTCAGCCGAGGAGCTACGTGGTTTTTATCTGTAAACATGGCAACAAACGTCATAAAAGATTGCAATATGACGAAGGGAAGTCCGAACAGCTGAAAGCAGAAAAATGTTAGTAAACCTCAATAGGGGATGTCCCACCTGGAGTTCCTGGCTGGGTTGGGCAATGAATTCCATCATGCCAGGCACCCGAGATGATCAGATAATCGTCCATCATCCCTTTGTTAGACTTGGGGAGACAGGAGAGGAGTCTGACGACATCAGATCGGGACCTCAGATAGTATCCCGCTCCTTCTTTGCTACGACATTCGTACATGTGTACCACATCGTGCCAGGTTAACTCCAACCCTAAATGGCGGTTTAGGTCGTCAACTGCCCCTAAAATTCTAAACGTGTTAGGTGCGCACTGATCAGGACTAAGCCTATGGGCGGTAAGATAACTCCTGGTGACTGGACCCATGGGGATGGTCATCCCTCCCTCCAGGAAAGCGATGATGGGGATTATTACTTCACCCACTTCTCATTCCAGTAATAACCCCTCCGTGGAGCAATACCTTAAGCCCACTTCCCGAGGGATGTGATACGTTGCCCTAAACTTCTCTATCTGAGAAGGACTATCCACTAGGTATTCAAATCTACCCATTTTTTATAAGGTTAGAGGAAAGGAAACACGAAGCGGCAACGGGAGGAAATCTACCCAAGGGCCGAAGAGGAAATCTGGATTGATTTCGAAAATCTCGAGGAAAGAACTTACGCGGAATCGAATTGAAGGACGTTCTTTGGCCCTACGGGGAGATCGTAGCAGGATGTGGAACGAGTTGAAGCAGATGACAGGAAGGGCTCTGGGAGTCTGAATGCTTAAGTTCGCTAGAGTCTGAAGTTTGTAAAGTGAAAAGACAACCCCCTCTGGGACTTTATATAGAGGCAGGAAAAGTGGTGGGACTTATCCCGCCCGAAATTTTGAGGAGAATCTCGTCCGTTGATTTGAAATGAGCCGCTAGATTTCAGGGACAAGACGCCGCCTGGAGCAATTAATGACGCCTCGGAAACGGCGCGACAGCAGCGGTTATAAAGAGGGCACCTAAATTCATGCGCACACGCGCGTGGAGTCAAGATTCAGTGCCCTCATTTGTCAAAAGGTCAAAACCCCACTTTTTCTCTTCGGATGCGAGGTAAAAAGTGAAATTTTGAGGGGCTATTGTGGGTGGGAAAGCCCAAACGCCATATGTTGGGCCTGAGGCCCAGTTCAAATACGACTCTCTGTCCGAAGAGGTTAAAAGTATCAGTGCTTGGCCATCCTGGTGGGAGTGCAACCCATAAGGGACAAATGCACCGTCCGAAGACAACCTGTTTTGGCCGAAGGGACCCTATCCAACGGATCTGCCCAGAACTTGATCGAGTAGATATGCTGAAGACCTTCCTGCAAGGGCTGAGCTTTGGGCATGTCTAACTGCGTGGCTATCATGAAATATCTTGCCAATAAAGCTGTCACCGCCACATTTAATGCACTGCAGCAACTTTCCTGGCCGCATTTATGTGGAGAAGACACCTGAACAGTGTATCTTCACCCACCACCACTCACTGCAGGTTAAAGCAAACGGCTGATGTGACTAGCACTCAAGTGGGCGCCTAGATGGAGGACAAGTGTGCGGTGAAGATGGGAAAAGGGTGTATATATAAAGGAAGCAAGTCTCACAGAGAAGGGGGCGAGAAAAAATTGTATTCATTAAGTCTTTAAATACAAAAGCTCTTCGGACCGAGGAGGATCCTGTTAAAAGCCAGTCTAAATTCTTTTTTTACTCCGGTCCGCCTGTATGAACCGTTGCTAAATCCAAACCCAGCCCAGTTGTTTAACCCATTCTCTACAAATTTATTGTTGGGAATTTGTTGGGCTGACAATCCAAAAAGTTGTTACCTGGCCCAACAAATTTGGACCCTACATTAATTATTTTAAGCATAATGAAATTTTAATATCATTTTTCTAAGATTTATATAAGAAACAATTGGTTTTTTTATGTGATAAACAATTGATTTGAAATATAGCATTTTTACTCAAATTTAGTTGTTTTTGCAATAATTGAAACCATGTCCAACAAAAAGGGAAAATTTTTTTTAGTAACACATATATATAATATGCATTTTAATAACCAAAAATCTTGAAGGATATATGCATCTTTAAGTTACAAAATTTTTTGTAAAACTTATTGAAATATTGGAGAAAACTAATAATAAGTTGCATCGCACATTGTGCGAGAATGCAATTAATTTTTATAATATTAAGAGGAGAGTAATTGTAGGGGCTTATTTTGAGGAGCGGAACAAGGATTTTGAGGCGTAACCATTTGCAATAAAGGTTTTGAGAAATAGCTACTATTTAAGTGAAAATATCATTTTGGTCCCTATATTTCAGGGTCACGATCAATTTGGTCTATACATTTTTGTAACAGTCAATTTGGTCCATGTTATTTTCAATTTGTAGTCAATTTGATTCATACTGTTAATTCACTAACGGAAAATGCCTACATGATAATCAGTTTGTCCAGTTAGCATGTTTAGTGTTAAAATATTAAATCAGATGTTGATGTGACTAATTTTTAGTTGCCACATCAGCAATTACATGGCAAAAAAAGCCATATCTTCTTTTAAAAATATTTATTTTTGTACCAATTTTTTTCCATTCCTAAATAAAAAAAACTAGACCACAAATATCCATTTGATTTCTAAAAAAAAAGAAAAAAAAAGAAAAACACTTTTCTCCAACTTACATATGCAAATCTCAGTAACATAAGTCATCATCATCCCTATTATGAATTCAATCCATCTCTTTCTCTAACCTTTCACCTATTGACTCTTGTTACTGAGAAATATACCAAGAAAATCTGTCTTAACTCTGATTTGTTTTTCTTTATTTTGATGGGACTCTAGATGGATTCTTTGAAATCTGGGATTCCACTAAAAAGAGAACTTTTGCTAGTATTTTCTTTTGGTAGAACCGAGAGCACCCATTTTCATAGAGACCCAGTGCAAGATTCTCAAGGTTATTGTTGTTTAATAAGTTAGATTAATTACTTCTAATGGATTTGTACTGTGGCTGTGGTTTTTTTTTTTTTTTTTTTTCGGTGGTGCTCTTCCAAATGTTTCTTCCTGGTTCCATGGTGGAAAAGTCTAGGAGTCAATTCTGAAAATTTCAAGTTTTTGAAGATGGGTATGGAAACCCAGCATCTCCAAACTCAGATTCACAACCCAACCTTCAAGTACCACAGAACAGTCTGTGGCCACAGATCCGCCCCACTAGCAGCCGTGCCGCCACCACGAAATGCCTCAAGAGTCAAGACACCATTGCCGATCTTGTATTGAAATACACTTGACATTGCTGATCTCCTGCTCTATGATGGGGTGCTGGACGGTTGTGTTGCAGTGAATCCAGGTTTGGGGTTCAGTCTGAATTTGAGGATTTTGGCTGAAACTTATGGATTGAATTTGATCTTTCTTGATTGATGGCATAAAATTTGCTTTGATTGAAAGCCAAATTGAAGGTTAGAAAGAATATGATCTGTGATTGTTAGACTATAGATTAGTGTTTGGTTACCAAGAAATGAATTAAAATGAAATTGGTTAAAAAATTGTAAGAATATTCAAAGAAGAAATAAAGAAAAGGAAAAAAAAAAATTGGTTAAAAAAATATTAAAGCTGATATGATTTTTTTTTTTTTTTTTTCATGTAATCGCTGATATGTGGCTGATGTGGCCACACATTAGCATTTGATTTAATATTTTAACACTAAACATGCCAACTGGACAAACAATTTGTCATGTAGGCATTTTCCGTTAGTGAATTAACTGTAGGGATCAAATTGACTACAAATTAAAAATAACTGGAACCAAATTAACTCTACCAAAATGTAGGGACTAAAATGGTGTTTTTGCCTACTATTTATGCCATGGTAGCAAAGAATAGTGACTCAAGAATTATATTGAGAGATGGAGAAACATAAAAAGAGTGGCATTTTAAGAATTTGAATAAGGATTGAATAAGACAATGGAGTAATATAAGGGTTGAATAAGAATTTACAAAGGTGATGTTGTGACTGGTAAGGAGAATGGTATTTTTAGGTTTTGGTTTATTAATAAACTGAAATGGTACCTATATAAATTTAATTAAAATACTTGAAATTTACCATGGTTAGAAATTAAATAAAATTGAAAAATGTGCTAACCGAAATATACTGCAACATACTTCCACAGTTTTCTCATATTTTCGGTTCTTTGTTTTACGTCTGCTTAATTCTCATCCAAAATAAATCAATCCCTTCAAACTATTCCTAATCTTCAATCGATCAGGTAGTGCTATATAAATAGAGTTTTAGTTGCAAAAAATTGAAACACTATGTATCACATAGATTACCACTTGTATTTTGGTAATAATTTGATGAACGACCACTTAAATATCAAGTTCTATCTACAATCACTCTTAGTTTCCTTTGTTTTGACTACTGCATTTTATTTTATATCAACCATAAAATTTTTCCATCAACACCTAAAAATAAAATAAAAAAGAAAAAATTTCTTTTTTTTTTTCTTCTTGAGTAACAGAAAGAAAGAAATTGTTTTAAATCTTAGAAATTAAAATAAAAAGTGAAAAAGATTAGTGGGAAGACTACAAAAATTAAGTGGGACACTCCTGTTGAGAATAGTGATCTTCACTCTTCAATGCCCGCTCAATTACAAATGGCAGCCACTTGGCTATTTTCAAAGAGTCTCATTGCTGAATGCAATTTGTTAAAAAATATTCGGCATCCAAATCTTGTTAAAACCTTAACATGTTGCTCTAGCATGGACTACAATGGTAATGAATTCAGAGCTCTAGTGTTTGAGTTCATGGTGAATGGAAGTTTAGAGAAGTGGCTGCATCCATATATAGACAATGAAAATCAATCAAGACATTTGAACCTTCTTCAAAGACTAAATATTGCAATTGATATTGCTTCTGCATTACATTATCTTCATGAACACTGTAAAAGACCAATCATTCATTGTGATTTAAAGCCAAGCAATGTTCTTCTTGAAAATCATTCATTGTGATTGGCAAGGCTCCTTCCCTCAACCAATGATGTTTCTCAAAATCAAACTAGCACAGTTGGACTAAAAGGTTCAATTGGTTATGCTGCTCCAAGTAAATAACTACTTTTAACTCTCAAATAAGATTTATTCATTTTAGCATTGTCGATTTATTTCTTCAGGCTTCTCTATAATTACTGATAGCATGTCAATCATGTTTATCAAATATGTAGAATACCAATAAATAGAATTTATGCAGACCCAGCATAAAAATGGTGAGGACAAATTTTTAGTTGAGAGAATTGGTCTCTTTGTAGCCTGGGAATTTTTGCTTCCACCTAGGATTTTAAGGCTTGGGTACAGATTAGTAGGAATTGCGAGGATTTGACCACTTTTTGTTTCCTAGGTGAAGAGTGAACCAGTAGTTTACCCACCTTAGGGTAGACGTGCCAGTGCCACTAGGGCAACAGGCCATTGGCGATTTGATCATTATTAAAGAAGTCGCAAATCATTCATAAATTACAACCAATAGAAATACGAAAAGACTATGGCATGTCTCTTTCGTTTGGGAGTACAACATTAAGATTAGAATCTAAAGCTGAAAATGCAAACCGAAAAAAGAGTTTAAGATCAAAGAATAGCCTTTAGTTACACAAGAAAATGAATATTGGTCAAGAGGAGACAAACAAGTAGAGATGAAAGATTCACACCAATAATCCCAAATAAAAGAATGCTTAGATTGGAGACACAGCCATTGAAGTTGTAAACTTTTTTGACCAAATGCGGGACGGACTGACTATTAAAATCCTGCATGGTTCAACAAGAAAATTTTATTTCAGCTTATTAAAAATTTGCCCCCTTCTTCCTTTTTCTCTGGTAGCTTTTTGTGCCTTTTCTTTTTCAAATTTGTATTTAATTTCAAAATTTTCATTTTAGCTATTTTCAAGCAGCTTTATTGATGTATTTGTATGTGACTTGGAAAAGAAAGGAACATACAAATAGACATGGCATAGCTGGTATTTAACAGATTTCTAAATAGCTAAATAATTTGGTTGTCATCCAATAATATCAGGGCCTATTACCCTCTGTAGCCATACCGCAGCCATGGCTTGTTGAGAGGCCTTTATCTGCTACTTAATTGCAAACAAGTAAAGGAAATATGATGATCAAATGATCCTAATCATTAACTTACATTTTCCAATGTAAGATGCAAGTATTAATGTTGCTCCCTTCTATCATGCAATTTGTCAAAGTTTTTACAAGTTCTGACTTTAGAATGCAGATTCTCTATCACATATTTTCAAAATAATATTAAACAAAACATTTAACCTCTAAATATTGTATCTCAGATCACAAAAAGAAAGTATTAAGCTGCTATATGAAATTTCCCTCACATTAACTAAGCATGTGAAACATACAAATTGCAGAACACAGAATGGGGGGTGAGGCGTCAAGGCAAGGCGATGTCTACAGCAATGGAACACTAGCGTTGGAGGTGTTCATGGGACGAAGACCCACTGACGAAATGTTTAAAGATAGTTTTAACCTCCATAACTTTGTTAGGATGGCATTGCCAGAAAGACTCGTGCAGATTGTGGATCCAAACCTTTCCACAAGAAAAGTAGATGAAACAGAAATAGAAACAGAATAAGACAACCATGACAATTATGATCACAAGGAACCAGAGGCAGAGGAAGGAAGGCATCACATTGAGAACCTACAACAGATGAATGCTAATATGCACAAGTGCTTACTTTCAGTTTTCAAGATTGGACTTGCTTGTTCATTGCAATTACCACAAGAAAGAATGAATATGGAGAATGTCACCAGGGAGCTACATCATATCAAAAATGCTTTTCTTGGTATAGGGATTTATGGATAATAACCAAGGCACTATAGCATAATTCTTTCAAACCACAAACAAAAAACTTTTTTAGGTACCTGATCTGCTAGTACAAGTAAATTTTTCCGGTGCTTTTATTAGGATGGAAAGATTAAACCAAGTCTAAGTCACTTTGGATTTTTTTTTCCTAATGTTGTTTTTGTTTCTTGTATCATGAAATATTCTTATAATCTCAACATGGAAAACATAACCAACTACTATTTTTGCAGGATCATGGAACTTTGTGAAGAAATCAGATTGCAGGAAATCCCCCTTAAATAGCTGTGTTTAGCATAACCTTTGCTGTTTTTATGTGTATATTCTTTAATGAGAATAAAGTCAGGAGTTATTTGATAAATTTACAACCTTGAATCGGAACACATTCTGTAATATAAATGAACTAACAGCATTTGAACATAAAGCAATAAGGTAAAAAGAAGTAAGACATTCACTCTTCAGTCTTCAATGCCCTGAACCAGTGTTTGTGCAACTTCAAAAAACTTAACCAGGCCTGATATTACCTTTGCAGTGCATAAGCTAAGCCAGTTTATGTCAAAACCAAGAAAGCCTAACTTAAATGCAGCTTTCAGAATATTGCAGTACTAAAATAGCGATCTTGGAAAGGGAGTTTTCTTCTCTTCTACTGCAGAATTACATGTGAAAGGGCTTTGCTGACTCAGATTGGGCCTTGTGTCCAGATACAAGAAGGTCAATCACAGGTTATTGTATCTTCATTGGAGATTCCTTGGTGTCTTGGAAGTCTAAGAAGCAGCAAATAGTTTCTAGATTTTCAGCTGAGGTTGAATACAGGTCCATGGCAGGGGAAACTTGTGAGATAGTTTGGATTTTGTATTTCTTAGGGGATATTCAGGTTGATCACAAGAGAGAAGCATTACTGTTTTGTGATAGTCAGTCAGCTCTTTACATAGGATCAAATCCAGTGTTTCATGAAAGAGCAAAACATATAGAGATTGACTGTCACATGGTTAGGGGTAAGGTTTTGGCTAAGGTGATCAAATTGATTCATGTTACAACCCACTATCAATTGGCTAACTTGTTAACAAAAGCTTTTAGGCTTGTACCAGGTTTCTAATCATTCACCCTCTGCTCATCTTGAGGGGGAGTATCAGAGTGATGAAAGAAAAGGAAGCAAAGAGAGCTGCTTGATCAAAGAAGACAAAGCTCAGACGGTTGAAGAAGAGCTGGTTTGAAAATAAAGAGATGGCTAAACAACAGAACAGTTCTTGTAGCATAGTTTTGTATAGTCCTGTATGACTTGTAGTTTTTGTTAATATCTCATGTACAACTTAATAAACGCATGATTAGCACGTGACATATTAAAAGTTAGTTAGTTAGTTTTTAGGCGGTTAAGCTTTGTTAGTTAGACTTTCTTCTTCCCCTGTTATATATAAACAGGTTTTGTACTCTTTTCTAACTTAATGAAAATCATTCTCACAAATCTTGTTTAGTTTCTAATAAGTATTGTATCTTTTCTTTTACTATGGGAATCCTTCAGTTCTCAAATGGCCTTCAATTTTTTTGGATGATGGATACTAGAGCTCATAATGGTGAGAGGGGTTTTTCTCGAGAGGCTGTTTGATTCATTTTATTTTATATAGTGTGTTTTAAAATATGTTCTAAGGGGAGAGGGGGTTACAGTGGTCCAACAAAGACCACATCACGTTAGTAAAGTGTCAATTTTCAAACCACAGGTGACTTGGAGGTTTCTAGCCTAACCACAAGTGGGTAAACTGCACAATTCGAACTCAAAACCAGTCACCTAACCTAATGCTGTAATAAATTACCAATTGTCCAAAAAATTTATGTAAAGTCTATACTTTTAGGTTGGCAACCATGAACAAATTGTAACCTTTAGAACTTAGTTTTTCCAGTTGTTTAGTCTAAAAATATTCAGTTAACAAAGACAAATGAAGTTCAGCACAATTGAAGACTCAAGAAATCAGAAAAATTAAAGTGCAGATAAGTTTCACTTATCTCGACCGATCGAGATTCGTGCCAGATTTCAGATCTTGCTTTTCTCTCAGCCATTGGATCTAGGTTTTTGATGAAACTTAAGGATATTTAAATGAAAACCCTAGAGCACATTTTTACATATGCAAGAGGGGAAGTGCTAATTGCTTATTTAATAAGAGTTATTAAATAATATGATTGCCTAGCCAATTAAAATGTACGTACAATTAAAAGGAAAATAAAGATAACATACATAGATCTGATTGAGAGACCACTCATCTTCGCACCATGTAAAATTGGGGTGAAGATTGAAGGTCTCCTAAGATCGATCTTCTACTTTGTTTTCAAGAATCAATAATAAATATGATCAAGAAAATACTATATGCTAAATGGTAAAGCTATGAATTAGGCCAAATGGGTTTGTAAATTGGCACCTTGTCTACCCTGGTCCCCCCCGCCCCCCACAAACACACACTATGCACTTGGCTATGTTTCCATAAGAATTTAGGTACAGTGGATGTCTGCATTGGCCAAAGTTAACTCAACAAATCTACCACTGTTTAGAGTCTTCTGACTAAGTAACCAAGAGAAAGAAAGAGCATTGATCAACCATAAAAGATGGAATTTAACTACGTTTAAAACTACCGCATGGGTGATTTGTCTTCTAACTAGCAAAGAATCAAACAATTATTCTTATTAATGTTACAACAAACAATAGCTCCAGGATTGAATGAGCTCATGGAAAGCGATCACCTTAAAGTTGAACAAGAAGCCTCGAAACAATCACCTTTGTTCTTTCCTTCATCTACAGTTAAGCCACTCTAAAAACCAAAAAAGCCAGGACCAGCCCGTGAAAGAAGCTCCTTGCCAGCATCCTTTCCCATCATAACCATATCTTCATGAGCATATAGGCCTTTTCTAGAAGTTTCGAGTACTAAAGTACACAAAGGAATTTTTTGGAGTGGGGAAGGGGGGGAATGAAGCAATGTTAGAGACTATTACACCTGAAATGGAGACACATCTAAATAAAAATATGTAAATGAGTAAAGATGTCCATACCACGGACTCCATCTGGAGAAGCTACCAACCCCTTAAATATGCAATTTCCATCATCATCTTTGTAAGCATATCCAGCAATAGGAGTGCGGCAAGACCCATCCAAGGTCAAAAGAAAGGCCCTTTCACAAGCAACTGCTAGTCTTGTTTCCTCATGATTCAATGAGGCTATGTAATTAGCCTGAAAAGAAAGAAGATAAGTTCCCAGAGGCAGAATCAGATTTTTTTTCAAGGAATCCCAACCAGACAATGTTTTGCAGGTTCAAATCTTTATATTGAGTTAAATATTTTTACAAGAAGAAAAATTGGCAGCATTGTTGTTGCTATTACATAAAAGTATCCAAAGCATATCATAAATACGGGTAATTCAAATGTTCAAATTAGTCCTTCATAAGTTCTGTTGATGAACTTTGGTTAATGAATCTCGTTTATTTCCGAGGAAACCATGCCCATTAATTATATATAGACAAACAAGGGAAAGCACTTATGACTCTGACACATCTTTTTTTACTTTCCAGGTCAACAACATTATTTAAGTATAAAAGAAGACCAAGAGGTAAACCAATTATATAGACAACTAACACAAGTCCAAAGAGCACAAGATGGGAATTCTTGAAATATTTTTAATAGGGAAAAAAAAAAATCCTCTTTCAAAGAAAATAATCTCATCATTTTCCAACCATTGCAGCTGCAAAGAGGAATTCCAATATCCCTTTCAAGGCCCTTGGGCCGCAGTTTAATTTATAATATTATTGTAGAAGGGCTATTATTGACCTCAATAGCAAAACAGGACCTTTAGGCTTTAAAAATAATAATAATAATAATAATAAAAACACCCTCACATCACCTCCAAAAATGCTCTCAAATTCAACACAAAAGGTAGATTTATGCAAATCAAACTAACATATCATTTGGTTTGGGTTATGCACATCACACATGCTAAGAATTATACTAAGATTTGGAAGCATAGTCAATCAACAAGAACAACATTTTCAGGAGATGATGCCAATATTCTTCTATGGAACAATGATATTCATCCCTGCATGTAGGACATTGTATTTAATATGATGCTTAACTTGAGAAACAGTAAATTAAAAACTTTAGAAATATGTGTTAATTATATTTGTGTGGAACAAAAGCAAATTTTTGGCTCCCCTAAAATGTAGGCACTTGAAGGGAAGGAAGAAAGACAAACAAAGAAAGTTCTATTGCACAACTGATTTTTGCATTTAAATTCTGTGTTGTACCAGTAATATACCTCTCATGTTTCCAATTTCTCTGAATATATTTTTACATTACTCAGATGTGTTGTATTTCTGCCACTGCTTACGGTATAAAAGATCCACAAATTTCTATTTCAAATCCAATATTCCAAAAACTAAAAAGACATCCAACATGACCCACTCTTCAAGAATTGTATCCCTCCACACCACTGAATCAAACCAGGTTGTTTTATTTTATTTGCTTACAGATATATTAATCTGGCAGTTGCTTGTTAGACTTATTACTAATTTGCTGTGCACATGCAGTAATAAAGACTTTTTTTAAGCCAATAAGTAACTATTCTTAGGCAAAAGTCACATGTTATGGACATTAGATATGATTTACTTAGTGATGGAAATAGCTTGGTCAACCATTACATATACAACAACAACAATAAAACCCAAGTCCCGAAATTTCTTGAGCAACAATTACATGATCAATGAAATTATTAAAACGAGCAACTTAGGCAAAAGAGTAAATAAACTCACCATTGTATCATCATTGCTTCTACAGGCAATTCCAATTGCCCCTTGAGCAACGGCTGGAAGCATTTCATCAATTGAAAGAATTGAAGTCACATGTTCCGTCATATTTAAGCGTTTAAGACCAGCTAATGCCAATAATGTTGCTTGAACTACACCATCATTTAGTTTTCTCAAGCGTGTCTGGACATTACCACGAAAATTTTCCAGCACCTACAATGAAGATAACCCAAAGCAGATAAGAGAAATATTAAAAAGACAGAATTGATCCCAAAATGCTGAAACATCTTGAGAAAACTAAAAACCAAAGATACTATTTTTCCATTAGAGGGGGAAAAAAGGCATATACAAAACAGTATAAAAAGAAATCCATGGACTAACTGCTGAAGCACGGTGAAAAAGTAAAGACTAAAACAGCACTGCCATTAAGAGAAAAAGGGGCTTGTGAAAAGAAATCTTGTTAAAAAATTATGAATGCTTTAATGAAATTTTTCGTTACCTATCCAAAAAAAAATATGATGAATGCTAACAGGTAACCTCATATCATCCAAAACATTCTTGCACTAAGAGTGTCCATCTTCATAGATTCCATCTCAAAGAGCTTTTATTAGAATTCTAGAATTCTATTGCCATTCACTTTGGATCCAAGCAATTTCATATGAAATCTACTAATGTCATCTAAATGTCTATCAATATAGCCCTCATATAACACTAATAACACTCATCATGGTATAAGCTACCTCATAATTCCTAATCAAAATCTGCTAGTCCATGAATAGTTATCCTTGGGAACCAAAGTCATCATATAGATTTTGCAACAAAAGAACCAGAGTACTGTAGAACTACCTTTTTTTTTTCAATTGATATGTAACATTATATTAAAGCAAAGACATAATTAATAGATGATTAGCCATCATATCAACACATACACTATAAAGGAACACAATGCCCATTCTTCTACAACCAACAGACAGTTATACAAACAACTTTTAGTCAAACTAATATTCAAACAACCCTACCATTAAATTACACGTTCTTTATGTGCTTAAGTGACATGTGCCAAATTTTCCTACCAATCAAATGTCGCTCTGTTTGTTTCAATGATAATGTTTTCTAAAAAATGAGTCATTTTCCAAAAAGCATTGTTTGTAAAACTATCTCATTTTCCCATGTTTGGTAGTAACTTAAATGAGTTGAAAAAAAAAAATTCATAACTTCCCTTACTTAGCTTGCTGTAAGATAGAGTTGTTTTCCAAAAAAATCTAGTGGAAAACAATCTCTAAAAATAAGCCACACTTTTTATGTTAACCAAAGATAGTTTTTCCTTTGACTCATTTTTTTATGCTACCAAACACTGGAAAACACGGAACACTATCTTTACACAAGGTTTTCCATCAAAAGAATGAACCGTTACTATCAAATCCATAAACTGTACCTTTAAAATATAAATATAAATTTTTTTTTTAAACACTAAAATTTGGACATTTTATAGTAGAAAGAGTCCTTAATCAATTATCATCATTTGGCACACACAGATCATAAGTAGAGTATGCAATCCAACAATGGATCTGTTAAAATAGATGCCCAATGAAAAGTTTTTAGGGCTGTAATATTGACAAGTATTACACTAAGTGTAACTAGAACCTATATCCAAATAATCATCTAATAATAACACAAATGAAATGCTATGAAAAAGTACATGGAATTGTAGTATGAAGTTTAAGTAACATGCATCTCTTCAAAGGCTAACACTAGGTGTAACTAGAACCTACATCCAAATAATCATCTAATAATAACATAAATGAAATGTTAAATCTGAAAAAGTGCATGGAATTGTAGCATGAAGTTTAAGCAATAGGCATCTCTTCAAAGGCTAATTCTGGGTGGTTTGCCTATCAACCCAGGCATAAAACAGAAGCAACAGTGCAATAAGGCCTACTTCTACAAACTAGATAGCCCACTTCAAATTACAAGTCATTAGCAAATGCAATAACATGTAAATTGACTTTATAGTTCAATCAAAAAATCTTTATCTCAATTAATACAAGATACTAACTTACATTAAGAGATGCATATTTATGGAGTAATTGTGACTTTCTTCTGAGTGATGCAGTACCAACAGTGCTACCAGCTGGAAGCTCTGCAAGCGAAGCTGCACTCAAGGAAATAAATGCATCTCGAACATCCTCACGTGGAAGGTTACAAGGTAGAATTGTCTTCTCTGGTAAGTAAGTCGGGACATCTTTCATTGAGTGGACAGCAATATCAATTTCACCATTTATGAGTGCCTCATCTATTTCCTTAGTGAACAAGCCCTTCCCACCTATGTCTGCAAGCGGCTGACTTAGTATTTTATCACCCGTTGTTTTTATTATAACAATTTGTATAGCCCCCTCTTCAGCAAGCTCTGAATGTGTGGCCATGAGTTTATCTCTTGTCTCATGAGCCTGAGCAAGTGCTAGTGGGCTGTCCTGCATATAAAATGACTATAAATAATGCCCCCCAAACAAATCCAAAACAACTGATACCAGAATTAGAAATAATTACAGTGGCAACTAGCAAGTACACAAACAAAGCAAATTTAAACCGTAGGCTTCATTATTAAAAAGAGAAATGATCAGTTGGTTGCTCCGAGCATTATATACGTCCATAAAACCTTTGTGTTTCATAGAGTGAATATAATATCTAAACACAAGAACATGTAAAGTAAGTCAAAAAGTTGTACAATCTATGCAAACCAACAGTGAAACAATCATCTACTGAAAAGAAAAATGAAATGACTATTGGACATTCAAACTAAACTCCTGTCTTTCACAGAGAGTTCTCTTCCTGGCTGCTGCAGTGATATGGAGTAACAAGAACAAGCATACTTAAACCAAACCCGAAAAGAAAACACCAATAACAGATGTAATTAGTGAAAAACAAAGGCACATTTCACTAAAACAAAAATAAAGTTTGACCCTTACACATTCACAGTAAGTCAAAAACATCAAAGTGAGAAAGGAACAGACAAAGAGAAAGCAACAATTAAATCCATTTATCAGCATAAGAACTTAAAACTATAAAATTCAAACAACAAAATCACCCCAATGGTGAATGCAATCGAGCAAAAATCTGAGCAACATAACAGGATAAGTTACAGCAAACACCAAAAAGAAAGCATCAATTTTGGAAAATTAAAGAGTACCCATTATGATTCAACCCAACCCAAGTGAGCAAAATTAAAGGCACATTATGAAAGTTGAAGAAGAGAAGAGAAGTGAAAAAGAGTACCTTCCTCTGGTGCCAATCCTGATGAGTGCAGTTATGTTCTTCTGGGTCTGCTGCTCAACAGCCACAGAAGCCTTTATGATCCCCATATTATTATGCTTAGTTGGAGTCTTTAGGCACGGTGGAAATAGTAAGACCGACCCACTACTGCACCATTTGACTGGACAAGAATGGCGTGGCCGTGGAGTGAGATGGAGAGGGGAAGAGAGGGCCTCCATAGAAAGAGAGATAGAGACAGAGACAGAGACAGAGACACAGTTTGAAGACGAAGAGATGGAGATGGAGATGGTGCGTGCTGTGCTGTGCTGTTGGATGATGGGATAAATAAACCCGATTTGGTGGATCCCCACTACCCTTATCCTCTGCTCTGCTCACTTTAGGGTCGTCAATGGGCCGGCCCGATCCATTTTTACTTGGCCCATGGGCTGGGTATAGATTGGATATTCTCACAAATGAGGATTGCTTTCTTCAAGATTTTATTTTTTTGGCTGCAAACAGGTTTGCTGGAGCTGCTGCATATAGGGTAGGTGGCAAAATTTTAAAGTGACATGTGTCCAGGGCAAAATTTTAAAATGAATTTCTCCGTTAACGTTTCTTTCATTTCTCTGTCAAACGGCTTAGGCAAAACCCATTAGACTCAAAACTCGGGGATTCTGGCATTTTACCCTTAATTTTAAAAAAATTTGGCAATTTGCCCATGTTTCCAAACTATTTAGACGCATGCCCCTGTTTTGAAATTCGATTAGCTTAAAATCAAGTTATGCCCGATCAAACTTTAAAAAAAAATTAAAAAAAATTGCATAGAACTCGATTTTATGGAGATCGAGTTCCAAAACGCCACTATAGGGCTTTAAAACGCCACTATAGGGCTAAAAAATGTCATTATAAGGCTCCCTGAACCTGCCATGGGACAATCACACTTAGGAAAAAAAATTTTGCAAGAAAACGCCGCTATAGGGCTTTAAAACGTCACTATAGGGCTTAGAAAGGCCATTATAGGGCTCTCTGAACTTGGTATGGGATAATCACACTAATAAAAAAAAATTTACAAAAAAAGCCACATAGGGCTTTAAAATGTCACTATAGAACTTAAAAAATGCCACTATAGGGCTCCCTGAACCTTGTATGGGGAGATCATACTAAAAATTTTTTTGCATGGAACTCGTTTGCATGGAACTCGAGTTCCATGCAATTTTTTTTTTTTTTAAAGTTTGATCGGGCATAACTCGATTTTATACAAATCGAGTATTTAATTGAAACTTGATTTTAAGGTAATATAGTTTGAAAACAGGGGCATATTGCCAATTTTTTTAAAAATTAAGGGTAAAATGCCAGAATGTCCCTCAAAACTCATCTCTCCCCATCATCAAATTCTCTGTTCCACCTCTATTCCTCTCATTAGAATCCCCAGCCCATCTAACCCATCAAAAAATAACTCCGCCCACCACATGCTCTCACCACCGACCCACCTGACCGTGTTTGTCTCTGTGGGTTGCTTCGATTCGAACTTACTAGGTTGCTTCAATTGGTTACTGGACCATAGATTTGCTTAAGGGTGGTTCAAATTAGTTTCTTGGATTGTCATTAATGGAGTATTTTTTTTTTGTGTTGATGGTTGCTAGGTGGTTCGATCTAGAGCGTTGCTTTATCGACGCTAATGGGTTGTGGTAGGCTGTGTTTGATGTGGGTGGGCTACGGGTTTGATATGGGTAGGTCATGGCTGGGCACGGTGGGTTAATATGGGTTAGGTGGCTAGGGTTTTTTAAATTTTGAGTAGAACAAAGAAGGAGAAGAGAAAGGATAGGTCATGGCTGGACACCTATATGCAACAAATCCTTGTATGATTTTTTTTTTTTTTCTCTTTGGCCATGTGGCAGCATCCCATTCGCTCATTAATAACTACTTTGAGCTACATGACATTATTTCAAGGTTGGGTCAAGGCATCCAATAAAAGCCTATAGTACAAACTCTCTACATTTCTAAACGGATTGGGATCTTGCTTACTTAGAGCATTTGGACTGGGTCTCAAGCCGATAACTCAACTTCACAAAAAAAAGGCCCAAAACCACTTTTTCCCTATTACTTTACTTCACAAAATGGACTTCAAGACCTATGTGGTCTTTGATTCACAGATTGTGTCACACAATCCATAAGGATTTACTTCACGAAATGAGCTTTAGGGCCTACATTCTCTCTATCTACTACACAGATTGGACTTTATGACCCACAATCATTGATTATTGGGATTGGGTCCTATGGCCCATGTCTTCTTCTTTTCTAACAATTGGGTTCTCTTTCAAATAACCCTTATTTAGACAAACTAATTAGGGTTAATTGCACTTTTTTCTTGTAACTATTGGGTACTTCAATCCCTCCTCAACTTTACAACCGACCAATATACCTTCTTCTTTTTTTTTTCTTTTTTTCTTTTTTTAATTTTTGAGGGACCAACATCTTCTTTTAACTATGGTTTGGTTAAGGGTGTCCTTAGGACATATATTAATAGATCATTTTAGGAAAATTTTGATACCACTTTCATATAAAATGTAAAAAAGCTGTCGCAAAATTCAATTGCTTTTTTTATTTTCTCATAAAAATTTTAAAAATATATTTTTTAAATCAATGCGCTTAGAGCATTTATTGACTTTTCCCTTTAGTATAGTAATAAGCAAATCCGCATACCCCCGTCCCAAATTGTTATTAAATTCGATCAATTTAAACCCTTTTTTAACATAAAGTAGAATTTTTTTTGTTAAAATGCCTGTTAAACTTGTAATAACCCACAATGTTTTTCCCTAACCCAAAAAAAAATATATATATATATATATATATATATACACACACACAAATACAATTGTCAAGCCACCAAGTCAGGATCTTCTCAACACCTTTTTGGGGCCATAAGCAATAATTTCAAATGTATCATTTTATTATATTTAAATATTAATTAGATATTATTTTTTTAATTTTAATATCTTTTTCATCCAAATTTTCCGCTATATTTTGTTTATTACCGATAACAAATTTATCGGAATAACCTTTTGATATTCAATTAGTTTTTCAATTTTTTCTCTTTAAAAAAAAAAAAAATTCACTTCCTAGTGAATATTTTCTAATAGACATTTATAATTAAAAAATTACAAATAAATGAAACACATTCTATAATAGATAGCTATAATTTACGAGCAAAACCAAGATTATTAGAATTGGGATCTTAAGCAAGATCAGTGAGGGGCCCTCATGGATCAAATCGAGGATCATAAAATTCTACTTTTATGTGAAAAATGGTAGAGAGTATGATATAGAATAGGATATGACGAGAGAAAATTTCATGTGGTCAAACCAAATTATTATGTTGAAAATCCATATCCAACTACAAATTTTTGGCTCTAGGCTTTATTGCTTTATGTATAGGCAAGTTTGTCATTGGAGAGTTTTGTTCTTTTTTCTTTTTTAAATGAGTCTATTTATATTTAAACCTCGACAGTTACCAACAATTGTTCCTTACATGTGTCTTTTCTGCAGGTCTCTTTCTCCTTCAACTTGAACGACACTTATCTTGTTGTTGAATGGTGCTTTGTAACTTCTAAAAACTACTTCAATGCCACTTGTCTCTTCCGCATACATGGGTTGGTAATTGCCATGGGATCTGCCCTATCTACTCCAACATCACTTTTCCTGGTTTTGTGATTTTACAAGTGTAATTTTCTTGTTATACCACTTTTCATGGTTTTTGCAATTCTAGTACCTAGGGTTGTCCACGGGTCAGTTCTGATTGGTTTTGGGTCTAATCCAAACTCGACTCGATTGGATTGGGTGACTGAGTTTTGGACCCGTATTCGACTGAATATTCGGGTTAGACTCGATGTTTCGGGTCATCAGTTAGGCGGGTCGAAGTTGTCGGTTAGTCGATTAGGGTTTGAAATAATAAATCTTTGGGTTTGTTTTATTTTAACAGCTGATTTCCAGAACAGATAAAATCAATGAGACATACAAAAGGAGAGATGAGAAACCAATATTATTTACCCAAAGAAAATTTGGAGTGAGAACTGAGTTTGGTGAGGAGGAGACAACAGCAGATTGAGGAGGAGATAATGACGACAACTAGGCTTTGGAGGGAGAACTGAGTGGGGAGGAAAATCAAGAACAACCCAAGTTGATTTCTTCAACCTTCAACCCATATTGATCGTAGGTAGAAAGGGGCGGTGGCTAAGGTTTGTAGTGAGTAGTGAGCTGCTATGGTTTTGGCATAGAGATAGGCGAAGAGAGAACTAAGGGTCTGAGAGTTTTAGTCTTTGAGAAAGTGAGATTGAACTAAAGAGTAGGTTGAAGAGGTTAAAGAGATAAAGAGTTCTTGTGACTGCGGGATTTGGAATTGTGATATCATATCATATCAAAAGAGTGATTTATAACTATAATGGTGACCATAGGATTGTAGTTCTTGATTTTAATTTTAAGTTTTAAAGGCTGATTTGAAATTAGGGTAATTGTGCCATTCTGAAATGAGATTGTGACTAGAGCTGTCATGTTAAAGAAAAAGTAGTCTAAAACATTGAAACATAATTTGTGACCGTGGATCTTGAATATTGCTTTTAATTTAAACGTTG
The DNA here is from genome assembly GCA_023736055.1 of Quercus glauca. Classification (NCBI taxonomy): domain Eukaryota; kingdom Viridiplantae; phylum Streptophyta; class Magnoliopsida; order Fagales; family Fagaceae; genus Quercus; species Quercus glauca. The sequence continues at coordinate 35,174,144 of CM043326.1, read as the reverse complement.
ATTTGGGAAGTAGGAACTTGTGTCAACAAATTCTGACTACTTTCCAGTTACTAAAAAGTTGGGGCAGGACATGGTTGGGTAGCTAGACAGTATTGTTTTAGTAATTCGGTTGGGTCAGTTAATTCGGTTGAATATTGTATAATCTGAAACCTGAACCGAATATTCGGTTATTCTTAAGCTGGACCCGTGACCAACCACTGTCTGCATTCGAAGCCGCCCGTGGGCCTTTGGATCGGGCGGGTGCAATCAGGTGGATGTCCTTGGACAGCCTTAAGTACCAACACCCTCTCTCTTTGGCCATTGGAAGAACTAATTACAAACACTGACACTGACCTTCATTGCTTTCTCTTATGGATGATTGCAAACGCTAATATAATAATTGGGGTTCAAATGTATTGTATAAATATAGATCTGTATGAGAAATGTTACGTCCACAACATTTTCACAATACTTTTACAACAAATTATAAGTGATAAATTTTTGTTCCTTCTAATTGGAATTTACAACTTAAATTACTTTTTTGCCTACCTGTAACAGCAAATAATAACATTCTAATTTCGCGTATATTCTCACAAATAAGAATTGCTTCCTTCAAGAATTTTTTGTTTGAACCATATAAGGTTTTTTTATAAAATGAAAGGTGGGTTGTTGGTGATCTAGGATGAGATATCATGGTAGTTAAGGTTGATTATTTTTTTCTCTTTGGCCACGTGGCAACATCCCATTCGCTCATTAATAACCACTTTGAGCTACATGACATTATTTCAAGGTTAGGCCAAGGCATGCAAGAAAAGCCCATAGTAGAAACTCCCTACATTTCTAAACGGATTGGGTTCTTGCTTACTTAGAGCATTTGGACTGGGTCTCAAGCCGACAACTTGACTTCACAAAAAACGGCCCAAAACCACTTTTCCCTATTACTTTGCTTCACAAAATGGACTTCAAGACCTATGCCGTCTCTGATTCACAGATTGCGTCACACAATCCATAAGGGTTTACTTCACGAAATGAGCTTTAGGGCTTACATTCTCTCTATCTAGTACACAGATTGGACTTTATGACCCACAATCATTGATTATTGGGACTAGGTCCTATGACCCCTATCTTCTCCTTTTCTAACAATTGGGTTCTCTTTCAAATAACCCTTATTTATACAAACTAATTAGGGTTAATTGCACTTTTTTTCCTGTAACTATTGGGAACTTTAATCCCTCCTCAACTTTACAACTGACCAATATTCCTTTTAAAAAAAAAAAAAAAATTTGAGGGACCAACATCTTCTTTTAACTATGGTTTAGTTAAGGGTGCCCTTAGGACATATATTAATAGTCAATTTTAAGAAAATTTTGATACCACTTTCATATAAAATGTAAAAAAGCTATCACAAAATTCAATTGCTTTTTTTTTTTTTTCCATAAAAATTTTTAAAAAATATTTCTTAAATCAATGCCCTTAGAGCATTCATTAACTTTTCTCTTTAATTAATAGTAATAATAAAATTTGCATACTCCCCCCTTCCCCACCCTTCCCAAACTGTTATTATATTCGATCAATTTAAACCTTTTTTTTTTTTTTAAACTTAAAGTGGATTTTTTTTTTGTGTGGTTAAAATGCCTATCAAACTTGTAAAATCCCACAATTTTATTCCCTAACCAAAAAAAAAAAAAAAAAAAAAAAAAAAAAAAAAAACAACGAATTGTCAAGCCACCAAGTCAGGGTCTTCTCAATGCCTTTTTGGGGCCATAAGCAATAATTTCAAATGTAGCATTTTTTTATATTTAAATATTAATTAGATAATATATTTTTTTAATTCTAATATCTTTTTCATCCAAATTTTCCGCTATATTTTGTTTGTACCAGTAACAAATTTATCGAAATAACTTTTTGATATTCAATTAGTTTTTCAATTTTTTCTCTTTAAAAAAAAAATCACTTCCTAGTGAATATTTGCTAGTAGACATTTATAATTAAAAATTACAAATAAAGGAAACACATTCTATAATAGAGAACTATAATTTACGAGTAAAACTAAGATTATTAGAATTTGGACCCTAAGCAAGATCGGTGAGGGGCCCTCATGGATCAAATTGAGGATCATAAGATTTTACGTTATGTGAAAAATGGTAGAGAGTATAATATAGAATAGGATATGACAATAGAGACAATTTCATGTGGTCAAACCAAATTATTATGTTGAAAATCCATATCCAACTACAAATTTTTGGCACTAGGCTTTATTGTTGTTGTTATATAATTTGTAGGGTAAAATATATTGTTACTCCCTAATTTTTAGTCCATAAGTGATTTTAAAATTTGTTAAACTACGAGGCTCTTGACAACATAAAGTCATAAACTACTTTTTCATTACATATGAATATATGAATACAGCCACAAAACAATTACACACAGCCCAAACATAGTCTATGATTTTTTTTTATGAACTTACAAACATAGTCTTCTACAAGCCTAAGGACTACTTGATTTGCCTACAAACTACTGGATCTCCTAAGAATCTAATTACAAATAATCTCAAAAGTGCTCTGGTTGTGCGTGTGTCCCTTTTCTTGTAGAGTTAACCCTATTTATATTTAAAACTTTGGCAATAATGCTTGGTTCTTTCTACTATTTGTCGATTCTTCACTATCCATTCACTACCAAGTGACTTGTTAATAACCTTTCTTAACCATTTGAAGGCTCTTGGCAATAGAGTCTACCCACAATCCCAAATTGGATTAATGCCACTTGTCATTGCATTATACCTTAATCTCTGATTTGGCTATATTCCATGTGGCCATTTATTTATTATTCACATTTCCACATGATTACTCTATGACTTGCCATGTGTCTTGCCAATAACTTAACTATTTTACCCAACAGATACATCTTTACTATTTTACATAAATTTTTTAATTAATGAGATGATATAGAGTATGATGTTGAATAGGATATGATGATACCCCAAAATGCATATGGTCAATCCCAACTAACCTGTAAAGAATCCACATCCAAAAATAAATTTTTTGGACTAGACTTTATTGTTGTTGTTATATAATTTTTTAAGCAAAATATATTGTTACTCCTTAAGCTTTAGTACATGGGTTTATTTTAGCCTCTAGAATTTAAAGTGATTATTTTCAATCTCTAGTAAACTTAAAGTGATCACTTTGGTCCTTTAGTCAACATCTATTAAACATCTCTAAAGGAATGATGATGAGGCCAAACTACTTGACACATAACCGCTCCATTAGAAATGCACGCTAGGGACTAGAAATAATCACTTTAAGTTTTCTAGGGACTAAAATCATCACTTTAAATTTTAGGAACTAAGAGCGATCATTTTAAATTTCAATGACTAATACCCTTCAAGAGCTAAAGTTTAAGGATGAGCAATATATATTGACCTAGTTTATTTTAATTAATTCATTTATTGCATCCTAGTTTATATTGATAATTGAGTGTCAGACACCTATTTATCTAGTTACATTTTGTGATGGAAGTAGTTTAGTGGAATGGATTTGTGGTGTCTTGGATAACAACAAACTAAAAAAATAAAAAAAACTCTTCCTTCATATTTTTTGGTTCTCTCAAGTCCAGTAGGACTAATCTCTTTACCCCCACACCATCATTGCTGGAGTTGCTTATCACTGGTGTCAGTCCGACAACCTTCCAAACTCTACCCTGACCGCGCTCCAACAAACCAGCCACACCTTTATTCTAAAGGCAACCCAAAAAAATTAATAACAATTAAAATGATTAGATCTAGTTAGGATATTTTGATATTAGTTTTTTTTTTCCCCTCTTTTCTTTGATTTCTTTGCCAAATATTTTCCCATTCTTTAATTAACTTTTGTTTTTTGTTTTTTGCTATAAATAATTTCTTGTGTAATGTTTATTATGTTTTGAATTTTTTTTTCTTTCCTTGATCTCTTGTTTTTGTCCACTTTTTTTTTTTTTTTTTCCAACACAGAAGCTTTAAACAATTAAGCATAATGTGAATTTAATTGGCTTGTCTTGAAATGAAATTCATGCCAAAAAAATTTCACCTGCATTTGCCACTAAATACCTTGGAGCTTGACTTGGACCCCTTTTCAGTTATTAGAGAATAATTTTGCTAAATTTGAATTGACTATGCAGATGGTATTTGTTGGTGGATAATATATTTTGTTTCTTGTAGTTCATTTTAAAGATATAAACTGTGGCTCTTGATAGGTGAACTTGAGGGGAAAATATTTGCATTTTTGGTTGCTTGAATTGTTACCAATCATGCCTAACAAGTTTACCCAAATTTTTAAGTAGTTAATTTAGGTTTTTATATGTTAAGGCCTTCCAAAATATTATGGTGATGCTATTTTGGTTCAAAAGAATTTTTGAGGTTCTGGTGATGCTATTTTTCTTTTAATACAAAATTGTCAAGTATTTCTAGTTGAACTTTAATTCTTTTTGGGCATTTCTATGTTATACAAATATGGTATTTATTTATTAACTTTAATTCTACTTGGGCATTTCTATGTTATACAAATATTGTACTAATTTATACAATAAAGCAGAAATTGCGGTTGGATTTGGATTTGGGCACAATTGAGCTTATGAACAAGAGTTTGTTTTATGCACTTTTTTTTATTTTTTTATTTTCCATTTATTGTGGCAAAAGGTTATATGGAGTAATAACTCATAACTAATAACTATGTCTCATGTTTTCTTGTTAACAGGATAAAATATTAGCTTTGGCTGCCATAAAGTTCAAAGTATCTTGCCAGAAAAATGCTTTGAAGCATTCCATGAAGTATTGAAGTCATATATCTTACTGTCAATAGGCTAATTTTCAGTATCAATGAAACATTGAATGTATTCTTTAGTTTTGATACTTGAGTAGTTTAATTTTCATTTATAAAAACTTTTACAAGGATTTAGAGTACAAACCAAGAAAAATGTAATAAAATATAGTTATTCTTTTATTGATATTGGTTTGAGAATAACGTAATTAAATGTAATTGATTGTGTGCCTTTTATTTCTAATTTCTTGTAATGCTTCAAATTGAATAATTTTGATGATGCCTATAAGGTCACAAACTGACGCAAGAGTTTGATCCAAAAATAAATAAAGCTTTATTGAAATGTACACTTTGATTACAAGGCTATTATTTCACTCAAAAACAACCTGAAAATATACACATTCATGGAAACTAAAAATTACATTCACAAATTCTATAAGGATGCAAGTTGAAGTCGAAGTGTAATGAATAAGATAATGCCTAAGCAAAATACTTCCATTCAAAACAATTTTTGAATCATCCATATGGCTACAAAAGGTAAATGTTGAAGTTTCTATGTATATCCAAAACATATATTTTTCTTCAACATTTCATCAGAATGGTAGAACTTATACAAGTGTGAGAACATGTGGTCTACACTATCATAAAACAATCTAAAATTTTGCACTAATCCCCTTCCAGCAGCTGCCTTTTCTTGCTCTCGGTGATCAAACAAAGAATAGAATTCATTTAATCATGCCATTCAACCTAACAAAAGAACAAAGAGTGATCTCAATGATAAACATACATCAAAATTTTAAACAAACAGCAGTCATAAGTGAAGCTATAAGATCATTATCACTGCTAAATATGTAAGTTTGTTGGGGCCTTGAGGGTTTAGCTTAGGAACTTCCATCTTAAGAACTGAGCTAAAGGACCAACATTAAAAGTGAAATACAAGGCAGATTATATAGGGTCTGTTTGGATACCGCTTATTTTGCTGAAAATTGAAAACTGAAAACAATTAAAAAATAATAAAAAAGTTACTATTCACTCGTTTGGCATTGTTCATAAGCCTAAAATCACTGTTCATGGACAATGAACAGTGCCAAATGCGTGTCCAGGAAAAAAAAATGAAATGCAGAAAACGCAACGCAAGAAACACAATTCCCAAATACCACCATAGTCTGAATGTTCAAGAGATACTTTAATTTCTTCATAATCAACAACAAAATATAATAGCTACATAGTCCAAATTTAAAAGGAAGCAATCAGACAATAACAAATGTATTTTGCATTAAGGAGAAGCAAAGATGAGATATTCACCAACTAAAAAAAAAAGGTGCCGAAGAAAAATTACACTCCAAGTCAAGCTCAAAGGTATTTAGTGGCAAATGCAGGTGCAAATTTTTTGGCATGAGAGAACCAGAAAGATATTAAGGAAGAGAGAGATTTTTTTTTTTTTTTCCAATTTGTTGTTATCCATGACACCACAAATCCATTCCACTAAACTACTTCCATCACCAACATGTAAAGCATTATCCAATGACCTTACTTATTCCTCTGTTACTAAATGTTACTGAATGTCCCAGCATCAGAACTTTGAACTAATTAGGCCACACAATGGAATTTGTTCATATGTTGTTTGAAAACTCAACAATCTAAATTCAAATAAAAGAAATGTGCAAAGATAGTAATCATTGGTGCATTTTATCAAATAGATGGAGCGTAGAAGGAATGAACACAATAGGACATAAAATTCCAAAATACTAAATGCAAAAAACGTTCAAGATACATCATTCCATCAAAGACTAACCATAATTATCAAAGATATCAACATGGGAATCAAAAGAAAAAAAAAATCATCAAGAACACGTATGGCAGAAAATTTCAAGGGCAAGAGATCAATTTGATTGAGTGACTAAGCCTATCAATTTAATTTTCCATTTATAATTTTACACAGATTCAGTGAAGTATCAACATCAAATTCATGAAAATACATAATTACACAAGTCATGTGAAAAAAAAAAACTTGAGAATAAAGAAGAGAAATAGAGATAATAAAAAACTTGTATTAGCATAGCTATAAAACAAAAACCCGTATCTCCTGTTCCCACAGTCAGAAAAAAAAAATTAAAAAAAAAAAACTGCAATTAACCTTTCTAGAGTTATTGTAGAAGAATGATGAAAAAAAAGTTTAAAAGTTGGGATATATTGGAGAAAAAAATCACTTACAGGTTTAGAAGAAGAAGAGGACGAAGATTCACAAAGCCCATGAAACGGTGGAAGCAGAAATTGAGGGTGGTAGTGACAGCAGAGGGGAGGAGGACTAGAGAAGTGTGAGGTTTTTTTCTACTTGAAATAATGAGATGCGGATTGTAAAAATTATTGGCGAGTTAGGTCTTATTTTAGCTTTCACGCTGATTGATGACCTGGCATTTTATAGGAGCCATTGGATAGCTTAAATGGTTGAGATTTGTGCTATTGCACATCGTGCAATACCCTAGGTATTGCACAGGGTCTCAATCCTATCCTTTACTCAGTTTAGGGGACGTCAATAGGCTGGCTCGACCCATTTTTACTTGACCTATGGGCTGGGTATAGATTTTGAATAGAAACTCTATGAACATGTACATCTCGTTTAAGTGCAAAATGGGCATTACGCTACGTCAATAAGCCTTTTTAAGAGGCCTTAATGTAATGATCAAGAAGTTTGCCAAGTTTTTCTAACTATGTAATGACTAGAAGAAGTCTGCATTTTCATCCTACAAGATGATATTGTAACCGTAGTTGGATTGCTCAGAGTGGTTTGTGCCAAGGGAGTCAATCTCGTACCGGAGGTTGTACCGGTTTGACCAGTAGAACGATATATTTCGGTACCGGTCAATACCGGTGTACCATTTTGGATTTACCATTATTTTTTATATTTATAAATAAATATATATATGTATGTATGTGTCTATGTATGCATGTATGTATGTGTGTGTGTGTATGTACACACACACACATATATTATAATAAATATAAAAGTTTACCATAAAACATTACCTCAATTCAGAACAAATTATTCATGGTTTTAAACTTTAGCTTTAGCATCAATTAAAAGAAAAAAAAAACACAATATAAAAAATAGAAAGCTTAATTGTTCATTGCATACTAAGAATACAAATAATACTAATAAGTTAATACAAATAAGTTACCATTCTACCCTTACAAAAATTCAAAAATTACAAAACTTAAAAAAAAAAAAAAAAAAAACTTTTTTCTATACTGATCAGTATTGCCCGAAATTGGCCGTTACATGGTTGGTACGACTGGTATTTAAATCGGTATGAAACATTAGTGTTTCGATACCAGTATACGTGCTGGTGCGGTACATACCGGCCGGTACCAGTACCATATCAACTACCTTGGTTTGTGCTTGTTTGATAGATAGGTGTTTGTTGTAAAGAGTGACTGTTTGGGGAAAACAGTAACCTCTGCTCTGCTGCGATTGTATATCACATTGACATGGCCAAACAAGGCCAGGAGCAAGTAACTAGGTCTAATTTCATGTTTCCTAGCATTTGTATTTGTATTTATTTGTTTGGTTATTTATTACACTAGATTAGATAGTATTATTCTTAGGGTTTTAGAGGAAACTATTAGCAATAACCCAATCTTCCAAATCGTGTGATGTTAAAAAAGCAGTGAGAAATTACATTTTTGGAATCGTGAAAATTCTACGGAATTGAAAACGCAATCCTGCAAATATTGCCTAGCCAAAAGTATGCCTAAAATTGCGATTTGCTAAACTGCCATTTTGAGCAATCTAAACACCTAAGCAAATGATTTCTTTGTATAACATAGATTACTACTTGTATTTTGGTAATATGGTAGCATTAAGAGATTGGATGACTACTTAAATATCAAGTTCTATATGGTAGACCCTTAGTTTTCTTTGTTTTGTCTATCACTTCCTTTTATTTTATATCAACCATAAAAATTTTCCCATCAAAACCCAAAATAATTTTTTTTTAAGAAATTTTTTATATTTTATTTCTTGAGAAACAGAAAGAAAGAAATTGTTTTATATCTTAGAAATTAGAATTAAAAATGAAAAAGATTAGCGAGAAGGCTACAAAAATTAAGTGGGACCCTACTTTTGAGATTAGTGCCCTTCACTCTTTAATGCCCCTCAATTACAAACGGCAGCCACGTGGCTATCTTCGTTCGGTGGCAGTAGAAGGAAAACGGCGAACATATCCAAACTGTCTTCTTCCATGAAAGAATTACCAGAACCAGAAGAACAACCGAGTTGACTCGGCAACTCAACCACTCCAAACCCCTCACTCACCAACACGTTAAGACACTCACCTGTCCATGGCCGAACCTCACTCGCTGCCCAAACAACTGTCTCTTTCCTACACACCTTCTTCAGCGTTTTCGCCAGCGCTGCCATTTCCTCCATGTCAAAGAACACATCGGACATCAAAACCAGGTCGAAGTGTAACCCACCAAACTCGCTGGAAGACTCGTCCGATCCCCAAACGAGTTGCCTCACTTCGACTCGGTCTCCGAGCCCATTTACTTCAACGTTGTTTATGAGCCCAGGAAGGAGAGTTTCAATGTCGGTGAGCACGACTCGGCTCGCACCCAGCAGAGCCGCGGTCAAGCCTGGAAGTCCAGCTCCGGCGCCTAGCTCGAGGACGGTTTTGTCGTGGAAGTCGAAGGTGAGTCGGCCCTGAGTGGCTATCCACTCGGACAAAACCAGGGACGAGTTCCAGAGCCATGACCCTGTGAGAACTCGGCCAGTGACTGAGTCGCATACATCTTCGAGTTCGTGGATTACTAAGGTCGTGTCTGCTACTTGGATTTCTCGAACACCCATTGTCTCCGACCTTCACTCTACTATTGTCTTTATGTTTGAAACTGATTAAAGAGTCTCTTTTTAGTCATATTAACATGCTTGCCTTTTATAGTAAAATATTTATGATTTACTACTTAGACTTAACGAGTTAATGTAGCATGTGGTAGTTGTGGACCTTGTGGTAAAGCCAAGTAACTTTAGGGTTTTGTGGTTAATTAAGTTTAGTATTCTATAAAAGTACTATACCAAAGTCTTACCAATAATTTAATCTTATTTGTCATAAATTTAGGGTAAATTAATAACCTTAAATGATTAGTCTTTATGTATACTTTATGGATTTTTTGTAACATATAATTTAAGACAGTAAAAAATATAGATATTTAGACTCGACATAGTATATTAGAGTTGTAGTGTAGGCGAAGTAATTTTAGGATTAATATTTGCCTTAGGCCCAATTTCTTTATATTTTGGGAATGATGTGCCTTAAACGGTCATATGTCAGTCTAACATACCATGTAGTACATAAGAACCATAGAATAAAAGTGTAAATTTTTTAATCTTACTTACAATAAATTTAGGGAATTAATATAAAATAAACCTAGGTTTGTACGTGATTAGTCTTTATATATACTTAATTGGATTCATCGCATGACACATAATTTAAGACCGCTAAAAATATAATCTTAGATTGAACCATGCTAATTAATTTTTAGATGCTTTCTTTTTCTCGTCACATTCACTCTTTAATCTCAACAGAAATTTTAACTAGGTATACATGAGAGGATGCTATTTATTTTTCTGTATTATTAAATTAAAATTCCCTGCAAAAAGGGTTATAAAAAAAATACCATATTAAAAAAACCATAAAATAGACAAGTTGCTGGGAATATTTTGCATGCTAATTTGTGCTTAGATTCTGGAGCTCAATGCCGCCTTCTACTTAATTCATCAAAATGGCGTATGCGTTGCCCACTAAACGCAATATGTTACCAATGTCTCACTAAAGTCAAGCAAAGAGGATAAACATAGAAAAGAGAATATTTAAAGATATAGGCTAACCGTTAGAAATTAATTTACTACAACGTCCATATATAGTTACTTTTTATGTGGTCTCAAAGCAAGAACCCAATGCTCCTGAATTCGAATCTTAGTAGGAGTCACTATGTTGCTAGTTTGGCTAAAATACTTATGCCTTCTATCGTTTGAAAACATTAATATATACTTTGATCAATAGGGTTGATGTTAGGTTATGAATCAACTCACATGTGGAAGCATCTACAACCCTTTTAATTACTGTCTAGTAACTCTAGTCCCTTCAAAGTTCTAACATTAGATTCTCCACAAGCAGAGATGCTATAATGATCACCTATAAATAAGATGAACTTACTTGTGGATCCCGCATAACTGTGTGGAGTAAATGTTATAAGAGAGATTATTGATTTATGAGATAAATGTTGCATATGAGGTGGAGATCGAGTACCCACCAAGCCAAAATAGTCATAAGTTTCGACATTTGGCTTATTAAACCTATGAACCATAGTTTGTTCTTTTTCTTTTTTTCTTTTTATCTGTTTGTGAGTATTTTAATTTTTTACTTGTTTGAAGGGATTACAATTTACAGGTGGTCCGATAAAATTTGTCAAGTTTCAAATTGATTGATTATGGAATATGAATTAGGATGGATTATTTGACTTCATGTTTAAAAAGATGTGATTCGGCATTGCCTCAATTAAGATGACTTTTTTATGCTATAAGGAGGAAATGCAAGTAACAACCATTTATGAAAAGTAAGTAAATTAAATTCTACGTTACCAAGTACGAGAACTGATGATGCACAAAAATCGTCAGTGAGTTGATCGTTCACGCATGCATCAATGGGTGCACCTGAAGAGCAAAAGAGAAGAACCAATCAAAGGGCACCGGCGGGGGTACCGACCAAAGACCCTCCGAAGGTTAAGTCAGAAGAGAGCTCCAACAATGCTAGAGAGTATGAACTTTAGAGAAATTGTGCGTACCTTAATTTGTGAGTGTCTTGGGGGTTTTTATAGTAGCGTAGGGTTGACATCCGTGCCTTGATTAAAAAATGTTTCATTGTAGGAGAGAAACTCTTTATTTTGCGTATCTTGCAGAATCCTTTCCTTGTAGCAATCTCCTTAGTTAGGGTCAAGCGTGGGGCGCAAGACATTTCCTTATAGGGAAGATCTTCATTAATGCTCATATATTGTGGGATTCTTTCTTTGTATGGATTCTTCTAATTATGGTTGCGCGTAGAATGAAATGCATTTCCATATTAGGATCATTGGAGACCACTTAGGCCACGTAGGTGCCATGTGACTTTGGCACCCGTCTCCCTTCAGTCCGTACACCTTAAAGAGTCCATCCGTCTCTTTGCCTTTCTGTTTGGGGCATGATTCCTTCTACCTGCTCTTTGACAAGCAGGCTAACTAAACTGTCTCTTTTGACAACACCGTCACCAATGACTAACTCTATCAATAGGATCCGTTTGCTTTGGAATTTATCCCTATCAATGGGTCAGTGGCGGAGTATTCCATCCTGATGGGTCAAAGTGCTCGGACTTTATTAGACGAAAATATCCTTATTAGTGTGCAAGTTAGTTTGTTGATTCGACGAGTATAGTGGGTCGCCTACATATTCTGGGCGATGAGTAGGGTACCTAACGACCCCTTAATACGTAATGACTGTCAAGGCGGAGAGTGTCAGGTGGTGTCAAGGAATGTACCTGATGAGCGTTGGGTCCTTGACGACCCCTTGGTACCTAACGACCCCTAAGACGGAGCACGTCGCATGGTGTCAGGGAAGGTACCTGACGACCCCTTGGTACTTGACAATTGTCAAGGCGGAGCGTGTCCCGCAGTGTCACACTCCCTTCATGACCGACCATACTTCTGGTGACTGAAAATTCTTTTGGTAAGCTCATGATGCTTTTGGTGAATGAAGACTCTAGGGTGTTAGGAAATATTTTCTAATTAGTGAAAATATTCCCTATCATGCCCTATCTACTCCAACATCACTTTTCCTGTTTTCGTGATTTTAAAAGTGTAATTTTCTTGTTATACCACTTTTCATGTTCATCGCAATTCTAGTACCAATGCCCTCTCTCTTTGGCCATTGGAAGAACTAATTACTAACGCTGACACTAACCTTCATTGCTTTCTCTCATGGATGATTGCAAACGCTAATATAATAATTGGGGTTCAAATGTATTGTATCAATAGATTTGTATGAGAAGTGTTATGTCTACAACATTTTTACAATACTTTTACAATAAATTATAAGTGGTAAATTCTTGTTCTTTCTAATTAGAATTTACAACTTAAATTACTTTTTTACCTACCCGTAACAGCAAATAATAATCTTCTAATTTTGCGAATATTCTCACAAATGAGGATTGCTTCCTTCAAGAATTTTTTGCATGGCTTTTGAGTGGAGTTGTAGTGTGCCTTTATGTTAGAGCTCATTTCCCTCTCTCTTGTATGTGTGTATTTGTTTCTCAAAAAAAAAAAAAAAAATTGTTTGAACCATATAAGGTTTTTAATAAAATTAAAGATGAGTTGCTGGTGATCTAGGACGAGATATCATGGTAGTTAAAGGTTGATTATTTTTTCTCTTTGGCCACGTGGTAGCATCCCATTCGCTCATTAATAACCACTGTGAGCTACATGTCATTATTTCAAGAGAAATGTTATGTCCACAACATTTTCACAATATTTTTTACCTACCCGTAACAACAAATAATAATCTTCTAATTTTGCGAATATTCTCACAAATGAGGATTGCTTCCTTCAAGAATTTTTTGCATGGCTTTTGAGTGGAGTTGTGGTGTGTCTTTATGTTAGAGCCCCCTTCCCTCTCTCTTGTGGAGTTGTGGTGAGTTGCTGATGATCTAGGACGAGATATCATGGTAGTTAAAGGTTGATTATTTTTTCTCTTTGGCCACGTGGTAACATCTCATTTGCTCATTAATAACCACTTTGAGCTACATGTCATTATTTCAAGAGAAATGATATGTCCACAACATTTTCGTAATATTTTTACAACAAATTCTAAGTGGCAGGTTGTTACTGGTTGTTATTATTGGGGCAAAAAAGTAATCTTAGTGTTAGGTTCAAATTTGAACCTATTACAACTAACCACCTATGATTTGTTGTGAAAATATTATAAAAATATTGTGCACGTAGCATCTCTCTTATTTCAAGGTTGGGCCAAGGCATGCAAGAAAAGCCAATAGTAGAAACTCTCTACATTTCTAAACGGATTGGGTTCTTGCTTACTTAGAGCATTTGGACTGGGTCTTAAGCCGATAACTTGACTTCACAAAAAACGGCCCAAAACCACTTTTCCCTATTACTTTGCTTCACAAAGTGGACTTCAAGACCTATGCCGTCTCTAATGCACAGATTGTGTCACACAATCCATAAGGATTTACCTCACGAAATGAGCTTTAGGGCCTACATTCTCTCTATCTACTACATAGATTGGACTTTATAACCCACAATCATTGATTATTGGGACTAGGTCCTGTGGCCCATGTCTTCACCTTTTCTAACAATTGGATTCTCTTTCAAATAGCAATTATTTATACAAACTAATTAGGGTTAATTGCACTTTTTTTTCCTATAACTATTGGGTACTTCAATCCCACATCAACTTTACAATTTTAATTTTTGAGGGCCCAACATCTTCTTTTAACTATGGTTTGGCTAAGGGTGCCTTAAGACATATATTAATAGATCATTTTAAGAAAGTTTTGATATCACTTTCATATAAAATGTAAAAAAGCTGTCACAAAATAATCTGCACACCCCCCTTCCCCTCTCCCAAACTATTATTAAATTTGATCAATTTAAACACTTTTTTTTTAACATAGAGTGGAATTTTTTTGGTTAAAATGTCTATTAAACTTGTAATAACCCACAATTTTTTCCCTAAGAAAAAAAAAAACCAAATACAATTGTCAAGCCACCAAGTCAGGGCCTTCTCAATGCCTTTTTGGGGCCATAAGCAATAATTTCAAATGTAGCATTTTCTTATATTTAAATATTAATTAGATAATATATTTTTTAATTTTCCGTTGTATTTTGTTTATTACCGGTAACAAATTTATCAAAATAACCTTTTGATATTCAATTAGTTTGTCAATTTTTTCTCTTTTAAAAAACAAAATCACTTCCTAGTGAATATTTTCTAGTAGACATTTATATTTAAAAAGTTACAAATACAGGAAACACATTCTATAATAGAGAACTATAATTTACAAGTAAAACCAAGATTATTAGAATTGGGATCCTAAGCAAGATTGGTGAGGGGCCCTCATGGATCAAATCGAGGATCATAAAATTCTACTTTATGTGAAAAATGTTAGAGAGTATAATATATAATAGGATATGACAAAAGAGAAAAATTCATGTGGTCAAGCCAAATTATTATGTTGAAAATCCATATCCAACTACAAATTTTTGGCACTAGGCTTTATTGTTGTTGCTATATAATTTGTAGGGTAAAATATATTTTACTCCCTAATTTTTAGTCCATATGTGATTTTAAAATTTGTTGAACTACAAGGCTCTTGACAACATAAAGTCATAAACTACTTTTTCATTACATATGAATATATGAATACAACCACAAAACAATTACAAACAGCCCAAACATAGTCTATGATTTTTTTATGAACTTACAAACATAGTCTTCTACAAGCCTAAGGACTACTTGATTTGCCTACAAACTACTAGATCTCCTAAGAATCTAAGTACAATTAATCTCAAAAGAGCTTTGGTTATGCGTGTGTCCCTTTTCTTGTAGAGTTAACCCTATTTATATTTAAAACTTTGACAGTAGTGCTTGGTTCTTTCTGCTATTTGTCGATTCTTCACTATCCATCCATTACCAAGTGACTTGTTAATAACCTTTTGTATGGCATACGGCCACAGGCCCATTTATCTTGGGCCTAGGCTGAAATAGGACCATAAATATTGTCAGGCCCAGGCCCAGTGTCATGACCGGCTCATTATTCATAAGCTTAGCACATGAATGCCACCTGTGTAGAATGGTTGGTAGGTATACATGTGATGGACAGAAATGCCTCGACAACTCGAGAGTGCCATGGGGGATCGCGCTGCCGAGCAATCTTTCGTGATTGACACCATTCCTAAAGAAGCATATTCCTTGTCAGGAATAATCAATTTGGGTCCCACCCACACGAGCGGAATCAGAGGTAATCATAATTCTCCTACTAACCTTAAGCTATAAATAAGAGAAAGCAAGGAGGTAATGGGGTTGGTTGGTGATTTTGGGGAGAGAGAGAGAGAGGGAATAAAGCAGTAGCAAGAGTAGTTTAAGGAGAGAAGGGGAGGAAATTATACTGTGTGAGGCAACTCCTTACTAAGACTCGGTCGAGAGCTACCCATAGTAGGAAACTCATTACCCACCATACAAATTAATTATGAGCCCAACTCTAAATTTGGCCCAGCAAGGGAATTTGGGCATGTACACCTTTCTTAACCATTTCAAGGCTCTTCGCAATAGAGTCTACCCACAATCCCAAATTGGATTAATGCCACTTGTCATTGCATTAGATCTTAATTTCTGATTTGGCTATATTCCATGTGGCCATTTACTTATTATTTACTTTTCCAGGGGCGTAGCCAGGATTTTTTACATGGGGGGGCCAATTTTCGACGATGATGATTATCATCGCTGTATGGATAGTCTATATATTTAAGTTGATATGGACCTTCTTTAAGATAAACTCGTCGGATTTTATCTTGTTTGTTGATAGGAAATTCACATATTTGTTTACGTGATCCTGGATCACGATCTATCTCTTCAGATTGAATTCTTGAATATTTGGAGGGGTGTTCATCAGGCATTGAAGTATCAACATTTATTTCTACAGTCACATTTGTTTCTACAACCACAGGTGTCCTAAATTTTGAATTGCTAACATCTTTTTTCTTTAAGAATGCATCAATTGTTTTTCGTTTGCTCATAATTCTTTTAGCTTTAAGAATATGACTAAAAAACTAACCTGAAAAGAACTTAAAAAATAAAATCTTAATTAGAAATATTTACTTAATTATATGGATGTTATTCATACTCAAGAAAAAAATAAAATTTCCACTATAATTTAAACAGTCAACCCATAATCATTCCTATTATTCAAATTTTCCTGTATTTTATTTTATTTTTAATTAAGAATAACCCTTCAAACAAAAGCAAAAATTAAACACACAAGTACACAATGTAAACCAAACAATTTAACAACACCTACTGTTACATGATATCTAACTAATAAAAAATAGTTAATAAATCAAAAAAAATTTACCTAAGAAACTTTATTTTCCCTTCAAGACTCATCACAAACAACCTCCCCATGCCCATGCCTTCAACCATACATTATGTTATTATATGGTCAATAATCTACAATCATTACACACAATAGACAAATACTATCTAACTAATAAATTTCTTCCATCAAAAGAAAAAAAAAACTAATAAATTTCAAAATTACAAATAATCTCTTTAATTATTTATCCAACTTTAATGTTTTAAAAGACACTAACTAATAGACAAAAACACTAAAGACAAAACTAAAAAAAAAAAAAAATAGTAATCACAAAACATCACAGCCTATTCGCTATTACTAAAGACAAAACTACCCAAAAAAACAAGTTACAAAACATCAAATGCAATAAGTGTTGACTGTTGCATGTGGTGTTGTGTTTGTCACTTGTCAGATGCAACTTTTTCATTTATAAAAGAGTGCTAAAGACAAGCCTTGGATCAGATTTTTACCTTTCTTTTATCTCTTTCTCTCTTGTATGTTCTATATTTGAGTCTCAGACTCTCAGGTCTCTCTGTCCCAACCCCAGCGTCCCTGACTGTCACTGCCACTGCTTCTTCAGTTCTTCTGCTGTTGGCTGGCTGCCGAATTCCTCACTGTGTTCAGCCATAAGTTAGGTTTTCCTTTTTTCTTTTTTGGTTGAATGGCTTAGAAATCTCCTTCTTTTTTCCCTTTTATTATATGTGTGAGGTAAGTTGGGTGTTTTTTTTTTTTTTTTTTTGATGAGTGTTGGGTGTTTTCTACTCCTAGGCTGGTGGGTAGATATCTAATTAGAACGGCTTTTTTTTTTTTTTTTGGATGTTGTTTGGACTTAATTTATTTTGTTGGGCTAATTTTTTTATAGCATTTAAAAATATCAATAATATTATTAAGTGGGTAAAGTGTAATTTTATTAGAACAAATTGCTAAAAATAATATATTATATATATATTGAAATGTTTTTTTGAAAATCTGGGGGGGGGGGGGGGGGGCACTGCCCCCAAGTCCAAGAATAGCTCCGTCACTGGCTGGGAGAGTAGAGGCCTAAAACTAAATGCTTTTTCTAAAACTAAAGGGAGAATAGAGGAGATATGGGGGGGACGGATGTCAAACATTGGGGGGGCCTAATAAATTTTCTTACATAGTCTAATGGATTTTTTTTTTTTTTTTTGCAGGGCCCATGGCCCCCCCAAGGGACAACGTGGCTCCACCCCTGCACTTTTCCACATGATTACTCTATGACTTGCCATGTGTCTTGCCAATAACTTAACTATTTTACCGAACAAATACTTCTTTACTATTTTACACAAATTTGTTAATTAATGAGATGATGTAGAGTATGATGTTGAATAGGATATAATGATACCCCAAAATGCATATTGTCAATACCAACTAACCTGTAAAGAATCCATATCCAAAAACAAATTTTTTGGACTAGACTTTATTGCTGTTGTTATATAATTTCTTAAGCAAAATATATTATTACTCCTTAAGCTTTAGTCCATGGGTTTAAATTTTTTGGACTAGAATTTAAAGTGATTATTTTCAATCTCTAGTAAACTTAAAGTGATCACTTTGGTCCTTAAGTTAACATCCATTAAACCTCTCTAACGGAATGATGATGAGGCCAAACTACTTGACACATAACCGCTCCATTAGAAATGCAAGATAGGGACTAGAAATAATCACTTTAAGTTTTCTAGGGACTAAAACTATCACTTTAAATTTTAGGAACTAAGAGTGATCATTTTAAATTTCAATGGCTAATATCGTTCAAGAGCTAAAGTTTAAGGATGAGCAATATATATTGACCTAGTTTATTTTAATTAATTCATTTATTGCATCCTAGTTTATATTGATAATTGAGTGTCAAACGCCTATTTATCCAATTACTCAGACAATTGTACCTCAACTTGCTTCCTCTTCCAATAAGTCTGCTAAGTCCAAAAAGAAGTCTATTCTCCATGGACTCAAGAAAAAAGATTTGATTTCCCTGTTAAAGCAGTCCCTCCTGGACGATGAAGATGATTCAAATAGTGAGTCCAATGCATCCTCTGAAGCCTCTATTGCTAATGATGATAATCCCTACTATTCTTATGATGGATCTCTATTTGGACATGACCCAATTGTTAGTTCGGATTTAGTTGAGCGAGGTCTGATTCTTTGTTTCAACCCCATGATCTCAAGTTTGCCAATGTCGACATATACCAACAAAATTGCCGAAGTCATTACTGCTATCACTAAACATGACACTATTTATCTACAATATTCACACTACTTTCAATGGATCTACCTTCGTGAAATGAATAGTAAAAAAGTCAAATTTATCATTCACTATTATTCATTTCGCTAGGGTAGATCCACTGAAAACAGTGTGAATACCGTAGATAAATAGTGTCATGTCTAGTGATAGCAGTAATAACTTCAGCAATTTTGTTAGTATATGTCGATAGTAGCAAACTTGAGATCATGGGGTTGAAACAAGGAATCAAACCTCAAATAAATCCAAACTAACAAATGGGTCATGTCCAAACAGAGATCCATCATAAGGATAGTAAGGATTATCATCATTAGCAGCAGAGGCTTCAAAGGATGTCTTGGACTCAAATCATCTTCATCATCTTGGAGGGGCTCCTTTAACAAGGAAATCCAATCTTTTTTCTTGAGTTCATGGAGAACGGACTTTTTTTTGGACTTAGCAGACTTACTGTAAGAGGAAGTAGGTTGAGGTATAGTTGCATGAGTAACTTGATAAACAGAAGCTATTATAAAAATAAATGTAAATATAAATATTGAATATTGCTATCAAAATAATGTAAATGTAAATACTGAATATTATAATCAAAACAAATACTTACAAGAAATAGTGGTAGAATCGATTATTTCCAAGTAGGAAAGAAACAAGATTACAATAGTAGATAGCTAGGGAAGTAAGGGGAAGTAAATGAGAATATGAAAGCCAAAAATTAAGATCTTATTACAAATGAAGAGAAGCATGTCTTTTATAGGCAGAAACATATGCTATTTGAATGTTAGGGAGCAGTAGGAATCACAGATAAATAGTTAACAATAAATTTGACTTTTATACTATTTATTTTACCAGGGTAGATACAACTAGTATATAATAATAATTATTATTTAGACCAACGGTGTCTTGGTCTAGTGGTGCCAGGGGCTAGACTTGGTAGGGAGAATTACGGTTCGATCCCCCGCAAGCCCGTTGGGAGGAGTTTAAAACCTTAACCCCGGGACCCGCTCCGAAACCGGATTAGTCGGCCCAGTGGGTTCGGATACCGGTTGGGAAACCAAAAAACCAAAAAAAAAAAAAAAAATAATTATTATTTAGTATATAATGATAAAATTGAGTCTCCACATTAAGGATGGGTGATGGGCAAGTGTTGCAGCGTATATTAATATTAATCCATCTACAAGTATATGAAAATCTTAAAATAACATTTTTGTAAGAAAAGCAATTCCTTAGATGAATTGGATTTAATAAACACATGAATAAATTAATTGAGACTATTGCCAGAGTTGTTTCTAAAGGAATAAAAAGGATGTTATATATATATATATATATATATATATCGTATGAGTTTTTAAATTATCATCAATAAGAGTATTGTTTTGGGATGTATAAAATTGAATTATAAAACTCTTGACAATACAAATTACTTTCCATTACATATGATTACAATCACACAACAAATACACACACTCCAAACATAGTCTATAATTATTATACCTCAGAAACATACGTACGCTGCACCATGCAGACTAATAGGTAACAATTATAGGTTAAAAACCCAAACCGCATACAACTTATGCCATGCATCTATAGCATGACTTTACGTTTTTCTTTCCTTTTTTGCTTGGTCTAGCTCAAGGATTATTTAACCTATATATTATATACATAGCAAGCATCATCATTAAACTAGTTACACTACGGTTTAACAGGCCCACCGCCACTATAGCCTTCAAAGTCCTGTCTAGGAATGGTATGGTGATTCATATCGTTTACTTGGCCTTCAACTTCGCCATTCTGGCCCTTTTCTGGCTGCTGCTGCTGCACTTCAGCCACCAACGTTCTCTGAGTTGTGGCCATACAAGTGCTCACCATCAACAAGACTAGAGCAAGTGCTATAAACTTCATGATTCTTCAGCTTTTACTGTTCACTGTCATCCAAAAATCAAAATAGCAAAAACAAAACAAAATTTTAGAATAATTAAAGAATATTGTGTTATTCTTAAAGGGAACTAGAATAATCAGTTAGCATACAAAAGATTATCATGAATATTAACTGAATATCTATATTTTCTTAAGGAAAAATAGAGAATATTTTACTTACCCAGTTAGAGAGTAAAAACTTATCTAGATTTAGGAATTTGTGGGGGAGGAAGAAGAAGTTTAAGCAATTTATAAGCCATTCTAGGATTAATAGGGGTTGACTGTAAACATTTAACAATATGATTTAGTGATGGAGTCTCCACCAGCAAAAGAGGCCAGATTGAGTGGGATGCCCATATAATTGAATTTAAATGGTTTTTTAAAACAATTACATGATGAAGTTGAAAGAATTTCTGGTCCGCATTAATTTGGCACTATATAAATAGTAAGATTCCACATTTCCAACCTTCAGGTAAAAAACAAAAACTGAAAAACGTCAATCAAGCAATCAATCAATTAAGTCGGTAAATTTCCTGTTGCAATATTGCCGTGTGATGTAAAACCATGTTACACCTGTCCCAAAACTTATGTTTATGAAACAATTTTTCTATTACTATACACACTTTTGTCGCAACTTGAGAATATCCAAAATAAAAAATAAAAAATTTTTTTTTGTCACAACTTGATGATATATGCGATAATAATTGATAAACTATCATTTTTATATAAATCCATTACTCTTTTCACTATTCAAATGGTAAGAATTATGAAATACAAAAGTTGCTTTTATAAATTCTGTTTATGAAGAGATTTAATTCAATTTCTCTCCAAAAAAAAAAAAACTGTTTAAGTCAAGGTGAGAGATTTCAAAATGCTTTTAGCTTCAACAATCACATTGCTGATATCATCGTTTTCTAGAATTTAGCCCCACCTTAGTCATAAGACTCATAACTCATAAGGAAGATAGTCAAGATTAGAAATTAGCCCCACCTTAGAATTAATGTTTTCTTAGAGAGAGAGAGAGAGAAAGCTTGGTCTGATAACTCGGAAAATTTAAGTGATTGCTATATCTTTACTATATTGAGATTCTCAAAAAAAAAAAAATCTTTACTATATTGAATTATACATTAAATTGGACCCAATATAAGGTATATATAGAAAAATATTAAGTCTAGAATGATAACCCTAAAACCATATTGTAGTCGGTTGTATTGCAAAACCATGGTCTATATATTAATTTGTAGTATAATTTATTGTATACTAATAAACTTTTGTTTGGAATGCGAGACCGTTAAGTATAATGTACATGCGACAAGCAACAACAATATTTGGCAAAAGGAGTGAAGGCTGGAGATAGCTACTATAGTTAGTAGATGGCTACAGTACTGGTGGCCGAAGGACTTCAATAAAGCAACAGTGATATTGGAACACGGCATACTTGAGGTATATGTTGGCAGTAACGAAAGTTAATTATGAACGATGAGGATGGCAACTCTGATCAGGGGTGGAGCTAGAAATTTTGGTTTGGAGGGGTCAAGTTGTGATATTAATATATTAGTTAAGACAAATCTCTACACATGCACACACACATATAAATTAATTTACTAAGAGAATTTATCATCTTCTAAATTTTAATGAGTATACAAACATCACGTATTTCTTTTATTAGACATATACAAAAACTTATCATTTTTTACATAATTTAATTTGTTAAACCTCTTAAATTATATAATTTTAATATAATTTTTCTTTCTTTTAAGAGCACCATTGAAATTACTCAAAATTTAGGGGGGTCAACTTCAATTTTTATATGCTACATCTTTTAAAATGTAAATAATATAAATACTATAAAATAATTTTTTAAAATTTTGGGGGGGCCTTGGCCCCCCACCCTTGTGTGTGGCTCCGCCACTGACTCTGATAAGCATATGTATATATAGGAGAGTGGAATTGTTCACAGGAAGATATATATATTGGTAGAGGAAAACATCATAAGAACAAAAAGACATTGTGTGGTGAGGTGCATGAGTAATTCGTCAGCCTTTAGAGAACCAAATAGGGGCATAAGAGCATCCGCATTGGTTCCATATTAGAATTTGGGTAAATTGTACTAACTTAGCTCCCTTAAGGTTTTCGCTATTACACGCACATCTTTTATGCTTTGAAATAAGACACTTATGGCATTTTTAATGTTGAGAGAGAGAGAGATTAAAGTGGTTTATGTTGACGATTTATGCTCACAATGAAAAATTCTTAACGACTACATTTTGTTATATTGAATTGTGTATTACATTGAACCCAATATAACGTATATATGAAAAAAATATTATTCTTAATTAGATAAGCTTAAAATCACGATAAACTGCGATCTAAGATATTTTACAAAATTTTGATCTACATATGTATGATTAAATTTATTATATTCTAACGGTAGGCTTGATGAAAGCGTATAATTCACTTGACTAACTTGAGTCAGTGGGACATTGTGAATTGTGATGGGGATCTTAGCTGCTATTGGAATTATTGGTAGATTTTTAAATTAGGTTAACATTCGTATTATTTCTCCAGTAATGTATTATGTGGTTGTAAATGGTAGTTTGGTGGAGCATTCTAAATATAAGAAAGGATTGAGACAAGGACACCCAATATTTCATTATCTTTTTGTGATATGTGTGGTAGTTTTGACTAGATTAATTGCTAGATGCTCCAATTTTTAACTTTAAAAAGTTTTCATTTTTGAGCGGAATTGAGCTTTATGGCAAATTGTCATTTCTCATAAATATAAAAATTTCATAATATATTGACCTAGGGTTGAATTCAAGATCATAATGGACCATCATGGAATTAAGGGCTTAATATTCTTTTTTTTTTAAATGTTAATCAAGGTTTTTTGTTAAATTAAGTGGTTCAAAAAAATAAGTTTCACTGGTTCAAATATGGTTTTAATGCATGCAATTAAAGTTGGTTAATGTAAGATTCCAATTAGCTCAACTAGTATTGAAATTCTCCAAAAAAAAGAGTTAGTTAATTTTTCATTTAAAAAAAAAAAAAACTGGTTAATTTTTATTGGTCCTTAAGAAGACTAATAAAAAGTTAACCCTCGATTCTTATCAGTCTAAATGGAAAACAATCATTGGACATACAAGTATAAGATAATCCTATAGGATAATTAGGAATTTATAAATTATTAAAATCAATTATTTATTTTATTATGAATAAATAATTATTTAAATAATTTAGAGAGGCTAATCATGCTTAAGGTTAGTTCAATCAGAAGAAGAGTCCATTATAATCAAAAACCTTGAATTTATATTTAAAATACCAAAAATCATAATAAAATCAGGGAAAAAGGAAAATAAAATGTAAAAAATATAAAAATTCTGAAAATTATAGCCAAAGGGCCGATAAACACTATTTTCAAATGGAAGAGACATAGAGTGCGGATTTGGCCATTTTGAGTTTCGATCCACACTTTACCATCAGAACTTTCAGATTTTCATTTTCTTCCTATTTTTCTCATAGAACTTTCTCTAGAGCCCTTTCAGAGTTAAAAATAAAGTAATATCATTTGAAAACCATGCCCCATATATAATAAGTTGTTAGAACTTAGAACTCTTAAAAACTTTGTCTATAAATAGGAGAGCAATTAAAAAATAAGGGATCCTTTTTGCTTTTATTACTATATCAAAAATTTGTTTGATCATCATTTAGAGCATCCAAAACCAATGAAATTTTCATAGATAAACACATATTTTCTCACTCATCAACAATACACTTCATCAACAAGAACTCAGCGAAATCATCATAATTTAGTAATATTTACCCACACAATCAAAGCTCTAGGCAACCTAAGCATTTTCTTTTCATTAAATAAGCATTTTAGCATCAAACACCGCAGCAATACACAATCACTCAGTAGAAATCATACGGAGGGTTCATGAGTTAGTTGTTTGAGAGGATAGAACATAGTCACTGTAGCGGTATACTGGCATGACTTATGAGGTAATAATCCTATAGCTAATCTCTAAATATTACTGTTAGAGTAAACATTGGCATTATAATTTGTGTTTGCAAAAGAAATATATATATATATTATATTTAGGTTGCAAACTTGCAATTTTATCAATAGATTATTAATGATGGTCGTAGTTAATTTATTTTAACGTAGATTTGTGAAATCATTTCTTGCATGTTCTTTCTTGTATCTCTGTATCATGCATGATGTTAACCTCTTTAATATGTTTTTATTGTGTGTTTTAATCAAATGTGTGATAGATGTGTAAGCTTGTTTATATTATTATCCATTAACCGGTTCTAGGATCGAGAGTGGTTGGTACACTTTTTCACTTTGTAATTTAACCTCTAAATTTATGGTTCAATTGGATGAGAAGGAGTGAGAGAGAGTAGAGTAGATAAAAAAAAAGCTCATTGGAATTTGTCAGTTGTCTTGATTAATTGAGAGATTGATATTTGCGCTATCATCATTTGAAAACAGGCTTCTTACTTACCACTCATCTTTTTGTGCCATTTATCCATATTCAATATGTAAGGGCGCAATTTGGTTCTTAAGCCCAAAGTATTGTTGGATCTAGGTCCAAAGAGCACAATACAATAAATTTGTAGAGAGTGGGTCAGAAAACTAGGCTCTAATGAGTTGGGTGACAATTATAGTGGATCCAAAAAACAAGAAAGCAAAGATAAACTGGTTTTATCTAAAGAAAATCGTCATCGGCACAATCAGAAGAGATCAGTTCTTGTATATATCTCTTTTGAATTTGGTTACAAGTCCAGGTCTTATTCCTATAGTATTTTTCTCTTAATTCTCCGATCCCTTTCCCTCAAGGTCTTCTTTCTAATATTTACTATCTTCTTTCTTTCATCTCCACCCTCTACATGTAGACTAGGTCTCTGGTATTGATCCTTGTCCCATTAGCACCTTCCTGAAATCTTTGGGAGTAGCTGTAAGTCTGAAAATTACTGTTCAGATATCACTTTCACATTAATGCGGCTAGAGAGTTAGTTGCAGAGCATTTAATGTGGTGATGACAACTTTCTCTTAAATATTTCATAACTTCCCTTTGTCTTGTGCTTTCATGATGTGTATTCTTATCAATAGGATCTCTCGGAACGTTACTTTGGATGGCAGACTACACCTTCTGACCTCTACTTTGCTTAGTCGAGGAGGAATGCCTCCTCGACCCACCTTCCCCAACCTTCTCAGTTGTAACTTGCTCGTAGAGTTCTGACTCTTACGTCTTCACTATTGTTTATCTGTCCTTGGACCATTAAGCGTCCTCGGACAAGGCCCACGACCCAATATATACTCTTGGGCCCTTTATCCCTGCACAGTCTTTAATTTTTGTGGCTCAAGCTATATTTGGGAAAGGAAATGAAGTACTACACCTTTTATTTTTTGTTAATAATGAACAAAATCCAAAATTGTTGTGTCCGTTTATTGGTTAAACAGGCTTGGGCCTCAGAATGTGGACACATGTTTAATATTTACAATGCGTTCACATTTTATTGAGTTCAAATATGTGGAGGTATATCATGCGTAGGATGAATGCGTCTTCCTCTCTTACATAAAGTTTTAGTAACAATTGGGTTCTCTTTCAAATAGCCCTTATTTATACAAACTAATTAGGGTTAATTGCACTTTTTTTCCTATAACTATTTGGTACTTCAATCCCTCGTCAACTTTACAACCGACCAATATTCCTTTTTTTTTTTTTTTTTTTTTTTTTTTTAAAATTTTTGAGAGACCAGCATCTTCTTTTAACTATGGTTTGGTTAAGGGTGCCCTTAGGACATATATTAATAGACCATTTTAAGAAAGTTTTGATTGCACTTTCATATAAAAAGTAAAAAAAAAAACTATCACAAAATTCAATTTCTTTTTTATTTTCCTATAAAAATTTTAAAAAAATATTTCTTAAATCAGTACTGTAGGGACTCAAATTGTATTGGACCCTTTACAATAAAATTTTTAGAGAGCGGGCGTAAGAGCTGGGCCCTATGGGTAGAAAAATGACATGATCACTCTCTAGTAAAGAAAGCCTTAAACTAGTTTTCTACCACCTTTCTTCTTCTCAGCTAGGTTTTCCTGGGATATTTTAAGTCCACTGTAATCTTTCTTTTTCTCTCTCTTCTTTTCTCTGTTTTTCTCTCAAAAGTCTTTCTAGTATACTCCGATTTCACCTTATATACTACCTTCTCCGTCCTGCTTTCACCGTACACGTGTAAGTTCCATTCTGAGAACTTCTTTCTATCCCATCCAGAACTTCTTGGATCCTCCGCTTAGTGGTCATAAGGCTGCTTGGTTACTGTTCAGGTATCACCTCCACATTAATGCGGCCAGAGAGTTAGTTGGGAAGCATTTAATGTGGAGGTAGCAGCTTTTAGGAGATATTTGTTACCTTTCCCGGTTCCTCCTTTGTTCAATATTCATTGATTAGTTTGCATGTAATTCTGTGAAGTTCCTTGATAATTAGAATAGTTATATCCACCTCGGACGCTGGTTTGAGGAATAACACTCATCCTCGGACAGATGAGTGTCCTCGGACAGGTGAGTGTCCTCGGAATGGGCCGTTGGGCCTCAAACCCATTTTCTATGAATTCTCTGTTAAGCAACTGGCCCCACAAGTACTCTTAGAGCATTCATTAACTTTTTCCTTTAATTAATACTAATAAGCAAATCCGCACACCCCCCTCTCAAACTGTTATTAAATTCATTCAATTTAAACCTTTTTTTTTAACATAAAGTGGAATTTTTCTGTTAAAATGCCTATTAAACTTGTAATAACCCACAATATTTTTCTCTAACAAAAAAAAAAAAAAAACAAACAAACAAACAAACAAACAAATACAATTGTCAAGCCACCAAGTCAGGGTCTTCTCAATGCCTTTTTGGGGCCATAAGCAATAATTTCAAATGTAGCATTTCCTTATATTTAAATATTAATTAGATAATATATTTTTTAATTTTAACATCTTTTTCATCCAAATTTTCCGCTATATTTTGTTTATTACTAGTAACAAAATTATCGAAATAACCTTTCGATATTCAATTAGTTTTTCAATTTTTTCTCTTTAAAAAAAAAAAATCACTTCTTAGTGAATATTTTCTAGTAGACATTTATAATTAAAAAATTACAAATAAAGGAAATACATTCTATAATAGAGAACTACAATTTACAAGTAAAACCAAGATTATTAGAATTTGGATCCTAACCAAGATCGGTGAGGGGCCCTCATGGCTCAAATCAAGGATCATAAAATTCTACTTTATGTGAAAAATGGTAGAGAGTATGATATAGAATAGGATATGACAATAGAAAAAAATTCACGTGGTCAAACAAAATTACTATGTTGAAAATCCATATCCAACTACAAATTTTTGGCACTAGGCTTTATTGTTGTTGTTATATAATTTGTAGGGTAAAATATATTTTTACTCCCTAATTTTTGGTCCATAAGTGATTTTAAATTTGTTGTACTACAAGGCTCTTGACAACATAAAGTCATAAACTACTTTTTCCTTACATATGAATATATGAATACAACCACAAAACAATTACACACAGCCCAAACATAGTCATGATTTTTTATGAACTTACAAACATAGTCTTCTACAAGCCTAAGGACTACTTGATTTGCCTACAAACTACTGGATCTCCTAAGAATTTTTGTACAATTGATCTCAAAAGTGTTCTGGTTGTGCGTGTGTACCTTTTCTTGTAGAGTTAACCCTATTTATATTTAAAACTTTGACAATAATGCTTGGTTTTTTCTGCTATTTGTCGATTCTTAACTATCCATCCACTACCAAGTGACTTGTTAATAGCCTTTCTTAACCATTTCAAGGCTCATGGCAATAGAGTCTGCCCACAATCCCTAATTGGATTAATGCCACTTGTCATTGCATTAGACCTTAATCTTTGATATGACTATATTCCATGTGGCCATTTATTTATTATTCACTTTTCCACATGATTACTCTATGACTTGCCATGTGTCTTGCCAATAACTTAACTATTTTACCCAACAGATACATCTTTACTATTTTACATAAATTTTTTAATTAATGAGATGATATAGAGTATGATGTTGAATAGGATATGATGATACCCCAAAATGCGCGCATATGGTCAATCCCAATTAACCTGTAAAGAATCCATATCCAAAAACAAATTTTTTGGACTAGACTTTATTGTTGTTGTTATACAATTTTTTAAGCAAAATATATTGTTACTCCCTGAGCTTTAGTCCATGGGTTTAAATTTTTTGGACTAGAATTTAAAGTGATTATTTTCAATCTATAGTAAACTTAAAGTGATCAATTTTGGTTCTTTAGTCAATATCCATTAAACCTCTCTAATAGAATGATGATGAGGCCAAATTACTTGACACATAACTGCTCCATTAAAAATGCACGCTAGGGACTAGGAGTAACCACTTTAAGTTTTCTAGGGACTAAAGCCATCACTTTGAATTTTAGGAACTAAGAGTGATCATTTTAAATTTTAAATGACTAATACCGTTCAAGAGCTAAAGTTTAAGGATGAGCAATATATATTGACCTACTTTATTTTAATTAATTCATTTTTGCATCCTAGTTTATATTGATAATTGAGTATCAAACATCTATGTTAAAGCAAAAAAGATTTAATTTCCCTGTTAAAGCAATCCCTCCAAGATGATGAAGATTATTCAAATAATGAGTCCAATGCATCCTCTGAAGCCTCTATTGCTAATGATGATAATCTTTACTATTCTTATGATGGATCTCTATTTGGACATGACCCAATTTTTAGTTCGGATTTAGTTGAGGTTTGATTCCCTGTTTCAACCCCATGATCTCAAGTTTGCTACTA
The DNA here is from genome assembly GCA_023736055.1 of Quercus glauca. Classification (NCBI taxonomy): domain Eukaryota; kingdom Viridiplantae; phylum Streptophyta; class Magnoliopsida; order Fagales; family Fagaceae; genus Quercus; species Quercus glauca. The sequence continues at coordinate 35,144,161 of CM043326.1, read as the reverse complement.
TCGACATATACCAATAAAATTGCTGAAGTCTTTTCTGCTGTCACCAAACATGACACTATTTATCTACAGTATTCACACTAATTTAGGTGGATCTACCTTGGTGAAATGAATAGTAAAAAAGTCAAATCTATTGTTCACTATTCATTTCACTAAGGTAGATCCACCGGAAGCTGTGTGAATACCGTATATAAATAGTATCATGTCTAGTGACAACAGTAATGACTTCAGCAATTTTGTTGGTATGTGTCGATAGTAGCAAGCTTGAGACCATGGGGTTGAAACAGGGAATCGGACCTCAAATAAATCCGAACAAAAAAATTGTTGGGAAATTTAGACCCCGGTTGATATAATTAACAAGTTTTAAATCCAAGTTGTTAATTAAATTTATTATGAATAAAACTTGTTAAAACAAACAAACATCAATATCATGTCAAAATCATGTGCAGCGGAAAAGTAAATAAGTTAAGATATGATGACCCATGAAAACCAATGAAACAAACTAGTTTCACAGTAAAAAACATGGGGGGAAAACTTCCCGAAAAGCAATCCACTATAGTAAAGAGAAGTTTCAAATCTAGTATAAAACATTTGTCCCTAAACTCTACAATTCCCGTAGATGAACTCACAGCAGAAACATTCTGCTGCTTCAAAACCTCTGAACTTTTCAATATATGAACGCCACCCTTTTTGTTGCACGAATCCTAGTACGTGACTAACCAACTGCGCAAATCCTAGTACGCGACTTAATCACCAACTAGAAGAAGATGTTGGCTGCAAAGTTCTTCACTTCATCAAGAATGAAGATCAAGAAGCACTTTGTTACAAAACTCTAAGGCGCAAAGACGCAGTAGCTTCTTTCAGAGAGAACAAGGCATCGGTCACCTTTTGCATATGTTCTCCTTTTATTCTCTTATGTGACGGCCTCTAAAATAAGCCTTATATAGATCTAGAATTGTGAGAAAAGAAATCCTACACAAATACATAAGCCTGGCCCAAAAATCAAATCTAAAAATTCTTATTTCCGTAAACTCGACAAATAGGAGGTGTCGAGCAGATTTCGAGCTTTAAACCTCGACAGATACAGCTATCGAGGAGACAAGAGCTTTCTCGATCGATCCACCAGCTGTCGAGAAGGTGTCGAGATTGCAATAAGAAACACCTTAAGAGCTCGATAGATAGCCTAGCTGTCGAGAGGTGTCGAGCAGCTGTCAAGCTATCTGTCCACAGGTGTCGAGCTATCTATCCAGCTTTAGTGAACAACTTTTCTTCACTTGTTTCTTGGTCCAATCTTCAAAACTTTAATACTAGACTTGAATAACATGTTCCTTTAGTTATTAAACACATCCTAGATCTACCCAAATACAAGTAAAGTGCGTTTTGTCAAAAGATTAGCCAATGACATAAAAGAATGACATATGTTTTCAACAAGTGAACCACATATGTCCTAACAAAATTAGGTCGTGTCCAAACAGAGATCCATCATAAGGATACTAAGGATTATCATCATTAGCAATAGAAGTTTCAGAGGATGTCTTGGACTCATTATCTAAATCATCTTCGTCGTCTTGGAGGGGCTTCTTTAACAGGGAAATCAAATCTTTTTTCTTGAGTCCAAGGAGAACATACTTCTTTTTGGACTTTGCAGACTTATTGGAAGAGGAAGTAGGTTGAGGTATAATTGCCTGAGTAACTTGATAAACGAAAGCTATTATAAAAAAAAATATAAATAATGTAAATATAAATATTGAATATTATTATCAAAATAATGTAAATGTAAATACTGAATATTATTGTCAAATTAAACACTTATAGGAAACAGTGGTAGAAACGATTATTTCCAAGTAGCAAAGAAACAAGATTACAAGAATAGATAACTAGGGAAGTAAGGGGAAGTAAATGAGAATATGAAAACCAAAAAATTAAGTTCTGATTACAAATAAAGAGAAGCATGTCTTTTATAGGCAGAAATATACGCTATTTGAATATTGGGGAGTAGTAAGAATCACGGGTAAATAATTAACAATAAATTTGACTTTTATACTATTTATTTTACCAGGGTAAATCCAACTAGTACATAATAATAATTAATTAGTATATAATGATAAATTTGAGTCTCCACACTAAGGATGGGTGATCATAGGCCAGTGTTGCAGCGTCTATTATAAAGTAACTTTTTTTTTTTGTAAGAAATGAAATTCCTCATATGAATTGGATTTAATAAACACATGAATCAATTAATTGAGATTATTGCCAGAGTTTTTTTATTTTTTTTATTTTTTTTTTTTTATTTTAGGACTATTGCCAGAGTTGTTTCTAATTAAAGGAATGCAAAGGATGTTATATACATATATTGTATGAGTTTTTTAATTATCATTAATAAAGGTATTGTTTTGGGATGTATAAAGTTGAATTATAAAGCTGTTGACAATACAAATTACTTTCAATTACATTTTACATATACATGATTACAATCACACAACAAATACACAAACTCCAAACATAGTCTATGATTATTATACCACAGAAACATACGTACGCTACACCATACAGACTAATAGGTAACCGTTATGGGTTAAAAACCCAAACCGCATACAACTTATGCCATGCATCTATAGCATGACTTTACGTCTTTCTTTCCTTTTTTGCTTGGTCTAGCTCAAGGATTATTTAACCTATATATTATATACATTATACATAGCAAGCATCATCATTGAACTAGTTACACTTTCCTGTTTAGGATTGTGAAGTTGATTCGTATGGGTTGCTTGGCTTTCAACTTCAGCATTCTGGCCCTTTTCTGGCTGCTGCTGCTTCTTCACTTCAGCAATCAACGTTCTCTGAGTTGTGGCCATACAAGTGCTCACCATCAACAAGACTAGAGCAAGTGCGATAAACCTCATGATTCTTCAGCTTTTACTGTTCACTGTCATCCAAAAACCAAAACCCAAAATAGCAAAAACAAAACAAAAGTTTAGAATAATTAAAGAATATTGTGTTATTCTTAAAAAGAACTAGAATAATCTGCTAGCATACAAAAGTTTATCATGAATTAATATTATCTGAATATCTATATTTTCTTAAGGAAGAATAAAGAATATTTTACTTACCCAACTAGAGAGTAAAAACTTATCTAGGTTTATGAATTTGTGGGGGAGGAAGAAGAAGTTTAAGCAATTTATAAGCCATTCTAGGATTAATAGGAATTGACTGTAAACATTTAACAATATGATTTAGTGATGGAGTCACCACCACCAAAAGAGGCAAGATTGAGTGGGATGCTCATATAATTGAATTTAAATGGTTTTTTAAAACAATTACATGATGAAGTTGAAAGAATTTCTGGTCCGCATGAATTTGGCACTATAAATAGTAAGATTCCACATTTCCAACCTTCGGGTAAAAAACAAAAACTGAAAAACGTCAATCAAGTAATCAACCAAGTCGGTAAATTTCCTGTTGCAATATTGCCGTGTGATGTAAAACCATGTTACAGCTGTCACCAAAACTTATGTTTATGAAACAATTTTTCTATCACAACACACACTTTTGTCGCAACTTGAGATTATCAGAAAAAAAAAAAAAAAAAAAAAAAAAAAAAAAAAAAAAAAAAAACTTTTGTCACAACTTAATAATACATGCAATTGTAATTGATAAATCGTCACTTTTACCATAAATTCATTACTTTTTTCACCATTCACGTGATATGAATTATAAAACATGAAAGTTGTGTCTATAAACTCTCTTTATGTAAAAGTTTAATTCAATTTCTCTCCTAAAAAATAAAATAAAAACCGGTTTAAGTCAAGGTGAGAGATTTCAAAATGCTTTTGGCTTCAACAATCACATTTTTAGAAAACGAATGATATCTAATATCATTCCTTTTCTAGAAATTAGCCCCACCTTAGTAATAACTCAAAAGGAAGATAATCAAGAATTAGAAATAAGGCTGCTAGATGTGCAATCAAAGTTGATGTTAGAATTAATGTTTTCTTTGAGAGAGAGAGAGAGAGAGAGCTTGGTCTGATAACTCGGAAAAAATTTAAGTGATTATTACATTTTTCCTATATTGAATTATACATTAAACTGGACCCAATATAAGTTATATATAGAAAAATATTATGTCTAGTATGATAACCCTAAAACCATAGTAGATGGTTGTATTGCAAAACCATGGTCTATATATTTGTAGTATAATTTATGGTATTCTAATAAACTTGTGACTGGGCTAGACATGGAATATATGGAACACATGCGACAAGCAACATCAATATTTGGCCAAAGGAGTGAAGGCTGTAGATAACTACTATAATTAGTAGATGGCTACAGTACTGGTGGCCAAAGGACTTCAATAAAGCAAACAGTGATTGGAAGATGCATGGCATACTTGAGTTATATGCTGGCAGTAATGAAAGTCAATTATGAACGATGAGGATGGCAACTCTCTGATATATACATAGGAGAGTGAAATTGTTCACAGGAAGATAATTGGTAGAGGAAAGCATCTCGTAATTAAAATTGCAAGTTTGCAACCTAAATACAACTAAAACTAAACAAAAAATGCACACACACACACATATATATATATATAAAGTTGATTTCAAGTTACACCTAGTGTAACTGTAAGAAATGTTACATCACCTAATAAATTGTTATAGAATTCAAATTTTGAAAATCTCACCATTGAATTACATGTTCTATGTGTTCTTAGCAATCATGCCAATTGTCATGTCAATTGGATGTTATTTACCATTTAATCCATAAACTCATCTTTTATACATTATTATAAACTACAAAAACTTGAATTTAAAAAATTGATAGATGACATTACTATTAATTTGTGATCACCTTAAACTTTTGCAAGTATGGAAAATATATGAAGATAATGTAATCTAACGGTAAATTCGTCAAAATTTGCATCCAATTAGAAAATATTGAAGGGTGTAATATTGCTTAGAGTTATTTACCATTTAATCCATAAACTTATCTTTTATACATATACATTATTATAAATTACAAAAACTTGAATTTAAAAAATTGATCGATGACATGACTATTAATCTTTAATCACCTTAAAATTTTGCAAGCATGGAAAATATATGAAAATAATGTAATCTAACGATAGATTTGTCAAAATTTGCATCCAATTAGAAAATATTGAGTAATGTAATATTGCTTAAAGTTACATTAGGTATAATTTGAACTCAACCCATATATATATATATATATAATTTCTTTTACAAACACAAATTATAATGCCAATGTTTACTCGAACAGCAATATTTAGAGATTAGCTAGGATTATTACCTCATAAGTCATACCAGTATACCACTACACTGACTATGTTCTCTCCTCTCAAACAACTAACTCATGAACCCTCCTCACTGAGTGAATGCGTATTGTTGTGGTGTTTAACGCTGAAAGGCTTATTTAATGAAAAGAAGATGCTTAGGTTGCCAAGAGCTTTGATTGTGTGGGTAAATTATGATGATTTCGCTGAGTTCTTGTTGATGAAGTGTGTTATTGAGTGAGAAAATGTGTGTTTCTCAATGAAAATTTCTTTGGTTTTGGATGCTCTAAATGATGATCAAACAAAATTTTGATATGGTAATAGAAGCAAAAAGGGTCTCTTATTTTTTAATTGCTCTCCTATTTAAAGACACATTTTTAAGAGTTCTAAGTTCTAACAACTTATTATGGGGCATGGTTTTCAAATGATATTACTTTATTTTTAACTCTGAAAGGGCTCTAGAAAAAGTTCTATTAAAAAAAATAGGAAGAAAATGAAAATCTGAAAAGTTCTAACGGTAGAATGTTGATCGAAACTTAAAATGGCCAAATCTGCACTCTACGTCTCTACCATTTGAAAAGAGTGTTATCGTGCGACTCTTTGGCCATAATTTTCAGAATTTTTATATTTTTACATTTTATTTTCCTTTCTCTCTGATTTTATTATGATTTTTGGTATTTTAAAAATAAATTCAAGGTTTTTGATTATGATGCATCATAATCAAAAACCTTGAATTTATGGAATCTTCTTCTGGTTGAATTAACCTTAAGCGTGATTAGACTCTCTAAACTATTTAAATAATTATTTATTCATAATAAAATAAATAATTGATTTTAATAATTTATAAATTCCTAATTATCCTATAGGATCATCTTATACTTGTATGTCCAATGATTGGTTTCCATTTAGACCAATAAGAATCAAGGGTTAACTTGACTTTTTATTAGTCTTCGATCTTAAGGACCAATAAAAATTAACCAAGTTTTTTTTTTTTCTTTTTAAGAAGAAAAAATTAACCACTTTAATTGCATGCATTTTAAAACCATATTAACCAATGAAAATGATTTATTTGAACCACTTAATTTAATCAAAAACCTTGATTTTAACATTAAAAAAAGAAAGAAAGAATATTAAGCCCTTAATTCCGTGATGGCCCATTATGATCTAGAATTCAACCCTAAGTCAATTATGAAATTTTTATATCTATGAGAAATGACAATTTGCCCTAAAGCTCAATTCTGCTCAAAAATGAAAACTTTTCAAGTTACGAAATGGAGCATCTAGCAATCTTGTCCAAACCACACATATCACAAAAAGATAATGAAATATTGGGTGCCCTTGTTTCAACCCTTTCTTATATTCAGAATACTCCGCCAAATTACCATTTACAACCACATAATACATTACTTGAGAAATAACATGAATGTTAACCTAATATAAAAATCTACCAATAATTCCAATAGCTAAGATCCCCATCACAATTCACAATGTCCCACTGACTTAAGTCAATCAAGTGAATCATACGCTTTCATCAAGCCTACCGTTAGAATATAATAAATTTTATCATATATATGTAGATCATAATTTTGTAAAATATCTTGGATCATAGTTTGCCATGATTATAAGCTTATCATACTAAGACTAATATTTTTTCAAATATACCTTATATTAGGTTCAATGTAATACACAATTCAATATAACAAAATGTAGTCATTAAGAATTTTCCCTTGTGAGCATAAATCGTCAGCATGAACCACGTCAATCTCTCTCTCTGATCAACATTAAAAAAGCCATAAGTGTCTTATTTCAAAGTATAAAAGATGTGCGTGTAATAGCGAAAACCTTAAGGGAGCTAAGTTAGTAAAATTTACCCAAATGCTAACATGGAATCAGAGTTATGCCCCTATTTGGTTCTCTAAAGGCTGACAAATCACTCATGCACCTGATCACCACAATGTCTCTTTGTTCTTATAAGAACAATAGATTAGTTAATTATGGTCGTCGTTTATTAAATTATTTTAACGTAGATTAGTCAAACCATTCGTTGCATGTTCTTTCTTGTATCTCTGTATCATGCATGTGATATTTCGTTCTTTGATATGTTTTTAATGTGTGTTTTAATCAAATGTGTGATGGATGTGTAAGCTTGTTTATATTATCTGTAAGGGCCCGATTTAAACTCCTAACCCAAAAGGTTTATGGACTCAAGTCCAAAAAGCCTAAAACAATAAATTTGTAGAAAATAGGTTGGAAAACTGGGTTTTAGTGAATTAAGTAAGGCCAATAGATTTTGATGATAAAGAAGAGAAGATGATAGACGTTCACTAAAGAAAAACGTCCTCGGCCAAATCCGAGGAGATTGATTCTCATATATTGCTTTTGAAGCTTTGTTACAAGTCTGGTTCTAGATTGCTATAGCGTTTCTTTCTTAATTTTTCAATCCCCCTTCCCTCAGAGGTCTCTTGCATTATATATCCCCTTCCTCAGGATCTTGGCATTCTATTTGTTGATCATCTAAGCTATCACTTAAGTGCTCGTCCCATCAGACACCCTCTTTGGCTTTCTATGAGTTGTGATAGCTAAGGCAGTACTGTTCAGGAGTCTTCTCCATATAAATGCGATCAGAAAAGTAGCTGCAGTGCATTTAATGCGGTGGTAGCAGCTTTTCCTTAGGTATCTCCTAGCTTCTACTTTTTGGTACACTTGAGGTGTACGTTCCTATCACTGGAGCTTCCTAGAAGATCTTTTTGATCAATGGGATCCATATCTGGTCCGTATTTAGCTTGTTTGAGGAGGAAGCAGCTTTTCCTTAGGTATCTCCTAGTTTCTACTTTTTGGTACACTCGAGGTGTACGTTCCTGTCACTGGAGCTTCCTAAAATGTCGTTTTGATCAATGGGATCCATATCTAGTCCGTATTTAGCTTGTCCGAGGAGGTATTCCTTCTCGGACCACCTTTCCAGTCATATCATGTTCATGAAGGTCTGAGCTTAAACCACTAACTACTGTTTAATCGTCCTCAGATCACTCATGTTCTCGGCCAAGGCTCAAGGCCCAATACTTGATTTGGGCCTTTACCCCTACATTATCTATTGTATTTTTTTTTTTTTTTTTGATAGATTTTCAATCTTTGGCGTCTGCTTCTGATAATTGTATTTTATATCGTTAGACCAAGACACTAATCAGTGTTTGGTATAAGCGATCATTGAACCTCAGATCTCTTATTCAACTATCAGAGACTTTATCAGTTGAGCTAACCGGAACCCACTATATATATATATATATATATATCCATTGTAACTTAAGAGACCGGTTCTAGGTTCTAGGATTGAGAGAGGTTGGTACATTTCTTCACTTTGTAACTTAACCTCTAAACTTAGTCTAGGGTATTAGACTAAGTTGATCAATTAATTAATTTGGTGGTTTACATGATACGGCATATGTGATCGATTAGAGGTTTAGTAGGAATATGATTACTTGTCCTTAGGTATCTTTATCTAATTGGTCAGTAGGGACATGGTTTTTGAATGTGACTCCTACTTTAATGGACAAGCAAAGATTAAGTTGAATAAGAAAACTGGCCCTTTCTTTACTCACAACATATATTCAGTTTTAACATCACATAAACCAAATTAAATGTATACAGCATATATATCTGGGTCAAGACAGTAAATCTTATCATATTAGGGGTAAGTCTCATAGTTTTTTAGTATCAACTTATATACATATGAAATTTATGATTGTTAACAATATAAAGTGAAACAGAATGACTGAATAATCTGTATATTGATGTGTGTGAAACAATGTACAAAAGAGAGCCTTATATAGGCTAGGTATGTGTGCAGTACAAGTAACATGAGTGTAGTACAAGTAACATGAGTGCAGTACAAGTAATATACTGGGCTAAGCCCAATGGGCTAATCTATACACTAACATCCCCCCTCAAACTCGAGGTGGCAAGGAGGAAGCCAACTGGAGTTTGGATATAAGATCTCGAAAACGACCAGGCGGGTGAGACTTGGTGAAGATATAAGCAGGCTGGTCAGCAGATAAGATGGAGAACAACTTGAGATTGCCTTTCTTGAGATGCTGGCGAGTGATGTGGCAGTCGATCTCAATGTGCTTGGTGCGTTCGTGGAAGACATCATTATGAGCAATGTAGATAGCACTACGATTGTCACAATAAAGAGGAGTAGCAGTGGGCTGTGGAGCATCCATGTCAGCCAAGAGCCAGCGAAGCCAGACAAGCTCGCAGGTGGTGTCGGTAAGGGCATGATACTCAGCCTCAGTACTGGAACGGGAAACAACATCCTGCTTTTTGCTACGCTACGAGATAAGAGAAGTACCCAACAGGAAACAGAAACCTGTGATAGAGCATCGATCAGTCGGATCACTTGCCCAGTCCGCATCTGAATAAGCATGAAGCTCAAGAGAAGACCGAGAAGAGTAGTGTAGACCATGATAAAGTGTGCCCTTGACATATCGGAGAATCCGAAGAACAGCAGCATAGTGGACAGAACGAGGAGCATCCATGAACTTACTAACCATACCCACGGCATGTGAAATATCCGGACGAGTAACAGTGAGATAGATCAGACTACCAACCAACTGACAATAGCGAGTAGCATCAGATATAGGTTCACCATCTAAGGGTGTGAGCTTTGCATTGTATTCCAAAGGAGTGGAAACAGTCTTGTTGTCAGTGATACCGGCTTTGGAGAGAAGATCAGAAGCATATTTAGCTTGGGAAAGATAGTATCCATCAGAGGATGAGGTAACCTCAAGCCCAAGAAAATAGCTGAGAGTGCCCAAATCTTTCATTTCAAAATGTTGACTAAGGAAGTGCTGAAGAGAGCGGATACCTGCAGAATCATCTCCAGTAATAATCATATCATCAACATAGAGAAGAATAAGAGTGATACCAGTAGAGGATCTTCGGACGAAGAGAGCAGTGTCATGAGGACTTGAAGTGAAACCTTGCTGAGTAACAACAGAGCTAAACTTTTCAAACCAAACTCGAGGAGCCTGCTTGAGGCCATAAAGAGCACGGCGAAGGCGACAAACTTGACTGCCTGAGTGTGGATAGCCAGGGGGTGGTTACATGTACACTTCTTCTTGAAGGTCTCCATTGAGGAAAGCATTCTTCACATCCATTTGATAAAGAGGCCAACGGCGAACAGTAGCCACAGCAATGAGACATCTAACAGATGTAAGGCGAGCAACAGGAGCAAATGTTTCCTCATAGTTAATGCCATACTCTTGGGTAAAGCCCTTGGCAACTAAGCGAGCCTTGTATCGTTTAACAGATCCATCAGCCTTGGTCTTGATCTTGTAAACCCACCTACAACCTACTACAGACTGACCAGGAGGCAAATCAACCATATCCCAAGTGTGGTTTTTATGAAGGGCATCTAGTTCATCATTCATAGCTTGTTGCCAAAGAGGATCAGTATAGGCCTCACGATAGGTGTGTGGTTCATAAAGGGTGGCAAGGGCAAAAGAGCAGTGATAATCAGAGAGATAAGGGGGAGGAATGCTTACCCGAGTGGAACGACGAAGTTCAGGACCATCAGGAGACTCAGGAGAGGGTGGTGCCACAGGATCCAAGACAGGCGGGTCATACGCCGGGGACAGAACCGGAGATGAGTCGTCTGGAGAGGCAGCCGATGTTGAAGAATCCTCCACAAGTTTAGGATAGAGAGGGAGGAAAAGATCAGTAAAAATGGGAGACTCAGAGGAAGAGGATGTAGAAAACTGCTGAAGACTCGTGAAAGGACGATGTTCCCAAAACTCAACATGACGGGAGACACGAAGACGATGAGAAATGGGATCATAGCAGCGAAACCCCTTTTGAGAGACACCATAACCAAGGAAACAACAGAGACGAGCACGAGGTTGGAGCTTTGTTCGTTCATGAGGAGGAAGAGAGACAAAGCAAGCACAACCAAAAACCCGAAGAGAGGAGTAGTCGGGGGTTTGACCATAGAGAAGCTCAAATGGTGATTTGTTGTGTGTAGTTGGTGAAGGGATACGATTAATGGTGTATACAGCTGTGAGTGCAGCCTCACCCCAAAAGCGCTCAGGAAGAGAGGCAGAAATAAGAAGGGTGCGGACAACATCAAGAATGTGACGATGTTTTCGCTCTGCACGACCATTTTGTTGAGAGGTGTAAGGACAGGACCGCTGAGTAAGGGTACCATGATTATTTAAAAAGGATAGGAAAGTTTTATCATTATATTCTTGAGCATTATCTGATCGAAAAACTTAGACGGTGCGATTGAACTGTGTTTCAATCATTTTATGAAATGTTTGGTAAATAGACACAAGTTCAGACCTATGGTGAAGCAGATAAATCCAAGTATATCGAGAAAAATCATCCACAAATATGACAAAATATCTAAATCCCCCCTTAGTAGGAACAGGTGCAGGACCCCAAATATCATAATGTATAAGATCAAAAGGTGCAGAAGAAAATGAGTCACTATTATTAAAGGGCAATTTTGTTTGTTTGCCAAAATGACAGGAAGTACAATCAAATTTTTGAAACTGAACTGAACCTAAATGACCTTGAGATGCTAACAACTGAAGACGAGATAAGGATGGATGACCAAGACGAGCATGCCATAGATCAGGTGAGGAGGTGGCAGTGGTAGCAGCTGCAGAAATAACTTGTGAAGGAATCTTCAAGTCATGAACCTCAAACATGCGACCAACCTTACGGCCTGTCCCAAGCACTTGACCCGTCCGGGGATCCTGCACATCCACACCATGATTAGTAAATAAAAGATCTACGCCTAATTCACAAAGTTGACCAACAGAAAGCAAATTGAGTGATAACTTGGGGACATGAAAAGTGTCACTAAGGGATAAACAAGGAGAAGAGATTGTTCCTTTATGACTAACAGGCATAGGAGTTCCATCAGCAGTGTGAATGGTGATTGGATGTTCTAAGGGAGCCTTATCAGAAAATTGGGATTCATCAGGAGTCATATGGTTACAACATGCAGTATCAAAAAACCAAGATTGTTTACCTGAGGTGACAGAAAGGGCAGTAGAAGTGCGGGATAAAACCTGTTGAACAACTGCCTCAATATCAGCCGTAGTAAGTGAGGAAGCCAAAGATGGACCTGTAGAAACCGATGGATCGGAAGGACATACAGCAGCTGCCCGAGGAAGAGAAGCTTTATTCTGCTTTTGCATAAATTTCCGCAGTTTGCGACAAACTGAGATGTCATGGCCTTTAGCACGGCAAAACTCGCAACGAGTACCTTTGGAAGACTGAGAGGTGGGACGCCCAGAGTTTATCCGTGGAGGAGCAGTGAATGCAGCAATGGGAGGCTGTGGAGATGGTGTAGCCAATACATGATCAGATGATGACATGTGATGAGTAGGCCGACGGTTTTCCTCAGAAATGAGCTCCTTGACTACAGCATCAAGAGAAGAAGTAGGAGACCGGCTAAGTAGAGAAGCCCTAGTAGGCTCAAAATCCTCACGCAAACCCATCATGAAGTGCATAAATTTACGGCGATCCCGATATTTGACAAAGAGCTCAATATCCTTAGAACACACTAGTGGAGGATCTGCAGCAGAGAGTTGTTCCCACATAGTAGAAGTCTGAGAATAAAAATCAGAAATAGACTGACCTGTTTCTTGGCGCATTTGATAAAGTTTTGATTCAATGTGGAACTCCAAGCTTGAATCATTAGTACAATTATAGTGATCAGCCAAAAATTTCCAAGCAGCCTCAGTAGTCTCAAGACGAGGAAGAAGATTATGAATGGAGGGAATAGAGGTATTGATAAACCAAGACAAGATCTTACTCTGAATACTCTCCCATTCCTCTAGGCGTTCGTCATAATCATCTTCAGCAGCTGTGGCTTTGGACTCAGGGTTTGGTACTGGCTTAGGAATTGAACCAGTCACATATCTCCACAGTTTACGACCCTTGAGAAAGACAGTCATATTCTGAGACCATGCATGATAGCTGGTAGGACCATCCAACATAATGGTGATAGGACGTATAATGTCTCGATCATTTTGTTGAGCCATAATGAAAGAAAATGACCAAAAAATGAGATTTAGAGACCTCAAATGCAGAAACAGAGCCCAAAATCAGAATCTACGCAAAAAACTGAGCAAGACAGGTTCGGTTGAAAATTTTTAACTTTGGTCAAAGTCAACGGTCAACGCTGCTGGTCAACGGTCAGAGTCAATATGCTGACGTCACTGGATGACGTGTGATGCTGACGTGGCGATGACGCACTAGGGCTGACGTGGCACTCAGAGGAGCTGGGCGCGTGAAGGCGCGTGGCGCGCGTGAAGGAGTGTGTCTGGCGCGTGAGGCTTCGCGGCGGCGCGTGTAGCGCGTCTTCGACAGGCAGAAACTTTGGGCGGCACGTGCAGGCGCGTGGCAGCTTCTTTTGGACAGTTTCTGGCTGGGTTTTGATCGGGGAAGTTTTATCTATCACGTCGTATCTGTGGTTCGACGATTTGATTGATAAATAGACTAGATCCGAGAGAGTGGTTGGGTGTGACGGCGGTGACTCGCTTCTGACGGCGGCTACCGGTGAAGGCGAGGGCAGCGGAAGAACGCCGGAAAATACCACTAGGTCAGAGCAATGGCTCTGATACCATGTTAACAATATAAAGTGAAACAGAATGACTGAATAATCTGTATATTGATGTGTGTGAAACAATGTACAAAAGAGAGCCTTATATAGGCTAGGTATGTGTGCAGTACAAGTAACATGAGTGTAGTACAAGTAACATGAGTGCAGTACAAGTAATATACTGGGCTAAGCCCAATGGGCTAATCTATACACTAACAATGATAGTTATAAATCCCATAATGGCATAATTAACGGTTTTTAATAATCTTATAACATAAACAACTATCATGAATTTTACAATACGGAACATATATAGATTCTTATCCATATAATTTTTCCTTTATTAATCTTTTTGAGATTATAGCTAGGAGAATGATTGTTGTATATATAAGGTACGTTGTAATATATTTAAGATTAAAAGTGAAGAGAATTTAAATGTCAATAAAAGGCCAGCTGGGTTTTAATTAAAGGAGCTCAACTCCTGTTCGATCAGTCGAACTTGTTTCGATCAATTGAGATATGGCTTGCTCGGTCAAAGCATGTACAATCTACAAACCCTAGCTACTCTCTCTTTGTTTGATTCTTTGCTTGAATGCAGGATCGATCAATCGAGACTATGGATTTGATTGGTCGGTGAAATTCTCGATCGATCAAGATACGTAAAAACAATTTTTCTGCAATTTTCCAGATGACGGTTTTCTGGTTCATCAAATGGCTAACATTCTATGTGAAAGTTATAATCAACAAAAGTTTCTCTCCAAAGGTGCCTATTGAAGGGCCACACCTCCTTTTCTATAAATATGATCCAATGATCCATATTAATATTAAGAGTAAACTTCTCTCTTCTCTTAGAAACACAAAAAATCTTGTATGTATTCTCCAAAATTGTTATTTATAGAACCAAATAAACTTGGTTGTATCTTAAGAACAAATTTGTAGTAACCCGTTTGCAATTCTTACGTGAGGGCAAATATTATCTTAGGAAAACATTTCTTTTGTGTCTCCAAGTTTCTATTTAATATCTAAGTTACTTTTATCTTTCAATTGTTCATATGCAAATTCCCAATAAGGAGTCGTGTATTTTATTACAAGTTATGTATTTTTTTTATATAATGTATTTAAGACACAAAGTTTTGTATTTTTTTTTCCGTTTCTTTTGAATCCTTCATGTAATATACTCATGTATTAATAAAATATTTAGGGATTTTCTAAAAATTTCCTTTTTAAACTAAATTAAGTGACGATTATAATGTAATTCCCTCGGCTAAGGGGGATATATCACATATTTATAATTTGAATCTTCAATTTGAGATTTGTTATCAGGAGGATACTAATAAAATTGGGTCTTTTCAAACCGCAGTTCTCACGACAGTAGTTAAATCTAATGATGATTTTAAGTTTCAATTATGAAGTGTGAAAAAGTGTAGTTGTCTCACCATTGTTTGCCATGCAATTTGGTAATGTTTGTTGAAGCTAATATGAAGACCATAATATTATTAAGATTTAAGGTGTAGGATAAAATTTAAAGTGCAGCGGAAACAAAACGAACATAAACATACCTTCAGTTATAATTGTCTAAATGTATAGGATAAAGAAGACTCGCTATATGATAGTGTATATGATACCTAGTCTATAACACATTTACCTCACATATATCCTTTCAATGGAAACACAAGCTATATATAGGCTAGACTAGAGACCCTTTTAGATGAAAATTTCCATAACTCTCATTCCATCAAGGAGACTAAAAGTTGTAACTTTATGGTGTTTATTAACCAAAGGGGTTACCTATAGGATGTTACATCTAACATTTAATTTCCACAAATAGAAAACTTAAGACATGAGGAAATCATGGGTAGAACTTTTATGGAGTATTTTACAAAGTTGTTTACTTCATCCCATGCAGAAGTTAGTGTAGAGCTTCTTAAGGCTGTCCAGGGCATGGTGACAGACAAAATGAACAGCCTACTCCTACAGGAATATCAAGCTCATGATGTGGAGAAAGCATTGAAGCAGATGCACCCATTGAAAGCGCCTAGACCGGACGGTGTGCCTCCTATTTTTTACCAGCAATTTTGGCCTACTGTGAATTCTATTATTATAAAAACTGTGTTAGACTTTCTTAACAATGGTGTAGCCCTTCCTAAGTTCCATGAAACGCACATTGTATTGATTCCTAAAATGAAGAACCCGAAAAGAGTGACAGATTACAGGCCGATCAGTCTATGCAACGTGGCCTATAAGCTTGCATCCAAGGCCAACCACCTTAAATTGGTATTGTAGGATATTATTTGCGAAAACTAGAGCGCTTTGTATCTGAGAGGCTCATCTCAGATAATGTCTTGGTGGCTCATGAGTTAATGAATCACATTAACAGGAAGAAGAAAGGCAGAACGGGAGAAATGGCCCTAAAGCTAGATATGAACAAGGCATATGACTGGGTGGAGTGGGGCTGTTTACGACAAATTATGGGGAAACTGGGCTTTCATGACAGGGGGATAAACTTAGTGACGAGGTGTGTTTCATTTATGTCATATGCGGTGCGAATTAACGGTTAACCAAGTAGCCATATTGTTCCAACTCGGGGGCTGCGGTAAGGGGACCCTTTATCACCATACTTATTCCTCATTTGTGCTAAAGGGCTGTCTGCTTTGTTGCACAAGGCCGTCCAAAATAGGGCTCTCAAAGGTGTGGCTACCTCGGTTAGGGGACCCTCCATCTCCCATCTATTTTTCGCCGACGATAGCTTGATATTCGGAAAAGCCACTGTTAAGGAGGGTGAGGAAATACGGCGGGTGCTCAAAGTCTATGAGGAGTCCTCTGACCAACAACTCAACAGAAGCAAGACTTCTCTCTTCTTTAGTCACAACACAAACCACGACACAAGGGATGCAATAAAAACAATGTTCGATGCACAAATCATCAAACCACATGAGTCTTATCTGGGTCTACCCTTTTTAGTAGGGAAATCAAAAAGGAACACATTTGCACAGTTGAAGCAAAAGGTGGCAAATAAATTTACCGGGTGGAAGGAAAAATTGTTGTTTAATGCCGGGAAGGAGGTTCTGATTAAGGCGGTAGCACAAGCAGAGCCATCCTACACGATGAGTTGCTTTAAGCTCCCTAATACACTATGTAATGAGTTGACAGGAATGGTTAGGCAATTCTAGTGGGGACAAGTAAAGGATGAAAAGAAATTGGCTTGGCTGAGTTGGGAGAGGATGTGTCTTCCAAAGGAGAGAGGTGGGATGGGATTCTGGGATTTACGGCTTTTCAACCTTGCTCTCCTAGCAAAACAGGGGTGGAGACTCCAAACAGATCCCTCCTCCCTGTTTTATCGGGTATATAAGGCAAAATACTTCCCAAGCTGCGATTTTGTTCGTGCAGACATGGGGTGCCAACCCTCATATGCATGGAGGAGTATTATGGCAGCACATCCATTAGTGAGATAGGGAATGAGATAGCAAATGGGAGATGGTACACGGATTAAGGCCTGGAAAGACAAATGGATTCCAAGTCCACGAACATATAAGGTTTGTAGCAGGCCTTTTTGTTATATTGAGGCTGGGCAGCCTCCTGCTGTACTAGGCCTAAGTATTTTAAGTAGGGGAGTTGAGACCGGTCCAACTGCAACTCAACTTGATCCAGCTTGTGCGCAAACTATGCCTCGTTTGCCAAGAGCACGCTTACGGCAAACAGAGTTATTTTAAATGAGTCGTGGCAGACATAATAATAATAATAATAATAACAAAATAGAATACTCTGGCTACTTAATAAAAAAATGACCAAATGATCCCTATTCAAGGAACATAATCACAATAATAATAATCACTTTTACAAAGAAAGCAAAGGGAATAAATGGTAATATATGGGTTAATCAGAAGAGAACGAAATCAAATTAAATCCAATCCGCAGGAGCAAAAAACCAAAGAGGGAAGAACATTTCTTCTCAACATGAATTACCTCCCGAGGAAATCCTCCCGTGGAAGTTAATCACTTTGAGGGAAACGGACTTGAATAGTTGAAGCCCAAAGGAATCCTTTTACTTGTGGCAGAGAGCAGGACTTTGAGAGGGAGAAAGGGATTCAACCTATTGGTGCATGTCTGCCGATCTAACTCTCTGTTTTTCCTTTTTAATTTTTCTCTTATCTTTCTTTCCTTCCTACTTGTTTTCTATTTCCTGGTTTTTTTTCTTAGAAGTTCCTGTTACAGTGATCGCCATTTTTTTTTTCCTTTGTACTTGACAAAGGCCTCCTTTTATAGTGTCTGCCGTGACCGAATTTTACTATTCTATCCCTTAACCACCTTTGTCTGGTCTGGGTATACTTGCTGACCACCATTGGGCCGTCTATGTGCCACTCCCCATCACCAGACAAAGATGACTATTTTGTTTGTTTATCTGCCGTGGCACCCTTTCCTGCTACGGTCTGGGTGCTCTCTCTCCCTATCCCTCATGGCATGCACCTAGTGGTTCCAACTCAGCCTTACTTCTTTTGGGTGATATGTCATCCCAGCAAAACACTTCCCCCAAAAGAGCCTGAGCAGGAACCCCAGAATAGGTTTTTGTTTCCTCTCCCCACCGCCAAACCATGCCCTCTTACCTCTGACCCATAACCTCATCGTGTTCTGTATTGGCTGGGTACAGGTTGGTGATATCTGGGCCTTACGCGTGCCTCCATTCCATGTATGTCTAAAATCTATCTGCTACTCATGTATTCGTCGTGATCTGAAGGTTTGCCTACCCAGTCTGCCATTTGTCCTTGACTCCTTATGGGAGCTATTTTATGATTTCTCGTTCCCCTTAAGGGCTGGGCTTTATTTGATGTTGGGCCTTGACTTCTTTCGGCCTACCCATTGACTGCTATCATTTCCTGCCATTAGGAATGGCAACGGGTCGGGTCCGGGCCGGGTTTTTTCATACCCGGACCCGACCCGCGGGGCAAGACCCGTAACCCAGACCCGGCCCGTTTAGGGTACCGGGTTTTTTCCCGGGACCCGGACCCGCCCCAGCGGGGCCTTGCGGGCCCCGTTTAGGAATTGGGCCCAATTTGTGGCCCAACCGAAAAAAAAAATTTTAAGCCCAAATTTTAATTCAAGCCCAGATTTAAGCTCAAATTTTTCTCAGATTCAAGCCCAATTTTTGCCTAGATTTTGCCTACATTAAGCATGCATATTCAAGCTTAAATAATTAACGTGGCCCAAATGCCAAATCTGTCCAAATCATAGGCTAAGGCTACTAATCATAATTCAATAAATCATAACTACGATTTTAAATCAATAAATTACCTAGCTTAGATATAATCATTAATCAACAAAATCTTAACTAAAATCACCAAGTAAACATAAAAATAAAACAAATCCAAAAAATAAGTATCAAAAGTCCAACGAGTCCAAGAAATTAAAAAGTTACGAAATAAATCCTACAAGTTTAGAATAATTACAAACCAACAAATTAAGGAAACAAGTCTAAGAAAATAAAAAAGTTACTAAATTAATACAAAATGTTTAATCTTCATCAATTGTGATACAACTCCCATCAATTGTGGCACAACTCCCATTCCCATCATCTCCGTCTTAGGCTCTGCATTCCCAACAAACACAAAAATGAATAATGATGACAGATTGTGGAACATTTTTATGAATAATGATGACAGATTGTGGAACATTTTTATGAATAATAGAAACCAGTGATGACAGATTGTCTAATAGAAATTTCTAGTAATAGAAACCACAAAATTATTAATTAAAAAGTAAGTAATACAAATAAAGTAGCAACACCAACACATTTTCGAATAAACAAAAGCCTTATTGGGGCAAATCTTCTTTTCTTTTTTGTTCAAATAAACAACGGCTCATGGGTCTTTCAAAGACAAGGCTGCACCAAAAACAAGGAACAACTAAGGAAGGAAAACATACTAAGTGATAAATCATAAGAAAACAGTGAATACAGACATATTAATTTATAAATTAAGAACTAATCATAGTTTTCTAACGACTTTTACACTTTCTATTTCTAATTTGATAAAAAAAAAATACAAACATAGCAATTACACTTTAGCACAAAATTTCCACATTTACTGCAAAAACCCAATACAAAAAACATGGTTTATTCAAAAGGATTGGCATTGTAATAGATATATCCAAAAATAAAGAGGTCCACATAACAACCCCCGCATATGAACTACAAATTCTTCAAATAATACAGTACACAACTTATTCCATTTGCAACCTGTGCTATAACATAAACGATTACTGTTTCACCCTAACATTTCTTCAAATACTAAACCAATGAGATACACGCATATATAATACTCCATTTTACTATATTAAAATTCAACCATGCACTCTACTCGCCAACACAACCACATGCTTCAAATTCAATTAGAGAAAAGAACCTAACAACATTGTAGAAACCATTTCTTATTATCATACTAAAGGCATCGATTCAAACAATTTGCTTTCTGATTAAAAAAAACATAGATCTAAGCAGCAATGATCAACGCTGTATTAATTGCAAAAATCACAAAAGAGTAAAATCCATGGCTGTGGCAGAACTCACCAAAACTGAAATTAAGCGTGCTAATGAGGGCCTTGTTGCAAATCATAATAGAGACTGGAGGCGTGACTGAACTGAAAATGAAATGAGGATATTTCCAACATGACAAATCTTTTAGTAATTCAGATTGGGAAAATGTACAAACATCCATTCATCTGTGTCCAAACCTCACTTATATGAAAAGAATCATATAATTATGTGATAACAAAATGAGATGAAACCCACATTAAAAAATTCAATGTTCAATTCTCCAAAGCTTATTTACACACCAAACAGAATTGCATAAAATTAGACTTTTCTTCCATTACCTGGTTCAGATAATAATAACAAATCAATTCAAAGCAATGAACAACAATTACCACATAATAAACACAAAAGAGAGAGAGTGTGAATCTCACCAAAACAAAATAGAATTATGATACACAAGAGGACGTCCACGGCATCTTGATTTTGCTTCTTCAATCCCCAATTCTTCAAGAAAATTTTGAACTCAAACTTCTACTGCAGATCACAAAAACCCAATACAGAAAAATTAATAGGACAACTGAACCGAAGGTCGAAATTTAAAAATAAAAAAAAGAAAAGAAAAGAAAAAAAAAAGAAGCAAATCTTTCAGCTTGACTTTAATCGCTGGGGAAAAATGCAAGAAAATACATAAGATTCAATAATTTCATTTCATTATCTCAGCAACCAAACAGAGAGTAAAGCAAGATTTGTCAAAAGAAAATCAAAATTCAAGTTCTCCTCAGATTCTAGATCACAATCACAGAACAAACCCTAGACACAGAACAAAACAAAATACACTAAAAATCACAAACAAACAAAAAAAAAAAAAAACAGCTCAAATAGACTCAAACAACGAATCAAAAAAAAAAAGAAAAAAGAAAATCAAAATTTCCAAACCTGCTGAGAAATTTTCCTCAAAAAAACAGCTCAAATAAGCTCAAATAAATTTGCGGTATGAATTGAATTATTGTCTAGAGGAAGACAGAGAGAGAGAGATGGAAGTAAGATGAGAGAGAGAGGAGTGGGTATGGGAACGGGAACGAGGGAGGTGAGGGACGGACTGAGCTGACCGGTTTATGGGAGGGACGGACTGAGCTAATCGGCGAGGGAGACTGAAATGAGGGAGGGAGGCGAGGGACGTATGGAGGCTAAAATGAGGGAGGGAGGCGAGGGACGGATGGAGGCGAGGCGAGGGAGGCTGAAGTCTGAAGAAAAGAAATGAGGGAGAGGGATTACCGGGTTAGGGACTTAGGGTTAGATTAGGTTTATATATATACGAGGGTATTTTCGTAATTTAGGTTTTCCGGGTTTTCAATCGGGTTGGGTCTCAGGTCGGGTCTCGGGTTTTTTTTATAAAACCTGGACCCGCTTCGGGTTTTTTTTTTTTAAATCCATACCCGACCCTATTCCTAATCGGACCGGGTAAAACCCGGCCCATTAGGGTCGGGCCGGGTCGGGTACCCGCGGGTCGGGCAAAAATTGCCATCCCTACCTGCCATATTACTCTATCATTCCTGCCGTGATGATTTGACCCAAGCCTGCTAGGTCTCTTTGGGCCTGCTGCTCATTCTTTCCCCAGTGGCTCAGTATAGCCATTGGCTTTCAATTGCATTACTTACAGACTCCTATGTCCCATTTGCTTTCTCTTGGGCATCCTTGGCCCATTTACTTTCCTCGGGCTTCCTTGTCCCTTTTCCTAACTCTACATTCCCATAAGCTTTTACTAATTTCATTGGGCTTCCTCGGTCCAATTATCTTATTCTCATCCTTGGGGCTCATGGGCTTGCTATCAACCCCTTACTCTTTTTGCTTTCATTACTTCGGGCCTGCCGTGGCCTATTCTCATTTTTCCATATCATATACTGCCTATGAGTTTGTCATTTCTCTTTTTCTAGGCTCCTTTAAGCCCATTTGCCTCCTCAAGACCCATTTGTTTATTTTATGGGCCTGTGATCCATTATTCCTGCCGCTTGGGCCTAATGGTTTTACTATCTGTTTACCAACCATTTTCTGCCCGTGTTGTTAGGCTTCTTCTTTCTACTTGACTTCCCAAAATGACCATCAACAAGGTTATTACGCCAGAGAAGGTACTGGGGCAAATATAATGGGTCAGTGACCTTATTGATGAAGATAGCAAGGAATGGAAGAGGGATCTAGTCAGCTAATGCTATCTACCACAGGATATAGATGCTATCCTAAGCATACCATTAAGTGTCAATGGAGCAAAGAGTGATATGGGTTGAAAACAAGAATGGACGGTTCACAGTTAAAAGTGCATATAGACTAGCATATGAGGAACAATGGGATACTGTGTTGGCGGAAGGCTCGAACCAGTCACCAATGAAACAGACTAGAAGAGATTATGGCAGATGAATGTGCCAAACAAGGTCAGACATTTTGCGTGGAAAACTTGTAGAAATATCCTAGCCATAAGAAAATTTACGACGGAGAAACATCACTAAAGACAGCACATGTGAGGTATGTGGGGAGCAGGTGGAGACCATAAGCCATTTATTTTGGTTCTGTGAACATGCAAAAGAGGTGTGGTCATTAAGCAAACTCTCCCTCCCTTTTGACTTTCAACCTTCGTGGGTCTTTATGGATGTGATATGGCTTCTTCAAAAGTAGGAGGAGTCACGGCCAGGAATTTTGGAGCGAACAATCATGATCTACTGGGGGATATGGAAAAATAGGAATGAAGTAAATCATGGGGGCAAGCGACGAAGTGGACTGGAGTGACAAGGAGCTTCCTTAGCTTGCTGGGGGAATTAATCCAAATAGCAAACGAACAACCAACAACCATTGTTGAACGGAACCAACCTGTAAAATGGGTCCCACCTTCGACGGGATGCTATAAAGTGAACGTTGACGGGGCCATGTTCTCTAAACAGAAGCAAGCTGGTGTGGGAGTGGTCATTAGAGATGAAGCAGGACAAGTGATAGCAGCGCTTTGTAGAAAACTGTATACTTCGTTGGGGCCGTTGGAGACCGAGGCAAAAGCCATGGAGGCTGGGGTCAAATTCGCGACAGAGGTCGTGGTTCGGGATGTGCTGTTTGAGAGATTAAGAGAATGGTGGATTAATTTGGGAGAATACAGGCAAAGACAGGCAGCTCAATGCAACACACTGGAAGACTTTTTCACAGTGGTCCATAATGAATTCCTTGGCTCTGTGACTCATTACACAAAGGTAGCACGAGAAGAATTTACTTCAGTTTTTGCACGGAGTAATACACTTGCCACAAAAATTAAATAGGACACGTGGCACAAAATTGAACTCTAATTGAAATCCAATTTAAAATCTAATTGGATTAAACTCTATAATTTTTGCACCTAATAATTCACTTGACACAAAAATTTAAAAATTATATGGGACACGTGGCACAAATTTAGACTCAAATTTATAATCTAATTGGATTTTTTATCAGCTTTGACTTTAAATATATATATATATATATATATATATATATATATAAATACATCGATAGTCTTATAAATCACTATATAGTAAATTAGAGGAAGTTTCCTCCAAACTAATTTGAAAGAATGCATTGTCTTAATTTTAATTGGATGAAATAAAATTTGATTATATTATATTATCTTAAAATTATAGGAATAAAAGTTTTGATCTCAAACTTCAAAGTCATATTTTGTGCATGTTGCGTATCTCACTCATTGCTTTAATCTCATAGATTACAATTTGAACCAAAACAAGAAACACTATCTCTATTGAAAAGTCAAGCATCAATCTCATTATAAAACCTCTTGTTTCCATTATATTTCAAATTCAAAATAGAACTACAATAAACTCTAATATATATATATATATATATATAAATACATTGATAGTCTTATAAATCACTACGTAGTAAATTAGAGGAAGTTTCATCCAAACTAATTTGAAAGAATGCATTGTCTTAATTTTAATTGGATGAAATAAAATTTGATTACATTATATTATCTTAAAATTATAGGAATACAAGTTTTGATCTCAAACTTCAAGTCATATTTTGTGCATGTTGCATATCTCACTTGGTGCTTTAATCTAATAGATTACAATTTGAACCAAAACAAAAAACACTATCTCTATTGAAAAGGCAAGCATCAATTTCATTATAAAACCTCTTGTTTTCATTATATTTCAAATTCAAAAAATAACTGCAATAAACTCTAAATTTATTCAAAATTACAAAATTGGATGGATCACAACAACCCATCCCAGTTGCAGAAGTTGCTAAAAAAAAAATTGGATTTTACAAGATCAATTGCATGAGTGACTCAATTAAACAATCAGACCAACTTAAGCATCGGTTCACCAAATTGGGTTAGGTCCGATCGGTCTACTAACTAGAAAAAATATTTTGTATCAAATGATATTACGTTATTCGTATTAAAACCCAATAAACGAAAAATATGTGTACAAAAATAACTATCTACTAATACTTATCTTTTAATTATTAGCAAATTAATTATTTTTTATTAACATGCTCGACACTTATTAAATATTAATACCGCTGTCAAATATCATTTATACCAAGTCCTTCTCAACAAATAGATACAACTTAGGAGTGCAAACTTTATGCACATGGGTGTGGACAGGGGAAAGCGAACGTGGGACCCAGATGAAAATTAAAAGAGAATGAAAACGGTCACTTGGGATCCAGTTCGTTGTCAAACATAAATATCTCTATCATCATGCGTATTACGCATTTACCCTCGTTCCATTGGGATTTCATTTTCATTTTCCAGCCCTCCCACTACTCTCCTACAAATAAATTCCAACTGATGACCACCCCTCACCCGGTAGAATACAATTATAATTTAGAATTAGTGAGTGGATACGCCAGCATCTGCGCGCTGGCATTTGGCATTTTGTGTGGGTACTGTGTATTATATATAGAACTTATAAATATCTTTTTTTAGTAAAATTTTTATTAAAAATTGGTTCCACTTCATTATTTATATATTTAAAAATTATTTTACTATATTACTTTTAGTTTTTAGCAAATATTTAAGCAAATCTTTAGTCTTTGAAGTGATTTTATATCTAAATTAAAAAAAAAAGTTTTGAAGTGATTTTAAACGATTACTTATATTTTACAAAGAGATGGCTTTTATTTATTTATTTATTTTTTTTTTATACAAGATAGAATTATACTTTAGCCTAATCGAAGTGTATATGTATGTGAAACTCTTTCTTGAAAACTTGAACCCCGGCCTTACCCCCCACATCCTATAAGCACTTATACCTGTGGAATGACACTTTGACACGCATTTATACCCCACAAGCATTTATTTATTTATTTATTGAGTTTACACTCTCACTCTGATTCCCACTCAACATTTAACCAACCTTAAATACCAATCTATCTATACTATATATAAAAGAATTTTGCTATTTCAACTAGATTTTTAGATGTAATTTATTAAATTTTACTCAAAAAAAATAAAAGAGTCTCTGAGCACACGCGTGAGCGCGTGCTCAAATGCTAGTATTATCTATAAAATGATTCATCTCTTTGGACTGGACTTTTACGTGCTTCAGAAATACCTCTAAACTTTACATTTAATAGGGAAAAAAACTTGAGGACAACTCGATAAAAATATATTTCCAACTTTACTTAAAGTGCCTACAAAATAGGACACTCTCCTACTAATCCATATCTTCAAAACAAACTTATCCCAAAAAAAAAAAAAAAATTATGACAAAAAAAGTGTCATGGCACCCGCAAAATGTGTGTGATGAGACTAGTTTAATTATAGCCTCAAAAACTGAATCAGGTAGAGAATTATAAATGAGACTAATTTATGGTATTTTGATTTGACCGGGATTGGACCAATGGTTAGTTATTGTGCCAAGAAATTTATTGTGCATACAGGAAAAACTTTATTAGCTAGGTTTCAAGAAATTTAAAATTCTACCAACAACAATTATATTTCAAAATTAAAAAATTATTTTTATTTAATATGTGCATCACACATACACAATACAAGTCTAATTTAAAAATTTATAAAATGTCATGCCCTCGAATAAGAGACTTAAGTTCGAATCCGACCTACATAAAAAAATTTGGTGTCTTGATTTAATTGTAAAGAACAATCATAATGAGCTGATGTCATAGGTTCAATTCCTATCCCATTTATTAAAAAAAAAAAGGATGTTCGTTAATATTCACCCTAAAAGAGAATGTGCAACTTTTTAAAAACATCATATTTTAAAGGTCTAATTATAATTACACATAATAATCAAAATAAACATATGAAACTAAACTCATCTGAACATTGGAATTTTTTCATTCAATCCTTCTTTTTATTGAGTAAAATTTTTCATTCATCATAGATTCATAATGAAGGAAGGGACCTCAATTAATATACCAAGTGCCAACAACTTATTGAGATAAGATTTCATTCATTAAATCTTTTGGTTCTCTCCAAGGAACTTCAATAAAATGTGAATATACCAACAAATTTTTTCAATAAGATTTATCCCTTTAAATCTTTCAATTCTTTCAAATTTTCCTTTAATGTAAATGTAAGATTAAAGAGAAATGTTATGTTTATAACATTTTCATAATAAATTTTAGGTAATATATTATTAATAATAAATAAATAAAAATTTCAATAATGAATTGTAAAAATGTTGTACATACAGTAACTTTCAAGATTAAAATATGTTGCATTTAAATTTCAAGAAGATGCTGGCTAAAAATGGGAGGGAATTAAAAGATTGAATTAGGAAAATTTCCTTTCTAAAAAAAATGAATTAGGATAATTTCAAATCATAAAAACCACAACAAGAATGGCAATCCCGAAATATGAGGGGAAAGAGGGAGTGAATGTTTAGATAGAGAGAATTCTAAAATGATACTATATAAAAAAACACGCGTCAATCTGTGTCAGAGTCCAGCTGTTGAAAATCAAAAACGTAGCTTGAACTCGTACAGACTTTCTCTCTCTTTAACACACACACACACTACTTCAGTGCCTCTTCCTCGTTCCTTACAGTATATATAGAATTAATAATTATCATTTATATACAAAACAACGAAAAATCACAGAGAAAGCAAAAAAGAAAAGCAAACAGACAATTCGATTTCAATCAGAAAAAGAAAAAGAAAGCAAAGAAGGCAAAGAGACAAAGCAGAGGTCATTTCTGCGTTTTCTGACTCAGGTGAGAGAGAGAGAGAGAGAGAAAAAGCGAAGCTTCCTTCTGACTCAATCGGTGGAATTTTCCAGTGTTTTCTCGCTGGTTAAATGGTAAAATTCTCTTGCTGCCTCAGTCCGAATGAAGGTTCCTGAATTTTTATTTTTATTTTTGTGTGGTGGAAAGCTTTGTTTGTCTTCATT
Source organism: Quercus glauca (assembly GCA_023736055.1). NCBI lineage: Eukaryota > Viridiplantae > Streptophyta > Magnoliopsida > Fagales > Fagaceae > Quercus > Quercus glauca. The sequence continues at coordinate 35,116,359 of CM043326.1, read as the reverse complement.
TGCGACTGATTTTGATCTTCAGTGCTTGTGTTTTTTTTTTGATTCGTCGTGGTTGAACTGGCAAATCACTACCTGTATTGTCTTTCTTGCTGTAATTATTTTCATTTATTTTGTGATGATGATGATGATGAGTTTATAAAAATGAAATTCAATGCTAATCTACTAGATTAGAATGTATTTTTCGTTTTTTTGGGGGGGGGGGGGGGGTTGTATGTGAGAGTTTATTATATTCGTGTGATAATGACTGAAATATATTGATGCGTATTGAATTGTGGTTGATTCTTGCAAATGATGACTGAAAAGCAAAGAAAATGCTTAACATAACCCTCATTTTTACTGTGATGGGGAAATTACTTCAGGTAATTACACTTAAAGAAATTCCGCGTGGTAATTTCATTAAACAACATGTACAAGTAATGCATCTTGTTAAGCAAAGCACTTGGCTTGGTAAGTAAAATGGAGCAATGGCTGTGATACTATACCGATGGTAACATGGCGAGGCAATTAGGTGAAATTCATGAGATAGGGCTACGTATGACTAGTTAGGCCCATAAACTAGTTTTGAGAGTGATTGGAGTCTTGCAAGAAACTGTTAAAAATAGTTGAGTCAAAATTGAACCATACAATTGCCAATGTGTTTTTGGCTCAAATCGCACTTCGTGGCTCCTGCTCCTATAGCTGGAGGGTGAGGTCTTAGGTTCAAAAATAAAAACCCATTGCATTTGTGTGTGTAACTTACTAATTAAAAAAAATGTAAACTATTAGAAAAATATAATTTGAATTCATTGTGGTTTCTAAACTTCCCTATAAAGGTTCATAATAGTACCAAAAAGTTATGGGTTGTTAACTTGCATTTGTTTCTACAAGGAAAGAAGCCTCCTTTCTTTCATATAAAAAGTAGTTAGTGCTTTTCATATTTTGAAAGAAGAAGGCCGTTCTTTGATGCAATTCGTAGGAAATCTTTCATGTTTTTGTAAAGCACAATCTCTATTTACCCAATATTTGGCTTTTTAATAATTTTATTTATTATAGTATATTTTAGCTTCAATAACAATACAAATTGCACATGTGATCACTAATTTCTTTGTCAAAAATACTGTATCCTCAATTTATTCCCCATCATTTATTTTCTCATTGATTGGCAACTGTAGTTCAGTCATGATCTCATACTTTGTCCTGGTCTCAAGTTATATTCTCCAAACCAGATAGTTGGATTATATTGTTTAATTTACTGCTTGATTTTTTAACATTCTCATTTGTAAATTGTTTTCTTATGGATGGTATTAATGCCAGGATTCAGAAGATCTGGGCCGTGGGATTGATAGCTTCAACAACAATCCTTGCTTCTGAACATATAGAGGACTATATAAATGAAGAAGATGGTTTGAAGTAACTTGATATCTTACTGAAAAGTATATAACTACACTACCTGTTCAGACTGAGTTGGAAACCAAGATTTATGTGAAGTTTTATGAGCATATGACAGAAATTCTATTTTGTACATGTCTTGAGTGGTGATGCATCCTTTGCTAATGCACGGTTACCTTTGTTGGTGCATTCTGTTGGGGTATCTTTATGTGTCTGCCCTTTCTCTTGGTTCAGTACATTATAGAGGTAGGGGAACTGGGTCAGAAGGCTGGTTGCGTGATTTTGGTTCAGCTTTAAGTTATGGTTCTAAAAGTAGCACCACTAAACATCTCAGAAGATCAATCTTTTCATCCCCATATAATGATTTAGTATCTTGTGAGGACCTAGAAGGTGTTGGGTCATTTAATACCACCTGCTTGCTAAACTCAAACTTATATTTGAATTCTGATCTTTACATTTATGGTACGGGAAACCTAGAGATTCTCCCACATGTTTCAATTGGGTGTCCTGTTGAAGGCTGTATTATAGTTTTTAACTTGTCTGGCAATGTTAATGTGGGTCAATATGCAACTATTCGAGCTGGTTCTATAGTATTTTCTGCTGCCAATTTGACCCTAGAGCAAAATTCCTCTATAAATACAACATCATTGGGTGGATCACCGCCGCCTCAAACTAGTGGTACACCTGTTGGCTATGATGGTGCTGGTGGAGGGCATGGTGGCCGAGGTGCATCCTGCTTGAAAAATAACTTGACGAGTTTTTGGGGTGGTGATGTTTATGCTTGGTCATCTTTGTCTGAGCCCTGGAGTTATGGGAGCAAGGGTGGCGGCACGTCTACTGAAAACCCATTTGGAGGGAATGGTGGAGGACGTGTCAAGCTTCTTGTGAAAGAAATTCTATACTTAAATGGATATGTAACAACAGAAGGTGGGGATGGAGGACCAAAAGGTGGAGGAGGATCTGGTGGAAGTATCTTTATACATGCTGTAAAGCTGTGAGTACTTATTTTTTGGTTATATTTTTTCATGCTTGTACCTTTTGGGTTCTGATGCTCACTAATTCAAAACCTTGAACATACCTATCAAATTAAGATTATTGGTTCTCACGCAGTTAATATGCATGCCACAGACGCTGCAGATAATATACAAATGTCTGACTTTGCAGACAATATACAATTGTCAAATGCAGTGGGGTGCCATCGCCCTCCCAAATTTTTTGAATTTATTATTTATTCCCCATTGTGATATATTATATTTACAAGTAGTTCTCGAGAAAAATACCACTTGACCCCTCAAAATTTTCAAATGTTTGTATTCTGGTTGGTGTATGCATATTTCTAGACAATACCCTAACAAATTAAGTCATAATCCTGCTAAAATCTGTGTCAGGTGATGAATATATATATAGCATAAGTGTATTTTTTTGGGTGTGTGTGTGTGTGTACGTAAAATGTAATCATGTCTCACTAACCTTGATTCCTTTATTATAATGTCATTTAGTTTTTGATTGTTTTGATAACATGTTTAAGATTTATAATTGATATAATCACAATCTTGGTCCAATATACTATCAGCAAATTGTTTAAAAAGGTGTTTCATATATGATGTAGGACAAATTACTGAATTTGTGTACATGTGGTTGTGGTGGGTTTAGTGTTAGGAGAACTCATGAATCTATGGAATTTTTTAAGAAAGGGTTATGGGGTTGTGTTAGTAATTAAAAGCTGGTTTGATGAGTTAATTGATGGTTATTTGGGAGAAGAAAGTATGTGGTGTGGTATGAAGGAAACTGAGAGATTGTCCGCTTGGCGTAACCACCATGTGTAAATTGCAATGGTATATGGTGTGGTAATATAAAAGTGGTACATATGAAAGCTTCTCGGAGGTTTAGCCTATCCATAAAATGTAGCGAATCAACAGGTTTTTCTTAGTTTAGATTCTAGATTCCTTAGAGCCGAAACTTCTTGTATTGTTAATAATGACAAAGTTACTGGTTATAATTACAACACAGCTAATAACTACCAACTACTAGAGGCAGTGTGTGTGTGTGTAAAAATACACACCTCAAACCTCCTAAGAACTTAAATCTGACAAGCTATTAATGTTGCACAAATTTGCATCAAATCTCTATTTTTCTTCCCACAAATATTCTAAATGCAAGCAAAATTCTCTATATGCATGTGCTTGTATGATGTTAGAGAGATAATATTATATTGTGTCGTACTCTTTTGCTGTAAGGGTGGTACTCTTTTAGAAAAATCTAGAGTATTTAGGTGATGAGGTGTGCCTACTAGGTTGTCAGCATTAGAATATTCTCCATCATATTGTAACCTATTCTCTCTCTCTCTCAATATATATATATATATATATAAATATGTATATGTATATGTAATGGACAGGGCTGAAGAAATATAAATTTCAGCTCCTCTTTCTAAAATATTCTAAATACAGTTCATTAACATATGACTACGTACATAAACATGCAAAAACAGCCCCATCATTAAAATTTCAAAACCTAAAGAGTTTTTATGGTTCTCAGATATCCTCTCTCTCTCTTTCTCTGATGCAGAAGCCTATCAAGGCAATTAAGGGAAGTGGCTTTAGTTCAGTCCAAGAGAGAGACTCGTGAAGAGTTGCAGCCTTTCTATTGTTTCTATCCAACTTAATTCCTTTCTCACACTTTCCGTTTGTTCGGTTTCTTAGTGCATTCACATATATATCATTCAAAGATCACTCTTTGGTCTTGCTTCAGCGACCTCGACTTTTAACTGATAAGAGGGGGGTGGTAAGGAGTAGTAAAAGAATGGCTGTGACATCAATAGTCCTCTCTTTATTCATTTTTTTAGGGTGGGGCTGCAGACCAACAGTCAGCAAGGGCTTAAAAGCTCCTTTATCAAACCATTTCCTTTCTTAAATATTAAGGTAAGCATCACTACCCTGAAACCCAGCCTATATGAAGAGCTTTCTTCAGCCCCTTCTCCTAAGTCCTAACAAATGAAAGCTGTTGGCACCCATACATCATATCTCGCTTCAGAGGCCCGTCAGTTGTCTCTCTCTCTCTCTCTCTCACACACACACACACACACACACACACACACACACACACACACACACACGCACGCAGAGACATGCACAAGCATATATATATATATTCACTTCTATACTAGGTTGTCTTTTTATTAGTAAATTTTATAATTTATTTTAAAAAAAAAACCTCGTTTTCAAAAAATTTCCCAAACCTCAAGTTTGGTGTCTCAAAAATTTCAAATTGAGGTGTGGATATGACTTCTGAAGAGCTTAGGCTACCTTTTTCTCAAATGTAATGGGAATAATTTTGAGTGACCAGTGGTCCCTGTAGTTGGTGTTTAATTAGCTTTACCAAACCAGTTGCGCAGTTTTGATGATACTCTAGAGTTTCAACCCCAAGTTATATATAGTTTGTCTTCCAAATATGTGAGCAGTTACTAATCTCTTCCTGGAGTGTAGTGTACACCAGCAGCATCCACTATTTGGAACCACAGATATAATTTATCATCTTTATTTGCTTAGGGTAATGCAAAAAATAATCAACAGTTATATAGATAATATATTTATTTCTGTGTCAAGAACCTTGTAGCTCAATTGGCACCTCATAGTGTTTCCAATGGAGACGTTTAAGGTTCAAATCCCCCTCCCCCATCTATAGAGTTATTAAAAAAAAGAAAAAGAAAAAAAAGTAACACTGGGTGAAGTTGTGGATTCAAAGCCCACTAGATTTGTGTGTAAATTACCCAAGGAAAAAGAAGAAAGATAGGCTTATTCCCTTTCTATTGATTATATTTCTTTTTGCCCTAATTTTAAATATCATATATATATATATATATATATTTATCAATATTGCTGAAGATGAGTGATATAATAATTGTATTACACTCATTTCATTACCATAGGTTTAGTTTTGGTTGTAGATAAAGTATGGAGGAATTTGTTCTAATCATATTTATTAGTTTTTTTTTGACTGTAAGCGTTGTGTGTGACTGTATAGGAAGGGATATGGTACGATAAGTGCAGCAGGTGGGAGGGGATGGGGTGGAGGTGGTGGCGGAAGAATATCTCTGGATTGTTACAGCATACAAGAAGATGTAAAAGTTACTGTGCATGGTTCGTACTGCTCACAAATCTGTATCTGGTAGTAGAAGCAACGATTAGTCAACTGCTATATATTTCATTCTTATGTAAGAGTCTAAACTTGTTTTGTTGATCTGAAAAATCTGAAAAATTACATGCCAAAAATTGTTATTAACAGAGTTAATTGGTTCACTGGGAATTTATGGAAAAAAAAATTCTTTTTGGCTGCATAATTTTACTTAATAGTTACTAAGAGTGGTGGGATTAATACTGTCTCTGCCACAATGTGGCACCATGGAGTCTGTCCAACAAGTGATTTTGTTAAGCTGAAGCGGTATCAACTATATATGATATTAAGGAGTGAGATGCATCAATTTGAATTGAGTTTTCAATGTTGGTGTTCTAGTCTTAGTGGCAATAAAAAGCTAATACGATCTTTTTCTGGATTTCATTTTGTGGAACTTTAGATTTTAACCTTTGATAATGATAGTACTAGTCAAGATGCATCAACCCCATTACTGATGCTTGATCTTGTCCCAACTGTCACATTTCTGGAAAATAGGCTCCTAAGTTTAAAATTCTGAGTTTGCTGAATTTTTCTTGTGTTAAATAATAATGTACGTTTTAACCTGGAGTTTTCTGTAAATAATTGCAAACCTTCTTTTCCCTATTATGTTTTCAGCTTGGACTAATTGATCTGGTGGTACTTTCTGTAGTGAGAGTTTATGCATGTCCATGGATGTGCACATGCACATATGGACAAATTAACATACACGTGTGCACGCACGCGTTCACATGCACACACATACACTCAAACTTAATTGTGTGGAATAAAGAAACAAAAACTTCATTGCAGAGTGAGTATAACAATAGAAGGTAGGAGGAGAATCCCTGCAAGAATCACAAAAAAGGTAAGGAAATTGACTTTGAATCTACAAATTAAAATTGCCACCTAGCCTGGTGGCAAATTTTTTTTTATTTGCTATAGGAGAAAGGGACAATTTGGTGGAAACAAAATCACCGTACGTTTGAAGATGAGGAAATTACAGGGACTCAATTAGCTATGTTAGTGGTTCTTTTTGATTGGTCTTGAGCCTGGGGATTCACTAATATAATTATTGTCTCTCTGTACATAATTTTGTTCTTTTGTATTCTTTAGACTCCTCTGTGTTCATGTAGTAGTCTTTTTGGAATAAAATACGTCTTACTTGTCTATATATATATTACATGAGTGTTTTGTTTTAAAATACACTGTATTTAACTATATGGCTTAGAAATGAATTTTTTTTTTCAATCACTCTCTATATTGTAGACACTTCAAATAGAAATGTTTGGTTGTAGCTTGCCTCTGCTAAAACCCTTGAAGTGTTGAAGAACACCTAGGAACAAAAGCTTGAAAGCTGGAAGAAGAGCTAAAGTTTTAGAAAAAGAAATATAGCAGATAAGGGTCTGAAATCACTGAGGTGTGAGATAAGTACAGCTAGAACTTATTAAAAAAAAAAAAAGTACAGGTAGAGGAATTACATTGGCAAGAAAGATATTCACATTATCTTTATGTCTCCAGTGAGATTTTTTGACACTGTTATGGACAATATTCTAATAAACAGCCAATAACTATTAACTCTTGATGACAATAGACTTTTGGATAAATCTTTGATTACCTATCAAAAAAAAGAAGAAAAAACCGTACACTTTTGGATACATACTGTTGACAACCACAGTTTGGTCTAGAAATCAAAATCAGTAACCTTGATGACTACGCTGATGTCAATATATGTTCCTTGTTCATAAGTACTTGAATACACGGATGATCTCTTTAGGTGTATATGGGACAATGCCAAGGCCTGAGGTTGACACTATATCAAAGTTCTGTTGATAGTGTGCTAAATGTGTGTATATGTGCTGATGACTAACATATCCATTTCCTACCTTTAGTATTTACTTAGGTTCATAAGCAGCCTGCTCAAGTTTGCTTTAAATATAGGACAACAGAATTGAAAAAACGGCTGCTTTCCTCAATTCTCTCTTTTTTTTCCTTGGTGCAGGTGGTTGGAGTATGGGCTGTCCTAGGAATGCAGGAGCAGCTGGCACATACTTCAATGCAGATTTACTGAGTTTAAGAGTGGGCAATGACAATGTCACAACAGAAACTGAAACTCCTTTGCTTGATTTTCCTACTACAATTATATGGTCACATGTTTTTGTGGAGAATAATGCAAAAGTTTTAGTTCCTTTGCTTTGGACTAGAGTTCAGGTTACAAGATCTGCTTCCTTCGAATAATTTACATATTCATGATTCTTAATATGTTCTTGTTCTCTATACATTCCATGAAGGATGAGTGTTGGTTGGATGCTTATGTTCCATCCTTATGTTATCTTTATTATTTTTCTGTTTTCCCTCATAACATGTGTGCACACGCCTCATTTATGGTTGCAAAATGCACAATATGGAAAATAGTGCAATTAATTGTGTAGTTCTTTGTGGAATATCTCTCTATGCTTACGCAACATTATCATCATCACATGCTTTTCTGTTTGTTCTTTGTACAACTTTATCCAGAGCACTGAAGCATCTGAACTGGTAACTTGCTCCCCCCCAGTTCAGATATTTTGCTTAATCTCTCCTTTAACATTCTGCGGTCAATGACATACATTCTCCTTGTCATTTGTCATTAACATATAATAAGTTGATCTCTCACTAAGTTTTTGTTGACAAACCTTTTTTGACTTGCCATGTAGACCAATAAAGGATGTTCATGCACAGTAGTTAGGATATGGTGTATTAGCATAAGATCAACGTATCAGTAGTTATGTTGCCGACTCTGTAGGTGGAAGATCTATGATATGATTGTTGGAGGGGTTGTGGTACTTTACAAGTTCTGCAACCATTCACCTGTGCCATTATAGAACTTTGGTGAATTCACACCTCAAGAAGCTTCAAAGTCTGCTTGAGCTGTAAGCAAGAAAAAAAAAAACTGCATGAGGACCTATTTGACTGTCATAAGTAACAGATTATAAAGTCTTTATATGGGCTACTGTCATCAACTGCTAAAAGGACTGGGTGTTTTGTGGGAGCAATGCTGGATGAAGCAGAAGTCGGAGTGTTGATTTTACTTACTCATCTGTCACAAGTAGGGCTGAGTTGACTCAACCAAGTTTCTTCTAAGTTCTTGAGCTCAGCTAATTGGAAATAATTAGAAGCTTGAGCTCGACTTAAGTCTGAAGATTGAAGCTTACCCTCAGCTCCGTGAATACTCAAGGAGTTTGCTGTATGCTCACAAGCTTAAATTGTTTTGTTGACCTTAGCTTGGTCACTTAAGGTTTGCATCACCTACATGGCTGGCTCGTTGTCATATGAGACATTGACCATTGACGGGTTAAGTCCCCAACTCCAAGAAATAAATGACAAATTCAAATAGTTGGGTTGCTTTCAATAGAGTTCAATCCCCATCCTTTTCATATCTTATCGGTGTGAGACCCTGAACATCATTGTAGGTTTATTATTACATTAAAATGACACCTATAAACCGCTTATGGCCAATTGCCCAGACCCACATCAGGCCTAAGTGATATATAGAAGTTTTAGGTATGGCTTATGAAACAAGCTGGCTCATGAGCTTGATGAGGTGAGCCCTGGTATATTGGGGCTTCATTATCATAGTGAGCACCTAAACTAGTAGGCCAGTGTTGAGCTTGTCTTATTCACATCCCAAATTACGAGTCTTCTAATGAGGAAAGTTTGGTAAGAATAATCATAATTTTGCTCAATTATAGTGTGTCATAGGAAAAAAATGGTCCTACATATTTCATTTTATATACTTTAAATAAGATATGACTAATCAATGTATGGATGACCTTAATTTTACTGAACTTTATGACTATTGTCTGTTATGTCTGTGTGCTGGAATGAGAATGAATAGTGGCACCATTTATTTCTAGCAGTCAATTTAGATTCCTTGAAGAATATGGAGTGTGCTACTGCCATTATCTATACTAAGTTCAATGTTGGTAATCTGGTTGGAATAGAATTTGCAGGATATTTAGGGTGGCATGTAGACCTTTGGAACATCGTGTATATGGTCCAATGAATGAAGTAATACATCTCTAAGGGATTCTAAGGCTTGGCCTTTTTTATGGGATGGAATTAGATATTGGGGTGTCATGATAATTCAACTTCTCCTGATAGGTGAACTCCTGTAGATTGCTATTTTGTTTGAAACTCTTATGAGGTTTGTACAAATCACATTGGAGAGTTGGATATGGTTACCCTATGTTTAATGTGGGTTATATGGAGGGAGAGGAATACTTATTCGTTTAATGATGTGAAGCATTGGTTATAGAGATGAAATATTTGTTTATAAGATTGTTGTTTCATTGGTCTATTATCCTTGGGGATACTGATTTGAGTTCTATTGTAAATTTCATAGATTCCCTCTCTTTTTTATTGCAACTTTTTCCATATTTGTAATTCCTTATGAGAGAGTTGTGTACACGAGCACATGACATTTCTCCTGATTTCAATACAATATTATTTCTTATCCAAAAAAACAAAAAAAAAAAAAACATTGGAGAGGTTTTATTGGAAAATCATTCTAAGGCTGAAATCCCAGTACTTTTATGCGGCCTCATGGAGCTTTAAAAGATGGAGGTTGGTTGAGACAAGGTCGGAGGAGACTTTTAGCTCAATGAAAAATCAAGAGTAATTTTAGGAGTCTATGTGATTAATTTAAGAGAGAGTATCTTGAAATTCTTCCAAATTTCATTGGATATTTTTTACAGTTGTTTGCTCTATTTTAGGTAAAATAACATTGGGGAACTTGAAACTAAATTTCTTCCTGGGTCCTTTTTCTTTCACTATTAAAGTATAGTGATACTTATTCTGCCCTTGAATTGGCCAAGGCAAGAGTTTCGCATTCATATCAAGTTGGATTTTTTTTTTTTTGGTTGTATATTTTGCAGTTTATTTCCCTCTTTTGTTAGATTTTTTTCATTCGTTGTTTATATAATTTAAATTCTGTAGAAGTCTATTTGATCTTATCTGTTTAATTCAATTGCTTTCCTTGAAGCTTAATTTATCATCTCTAAATCTTTGCTTGTGAAGGTGAGGGGCCAAATTAGTCTCTATCGTGGAGGGACCATTGTATTTGGACTGTCTAAGTATCCAGTCTCTGAATTTGAGCTTGTTGCCGAGGAACTTTTGATGAGCGATTCCATCATAAAGGTATGTTACTTTTTTTTTTTTGGTGCTTTTGTAATTCTTGTAGATGACTCATATAGTTAATACGAGAGACTTCAACTTGAGTTTTTTCTTGCAACTTGAGTTTTTTCTTGCTGAGCTTCACCCCACTTACCCCGCCCCCCCCCCCCCCCCCCCCCCCCCCAAAAAAAAAAACCAAAACCCCCCTTTTGGGGTTTAATTGTCTTGTTGCATCTTTAGAATATCAATAACTCAACAACTTATCTATATCTTTTGATAAGTGAATTTAAATTAATAAAAAACATAAAAGAGGGGCACAACTCTAATATATGAGGGCTATACTAGAGAACTATTAATTTTTTCTATGATCATTGTCTTACAATCTATTCCACTTGGGACATCAAATATTTTGGGTACTAGTTGTGAGAATTTCAAATAATGGTAATCTATTTTGTAAGCATTTTTTTTTTTTTTGGTTTTGGAAAAGCGTTGTTTTCAAAATTTTTCTTTAGGTATTGTCCTATTTGTTTTTGGAGGTTCTTTTTAGATTGAAAGGAAACATTTTGACCATCTCATTTTTCTTCATTTGCCACCCTAAGAAGTGCAAAATAATTCTCCATATGTTGCTCAAAGTTCAAAGCTCTTTATTTGAGTACTTGGAGCCTAACTGTTACAAATTTGTTTTCTAATAGTTGATAGCACATATTTTTTTCTCTTGTAAAGTGGGAACCTACAAAATGTATTAAAACGTTTATATGAGATGCTTTTGAGTTGAGTTGAGCTGAGTTTTTTGCAAGAGTATATGTTTGTTTACTTTTGTTAGATTCGTCTTCGTATTGAAAATCGGGTTCCCAAAATAATAAGCCTTATGATTTGAAAAGCCATGCATGGGTATCTTGGCAAAAAAAATAAGGCTGTGCTCAGTGCACTAGGCTCTCACATGTACGGGGTATAGGAGACGTAGTTGGTGGGCAGCCTTACCCCCAATTTTGGAGAGGCATATTTTCTAATTTGAACTCACGACACATTTCTTTAGGTTGAGGGCACTTACCATCAAACCAAAGTCCAGTGAGTTCAAGACTACTACTATTCCTCTAGCTCGGCCTTGAGGTCTTGTTCGTTGGGGATGTTTTGATAAAAAAAATTTGACAGGGCTTTCCCTTTCTGGATTAAAATTGTAGTGTTGGTGTGAATTATAGGAAAAGAAATATTGGTCAGTCAGCAGCTGAAATGTTGGAAGGCAGCCTGAGTTGATACTGCAAAGCATCTCTGGCTGTTAGTGAAGGATTAAAATTTGCTATTGGCTATATAGATTTTGCTTTGAAAGAGTTGCTTGGATTCTTATCATAAGCTTGCATGACATAAAAAGAAAAAGACATAATGATTTTATTGTCACATGATCTTGGGCAACATTTTGTCAAACGCATGGGTGAGACTAAGTGGCCCCCCACCCATGCGCCCACCCCCTTTCTCTGCACCTAGTCCCTCCTCAGTCCCCCACATCTGCCATAGTTGCATGCCTCACAACTTCCGCTCCAGCCCCATGACACAACTGCCTACTCACCTTATTCTTCGATATCCTCTGCCAACACCAGTATGGCCCTTCCGCCCACATAGACACCAATTGTTTCCCTTGGAACTACCAAAATGCATATACCCTAAGCCCCCCATCTTTTGTCCCAGGGTCAAATCTAAACCTACCAGTCCAACATTCACACCAAGCACCACCCCAACCAGTAGCACAACCATTAGGAGTTGCCAACACTAACATCGACAACAACCCATTTCCAATTGGGGTTGGGTGTTAATTGCAATTGATAGAAAAACTGTTGACAGTCAATTTGTCGGAGGCAGAAGTAACCCCTTCAATATTTGTGAAAGAAGAGTAGAATAGTTGGGGAATTATCAGTGGGGCTAGTGGGACTGAAATGGATTGTAGGCCAATTACGTGCAACAAAATCCTTTAAGTTGAATGAGTTATTCTTTAGGCAGTATTGGGGCGGTTTTTAGGCTATCCATATAATTTTGTATGCGAATCTTTGTGGGTATTACCTAGAGTTGACTGAATTCCACAGTGGTGGCCATCAAGGAACAATTTGAGTGGAAGGGAAGGATGGTTGAGGGTGGGAAACGTTGTTTGAGGAGATTCGCTACTAGTTTATGGGAGTGGAGTGATGTGACATCCCTGGGGTTCAACCTTACTAGAGGAGAGAGGGGGGGGGGGGGGGGGGGACCAGATGAATTGAGAATGGGATGCGATCAGAAAGAATCACAGGAATCACGGGATGCGAGTTCTTGCCAATAATGACAAAAAGGCTTAGGGGGCTTCATGAATAATGATACAATTTGTGGCTACCAAGTACAGGGAGAATTTAAGTCCCCTTTCTTGCCAAGTCTATGGACAAGCAAAAGTCTATGGCCAACATAAGAGGAGTTGATAATCGAAGTGGAACTGCTGGCTCTATTGGAAAAAATTTCGTGGAGGCAGAAATATATTACTGTATGGCTAAAGGAAGGTGATAGCAACACTAAATTTTTGCATAGGCTGTTTGAGTCATCAACAAACTATCATGATAGTTGTCTGAAGGTGGATTGTACAGTCTATATCGAGGAATCAGTGATCCATGAACAGATTGTTAGTTTTTGCACGTGATATTATGGCATTATTTTGAAGAAATTTATGTTTCTTATTGGTTTGAGAAATCTCTACATGCCTCGTTTATTGCGTTAATCCCAAGAAAGAGTTGGGCTTTAAAAATTATGATTTTTAGACCCATCAGATTCTAGGTATGATTTGTAAGTTGGATATTGAAAATGCCTATTATCATGTTAGTTGGATTCATATGTGCATTACGACATTTCGGTTCTCAGTCTTAGTCAATTGCTCTCCTATGGGTCTTTTTGATAGTTCAAGGGGCTTAGGGCATGGTGACCCCCTCTTGTCTCTGCCTTTTATCTAGATAATGGAGGTTGTGAGTAGGATGTTGCGTAGGATGGAGGCATGGGTTACATTTCTAGCTTCAATGTTGGTGTTTTGCTAATGATATGATACTATTCTATGATGTGAGGGAACAACTTCTTTATGTTATAATGGTATTGAACTGTTTTGAGGCTGTAGGTTTGAAAGTTGAATAAGAGTGAGGCAGTTTCGGAAGGAGATGTTAGGGGATTGGAGGAGTTGGCTGATTTTCTTTGTTGCAAAATTGGGAGTTTTCCAATGAATTATTTGGGTATGCCTTTGGGCTTGTCCTTCAAGGCTATTGCATTGTGGAATTCTGTTATGGAGAAGATGTAGAATAGATTAATGGGTTGGACAAAGCTATATTTGTCAAAAGGGGGAAGATTACTGTTAATTAAGAGTACATTGTTGAGTCTTCCAACCACTGAAAATAGTTCAAACATCAATTTATTACATGTATATTTTGAATGTCATATCAATATAATTGATTACTCCAATCCTTTGATTTACTCTAGACAATAAACAAAAATAACCCTTGTGTCGGACCACTGTCCTCTTCTTGTGGAGGCGGGTGGAATGTCGAGGGGAAAGACTTCTTTCAAATTTGAGAATATGTGGCTTAAGGTGGAGGGTTTTGTGGATCTTGTGAGAGGTTGGTGGAACGGATACCATTTTGTGGGGTCTCCTAGTTATGTTCTAGCTTGCAAATTGAAGGCTTTTAAGGGAGACTTGAAGCATTGGAATAAACATGTTTTGGGGATGTGGCTTTTAAGAAAAAATACTTGCTGCCTGAGCTTCTGGACCTAGATTTGAGAGAAGGGATGCAAACTTTGTCACCGGCAGATAGTGCAAGAAGGGCTGAGATAAAGGCTGATATTGAGTATTTAGCTTCTTTGGAGGAGATTTCTTGGAGGCAGAAATCGAAAGCTTTGTACTTAAAAGAAGGGGATAATAATACTAAATTTTTTCATAGGCTTGCTAATTCTCATAGACGTACAAATACTATGAGAGGTGTGGAGGTTGAGGGCATTTTGCATGAGGATGAGTCTGCCATTCAGGATCAAGTGGTGGGTTTTTATAAGGCCTTGTATCAGGAGACCGAATCTTGGAGGCCCACTATTGATGGTTTAGAGTTTGCAAATCTAGATAAAACCGATCGGATTGCTTTAGAAAGGGGGTTTGAGAAGGAGGAGATCATGGCAGCCCTACGGGAGGCTAAGGATGATAAGGCTCCCGATCCAGATGGCTTTACTATGGCTTTCTTTCAAAAATGTTGGTGTGTTCTTGAGAAGGAAATTTTGCCTTTTGTTGCAGACTTCCACAAAGAATGTATCTTTGAAAAATCACTCAATGCCACCTTTCTGTGTTTGATTCCCAAGAAGCTTAGTGCAGTCAATATTAGAGATTTTTGCCCAATTTGCCTGGTGGGTAGTTTGTACAAGCTACTTTCAAAGGTTTTGGCACATAGACTTCGTTGTGTGTTGGATAAACTTATTTCCAACTCCCAAAATTCTTTTTGTTGGGAGAAGACAGATACTTGACTTTGTTCTTATTGCAAATGAATGCTTGGATAGTAGATTGAAGAGTGGTATTTCGGGTGTGATTATTAAATTGGATATTAAGAAGGCTTATGATCATGTGAATTGGAGTGCCTTATTTTACCTTATGGAGAGGATGGGTTTTGGGGAGAAGTGGGGGAGATGGATGAAGATGTGTATTTCTACTGCTCGTTTTTCAGTTCTTTTTAATGGATCTCCAGTTGGTTTCTTTGGCAGCTCTCGTGGTCTTCGCCAAGGGGATCCCTTATCTCCACTCCTGTTCTTATTGGTAATGGAGGTATTGAGTAGGTTGTTGAAAAGGATAGAGGATGGAGGCTTTATCAGTGGATTCCAAGCAAATCCCAATACATGTGGAGGTTTGCATATCTCTCACATTTTGTTTGCTGATGATACTATTCTCTTTTGTGATGCGTTCAAGGAACAATTATTACATATTTGTATGGTTCTAATTTTCTTTGAAGCTATCACAGGACTGAAAGTAAATGTTGGTAAGAGTGAGATTGTGCCAGCTGGTGAGGTTGGGAACTTGGATGCCTTAGCTCGTATTTTATGCTGTAAGGTAGGCTGTTTACCTATGTCTTATTTGGGGATGCCTTTGGGGGCACATTATAAGGATTCCTCAATTTGGAACCCTGTCATTGAAAGGATGGAAAAAAAGCTTGCAGGTTGGAAGCAGTTATATTTGTTAAAAGGAGGTAGATTTACTTTATTGAAGAATACTTTTTCAAGTCTCCCTACTTATTATTTATCTTTGTTCACTATTCCACAACATGTGGCGAGAGATTAGGGAAAATTTAGAGGAAATTTTTTTTTTTTTTTGTTGGTAAGTAAGAAAGATGTATATTCAAGAAGCTATCTTATGAAAAAACATAAGGCAGAACAAAGAGTATAGAAAAAGAAACAAACAGACAGAAAAAGCTGATTACAAAGGAGAGAACTAAGGAATAAAGGGAGTGAATCACTAGAGGTGAGTTCCCAAGCCCTAGACCAATCAAAAAGAGAACCACTAAAAGAAGCAAGCATCTAGTCATCGGATTTGTCCATGTCCTCAAAAGTTCGCCAATTTCGCTCCCTTCAAATAAACCACATTAGGCACAATGGAGCTAAATTCCAAATGCTAGAAGAGTGCTTTCCAAACCAATTCCACCAACTACAAAGTGTATCTGCAATCAATCTTGGCAAGACCCAAGAAATCCCAAAAGATCTAAAAACCAAGCTCCATAACTAATAAGCTTTTTCACAATGGAGTAGAAAATGATTCTCCGTCTCTCCATTACAACGACACATAATGCACCAGTCAACAAAATCAAAGCCTTTACCCCGCAAATTGTCGCCTGTAGGAATCTTATCCCAAGTTGCAGTCCAAACAAAGAAAGAGATGCGCGGAGGAGCCTTAACCTTCCAAATACCTTTCCAAGGAAAGATTATAGGCAAGGGACTTCGAACCTTATTATAGAACGAGCAGATATCAAAATCTCCATTCTTCGTCAACATCCATCTCATACGGTCTCCGTTCTCAAATTGAGGTAAATTAGAACCCAAGGTGTGAAGGAGATCATCCACAACACCCAACTCCCAATCATTTGGATTCCTAAGTAAACAAACATTCCAGTTTCTCCGTGCCTCAATCCCCAACTATTAAGAGACGAGGCCACAGATGCCTCTCTATTAGTAGCAATCCCACACACTACCGGGAAGGATAGATGGAGTGGTAAATCCCCACACCACCGATCTGTCAAAAACTTCACTCTATCCCCCACCCCTACCTCAAACCGAATACATTTGCTAAAAACCTCCCAACCTTTTCGGATACTCTCCATAAACCTACTCGTGAACACCCCTACCCAGCTTGGAAGACCATCCCCCCCATTTTTCCCCAAACTTCAAGTCTCCTCAACCCCACTCCAAAGTCAAGTCTCCTCAACCCCAAACCGCCATAACCATTTTCCTAATAAGGCTTTATTAAAGGTAGTTAATTTCCTTACTCCCAAACCACCATTTGCCTTAAGAGCACACACCTTATCCCACCTTAGCAAATGTGCCTACGAATCCCCCCACAAGAAATCCCTTTGCAACTTCTGAATCTTATTAGCCACATGCGAAGGGATGGTAAAAAGAGATAAATAGTAAGTAGGAAGGCTAGAAAGCGTACTCTTAAGCAACGTTAGTCTTCTACCTTTTGACAAATACAGCTTTTTCCACCCAGCTAACTTCTGCTCAATTTTCTCCAAGATAGGATTCCAAATAGTAGAGGACTTATGGGAAGCCCCCAACGGCATACCAAGATAGGTCATAGGGAAAGTCCCAATCCTACAACCCAGAATTTCTGCCAAGGCATGCACATTATTAACCTCCCCTATTGGAACCATCTCACTCTTCGAGACATTAACCTTCAAACCTGTCACTGCCTGAAAACAAAGAAGAAGCATCCGAACATAAAGGATCTGCTCCACATCTGCATCACAAAACAGAATAGTATCATCTGCAAATAAAAGATGAGAGACACATTCCCCTTCACCCCGTCTACCATCAGCCTTAAAACCACTGATCAAGCTAGCACCTACAACTCTTTTCAACATCCTGCTTAAAACCTCCATCATAACCAAAAACAACATAGGGGTTAGTGGGCCCCTTTGTCTCAGACCCCTCATGCTCCCAAAAAAGTCAGCTGGAGCCCCATTAACCAAAATAGAGAACTGGACTGTTAAAATACAAGTGCGAATCCATCTACACCACTTCTCCCCAAAGCCCATTCTCTTCAATAGATCTAGTAAAGCCTCCCAATTCACGCGATCATAAGCTTTCTCAATGTCTAGCTTACAAATAACCCCCAAAATCTTAATTTTCACTCGACTATCAACACACTCATTGGCAATAAGAACTGAGTCAAGAATTTGTCTACCACCCACAAAACTATTCTGAGACTAAGATATCAGCTGATTTAAAACCACTTTCAAACAATTTGCCAAAACCTTAGACAAGATCTTGTATAAGCTCCCCACCAGGCTAATAGGTCTAAAGTCTCGAATATTGGAAGCATCATTCTTCTTAGGAATTAATGCTATGAAAATAGCATTCAAAGATTTCTCAAACTTATTGTGTTGATAGAACTCCTCAAAAACTGTTAGAACATCTCTTTCCACCACTCTCCAGCAATGGTGAAAAAAGGCCATAGAAAAACCATATGGACCTGGAGCTTTATCTCCAGCCAACTCATTAATAGCTAGAAGAATCTCCTCTTTTTCAAACCTTCTTTCTAGCTAGCCCCTCTCCAACCCATCTATCTAATCAAACTTCAAACCTTCCACAGAAGGCCTTCACTCCTCTGTCTCCTGATACAAATTTTTATAAAATTGTACTACCTGAGCAACCACCTCGGATTCCTCCTCATAGATCACCCCATCCACCTCCAAAATACTTAAATGATTATACCTTCTACGGGAATTAGCCACCTTATGGAAGAATTTAGTATTATTATCTCCTTTCTTAATCCATAACATCCTCGATTTCTGTCTCCATGAGAAAGTTGTGTGGCCAGTGGAGTCTGGTGGCTTAGGGATCTGAAAAATTGGGCTGTTTAACCAAGCTTTGCTTGGGAAGTGGCTCTGGCGATTTGGGAATGAGGCCACACGTTTATGGAGGCCGGTTATAGCTTCCAAATATGGGGAGGCCAGTGGGGGATGGTGTACTAGAGTTGTTAGAGGGACTCATGGATGTGGCATGTGGAAGAACATTAGGAAGGGGGTTGAGAGTTTCTTTGGTCATGTGTTATATGCGGCGGGTGAGGGTTTTCGCATCAGATTTTGGCATGACCCTTGGAGTAGCCCTACTGCCTTGAAAGACTTATATCCGGCATTGTTTGCTATTGCTGTGAACAAGGAAGCTATGATTTTTGAAGTGGTTGATTATGCTCCAGATGGGGGTGGTAGAAGTTGGAACTTATGTTTTCGTTGTGCATTTCAAGACTGGGAGACATGGATCTTTTATGAGTTCTTTGCGTATATCTCTTCCAAGTTACCTAGGTGGTGTTTTTGATGTGCGCTTTTCTATACTTCATTGCTAGCAACCCTGTTGGTGTCTTTTCCTTGGAAGAGCATTTGGTGTGTTAAGGTACCTAAAAGGGTGGCTTTCTTCTTATGGATAGCTGCTAGGGGTGGGCTTCTTACTATAGATAACCTTGTTAAGAAGTTACCTCTACTGCCTTTGTCGATGTGAAGAGGAAATTGTGGATCATTTATTGATCCATTATAAGTATGTTTCTACTTTGTGGAGTGAAGTCCTTTGTTTGTTTGGGGTTTAGTGGGTGATGCCGAAGAATGTTGTTTCTCTTCTTATTGCATGGTGGAATTGGTTGGGGAGTCACACTTCAAAAGTGTGGAATATGGTTCCAGTGTGTATTATGTGGTTAATTTGGAAGGAGTGCAATGCCCATACTTTTGAGGAAACTAAGAGACTTGTAGACTGTGTGAAGTTTTTGCTACTCAGGACTTTGTTTGAGTGGTCCCGGATTTGGGGGTTTATGCATTGTCATTCTTTGTTTGACTTCCTTAATTCTGTTAGTCTTTCTTTTTAATTGTTAGTTTTTCTTTTTAATTGGTTTGTATTCTTTTCAGTGCAGTGAGTTTACTATCGTAAATTCATTGTGCAAATAAAGCTGTTATTACCTATCAAAAAAAAAAAAAAAAATTGTCTAACCCTTGTCTATGGTGGTGCATAGGAAGAGGTATGCAAAGCTTAATTTACTGTGCATATTAATATAACTTGTCATGTAAAGTTTTGAATTTTTATTTTTCTCCCAATCATGTGTTGTATGTTTATACTCTTGGAATTTGGAGCAGAATGTCCAAGCATGTTGTTAGAATTCTGTGGTTAAATAATTAAATTTATCATATCCCAATAGCTTAAACTTTTAGGACAATCGGTAATTTAACATGGTATTAGAGCAGGAGGTCCTGAGTTTAATCCTTGTCTTCTCCACTTTAATTCCCATATAAAATCCCATACAATGGTAGTTTCAGCCCACACGTTAGGGAGTGTTAGAATTATGTGGTTAAATGATTAAATTTACCATATCCTAATAGCTTAAGTTTTTGGGATAATCGGTAATTTAACACACATATTTGTTATAATTTTTCATATGATTATCGGGATATAACTACCTGCTTGTGGTAATTTCACTTGCAAATATTATCGATACGATTAGTTATAAAATCAAGGGGAAAGCACTTGCAAATCATTCACTTATTTTCATTCTAAATCCTTCTTTCTGTCCTCTTAAAGACTGCCTTTCATTTATTTTAATTTTTTGAGAAAACACCCTTATGTTTGTCACAGTGCAGTTTTTACTAGTGATTTCTAGCTCTTTGAGGGTATATGTCATAGTTACTATAGATGATCTAAAGTATTCTCATTTTATAAATGAAGGTTTTTGGTGCATTTAGAGTTGCCGTCAAAATGTTACTTATGTGGAACTCCAAAATTCAAATTGATGGCGGTGGAAATACCATTGTTACTGCTTCTGTCCTTGAAGTCAGGAATCTGGTTGTTCTGAGGGTAATATGGTTTTAAATCCATTAATATAATTGATTGTGTTTTGTCTATTAACACAATCTTTTTCATGGGTTCATTGAAAATTGAGGACATATTATCATTATCGTTTACAGGAATATTCTGTTATTAGTTCAAATGCGAACTTGGGTGTATATGGTCAGGGATTGCTAAAATTGACTGGTCATGGTGATGCAATCAAAGCGCAGCGACTTTCCCTATCTCTTTTTTATAACATAACTGTAAGTCATTAACATAAACATTTCTGGCATATATTTAATTATGAGGTTTACATTTTTTTTTTCACCTAATAAAAGGTTTACTTATAATTGTTCAAGGTCCTGGTTTCTGTTATCGTCACCAACACAAAGTAGATGTGCAAAATAAATATGGATTTGCTATGAGCCTGCTACAAGTGATAGGAAAAGCTTATAGATATACCATACAATATAACAGAATTCAGAATTTATGTCACCCTTCCACCCCCCCACAACCCCCCCCCCCCCCCCCCCACCCCCCGACCCCCCTTCTCCCTCCCCACACACACACACTCACAAAAGAGGTATATAGATCCCCCTCAACTAAAAAAAAGGGGGGGGGGGGGGGGGGGGGTAAAGATAGCATTTCCTGTTAGGAAGACAAATATCAAATATGCGAGTGAAATACAGTTTCTTTGTTCACCTGTTAGTGATAAAAGAAAATGCTTTTCAGATCATTGAAGTACTTCTTACCCTATCCTTTTGTTTATTTATGTTTATAGTGGAGAACATAACTAGCTGAAAGATACACCCCTCCTCCTCAAAAAAAAAGAACCCTACATCTTCTTCCCATTTAATGCTAAAATTTCTAGACCTTCCTTTACAGCTTTCTAATTCTGTTCGTGGGTTTGTACTAGTTCAACTCATGTATGGAGATTTTCTATGTATTAGTCTCTATATTTCATACCCGTCTAATTGATTAATTTTTTGGGTTCCCTTTAGTTGAAGCTTTCTTAAAATTCCTTGCTCATGACAGGTTGGCCCTGGTTCTTTACTTCAGGCTCCATTGGATGATAGTGCTGGTAGAAGCATGTGAGTAACTTCTGATTTTGTTTCTTTGATTTTGTATTGTACGATTTTCCAAATCTTTAAATTTGAATACCTTTTTGTAGGGTAACAAAGTCCCTTTGTGAGAGTCAGACATGCCCTGTGGATTTGATAACTCCACCAGATGATTGCCATGTCAATTATACACTCTCCTTTTCACTTCAAGTAAGAGCCATATTTTTATCACTTTTAACCTTCCCAGCATCAATCATATAGTGTTATAAGGAAATTAACGCATTGGAATACTCATGTCCAAGTGGCTCCATTATGGAATTCTGATATTGTTTGCTGACCATCATTGTCATGAGCCCTGCAAATAAGAGTTTCAATTTGACCATTGTACTCTTTTAGCAGCAATATGCACTTTGATGTTTTAAATTGTAAACAGGTATCACATGATGAAGTGCTGTTTACCCATCTAATCTATTAAAAAAAGAAATAAAATTTATTAAAAGAAAGGGAATATCCTAATGTACTGGAATATTCAAGAGAAACCCAAAAAAATCAAAGGTAATTGAGATCTAAAATTAAGTAGATCTAGAAATTCCAAAAGCTGAGAGTGCGGATAAGAGTAAAGTAGCCTCAACAGTCAAACAATGACCTTAAAACATCATTTACAATTTAATCTGTAAGATGTTTATTGTCTTGGGAAGTGAGTCTAGGGCACAATTATTTACCCAAACGCATATATTATTTATATCTGGGTGATTACAATGATATTACTCTTTTGCCAACTTAATATAAACTTATAACACTCCCTGTCAAGCTGGGATGTATATATTATACAGTCCGAGCTTGTTACATAACACATCCAAACAAATCTTACACAAAGCTTTGGTAAACTTATCAGTTACTGAGCTCCTATAGCAATCATACCACTTTCCATTGTCTGAACCAAAGTAGCAGTTGAATTTGATTCAACAAAATTAGACTGCATGGACACTAATGGTACTTTTCCTCAGAGATGGATACTATTGATGTTTCAGTGTAATTTGATGTGAAGTATGTTTTTTCCTCTTGAAGGCAGACCTGATGAGCTGAGTGATTTACAATGCAGATCCCAACAAAAATCCAATAGAAATCTACAATATTACTTTCTCCATGACAATAAGTGCATTTGTGAGGATCATATCCTCTATCATGACTCCCCCTTCTTCTCGACCTCCACAACCATGACCTCCATAAGCCGCATCTAGAGAATCTACCACCCTCCCATACCAACAGAAAAAGCATATTTCTCAGCGGATAGTAAAATTGAATTAGACTCAAATAAGGAGGTTTGTCTAAGTCAACTAAATACTTTGCCTAAAGATGGAAGTTCCTTACCGTGCAAAATATGTCTCCACTGGGTCAAAGTTGGAGGTAAACCAGAGAGAAAACAAGCTACACGCATACAGTCTCTTAGCTTTTTATTATCAGTAGAGATACGTTGGTAGAGGTTTAATTTCTTTATGTATACCTCTAAAGTCCAAAATTTGCATAATAATCCTCTAAAGAGAGATCATTAAGAGTAATGGGGAAGTAGTTTTGATGAAGATCATAAATATGTTGGAGATTATTAACACTAGAATACAACTCTTACACAAGTTTTGCAGTGGGCCAAAAAGCTAAACTACAGCTCTTCATACTGTTCCACAAACCACTCCTAATCTGTGCACCATCCACTCTCCAATCAGCATACTTAGGATCTGTAGTAGGAGATGTTGGTACTGTATGTGCAAGGAGAATAGGGAGACATTTAATCATCTCCTAATTTTGTGCATCATGTGCCCTCCATTGAGCCCTTCATACCCAACCACTGCCATTACGTTTGCTTTTAATAAAGAAATGGTGATATATTGAATCGAGTTTGGATATCTTTATTCAAGTTAGGATCCATGTTTTTGGCCCATTGCCCATATTTGGATTGCTATTGGTCTTTATTCTCTTCTCAAAGACTTTTTTATGTTGCTAATTGCTTCTTGTATCTTTAAAGCTATTGCCTGGAAAATGTTTTTAACGACAAGTTACCATAAGATTAAGAAGACCAATTTGTATTATTGCATGTATCATTATGTAACAGGCAATGGTATCTTCTGACCCTTGACAGATCTGTCGTGTTGAGGACCTTCTTGTGAATGGACTTATCAGAGGAAGTATTATTCACATCCACAGGGCACGGACTGTTATTATTGATACTGGTGGTGTGATGACTGCTTCAGAATTAGGTAAAAGAGTGTATTGCAAGAATAAAGTTGTTTAGATTGTTGACTCCTTGTTTTTTCTGTTCCATTGTGGCAAGGTCATAATGCATTCATACTAACAACTTGTCAATTTCATGGAAAAAGGATTTGCTGTACATATTTTTCTTTAATAGACAGAGGTCCTTTTCCAGGTTGCAGTGGAGGTATTGGAAAGGGAAACTATTCAAATGGAGCTGGCAGTGGTGCTGGACACGGGGGCAGAGGGGGCTTTGGGTATTTCAATGGGAGGGTGAGCACTGGAGGTAACAAATATGGTGATGCTGATCTCCCCTGTGAATTGGGAAGTGGAACTGAAGGCCCTGATCAGTTGTACGGACATGTGGTTGGAGGAGGAATGATTGGTAATATTTCTAAATTAACCCCAATTTTCCACCAAAACGTTCTCCTGCCTTTTGATTAAGTAAATGGGAGGTGTTATGTTTAAAATTAATGAGCCTCCACTTTTTACATCAATAACATGTAAGTTAAATGTTATGCCTAGATCTTGTATCTTTTGATGCCACCACCTTTATCATGTTTAAGAGTTCATTTTTCATGTTTGCTAGTGATGGGATCCATCCAGTGGCCGCTCGTAAGGCTTGATATTTATGGATCTTTGAGGGCTGATGGTGAAAGCTTTCGTAGAATGGCAGGAAATGGAAACGGTTCTTTGATTGGTGGACTTGGTGGCGGTTCTGGTGGGACAGTCCTCCTTTTCCTTCAAGAGCTCAGGCTTTCAGAGAACTCGTCTTTATCTGTTGTTGGGGGCAGTGGTGGTCTTCTAGGCGGTGGTGGGGGTGGGGGTGGGAGAGTTCATTTTCACTGGTGTAAGATAGATGTTGGGGATGAATATACTCCAGTTGCAAGTATAAATGGCTCCATAAATAGTCGGTATGCCTATTATTACGATAAATGACTTACATATTGGTAGATAAATTTAAGGTTAGTGCATGTACTTGTGCTAACAGATCTGCAGATTTTTTTTATTTCCTTGTCAACTGAAATTTGAAATGAGCATTAGGGAATGAAACTGTTTCAATATATTATTCCATGATATTTTATTACTTGACAACACAACAGTATGCATGTTATTTAGTATGAGATTCCATGGGTCTTTCGACTCATAAAACTAGTAATAGAAAGAGTATTTTTTCTTTAGAGGCTTTTTTTTTTGGTTGGATGTAGAGGGTTACTCAGAATGCCCTTTTTCTCAGCTAAAAAAAATTATGTCCTTTTATGGTGGAGCAATACGTAAATATCTGTAGTTTATATATTTGCTGTCCATAGACCTTTGGAGGAAACTAATATTGAATTGAACATTATGTACCCCTGGTCATATTGAGATTGCATCCAACTAGACCAAGCAAGCACTTTGTCCATTGCTGCTGTGGCAGGACCTTGATTATTAAACATGATGACCTCAGCTGCTGTGGAACACAGGATTTGCCCAGGCTGGGACATGACAGTGGGAAGAAACATAAAGACAGTCCCCAACTTGAATTTATCCAATATTTGTAACATTCTTCTAAGCCAAAATAGATCTATAAAGGAATCTTTTTTTTTTTTTTTAATCAGTAAATAAATTTATTAATAAAAAGCAATCCCAGTACAGTAGTTGCGTACAGAGGAAAGAGAGAAGAGGAGGAAAAAAGAAACAGAAAATCAGCTAAGTATTGTGCCAGGATTCCATGAAGTCTAAAAATCCATGCACAGAAAAAGAAACAAGTGCAAAAGTACAATGTAAACCCTATAAGTTTAGTGAATTGTCATTTTCGTCCACTAAGTTTAAATTTAGACATTGTAGTCTGTTAACTATTTTGTCATTGTAGTCTTACAGCACTGTAATTTCAGTCATTTTGTCCATTGCTGTTTGAAAATCTCTGTTAACTCTTTCAAAACGATGCCATTTCACACGATAAAATAATTAACAGCATTTTTCAAATGGCACTGGACAGGATTGACAATAACATACTAAAATGAAAATTCACCGAATTTGTAGGGTTTAAATTGTATTTTTGCCTTTTTTCACATTTACCTTACAAAAATAATTTTTTTCACATGATGATAAGGATAATGTTAAGTGAATTCTTTTTATTATGGTGTCAACTATTTTTTATCTAAATAATTCTCATAGCATATTATCTGTTGAAATTCTTCAATAGTAGTTTATTCAAGAATTTAAAATTTTATGCAGACTTTATCTTCTGACACCCCCATCAATCAGGATAAACTCTCAATTATGTGTGCACGTGTGTGCAGTCTTGGTGTTTCAGCCAATGGTGATTTTTTATGTGACAATTTCTATATCCTTAGCATCTTTTCTCTCTTTTTTTTTTTTTTTTGGGGGGCGCGGGGGGGTGGTGTTAAATGGAAACCTTTGAATCATCTTAACAATTAGCTACCTGTGAACTATTAAAGAATTGATGGTGCCACTGTTAAGTGAGTGAAGGTTTAATAAAAAAATAATGCTGAAAGGCCATATAGATTTGGTTTTCTGCATCAGCTTAGAAGAAAATAGCTTCTGTCAAGATGCCTTAAATTTTTATTTGTTATGCTTTTTATCAATGAAATGCCCTTTCTATCTCAATTCAAAACCTTTCCTTTTTAGCCTGAAGGCATCATTTTAGAACTCTTTATGTTACAATTGACAAACTTGAATGATAAATATTGGTATGGTTTTAAAACGATCTTAAAAAGACCAGTCCAAATAATAACAGCGTGTTACTTATGTCTAACAGCGGAGGTGCTGGGGACAATGGTGGTCTTTATGGGGAGGAGGGCACAATTACTGGAAAAAAATGCCCTCAGGGCCTCTATGGTACTTTCTGCGAGGTTGGCTTGCTTTGACACTTGACTTTAATATTGAAAACATGCATCCATGTTGTTATACTGAGAAACTACATTACTTGTAGTGTCATGTAATACTAGCATTTTTTTCCCTTTACATTCTATGAGGAGTTATAACATTTTCTTTGATCTTTTAAGATTCTCAATCATAATTTTATTACCCGTTACTAACTTATCATAATCAAGGGCTGTTACATTGGAAAGCTTGGTGTATCTTTATTTTTTCATGAGGATAATTTTTTCTTCTTTATCATTATAGATGAGAGAAGACTGTAACTGCCCCTCTCTAGGTTACTATTACAGGTTTAAAAGGTTAGAAAAAGGTTCCCTAAGCAATTGTTTTTAGAGAATAGCACAAATACTCAAGTGCCAGATGAACCCTTCTGTGTCATAGGCTCAAGGACACATCCAAGAATTCAATTTAGGGAAAATGTGGAAAGATGTGTTTGCTCTCTCAATAAATTGATCAAGAGGGCAGACTGTATCTTTTCACCCACAGTTTGTACCATAGTGATGCAGCCTGAATAAGGCAGCAAAGATGACGTGTTTGCTGTAAACAGCAGATAAAGCCTATAAGGCAGAAAAGGGAGTCAGTAACCCCAGAAATAAGATTAGTTTCTGTCAAAAATAGCCAGTTTTCTTCAGATTATTACTTATTTATAAGAGAAGCAATGCCTGACTAGTCAAAGACGCATAATAAATGCTAGACAGCTGACAATACATTTAGAGATTGGAGCATCAAGTGGAATTATGCTGATGTAGGATACAAGAGTCATAGATAAACTTGAGAGGCAGTAAGTGATTTTTCAGTTTATTCTTGATTTCAAAATGTGGTGATGGTTTTGAATGGACTTTTTTTTGGAGTGTATGATCCTAATGCAAATGCTAATAGATAGCAGCTTTGGGAAGAATGGGCAAGGGTATATAGTTGGTTGGTGCATAGGGGAGGCTTTCAACATAATTCCTTTTCCAAGCAAAAGGAGGAGCATTAAGAACAATGGTAAGGATGTGGCATTTTTCTGGAGTTTATTTCTGAACATAGCCTAATGGACTTACCATTGGAGGAAGGTGTTTATACTTGGTCAAACAATCATGGTCACCCATCAATGCCCAGGTTGGACAAATGTTTGATCTCACTAGATTTGGAAGAACAATTTCACTATTTGAATCAGAGATTTCTTCAAAGATCATATTCAAACCGTTTTCCCATGTTACTTGATGGTAATGATATCAACAAGGGCAAGGGCTTATTTACATTTGAAAATACGTGGTTAAGAACTGAGGGCTTTGTGGATAAAGTAAGAAATTGGCGGGGGAGCTATCACTACTGTGGGTCCCTTAGTTATATTTTGGCTTTGAAACTCAGCTCCTTGGAAGACAATATGAGATATAGGAGTAAGGGGACTTTTGGAGATGTGACAGTATGGAAGAAACATTTATTGGTGCTAAATGAATGGAGGAAGAGGGATGCCTGATTGTTGACGTTTCTTTTATTCCAAAAAATATGGGGGCTTCAAATGCTAAAGATTATAGGCCGATCAGCCTTATTGGTAGTGTCTATAAGATTGTGGCTAAAGTGCTAGCTAAAATATTGAAGTTGGTTTGTGGTTTGATATCCCAGACTCAAAATGTTTTACACAAGTGAGACAGATCCTGGATTCTTCCTTAATTGCAAATGTGTGGATAGTTGTTTGAAAGTTGATACCCCAGGGATCTTATGTAAGTTGGATCTCAAAAAAGCGTAAGATCATGTTAGCTAGAAGTTTTTGTTATACATGTTAGAGCAGTGTGTCTTCCTGAGTAGGCGGAGAAACTAGATTTAGTTTTGCTGTGGCTTCGTGAGTAGGTGGGGAAACTGGATTTAGTTTTGCTGTGGCTTCGTGAGTAGGTGGGGAAACTGGATTTAGTTTTGCATATCCACAGCTAATTCTCCATATTGATCAATGGTAATCCTAGTGGTTTTTTTGATAGCTCGAGGGGTCTCCACTAGGTTGATCCACTTTCCCCCTTGTTATTTGTCAAAGTAAGGAGGCTTTGAGCAAACTAATGGTGTGAGCAGTTGATGGCCATTTTCTTCAGTAGTTTGAAGTTAGAGGGAAGGAGAATGCACATGTAATGATATCTCACCTTTTGTTTGTTGATGATACATTAATTCTATGTGACACTGAGCCGGATCAAATAGGGTATTTGAAGTGTATATTGTTGTGATTTGAAGCTGTTTCTGGGTTAAAGATTTATTTATCCAAGACTGAGATGTTTCCTGTTGGAGTGGTTCCAGGTATTGAGGAGCTAGCAGCAAATTGGAGTGTGGAGTTTCTGCTTTGCCCATGAAGTATTTGGATTACCATAGGGCTCTTGGTTTAAATCCAAGGCTATTAGGGACCCAATACTTGTAAGGAATAAGGATGGAGAAGCATTTAGCACGGTGGAAAAAGCTTTACCTGTCCGAGGGAGGTAGGATCAGTCTCATTAAGAGCACTCTCTCTAGCCTGCCGTCATATTTTCTCTCGTTATTCTAATTCCAATAAGTGTTGCTAACCGTTTTAAGAAGTTACAACATGGTTTCCTTTGGGGTGGGCTACTTATGTTAATGCAAAACTACAGGAAGTCACTATGTAATTATCTATTGGTTTCAACTGTGAAACATTAATTACTCAAATGGAAGTATATGACTTAGATTACTAGGCTGAGAGGAGTACGTATGATCTGAGGTTACCATGAAATAAGACTACTTCTTTCATATGTTTGGAAATGTTTAGATATATGTGTATGCATGTGGGCACGTGTAGCATGTATTTCATATATGCAAGATTTATCGAGCAAGTATAAACGTTCACATCTTACTTCTTACTCCATGTACATTATTTAGATATTCCTTGGTTGTATATGTCTGTCATTTATTATTATTACATAAATGCTTTTGGCAATGAAATGTTGTATAGGAATGCCCCATTGGTACTTACAAAGATGTTGAGGGCTCTGATGAAAATCTTTGCACACCATGTTCCCTTGATCTTCTTCCCAACCGTGCTAATTTCATATACGTGAGAGGTAATTTTGCTATAATCTCTCTCTCTCTCTCTCATTTTTCTTTTGGCCCACATCTCACTTGAGAGCACTTTTTTCAGGAGGAGTAAGTCAGCCATCGTGTCCCTATAAATGTATATCCGACAAGTATAGGATGCCAAATTGCTATACACCTCTTGAGGAGCTGATGTATACTTTTGGGGGCCCCTGCCCTTTTGCACTTCTGTTGTCATGCATTTTGGCGCTTCTAGCTCTGTTCTTAAATGTTTTGAGAATCAAAGTAGTTGGGTCAGGTTCTTATCACAGGGAAAATTCAATTGAACACCACTGTCATCACCCTTTTCCATACCTTCTTTCTTTGTCAGAGGTACGTTGTTGATTATAACAGACATTCATTTGTTTCAGCTTATGCTGCCTGCAGCGATTACTAGGCCTACTTCAGCATTTTACAAATCTGATTTGTTTATCATATTCTTAAACCTAGGTGCGTGGAACCAGAGCAGAAGAAACTCAAAGCCATGTTCACAGAATGTACTTCATGGGTCCCAACACGTTTAGAGAACCGTGGCATCTTCCTTACTCTCCTCCCAATGCAATTATTGAAGTAGTGTAAGAAAACATTTCAAGTTAAAAAGGATATAGGCATAATCTGAGATTAATGTCATATGTGATATTTCTGAATGTCTTGACACAAATTTTTTGCCATTTAGCCTGATTTTGCTAACATTTTCATTATGTAGCATCAAAGCCAAACATATTTGTTAAGTAACATCTCAAGAATCATAGACTCAAGTTTAATGAAGAAACTTGAGTCTAAAGAGACTCGGTTTTGGTGCTCTGGCAGAGGCTGATGTGGATTTGTTATCCACATGGAACTTGAGCCTTCTTAAAGCAAACTTGAGTCTCTAAGACTTGAGGTGCTACTTAACAAATTAGTTTGCAAAACTTGTCAACTAATGAAATTGTTTGTATAATCAGGCCAAAATGGCAAGAAAATCCTCTTGACCCTAGTAAACTCAGCCAACTTCTTGATATTAATCATCAGAGTTCAGCTCTTTTTCTGATGATTTTGGCTTAGTTGGGAAGAAAACTGTAATTGCTCTTTTGGCATCATGCAATTGGAGTAGTTTTTATTCCAAGATACACTTCTTAGTGACACCTTTTGATTAAAAAGCAGTACAAACTATGAAGCCCGTAAGATAGAACAATATTATGTTAGCATCAATTTTTTTTGTCTTATATCCTAAAATTTTATCTGTAATGTACAACCCTTCTTGTTATGCAGGTATGAAGATGCATTTAACAGATTTATTGATGAGATTAACTCTGTTTCTGCATATGATTGGTGGGAAGGGTCAGTTCACAGCATACTTTCAGTTCTCGCATATCCTTGTGCCTGGTCCTGGAAGCAGTGGCGTCGAAGAAAAAAAATTCATCGCCTTCAGGAGTATGTGAAGTCTGAATATGACCATTCATGTCTGCGCTCATGTAGATCCCGAGCCCTATACAAAGGGATGAAGGTTTGACTTATTATGTGTTTATTGGTTTAGAGCCAATTTATTTGTGTTATGCGAAGTTTTAAATTAAGTTTTGTACCTGGTAATTACAGCTGAAATTCTTTTCATCAGCAAGCAAAACAGTATACCAACCCCCCTATTTTCTGTCTTGCTGAAATTTCCAATCTGTTGTATGTTTTGGCCATTTCAGCCTATTTTGGTAGTTCTGGATGATATATGCATATCAGCCTGGAATGATCTGCCTAGAGTATAGACTGCATATTTTTGGTTTCTTTTATGAATATACAGACTATGTATAAATAACAGTAACTTTGAAACAGTACATAGAAATGCGACGGTTCCAAAATATTTTGTTCCAATGGACAAACTAAAACATTCATCAAAATGGAGTTTAAAACTTTGCTGTGATATTAATTCAGCACTCCCTAATAAATACCACTCGCTGGATGGTGTTCCCAACAAAGTAAGTTCTCATATCTGTGTCATTCCCCCTCACCCCATTCCCTCCTCACCAACACCCCCCCCCCCCCCCCCCCCTCCCCAACAACTTTTCCCATTTGTTTATAAGATCACCTCCAGGGGTAGTTGTAAGTCTAAAACAGAGAAAGGAAAGAACTTTTGGATTTTTTGAGCTTACCAAAAAAATTAAGACATCCAGTTTGCAGTGGTGCAAGACCAGCTATTTGGATTGTTTGAGCTTTATTGTGAGATAAGGTATTGATATTCCAGTGTTTTAAAACTCCACTTGACCCCAAGGTTGATAGAGTCTAGTATATTTTGACTGGGAGTCACCTTAGATTTAGTCAGGGGGCAACCCATGACGACCTGGACATGATGTATACATGCGTAGCTAATATCTACATATAAGATTCTTCAATCTTAGAATAGAATGGCAAAAAGGTATACATGTGGCTGACCCTGTTGAGAATGCATAGCTGATCCCGAAATTTTGAGACTAATGGCTTGGTGGTAGTTGTATGATTCTTTAGTCTGGTAATATCATCACTAAAGATTTGAGGTTGTAGATTCTCAAATAAAAAGTGTATTCAAATAAATAGATTCAAATTCCTATCTTCTGGCTATCAAAATCGTTTACCATTTATTTGGGTTAGGAACAATTGACCAGAATCTGAGGTTAGGTCAGTATTTTCAATTATGCTATCTTCAATTCTCAAGTTTGGCAAGTTAGAAACGGAAATGGTTATTGTCCATGGAACTTTTTGGTGGAATTTGTAGAGGCAAAATTATGATTACAAATTCCACCTAAAAATATGTATAATTTCCACATTCTATCCGGTTGACTCTTTCTTGTGTGTCACACATTGTTCCACATATAACTTGTGTTCATTGCTGGCTCAGGCTAAATTTTTCAGATTTTTTTTTCGATACCAATTCTCATTAGAT
The DNA here is from genome assembly GCA_023736055.1 of Quercus glauca. Taxonomy (NCBI): domain Eukaryota; kingdom Viridiplantae; phylum Streptophyta; class Magnoliopsida; order Fagales; family Fagaceae; genus Quercus; species Quercus glauca. The sequence continues at coordinate 35,083,521 of CM043326.1, read as the reverse complement.
TTGATAATTATATATTGTTTATGTAGTTTTTGCTTAGTTTAGATGAATATGATTTCTTTATATGTGCTAATCAATAAAATTAGTAATTGATGGGATTGTAAATCCAATGATTTTAAAATTTCTATAAAAATTATCAATTATTTCATCCAAACACAATGTGAAGGAAGAAAAAAATTTCTTTTTTTGATGCCTTGATTTTGATATATTTTCTCAAAATTTTGACTTGACTTGCTTCTAAATTTTGTGAGTTATCTTTTTACTCAAGTGAGAAGTTCAAATTTTTGTCTTCTTTGTTTACCTTTTTCCCAGTCAAGTCATGTGTTCACTTGACGAGTTTGGAACAATGGACTATGTAATACTGTATCTATACCTTATTGAATGGGTTTGGATCATCTGATTATCTTTTACTTTACATCATCTCTAAATCAGGACACCAGAACTGGATTCTAGATTTTTGCTTAATGAGACATACATTACATTTTGTGGTTATGAGTGTCACACACCTATGTGAGTCATATGATAAAATCTGAGACTCTGACTGCGACACAAACATTATCACTGAAACATGAATTCTCTTTGTAACACATGGCAATATTAATGCCCACCATCAACTTGTGTCAATGATTATTCTTGTTCAACTTATTGGCTAGTGGGCTTTTGAAATGTAAGTGGTCAACTGTAAAGAGGTAAAAAAAATTCTGAGAGACCTTATTGTATCCACTGATGTTCGTTAGTGTTACAGGTTATAGGACATTCTAAATGTCATGAAATGTTGTTATACTCCTTGGATTCTATCTCATTTCCTCTTTAGAGTTTTTATTTTGTATTTTTTGCTGTGTCAAATAAATGTAGATACTATTCATATCCATTATCTCTGGAGGGGTTAATTCTTTCTAAAATGTCTAGGAAGTCACCTCATCTATTTGTCCTGGACAGTCAGCAAACAAGAGGCATGTGTCTGTAATCCTCACTAGTTTACTAAAACTATATACAAAATATCCCTTGGAAGTGTGGATTTCCATTCAGTTTTGAACTTTGCATAATTTCATTTTCTTTAACATGAGTTAATACGAGTGGACATTAATACAGGTTGGGGCAACACCAGACTTGATGGTGGCATACATTGATTTTTTCCTAGGAGGTGATGAGAAGCGATTGGACATGGTATCAATTATTCAGAAGAGATTCCCTATGTGTATAATTTTTGGTGGGGCTGGAAGCTATATGTCACCTTATAATCTTCACAGTGATACATTGTTGACCAATCTTCTTGGCCAGGTCTCTTGGTTGTTTATGATCTTTTAAATAGCTTCAAAATTATTTCTTTTTTGGTGTCTCTAAATCTAATTTTTAATATTTATATCTGACAAAAATAAAACTGTATTTGTTTCCCAGCATGTCCCAGCAACTGTTTGGACACGTTTGGTTGCTGGTTTGAATGCTCAGTTGAGGACAGTGAGGCATTGTTCCATCCGTTCTGCACTTATTCCTGTTATTGACTGGATAAATAGTCATGCAAATCCTCAGCTTGAGTTCCATGGGGTTAAAATTGTGCTCGGATGGTTTCAAGCAACAGCTTCTGGTTACTATCAGCTGGGTATTTTGGTAGCATTTGGTGATTATTATTTTCAAGATATGCTCCAACCTGATTTATTGGACAGTAGTGATGACTCTACAAGGTAACTTTAAGCGGTTGCACGATTGCTTGAACCAGAGCTTTTACCTACAGTTCCTATACATCCTGCACCATAGATTTTGCACATTGCAAGACTAATACATCATAAACTGTCCATATAATAGTTCATATCACCTAATACCTGTTTCAGTTGCATGCAACTAGCAACTATCTGTAGATTACCTACTTTCTTACTCTGGTGATGAGACAACTATGCCTTCTATTCTATGCCATTCATGCAGCCTACCTCAGAGACAGTTTTCTGCATTTGTTGCTGAGGAAATTTTTTATGGGGATGTAAAATGTTGTAGATATGATTATTTGTCCTTAAGTAGAGAGACAAGAAAAACAGAGAAAAGAAAAGAAGAAATGAATTGATGGAGACAAGATTCAAACGCAGGACCTTCTCCTCTGAAACCATGATAAACAACCACTTGTCCCTAAGTTTAAACTGTTGGAAACTGGTGATTTAATCATTTAAACATTATTCTAACAAATAATACTACCTATGGATGTAGATTTTTAATGGCATTAAACTCATCTGTGTCTAAAGGAAATATAACAGTTTATCTTTCAACAATAGTATCAAAAGGGTAGACTTAATACTTCATTCATTGGCATCATCTGTGGTTAGGATAAATAGCAATTTCTCTCTCCTCCTAGTCTCCAGTGAATGCCCACGATATCAAAGGATCTATTGATTCTTTATTCCAGAATATATATTTGTTAGTCCAACAATGAAACTATAAGTTGACTCTTTTGGTGATTTATTGAATAATGTTTCAGGAAAAAGGTTGCGTCTCCAAGAGAAAGTCTTAAGCAGAAAACTTGGGCTCATACAAGTCAAGCATTTTCTCTTAAAAGGATAACTAGGGGAATTAATGGAGGACTCATAAATGATGTTACATTGAGATCATTAGATTTTAAAAGGGATTTTCTCTTTCCCCTTTCTCTCTTATTGCACAATACAAGACCTGTTGGTCGTCAGGTACTTTGATGATAATACGTCTATCACCGCTACAATTTACTGAGTAATTCTGCTTTCTAATACTTGAAATTTCTGTGTTTCAGGACAGCCTGCAGCTGTTGATCACTGTCATACTTTTGTCAGATCTTTCTGTCACCCTCCTTATGTTGCTTCAGTTCTATTGGATATCTCTTGGGGCTTTCCTTGCTGTGTTGCTCATTCTTCCCCTATCACTACTTTGTCCCTTTCCAGCTGGATTAAATGCCTTATTCAGTAAAGAACCTAGAAGAGTTTCACTTGCACGTATTTATGCATTGTGGAATGCTACATCTCTGTCGAATATTGTAAGTTATACCAAGTACATGGTACTTTTAACAAGAGCTTGACCAATTGCCTTCCTCTCTTTTTTCCTATTAGTGCCAGTGAGGAGCAACTTAATAAATTTGGCTTATTTTTTTATTATAATGTAGGAACCTTTATAAAGAAGAGCCCTTTTCAAGGGCAATTTTGTGATTTCCTAATTTCTGGATACCTGTGCTAATGGTCCATTGGGTCTTATTTTGGGTTTTATTTAATTTTAGTTGTTTAGTTGGGCTTAGTAATAAAAGCCCAAGGTGTCCAACTCTTATTAGGGTTATAAGAAATCTATATTCTACTATGAATAGGAATTAGTCTTCTATTGAAAGAGATGTAATGCTTTCTATAGAAGAAGAAGAATAATAAGTTTTCAAGAAGCATGAGTAGCCTGTATCACAAACTATATGTGGCATGAGATGCGTTTCAAGGTGGGAAAATGTCAAAATAGCAATTGTGGACTAAGTTTGGCTCCAAACATGTTTGGAGCATTAGGCTTTAACCTCTAATGGGAAGATGACATGTGTCCTTGTCATGTGCAATGTAGACACTTGGTTGGATTAAGTGTGGTTAAGTGAGTCGTGCATTGCACATGAAAATGACATATGTCATCTTCTATTGGGGGTTGAAGTGTAAGGCTCCAAACGTGTTTGGAGCCAAACTTAGTTCACAATTGCTATTCTGACATTTTTCAACCTTGAAACACATCTCATGCCCCGTATTATGCATAGTTTGGGATACAGGCTACTCATGCTTCTTACTGTTGTAGCATAATTTTAGGTGATTGATTATATAATTTTCTGTAGTTGAGAAGTTTGCATACCAACATCGTCAAAATAACACTATCCTAACTCCCTAAGTCAGTATTGTTAAAATTGTAGGCAAGTCCATTTTTATTAAAAGAGAATTATAAAAAATAAAAAAAAAAAAATTGCATGGTGAATGTGCTCTAGAATTTTAAAAAAAAAAAAGAAAGTATTTTAAAAGGAAAACTATGGGGTTTTTTTTTGCTCGTTTTTGAATTTTCATTATTTTGCTTACATCTCAGTTTTTCCCTTGATCTATTAACATGTATAATTTAAAGATAGAATTGCAGCAAAAAGTACATTTGTATATTAACATAATTTTAATTTTTGAAGTTTAGTTCATGAAAATCTATCATATGAAACCTATAAGCTGATTTGCACAATAGAACTGGGCTGTGCAGAGTGCAGACTTGTCAATCTTCTGCTACATTTACTTATTTTTCATTCTTGAACAATTTTATATCATTGTCATTGCAAATGATTACTGGGATGTAAAAGATACATTTGCTACTTCCCTGCTATAAATGATTACTGGGCCGACAGTGGGCTATTATTTGTGCAGTTCTAAATGCAGTTGATAAGGCTCATAGTGTAAATATTTGTAATCTTCTGGTCATATCTATTATCTTTGCTGGTATCATGTAATGACTGTCTTCTGCAGGCTGTGGCTTTCCTTTGTGGCATTTTTCGTTACGGATTTTCCTTTCTCCAGCCACCTGACAAGTCAAGTGCATCCACAACTAGAAGGTGAGCCTTTTAATTTCATATTACAAAACCATATTTAGCAAATAACTCAATTTTTTTGCAAAATCACAATTGGGATCTAGGACAACATCCCAGGTCAGGAGTAGATTTTCTTGTCTCATATCTTTCCACAATTGACCTGTGTTTAGCAACACAGTTTGCAAACTGATTTCCTGTTCTGAAGGTATAATGAATAAGAACTAACATAACTGCTTTTTTCAAGGCTGGACTCTTACCCTATGCTCTATAGGATATTTAAGTGACCTAGTCAATAATCACATAAATCACTATCTTTGATGAAAATGTTTTGTTGGTCTCGCATGTATAAAAATCAGCCTATATGTACTTCTGCCTTAATACCAAAGTGTCTCTCTTTCAAAAATGATTGGGCTATATTTTGGTGTTTCGGCTTTCTTCTTTCTTGGCGTTTTTTTATTTTTTTTAAGGAATTTTTTCTTCCTTTGGTCAAATGTTTTAAAAGCTTTTAATTGTATTTGCTGACAGGGAGGATGATAAATGGTGGCTTTTGCCAACCATCCTTCTGCTTTTCAAGTCAATACAAGCTCGTTTCGTCAACTGGCACATTGCAAATCTAGAAATTGAAGATTTTTCCCTCTTCTGTCCAGATCCAGATGCTTTTTGGGCTCACGAGCCAAGCTGATGACATAAAGTAAAAAAAAAAAAAAAAGGCATTGCAATGTTACTATAAAACTCAGCTTCAGCAAATTTTCAGCTGCTTTGTCATGTAAATATTTTCAAAGTTGTATAAAGTCATAGAGTATAGGGTGCAGGTTTTCTCCATTTAGAGAAAGGTATGTCAAGGAGTATAGAGTGCTGATTTTCTAGCGAGGAAAGGAGCCCTTCAGGCTAATAGTTTTATTTTGTATCAAGATCCACCTGTGGATCTATTGGAGCTGATAAGCTTGGACAAATTGGGGTTGTATTGTAACAGGGCAATCCCTGATCTCTCTGTTCCTCCTTAGTTTTGCTGTTGAATGAAATTTCCTCCTTACCAAAAAAATTGAGGATAGATTTCATAGTTATTTTTCACTGAGAAATGCTCCTATTTGAATATTAATTCTATTTATAGATTCTATCTAAAAAAAAAATTCTATTTATAAAAATGTAGTCTTTTTGGGCTACTCTCTCTTGCCCCTAGTCTAAGCAACGGCAGGCAAGCAATATAGCTAATATTATATTACATACTAACATAGGTATTTAAGGTAGGACCCTCAGATTAAATGAAAATGTACATTTAATCACTATTTTTGTGTTCATAAATGTTAATTTTTTCTTTCAAATTTTTATGAAAGACACCATTTTTTATCATATGCGCACCTAGGTTAATACCTACATTAATAATGACAAACTGTTATTGATTGTTTAGAATATAAGAGAGAAGTTTGTGGTGTGGTTTTGTGTTACCCAGAAGTTAGCTCTTTTATATATATAGGTATGTGGTTCTCCTTGAAAACCTTGTGACATGGTTGTTTGCTTAACATAGGGATTTTAGAGAGGGCCACATGCCTAACCAGTGGTGAATTGGAGTGGCAGGCAGCCCTCGTAGGGACTGAGGGAGCCCTGTTAGTCATTACGTACCTCGCACAATGGGCTCCATAGTAGACCTTAAAAGAAGTTCAATAAGAGGCCTTATACCTATAGGTAAAGGGGCTAAGATAGAACCGTATTAAGGTATATATATATATATATATATATATATATGCGTGTGTGAGAGGAAGATTTAGATTGAGCTACTGTGGATTAAAAAAAAAGGGTTATTGCACCATATTATATCACTAGGCTATGGTCCTATGGATTTAAAAAGCCAAGATAATGCATCAACAACCAAAAAAAAAAACTCTAACATTTTACCTCTCTCTCTCTCTCTCTCTCTCTCTCTCTCTCTCTATATATATATATATATATATATATGAGAGGAAGATTTAGATTGGGCTACAGCAGATTAAAAAAATAAATAAATAGGGTTATTGCACCATGTAATTATCACTTGGCTATGGTCCTATGGATGTTAAAAAGTCAAGATAATGCAACCAAAAAAAAAAAATCTTACATTTTACCTTTTTACTTTTTAATCATCTTAAATTTTTCGCTCTCGTTTTGGTAAATTTGCTAATCCAATTCATTTTTTAAGTAGTGTCTATTGGTTAATGAGAAATTTTGAAATAATTGCAAAAAATGTGTGCTTTTCTAATTTCTTGTGTGGCCCGCAGCACTTTTCCTCTTATTATCATATGGATAATAAATTAGGCAAAGATTGGGTCTTGTGCATAGGGGCACTAGATCCAACTCAAGTGCATAGGAGCACCGGAAAAAATGTGTAAAGCTCATTAGAAAATGGTAATAATAATGGTCTTGCGCATAGGAGCATTGGATCCAAGCCAAGTGCATGCAAGGGAAACAAAAATATGTAAAGCTCATTAGAAAAAAGATGATTATGTAGTACTTTTTTCTTGTATTTGATTTTGTAGTACTTTTTTTTTAATGTATTGTTGTTGACAGGAATGAGACTAGTTTTATTATTTTGAGAGGTTCACATTATTAGAGCTAATTCAAACTTAGAGCATCCATATTAGTGGAGCCATAAATTTAGCAATATGACTTCACAAAAAGCTACTTTAATTATTTTACCTTCTTACTTTACAAAACACTCAATATCAGTGGTTTTATTTTAACTTTCAACAGAATAAAATAATATAAACAACACAATAAAATAATATATCTATCATAATAAAATAATATATTCATTATAAAGTAGTGTGAACACATGAATAAAATAATATATTTAATATAAAGTAGTGTAAACACACAATTTAATAATACTTTTTTTGTAGCTGTGGAGCCAAATTATATGGCTTTGGCTCCACCAATGTAGCTATACATTTGTATTTGGTGGTGCTAAAAATAGTAATATAGCTTTTTATCACCACCAATACTAATGCTCTTACCCACATGGACAAAGAGAAAGAGAGTTAGTTAAATTGTTCAAATTTAATAGAATTTGGAACAATCTATATTTTTTAATAATAAGATTGGATTAAGAAGAGATACAAACCTATCTTTTTAGAGCTACTCCAAACCTATATTTTTCTATTTCTATCTTTTTCAATTCTTAAGTAAGTGCACCGAATTCTCTCAAAAAAAAAAAAAAAAAAAAGAAGAAAAAAAGAGAAAAAAGAAGAAGAAGAGTAAGTGCATCAAATGAGCCAAAGTGGACCAAGTAGACTAAAATAGACCGAAACAGACTAAATTGTACTGAAATGGATATGAGAACATGATCATACAATATTTGAAGTTTTGAACATTAGAGAGAGCATATAACCAACAAATGCATTCAGATATAATTTAACATGTAATTCCTAATTGAAACCTAGTCCTTAACATCCACAAGATCAAAATGAATCTCAAAATTGTTATTCAATTGATGACACTTTACCCTTTAAATTGAAGAGTTTATATTTACTTATATATTTTAGGAAAGACACAATAAATCCAAAAAATAATAAAAATACATTTTTATTTTAAAGAAACTCAACACTACATTGTTTTTTCTTGAAAATGCATAAAAATGAAAAATTACATGGGCAAATTAATATTCTTGATTACTTGTTTAGATATTAAACAGAACCTTGGTCATGTCTGGTTCCTCGAACCACATACCTTAGGTAAATTAATATTTCTTGAGTCAATATCCATGTGTTAAATAGAACCTTGGTCATGCCTGGCCCTTCGAACCGCATGCCTTGGGTAAATTAACGCTTCGCAAATTCACCAAGGATGGGACCTCGGCATGTGTATCATCATTTGAAAACGAGGACTCACCGTGGGTTTTGGTTAAAGTATTCTGAAGGTACATTCATAAGGTACTCTTAAAATAAGAGACCTCAAACACCCCCTTTTTCTACTATGTGTTTTGCTTGTCTCTAAGGACTTAGACATTCCTGTTGATTATACAGTTTTTAGTACCAACACAGTTATTTTTCTCATTGTTTATATGGTCTTAATTTATTTGAATTAACAACAAGTCATTACTATTAGCTTTTGTTAAAGTATGGGCGTTCACCCTTAGAAGCATTATTAATCTAACCTCTCAGTAAAAGACAGAACAGTAACTACAACCAATTAGAGATAAATATTGCAGGAAAAACAAAGGTTCATAAAGCAAAAGTTAATGTCTTTTCATTGAACAAAAGGAAAGATATATCATAAACCGTGGCAAACTGCCACAACAAAAGGAAAGTACCAAAAAAAGTAAAAAAAAAAAAAAGAAAAGGAAAATCCTAAGCTAAGGCTTGACTGGAGGAGGGTCTTCTTTATAGGCTGGCTGGGAGACAAGAGGATCAGCAACCTTGCCCGAGTTGGCCTTCTTCTCCTGGGCCACGGCTTGAGGCTTGACCGGCTCGGACCCCTTTGTCTTGGGAGTAGCTTCCTTGCCTCGATCAGCCTTTGGGCCCTTGGCCTTTGGCAAAGTTTTAGATTCCTTGCCTTTGGCCATTTCCACTTCCTGGCCTTGGTCACCAGCCTTGCCAGGCCCTTTGGAGGTCTTAAAAGGGGGAAGAGAGGCTTGGGTGCTTAGAAGCTGCTCAGGGGCAGTTGTTGTAGGGGCCACATCTGATCGAGGCCCAGAAGTGTTGTAGGAGCTTCTTGGAGGTCTGGTGGGTAATAAACATTTTCAGCCCTCCTCCACTCTGAGGCAGCAGGAACTCCAGCCAGGTTCAATGCCTTGGTCCATACCTCCTGGCAGTAGTCCCTGCAGACCTCAACCAACTCCTCAGTCCGGCGGGTCTTGGTCTCCTGCACCCCAAGATCAAATAACTTTTGCTTCGAAGCAACCGCAGCTGCCTTAGCCGCCCGAGCAGCCTCTTTGGCATTCTTTAGCTCTGCCTTCAGATTTATGACCTCCTGTTTAGCTGTGGCCAGTTTTATCTCAGCGTAGTGGAGCTTCTTACGTTGTTCCTCAACTTGATCCTGAGCATTCTTAAGGCCAGCCTCCGCGCTCTTCCTCCCCCTCTTCTTAGTAACTAGCTTTGTACCAAGCTTCTTATTCTTCTGCTCGACAGCGCCTAAAGCTATACTAGTCTTTGCGCAAAGATTTTCAACGAGCCTAGCCTCGTTTCAGGCATCTTTCACCAACTTCTCGGCCATAAACACCTCCTGGATGGCCTGACAAAACCGACAAAAGAATGCTTTGTCAAATAAGAAAAAAAACAACCTAGCATGAAGTCAATAAGGCGTGTTGAGAAACTTACCAAGGCCAAGTCCCTCTTTAGGGATAGGAAGAGATCCTGTTGCCTCACGTTCTTCAAAGTAGCCATGTCCTTCAGCAGCAGGAGGGGCTGCTCCAGAGCGTTGGCAAGGTAGTGAGCGTTCCCTCTCTAGAACTCCTTAATGGTGAAGTTCCATGGTATGACTGCTTCGTCCAGCTCTAACTGAGGGTTCCATATCAGATTTGAAGGGTGTACCTTGGCCACGTGCCGATCCTCCTTAGTCTGGGCCGAGAAGGCCCTCCCCTTGCCCTTGGCTGTCTTTGGAAGCTTTGGAGGAACCTTTTCGTTGTAGGGGACCTACTCCCCCTTATCAACCACCTCCTTATCTTTCTTCCTCTTCTTCAGATTGGCAGGCGTGAAGGGGTTAATTGAATGAGGGGCAGGAGGGAGCTGAGACCCCGAGGCGTCTTCGGGTGCCAACCTTTTGGCCCTGCCCGTAAGGAGTTCACGAAGACCCTTCTTCCTCTCTAGGGGCATTTCTTTTTCTTCTTCCTGCTTTGAACTACTGGCTATGCACGCAACGATGAAACTAGAAGTATGAACGCCTGAAGATTTGTCAAGCTTATCTTCCGAATCCGAGATTTGAATCACAGGCTCTCCCTGCTCCTCTCTCCCTTCCTCGAGCTGAAATTGGTCTATCTCCACCTTGAGTGACCAGTGTGAGGAAGCTGTCTCTTCTCTCGGAACTTCTTCTTCACGAGAAAAACGATGGGAGGGCAGTTCGACTTGCACGGTGCCTTCTCGGGCTAGGAATCCGGGCACTGAAACGTCAATCTGAGCCAGCCAAGGATCACCCGCTCTGATCGCGTTGCCCACATCCCGAAACTTATCGAACAGGGGTTTGAAGTCGAGGATAAGGTGGACAGCTTTTAGTTGTTTGTCCTTGCTCACAAACACCTTGGACCTCAGCACCTTGTTGAGATCTGAAACGTTGACAAAGTTGAGATTGGGAGTCATGTATCTTTTATCTGCGAAAAACAGCCGAGAAGCAAAACCATAGTTAGAAAAATGAGTTATCAGTTAGAAGGAAACAAAACACTAAAGGAATGAAGAAAGAAGCAAACTACAAAACTAATTCCCTTGTTTGAAAATCTAAACCTAGGGTACCCAACCTGGTGCTCCCTCTTAGGTTGGGCAGTGAATACTGCCATACTATTCACCCGAGATGATTAGAAAGTCATCTTTCATGCCCTTGTTGGATTTGGGGAGACACGAGATAAGCCTAACGTCAAAAAACCTAGACTTAAGATAATAACCAGAGTCTGCAAGCAGATGGCACTCGTACATCCAGACAACGTCGTGCTAGGTGAGGCCCAATCCCATTTGCTCGTTAAGAGCATCCACACTACCTAAGACTCTAAACTGGTTGGGTGTACATTGGTAAGGGCAGATCCTATGGGCGATTAAGTAGTCCCTGGTCACTCTACTCATAGGGAACCTTATTTCCCCTTCTATGAAGGCAATCAAGGGAATAACGACCCCCTCATTTCTGAGGGCATGCCACTCACCTAGAGGGCAATACTGCAAGGAGACACCCCGAGGAATGTGATACAGGGCCCTAAACCCTTCCAGACTTGCGGGGGTATCTACTAAATGAGCAAACCTACCCATCTAAGTAGACTAAGGAGAAAGGAAAAAAATTTTGTGAAGAAAGAAACAGAAAACAGAAGGCTGATGAGACTGGTCAAGGAGAATAGAACCTAAGAACAAGGGAACTTACGAAAATAATGGCAAAAGTCACTTTAGGAGCTTCTTGAAATTTTGAAGATTTGGAAAGTGGAAGAAAGGAATCCCCCATGTGCCTTATATAGGAGGCGGAGTTGGGCGGGAGTAACCCCGCCCAAATTTTGAGGAAAAATACCAGTTGTAGGATCTCTAGCTCACTGTAGGACGTGGGGGACAAGGTGCCACATGGAGCATTTAATGAGACGTTACGGACTTCAAAGCGTCAGGAACGGTTACAGGGCATGTGAAGTGACATTCTCACGTGGGAAAAACAAAGATGCGTGTGGAGCCAATAACCCAGGATCAAAACCCCATTTTTCTCCTCGGATAAGAGGGAAAAACCAGAGTTTTGATGGGCTATTGTGGGATACAAAAATTTAATAAGGTAATAATGTCACGTATCATACCCAAGGCCGAGGAGACCAATACAGTTCTGAGGAGTCCATACACTCGGATGATAAGGTCGGAGATGCAAGCCATGACTATGTCAATGGCACATTACTAGAGGAGGCCACACTGTAGAGGAAGAGCTTCAGAGAGGAGGTTAGCCCTGACGTGATTGGAGGGATAGTAGCTGCCACCACATTTGATGCACCTCACTAAACCCCCTGGCCGCATTTATGTGGAGAAAACCCCTAAATAGTGCTGTCTTGGTTGCCACAACTTGTAGAAGACTTGGGAGGGAGTCTGATAAGACAAGCATTCAAGTAGTAGCCTGCATAATCAACAAATAGAGGGCCAAGATCAGCGAAAAGAGGCTATATAATGTAAGAGATCCTCCAGGGAGAAGGAGGAGGTTCATCTGAGAATCTGAAAGAGCACTGTAACATAAAGAACTGAAATTGTAATCAAGTCTAAGAAGAATATACTCAAGAACTATTCTCCTTGGACTTTGCCGAAGAAGGATTTCTTCACGTAAAACCTGCTTTCTTTGTTTTATTTCAATCTTTAATCCATTATGAGCATTGTCCAACTCACTAAAATCTAGTTTTTAGCCCACTCTCTAAAAATTCTTTGTATTGGGCTATTTGGGCCTTAATTCTGTTACCTTGTGGGTTTGAGATCCAAAACCTGCCCCCTACATTAATAATGCGTCGTCGAAGAACTCCAACGTGCTATACTCGAGTATAGTGTATACAATATTAATATTTAGACGGAGGAAGATAGAAGGAGAATAGAGGATATGAGCATAATACACTTTAAATTTGTTTTGTATTATTTAACTCAAAAAAAAAAAAAAAACTTTTTGAGAATTAGTGATCTAATGGTAATTCATTGGTTAAACTAATACAAGAAACCAGTCCTTAACCAAGTTGATTGTAATATGCTTTAGACGAGTATTTTGGTGCTATTAATACAACCCATTCTACTTATAATCATGTTAGAAGATTAGTTCAAAGGCTACTTAATTTTTTCTTTTTAATTTTTGGTTATTTACACACCTGATGAATCTGAACTCATGATCTCACCTTCTATCTTACATTTATAAAAAGAGTAAGTTCCACTTATCCAATATTGGTTCGATTCATTTTATGAAGTAGCGTGGCTATATCTTTTCCAATTAGTGGAATTAATTTTGTTGAAACTTGCTTTCTAACCCCTATGTTTGAACAAATAAAAGCAAATAAACAAACAAACAAAAATAGGGAAAGTATAGTGGACATGACTAAATGTATTTTTTTAATAAAAAAGTGCAATTTGCTTACTCAAAAAGGAAAAAAGAGAAAAGTGCCACCAGTATATATAATTGGATAAGATTTTTGTTTTCCATTTTTCGAATTTTGAAAATAAATTTTTTTGATTAGTACAAATACTGAATACATTCTTCCAAAAGAAAAATTAAGAATAAAAAAAATTATTTTACATATACAATTTGGAATTAATAAAAAAAGGGGTGGTTAACATGCATAGTCAAATTAATTTTTAATCCCTTACTCCCAAGAAAAAAATAGTCAAATTAAAAATACATTCACACAGTTACTTATTTTGAGAAAAAAAATACAAAGTATTATTACACAATAGAATTTAAAAATAAAAATTAAAAAAGTCTTTAAACACTCGCTTAACATGTCCGTGAGGCTAGTCGATCCATAATACATTGGCAATTGCATCAAGGATGGTGCATAGCCTGCATATCGTTCTCCCACAGGAACCATTCAACTATGACCAGTTCACTTCCACGCTGAGCAACAAGTCATTTCCTGCGTCTTCCAATCTAATCACACTTGTTCTTGAAACATGTTTTTGATAGACTGTGGAGCATGGACAACTTCACGCAAACCAAAACAGATTAGAAATCTGCTACACTCTGATAATTAGACCAGAAATCAACGGAAAAGAGACCATCTTCTTTTCCTTTTTTCTTTTTTAAAGAATCAAGTTGAGTCAAATAGCAAAATCTTACCAAAATAAACAAATATGTGACAAGATGTGAATTTTACCTATATAACATGCTTCCTCATATATTGATATAAGATACCAAAATCTTTATGTGAAATTGAATTCTAATCGGATCAACGATTTACCAGAAAATTAAAGAAAATGAGATATATTAATCTCCATAATTTTTTGATCCATCGCTGACCGATCAGAGTTCATGTCCAATTCTAATCAACTTGGATTCTTACAAGTGATATCCATCTTTTAATGGACTTTAAACACTAATCGGATCAGTGATTTACCAGAAAGCTGGAAGAAATATTGTACCATTTCTCTGACTAGTTTTTTGGTACATCACTAACCGACTGGTGTTTATCTCCAATTCTATCAAAGCAAAAGTTCTTTGTGCAATATTTGAAATAGGTGCATTTGTATATATAGAGGGCCAAATGATGTATCTTTGGATGTTTACCATTTCATGTATATCTAAATTCAATTATAATCTACAAATATAAGGTAACAACATTACATTAGAATTATTTATGTCTAGAATCCTAATATGGTCACTCCACATTCACATTAAAAACAACCCACTTACCATATGTTAATGCCTCGATTGCTTGAGCATGTAATATCATTTCCGTCATTTTACGGCACACATTCTTTTTTATATATACAATATTTACACAATCTTAACAGTTCATTTATTATTATAAAATACATCTTAAATAAGATAATATCAATGTTTACGGTTAAGATGAGATGTGTCTAGTACATGCAAAAAAAAAAAAAAAAAAAGTATGTATAGTAAAATACTTTGTTTACTAAGAATTTATCTTACTTTTCTTCTTTGCCAAAACAAATAAGATAGATGAGAAGGTTATGACTCTATTTTTTTTTTTTTTTTTTGTGTGTGTGTAACTACCACTTTATTGCTATTTGAATGTCTCTTCTCTTCTCTCGCAATTTTTGCTTGACCATACCACCATTAGTGAATTTTATAGAAGGATGATACAAAAAGTCTCAAAAGTTGTAGGATGATAATTAATTTTTTATGTAAATGGATTTTGTATTGTTCCTCACATCTTGAAGGAGGCTCCCAAAATATTGGGCCAATAATCTCTAAATTGTTTCACGCTTTCACCAAAAGATTGCTATGAGTGTGTTGATTAAATGGATAAGTAATGATCAATTGTAATAAATGTTAATAAAACTGCTTAGATACAAAAACTTGAATAGTAATTTTGAATGTCTGGGGCAAGGACAATGGTTTTTTCTTTTAAAAATTTAATATAAAAAGTTAAATAAATATTATAATTGATATTTAAATATTAAAAAAGTTATACTTAAAACTATCGTTTTAGACCTCAAAGGGTCAAACTATATTCAACCAACCCTATGAGTTATTTTCACTTCTGACAAGAATTAGACCAAAAACCCTAACTGAGGATGGTCAAAAAATTTACTTTTTGATCAAATCATTCGATCAGGATAAATTTTGGACCGTTTTGTATGTCATATTTTTTTCCTTCGAAATGACAGTTTACGGGCCAAAATCGGAGCTAAAACGGATGATATATCAATAATATTCCGAAATCCTGATTAAATGTTTTACTATTTTCAGATCAAAAAGGGTTGTTTTTTGGCCGTTTTCGCGAGGAAAAAAAAATTGTACCAACTAAGTAACAATTGGGGCTATCCATTTGAACAAGATTGAAGTATAATGTCTTGACTACCTCTCACAAAAAGGGCTTGACGATATCTGTCACAGATTGAGAGAAATGAATTTTTCAAGAAAAGTGTTGCAAAATTTTAGCACTACGTCGCCTTTCTTCCAAATGTGATTTCTTGGTGACTGTAACTCCAAATTGAACAAGACCATAGCCTATATATGAAAATTAGACGTCTAGAACTTTCCAAGGATATCAAATTTGAAGAAATCAGAGCTCGAAAAGGCCTCCAAACAGCACTGCATCACCCCATGTTCATATTTTAAACAACTCATTTGCCATGTGCTATTGCCTCAATTGCTTGGGCATGTATTTTTTTTTTTTTTTTGAGAATCAGCATGTAATATTATTTGAGTCATTTAATAAGATAATATCTTATTTAATCTTAACCGTTCATCTATTATAATAAAACTAGCCTCTGAGCACAAGCGTGAGAGGCTCTTCTATTTTTTTTTTTTTTTTTTGTAAAAGTTAATAATTTGAATCTATTATAATTTGGAATTACTACATTTTTTAATCACAAAAAAACCTAGAGGTGTGATGAGTAAATTATTTCATCCAAAACGCAGAACACTTATCACACCCCTAGGCATTTTTGTGATTAAAAAATGTAGTAATTTCAAATTATAATGGATGCAAATTTTTATCCTTTACAAAAAAAAAAAGAAAAAAGAATCCCATCCAAAAAAAAAAAAAAATAGAAGAGCAATTTGAAAACCATCGGGTGAGTAGTCCTGTTTTGTAGGCAACGTTTTAGTGGGAGTTAATAATGTATCTAATTATCAAAAAAAAAAAATGTATATATCTATTTATTTATTTATTTATTTATTTTTTGATATTTAGTTTTGTTTTTGGATAAACATGGGGTGCTTTTTTTAAGGAAAAAAGCCGCAGCAACGTGGGTTGTTTAACTTATTTTTCTATTTAAAAAAAACTTATTTTTCTATTTAAAAAAAATTAAATGTATAGTTACTTTGAAGAAGTGGGTTAGTGGAAAAGTGTTCCTATTTTGTAAACAATGTTTTAGTGCAAGTTAGACATGTATTTTTGCTGGATTATCTTTTAGTTTTGTCTCTACTTAAACCTAGGGGTGTTAGGGTATTTTGGAGCAAAAAAAAATCCAGTCCAAATATTGAAGTCCCTTAAATAGTAGTTTAGATATATCTTAAATAAGGTAATATCTATGTTTACGATCTAGACGAGACAGGTTTGGTACAAGCAAAAAAAAAAACATGGATCATAAAATACTCCCTATTTTAAGGATTTATCCCACTTCATGTCTTTGCCAAAAAAAAAGAAAAAGAAAAAAAGAAAGGTAAGAAGGTTATATCTCTTTTTCTATAATTACCACTTTATTGCCATTGAATTTTAAGTTTTCTTCTCTCTCGTTTTGCAATTTTTTTTTCTTGACCATGCCTTCGTTTTATGATAATTTCTCTTACCATTACCATTAGACATTAATTAATTTTATTAGACCTATGGTCCTAAAAGTTTATAAAAGGATCCCTAGGTGACGGGGGGAGGGGGACCTCCAAAACTGTTAAAAATCAAAAATCAAAAAATCAAAAGTTGTAGGATGATAATTAATTTTTATTCGCATTTCATGGTGTGAAAGATTTTAGTGAAAACTACATTTCCCGAAAACTTATCATTAACTCTGAGTATAAATTTCAATTAAAAAAATTTACAATAATTTTTAAAAGTGTATAAAACTTAGGCACAAACAAAAACTAAAACAATTCACGTTAAATTTAAGTAACAACTTTTTTTTGAGAAGCCACATTAAATTTAAGTAACAACGATTATGTGTGTTTGTATATATATATATATATTCAATTGTTGTTATTCTTGATTATGTCCATCTATATGTAGAAAATTACAAATTAATTAAGCATAAATCTAAACTCACTTCTATATATATATTTTTTAATTTTTGTTCAAACTCGTCTAAAAAAAATTAACAATGATGCTTGCAAGGGAGTTGGAAAAGAAAATTGCATGCCATATGACAAAAGTAAGACATGCTTCATATAATAAAACTTCCGAAAAATTAGCAACAAATCAGAGTGGCGCAGCGGAAGCGTGGTGGGCCCATAACCCACAGGTCCCAGGATCGAAACCTGGCTCTGATAATAGAGAAAAGCTTCCGACACTATTTTTTGGCTTATTTTCTTGTTGTAATTGCCTAATTGGTACCATGACTTCATAACCTGCTACCCGAGAAACTTCATTGGAAGCTTTATTCGAATGTAATAATGAACCATCTTAATCATGACCCACTTACCATTGGGACTGTAAGCCTCACTCTTTCAAAATCTACTCTACCTTATTATAGTTTCTTTCTTGGTTCTTTAATTCGTTCCCTTGTTGAAATATGAAATTTGAATTTGATTGCTTGATTTAATATTATTGTCACGAGCAACTGATTTGATTCATCATAATTTTTTTTTTTTTTAAGAAAATAAAAACTTTGTTGATATTTGAAATTTTGTGCTAAGACTAAGGTTAAATTATTGGTTCATCCTAATCCTAAACCAATAAGCTCTTTGTTTGTTTGTAACAATAAACTCTTTATTATGTAATGAGGTATTAAAATATGATATATGCACGCCAAATTAGATTGAAACCAAAATATAATGTTTTAATGGACATATCAAAACGGTATTTGGAACAAAATTCTAATTGGATTAAACTTGCTTGCACGCGCACGTGCATAGTGCACACACATACTAAATTAGATGAATATCAAAACATTTTATACTGATGGAAAAACCAAAATGGTCACTAAAACAAATTGCTAACTATATCAAATTTGCTTGGCGTTGGGATTAAATTTAAATGCTAATTGGAGTAATGCAAATCCATTTTGTCCTTTTTTTTATTTCCAACATCTCTCTTTGTCTCTGTCTGTCTCTCTCTCTTTAAAATCCATACAAATTAGGGTTCAATCCATTGTGATTAGTTCAAAGTCACTTTTCCAAAACAAAAATTAAGTATGAATTTATTTTTTTACAAATACAATTAGGAATAGAGTAAAAAGATAGGGGTAACATAGTCAAATTAATTTTTAATATTTTACTCCAAAAATATAGTCAAATTAAAAAAATACATCGAGACAGTTACTTATTTTGAAGGGAAAAAATTACTATTAGACAATATAATATTAATTTTTAAAGGTCTCTAAGCACTCGCTGAATACATACGTCCATGAGGCTAGTCCATAAAATAACATTGGCATTGGCTATTGCAGCAAGGAGGGTGCATCGCGTTCTCCTTCAGAAGCATTCAACTATGATCATTGTGGGTTCTAGTTAGCTCAACTGGTAGAGTTTCTTGTCATCAAATAAAAGATTTGGAAATCGATCTCCGCCTATACCAAAAACCAATTGATGTTTTGCTCTGATGATAAAGACTAAAGAGCAATTATCAAAAACAGATGTCATGGGTTAAAAAAAAAACTATGACCACTAATGCACTTCCCCCCTAAGCAGTCAAGGCCAACTGCTCAAGCAACAAGCCATTTCCTGCCAATCACACTTATTCTTGAAACATGTTTTTGATAGACTTTGGAGCATGGACAACTTCATGCAAACCAAAACATTAATTCTTAAAACGAAAATTAATTACAAATCAGGTACACTCTGATAATTAGACCAGAAATCAACCGCCAAAGAGACCATCTTTTTTTTTTTTTTTTTTTTTGTTAGAATCAAGTTGAGACAATCTTCAAATGGCAACAAAAGCATCGTTCAAAAAAACAAAAACAAACAAACAAACAAACAATGGAGATGTTATAATGAAATAAAGCGCTACATGGACCAAAAAGAAATGGTGACAGAATATGGATTTTACCTGTATAACATGCTTCCTCGTATATTGATATAAGATACCAAATTCTTCATGTGAAATTATTGAATTCTAATCGGATCAACGATTTACCAGAAAATTAAAGGAAATGAAATATGTTAATCTCCATTATTTTTTGGTACATCGTTAACCGATCAGAATTCATGTCCAATTCTAAACAACTTGAATTCTTACAAGTTACATCCATATTTTAATGGACTTTAAACACTAATCGGATCAATGATCTACCAGAAAGCTAGAAGAAAATTTGTACTATTCTCTAACTAGATTTTTGGTACATCACTGACCGGCCAGTGTTTATCTCCAATTCTATCAAAGCAAAAGTTTTTTGTGCAATGTTTGAAATAGGTGCATTTGTATATATAGAGGGCCAAATGATGTATCTTTGTATGCTTACCATTTCATGCATATCTGAAATTCAATTGTAATCTACAAATATAAGGTAACAACATCAAAACTATTTATGTCTAGAATCCTAATATGGTCACTCCACATTCACATTAAAAACAACCCACTTGCCATATGTTAAATGTTAATACCTCAATTGTTTGAGCATGTAATATCATTTGTGTCATTTTACGGCGCATGCTCTTTTTTATATATACAATATTTATGTAATCTTAACCATTCATTTATTATAAGATAATATCTATGTTTACAGTTAAGATGATATAGGTCTAGCGCATGCACAAAAAAAAAAAAAAAAAAAATCACAAACGCGTACCATTTCTTAAGGATTTATCACACTCTCTGTCTTTGCCAAAACAAATAAGATAGGTTGCCATATGAATTCTAAGAATGTCTCTTCTCCAGTTTTGCAATTTTTACTCGACTATGTCATCCGTTTTATGATAATTGTTCTTATTATTAGTCAATTTAATTTATAACTATACCTATGGATAATCGCCCTCTCAAAAAAAAAAAAAAAAAAAAAAAAAAAAAAAACCTATGGATAATCAACACCGGAGGCCTACGCCTATGACCCCTTATGTCCCCAAAAGTTTTATCCCAATGCACTTATTGGTCCATTTTGCAAGTACCAAATTTTAAATTTGATGCTGTTTTGCAAAATGTAAATTTTGGCCTATTCCAGCGCACGTAGGTGTCATTGAAACAGCTGTTTTGGCAACAACAACGAAAAAAAAAAAAAGCGTGTAAGGTTTATGCAGATGCAAAGTATGCATTAAATTGAACAAGAAAATTGCTGTACTCCAAGGTTGGTCATATATTACTTGTGCAGACTGCAGATCATGGTATAATTTTATGTTGTAGTAACAAATTCTCATTAATTCAGCAGCAAGACAACAAGAGAAAAATTTTACACAACAAAAAAGAGGTTGGAAATCCTTAAATTACAGTGTCATCAATATTCTGAATCAAACATGTAAGTAAATAAGTAAATGCGAGATGTTCACGAGGAACAAATGTGATGAATATGGAATTTTGACATTGTAATGAGGAAAACATGATAGGAAGTAAGTGTAACTTGCTCGTTTCAAACATAATTTGTTTAGATAATTTAAAATAATGTGAATATATCTTTTTAAGTCTATCCGGTTTCCAGTATCCAGTACTAATTTGTAACCATTGAATTTTATAGCCACCAGATTCTTAAAAAATAAATAAATAAAATTCAAGCCACCAGACCTAATCAACATGAAAAAAGTGGGGAAAATAAGGCAAAATTGGACCCGATCCAACCTTGAATTTTTAACCCAAAGTGGGTTGACTTATAACCCGACTCGACTGACTTGTGACTCGACTAATTTATAAATTTTTTATAAATATAATAATATAAAATTTAGACTTAGTTGGTTATTCTTTAAACTAAGTAATAATTCCTACAAAACAAAAGCTGTAGATGGTGAAATAGATACTGTGCGAAGAGGATAATAAGATTACATATAGATGCCAATTGCTAGTATAACAAATGAGCTTCCTATCAGAGATCAGAGAGAGAGCTTTGGCGATTCTTTCTAATTTTTTTCTTTTTTTAAGAACCTTCTTTCTCTTTATTTTGATTTATTTCATTTATATGTAATTTTGAGATAATAATAATATTAATTATAAAATTGTTCAACATATATGCTAGCTTGTTATTCTAAATCTGTAAATATAGAGTATCAAAAAATATATATATTCACTTATTTATAAAATTTTATAAATAAGTGTATTTTAGAAATACTGATTTATATATAATTTCATACCATTTTCAAAATTCAATTCCAATATTGTCACCAAACCAATGAATAGCAATAGTTACTTCATCCCATCTTCTTTTATTCCTTGTAATAATTATGCGTATTCTCATGTCATGCAATCACAATTGTAGTGTATCAAATGTGCCCCAATAACCACTGCACACCCTTGGTGCGATAGTCACTCCACAAGTATAAGTACTTGTGGGGTGTGGGGGGCAAGGGTAAGGGTTCAAGTCTCCAGGAGGAAGTTTCATATACCTATACACTTAGATTAGGGTAGAGTAGAAATTCTATCTTATATAAAAAAAAAAAAAAAAAAAAAAAATGTGCCTCAATAAAATAATGGCATGCTGTAGATCACACGTGATATGATTATAACAAAATTTGGGCATGCATTTATCTAACTTAGTGAGATGTGCATGTAATAATTTAAATAAATAAATAAAAAGGAAAAGGCTTTTCTACTCACCTAAATAGAATAATAAATTGTTGAATTTTTCTTGTTCATATGTAACAGAAGTGAAACTTTATAAGTTTATAATGATAAATATACCTTTTTTTTCATTAGACATAAGATGAACCAATCTTTACATTCCTTTTGAAAAGTCAAAATAATTAAACAGAAGTAGTGTTCTTTTAACAATACGACTTTCAATGGGCACTTGTATGTGTTTCATCTAAACCCAGTCACATGAATGATCAATCCATGCCTTTGTTTTCTTAAACAATGATAATGCTATTAGTTTGTTTAAATGCACATGTATAATTTGTTAATGGGCTCAATGTTTTGTACTTGTGTACGCTTACATTTGTACTTAGTCCATGATATTGTTATTCTGAATTATACTTTGTGTAATCTTTAATTAATGATTGTGTACCAATTTGTCATGGAACCAATCATGGTATTTAAATGAAACTTTCAAGGATTGTATATTGACCTATTGTGGGATCAATTATTGTTAAATATTTGTATTGTCACACCATGTAAATTGTTGCATGACTTACCAAGTGGAAAATATATATTTTTTATGCGATAAAATAGGGGCCAACCTGAACCGTAACCCAATTGACCCAACCCATTTCTAACCTGAACTCGATTGATCTGACCCAAACCCAACCTAACTTGTTTTCCACATCTAAGATAGCCAAGATTTAGGTTGCTTTAATTATTATTATTATTATTATTATTTATTTTTTTATTTTTTTGGAGGTGGGAGGGGAGGTGACTAGAATCTCTTATAAAAACTTATCATTAACTTTGAGTGTAAATTCAATTATAAAAAAATTAAAATAAGTTTTAAAAGTGTATTTAACTTAGGCACAAACAAAAAACAAAAGCGAAAAAAAACAAAAACAAAATATTTTATATATATATATATATATATATATATAATTGTTATTCCTCTAAACTCACTTCAAAAGAATTGTGTAGGGACTCAAAATGAAGTGGACCCTTAACAATAAAATTTGTAGAGTGCAGGCGTAAGAACTAGCTCCAGTCAATAGAAAAGGACGTCAATCTACCGTGGCAAAAGGAACTTCTTCTGTGTCAAGGGGACGGATATTCTCTCTTTTCTTTTCTCTTAGTCCTGCTTTCAGCGTCCCTTTTCTTCCTCCTTTTTCCCAGTCCCCCTATCATGTATCCTTACTTTTCTTTATATACTATCCCCTCTGTCTTGTCCTCACCGTACACGTGTAGGCTCCCTTCAGGAAATTACTTTATGTCCCATCCTGAACTTTCCGGATCCTCCGTCTAGTGGTTGTAAAGGCTGCTTAACTGTTGTTCAGGTATCACCTCCACATTAATGCGGCCAGGGAGTTAGGTGGGATGCATTTAATGTGGAGGTGACACCTCTGTAAGAGGCATTCGTTACCTTTTCCGGTTCATTCTTTGACCGTGACCTAATAGTTTGGTTCGTGCGCAATTCCGTGACGTTTCTCGATAATTGGAGTGGTACGTTATATCCATTTCGTAAGCTGGTTTGGGAAACAGGTTTCATCCTCGGACTAGGAGGTGTCCTCGGCCAAATGAGAGTCCTCGGACTGGGCCGTTGGATCATGGGCCTATCTTCCCCGGATATCGTTTAGCTTTTCGGGTGATTAGCCCCACAAATTGTATTTATAATTTGGAAAAGAAAAAATTGCATGCTATTTGATAAAAGTATTGGATTTTATATGAAGCAGAAATGCTTCAAAAATTTCTCTAAAAAAGAAAAAGAAAAAAGAAATGCTTCAAAAAAAAAAAACATGTAATTTGATTGGTGGGTTAGATTCCTTTTGAAAGGCCCAGCCTATAATAAATATATAATAAAACTTAAGCTAAAAGACTTGACAACAAATCAGAGTGGCGTAGCGGAAGTGTGGTGGGCCCATAACCCACAGGTCCCAGGATTGAAACCTAGCTCTGATATATGAGACAAGCTTTCAACCTTTCATCTCTTATAATTAGGTTTTTTTTTCCACTTTTAGTAATTGATTGGTTTTGTTGTAGGCGATATTTGAACCCAAGTCCCTTAATAAGGAGCAATTGATTTTTGTTGTAGATGGTATTTAAACCCAAGTCTCTTATTCAAGAACAAGGATTTTACTGATTAAGCTAATTATAACCCAATATATCTCACAAGAATTCTAAAGTAAGTGTATTTGCAAACCATCTAACTATGTAATGAAGACAAACAAGAATAGTCACTTGAACAAAATTGCTAACTGTATTAGACTTGCTTAGTCTTGGGAAAAATTTTTACTTAAGTATTTCAAACCCATTTAATTTTTTCCAATTTTTTACTCTCTCTCTCTCTCTCTCTCTCCAATTAGCAAAATCAATACAAATCAAGGTTCAATCCAATGCAATGGGAATTCCTACAAGAAAAACTTACCAAAACTACCACAACTCCAAGGTCAATTAAACACAAGAGCATTAAAACAATCTATGACCAACCAATGTTGAATCGGGGACAAGGAAAGCTTTAAAAATACAACAAAGAAATTATAGAGAGTTTGATGCAAGTAACTACTCTAATGGCCTAAGAGGATACTATTCAAAACAATCTTCCATCTAAAATCTAGTATAATCTCAACAATGTTGGTATGCATTGATTCCACAATCCATATCCCCACCCATAGGCCCCTTGGACAACATCTGTTATATGCCCTTTAATAAGACCAAGGACAATAATTTTTTCACAAATATGTTTTTAAAAATAATTTTCATAGTCTATTATGATTGATGCATGATTAAAGTACTGTCAGAAATAAATTCAAGTAAAAGTGATATTACTCCAATTACAATTTATCATCTTAATTAAGGGTGCGCACAGGCTGAATTGGGCGAGCTGATGAAAAAAAGAAAGAAAAATTCCAAACCACCGCCGACTCACCAACTTACAAAAATGGCAAGTCGGTTGAAAATTTGGGCGGTTTCAACTTGGTAGATTTGGCTATTAGTTTTAGTTATGTATTGTATACTAAACTTCAAATTTAATTTTACCAAATAATTTAAAAATTGTTCCTCTAATTAATCCTATAAACTATTAAACGACTTAAAGGAAATCATGTCTTATGTTATGAGTATTTTTTAAATTTTCTCCAAAAAAAAAAAAAGAAGCTTTTATTCATATCCATGTCACTATGTATGTTTAGGAATATGTTGGAAAAGTATCACATTTTCTATTTTAACATGTGTAAATCATGGAATTAATTAATAAATAAACACTTAAAGTTAATATGAGATATAGACTAACAAGAAAACTCAATCCACCACCCAATTCGAATTGCCACTTTAATAATTAAACTCGCCCAACCCACTTGAAAATAAATATCAAATCCATGTAGGGCGGTGTGGAGCAGAGTGAGTGGGGCAAATTGAGCAGGTTATTGTACAAGCCGAATCTTAATAAATTGTGAAAAAGGTTTTTAAAAAGTTTTGTCCCTAGCATTAATCATTGTTCTTTGGCTTTAATTTGTTGTTTTGCCCAAATATTTTTGTTTAATTTTTTCAATCAATAATTTTTTTTTTCCAAATATAAAACCGCCCAAGAAAAAATATATTCACAGAAGACTTGTTCTTCTTTAAAAAAAAGAAAAAGAAAAGAAGAAGTTAATTTTTGGTCCCTATAAATATGGGATGGTTTTTGTAGGGATTGGGTTTGAACACTATTCGTAAGTAATAAGTGAATCTAAGCCCAGCAAGCCCAATACAATGAATTTGTAGAGAGTGGGTAAAAGAATTGGGTTTAGATGAGCGTAGCAACAGTTAAGGATGATTTAAAGAATGAATAGGTAAAACAAAGACGGGCTTGAACAAACAATTCGGTCCTCGGCACTAGTCTGAGGAGCTTCCACTTGATATTTCTTGAATGGCAGTGACAATGGTTACAAAGTTCATTCAGGTTACTACAGTGTTTTCTCTGGTAAAATCTCTGATCCCATTTCTCAGGGCTCCTTCTTCCTTATATACTAGTTTCCTCCTTCATCTCCACCGTACACATGCAGACCAGATCTGCTATTGTTGGTCTTTGTCATATCAACCTCCTCTCAGAGCTCCTAGGTAGTAGCTGTGAGTCTGAAAAGTCACTGCTCAAGCATCATTTCCACATTAATGCGGCCAGAGTGTTAGTTGTGGAGCATTTAATGTGGAAGCAGCAGCTTTTCCTGGAATTACTCTACCGTCATGATTCAAAGTGCTTGTTGTACTTATCTTTTCTCCTTGGAGTGCTTTGGGAGATTGTCTTTGTCGGTGAACTACATTTCTTCTACCTCGGCTTTGGCTGGCCAAGGATAGAGTTATCCTCGGCACAGTTTCCTTGGTTGCCATGATTTCCATTGTCTTCTTCATAGGCAATAATGGGCCTCAACATGGGACTCAGGTCAAGTACAAAAGGTGGATATATCACTGGGCTTTATGACCCCACAGTTTTATTTTGAGCTTAACTATTCAATTATGTCAATTTAATACATAGGTTTTTTACATTGGTTTTTTTTTATCCATGGCATCTCATTAACCCCAAAAAAAAAAAAAAAATTGCTTATGTGTCTAATGTAGTACTTACATGTCACATTATTAAAATAAAAAGAAGAGAAATATTTCGTTCACAATATTGTCATAATAAATTTTAAAGGTATGTTTGGAAGACTATAATAGGCACTGTAACTTAATAATTATTCCTATGGTCTAACTATTCACTAGTTTGGTTATATTTTTTATTATAAAGAGTAACATTTTTTTATGAATAACTATTATTTAAAATGAGGAATAACTATTTCTCTCTAAAAGGGTTGTACTAGATATTCCATAATAGGTGTAATAATTTATAAAATTAATATATTTTCAAATAAACAAACATTCCATATACGTATAACAATTATGAAAATAAAAAATCATTAAAAAATAACTCACCCCTTTCTTAAATTTAGAAAATATTATTTTTTAAGAATTGTCTTGTTTTAGAAAATATAATTGTATGAGTAAGATATATCCTAAAATAGATCTTAAGTTTTTTTTTTTCTAATGTTACAACTTACAACTAAACTTATGAATATGTTTAAGGCAAATTACAACTTACCTACCTGTGGTATGGCCAAAATTTAAGTTGTCTACCTGTGGTTTGAAATTCAATATTTTACCCATATGAGGTTAGCTCAGTTAGAGGTCTGTAATCTATCTCTGTTAAAAAGAGGGCTAAATATATCATTTTTCTCCACTTTTATGTCTCGCTCCTCCAAAAAACACAAAAAAATAAAAATACAAATACAAATACAAATACAAGATCAAAGAAGATCAAAAGGAATCCAGCGGAATGCTTGCATTATGGAATTCAAATCATAGATAGGCAACTTAAATTTCAATCAAATCTTAAGTGGGTAAAGTATCAAATTTCAAACCACAGGTAGGCAACTTAAATTTTGGACAAATCATAGGTGGGTAAATTGTAATTTGCCCATATGTTTAATTATTCCATTACAGATTTTACAGTTTCTCAAAAAAAAAAAAAAATCATTACAACTCATTTTATTCCCATTAATAGAAATTACCATTTCTGCTATAATCCTCATTCAATGTATCAAATGTGTCCTAAGTGACAAGTTGTTACTTGCTGTTACTAATAAATAAGGCTTTTCTATTCACCTAAATAGAATAATAAATTGTTGAATTTTTCTTGTTCATGTATAACAGAAGAGAAACTTTATAATGATAAATATACCTTTTTTCATTAGATATTAGATGAACCAATCTTTACATTCATTTTGAAAAGTTAAAAATATTAAACAGAAGTAGTATTCTTTTAACAATACGACTTTCAATGGTCACTTGTATGTGTTTCATCTAAACACAGTCACATGAATGATCAATCCATGCCTTTGTTTTCTTAAACAATGATAATGCTATTAGTTTTTGTTTAAATGCACATGTATAATTTGTTAATGGGCTCAATATTTTGTACAAATTGTTGTGCACCCTTATATTTGTACTTAGTCCATGATATTGTAATTCTGAATTATACTTTGTGTAATCTTTAATTAATGATTGTGTATCCATTTGTCATGGAACCAATCATGGTATTTAAATGAAAATATCGAGGATTGTATATTGACCTATTGTGGGATTAATTATTGTTAAATATTTGTATTGTCACACAGTATAATTTGTTGCATGACTTAGCAAGTGGGAAATAAAATTTTTTTACCCAATTGACCCAACTTGTTTCTAACCAAACTTGATTGATCTGACCCAAACCCATAACCGGGATTTAGGTTGCTTTATTTATTTTTATTTTTATTTTGTTGGAAGGGGAGAGTGGGGTGGGTAGAATCTCTTATAAAAAATTATCTTTAACTTTGTGTGTAAATTTAATTATAAAAAAATTACAATAAGTTTTAAAAGTGTATTTAACTTACGCACAAACAAAAAACAAAAAACAAAAATTTAAAATAAATAAATAAATATATATATATATATATATATATATAATTGTTATTCTTCTAAACTCACTTCAAAAGAATTGTATTTATAATTTTGGAAAAGAAAAAATTGCTTGCCATTTGATAAAAGTATTGGATTTTAAATGAAGCAGAAATGATTCAAAAATTTCTCTAAAAAAGAAAAAGAAAAAAGAAATGCTTCAAAAAAAAAAATTGTAATTTGATTGGTGGGTAGTGGGTTAGATTCCTTTTGACAGGCCTAGCCTATAATAATATATATAATAAAACTTAGGCTAAAGG
Source organism: Quercus glauca (assembly GCA_023736055.1). Taxonomy (NCBI): domain Eukaryota; kingdom Viridiplantae; phylum Streptophyta; class Magnoliopsida; order Fagales; family Fagaceae; genus Quercus; species Quercus glauca. Next base: position 35,054,570 of record CM043326.1, on the reverse strand, counting down.
CAACAAATCAGAGTGGCGCAGCGGAAGCGTGGTGGGCCCATGACCCACAGGTCCCAAGATCGAAACCTGGCTCTGATATATGGGACAAGCTTTCGGCCTTTCATCTATTATAATTATGCTTTTTTTTTTTTTACTCTTTGAGAGTAATTGATTGGTTTTTGTTGTAGGTGATATTCGAACCCAAGTCCCTTATTTAAGAATAAGTAGCAATTGATTTTTGTTGTAGATGGTATTTAAACCCAAGTCCCTTATTCAAGAATAAGGGATTTTACTGATTAAGCTAACTATAACCCAATAAATCTCATGAGAATTCTAAAGTAAGTATTTGCAAACCAGATAACTATGTAATGAAGACAAATAGGAACAGTCACTTGAATAAAATTGCTAACTATATTAGACTTGCTTAGTGTTGGGAACAATTTTTACTTTCTAATTTAAGTATTTCAAATCCATTTTCTCCAATTTTTTATTCTCTCTCTCTCTCTCTCTTTCTCTCTCTCTCTCTCTCCAATAAGCAAAATCCATACAAATCAAGGTTCAATCCAATGCAATAGAAATTCCTACAAGAAAAACTTACCAAAACGAAGGCCTTTCATCTCTTATAATTATGTTTTTTTTTTCACTCTTTGAGAGTAATTGATTGGTTTTTGTTGTAGGTGACATTCAAACCCAAGTTCCTTATTCAAGAATAAGGAGCAATTGATTTTTGTTGTAGGTGATATTTAAACCCAAGTCCCTTATTCAAGAACAAGCCCAATTTTTACTTTCTAATTTAAGTATTTCAAATCCATTTTCTCGAATTTTTTTATTCTCTCTCTCTCTCTCTCTCTCTCTCTCTCTCCAATTAGCAAAATCCATACAAATCAATATTCAATCCAATGCAGTGGGAATTCCTACAAGAAAAACTTACCAAAACGAAGGCCTTTCATTTATTATAATTATGCTTTTTTTTTTCACTCTTTGAGAGTAATTGATTGGTTTTTGTTGTAGGTGATATTCGAATCTAGGTCCCTTATTCAAGAATAAGGAGTAATTGATTTTTGTTAGATGGTATTTAAACCCAAGTCCCTTAGTCAAGAACAAGGGATTTTATTGATTAAGCTAACTATAACCCAATATATCTCAAGAGAATTCTAAAGTAAGAGTATTTGCAAACCAGATAACTATGTAATGAAGACAAATAGGAACAGTCACTTGAACAAAATTGCTAACTGTATTAGACTTGCTTAGTGTTGGGAACAATTTTACTTTCTAATTTAAGTATTTCAAATCCATTTTCTTCAATTTCTCTCTCTCTCTCTCTCTCTCTCTCTCCAATTAGCAAAATCCATACAAATCAATTTCAATCCAATGCAATGGGAATTCCTACAAGAAAATCTTACCAAAACGAAGGCCTTTCATCTCTTATAATTATGTTTTTTTTTCACTCTTTGAGAGTAATTGATTGGCTTTTGTTGTAGGCGATATTCGAACCCAAGTCCCTTGTTCAAGAATAAGGAGCAATTGATTATTTAAACTCAAGTCCCTTATTCAAGAACAAGCCCAATTTTTACTTTCTAATTTAAGTATTTCAAGTCCATTTTCTCCAATTTTTTTATTCCCTCTCTCTCTCTCTCTCTCTTTCTCTCTCTCTCTCTCTCTCTCTCTCTCTCTCTCTCTCTCTCTCCAATTAGCAAAATCCATACAAATCAATGTTCAATCCAATGCAATGGGATTCCTACAAGAAAAACTTACCAAAACGAAGGCCTTTCATCTCTCATAATTTTGCCTTTTTTTTTCACTCTTTGAGAGTAATTGATTGGCTTTTGTTGTAGGTGATATTCGAACCCAAGTCCTTATTCAAGAATAAGGAGCAATTGATTTTTGTTGTAGGTGATATTTAAACCCAAGTCTCTTATTCAAGAACAATGGGTTTTACTGATTAAGCTAACTATAACCCAATATATCTCACGAGAATTCTAAAGTAAGAGTATTTGCAAACCATCTAATTGTGTAATGAAGATAAACAAGAACAACCACTTGAACTAAATGGCTAACTATATTACACTTGCATAGTGTTGGGAACAATTTTTACTTACTAATTTAAGTATTTCAAATCCATTTTCTCCACTTTTTTGTTCTCTCTCTCTCTCTCCAATTAACAAAATCCATACAAATCAAGGTTCAATCCAATGCAATGGGATTTCCTACAAGAAAAACTTACCAAAACTAATCAACTCCAAAGTCAATTAAACCCAAGAGCATTAAAAAAATACATCAAAGATCCATGACCAACCAATGTCGAATCGGGGACAAGGAGAGAAAGTATACAGAGTCTGATGCAAGTAACTACTCTAATGGCCTTAGAGGATACCATTCAAAACAATCTTCCATTTCCTAAAATCTAGTATAATCTCAACAATGTTGATATGCATTGATTACACAATCCATATCCCTACTCATGGGCCCCTTAGACAACATCTGTTATATGTCCTTCAATAAGACCAATGAGAATAATTTTTTCACAAATCTTTTTTTAAAAATAATTTTCATAGTCTATTATGATTGGTGCATGATTAAAGTACTAGATCCAAGTAAAAGTGATATTACTCCAATTACAGTTTGTCATCTTTATTAAGGGTGCGCACGGGCCAAATTGGGCAAGTTGATGAAAAAAAGAAGGAAAAATTCCAAACCACCCCCAACTCACCAACTTACAAAAATGGCAAGCCAGTTGAAAATTTGGGTAGTTTCAACTTGGTAATTTTTGCTGTTAATTTTAGTTATGTGTTGTATACTAAACTTCAAATTTTATTTTACCAAATAAATTTAAAAATTATTTCCTCTAATTAATCCTATAAATTATTAAAGGAATTACAACAAAAATATAAAACCATTAAAGGAAATCATTGTTGGAAAAATCTGGTTTTTGTATCTCATACAAAAACACACGCAGCGGAAACAACAAAAAAAACGGATCTACTTCAATCATGAATGATAAACATGTAACCATGAATTCTAGAATAAAGAAAAAGATGCGTACCTTGGTGTGGTGAAATTCAAAACCTTGAAGATCAAACATTCTTGGGAAGACTTTTAATCTTCACTCCAATTCCACTTGATGCCCAAGATGTGTGGTCTCTCAATTGGTAACAAAAGGGTGATTAGAGAGTGACAAGAACTCACATATTTTTCATTTCACAATGATGTTACTCTCATAAAATATTCTGAACGTTTTTCCCTTTTGTATCTAACCAATTATCTAATTGGGCTTGCCTTTTGGGCCTTTCCAATTGGGCTTAAGTGTGTGGCTTGGAGTGGGACCAAAAGGGACCAATAAGACACTAGCTCCAATGGGCCTTGGGCTTTTCTGTCAACTCTTGACAAGTTCAAAGTTACCATTAACTATATTTAATACCACTATATAAATATAGTTGCACTTTAGGCCTTATCAATAAATTATTTCCCAAGACTTTATTGTACATTCAACCCCTTCATTAAAATATTCGTAGTAATACAAAGTCATAAATATAGACTGCCACTTTGAAAATTACTATATCTTAATCCTTGAGTACCCGGTTTAATCCTTTATGTTATTCATATATTTATGAAATCCAATTTCATAAATATATACTTTAGTAACTCCTTACTAAAGTGGTTGGGCCCAACACTCTGAATAACAAAACCCATTAAACTTATCTCAAGGGAATATTTTATATCTCCGTTAAGAGATTATGAATTCCATCTTGAAAATATATGTTCCATCAACATTAAATGCGGCTGCCCAACATACTGAGGTTTTGACCATAACTAATAGATCTCACTCCTGATATATCAAAGCAACTTACATCTCATGATCAGGTCCATTATTCTCTCAGGATTTAGAGTTGATGTAAATAGAAGTCGTGAGATTTATTATTCAATTGACAGTCATTTGGAGAATAATAAATCTCACAGCGGTCCAGTTCAATATGTCTTAACTCTTAAAACATATCAACATACCAACTAGAAATCTCCATTTCCATGATCAAGACAAATCATCGTAGTTGATATGTTATAGTCTTCGCAGATGAAATGTCCAATTTCATCACCGACTACGAACTAAAACTATGAGTTTACAAAGAACTTGTGATTTATATCTTTCTGTGACTTTTCACATAAATCACATACTATGCATCTCATGGACTAAGATAATATCCCATTAGTTCATAAATAGTCTCATATAATTAAACAATCTAATTATTTATGACATGCCTATAAATTGGATTTTAGGGCACAAACCCTAACAATCATGTCCTATACTCTTATGGTTAAAGTATTTTTTAAATTTTTCTAAAAGAAAATTTTTTTATGCATATCCATGTCACTATGTATGTTTAGGAATATGTTGGAAAAGTATCACATTTTCTATATTAACATGTGTAAATCATGGAATTAATAAATAAATAAAAACTTAAAGTTAATATGAGATATACGGTCTGTTTGGATACCGCTTATTACTGAAAACTAAAAACTAAAAACACTGTAACAAAATAACTTTTAAATGTGTGAATAGTGCCATGGGACCCAGTTTTAAAGAAAAATTTGCTGAAATCCGTACTCACAGGTCCCGTGAACAGTGCACGGGACCCACACAAAAAAATGTAGACGCGCACATTTGCTGTTTTCAGTGCAATCCAAGCATACACATAGACTAACAAGAAAACTCAATCCACCACCCAACTCGAATTGCCACTTTAATAGTTAAACTTGCCCAACTCGCTTGAAAATAAATATCATATACATGCAGGACAGTGTGGAGCAGAGCAAGTCTGGCAAATTGAGCAGGTTGTTGCACAAGCCTAATCTTAATAAGTTGTGAAAAAGGTTTTTAAAAAGTTTTGTCCCTAGCATTAATCATTGTTCTTTGGCTTTAATTTGTTGTTTTGCTCAAATATTTTTGTTTAATTTTTTCAATGAATAATAATAATATTATTATTATTTCCAAATAGAAAACCACCCAAGAAAAAATATATTCATAGAAGACTTGTTCTTCTTAAAAAAATAGAAAATAAGAAGTTAATTTTTGGTCCCTATAAATATGGGATGGTTTTATTTTTGAGCTCAACTATTCAATTATGTCAATTTAATACATGGATTTGTGACATTGATTTTTTTTTTTTTTTTAATCCATGGCATCTCATTAACCCAAAAAAAAAAAAAAACTTCTTACGTGTCTAATGTAGTGCTTACATGTCACATTAATTTTTTTTTTTTTGAGAAATAATTACAACATACTGCTAACCCTACAGCTCGAACATTTTCCCCCCTAGACCCCCAAGCATTTTATGCATGGAGATGTGCCAATTCAGCTATAACGCCTTTGACTTACATGTCACATTATTAAAATAAAAAGAAGAGAAATATTTCGTCCACAACATTGTCATAATAAATTTTAAGGGCATGTTTGGCATACTGTAATAGCTAGGCACTGTAACATAATATATATTCTTATGATTTAGCTATTCAGTACTTTGGTTATATTTTAGAGAGATGTTACATCCACAATATTTTTACAACATTTTCACAACAAATCATAAGTGGTTAGTTGTTATTGGTTCAAATTTGAACTTAACACTAAGATTACTTTTTTTCCCCAACAATAACAATTAGAAACAACCTGCCACTTAAAATTTGTTGTAAAAGTATTGTGGTCATATCATTTCTCTTTTATTATAGGGAGTAACCATTTTTTATGAATAACTATTATTTAAAATGAGGAATAATTATTTCTCTCTAAAAGGGTTGTAATAGATATTCCTTAGTATGTGTAATAATTTCTAAAATTAATATATTTTCAAATAAACAAACATTCCATATGTGCATGACAATTATAAAAATAAAAAAATCATTAAAAAATAACTCACCCCTCTCTTAAATTTGGAAAATATTATTTTTTAAGAAAAATCTTGTTTTAGGAAATATAATTGTATGATTAAGATATACCCTAAAATAGATCTTAAGTTTTTTTCCCCCCTAATATTACAACTTACAACCAAGCTTATGAATATGTTTAATTGTTTCATTACAGTTTCTCCAAAAAAAAATTCATTACAACACATTTTATTCCCAGTAATAAAGTTTATAATTTCTGCCGTAATTCTCATTTAGTGTATCAAATGTGTCATAAGTGACAAGTTGTTACTTACTGTTACTAACAGGCAAAAAAGTAATTTTATTGCTGAGTTCAAAATAAAACTAATAACAATATGTCAACTAAGATTTATTGTGAACGTATTATGAAAATGTTGTGAATATAAAATTTCTCTACACTAAAAATAGTTATCACCTCAGTGATACAACTGGCACAAAAATAACCATGTCACCTACCATCTTGGCATTTTTCTTTTTTCGTGTCTAAACCTTATAGTTTATAATTGATTTTGAATTAAACCCACACTTTTAGAGATGATTTCATAGTTTAGATCTTTTTTTGTTCTTCTTTTTAGATAAATTTTATAGTTACAATGAGGAGGGAAATTTGAACCTTTGACGTCTTTATTGGAAATACTAGGAAATGTCAATTTTGAAGGAAGTATAAATAAAAATCTTTTCTTTTTTTTTTGAGAAAGTATAAATAAAAATATTCATTGTGAATGGTTGCAGTTATTTGATAAAGAATTTCAATTATAGCATATATTATCATTTTTTGTGAAAATTTCAATATGCAGATAATATCTTCGTAAAATTAAACTATCGCCTTGATTTTCAATCATAGTACATGGTATCATTCTTTGTGAAAATTTCAATATGCTGACAATATCTTAGCAAAATTTAAACTATCAACCTGATTATATTTGATCCCTAAATGATCAAAATGCACAATTGACACCTCCCATTTTTAAAAATATGTTACACTTAACCCCATCATCTATTTTTGTCTTAACTTTAACGAAATCTAGCGTTAAAGACCAATTCACCCCTCGCCTGTTCTGGAGAGAGGTAAATTGGTCTTTCAATGCCCTGTCAAACATAATACCAAAACAAACATCTGAGGATATTGAAATGGAGTCATAATTTTTGTGGGACAATCATGCCCATAATAATTCGAGGAATCAAGCATAATCAGGATATTAGTTTAAGGTAAAAAAGTGAAACTTGCGGTTAAATAAATAAATAAATGTGTGCCTTTAAGTTATACATTAATCATCTATTTTAGAAAAAATATTATGAAAATTTTTTAAAATTGTCAATAAAGTCAGTCACTTTTTTATTTTCTATAAAAAGTTTTCATAAATAATTTTACCAATATATGCCCTAAGCCATCCATTCAGTAAAATCTTAAATAAATGAGAAGGATTAGAGTAGCATTCTAGCGAGTAGCAACTATACTACCAGCAGCAGTAGAAAGCTTACCCTCCTCGGAAGTTGGAAGTTAAAAAAGTTACACATCCCCACTCTACATTTCCAAAGTTGAAGCTAAATACCCAAAAAAAAACAACCTTAGTTCAGGAAGAAGTAGCAGTTAGCAATTGAGCATGATGTTCCGGCAAGGTTCACGCCTCTTGGCTGGGTCGGTGAGGTTGAGTAGGAGACCCTTCTCCACGGCCACGGAGGTCCCTACTGCTGCTACCACCAACGCGGACTCAGGCTTCATGGAGTCATAGAAGAAAGTGATACCAAACATAGACTCTCCCAAGACTCCTTCACATTTCATGAACCCTCGTCCCGCTACACCCTCTTCCATCCCTTCCAAGATCACTGTCAACTTTGTGCTCCCCTATGCCTACGAGCTCTCCACCAAGGAGGTACGGTGCCTACTTCTCTCTCACATTTTCTGGGTTTTGCTTATTCATTCTGGTTATGGTGTGTGTCCATTTTAACTTGCAGTTACTGTTTGTTGTGGATTTTTTTTTCATCTGGGTTTTGTTTACATTTTTATTTAATTTGATGAAATCCAAGAGTTTTGGAGATCTAACTCACCATTAATTATTCTGATAAAAAACAAAATTCTGACCATTTTACCTCAGATTCCTTTGGTTTCTGTGGGGTTTACGCAGTGTTGATATGTGATTGCAACTGGTTTGAGAAGTGATTGTTGTACGCATCCTGAGGTTTTTGGACCAAATAAAGGTTCACATAAAGGCTATAATTTTCAGTTTTTGGTGAATACTATTTGTGGATGTGGTGGATATAAAGAGTATTCATAGAATGGTGTTCTGTATAAATCCATATATTTCAACCCATAAACTGACAACCTACCCAGTTCACTGGGGTAGAGAAAGAACAGTACTTTCAATAATAGATGGAGACCCTTATAATTCACTCAGTCTGTATACCGGCATATAAGAGGAGATATTGTTGCTGATTATATTAGAAAAGACGTCTTAAGAAGAGGGAGTTTTCCACCCTAAATCTTGTGTGTTGTGCTTGAACAGTCACACCTTGCAGTGTATTTAGTAACTAAATTGTTAAGTGTTTCTCTATAAATCAGCTCACTTTGCATTATGAAAAGGGTCAGAATTAATGTAAAATTCCCCATGCCATCAAGGTTTACTAGACATTGTGAATGGTTACCAATTGTTAGAATGTTGGGATAATTTTTTTTAGATATGATAGATTTGAACCTATAGTGTCTGCTCAATGATAATTGCTCTTTATTATCAAGCCAAAACATCAATTGGTTTTTTTGTGTAGGCGGAAATTGAACCTAGGTCAATTATTCGACTACAAGGAACTTTACCAGTTAGCTAACTAAAATGCAAAAAAAAAAAAAAAAAAAAAAAAAAAAAAAAAAGATTTTTGATGTTTGGTAAACCTCACTTATGAATGTAATATAGGAAATGATGGGTCTTGATCTTCTATATTACCTTTAGGCTCCCTTAGTTTCTATAGAAGACATTTTCCTTGGATAGAAAATACTTTCTGAAAATTGATTTAATTTTTGTTGTTTGGTTGAGATATTAAAAATAATTCTTTTATTGTTTGTTTGTAATAAAAAATCACAAAAAGTTAGTAGGCAGTAAAGGTGATGTAAAAGGGGGAGCACAGTCATGTTGATAGTGGTAGCAGAGTGTGGGGAAGGAGGTGGTGGGGCAGGCGGAAGTGTGGAATAGGCAGTGGGAGGTGATGGCAAGGAGTTTTTTTAGGGTGCTAAGGAAGGTGGTGGTACCAACACAGAGGAAGAAGGGGGAGGTAATGGTGATGGCACAAGAGAGTGGAGGAGAGGGGGAGATGGTGGTGGCAGCCAAGCAGAGGGAGGGGAAGGAGGTGCTGGAACTGATATAGAAGAGTGGAGAGGATGAGGAAGGTTTTTCTTCTTCTTTTTTTTTGGGGGGGGTGGTGTGTGGAACATAATGCATTTTCTGCTATTTTGGTGTAATTGCCTGTAAAATATGAAAACGTTTTATGTTGAATAGCAATTTTCAGCTGCCAAACATAAAAAGTAGAGAAAATGTTTTCTAGAAAATAGTTCACTCTGAAACAAACGAAGGCTTATTTTGGAAGTTTTTTAAGCAAATCCCAACGAACCTAATTGACTCATTTTCTCTACTCATCAACTAGCCAAATGGCTTTTTTTAGGTGGAGTGAATTAAGTTTTTGCCTCTCAAATTCTCACCTTCCTGACTACAAGATACTTATTTAAAATATATATGACTTAAATTCAATCCCATCTATGTTTCATGTCTTTACATTTGTATGCATTCAAAATTTACTCCTCAACTGTTTTCATTGACATGATTTGATCCTCAACTTTTGTTTTAGGCCATAGTGCTGGAATTGCTGAAGTTGGTCCTATGTGGCACTTACATTTTCTGCTACATTGTTTTTTTAAGATTCCATGGGAAGGGGTTTTTTTTTTTTTTTCCCCTTGCCTGTCCCATTTATCATACACAATGTTTCAGGTTGACATGGTCATAATACCAGCAACAACTGGGCAAATGGGTGTTTTGCCCGGACATGTACCTACATTGCAGAGCTAAAGCCTGGGATCCTATCAGTGCATGAAGGAAACGATGTGACAAAGTATTTCCTGAGCAGTGGGTTTGCTTTTATCCATGCTAACTCTGTTGCTGATGTAATTTCCGTAGAGGCTGTGCCAGTTGACCATATTGACCCCAGCTTGGTCCAGAAGGGCCTTACAGACTTCACGCAGAAGCTAAGTTCAGCCACAACTGAATTGGACAAAGCTGAAGCCCAGATTGGTGTTGATATTCACAGTGCGCTCAACGCTGCTCTCTCAGGCTAATGGTTATCAACACCATGTCAAGTTTTTCTTCACTTTCCCAGTTCTGCTTCAGCAACTGTATGATGTTCCCTCAATAGTACTTATTAGATCTGTCAAGATATCGTCACTATGATTGCATTGAGTGAAATAAATATTTTTCCCAAAGAGCCCCACTCTTTCTATGGCCAAGATGCCACTTCATCTGGATATTGGAATATTACCCTACTTTTTTCCATTTGGAAATTTTATTTCATTGTTTGGTTTTGATATCACACATAAAGGAAATCACTGTACTTTGTTTTTTTGTGTCTCGAAAAATGATGTTTGGATTTCAGTTGTCATAAGTATCATACTTCTATGTCCACGTATATTTCAGGTGCCATTTTGCTGCTGTTTACAATTTTTAAAAGTTGGGTAGATTTTCATTGATTCTGTCCTCAAATTAGCACCTATTTCTTGGATTTGAGTATTTGACTGGTTTGATAGATGGTGATGAACATAGTTGGGGAGGTGCCCAGTGCAACATTTTAATATCTTTTTCTTTTCCAGTAGCAAGTCATGTATTTTCAAGGCAAGGATGATAAAGTAATGACTTAAATTATGTCTAGTAAATATGAGATGGTTTCTTTATGTTACATAGCCTAGAGGCATCACAAATATACTAGAAACTAAAGTACAGCATGCCTCGATTGATTACCAATCCGAAGAAATTGGAAGAAATTGCATTGTCGATTTGTTTGCTTGATTTGTTTATTTTTTATTTTTACTAAAATAACACTTTGGAGTTTGGCCCTTAAAGTGAAGAGTTGTTTTATTTTGACCCTTTACGTTTTAAAATTTTGATTTAGGCCCTCATGTTTGTTTTTTTTTTTTTTTTTTGGCCCTTTCTGTTTCAAAATTTTCATTTATAAAGAGAGAGAGAGAGAGAGAGAGAGAGATTTAAGAAAGAAGATCAACTAATAGTAAAGTGACATGGAATAGCAGTTATAAAATGTGACTAAAATGATATTAGCAAGTAGAAGACAGATAAGGTTAGATTTAGGGGGAATGGGCAGAGTAGCGGTGGGTGGGGGAAGAAAGTAGTAAGTTAGACAACGTTGGTAAGAATTAAGAAAAATAGCATCTCGAGTTTTAGAAACTCGAGATCCATGTTAAAAATCGAGTCTCAAAGACTCGCTTTGCAAGAGTTTTGCCGCTGAACATGCCACACAAATCTCGAGTTTTAGAACTCGAGTTCTCTGCAAAAAAAATTTTGTGATCGCCCCTATAGTGGCGTTTTTAAGTCCTATAATGACGTTTTAAAGCCCTATAGCGGCGTTTTCCTGCAAAAAATTTTTTATAAGTGCCCATACCAGGTTCAGGGAGCTCTATAGTGGCGTCTTTAAGCTCTACAGTGACGTTTTAAAGCTCTATAGCGGCGTTTCCTGCAAAATTTTTTCATAAGTGTCATACAAGAGCCCTATAGTGGCGTTTTTAAGCCCTATAGCGGCGTTTTCCGAAACTCGAGTGTTTAAAACTCAATTTCCACATGGATTTTTTTTCAAATCGGACCCATCTGCTTACAAATCGAGTGTCTAAAACTCGAGTTTTATCTTGGAACTCAAGTTTTAGACACTCGAGATGTTAGTTTTCAACATTCTTCTCAAAAATGCCAACTAACTAAATTTTTTTATATTTATTGTTAAATGGAAAAAAAATTCGTTAGATTTATATTAAACAAAAAACTTTATACGAGGAGGCATACAGGAGCTTGAGGAAAGGTTGGACTGTGTGTTGAGTTCTGCCTCCCTTCTTTAGTTAACAAGCCATTTAAGGCTACAGAATCCAACTGATATTACAATATATTTTACAAATAGTAACTCAAATTATTCTATTTCTGCCCGTGTCCACAGAGCTAGACACTGATGTTTTTACAGACTCTCTATTAAAGCAAACATACCTGATGCCACATAATACATCTTTTAGCGTTTAGCCCCATCCATCTCTTCTTTGGTACTAGTCTTTAGTATCTTCAATTACGTCGCTTTGATTTTGTCCATAGTCATCACTGTTGTAATTGAGATAAGGTCCATATTCTTCAAAAGGTATAAAACTCTGTGCTTGGCCCTTCTTGATATGGATTTCCTGTGTTTAGAGATTCCACTATCGTAATGCTTTCTAACAGTACATCTATTGAACGAAAATTTATTAAATACTCCGGGAGCTCGCCTCTCATGTAAGAGGAAGGAGCATTACTCTGAGGCTCACCCATCATGTGAGAGGAGAGAGCAATGTTCCTGAAGTATTTAATAACTTCCACCAATAAACGTGGTCATCTTCATCAGTATACAAGAATCTATCGTATGAAAATTTTGAAACATGAAAGACCAAAATGAAAATAATCTTAAATTTAAGGACTAAAATGAAAAGTTTACTGGAATTTAAATTCTCTCACTGAGAATGAGAATTTTGCAAATAAACCTATGTTCTTTTAGAAGTATGAAGTATCCCCTTCCATTTTTTTTGGCTAATAGAACAAGAAACTTCTTTCACTAATGTGCTAGACACCTACTATTGTAAATAAGATTTAGGGATGTGCATGGGTCGGGTTAAGGGGATTTTTTGACTTAACCTACCATGGTGAGTTAAAAAAAATCTAAACCAACCCAACCCATCATAAGGGTTCAACCCAACCCAACCCACATGAATCAGTTTGGATCAAGTTGAACCCATGGGTTGGATAGTTTTTATTTTATTTTATTACTATTATTATTAAATTGAGTAGAAAAAAATATATCCCACCTATGTTACCTAAGTTGATAAACAAAATATACATGAACTAATATCCTAACTTAGTTATAAACAAATAGGAGTGGAGTGGGAGAGTGGGAGTGTGAGGCGGCAGAGAGAGAAATAAGATTGTTAAAATTTGCCAGGTAGTTGGGTTTTATATAGAAAGACCCGAATAGGAAAAAAAAATTAAATAAAAAAATTAATAATTATATAATATATTTTTAAATATGTAGGTGGGTCGGGTCCAGTTAAGTGGGTTTGTAATTGTTATGACACAAACCCAACCCGACCCACTATTAATAAAAAATTCATAACCTAACCCAACCCACCAACAGACCCAACCCAACAAGTTGGGTTGTGTCAGGTCGATTTTGGCGGGTTAGTCAACTGCACACCCTTCAAAAGAATTAAGCAGATGAAAAAAGTCAATTAACTTAACTTGCACTGCAGTTTGAAAACTGGGCTACACGGTGAGAGATAGCTCATATACTTAAATCTTTTGAAGCCTTGCGCTATTTTATTTACTTTTCAATGATGAAATTGCATGCATGATGCAACCATAATCGTTGTGCAAACAGTGCAGTACTGGTTTGAAAATTAAAATCTTTTAAACCCTTATAGGTACTAGGGATGATATCTTCTTTAAAAAAAATTAAAAATTAAAAAGAGAGTACTAGGGATGATAATGGGCTGAATTAAGTGGGTTTTCAGTTTTCTGACCCAACCTGACCTTGACAGAAAGGATTTGGGTGAGTTTGTTTCAAAATTTTAAACCCATGAGGGTTTTAGGAAGGGTTTGGCTTTGGGACTATAAGGCACCCAAATGCAACACAATTATTCATTTAAATGACTAAAATACCCTTCATTTACTTTTACAAAAAAATTAGGATTATATTACCAAAATAAGTGTATTTCCTTTCACTTAAAATGTTGTTTAATTTAAGAGTAAAAGACAAAGTCCTTACTAATGTTTAAATTTAAATCAATAATATTTTACATGTTCATTTTTTAGTTAACTTGATCCATACAAGTCTATCCATGATTAGATAAATTACCGGATTTAGGATGGGCTTCGGCTTTTCAAATATAAAGGGGATGAATTTAAGACACAATTTATAAAATTTAAGAGCTTGGTAAAGATTTGGTATGTAAAATATTTGAAGGGTTTTATTTTTTGGTTCCTAAACCAGATTTTCCATGAACATATCACACAAAAATTGCAGAAACTGAAAACAATTAAATACAACTTTAAAACACCATAGAGAACTGAATGCTACTGCATTGCCAGTGTTTTTCCACTGCAGCATAGCAGGTAAAGAATCTTTACATCAGATATATGCATTCTCATTCTCACAATGTGTAAATCTCATTAGTCTATACGTTTCATAGATCATCAAGAAGACAAGCCTCTGTAACGAGACAACAATTTTACTCGCTCGCTAGGGCATTACTAGCGTTCATTGCATTTTGCCTTCTCCATCCCTCAGAAACTGACCAGCCAACTTAGGTTCTAGAGTTATATCTTAAAAACCCTCACTTCATATAAGACCTGCCAGTGCCACCTCAATCAACAGATTAAATTTTAACATCCCTCAGTGTAGCTTCAAATTAGAGGGTACGGTAAATAGTAAATAGACAGTATTATTCTTTGTTTAAATTCTCTTAAAACAACCACCCTGCCTACACCAAAGGTAAAACACAAAGAAGCTAAACCACAATGTCTACCAGTTATACATGCCTTCAGAATGAAGAGAAGAAACATCAAATTTTTTTAGTAGTTACAATTGAATTGGATGGCATGAATTCCCTTGCTCAAGTAATGACATTTATACACAATGAGGAATAAATTAATTTATGATTACAGAGCGAAAGACAAGGAGGGGGATGTGGGAAAACTAAAGGGAAGCAGCTGCTCTCCCTCAATAATTACAGATTAATTATACCCCCAAAAAAAGAGCAATACATTGGAAGCACTTCCATCCAATCATCAAAAAAAGAACTCGGATCATTGAGCCCCTCCAAATCAAGTTAGAACCCTATTTCACCGGAGAATGACTAGTTCAAGACAATTTTTTCAGTCTCCGATCACTCAAGGCAGTTGTTGAACAATGGGAAATCTTGTATGCCAAATGGAGGTGGCAAAAGGCACAGCAAATTAATCACCAAAGATTTTGTTTGTTTAATAGGCCTCCAGCGTCCTGTCACAACTTCGAGCCTTGTCTCCATGGGCACCCACCTTCAAAAGCCTGCTCCAACACGTCTTCCATTCGCTTAGCAAGTAGTACCTGTTAAAACATTTTAGTGAAAAGGTATGAACATAATTTATTCTTGCATTTCACACAGGGAAAACAAAGGCCCAAATGAAAACCACAAATAATGACAATTTATACATGCATTTCTCAGAGCATGTAAGGAAAATTGGTCCATCACGTGATCATCATATCCAAGGAGCTGGGGAGTTGGCAAATCATAATTACGGGCTTTGATTGCTTCACTTCCAAAATTGTTCACTCTTTCACATCAGGTCTCTACTCTTTCATATCAAGCGTAAAATATGGACATTTGATGTGAAAGTGGGACATTGTGTGAAACATTTGAAGTCTGGAAGTGTGAAACAATAATTAACCCATAATGAATCCATCCAAGCAGGTTGATAGTTAGCACATAAACCAAATACAGTCTTTGCTATCCATATTCTTTTGAAGATGATTCAGGAAGTGCCGAAACTTATAAAAGACCTAACAGGCTTCCCGCTTTCCCAGACAATCCCTAATTACTGCCTTCCAAATTTTGATATGAATGGAAATATCCTTTCTATGTGCATTCAAGCTCAATTTTTTATTACTTATATTGTACCAAACATCACATGTACAAGATTTAAGCTGGTAAGTGCATTCACACATGCATTAAATAATTGAAAACACCTTGGCCAAAATGAAAACAAATTTACCTCCAGATTGGCAAGAACAGCTGCTGGTACTTCAACCAAGTCTTTCAAATTTCTCTCAGGCAGGATAACTCTCTTGATACCATAGCGGTGTGCTGCCAAAATCTGCAGTTTATATTAAAATAAATTATTACACAAATATTTGTAAATATTATGAATGTATAAGAATCAACTCATTGACTACACACCATTACCCAAATATTATGCTGTCAAACATTTCTCTTAAGGCTTTGGAATTTGGGGATTTTTCACAATTAAAAAGATTTAAGCCAATAGCGTGTACTTTGATGAATTTTGGGTCTTAAGGTTAATTTTATTGACTCTAGGATGTTTATAACTTGATTTTTGGAGGGAAATAGTAAGCAAACTAACCTTAAATGTGATCTTAACAATTATAATTTCATATAAATAACTGTATATTTGGATTCTACTTGAAAAATTAAGTGGGAACTTGATCTGATTCATGAAAAGGAGTTGTATAAGAAAATATTAAAAAAAATTAAATCTGGAAAATAAGGGTCCCTGACAAAGCCCACTTGTAGGCCACATTGTTGGGAAAGAGTGTGGCCCACCCTTGGCCCAATTAGGACTAGTAAAGTTCCACTATGACTCACTCACCCAAAAAAGACTAGTAGACACCACTTTGGGACAAAATTAACCCTAGATGTAGTTCTAGATGCGTTGAAAATTTAAATGGAAGTTTTATATAGGTACTATTGGAATTATTAGGTGAAATTTTTAGGAGTCTTACCATAGTTCTAGAAATAAATAAATTTCACACTCCCCCCGTTGATGTGTTTTGAGGGGATAAATTCCAATTAGATGAAAAATGCATAAATTGGGTTAATTGCCAAAGTTTGGAATGGATGAAGTAATTTGTGCATATGATTGTATTAGGTTGTCTTGAAGTGTCCTAACTTTTGAGATTTTGGTAAGGATATTAGAGGTAAGTAACCTTTCCTGTTAGATAGTGATTTTTATCCTTTTTTTTTTGCTTGAAACATGTTTTGTTTAATGAAATAGTTATTTATTTCTCATTATGAAATTTATTGTTTGAATTATTTAATTAAGTTAGTTAAGAGAGAAAATTCATAATTTCCTCATTGAAATAATAGAGTTTTGACTAAATTAGTTTCATTTTTGCAAACATTACATTCTTCAAAAGCTTGGATCCAGCATGTGAAATGTTTGTAAAAAGAACTAATGTTTGAATGAGATAAAACAATGATTTTGTGTTTTTTTTTTTTTTTGGGATAGTTAATGATTTTTTGTGTTTATTAAAGAGCTTTATTGAATATGACTTAAATTTAACGAAAATGGAATGATTAAGTTTTGGGAATTGAACTATTACTGTTTGATTATGCTTTGGACCCTACCAATGGGTGTATACATTGGCATAGAAACAAATTTCTTCTAGGGCTTACTACAGCCCCGGTTCTGGGCCTAATCATGAAATATAGCATGACCAAGTTAAATCTATCAAAAAGTTTTAAATCCAAAAAAGAATCTATTAGTTATATATATATATATATATATATTATATATTATATTATGTATGTATAGTATGTTTGTAACTTGATTAAATACATGTTCTCTTTTCATACATAGCAAAAAAATTTACATCAACTTATTCTATACATAACTCAAAACAATTTTTTCATCAAGTTTATAAACTATGAGTTATGGTCCTTTTTCCTCTGAGCTATGGTCCTTTGTATTTAGCTTGTTTATTATTTCCTGGGTTATGCCTAAACAAGTGGTTGAGTTGCTTGCTTGTTGGCTTTGAGGTGTTGGGTGATATAGGACAGCATCTGTTTGGGGTGTTATTCTGCAGTTTATTATGTGGAACATATGGCAAGAATGGAATGACAAAAATCTTCAAAGGGGAGGAATGTTCTATCATCGAGTTGAAGCGCATTTTCCTTGTGTCTTTGTTGAATGGAGGAATGCTTTGATCGATCTTGACATACACTATGTTTTAGATTTTGTAGATTTATGGAATTTTGGGTAAACTTTTGCTTTCCTTGTAAACTTCCTGTGTACCAAGGAATTTGCTTCTTTTCTTGTTTTTTCTCATATTTTCAATAAAGTTTTTATTCACAGATAAAATAAAAATAAAAATAACTATGAACCATCTTTTAAAAATTGATCACAATTATTATTCTTTAAACATTTTATATGGTTAGAGTATAATATAATTTAAAAATTATGGAATATACAACAATTTAATTGATTTTTAATAATTTAAATAATAAATGTCACTTTACATGCCTAAACATATACAAGTCATATATATATATATATATAATTAATATAAAAAAAGGGGCCATTAGTTAAATTTAATATATATATACACACACATAAATTAAAAATTAAAGAAGGGATGTTAAATAGCCCCCTTTCTCTGCCCCCTAAGCATGACCATAGTCACAACTATTTAATATATGTAATATTTTATAATATTTATTTCCAAAGTGCAATGAATAATTGATATAATTATTATTTGCTTTCAAACATGCAATGAGTAGTTCTAAAATTTAAATGAACTTAATTATTGTTTCCATGCCTACAAAATTTGTTTACTGCAAACCATTATTTTTGTGTTTCTATATGGTTGATCCGTCTAGCTACTTACCAAGCCGTGTCGAGCTCATTCTTTTCTTTTCTTCATTTCAAATTCTAAAGAATAGCTAGCTCACAGGACTTTTAATCAGCGTGCTGTGTGAGAAGAGTATTCAGACTATTTTCTTTTTAATGTTAGTTTTATGCTATTATCAATCATGTGGAAAAGAATCTAATTTTGTGGGCTTTTGGTGTCAGGATGTTCTTTGTAATTGAACTTGTTTTCTAGCAAGACCTTGCCCGCTTGTGACAGGAAGACTAGGCGTGCATCCACGGTCAAATATACAAACCTAACCCAAGCAATTTGACTGAGACACTATTTTGTACATTGCGTGTGAGTATATCTACTGGATTATTTAAAAGATAGCTCTGACAACAAGAAGCAAGAAGGATCATGTACATATCCAAATGTATTCTAGTCAAGGTACTTAACAGAAATTAGAAGGGGGAATAATTTTGATAATGAAACCCTCACTCCATAATTAAAATTTTTATTATACCTCCAAAAAGACTACTGTTGTAAATTAGTAGAATTTTTCCCTTTTTCAAATGACAATAATAAGAAATGGAGTATTGCATACCTTATCCTTGACCCCGCCAACAGGTAGCACAAGACCCCTCAATGTTATCTCTCCAGTCATTGCTGTGTCTGCTCTCACTTTTCTCTGACTGAACAGTGAAACCAGTGCTGTTACCAGAGTCACACCAGCAGAGGGCCCATCCTTAGGTACAGCCCCAGCAGGAAAATGTATATGAATATCCCGGCCCTCCAAGAGATTGATATCCTCAGAAGCTGCTAGATTAAGATCAGCTGCCCTGGCTCTTACCTGATAAAAATAAGGAAAGGTTTTAACATCAATAATTTCAAACTAACATTTGCATGGGTCAAAAACAGGTTTGCTAATGAGTGAACAAAAATTTCTTGAGTACAATTTGCAATCCCAGAACAAGATTATGATACACATTGACACGTGCTAAATATAACACTATTTGGTCCACAACTAGAGAAAAGAGTGTGCTGGGATTTTTTTTTTTTTTTCTTTCCGAATATTGTTAATTTGGTCCACAACTAGAGAAAAGGGGGTGGGCTGGGATTTTTTTTTGGAGCAGGAGGGAATTACAGCTTTTATAGTGTCATTAGTTATCTCTAGGTAATAAATGCATATACGAAAAGCACATAAATTTTTTGACAGGAAGAATGGAAGGATACCAAAATATATGCAACTGTCACTATGTATAGTCAACCAGTCATTCGTGCAAAAGCCCTGAAGCTTTCAGAAACTAATCAGTCTTGTGGGTACATTAAAAAAGATGAAAGGGAAAATAGTTCTAGATCAACTCTCTTAGAGGGAAATTTTTTTTTTTTTTATAATATGAAAACATAGGTATTCTCTCCTGATTGAAAAAAAGGGAAGGACAACTTCTATGAAACTATTGAGAGACGCTATTTGAGAAAGTTACACTGCATGCAATTATCTTGAAGAGATTCAATTGACTCTTCCACCAATTATTAAGAAAAATAACCTCTTATATGGCTACATAATACTTTTTTTTTTCTTCAAGTATATGGCTACATAGTACATATACTATGGATGTTATAATTATTAGTTTGAAAATTGCAACACAGATAAATAATCAATCGAAACAATTCAAGAGCATGCTCAATGAGGCACCAGCAAGACTGGTTAGTTCATGACTGGTAAGGAACTAGTAATATACAATGCAACTCAGAAGAATCAATTACCCATGTTAGTGCTATTTGTGCAGATTCTTTGATAACATCACCAAGTTGCCCTGTGAGATGTAATTCACCATTTCCCACCATAGCTGTGGCTTCTACAAATTGGACCTCTCCACCAAATGTGGTCCAAACAAGCCCCACAGATACCCCAGGGCTTGCAACCCGTTCTGCAGTTTCTCTATCGTCAAACCTTGGAGGCTGCATTACAGTATAATAAAAAATCAAACGCTACTTACATAACTGAGAAAAACTAAAGTATTTTATATTATACAAAAATTCTTCTCTAGTTTCTGGGCCACATCAGACATGATGAGCTCATGAGGATGTGGTAGGCCAGGATATAACCCCAAACTGCAGGGAATAACAATTTTACATATACTTTTAGCTATAAAGATCCTTCAATCCCATAGTGTGCATATGATAGTTTTCTGAGACCAAAATCCATTCTAAGGGAAGGCTTAGATGAATCACCAAAATGCACTTCTAGTGCTTCAATAAATGTTTTCTTTTTCTTTTCTTTTTTTGATAGGTAATAAAATCTTTATTGATAAGAAAAGTATAATGAGTTTACGATAGTAAACTCGCTGCAAAAAAAAGGATACAAACAAATCAATGGGAAAAGCTAACAGAATGAAGGAAATCAGACACGGAAATACAACACCAAATACGAGATCAGTCAAACAAAATCCTAGTTAGCGAAGACTTCAACAGGTCTAAATAATACTAGCAGAAGTAGTAAAAACTGGACATGCAAACGAAGGAATTAACAAAGAATAGATTTTGAATAGGATATAATGACGGAGAAGAATAACGTCGCCGACCCGATTAGTTTGAGCAGATCCATAGCTGACCCATAGTTTGAGACTAAGGCTTTGTTGTTTTATGTAAATATTTTGAACTTTTAAAAGTAGAAATACAGATTAAAATTTCTTCACACACACACAAAAAAAAAAGGTCACCCAAATAGTCATCTAAGTATATTGATCTTCAAATAGAGCCCTGTCAAGATGCTCTTACCTAGCACTACATTATAATGGAGTTGCAGCAATATGGACTACAAAGACCCATCCACATGGTTGAGACTAGTCCAACGGCATGTGCTACAGTTTGCATGTGATGCAAACTGACCAACTAGTTCTAATTCTTATGAATATCCTGATAAGTTAAAAGTTCATTCTCACACACTATGTATGTATGTATGTACATAGCCAATTGCCTTAAGGTCAACTAGCAAATCTTGTTATTTCCAATGGAAACATTCAGGTTCCAAATCCCCCTCTCCCATTTAAGATATATATATAGGTATGAAAGTATGTATGTATGTATATAGTGAGCACACGAGAGAGAGAGATCATTACCCCCAGTACTTTTTCTAGCATAGCCTCATCCACAACCAAGGGTGAAGCAATCCTAAACGTATTTGATATCTCATGATTATTTACAGACATCGGAATGACCTCCATTTCCACTTCACCCCCGTCAGCATCAGCAAGTCTGTTTTCTAGCAGTGGTGAACCAAGCTGGTGCACATCTTTGCTTAGCGGGACAGCTTGTTCCTGCTCTGCAACTCTCACTGCTGCTGCACGAGCCAAGGCAGCCAAGTTCCTCTCCAGATTCCGAACACCAGCCTCTCTAGTGTATCGCTGAATGACAAGTTTCACCATATCCTTCAACAATAGATAGGTATTAATAATATTAATCCCGTACAGTGTGATGGAAACTTATAACAGAACCAACAGACTGTTGCAGATGATAAAATCTGAAAGTGAGGTGCCTTTGACAGATTGAAAGTAAAAATGTGGTAATCATGGAAGTTATTCTTAGCCACATTAACTCTTAATGAAAACACTATATAATGAGTTCAGTACCTCTGGAATTTGAAGGAACTCAGAACTCAACCCATGCTGATCCAGAACTCTGGGAATCAAATGCCGCATGGCTATTTTAAGCTTTTCTTCAGGTGTGTATCCAGGCAGCTCAATGACTTCCATCCGATCTAAGAGTGGAGGAGGAATAGGCTGCACCCTATTTGCGGTTGCCACAAAAACCACCTTTGAAAGGTCAAATGGAACATTCAAATAGCTGTAGGACTTCAGTTAAGGAACCATTATGGATGCTAAGCACTGATGAGATTTTGTAGTGTGACATTTCTTTCATTATATGTACATCTTTTATGTCAGACATTATATCTAACCTACATTAAGATACGTTGCCAAGCAATAAACTTAATAAGAAAAAGACCAATATACATCTGCTAGCAATCATGCAACAGTTTCAGACAAAAGTAGCTTTTATAGATTTATACCATATTGCAACTACAGAACAAAGCATATGGCATTTGTAAATCATACCCAAGGTTTGGAAGATAACATCTTTCAATGACGTGTAATACATTCAGTTGAAAGAAAGATATGCCAGCTATCCATAACTAGAGTAATTAAACACATCCTGAAGAAAATAGGATACTGATCATTGAATGTTCTGTTTTGTTCTGGGTCAAGAACCTCCAGTAAAGCTGAAGCCGGATCCCCACGCACATCAACACCCGTTTTGTCAATCTCATCCAGCAGCATGACCGGATTACAAACAGCTACTCTCTAAGATACAAAATAAATAGGTCCAAATTACAAAATACAAGAAAATAAGACCAAACAATAAATCGTCACCCTGCACAATATGAAAGCATCACATATAAATGCCTAGACATATGTATGGTCCAAAGACATAGCTACTTAGCCACAAAGTATCAGGACCTGATGAATTGCTTACAAAGAAGAGCATTGCCGAACTGAATCAGATTGTTTTCTAGCATGTGGCTTTAATCATCTAAAGATTTCAATTATTGGCAAACTGAAATGTATATGTTATGATAGTTTCTCACATAGAAGGGAATTACCGAACTGAATCAGACAGTTTTCATCTAGCACATGGCTTTAATTATCTAAAAGGTAAAATTTCAATTATTGGCAAAACTTAAACTGTATATGGTATGATAGTTGCTCACATAAAAGGGCATTGCCAAATTGAATCAGATGGTTATCACTTATCATCTAGCAAATGGCTTTAATTATCTGAACTGTAAAATTCTTCCAATTATTGGCAAACTAAATTTTATATGGTATGATAAATTACCACTTGTCCCAAAAGACCAAGTTGTTAGAAAATGATGGATTTAATCATTTAACTGATATTCTAACACTCCACCTCACTTGTGTGCCCAATCTCCCCTCAATAAGTGAGGCCCAACAATTGAAATTTTTAAGTTTTTAAATGAGATGTAGAATAGAGATAGGGTTCAAACTCAAAACCTCCTACTCTGAAACCATGATAAATTACCACTTGTCCCAAAAGCTTAAGTTGTTAGGAAATGATCAGTTTAATCATTTAAATTGTACAGCTAAACTGTCAATTGAACATGGTAAAAAATTACTCTTACAGTTTCGGCAGAGAATCATCTAACACTGAGTTGTAAATCACTCCATGAAGGCCAGTCAGTACATGGCATATAAATAAGGATGAAATAACTTTGCTCCATGATAGCATGAAAGAAAAAGAGTGGTAAAGATGCCCACATGATTTCACACATAATTTTGTCAGCATCATTGGACACATGATATTGCCAGTATGCACTGAAACATCCTCTAAACCAAAGGAGGATGAAAATCTGGGCTTAAGAATCGGTATCTTAATCAGAACTACCACTGCCTACAGTGAACAAACCAGGCCAAGTATGAAAAGCAATAACTGTGGACATAGGTCCTTTACATGAACAGTTCAATGAAGGGTGAATGTACTACACATTTATCAGTACTTTCTACAGTAACCAAAAAAAAAAAGTTTATACTATATAAAGTTCATGATTCTTCATTGAATATGAAGCATGAGAAGTTCTTGGATAAGAACAAATAAAATTTGGGCCTTCTTCAATCTAGCGCATCTGCATTACATCTTTGTAAGGGCAGGGAGGATGAATAATTCTACTTCATAAATACTTATTCCACACTTCTCTTTTTCCTTTGGTTGGTAGATTTGGTTTTTCAATATTGTAGTCCCCGTTTGAAATATAATAGAACAGAACATTCAATTTCCTCAAGCCATCAAACACAGAGACACAATTGCAAGCATATGATATGATATACCTTCTATCAAAAGAAGTAGCAAGAAGACAGGTCAATATTGTACCCAAAAAATAATAATAATAATACCTTTAACCCTTCAATAAGACGCCCAGGCATGCTTCCAATGTATGTTCTCCTATGCCCTCTAATATCAGCCTCATCCTTAACTCCACCAAGTGATATGCGTACAAATTTTCTGCCCAAAGCAGCAGCAATAGATGATGCCAAAGATGTTTTCCCAACACCTGGTGGACCAACAAAGCACAAGACTGGACCTCTTGCATCTGGTTTAAGCTGCAACGAAAAGAATTCACTCCAAATAAACATCAAATTCAAAACTTAAAAACATTAAAATACTACTTACAACAAGAACTATAAAATTGGTTAACCTTTCGAACAGCCAGATATTCAATAATCCGTTGCTTGACCTTGACTAAACCATAGTGGTCATTATCAAGGTGTTCTTTTGCAGCTTTCAAATCCAACTCAAGTTCTTCACTGGCGTTCTGCCAAGGCAGATCAGCAAGAATCTCCAAGTAAACTCGTGAACTATTATATCCAGGTTGCTGAGGTTGCATCTTTTTAAGCCTCCTAAGATTTCAAATAAAAATGCAGAAAAAATTAAATGCAAGTCCACTGCTCAATTTCTGTAATTTGAAATATAAGCGTTAAAAGCATGTGGTTAAATGATTAAATTTACCATATCCCAATAGCTTAAACTTTTGGGAGAATCAGAAAATTAACATGGTATCAATTCAAGAGGTCCTGAGTTCAATCCCTGTCTCCTTTACTTTTATCTCCCATTTAAAACCCCACGTGTTGGGCCTCACCTATTAAAAGGTAGTTTGCTCACACAAGAGGGGGAGTGTTAGAAGTATGTGGTTAAATGATTAAACTTACTATATCCCAATAGTTTAAGCTTTCGGGAGAATCAATAAATTAACAATGAGAACCATGCCACTTGATCAAAGCATAGACAGCAAGTGGTACTAGAGATAAAATTTGACAAACAAGAAACAAGAAGATTCGTCAAAAGTTCCTTATACCTAGTCCTTTTGGTACGGTATCCTCTGGCATTTCACAGTTCAAAAACTCAGATTCATTGCATTAAAAACTCAAATTCTCAACTCAAGCTTCCCAGAACATTTTAAAGTGAGAAATTGATTATTATCAATGGAAATTTTTTAAATGGCCATCAACTACAATTTTTTTAAAGCATTTTCTTTAGGCAGCCAGCAATTATTATCAGTTCCCAAAAACCAAAATATACAAGTAAAATGTGTTCAGCATAATGCTTCAACAGTAAATGGTACTTCATAATGAATTAAGAATCAGTATTTCATTTTTCTCATCTCTAAAAGTGATTTGAGACTTTATGACAAGAAAGCAAACAAAATAAAGAAAGCATAGGAGGTCTACTCAATAACAAGGAAAAGATGAGGAAAGATGAAGAGAAATTAGTAGTAGCTTGGCTCTGGATGACCATTGCAATACCAACACAATATCACTCCCTAAATGACAGACGTCTCCCCAAAATTTACTGATCAGAATACCATAGATGATAAATCGGATAACTCATATTATTTCAAGATGTAAACGCATGCCACGTCAAAATTTTACCAACATCCATAGTATGAAAAGAATCAACTACTTTTATGGAAACACCATAACATTATTTGTCTGCAAGCCCACAGACTGTCGACCTTTATCTACATTTCTCAACAGATCATACCTTAACTCCCTCTGTGCATGCTTCCAGATATTTGAAGGCATTCCTGCACCTTGCATCTTTCTTTCCAAGGCAGCAACGTCATCCTCATCATCATCATTGTCACCCAGCTCCTCTTTTATAGCTCTCATCTGAAATATGTTTCAGATTTTGTAGCCAAGGAAGAGGAATAAATAGAGCAGCTAAAGATAGTAAGAGGACAGAATAAATATTTTGTCAATGCACAATTAAAGACAAACAAACGTGGAAAAAATAAAAGTAATAAGGGTTAATTATAGCCATCCACCCTAAACTATGGGGTCATTTGTAACGTCCAACCTAAACTACATTTTTTTGCAATTGCACCCTAATTTGAGAGTATTTGTAATGCCCAACCCCCCATTCAAACCCAATGTTAAAATTAACATATTAGTAAGCTGATTGGGGTGGACTTTGCAAATTAATGGGAACTCACCTATTAATTTTGACATATTAGTACACCCCACCACCCAACCAACCCATCGATTTCTTAAGTTCGACACTAATTTTAGATGGCGTGGCTAACATTACAAATCAAGGTGTTAACTGCAAAAGTTTGTAGTTTAGGGAACATTGCAAACCACCCTACAGCATAGCTGCAACATATTGTAAAGGATAAGTTTAAGTCACCATTTTCTGGTTAGTATGTAGAATCCAGATAAAAAGAATGGCAATCAACAGAAAAGAGAAGTGGGGATTTTCTTTTTCTTTTTTGGATAGTTTGGCCCCAAGGAAAGGGGAAGCTGAGATTCCAAAGAAGTGAGAAGTGCTCAATGAGATCATGCCTACTCTTCAGGAAGTTAGGCCTAATCTCTTGGCCCCTTATAGAGGAATCTATGGTGTAAAATATTAGTTCACATGCAACTCATGAAAAATTGGAACAGAAATTGAATTGAAAGGTTTATTTTGATAAATAAACTGTTTTTTTTTTTTTTCCTTCGCAATAAGTATGGTGATGCATCTAATAATTCAAGGTTTGCACCTCAAGAGATATGAAGACTCTAAAACAAGACCGTTTTCCCGTAAAAAGTTCTTGAAGGGACAAGCCCTTCACATGTCTTAAGACATTAGTAACAAGTAACCAATGAAGTTGAAATGAAAAAATCATCCTTCCACCTTTACGATGATGGGCACTGGGGCCATTGGGACCAAGCCCCCATTAAGAAACATTTGCACCAAGGAAAGGAGGGGTGAAGAGCACAATTTTTGAATATATCTAACTCTTTTCACTCCAATATATCTATATATATAATAAATAACTGTATATATATTGTTAGAAAGCTAACCTGCTGACGCAAAAGAAATTCTTTCTGTGATTTCGATAACTGTCCCTCAACCTTCTGTGTAATCTTCTCTGCTACACGTATTGACTGTCACAAGTAACCATTAACATGACTCCATATAAGCCAAAAGAATCCTCAAAATACCAGGATGCAAATGCACCAGATGTCAACCACAAACAACATCTAGAAGTTACCTGTAAATGGCGGTCAACTATTTCAGTAGCTTTTGAAAGCCTTACTTTCAAATCAACTGAATCCAACATAGACAGTTGCTCTTCAAAACTTATTTCGAAACTAGCAACAAAGATATCCGCTAATTTGTGAACAGGAACTGTCTCCAAAAGAACTTTTGTCCTTCCTCCTGTTTTTTGTTTCTATAAGTACATTTAAGAATGTGAGTTTTTGATAGAAGGATAACAACATAAATATGCATGCAGTAAACAAAAAGATGACAGTTCCCCAACCTATAAATAAATCAATCTTATGGGATATATTCCAGCAATGGCAGAGCAAGGGGTGGAGTAGGGAAAATTCCCACCAATTCCCTGGACAAAAGTATATCCCCCTTCACCATGAATTATTTGCCCCCTTTTTTCTGAGTATTGGTATGCTAGACTACTTTTTAATATGAATGTGGTATTGTCCACTCTTAAAATATTTTCAAATACACACACACACACACACACACATATATATCTTCATTGGATACATCAGGAGGTGCCAACTAGTTGAGCTACAAGGCTCTTGGTGTGTCACATTTGATTTGATTATGAATCTGAAGATTCCCAGAATGTGAGAGTCCCAAATTTGGTTTATTCCTAGGAAGAAATATTTATTCTTCCCAAACTATCCTAAAGTTTACAAAATACAATGTCAAACATATTACCCATCACTTGTATGTGACTTCCTAAAAATAAATAATAAGAAAAATAATACTATGAGTCACAAATTAAGTCAAATCTCCTAAAATAATAGTTGAACATTTCCAAATCACAAGTACAAGACCAAAATAATAAATTAGGATCGATCATTGAAAAAAAAAAAATCAATCATCATTAAATAGAACCAATTTGGTGTCCTCCCCAGTGTGTGCTTGTTCTCATGCTAATATAGCCATTTTTCACACTAAACAAATGTGACCAAAAAAATTATTTGAAAAGCAAAGATAATTAATCTATAAAATAAAATATCAACTAACGATGAAAAGATTCTAGATCGAACATTATTTACATCTCATCCATGATAAGTTAATAACAATATAAGCACAATTCATTTTACTTATCAAAAAAAAAAAAAATATATATATATATATATATAACACAATTCACCAAGAAGAAAGGGAGCCACATAAAAGATATGTTAAAATGAGTAAATTCACTATTTCTTACCATCTTAAGCTATTAGGACTAGTGGTAATTTATCATGGTATCAGAGCAAGTGGTCCTAAATTCAAAACCTGTCTCCATTCTACCTCTTATTTAAGAAGTTAAAAAATTTCACATGATACTGTTGGGAGTAATGGAAATTTATTGGTAATCAAAAACTTTTTTGTTTATAATTTTTTGGCCCAATGAAAGGGAGAAGGGAAGATTCAAACTAGTGACCTCCAATTATTAGGCGTGGTCCTTAAACAATTATAAGTTAGATCACAATTAAAAAAAAAATTACAAGAAAAATTTGTCATCACAAAAATAAGTTTCTAATGATAACACAAATATCTTAAATCTTTTCAAACAAGCACAAGAAACTTTAGAATGAAAAATTGCACGTTTTGTATAAAACTGCTTCCAGAGTCAGATGCCCTTGAGCATGCTTTTCCTACTATATAACACAACCAAAGGAGAAATACTCATTCCCAAAAAGGTTTCCAATGAATTGGAATAGATTCTAACCAAAAGTTTTACCTGCTCAAGAACAGATATCAACTCCATGGCAGTTGCTTTAAATTGACGAGACAATGTTATGAAATCTGGATCTTGCTCCACTTGCTCCATCTCTGGTCAAGATTTCAGAATTAAGAAGTAATTATCTTGTCAGCAGACAAGGAAACAGTAGTGATCTCATGATATGCTTAAAGAAGTTGACAGAATCTAGAACAACTTACAAAGCAGCAAGGATTTAATGCATACACATCCAAAGCAATAACTCCTGTTTAGTGCTTAAGCATAAAACCATGAATAAAGAATCATATCTTTCTTTTTTTATTAGTTGTTTTCCCATCACTGCATACTCTTTATGTATATTAAGCATTTGAAACCCCTTTGATATCTATATTTCATATTAGGACCACTGATTATAGAGTTAGAAACAGTCAGGTTTGGGGCAGGCATTATTGGGTTAGAATCACAAAGGAATAGATGGTGAGAAAGTGAATCAAACAATAAACCATAATATATCTCCCTGTAAATATTTCATCAACATCCATATGCAAGGAAGAATGTAAACAACAACTAACCGGTCTTTGTCATTTCAAGAGGAGATATCCGTGCTGTATAATATGTTCCTCTGGTGCTAAGTTCCTGGACACTGAATCGGCACAAACCTTCAAGGATGACCGTGTATGTGACCCTCCCACTTGGTTTCTCCACTCCTCTTGACAAATGTAAAGCACGAGCTGCGACTCCTCTGCAAAATAAGATACCAAGTCATAACAAGCTCACAGTTCACATTCTAGCTTGTTCAAAAATCCAACAATAAAAATGTTAGCCAAAAATTTCCAGTGCAGAATACAATAGATGCTGCAATGAAGCATACCTGGGATGCCATTGAATATTTTCCTGTTGATTTTTGACATCAAGCCTTTGAGAATCAGATGTACCAACTTGAACTCTTGAGCTTCTCTCTCCGGAATCACTTCCCACGCCTATAAATTCCAACAACACAAAAAATAATAATTTCCCATGCCATCAAAACACAGGCGCACGCACGCACATACAGAGGCAATGGAAACAAACTCGTCACTCATAGAAACCAAAAGAGTAAATAAGTCAAAAGATCACCTTGAGATAACATAGGGACAACTGCTGCTGCTGTCTCAGCAGCATCACGAACCGGAAGAATGCCAATCAATCCCTTCTCTTCCCGCTGCCACAGCTCTTGCTCCACCAATTTTACACTACATTAACACCAAACCATTTTTTTGAATTACATTTTTAAATTAAAAAAATTTAAAAAAAAAAAAAAAAATCCTCCCCTTAATTGCAGAGCAAAAGAGAGAGTATATAAGAAAAACTTGGCAAATTATATACTGAGACGTTGAAATTAGAAGAATCTTGTGAAATTTTCAAGTTTTCTTTTCAATTCCTACCACTTCCGAGCAACCAAACGCAGAACTACCTCGAACTCAACGACACCGTTTCAAATTAAGTAGATCGAATTATCGACCACTAAAACTTAAAAGGAAGAGTATAATTTCCGATTGGTTTCCAAGAAAACCAAAGAAAAAGAGAACGAACTAGAAAACTTACAAAAAAAAAAAAAAACATGTTAAGCCGATTAGCTGTTAGCTCGGTGCAGCTGGAGGTCTCTGTTCCTCTAATTCCTAATTTTTCTTTTTTTTTTACAAATAATGATTAAAATTACTCCTGTCTTCCTCTAGTTCCCGATTAACACTTAAAAAGAAAACCTGCAATGTTTACCATCTCAGAAATTTTCTCAGCAACCAAACGAAACTATAACCATAACCGCTAAATATTGAATTTTTCAACAGAGAGAAATTCTGCACTTTCAGGAAAATATGTATTGAATTTTGAACAATAAGAGAGAGAGAAAGTACCTGCTAGGTGAAGTACATCGAATACGAATGATAGCGCCAGGTAAAAGGACCTTGTTACGGAAGGGAAGGATGCCGAGTCGACCCGGTAGCTCCACCGATTCAGCCATGTTTACAATTCAGTAGAGAGAGCTCTTTTTTTTCTTTTTTCTTTTTTCTTTCTTTGAAGGAAGAGATAAAGAAGGGAAGGTAGTGAGGTGGAGGTTAGGTTTGTAGGGCAATTGAGCAAGAACTGAAGGTGAGAATGAAATGAAAATGAACACTATTTATATGTCCGCGCCTGCGTGTGCGTGTGGGTTGGTCTGGAGTCTTTGACTCACAGTTTACAGGTTAAAATTAGCTCAATCCGGGTTTTGCATCCTTTCACGTATATAAAGTTTTAAAACATGCTTTTTAATTTTTTTATAAACCCCTTGTGGTTTTTTGGTATTTCGAATTAGCCCTCGATCCTCGGGAGTTTCTTAATTTTGGATTTTTATCTCCGATAAATAATTTTCTAATAATACTACATCTTATCCATGCAATCATGCCTTTCATAGTATGTGTAGAGATGTGCATGGAAAAATAGGAACTTCTCCATTTACTTAAAATGGGTAATAGAATTCATTTAACAGCTAAGATTTTCTATGCAAGGGTCGGGTTGGGTTTGAGGTATTTTTTTATGTCATCTGGTTTAAGCCATTTTGTCGATCTTTCCATTAAATTATTTAAACTTATTATTCAAAAAATAAATTATTACAAGTTAAACAATTAGGCTTAATATTCAAATTTTATAAAAATTAACTCTCAAAATACTAAAATAAATCAAACTAACAAATTTAAACTAAGTCTTGAAACCTAAAATATATCAAAATAACAATTTTAAAATACATATATTTTATAAACTATTAATAGTGTGAATTGGGTTGGGTTACTAGGGTTGAAAATTTTGCCATCCCAAACCATACCTAAGCTTGAAAAAAAAAAAATAAGAACATAACCCAATCTAACACATCAACCAATGTAAAACCAACTCAATGCATCAGGTTGGGAGTATGTCAAACAAGGTTTGTTGGGCTAGTAGATTCCACATGGATTCCATAGTTGTGTAGGACTCATATTTTGGAGTTCAGTAGCATTTTTAGTGTGCGTTTAGATACCGCTTATTTTGCTGAAAACTGAAAACAATAAAAAAAATAATTTCTGCAACACTGTTCACTCTTTTAACATTGTAGCTTTGCCTACTTGCAGTGTTCATGTCCCATAAACAATGCAAGAGGCGCTGGTCAAGGAAAAAAAATAAAAATAAAAATTTTGCAGACGCAGACGTGAAGGTCCAAAATGCAAACCAAATGGAGTTTTAGTCTTTTTTATAAGGAAAATTAGGGTTTGAATAACCACTATCTCACTTCTTGTAACAATTGAATCATAAAAAATAAATCCGTTTTTAAAAATAATATATATATATATATATATATAAATATCATTTTAGAATTTTAGAATTTTTCCTCAAGGAATGTCATCTTTGACAAGAACTGTATACACATTTTCAATGTACTTTCGAGTGAAGTTCATCATTCTACATGATAATCTTAGCAATTTGTATGTGTATATATAATTTTAGAATTTTTCCTCAAGGAATGTCATCTTTGACAAGAGCTGTATACATTTTCAATGTACTTTCGAGTGAAGTTCATCGTTCTACGTTATAATCTTAGCAATATGTATGACATTAGGCTGAGTTTGGATACGCGTCAACATGTTTATGTCTGCATTTCAGCTTTTTTTTTTTTTTTTTTTTTCCACGCGTTTTCAACGTTTCAGACTACTTTTTGGATTTTTTTTTTAAATAATTATAAAACTCAATCAATATCATTAGTTAGGCAACCTTTCAAACATATTGCATTTTTAACAATTCGACTTTAAAGGGGTCGATTTTACTGTTCAACGTTTCAGACTATTGTAGAAATCGACTCCAGAGGAGTCGTTCTCAGTACAAAGAAAACGACTCCATTGGAGTCGTTTTCTTTGTACTGAGAACGACTCCTCTGGAGTCGATTTGCTTAAAAACCCACCAGCTCCAAGGTCTCCAACACAACTAGCTTCAGTTGTGTTACAAAACCCAGCAACCCAGCAACACCGACGAGCTGTCCGACGAGCAAGCGAACGCAGGCGCCGACGAACCCAGGCGGCAAGCTCCGATTTCACCAAACCCCGACGAACCCAGGCGCCGATTTCACCATTTCGAGATCGAGATCGACTGCTCGTCGTCGATGTTTGTGGAACTGGAAGACTTCGGTCAGACGGACCTGACTCGGCGGATCGGTGAGGTTTTGTTGCCGAACGAAGAAGAACGAACCCAGGCGAATGAAGAACGAAGAACAACGAACCCAGGCGCCTGGGTTTCTTGCCGACGAACCCAGGCGCCGATTCTGACCGACGAACCCAGCAAGACCGACGAGCAAACGAAGGAACCCAGGCGCCGATTCACCAAACCCCGACGAACCCAGCAACACCGACGCAAGGAAGAACACGCTCGGGCTTGGTAGTGGAGAAACCCAGGCGCATTTTGGGGAGGAAAGGAAGAACACGAAAATCTTAAGTGTTTGGGCTGGGCATATCAAAGAAAACGACTTCAGAGAAGTTGATTTCTATACAAAGAAATCGACTTCACTGAAGTCGTATTCTTTGTATGGAAGACGACTTCTCTGAAGTCGTTTTCTGTGTATAAGAGCCGACTCCTCTAGACTCGATTTATTTATCTACGTGGCACAAAAATAGGCAATATGAACAGTAAAATCGACTCCTCTGAAGTCGAATTGTTAGAAATGCAATATGTTTGAAACGTTGCCTAACTAATGATATTGTTTGAGGAATTTGGTTATAAACCAAATAATCCCCTACTTTTTGAGTCTTTCTCAAAAAAAAAAAAAAAAGGCCTACTTTTTGAGACAAAATACACTATTCATGAACAATGTGCACTTGTTCATGAACAATGTGCGTACTGTTCATAAACACTTTATTAAAAAAAATATTAAAAATTGGTCTCACTCACAGTACTATTCACACATTTAAAAATTATTTTACTACAGTATTTTCAGTTTTCAGTTTTCAGTTTTCGGTTCAGTTCAGCAAAATAAGTTGTATCTAAACACATGAAAATTAAATGGTTCCCAAACAACTATCGGAGAGTAAAATTCTGTTCTATAAAAGAAATCATGAATTTACTCTAATGATTATTAAATTTTAAAAGTAACTGACATCACCATTATTAAAGGAAAGAACACAGACTAGAGGAAAAATTATTGTGATCTTCTTCTCTCTCTCTCTCTCTCTTTTTGTTTTTGTTTTTAGGGGTACCATCAAAGCTTCAAAAAGCAAAGGGATATAGGGTCAATTGAAGTGCTTATGATTTATTTTTGGAAGCATTCTTCCCATTTTAAATTGAGATATTACTGGTTTTTCATTAACGTTTTACCCTTTTACTTTTTTCACTGATGAATATGTTGTAGAATATCTCACCACTAGTGACCTCGGCAAAACTAAACATTAGTACTAAAGTAGTCAAATGTCTCGTGGGTTCCAATTATCTTAACTAATAAAGTCTTTAATGATTGAATAAAAAATTTGAATTTAATCCCTGCTTACACTAAAAAATTGATTGATGTCTTAGTCTGATGATAAAAAACTATCATTAAGAGTGGGCGTCATAAGTTGAAACTCTCTTTAAAAAAGAAAGTAATTCTCAAAAATAAGTGACTCATTTTTTTTCCCCCTTAGAGCACCCACACTAGATGTGCTAAATGTGCCAAATGCCAAATATTTGGCACATTTGGCACATCAAACACCAAAAAACACCAAATATCAGATGTTCTAAATCTTATAATTTTTGCAACATGCTACAGTGTTCTCATATGTTTAGCACGGTACGGAAATATGTGGTATATGGTTTTATTATTATTTTATTTCTCTTTCTCTCTCAGCCGGTCAGTCCCTAGGTTCTGAGTTTCTAAATTTGTGACATCTGTGGCATATGGTACAGACATCTTGACATCTGTGGCTACAGTCCCCAGTCCCCATCTGTGCTACAGTCCCAGATTTTAAAATAAGAATTAAAAAAGATTAAGAAATAATATTTAAATGAAGTGGTAAAAATATAGAACATCTGATAAATGAAATATTGTAAAATGATGTGGTAAAATAATAAAGTAGGCTTTTGATGTGGCAAAATGGCATAATTTTTGCAACAGCTGCTACGGATGCTCTTAGTCTGTGGTGTCATTAACAAATTTCTTCGAATGAGTATATTGTTTAAGATTAACATTATGAATACTTTGCCAATAACCCAATTGGTTTTGCCACCGTGGGTATTAGTACCTAGGGGTTGAGACTTGAGAGGGAGGATTGGGAGGGGTTCCGGTAGTAGAGAGAGAGTGTGTGTAAATATATATATAGCAAAATTTATTTTCCTAAATAAATGATGACAATGTCTTGACTATAATGCGTTGATGATATGTTGCCTATTTAAAAGTTATATTCACAGTACTGCTTAATTAAGCAAATATATATATCAAATTTTATTTTCCTAAATAAATGATGACAATGACTATGATGCATTGATGATGTGTGGCCTATTTAAAAGTTATATTCACACTGCTTAACTAAGCAAAAGGGTAGTGGTTAGTTTTCAATCACCAGTTCACCACTATTTACAAGGAAAATTCCCAAAAAATCATTTTTGTTAATCATTGTCCAGCAAAACCATTAATTTTAGGATAATATTCAATTAAGTCTCCGTTTGGCCAGCGCGTTTTGCGTCTAGCGTTACGTTTTCAGCTCTTTTTTTTTTTTTTTTTTTTTTCACGTGTTCAGTCCAAATTTTTACTGTTCAGTCACTGTTGCGGCTACTGTTCATAAACAGTAGCCGCAACTTTTGACTTTTCCACACAAATTTTACTGTTCATGGACCCACAAATTTCACTTTTCAACAACTTTTTCATTAAAAATGGGTCACACGGTACTATTTACACATTTAAAAATTATTTGCTATAGTATTTTTCAGTTTTCAGTTTTCAGTTTTCAGCTGTATCCAAACGGACCCTAAGTAATTTCTTGACTATGATAATGTGTTGTCTATTCAAAAGTTATATTTCGGGTGCATTTGGGACAAATTGAAAGTTTCAACTTATTTGTAATTTTAGCTTGTTTTTACTATTATTCATGGGTCCTACTTCACTTTTTGGCACTATTCATGGATCTCACTATACTATTCAGTTAACTTTTACCTTTATTTATAGTTCTTTCAGCAAAAAGTTTTCAGTTTCAACTAAATAAGCTGTTCTCAAATAGAAACTTATACAATGAAAGTAGTAGGTAGTTTTCAATCACCATTGTTTACACACAAAAATATCCCAAAACATCATCCATGTTAACCATTGTCAAACAAAAGCATTCATTTAAGGATGATATTTAAATAGATAGTTTCATATTAGCATTTTGTTAACCATACGCTTTATCACTTTTTTTACTAATTATTTTCATTCTTCTCTCTACCTTTTCAGTTTTCTATCTTCTCATTTCTCATCCATCTTTTCTTTTTATTTATCTATAACTTTGTAATTGAATGAAGATTTAAATTTTCCAAAATTTTTCCAATTAATAGGACTAAATTGAGCTCCTTGCTAGCTAGATTCTCATAGCAAGGTG
Organism: Quercus glauca; assembly: GCA_023736055.1. Taxonomy (NCBI): domain Eukaryota; kingdom Viridiplantae; phylum Streptophyta; class Magnoliopsida; order Fagales; family Fagaceae; genus Quercus; species Quercus glauca. The sequence goes on along the minus strand of CM043326.1, from coordinate 35,017,697 downwards.
CCTCAAGTTAGTAAAGTGTTATAGTAGCGACAAAGCCTTATGTGTTATCCTGAATATAAGAGGAATAAGCACCACATCACCTAATAATTTTTCAAGAATATTATACAATATATATATATATATATATATATATATATTTTAAATCATCTACTTTGAATAGAAAGAATATTATACAATGAAATCTTTAAAATAAAAAATAAAAAATGAAAATCTTTAATTAACCATGTGTACAATGTGTGCATGAGGTAATTACTATAATGGTAGTTACAATAACTTAATGATGGAGGTGGTAAGGTGTGCATGCTGGTAATAATAGTGGTAGTAACGATAGTGCATGGTGGCAATATGGACAACGCTAACAAGTGAGGAAGGTGGCAATGGCGACAACATCGAGTGATGGTGGTGACAACGGTGTTGGCAAAGACAATTATGGTAATGGTCGTGGCGATGGCAAGGGCAAGTGGCGATGTGGTGAAGATGATGTTCCAGTAATAGTGGCATAATAATTTAAAAAGTAGTAATGTCAAATGGTATGATAATAGCAAAGTTTTCAGTTTTAGAGTTTCATTTTATGGAATTTAAATTTTGGATTTGGTGCTTGAAAATTCAAAGTTATTTTTTTAAAGTCAAACAAAAGGAAAAAAAAAATTGATAATTCATAAATTCCAACTTTGAGTCAAATTCTATCTCAAAATTCTTTATCTAAATTTTATACGCATGAAGGAAATAAGACTGGATTTGTGCCGAAAGGCTAGTATTTTAAAAGCAAATATTGATAAAAGAATTTAATGATGCAATTGATCACAAGAGTGATCTTGATCCGCGAACACCTGCCAAGAAAATGGAAAATACCTGAAAGGTAGTAGGGGGCCCTTCAATGCTTAACAATTCATTTGGGAGTTCACAAAAAAATGGAATAGAATTTTTTTTTTTTTTTTTTTTGAGAGAGGGAGTTTCAACCTATGGCGTCCGCTCCTAATGATAGCTCTTTATCATCAAACCAAGACACTAATCAGTTTTTTGTGTAGAAGGGGATTGAACCTCTAATCTTTTATTCAACCATCAGAGACTATACCAGTTGAGTTAGCAGGAACCCACAGAAATAGAATGTATTTAAGTAATCTTGTTTGAATATTTTAAAATAAATGAATGGAAGAAAAGTAATCTTATTTAGGAGTAATATAGAGGGAAAATAATGTAATTATTTTATGATAGTATTACTATTAGACTCATGTTTTAAAATAAATGACATAATATATTTGAGAGTTTTAGTAAAAACTTCATTAAATCTAATTTCATTCCATCAAATTCCTCCAAAATTTTGGGGAAATGAAAATTTAGGCATCATTTAGGAGGAGGGAATGAAATGGAATGGAAATGAATGAAAATAAAAATTTTAGAATATTCTTCCCTTCTTTATTTGGGAGCTTTAATGGAGGGAATGGAAAGTCAATTCCCTTATTTGGGAGTTTAAGTGGGAGAAAATAGAATGGGTAGGAGGGAACACTCATTCCTCTCTATTCCCTTAAAATCTCAAATTTTAATTCCCCTCAAAATTGGGAGGAATGAAATTAGATTTAATGATTTTTTTTACTAAAACTCCCAAAATTCCCCTATATATTCAACCATTTATTTTAAAATATGGGTCTAATAGTAATATTATTATAAAATGATTTTATTCCATTTCATCTATGTTACTCCCAAACAAGGATTACTTACTTTCTATTCATTTTCATTCATTTCCATTTCTTAATTTTAAAACATCCAATCAAGGTTACTTAATTCAATTCCATTTCATTCTTTTCTATTCATTTTCCTTACTTAAATATATTTCATTCATTTCCATTCTCTTATGATCATTTCATTTCATTCCATTCCCTTCCTTTATTAACTTCTAAACAGAGCCTTAAGGTTTTGAGGGAATATAGATGAATAAGTATTTTTTTTTCTACTCATTTCATTCCTTCCTACTTAAACTCTCAAATAAGAGAATGAAAAGCCTCCATTTAAAATTCCAAACAAGGAAATGGAGTGAATATTCTAAAATGATTATTTTTCATTTATTTCCATTTCATTCTTTTTCCTCCTCCCAAACGAGCTGAAAGTCAATTCGATTTCTCAAAAGTTCTATGAGAATACTAAGTATACTTTGTAAGTTAGGCTAAGTTATTGTCATACATTCCATTGTTGATTATTTTTCATTATTTTTATGTGAAACGAAATTTATTCCTCAATTCCATTATGTGGTTGGAAATTAGAATATTGACATTGTTATTACAAAAAAGATCAGGAAAGTCTTACATTCAAGTAAACGACCATAAATATCTTCCATGTAAAATGACGATCTTACTTAGAAGGTCTTCAATACAAGAAGACCATCTTCCACCACCAGCTATCCAACAATGAATGAAATCGAAACTGACCAAGGTATTTAATAACGTAATGGACGACCGTTATCCAACAGCTACATGCCCATTCAGTTAGAAGACATTTTAGTAAATACAACAATTGATAAGTGTGAAAAATATTGTCCAGAACTGGCATTCAACACCAACCGACAAATGAATAGCCATTTAAATGGCCCAAATGTAACGCCAATCATATAAATGCACAACATTAATTGGCAAACGACCAACAATTAGAAAATACGACCATAAAAAAACACACGTCTCCATAGATAAAGTTACATGCTCCATGAGACACATAGACTGATTTTAATTCTCTAAGTTACTATATTAGCTATTTAGAGTCCTGATTTAAAATCGAAGACCCTTAGGTTGGTGCCTCACCGACACCTCCTTTGATTAGACCTCTATTTTTTACACAGTCATCGAAACTTCCATCGCCATATCTTTGAAAAGATCTTCCATCTGCATCTCTGGATGAACTACCCAATTGAAGATGAATTTTCACTCTAACAAACATTTTTTCTAACTTAATGGCTAACCACCCACAAATGTAATGGTCGAACTTTCACCTCATCGAGTCAAGTGGATAGTTGCATTAGACCAAAGTGCCACATCATCATCTCACTCCAAGTGCCACCTCATCAAGCCGAGCTAATAGCTGTATTAGACAATAGTGCCACATCACCATCTCTCTCCAAGGTGTCATGTCAACACGATACTCATTTGCATTACAACTTCATGATCTCATTTTTAGTATTTTAGTTTACATGGTAGAAGTGTAATATCCCAAAAGGAATTGTGTTCTCCGCAAAATTTATAACATCATAAGGGAAAAAATTGAAAAGTAAAGAAGCAGCAGCAAGCAATCAAATAATGGCACCACATGTGGGTCGTCGATTATAGCAGTAGTACACTACATGTCATGTCAGTAATACCAATTGTCGGTGTCGTTTTCTCTCCAGTTTTATTTCTGTGTTGTTGAAACCCTGCGGATAAGGTGGGCAATACGCGTCAACGTTAATTAGTGGACAATTGCGTCAACAACGTATACGTCAGGTTGAGTATTTGAGGGGAAAATTATTAGATATTTCGAAGTACTATAAGTGCATATTTTTTTCTTTTCTATGGATAGTAGATTTGAATATGAATTTAATCAATGAGACTTACTATTCATGTGAGAGAAAGAAGTACACATTTATAGTATTTCGAGAGTACATAATAATTATCCATGAGCTCGACAGCTGCAATTGGTCTCTGAGCTTAATGCTACACGTGGCAGATTAGGATATAGGAATGGAGGCCACGAAAAATAATTCCATGGATACCCATACAAACTCGATACTTCTCAGGTTTCACATCCTTGATGGGTTTTTTGTCCACCACAACAAAAATGTGCTTTGTTTAATTTTTTCTAATACATTGGTTTGGTGAGAAGGGTTAATCGACGAGTTAGGTTTCATTTCTAGTTTATAATTAGTTTCCACTATTGTCACTTTAGCACTTGAGTTTACCATTATATGAGTGAGTGATGAAGAAATAATACATTGTGGTGTTGAAACATTGCACCAATCATTACACCAACTACTAAATTAGAGAAGAATATATAATATTAAGGATATTGTTAACAACTGTCATTTCGTTAAGGAGAAATTTATTAGGTTTCGCTTTATTGTGAAGTAACAGTAATAAATGAACAAATACTTCTTTAACCGATTAAAGTGCGGTCACACTAAAAAAAACTAATTGAGTATAGTAAAAAATTCAACCTTAATTATTATCTACAGGCACTCGTTAACCAAACCTTATGAACCAATGAAAAAACAGTCTTGGGGTTGTTGAAGTAGCATGGTAGCACCCCATTACCATGATAGCAGATATTTTAAAGTCCAAACAAAGATACTATAATAGATTTGAATCAAAACTAAGTAAAAAGGAAAATAATAACAAATAATGTGTAAAACATTGGTTTCGTTTTGCTATCATAGTGTGGTACACAATTCTCAGCCTCTTCTTACTATTTAGTTTGAAAACGTGACTTAGGAATTAGAATACGACAATCGAAGATGCTCCATAAGTAGTATTTAGCCAAATAAAAAATTCAAGTGGTCAATTAATAATTAGTATGATATCAAAAGACAATAACAAATTTGATTTCCTAATTAATTAGATGATGGCAAATAATTCCTAAAGTATTCTTTTCGTATTGCTATCAGAGTTTCATCATGTCAACCTCTTTTTGTTTTTGATCGGATGTTGTTATCCTGATTCCTAAGTATTAACCTCTTCTTAATTAGTTTGCAAACGGGTAAGGTTAGGACTTAGGATAACAACAATCGATGATGCTCCATAAGTAGTATTTAATTAGCCAAATAAAAATCTCAAGGGATCAATTAATTAGTATGATATCAAAAGACAATAACAAATTTGATTTCCTAATCCCAATCCCCCATTAATTTATGTTCTCTTTTCTGTCTAATTGAATGCATGCCATGTGAACAGAAACGCATTCTCTTTCTCCTAGCAAGATTTATTTTCAGTAGGTCTAAACGCATACTTTTTTACTGTAAAGTAGTGTAAACACCACTTTTATCTTTAAGAAATTCTGCGCGTCCATAATATTTTCATAACAATATCACAATAAATCTTATATGGCAAGTTATTTTTAGTTTTAATATAAGCTCATCATTAATATTATTTTTTTCCCCCAGTAACAATCCAATAACAACTTATTATCTAAAATTTGTAATGGACAATATTTTTCTCTATGTTTTGTTTGAGATTGTATCAAGCCTATGGGGATATTAATGTTCTATATTTTGTTTGTCTCCAAAAAAAAAATTGATAATTCAATAGTTACATGGTTGAGGGAGATTTAAACCTATTTTATTTTAAAAAATGTTAAAAGATAGTAACTCATTTGAATTCCAAAGCTCTTAAATATATATATATATATATATATATATATATATATATATATTTGCGTCTATTTGCATGCTGTGTAAATGTCGCGTAAATGGTGCAAACATATATATATATATATATATATATATATATTTTTTTTTTTTCTATCATAAAAGTATTGACAACCGCATCAATAAACGATTGCATCATTTAAAATATGAAAACGTGTGGGGGCACGCTGTGGATTTTTTATTGGATGTTGGTTAGTTTAAAGCAGAAAGCAGGTTATGATAAACTCGTTAGAGTATTCACAGCAGTAGAGCTAAAAATTTAGCATTTTAACTCCACCAAAAGTTACTTTATTTATTTTACCTACACACATGCTGCAGCAGTGGATCTATTTTAGCTTTCAACACAATAAAATAATATAAACATTATAATAAAATAATATATCTACTACAATAAAATAATATCTCACTATAATAAAATAATATATTCACTATACTCATACATCACAGCCACACACAACCACAACCACCACCACCACCACCACCACAGCCCACAACAAAAGAAAAAAAAAATCAACAAAGTCCACACATCACAGCCAAACACACAACCACCACCACCACCGCCGCCACCACCCACAACAAAAGAAAAAAAAAATCAACCAACCACCTACCACACCACCACCACACCACAGCCCACAGCAGGAAAAAAAAAAAAAAAACAAAAAGTACTGATCGGCGTGGGACGGGATGGCGTGGACTGAGGCATGGGCTGGGACGGCGTGGACTGAGGTGTGGATGGCGACGGCGTGGGACGGCGACGGCATGCACTGAGGCATGGACGGCGACGGCGTGGACAGAGCTGAGAGCTTGATGAGCTTGATGAGAGTTGAGAGTTTGATGAGAGAGATGAGAGATGAGAGAGCAGATTATTTTAATAGGAAATTCAATAAAAAATTATTATTTTTAGATGTCTGCTACAGTGCACATGTATTTATAAATGTGTACTGTAGCAAATTAGCAAAAAATTTTAAGTTTACCTCCACTGCTGCAAGGCTTTTTTGGTATATTGGTGGAGCTAAAAAGTTATAAAAATAGCATTATAACTTTTTAGCTCCACTATTGTGAATGCTCTTACAATAGTCACATGTTGCTTCCTGTAATGCGCCATTCGATGAAAGGACATAGATGAATAGACAAGGATGATATGATAGTCCTTGTTTTTACATTAAAATAAATTCCATTGACTCAAGACTCAAGAAACGTGGATCAATTTGCCTTTGTGTTTGTCTATTTTCCCAGCGTTTATTGCTGATTTCGAATTTCCAGGCACAAATCTCAACTGCACGTGAAGTTCTTTTCAAAAAAAACTGCACATGAAGAAGTTTGTGTGGCCTGCATTTGTTCGTAATCAATGTACCAGCGCAAGGTGCCAAAACTTCAATGAAAAATCGGTCCATAATACATATAAGTATCTAAATCAGTCACAGCAGTGGGGATTAGTTAGGAATCTGAGTTCCAAGCCTTTACTGCGTATGATTGATTGGGATGATTATTGGGGGCTGCGATGGAAAATAGGAGAGAGAAAAGTTTGGAAAAAAATTGTGTTTTTTGTTTGTCTGGTTGATCGATGATAGCAGAAATTAAAGAGGGAAGAAAGCTTTTTGTATTTTCCCCCTCAGGTCCACCAAAATGCAAAAGCATGAGAGGAAAAAACTTTCAGCTTATTCAATTATTTTTCTATCCTCATTGTACCTTTCAACTATCTACCACAGTTGACGTCTTATGTATTACAAGTTGGGCAGCATATACAAGGCACTGTGAATGCAAAAGCATGAGAGGAAAAAACTTTCAGCTTATTCAATTATTTTTCTATCCTCATTGTACCTTTCAACTATCTACCACAGTTGACGTCTTATGTATTACAAGTTGGGCAGCATATACATGGCACTGTGAATGCAAAAGCATGGGAGGAAAAAACTTTCAGCTTATTCAATTATTTTTCTATCCTCATTGTACCTTTCAACTATCTACCACAGTTGACGTCTTATGTATTACAAGTTGGGCAGCATACACAAGGCACTGTGAAAAAAGAGTATCGGTTAAAGTCAATTTTAGATTTTATTTATATCACAAAATAAAGATATAAATCATTTGATTTTTAAAATATATAAAAATTTACATTAATAAAAAAAGATATTAATTTTAAGAATTTTGATGATTAGGTTATAAAAAGTAAATCTCATTCGTATAAGAATTTTGATCAACCATAAAGTTAGGGTAGCTATTTAACATATAAATATCTATTTTACTATAATAGTTTTTTAGTTCCTATTTGCTAAAGGTAATATATCCACTCACTAAAAACTTATAGGAATGATAACAAATATCATCATATTCCAATAATAAACAACTGAATTTTGCTAAGAAAATAAAAAATTAAAAAAAAAAGATAAAAAAATGGCATGTGTCATAAAATTTTTCATTAGATAAATTATATGTTTCAAAAATTTAAACCTCGAAAATCAATGTTCTTTATATAATAAATAAAACACCTTATATCACCATTTCAACTTTCTAAGAATTACTACCGTCTAAAACTCAAAATACATGAAGAAAATTTTTGGAATGTTAAAACTTAGTGGAAGTATTTTTGACATTACGCAATAAAATATTTTAAGAATCATAAGTTTTTATTAAGATTTAACTGAGAAAACAACAATATGACATATTTGCTATATTCCAAAATATTAAGGGAAAAATTGTTTGATTTTAAAGTTTAAGGAGGAATTGTAAACTACCATAAACGTAAAGGATAAAAAGTGTTTTTATCCAAAGTTTTTGTGTATAAAACTATGTGTTTTTACTTAAAATGGTGCACAAAGGAAAAAAAAAAAGTCAATCTAAGAAAATTGCATGTGAAATAGTGAATTTTGGCTTAACAAAGCTGACTAAACCAACAAAAAATTTCTAAAAACACAATAGAATGGCACAACATTTTCATAATATTTTTATAATTTTGTTATATTTTATTTTGACTTGTAAAGAATTGACAGCTAAGCAGTTTTGAAAATATTGTGACGACAGCATGATGTCAACATTTTCATAAAAAAAGTTATGTCCACAACATTTTCACAACAAACCATAAGTAGTAGGTTGTTAAAGTTGTCATTGGTGGATGAAAAAGTAGTTTCATTGGTAAGTCTAAATTAGAACCAATAACAATTTACCACTTATAATTTGTTATGAAAGTATTGTAAAAAATATTGTGGATGTAGCACTTCTTTTTTCACAACAACTTTATTTTTAATTTTTTAGTTGTGATTGGTTCCAGTATAATATATATATATATATATTAACGTATAAGGAATTAACAACTCAACAATTGTGAAAATATTGTGTCAATTTGTTGTGTTAATATTTTATTACAATGTGAAACAGTGCGAATTGGACGAACCAAAAATAATGTAGTAAATCTACTGCAGCTTCACACGTTCACAAAAAAGAAAAAGAAAAAGAAAAAAAGAAGCTGCCAGCAAAACAGTGAATATTGAATAAATCAAAACTACTGTAGTGAAACTACTATAGCTTTTCTCATTCATGCTTTTTATAATAGATTTACTTTATTTTACAAATATGTATAATATTTGCCACTTTTTTATGTCTACAGTATAAGCTTACAAAGTAAACGTATAAAGATTAAAAAACAAAAAAACACAAAAGCAAAAACAAAGTTAAAAAAACTGGCGTACTTAAAGGAAAACAAAAAAGAAAAAAGAAGCTCAACGAAGAAAGAAAAAAAAAACTCAACGATTGAATAAACTAAAGACACTATTCATGAGCTATTGACTCTATTTATATAGTTATAATAGATACATATGTAATAATGGAATAAAAGTAAATTTATATAAACTATCTTTTTCATCATCTAATTTATCTCTTTAACCAAACAAAGAGTTGGAAACAAATGAGCTTTCCAACCCTTTATTTTTTTTTTTTATCATTTCAACCAAACGCATATAATGAAAAATTAAATGTTTTTTATCCTCCTAACCAAACAAAGCCAAGATCTATGAATTAAGTGTGTCTTTGGAACTCTTCTAGTTTCCAATAGCTTGTTTGTATAGTCTTTTTGCTAGCTTATATGTTAAATGTGTGACAAAAAGTTAAAATTTAGTTTATTTACAAAAAAGAACTAGGTTTTTTTTTTTTTTTTTTTTTTTTTAAAGCTTAGACAAAAAGAGAAAATAACTATATTTTTATCTAAACAAACATTTGTTATAGGAATGACAATTTTGCTCCACCCCTCCCCACTTTACCCCGCGTGGGTTTTCCCCATCGCAAAGGTGGTAGGGCAAGATTTTAGCCCCGCACCATGGGGCAAGACGGAGATAGGTTTAGACATTTTAGACCCACCCCACCTACTCCCCGCCTCGCCCTGTGTTGATAAGAGTTATAATTGTAAAATTTTCATACCCGAAAACCCTAATATTGAAACAAACATATCAATATTAGCTTATTTTATTTTACCCAATGTAGTTCTCAGCCTCTATTTTGTCATGCGTTATACCATGAGATTTTTGTTTTTATTATAATATTATCTTGACAGACACTTGGATAATATTATTCAGTTTTTGCTAAAAATTAGTTTGATTTGATGAGATAAAGTTAGTTGTAATTTCAAGTATATTTTTATTAATGAAACATATTTTATTAAAAAATTGTATTAGTTGTGGGACAAATTAACAAGAAGTAGTGTTTTACGGGATAGGTTGGGGCTTCGCGGGGCCCCAAGGGGCAAGAAAATTTCCCTTGTCGTGAAAGACGAGGTGAGAATGGAGTAAAACAAAATCATGCGGGGTGGGGGTGAAGACCTCATCCTTTGGCCCCACCACGCCCTTTTGCCATTCCTAGTTGGTTAAAAGCAAAAAGGTTATTTGCAACTGATACTGATGAAGCTAAGCTTTTAGCTTGTCGAAGAGTAATTGAATTTTCTATTGAAGCGGGTTTTAGAGACCTTGTTATCGAAGGTGACAATGATTATGTCATGTGATCTACTATGGCTTATGGGAATCTTTTTTCTCAGCATGGCCATGTCCTTTTGGATATCCATGTTCTCCTTGCAAGTTTCAAGGTTGGCCTTAGGCCTAGGCCACCTAGACCATCGCCTAGGGCCCCCTCCTAGAGAAAGGCCCCAAAATTTGGGGCAAAAATTGACATATTTTTTTTTGAGATATAGAAAAAAAAAATTAGTATACATTTTTCCTCTACTTTTAAGAAGACCCAAAGAATTGAGTAATGCTAGAAATAATACAATTTTAAATAAAAAGGGCTTACAAATATGTGTCACTATTCACAAGAAATAATTCAAATAGGAAAATGCTAGAAATACTATAAATTTTACTTCAAAGCCTTTACAAATTGATGTGACAATTAATATGATTTGTGGACATCAACAACTTATTAAATGCATTTTTGAATTACTTTTTTTGATTGGTGATATATTTTTATAAGCCTTATGTTGTAAAATTTATAATATCTCTAACATCATTCATTCAATTACTTGTTTAATATATTCTTGAAGTGTCATTAATTACATGCATTGTTACATTGTTTGTAAGTTTTTTGTAGTTAAAAAAAAAAAAAAACCATATTACAAAATAAAAAGAATGGATTTTTGTTATAAGAAAATTATGATATTAAAAACTAGTTAAATGTTATTTAAGTAATAATAGAAATGCTTCATTTAAATATATCGTCTTAGGTCTCAAAGTTTGTTGGGCCATCCCGGACAAGTTTCAATTGGTTTTCAGTACTCCATACAATGTTGAGAGGCAAATTATGTAGTCCACTTGTTAGCATACTATGCTAGGCACATTCCAAATAATGTTATTTGGATTGATGATTCTCCTGCATTAGAATCTATGTACTTTGTTTTACAAAAAAAAAAAAAAAAAACTTTTAGGACTGAATTTTAGCTTTTGGTTTTGCTTCTTTATTATATATTTTTAAATTTAATTTTTTTTATGATGTGGATGGAAAAAGGAAAAAAAAAATGTTTTCAACGTCTTTATGATGTGAAAAAAATGGCGTAATTATTTAAAAATTATATCATTTTGTGATGATGTGGCACTTCACTGACCAACTCATTGATGAATATATATAGAAGGAAGAAAATCAAAATGATACCTACTGTTGGAAGTTGATAAAATTTTTGATACTTTAGAGTGTAAAATTAAAATTACTCAAAAATTTAAAAGTGTAATTTACAATTTAATTTTAATTTATATATATATATATATATCTTGTGGCTTCTTATTTCATGGATTTAATTAAATCAATATAATACACTTGGTAAAAAAAAAATCTCTAAATTTTGGTAACTTATAATTCAAAAGGATTGTCAAATAAATTTTAGTAAAACATGAGTTTTATACTCTGTCTTTATAGAATTTAATTCCATTAATTAATACCCTAGTTTGAGAAAGAGGCTCATAAAACCGACCCGGCCCATAATTAACTCTAGCCCACAAAATAAGAACCCTTTATTACCGCAATGCTGTCGTCCCTTAAAAAAAAGAAAAAAAAAAAAAAAAAGGAGTACTTATTTTCTATCGAGTGCTCTCAACCATAACGAGTCGGAGCGCCAAAGCGAACAAATACAAATCCAAAAAGTTTATTTAGTCTTTTAATTTGAATATTTTGTCCCTCTGAAAGCTTTGAAGGAGAAGAAACAAGAAGAAGAAGAGCTCATAAAAAAATGGCGGCCACATCGCCAGCCCTAACGAACAACAACAACAACACCAGCACCACCACCACGGCCACCAACATGGCGCACCGTACGGACACGCCGCCCAAGACCCTTCGTGGACTCAACAAGCCCAAGTGTCAGATTTGCGGCAATGTCGCTCGCTCCAGGTCAATTCTCCTCTTCTCTCAATTCGTACCCCCCTTGCTTAGCTTTCAAAACCCTAGAATTTTGTGTTATCGTTGTTGTTTCTTGGGCCTAAGGCTCGACTGGACTCCAATTCGCTTCTGCCTTTGTTTGTTGTTTGGTATGTTTAATTGGCTTCTGGAAACTGGTTTTTCTTTCCTTCAAGCTTTTCTTTTCTTTCTTTTATTTTTTGGGAATAAAATTAGAGCAGATACAATTTTTTTTTTTTTCACTACTTGCTATGGTTTTAGCGCATTAATTAGTCACAAATTTGAAATATTTCACAAGTGCATGGCAAGTTGAAAATGGTAGATGAGAACCAATTAAAATTTGCCAACTCAATTGTTGTGAAAATTGTAGCATGATTCTTGTCACAAGAATCCACTTTTATTATGCACCTAATCACAACAAGTCTGTGAAAATTGTTGTGTCCCAAGACTTATTGAATTAAAGTTAATTCAAGAAGCATGAAGTTGCGGTGTGGGTTTAGGATATTGACTGGTGGTGTGGTGTACTTTGAAATACAAAGGAAGGTCTATCTTTAGGCACAGGAATAGGGCCTTGAGCTATACAACATTGTATTGAGATTAAGAAGAATTGGGTAAATTGCACTGCTTTGCCTTGAGCCTCTTGAAATATTAAAGAACAAAAAACACGGAGTATGGACCATAATACGGACCAGTATGTCTAAGGTGAACATTTGGAAGATTGTGCTACTTACTTGAGTTGTCAAGTGGTAGTTCCTACGACATTTTAGGGGGGGAGGGGGGGGGGGGTGGATAGAATAATTTTTATTTTATATTTTATACATGGTGTGGTACTAAATATATATTTTCTGATAAAAATTAACCATGCAGGTGTCCATTCAAGTCATGCAAGAGTTGCTGTTCAAGAGATCAAAATCCTTGTCCTATTCACGGTATGCTAACTTGAAGTATGTCGGTCATTGTTAGATGACTGAGTTGTTGAATATTTTGAAGTTTTAGTGGCATATAATAGGAAAGTTATATCCAGCATGCTCACATTGATGTCATTTTAGATTCCTATTCTGAACATGAGAAAGCTCCTTTGCTGCCTGCAATTCTAATATGAAGACAGTTAGAAGCAGTTTTATATGCTACTTTCTTTTTGGCTAGTCAGGGACGTACTTAAAGTTTCCTCTAAGAGAAAACTTTGACCTTGTGCTTGTTAATATTTTTTAATTGTGGAACAAGCTTTAGACTCAAAAAAACCGTGATGGATATATGGTTTGGGTTGGTGGTTCTTACATTTTTGTTTGCGTAGGATTTGAGGTTTTGTATTCAACTATTCTTAACTTGTTGAGTCACCAGATTATTAAAAATTTTAATGTACATGAGACTTGAATACAAGTGGTGTGAAAAATAAGGTGAAGAAGGTAGATTCTAATGATATAGCAAGTGCACTTGTGTCATAGTGATTAGTTAATCATGTACCATGGTGTCAAAGGTGCAACCCATCTGAGCTTGTAACGCCAGGCATTTGTGGAGCCCAGGCTTTAGTTTGAAAGTCCAAAGTCCAAACCAACCTCTATCGTATGCATTGGGGTTGCCTTGTGCTATTGGCATTCTGAAACACTTAGGGTTACATCAATAAAAGGTCTTGTTGGATGCATTATAGTTTATTTATTCATTTGGGAGTTCTCTCAAATTCATGCACACAGTTCATTAATGGAATAGTGCAAGTTAATTTATTCGTTAAATTACTAGGAAAGGAAATGGTTGTCGCCTAGGAATATTCTTTCATAGATTGAAAATTCTATTACAGATTAATAGGAAGATACCTTAAACTTTCATAATCCTAGTAGTTCTTCCTTTGTACAAGTTAGAAAGGCTATGTCAGCTGAGCAAGAAAATGGTGGTTTTTACTACTCATTTTGAGCCATACGTTCACAAGCAGAACTTGGAATCTACTCAGGACTCATACACTTTTTATGCCTGAATAATTTTCTAGTACGAGGAGATTGCAGAAGGGAGTATTTTAGAGCTTGGGTGTTGTCATCCAAAACAATAAATAATAATAGTTGAACATTAGTGACTTTAGGAGGTCAGTTTGTGATTATGATATATCCTTATATGCATGAATTTTGTTTTTTCTGTTTTGGAACTTGTCTTTTCTAACTTTGATTTTGTAGTTTTAACGAAAATGCTAATTGAAACAAGAAATGAAAAGGTTGGAAGTCATGATCAATGTTTAATGAATACAATAACAACAACAACCAAGCCTTAGTCCCAAAATTTGGGTGTCGGCTATGGGTCCTCTACAATCTAGTCAGTTTATTATTTTTAATTTTAATTTTTATAAGAATCTAGTCAGTGCATTGTTTTTCACCACTTTATTCTATTTGAGGTCATACTCTTAGTTTCCTCCTTAATTGACATGTCATTTTTTACAACTTCTACTCATGTGAATTTAGCTCTTCCTCTACCTCTCTTCGTTCCCTAGACTTGAATTAACTCACCTTTTCTCACTGGGGCGTTGATCTCTCAACACATGACCAAACTATCTCAATTGAATTTCCACTCTTTTTTTCATCACTAGGGACCACCCCCATCTTGAAGTGAATTTCCTCATTTTAAATTGTATTTTTCCTCGTATTTTCACTCGTCCATATTAACATTCTTATTTCAATTACATTCATTTTATAAACATGACACTTTTTAACCGCCCAACAACAATGTGTAATGAATAAACACTACAATTTTTCTTTAGGACAAGGGTACCTTATAATATATTAAATTATATGCCTCAAACATGCATGACAAATTAGACACTCTAAGTTTGTTGCTGCGAGAAAATTAGTTTTTTTTCTAATAATTGCGATAAGCTGAAGACATTATCAAGCAGTATCATAAACACTTGAAATTTACTAATATAGATGTGATTGACTTTCTGGATCCAAATTTTTTTTACTAAAACCTAGAGGACCAAGCTATACATCAGACAATTCATAGGGGGTTTGAGTTTCAATTTTATTGGTTGAATGAAGTATATGAACTTTTGACCGAGGACCATGCCTAGTAAAGCTTGATTCTACTCTTGTTGTGATGCTGATAAGGAGATCTGTGTGATTTTTTCATATATTTTTTTGGTTTCAGTTTGTCATATTATGAGCATGACCTCATTTCCTATTTTCTTTTCTGTGAATACAGTTTTGAAAGCAAATGCAACTATTCCGGACAAGGCACCCAATTCAAGCACTTCTATGTTTGACCATCAGGGGACTGAGGCATCTCCCTCAGGGTATGTAATGAGCATCAATAACCCAGATTTGCATTTAATTCCATCTCATATCATTTTTATCTATGTTTCTAGTGTTTAGGACAACAACCTACAAATTTTTTAATTTTTAAAGTGCTTTGTGCTCTTCCGCTCTTGACTTTATGGTCAGTTTCTGAATGTCTATGGTTGTGCGCATTTTTGCCTGAGTTTAAAGTGTCTCTTCCCATTTGCATTTTTGCCTGAGTTTAAGGTGTCTCTTTCCATTTGCCAAACCAGAATTGAGCTGAGGTTTCAAAAACTCGCCCTCTTCAATGTGTCAACTTTTAAGTCTTCCTTTGGGATGCAATTGAGTTAAGAATTCTGTTGGTTCACTTCTCTGTTTTATAGTCTTCTAAATTCACGTTTCCATCTGTGAAGTTTTCGTTTTTTCCCCTCTTAATGCTTTGTTTCCTGAGGTTCCCATATGTTTTTAATAATTATTTGTTTTCAGCAACTTTAACATTCTTGTTATGAATTATGTCAATTGTATCACCAGCTTTTCAAGTTTTAGTTTTTAACATTTTGTTTTGTTTTTTGGGCTTTATTTCAGGTCTGTGCATAGAGTTGCATCATTTCGGCAACTTTCCAACACTTTTTCACAGTTTAATAATGTGCAAATACCAAGCCGTTCAAGAAAGCCGTTGACTAGAAAGGTGCATGGAAAAGATCAATATTCATATTTGTGATATTGTTGTTTTAAGAATTACTTGTCCTGATTTGGGAAGTTATTTCAGGATGCTGCAGTGATAAATGAATGGAGATTTTCCAAGATAAAGGAATTCAAGGACAGAAACTTTGAAGTGGAGAATGAAGTTTTTGACCGATACATGCAGAATATTAGTTTACTTGAAGAAGTGTTTTCCATGAAATCTATTCTTGAAAGGTCCAATGGGGATGAGCCCACTATATCAAACCCTAACCCTACTTCTACGGAGGACAACACTGAATTGATGGTATCAGGGTTGAAGTTGCAGCTAAGATCAAACTCAATAAGAACTGATAGCTTCAGAAGGAGGGTACAACAAATTGTTGATCGGGGATTAAAAAAGCTTCAGAAGCGTGCCCTGGATGATGGCAATAATGACCAAAGTGGCCAAGATGAATCTCATGGACCAAAAAGGGCAAAAAGTTTGAAGCCAGAAAGGGCTTTGGCTGTGAGTGATCTCATTGATAAGTTGAATAAAGCCCGGACTGAGGAGGATCTGAAATCTTGCATTGATATGAAATTGCAGATCTTTAATCGGAACACAGTATCCAATCAAACAGAAATTGAAGATGCGGCACCAAAGGATCAGAATCCTAAAACTGATCTGGAACCCAGAAAAGAATCGTCGTTTTCTTCAAAAAAAATTATTAGCACAACAGAACTTGATCAAGAAACTCTTAATAAGATTGATGCGCATTTCTCTACCCTTGAGCAGATAGAAGATTTATGATTTGTGGAGGAAATTTCCAATTGGAAATAGACTTAAGATTAGCTTTACTTATGAGAGCTGATTATTAAATACTGTACTATGATGTAATATAGCGACTTTTTCCTAATTTTAATCCTCCGTTGCCCATTTGATGCAAATTTCATTATGTTCAAATTTCAGTTTTGATTCACGTTCTTGTTTCCAAATCTGTGGTGGATACTTGATGCAATGTGGTGCGATGAGAGGCTCATGAAGCAAAATGAGACAGGTCTCAGGAGGAGCTAGATATATATTAACTACTAACTCATAACATTCTATGTAAAAAGAATTTTTTTTTTTTGACGAATTGGTAAAATTTTATTGAAACAACAAACAGATTACACAGGCCCAAAGGGCACAATAGTAATAGAGGACTCCTCTGCAATATGGAATCCAAGCACAATAGTGCCCATACAACAAAGGTAATCCATCAGCCTACCAACAAGCTGCAGAAATATACTATCGAGCATTCACGTCAACTTGTGCAAACATTTATATTTATTTTAGTATAAAAGTCAACTTTTTTTAATTTACATAATTACTTTTCAAAATCACTCGCATTAAATTATTTATTCTACATTTTATTTCATTAATATATTATTTTTTTAACATTTTTTAATTGTTTCTTTTTTTTTTTTCACATACAACTGCATCCACTATTTTCCTTCGTCATTGGGATACGTAAAGAAATGATAAAAGAACTATATGCAAATAAATAATGATAGTGTAAATTTATACGATAAGCATTTGCATCAGTCCGTGCAAAAATTACTGTCTATTTTAGCTTAAGAACTTATTTTTTCTATTTTACATACCCACTTTTCAAAACACTTCACATTAGATTATCTATTTTATACTATATTTCATTAAAATATAAAATTTTCTTGATTTTTTAAATTGTTTATCTTTCTTTGCACACAACAACCACCCTTCATTCTCTTTTTTTATCCTCGAGATACATAAAAAAAGAATAAACAATTAAATACAAAATGAATAGTGTTAATGTAAATTTACACGGTTACTATAACAAACTTGTAAATTTACACAATTATACACAAATTGATGTATGTCATTTTTAGACAAAACTGTATAAATGTTACACATTTTTCTATTACACAAATTGATGTGTTCATTCTCTTTTTTTATCCTCGAGATACATAAAAAAAGAATAAACAATTAAATACAAAATGAATAGTGTTAATGTAAATTTACACGGTTACTATAGCAAACTTGTAAATTTACACAATTATACACAAATTGATGTATGTCATTTTTAGACAAAACTGTATAAATGTTACACATTTTTCTATTACACAAATTGATGTGAATGCTCAGTTAGTAGCAATTTTGCAAATTTACATATTTTAAACTTGGTTGACGTGGATAAATTTGGGGCTTGGATGTATAATATTGAGCATTTTATTTATTTATTTTGCATTTACCGATGTAAATGCTCTAATTACACAAAAAAAAAAAATAACAACCTAACTATCTATCACAGGCAGATCAAGACCATGCATAACACACTAGGACAAATGCCCCATTTACAACGTAAGATCCTGTTAATAAATGAATGAAATACAAATATTATCAAAACCGTGAGACACTTGAAAGTTGAAACTTTGAAACTTTATTAGTTTCATCTAAATTAAATTAATTATTATAACATATACATATATTGAGTCATTTGGTAAAAGAACCATGTGTAGTGCGTAAGTTTTACCATATTTAAATACAAAATTATGATAGGTGCTTAAATAGATTAATATATATGTTAAATTTCTTGAAATTTTTAATAATTGAATTTTAGCTGGAATAGTATTTTAAATTAAATTTTTAATAGAAAAATGTTAGAAATTTTTATTAAAATAATCAAATTTAGAGTACATATCTCCACAAAAAATAGGAGGACAATTCTTCTAATCAAAATTTATCCATCCGACTTAACATGACCAACCACTTCTGAGCCCAAATGTTTCCTAAAGAAAAAAAACTTTTGAGCCCAATTTTGGCCCATATTATTCTGAATTATAGCCGAGTCGGTGACGGTTCCGCGTTCAACAAATAATACTACCCTATATAAGTACCTATCGTTTCAAAAAAAAAAACAAACAAACAAACAAAAAACCTATACAGCCGCCACTTGTAAAATCGAATCTCAGGTACGGTTTCTTCTAAAGCATAATTGAAAAATCTTAGGTTTTTTTTTATTATTTTTAAATTAGTACTATGTGTTTATCCCATGTTATTAGTGATCTAGAGTTCTGCTTTTCTTTGCTTGAGATAATTATGATCCGGTTGTCTGATTTTTTCAAACCTATGACTTCAATATAATACTTAGATGAAGAGTTTTTGTTCATTGTTTTGATATGTTTATGTGTATGATTAATGAGTTCTCGTCAAGGGAGGAAAGTGTCCTTAATTATATAAGGAGTTTCTAATCTTGTAGGACAACTAGATTATAGTTCTATATTTTGCTCAATATAAGACAATGAGTTTGATAAAGATTGGTTGATTATTCGTAGTTATTTTAATTTTTTTTAAAATGTAATTGCATCTGTGCACTAATTGATTTGTCATTGTTTTTGGGCTTTTTTTTTTTGTGCAGATCTGAATTTGGGTTAGCAGTAACTGGACTTTGTTTTATCATGGTGCTTGTTCTTCCGCCAACGAAATCAACCCCTGCTTCATATTATGATCATTCAAATGATCTGTGGTTCAAGCGGTTCAGCTCATCTGAGACTGAAAAATCAGCTGTTGGCTGTCTTGTTCCTTTTCCTTATTTGAAGCGTGCGGGTTTTGTTCCTCGAAAGGCAGAGGATTTTGGGGATGGGGGTGCGTTTCCTGAAATTCACATTGAGCAATACCCTCTTGACATGGGTAGGGACAGATTGTTGAAGCCTGGATCAAAGATTGTTCCTGTTATTATTGATACCCATGGCAATATTGCCTATGATGCGATTGTGAGGCAGAATGAGAATTCAAACAAGATTCTTTACTCACAGCATAAAGATCTTGAACCTAAGGTTATGAAACATGACTGTGAAGAGAAATGTGATGATGAAGAGCTGAAGAAAGAGATTGAGAGGACAACACTAGAAACAAAAGCTGCACTTGAAAAGATTGTGAATGTGAGGTTTAGTGCGGCACAACTAAAAACTGTGCCAAAACAGTCTTCTGATTCAAACTTTATTAAGTATAAACCGTCACAGCAATCAGCTGCGTTCAACTCAGGGGCTAAAGAGAGGATAATCAGGATGATGGAGATGCCTGTGGATCTGCTTGAGCCTCCTAAGTTCAAGCATAAGCATGTTCCAAAGGCTTCTGGGTCCCCACCTGTACCAGTGATGCGTTCTCCTCCTCGGCCCATGACTGTGAAGGACCAACAAGATTGGAAAGTCCCACCTTGCATTTCAAATTGGAAGAACCCAAAAGGTTATATGATTCCTCTTGATAAGCGTCTTGCAGATGATGGTAGAGGCCTTCAAGATGTCCAGATCAATGATAATTTTGCAAAGCTTTCAGAAGCATTGTATGTTTCAGAGCAGAAGGCCCGAGAAGCTGTAACCATGAGATTGAAGGTTCAAAAGGAGATGATGATGAAGGAGAAGGAAAGGAAAGAACATGAACTGAGGGCACTAGCTCAAAAGGCACGTTTTGAGAGAACTGGTGTGTTTACCCCTGCTGCTGTTTCAATCCCCTCTGAGAAGAATGCCATGGATAGTTCTGATATGAGAATTGATCGTGAGCACGCTAGGGAAAAAGAGAAGGATCTGCCTAAGGAGACAAGGGAGGAAAGGGAAGAATGCATACAGTGTGAGGAAATTCGTGAGGAGCGACGGCGAGAGAGGGAGAAGGAGAGAAAGTTGGAGGCCAAGGATGCTGCGATGAGAAAGAAGAGCAAGATCACAAGAGATAGAAATCGTGATGTTAGTGAGAAGGTAGCTCTTGGCATGGCTTCTGCTGGAGCAGGAAGAGGAGAAGAGATTATGTATGATCAAAGACTGTTTAACCAGGAAAAAGGAATGGACTCTGGATTTGCAACTGATGATCAATGCAATGTGTATGATCGGGGCTTGTTCACTGCTCAGCCAACGCATTCAACCCTATACAGGCCAAAGAAAGATGTTGATGCTGAGATTCCTCGATGTGCAGATGGACCACTTGAGTTTGAGAATGTGGCTGAAGAGGATGATTTATTTCAATTGGATCAGTTTATGACAGAGATGAATAACGGGTAAGAAAGCCCTCAATAAAGTTGGTACTGGAGGGACTATGAGAACAAGTGCTGGATCTTCAACAAAAGATGGCTCTGAAAGAGGTTTCAGTAGAACTAGCATTTTATTTGAAAGATGGCGTTAACTTAAGTAGCTCTTTCTTTTTTTGGTTGGGCATATATTAAACGAGTCCTCACCTTTTTTTGTCTTGTTGATAAAAAATTCTGCATGCAAAACAAATCCTAGATCCTTGATGTCTTATTTTCCTATAGTAGTTGCAGAAAAGCTATCATTTATTGCTGCTCTGCTTGATGTGCGTGTTATAATTGCTTTTCCTTGGAGATTATCTGTTATCCTTTTTTAAATTTCCCTTTTTTTTTATTATATGATTTATAAGTATCTAGAAAACTTTTTTGAGTTAAAAGTTTTGTAGCTGATAAACTTCATGCATTGATTCTGATCAGTCTTTTGCTTCTTTTGTGAGAATTAAATCCTAATTTTCTTTCTTCTCTTTTCATTTTTTTCCTTGTCTTCTGCTTTTCTTTCCATGTTTGTGTTTTCAGAGAAACTGAAGACAGCTTTCCTCGAGTGTCAAGGAGACATAAAATTGGAAAGTCCGATCATATTTCGGTACACATATACATTCATAATGGGGTCTCACTAAATATAAACGATCAGCAGTCTGGAAATGCTCCTGCTTGAATGACATTAGATTCTATCATACTATGACCAGTCCAAGAGGATTGCATATTGTTTAGTGTTCCAAATATATAGGCATAAACCTTGTATACAGTTTTTCAAGTTTGGGAAAGTGCTTCTATTGGAAGGAAATCATGTTATGCTGTTTTGAACAGCGCTTGCTTTAATAGAGTTACATGGTACTAGAATGTGTGTGTGATTTGTGTAAAGTTGCATGTGATAAATTCAACTTTATCACTGTTTTTTGGTTTGCTTTGGCCTTGCCCTGAGTAAGTTCATTGTTTATCTGCTGGGGGGAGATATCATTATTAAACCCCAGAATGAAGAGGAAGGAGGAAAAAGAACTTAGAATTGACTCTTGATGTGAAAATGTTATGTTTAAATATCTTTGTCATAAATTTTCTTTCCCCATCTTTCACTTCCAAATAATGATGATGCTTGTAGGATTATGCTCTTTGTATTTAGTAATTATATATAATCTTCAGAATCTTTGTGCACATCTTTTGAGTAAAGTCATCTAAACAATGAAAAACTACACTGCAACACTCATAAAATTATAACATTAGTACAAGAGATAGGAGGTCTACCAAGTACCAAGTGCAGTGGTAGTCCTACACTTGATGTTCTTCTTACCTGATCCACCCAGCATTTATGTACCCAGATTGGAGTGATTGAAATTTCCTTACTCAGTGAACTTCAATGTATTTAACCTTCTTAATGCTCGTGCTTTCTTTGTATATTATTTTTCCCTTTTCTGCCCTTGTAATTTTGAAACTTCACAAAATCAACTCTATGCCCGATTCTTTTAACTATTTTTCTCTAAAGAGTTTCTCAGTGATGGAAATTGGTTTCAAAACATTGGGGTTTCCTATAATGACATACAAGGGGTTTCCTATAATGACATACAAAGATGTTGAATATTGCTTCTGAAAACAATCATTTAATCAACACGTCCCCTATTCTTTTCCAGGGCTGAAGAGCTGGAAACAGAACTTATGAAAATGGTCAAACAAGATAATCAGTGGCAATTGAGCGCAAGGGTATATCTAAAGTTTATTAAGAAACTTATTCTTGAAGTAGTTTTGTCTGCTTATTATGTTACATTGCAAAATATATGTGCTGTTATAGCATTAAAAAGGATGTGTCCGGGTTTCCTCCCTCCCTCCTCTCTCTCTCTCTCTCTCTCTCTCTCTCTCGCAGAGTTTTGGATTTTTTTCCCCTCAAAGCTCTGTTGGATCCTTTATGTACATTTATCAACTTGCTGCAGTTCATGTGATAAATAGCCTATCTAAAGCATTTTATGTGTCAACGCTTTTTGCAAGAGAGTGGATATCTTCTGTTTCTCTACAATCCTGCAAGTACTATATTGTGAGCTTTAGCTCAAATGGAACTTCCTCTCCCATAAATATGGAGTGAAGGGTAGGGTTGAGTTTAAGACCCACTCAATATTGTTCAATTTAAGATTTCTATTGCCTCACAATTTGCTACTAATTAGTGTTTTAGATCCATGAAACAGAAAATCTTAAGAGGTCTTGTTTTGTGATCTTATTTATATTTGAATTTTGCCTCACTAGTTTATTATGTACTGATGGAGATGAAAGTATGAGATCATTTTACCATCCAACTAAGTAAAATGCTTGTCATCATCTCCTCTATGTCGGAACTGGATGAGTCTCCAAGTACCATAAGTTCCTCTCCCGTAAACTCCTTGTCGGCCATCTTGCTTACAAGGTTTAACATTTTTTTTATATTATATTATCTTGCAGGTGGAGCAGTTGGGGCAAGAGTTAGCAGAGCTAAAGCAAGCTCTTGCTGACAAGAGAGTCGAATAAGCATGGAGCAAGATGCAGCAACTCAGAAAATATGTGTTTTTATGTGTTTCAGGTTTGTTCTGATCTTTAATGTGTCCTGCTTATTAGAGATTCTAGTAGAGTCTAAGGAGTTCTGGAAAGAGATAAGCAGTCTAAAAGATTTAATTCACATGTGAGAAGTAGTAGCTCATCTGTTCTCTGGGTTGAATTTGTTGATCAATAACCTTAGGTCGCAAGTTTAAGGGTTAAATGAAACATACCCAAAACTCTAAGGTTTAAAAAGTAATTTATCCTTATTATTATTTAACCATACCTGCACCTTTTAAAGGAGAAGTACTACCACATTGTAAGCAGTCATGAGTGAAACTTGTGTAAAGTGGTTTTCGCATTTAAGTTTTGTTATTTGTTGCACTAAAAGAAGTTTATTTACGAAACAGTTTCAATTTTAAGTCCCCACCTATCTTCATTATTCATTTCCATTATCCTGGATGATAACAAAGGAGAGTATAATGGGCAACATAAAACTTTATATTTCACCCCAGTAACTAGGTTTGATTTTCTAGAAATAACTTTCTCACTCTAAACAGAGATTTCTCTCTCTGTCATTTATATTTATGGTTGCCAAATTGATTTATGAACAAGCACTAGGTGATACACAGTTTAATCAATGATTTCCTGCTCTCTATCTTTTTTCCTACCCATAATAACAAAAACAAAAAAACAATAGAGATGACCATAGGCTTCAAATTAAATTAAAATGATCACCTATTTGTTTTGGCGTAAAATATTTTCGGAAAAATATTTCCCTCGTTTATGGTGTTTGGGCTGGTTGAAAATTTGGTTAAATTGAAATGATTTTCATTGACCAAGAAACCACTTTCTTTGAAGCTAAAAATGTATCACACCTTTTAGGGGTGTAAAACATTTGCATCTGTTTTTAACCTCAAGAGAACAGAAACCTCAAAAATACCAGAATTATTCCAAAAATCTTCAAAATTACCAAAATACCCTTGAAACCTCAAAACTGTTAAAAATACCCTGAAAGCCATAAATATGACAAAAATATCAAAGAAAACCTCTAAAATGATAAAAATACTCTTAAAATTTTCCAGAATGACCAAAATACACTCAAAACCTCCAAATGTCCTTAAAATCTTTACATGCTCGACTCAAAGCTTGCCTTAGAGGCCTCCTCGTCCTTTGCTTAACAAATATCTCTAGTTCAAACCCCTTCCCCCACCCCCTCTATCTACCTATCCAAAAAGAAAAAAACAAATAACAAGCCTAGGTGTCAAGTATGCACCAACATCGCTTGTTGGAGGTGAAATTCCTCTTCCTAATCGAAATTACATTTCTAATTAGTACCTTCATCCAATATTGTTTGTCCTATTTAGAAAATCCAACTTTTAAAGATCATTTAATGCATTGTCTATTAGTTAAAAATGTACAAGCTTCCAAAACTACCCTTATTAATTTAAACTCTAATGAAAAAATGGTATTGATTTTTCAAATAAAGTAAAGATAAGTTTGGAAATTTATTTATTGACTTTTCAAAGAGGAGTTCATATTGGGACATTCCAAATTGTTAGTCCCGTATTCCATTTTGGGATGGAGGGAGTATTATTTAGGTTATGCATACAATACTTATTAATAACTTTTTATTTGATGATTATCCATACCAGTCTAGTATAATTGGAGTATTTTTGTTTGGTGTCCACACTCATCACAGAAATCACAACAAATTAAAAATAAAATTCTGTCAGGATAGGAATATGATAAATTATAAATACCTAAATTTCAATTCACATCTGCTTTGAACTTCTTTTTTTTTTTTTTTTTTTTTCAGTCAACTTCATTTAAAAAATGCATTCTACTGGGTTCCTTTGAATACATGTTATGAAGAAACGAGTGTCCTAATACAGTACCTCATTTAAAAAATAGTCAAATTTAAGGATTATTTTTAATTATAATTTTTTTAAAAAAAATTAAGATTATAAAAAAAACACGAGTTCATAGATTAAATACTTTTATTTTTTATTTTTTAATTTTATGAATAAGATTCTATTATTAATAAAAAATTAGAAAATAAAACTCAGATTTACAGCAAAGCCCAACAACTCAAATACTAGCTGCAAAATACAACTGCAGACCCACACTGTCAGCACACTGGGACAGCAAAACTCTGATAACTTCTGTTTTACTGTTTTTCTGTAATTATAAAATGAAATTTCATCTTTTCCTTGTAATATTCATTGTATGCTAACTGTAAATTGTATATGGTGTTGAAGAATGACTCATGTTGTCGCAAGTTATTGTTTGGACACTGAGGTATTGGACAGAAGGAAGTTTTTAATGTCATATGTTAGGAAATCGTATTCAAGATGCTCCATATGGTTGTAATTTAACTTCCTACTCTGACTCTGAGAATGTTGCTTAGTATTATCTGTTTTCTAGTCTGATATGAAGAGAGTTAAAATCGTATTGTTAACAATGCTATGTGACCATTTGCTCCTTTTTGGCTAGTTAGGGATAGACAGTAGGATTTTCTCCCCTTTAAAAAACAGTGATGTTTATAATATATGTTAAGGATAAGCATGGCAGTGCATATCCAGCCCCTACAAACAAGCATGATAGAACTCTATCTACTATCTTAATAAGTGATAAACTTAGAATGGATAAAGCAAATATTAGGAGATATTATATTTTTGTATTTTGGATTCCTATACTTTGTACATTTCTATCAACAATTGCAACCAATCCTATCACAAATATAATAGCCTCCATCTTATTAATGTGAGGTAGAAAGTTCAGATTCAAATTTACAAAGTTTACATGGTATCAGAGCAAAATTGACCAAAGTCACCTTTAATCAAAATTGTCTCCTTTTTGTCCACTCTAACCAATGTCACTAATTCTGAAAACTTCTCAAACACCTCACGCACATCTCTCACCACCCTACACCATTTGATAACTATTAAGTTCACGGGATAATTATCTCTTGCGGAAAGCACAGGTTGTCCCATACCTAAAGGGGCAACATCTAAACTTTTTATTTTTATTTTTATGGAAGATAGCTTGGAATGTGCTACCAATTAGGGAAGTCCTGATAAAAAGATTCTTAATTGAAGATATATCATGTCCACTCTGCAGTAGAGAACCAGAGACTTCAACCATATTTTCATCTCATGCCCTCTAGCCCAAATAATCTGGGCTCACTCCCTCTTCTCATTGTTTTAACAACTCAACTGACTGGGTTAGTACTCTTTTGAAAACTACCAAGACACTACACATCCAATTTGAAGAATCTCATTATTTCTTACTGTTATATGTTGTAAGTTGATTTGGACGGCTCAAACTCTGTCCTTAGGGAGTTTGATCGAATCGATCCTCTAATTTTAGCAGGGGGAAAAAAAAAACATTAAAACCTCAATACCTTCCATAAAAACAATTGGCCTGCGAATTGGCCTAAGTAAAAGCCTCAAGGCAAGTTCACTGAAGTCCTACTCCTAGGCTAATAAATTTTGATGTAGCAGTCTTTAATTCCTCTGCAATACTTTCAGCCATATGCCACAACCATAAAGCTAAAATCCTCTACTTAATTCTTGTGGTCTAGTATCTGTACTGATCCAGGTGACTCTTTATGGATGAAAGCTAAAGCGGCTTTTTTTTAGTGGAAAGAATGCTTGGAGAGGGTTTCAACAACTTTAGTTTAGAGGGTGATGCTCTAAATATAATTAATCCTATAGCCTGCTCTCTTATTA
Source organism: Quercus glauca (assembly GCA_023736055.1). Taxonomy (NCBI): domain Eukaryota; kingdom Viridiplantae; phylum Streptophyta; class Magnoliopsida; order Fagales; family Fagaceae; genus Quercus; species Quercus glauca. Next base: position 34,990,228 of record CM043326.1, on the reverse strand, counting down.
TTCTCCGTTGGTTTGTAGCCTTTATTATTGCAAAAATTAGAACTCCATTATATTTTGTTTCCTTTTGGTTTGTAAACAATTTCTGGCCAGTTCTACTCTACTCTCCTACTCCTTCCTCCTTCTCGCTCTATCTAAATTGGCCATTAGGCTCATGATATTGCTTGTTGAGCTAGTCTCTTTTGTGCTAAGGACAGATCTCAATCTCCTAAGTTCCATCCTCTTTGTTCATGAGTTTGAATGGTGTGGTAGATGGTATCTCTTCATCAAGAATTGTTGTTTACTTTCGTCAATAATATGGTGTCATTCAGGAGAATAAAAAGGGGCGGTAAATTTTGACCATTTTAACCTAGCTGTTCTACTTACTAAAAACTAATTCATTCTCTTGTTTTTGGTTGTGACCCTAAGAAAATAGTTTTTGCTGTTTGATTTGCACCAAAATATATATATTACTTGTAACTCCAAATAATTATTTGAATCAAAACTTTTATTAAAAAAATGGACCATTTAGCATATATAGGTGTGTGTGTGAGAGAGAGAGAGAGAGAGAGAGAAATTTTTTATTTTATTTTTATAAATTTGCTCCATCTAAGAGTTTCAATTGGGAAAATGGAACCCAAAGAAGAATATCTAGGCAGGTAAAAAAGGAATAGATTGGTTTGATCAAAAAGTTTCATTAAGAAAAAAGTTAACCATCAGTCAATGCCAATTAAGGATTGGTTGACTGTAATTAACAGTCGGTCAATGGAGAGAGATTAGGCAAAACTAACGACATAGAGTTTATTTATATTTTCTTTAATGGCATGTAGTTTATTTGTGGTGTTGTGTTGAGCATACATTGTACATAAAACATTTCCCCTTTTCAACTATTACTTCATTTGTTTCAGTGTAAAATACTTTCACAACTTTTTATTCAATGTGTGGAAAGAATGTTTTCTATGGAAAATCACAAACTTCCCTCTCTCTCTCTCTCTCTCTCTCTCTCTCTGTATATATATATATATATATATATATATATATATATATATATATATATATATATATATATATATATATATATATATATATGTCTCAGGTTGGTTTTTGTGAGTTAGGTTGGGTTGAAATTTTATTTTGAGCTTCAGGTTGGGTTGAGTTCAGATTGATAGTTTCTTCAACTCATCTAACCTAACCCTATTCACTGTGTGTATATAAATTTATTTTATTATCCTTATTTTAATAAATTTTGGTTTTTTGAAAATTATTTTTGATTTATTTGGAATATAATGTAAGCATATTATATGAATTGTAATAATTTATTGAAATACATATTTAAATAATTGATAAATTTTTTTGTTACATTGAATAAAAAATGTATGTACAACCCACCAATTTAATTGGATCGGGTTAGTTTCTACACGTGATGGGTTGGGAATTTCTTGAAACAAAATGAAGCCTATATTGACTTGTTTTCCTTTGTCTCGTGTTTTTCATCTTTACTAAACATCAAAAAATGTGAAAATGTTTTCTAGAAATCCTATTTTCACAAAAACAGTCCAAGTGGAAGATATTTTTTGGTATAAGATATAACACTTAACTTGTATCGATATTGAATATCCAATGGTTTAAAAGTTCAATCTAACTCTTAATATTTGTCTTTATAAAGAGCAAAATTAGATAAATTCACCATGCAAAATTAGATATTTGTCTTTTTTGGTATAAGATGTATCACTTAACATGTATCGAATATCCAATGGTTAAAGTTCAATCTTGGTATAAGATATATCACTTAACATGTATCAAATATCCAACGGTTAAAGTTCAATCTAATTCTTGATATTGTCTTTATAAAGTGCAAAATTAGATAAATTCACCGTGTTAATATGAACAACGTTTTCATACAAATTGGTTTTGAGAAATCTCCTTCAACCCATTACATAACTCATAAAACTATTTATATGTATTTTTTAAATAATTCACATGACTTGTTAAAGGACAAAGTTTTGCTATAAATTTAGTTGTAGTCTAAGACTACAATTTCCACTAAAAAAAATTAACATGATAACATATTTTGAAAATTTAATCGTTGGATTGTATGTTTTTTATTCTCTTAATACACGTCAACTTTTAAACATTTAATTGATAACATAATATTGATTTTTGATCTTCTAAAAATGTTGCAAGCATGAAGGATATAAGAAAAAAATGAAATTCAATAATAGATTTGTCAAAATTTACATATAATAAGAAGATATTGAGTGTAGTTGTAACCTTAGGCTATAATTAAGTTGTTATCAAATTTTGTCTCTTATTAAATAGGTTATGTGACTAAAACTACATATGAATGGTTCTATCAATTAGTTGGAGAGTCTTTTTTTTCCCCTTATTTATAGAAAGAATGGTTAACATTTTCAATAAAACTTAAATATACTACACTAAAATATAGAAATCCAGAGTTTAGTTGAACCTCGAACCTATCTCTTGTAGATCCTCTGTATTTTAAATTTAGATTTGGATTTGTACGTGGATTTAAGTCCAACCTGATTAATCATATTCCAACAAAAAAAGTCCCACCTGAACGACACTAGTCTAAACTCCAAACATTGATTGTCCTAACATACCCAACCAATTGTGCAGGCTGCTTATTATGGTTTTGAAAGTTTGAAGTTCTACAAATTTATAAAGAATGATGCAATCAACATGATGGTTTAGAACAATTGGTCTTTCTTATTCTTCTTCTTCTTTTATTTCTTTTTAGCTAAGAGTTCCATTGTTCAATATACCGGGGCCCTCATAGTTTTGACTTTTCAAAATTTGACTTTCAAGTGTAACGCATATAAGATAACAGGTACCAATTCCACCACCGTCTATCTTTAGGAAAAACAAATTTAAAAAACGAGGAAAGAAAACCTGGTGGCAGCCTATTCTATAAGGTGCTAACAAAGTGGGTCGGTAGCAGAAAGAGACTTCAAAGCAGGCCCTATATATTCAATCATTTATTACTATTGCTCTCTCATATCATATTCTCAACCTTGCAAGAAACCTCAATTTGGAGTATGTGGTTTTCAAGTGATATCATGTCCCTGATCTCTTTGAAATCTTCATCCATCAAATTTGCTTTTTTCCTTGGTCATAATTTACGGTTTGTTTGTATGCCAATGAAAATGGTTCTCTATGATTTTGTTTTCTCATGGAATCAGAAATCCACCATCTTAATTGGAAAAAAATTAAATTAAAAAAAGTAAAAGGATCACCATATTATTATGGTAATAAGATTCTGAAATGATATTATGCCATTTTCATGTTAGTAATACTGTTCCTCCAAGTGCTTTTTTTTTTTTTTTTTTTCAGTGGAAAAGAAAAAGGAAACAAGCAATTCTCATCTCAAAAGGACAGCCAGAGATTTCATAATTCATTATTTACCTTTGAATCAAAGTCATATTAGTTTAGATGGATTGCTGGTGCCTCAACAAAAAACAAAAAAAAAAGGGAATCCTAAATGGGTTCTAACCTAAAAGCACATACCATTATTATGACCAAAAAAAATTGCATCTTTCTAAGTTTTTTGGCAAAGCTTTTCTGATCCATTAAGCTTTGTGGGTTTCTTAATGGGATGACTTTTCTTGCTTTATTCTCCTACATTCCTCTCAACCCACAACTACTTTCTTGGTGGATATCAATCTTTCTAGGCCATTTTCCCTTGAAACAAGGCTGTCAATATATACTTTCAACTTCAGTGGCTCTACTCATCTCAACATCAACTTTTGAAGGATCTTTTGCAAATTTATCAATCCCATTATCATGACGAGTGCTTTCAACCTATTAATCTTAATCATGATTCTTTCTAATTTATTCTAATTATTAAGACTAAACTACTAGCCCACCAAATAAAGAGAGAAGACATGTAGTATTATCCAAGACCAAAATGGAGTGAAGATATTATTGCCAAGGAGGATCCTGATTATGCTAGGTACAAATCATTCCGAAGTTAAAAAAGGATCCATTAGAAACATAAATAAATAAATAGTTAAAGTTAATAGACAGCAATAGAAAAATGCAAATACAAATTGGAAAATGACATTAGATTTCCTAAGTTTAGACAACTTTTCAAGCGGTTACTTTTTGGTATATCAGTTTATCCCTTGAATTACTAAAATATTTCTTGACAATAGCCCTTTCAACAAATTGTTTTTTTATTGGCACACAAATATTAAATACGAAATGAATTTCATGAAGTATTTACTATTTGTGCTGTAGGACAATTCTTCTCACATGCCATCCATTATTTTTTGATAAAGTCATTTGGAGCCTTTCTTGATTCAAGTTCATTTGTTTAATTTAGGCCACGAGATGACGAACTATAATTATGTTGGTGATAAAGGGTTAAATAAAAGCTAAGAATATCACATGGTAATGGTGTTGTGTTGTGTTGCCAATGCCAAATCCATTAATTTAAAAGAAAGATACAATACTACCCTAATGGCTATCAAGAAAGCTCATATTGTTGACAAGGGAAGCATCATTTTCTGTGATGCTCGGTTTACATATTCCTGCTTTTTAAAAAGTCTTCCCCATGTGTATGTGCAGCCAAGAATCATGGGTTCTCTATAATTGTGTATTGGTACTGTTCGAGCTGTAATTTCTGCCATTCCAATGCCACTACTTCATGGCTTAAACTGTGCTAGAAAAGATTTCAGTAAGGTCATGTTTGCCTGTCAAGTCCCACAGGGCCACATGGAATTGCACTCTGTTCTAGAAATGGTTAGCAAATCTATTCGTGAAGGACATGCTTAATTGGGCTGAAAATTTTCCACATGGTACGGTTTTTTTTTTGGGTGCCTTCTTCGTGGTCAAGTGCAAATCATGTGTTCTTCTGTTGTGGGGTAAGGGTTTGGAACTTAGAGAAAGTAGAGAACACAAAACATTGAAGAAAGAATCTCTAACAACATTTTAAATGGCTCTCCTAGCTTTAGTTTGAGGCTCTGGGTGCTTCATATTTACTGTTAATTCAATTGGGCTGATTAAGAAGGAAAAAAATCTGCCTTAAATGTTTGACTTGAACCTAATTTGAGGTAGTCTTTGTTCAGCTAGTATCTGAGTCTAATATGACACCTTTTTTTTTTTGGGTGTGTGGAAATTAAGTATTAACCCCTAATTTTATCCAGTGAGTCCATCATCTTTTACAGGTGACAATGACCAAAACAATGACTCATTAGACATATTAGTTAGGCAAAAGCTGAGGAAATAATAAAATTCAAGATTGGTACCTCACAATGGTCCCTACTAGAGCTTTTAATCCCTCAACAGCTGCAAATTTGTCCCTCCCACAACCATTAACCCAAAAGACATTCCAATAGGAGTGGCTGGAGTGGCTTGGCTTATCCTCGGGTTCCAGGAAAAAAATGTTTATTTGATTTGATTAGATTAATGCTTCATTGACACGCCACAAATAATATGTGATTATAGTAACGGGTCAAGGGATGCAGGTGGAAACTCCATTCATTCAACATAACGTGTTACGACATGTTGCATCTAAATACAAAGGATAATCCCAATAGATAAATCCAAATAAGAAATGACACCAACAATTTTAATTTTCGTACTCCAATCTACTACCTCCTAACCGATGTGGGTGCATGGTTCCATTATTTCACTAGATTACCATAATAATAGTTATATTGATAATTGCAATAATAATAATAATAATAGCATGGTTGATTAATTCCAAGTTTTGTAGTTAGCGTATGCTTACATTAACTTTTCCTTTTAAAGGGGTTTTTCTTTGATGTTATGAGTGTTCAATTTCTATTATTAAGTGCAATAGTTAGTACTGAATAGGGATAGAGATTTTGATATCAACTTTAGCTAAATTTCTTTGAAACCTCCATAAGCAAGTAGGCCCTCTAGGGTTATGTAAAGACAAAATATATAAGATCATGATTTGGCAACCTCTTAATTTTCTTAAATGATGATGCACACTTAACACTACCTAATAAGATTATGACCATGGCTTTCGGTACTACTAGACTTTTGTTTTTTCTTGTTTTTACTAATTTCTTAGCTCAAATAAAGACACCACAACCCTTCCAAATCCTATCTCCATAATCTAAATTTGAGTTTAGAATTTTTCAACAAAATGCAACTCACCTTGAGATCATATATAGAAAATTATTATTGTACTGCGCAAAAGAGTTGATAGTTTCAAAGCAAGGAGGGAAAGTGGTTGTGGATTTGTGTTTATATACAAAACAAAAGTGGATCGTATATATTTTGAATTCAGTCGGAGAAAAAAAAAATTAAACTGTTTGGTCAAAGTGCTAAGACTGTCAGGCAAGGATTTTTTTTTTTTTTTTTTGGAGATTAGATTGTCAGGCAAGGTTGAAATAGCACATAGGGATGATAGATATATAGAGTATCCTCTTTGGACCAAAATGCAATAAGTGAACGGTGTCGGCATTGCATAAAACGCCAAATATTAGGTTAAAGACTTGTTACTCTTGCACCCTATTATATAGGTTGTCATTACCATGCATTATTATGTGCATTCATGCATGCATTATCGGCCGATTTCGATTTTTTATTTTTTATTTTTTTAGTTTTTAGTTTTTGTGTGTGTATGTGTTTTCTGTGTCCCATTGTATATTTTTTTTACGATCTTTTTTTTTTTTTTTGTAACGTTTTATTTCTTTATTTGGACTGCAAGATACATGAAGATTTAAAGATATGGCATAGTGCTTGTATAATGAATAATAAATCTTTTAGTTGAACAATAACTTAATCTTCCTGATTAATTTTGTTCTGGCAGTACTTATTGGTATTAATATCAATATAAAGTCTCTCATCATTGTGTTTTTAATAAATTTCCCTTCTTACTTAAACTTTCTTTGATAGGCACTCAAGAATTTTTTAGAACAAATCCGGCTATCTACCCCATAATATAAGAAAAGTAGAAGGTCTTCAAATTTAATTTTGTTTACTTATATATATATGTGCCAAAATAGTTTCCATAATAGCAGGCGCACCACTTGAATTATATACCGTCAACAAAGATTGGATATCACGACTTTGTAGCATTATATATGCTGTGATTGCCGGGGGGGACTAGGGATTTAATTTTCAATTTGGTTAATTAATGGACTTTAATGTTACATGCATGTTAGAGACTCATGTCTGTTTGAAAAACTTATCTCTCTTTGATACAAACAAGGCTGCCTACAGTCAGGTCAATAAGAAATAAAATGGCACTATCATTTCAATTCAGGAAGAGAAATTTCTGCCTTTGTGTACGAATCTGTTCTACATGAAACAAAAATTGGTCTTGTCTTTATATTATATTTTATGTTTGATCATTTTAACATATTATATTCTACTGAAAACTTAGATTTCGGCAAAATGGAAAAGTGCTTCTAAAAGTTTATATATATATAATATTAATTTATTTATTACTTATACATGAAATGTTTGTAATTTTGATTTAACATATATTTTCTTACGTAAACAAAATATTTATATTCATCAAATAAATCTTTACATCTTTGTATAAAAAAAAAAAAAAGTAAATCTTGACATGTCTAAAAAAATACAAGTAAATTTAATAAAAATAAAATATAATTAATTTATGTATATATTAAATACACTTTAATTTAATGAGCAATGTATGACATAAAAGTAATTAGAGAGAAGAAAAAATGCATTACATGTTTTTAGTAAGAATCTAGGTGGGTATTATTGAAATTTAAATCCAAAATTATTGTTTTTACCAAAAATACAAGGGGGGGGGGGGGGGGGGGTTTAGAAAGTTAAGAGGGGCCAGGGCCCCCTAGCTAGCTCCCCCTACCTCTGCCTTTGTATTCGTAGATATACATAAAAACACATATTGTATGCGGATTTAATGCATAATACTTATAAAACACTAGTATACAGACATTCCTTTAAAATAAATTAAAAAAAAAAAAACACCAATATAGACAATAAAATTACACTTAGGTGAATAATTAACGATATTTTAAGGTTGAAAAGCTCATGAAATGATAGTATATTCAGAGGATTTTTAAAATATGAATAAGCGAATGTTGAAATTTTCTTAGTAAAATTTTCACTTGTATTTCTAATTTAATGATTTCTATAGTTAGATAAACTTCAAATACAGTTTATTGTTAAACTCATAAAATAATAAATTATATCAATTTTAAACATACAATAATAACCATTTTTGAATTACAAAAAACTTAGAGTTTAACTTGAAAACAATATCAAATAATGAAGTTTATTATATAATTATTTCCAAAATTTATCACTTATTCATTTATATGAAAAATAAAAATTAACTATATATATAATTTGAGCTTATGACACTCTTGAAGGGCAATATCAATAGGAAAGATATTATTTCTATATATATATTTTTAATTAAGTTTGACATATAAAACAAAAAAATATTATTAAAAAAAAAAGTCAAAACTGTATACACTAAATTTGGCATGTATCCCTAATCAAGTAGAAAGGTCAATTCTGCTATACACACCGAAAAAAAAGAAGAAAAAAAAGTAGAAGGTCAAATCAATTTAGAAGTATATAAATATTTTTTGAACTATAAGCCTTCTTTTTCTTTTTCTTTTTTTTGTTTCTGAAAAAGAAAAAAGCCTTCTATTTTTTTTTTTTTTGGGGGGGGGGGGGGGGTCCTATAAGAAATTTCTGAAAATTTTTGGAATTTATTAAAACGATTTTTTCTTTATTTCCATGCGACAATAATAAAAGCTTTAAAGAAAGAACTAAAATGGTTTATATTTTTTTATTTATTATTTTATGCTGTAAATGGTGTGTAGAATCATTGAACGTGAAGAAATGTGGGAATTTTCGATTAAGCTGATAGTGCAAGGGAATGTAAATTTGGAATCCTAGAATAATTAAGCAGATTGTATAAGGGAATTAATTCTGGACAAGATTTTAGGCAACAGAATTTTAGTTAAGTTTACGAAAATCCAATAACTGGAGAATGATTTAAACTAGGTTCTACCTCTAAACCACCATTGGAAGATGAAGAGAATAGATTTTATAAATGTCTATGATCTTATTGAACTTAGTGGTAGTCGTATTCTTATTGATGACAATAGTTGGCGTTCCTAAACCCTAGTCTCCATCTTTTCTCATGAATTTAAATAGAAATCTCTTCTTATGAAGAGGAAGAGGCACCTATATATAGTATATATAGCGTTTCCAAAAGCCATATATATAAGTTTTCACAAAATATTTTTACAACAGTGATGTGGCAAGTTATATATTATATATTATAGTTGAATTACAATCAAAATCTAAACCAAATACAAATAGGTTTTTATTTATAGTCTAATTTTGAACTAATTGCTTGTTTTAATTCTCTTAATTTTGATGGCAAGTGACCCATTTATAATACTTAATGCAATAGTTGAGATGACCACTTTACTCACCTAGGTAAGAGTCGTAAGGCGTTCTAATCATTACTATTATTGAATGATTTCATACATAAACATAAGTTACAACTAGGCTATTAATAGTAGATGATAAAATAATGTCAGTGTTAGCTTAAAATAAAAACAAATAAAAACCTATTAATTCAACTGTTATGAAAATTATTGTGTGGTTGCATTACTCATTACCTTTATAGGGTAGTAATAAATTTTGATGATACATACTGTCTTTACACTGTCTTTACGACTAGATTAATGATACACACCTATATACTCTAGGCATAAACAAGACGCAACCCAACATAACATATCTAACAAATAAATTAATTAATACTAACATAGAGAGAAGGAGATTTACATATCTCACTAGCTACTTCTAATATATTAATTTTAATTTGTACAATTAAAGCTATCTTATTTATAGCTAAAAAAACCGACCTTCTAGTTTGGGTTGTTGAAACGATCGAAGGTGGAAACCAGGCCTAATCCACCATGATGAAGCAAAAAAAAAAAAAAAAAAAAAATCACTCTTAAAGAGAGAGAGAGATAGGATTTGGATTTAAAATATTAGAACGTATAGTATAATTGATCAACACCAAACAAGTGGAAATAGAATGGGTCCATAGTAATAGTATATGTACTAATGGACCCTTTTAAATATGTACTAGATTTGTACTAGTTCTTTGTATTTTGATGTTTCCCAAGACCACATGTAGAGCACATGATGTGCCTGATTTGAATTTCATTGATAAGATACACAGAGCAAGAAGATCGTGAAAGAGTTGGGTCCCTTATGGATATTGTAGAAGACAAGTTACACCCATATTAATGATGCAATATATGGTTCTGTCAATGGATCGGGTACAAGTGTACCTGCCCTGGTCCTATGAGTTTAGCCCAACTATGATGTGCGTGGGCCCAAACTTGTTTTGTCAAATTTCATTCCGTTTTGGATGCTGAGATTCTGTCCTTCAAGAAGGTGAGAAGATGAAACGAGTAAAAAGGAGAAAAAATTATAAGTCAAAAATTTTTTTTTTTTTACTCATGAGAGATAATCATATATACACTAACTATAAAATTAAAATGAGGGTTGGTATTATATTACATGCTGTCACATAACCCAAAATAAACATTTAAACAAACGTGATGGACATGTGTTAAAAAAGTATTTCCCACTTTTGTTGATTGTAATCTTCTTCAGCTAATAAGTTCGCACTTCTATTGAAGAAATGCTAACATATTAGTAGAACCAGGTCGCAGTATCCCACTTTTCTATTATCATTTATGGAGCTGGTTTATAAGTAGAGAACTCTTGTGACTTATCACATTGGGAGTTCAAGATTGTTGGGTTTAAGGAGGGGTAAGTTCTATTGTTGTGGAGGCGATTTCACGCCATTCATGAGTAGAGTTTAAGTGAGTCAGGGACAACAACCACTCTTATGAACTCTCTTTTTTTATTTAGAAATATATATATTTGCACTTTTATTTGTGGGGCTGTCATATTCATTGCCACATCAGTCTGTAAGTTTTACTTATGCAGTATAACTTATAGTAACTTTAGTATTTTCCTTGCTATATGAGTGATAAACCTTACAAAATGATGCGTCAAAAAAAAAAAAAAACTTATTATATTGTTAAAGTGATATTAATCACATTTATTGCTATGCCAGTTTAAAAGAATATATCAGTAACTTTAGCATGTTCCTTTAGAGAGAAAGGTTTATACTCAAAACCTTAATTCAAAATTTTCTTTGAAAAATATTTAAGTTGGTGGATTTTATATTTAATATTTTTAGTCAATATTAGTATATTCAAGTGCAATGTATGAATTTGTCAAAAAATTTATATTTAATATTTAATATTTTTGATAATTTTGTTTTAAAAAATAGAAAGTTTAGATAACTTTCTTTAAGTGTAATTTTGAAAAATTTTATCTTTATATATAAGAAACAAGACAATAAATTATGTTTTCTTAAATAATTGAGTTTTCTAAATAGGATTAAGAATTTGGGTGGAGGGAGTATATGGATATTGTGAGTAAAGTATACTAATGTTTCTTCAGTTCAGTGGAGATCTAAGGTAATATATTGTAAATTCATAAAACCTATAACAATGACACAAAATGCCCTTAAGGGTCCGTTTGGTTGGAGGGGTGGAAAAGTGGGAGAATAGAAAATGGTGAGAAGATGAAAAAGTATGATGATAGAAAAGATTTTAATTTCCCTTATTTTTGTTTGGTTGAGAGTGAAAAAGTGAAGGGATGGAAAAAGTGAGTTTGTACAAATTTACGCATATACCCTTGTTAAAAAATAATACCCAATTAAAACCAAAAAAGTGATAAAAAAAATCAATCACCTAAATTTATTAAAAATAAAAATCATGTACAGAAAAAAAAATCACATCCAAACAAAAAAAAAATAAAAAAAACAAAAGAAAGAAAAAAGAAAAGAAAATAAGCACTGGATGAAGCTTGCCCAGTAAATCAAAAGAAAAAAAAAAGAATAGGCAACGTCTAGGAGGAAGGAAAAAAAAAAGTGAAGAAGAGCAACATAGACAAAGCCCATGAGCAACTGCACATGGGCATTTCTATCTAAAAATGATGCCCAATTTCTCCCTTCAGTTTTCTTCTCATTTTGGAAAGAAAACTTTTTGGTAGGCCTAGAGAGAAAACATTGGGGCCCCACAATTTATTTTCCTTCCTCCCCACCCAACCCAACACATTCCAAAAAAAAATTTCATTTTCATTTTCTCTCCAAAGTTTTTCATCCACCCTGTTTCACCTTTAAACAAACAACCCCTAAATGGCAGAAGGTCAATTAAGCTATAGTTCTATATATATATAACATTTGGTGTAATTTTAAATAATATTACGCTATTTAATAACTTTTTATTAGATTAATATTTTGAAAATCTCATAATTGGATTATATGTTATCTTTGTTACTAATATGAATGTAAAATTTTTTGTCAATCGAATGTCATTTATTATTCGATCAAAAGTCAATTTTACGTATAATTTTAAAATAAAAAGTATGAAATTTAAATGGTTGATAGCTGGAATAATTATTGATTTTAATCATTTTGAAAATTTGCAATCATGGAGGGTTGAAGAGAAAATATAATTCAACAATGAATTATCTTCGCACGTAGTAAAAAAATTTGAGTGGTGAAACAAATGTTTAAAGTTACATATATGACATTTAAACATTTGATATATGACAAAGTTATTGATTTTTGATCATTTTGATATTTTGCAAAAATAAAGCGTATAAGAAGAAAATGTAATCCAATAATAGATTAGTTGATTTTTACTTATAGTAAAAAATATTAGGTAGTATAATATTTCTTAAAATTTATTAAGTGTATCATTTCTTAAAGTTTATATATACAAAATGTGAGTACATGTAATTCAAATGGTGGGATTATGTATCAAATAGTAAATAATAATTGATTAGTATGTAATTTGACATGCCTATTAAAAATATAGAGTACATATAATCTTAAAGGTGGGATTTTCAAAGATTTAGAGTTCCCCAAAAAAAATGGATAAGATTTCTCTCCAAACTAATTTGGAGAGACACCTTTAAACTCCTATATATTTTTATTGGATGTGAATTTTGAATATCTAATCGTTGGATTATATGTTCTTTATATTTTTAACACGCATGTCAAAGTTCATTAAAATTAAATATTATTTACTATTCGAATAGTAAACTTATTTTTTATGCATAATTTTAAATCGCAAAAATTAGAAATTTAAACATTTTATTGATGATATAGTTATTGATATCTGATATTTTTAAAATTTTGCAAGCATGAAGGATATAATAAGAACATACAATCTAACAGTTGGATTTTCAAAATTCATATCTCCAATAAAAAGATATAAGAGGAGTTTGAAGATTTAGAATTCAATTTTTAGCTCAAGGAAGGGGGACTTATCAGTAATAGAGTAATTATCACGAGTTCTAGTGCTATCAATACACTATAAATCAGAGAGGGGAATGCATCGCGTGCTTAGCGAGGTTGCGAAAAACTAATTTGAAAAACCTAAAAAAGTCATGAAACCATTTTGTGTGTGTATATATATTTACTTTTATAGATTAAAATATATATTCTTCCTTGAATCATGAATATTATTATAAAATAGTGAATGAAAACAAGTATAATGTGATATTTTTCCCATTTAATTAAGGCCCCATCAAGAAGACCAAGATTGGAGGAAGATTCAAATAAAGGGAGGTCATCATCTCCATCTTTCAAGTTTCAATACCTTTTTTTTTTTTTGTCATGCTAACGAGTGCCTTTAGAACACTCATTAATAATTCATTTTAGGAAAGTTTTGATACTTTTTTTATGGGAAATAAAAAAAGCTATTAAAATATTAATTACTTTTTTTTTTCATTTTTCATAAAAATTTTCTTTAAATAGATTATTATTGAGTGCCCTAATGGTACTCATTAGTATTTTTCATTTTTTTTTTAATAAAAGTTTTCTTATAGCTATGTATTTACTAAGGTAGGTGAACAAGATAGAGAGGGAGTTGATTTGAAATAGGGATATGTGCAAAATAAGTGAGGGTATGAATAATAGAGGGTCAAGGGAGAGGGGCGCAGGCAACAAAAGCAACGTGGAGGCAAAGGAAAGTAAATACTGACACTATATGCTTTGGGGTGGGATGGTGGGAAGGTTGTACCATTAGAGACTTTCTTTGTTAATAATGTTGGTTGGGGTTGCGAGCGGGATATATGCCATACTTGAGAATTGACTCAAACCCACCCATGCCTATCTTCTCACATCATCTAACTCTCTATAGCTATCTTCCACACCCCAAAAGTTTTATAAAAATTATTAAAGTAAACAATCTCTCTCTAAAAAGTTAATATGCCCACTTCCCTTTTATTCAAAATCTCAATGAATCTGTCTTCCCGTTGAAGTTTCTATCTCTACTCTTAAATGGAAAAAAAAAATAAAAAATAAAAAATAAAATAAAAAAGTAAGTTAAAGTTTCAATCTTTTCCAATCACTGTACTATAGGAAATAAGTTTATATAGTATTTTTGTTTGTCTCTTATTCGAAGTTTCTTGACTCAGAAAACATGCAACAGAGATAGGGGTAAGGATGAGGATTCCTTTATCTTATTCTTATCACAGTTAAAAGCTCTTTTGACCCTGTTTACATGAAGAATATATGACTGTAGAACCACTAGCAAGCTACCTTTAAATTTTTTATAATTGTTTTGTGGAATTTATTCTTACTCTTGTCTTGTTTGATACTAATCATAATTGTGAGTTTTGTGTTAGCATAGGTATCATCGAATATAGGATATATGATTGAATTCTACCTTCATAATAAAAGAAACCAATTTTATCTTTGTCTAGTAGTAAAAAAAACAATTATTATGGAACACAAGCTATACCATATCATAAAATTTTTTTAAAAAAATACTGTCCTAATTCTAAAAAATGTGATTTTTATAGAATAGAATATATTTATTCAAGTTTGAAAATTATTAATGAAAAAGTTGGACAATGTCTTTTTTAATAGTTTAGAAAAACTTTTTGTGGCTTTTAATAGGTGCAGCATCAAATATGAGTAATATTAATAATAATACTTCTCTTCTCTCGTCTAAAGATTCCAAATGGCTCACAATAAGCGGTGTGAAGGTTAGACATTCCGTCGCTATTCGATACTAAGATATTTTAAAGAACCATTCTTTAGCGGATAACTTGATTAGTCAAATTTGGATGATCACTATTGAAAAGGACATGGCAGGTGAGAGCTAGTATATAAAATGCTTTAGATTTGAACTCCTTTGCTCGAACGGTACAGAAGATTGCTCTATCGCTTTTACTTTTTTTGCATGACAATCTTGAATGAAACTTAAAGAAAATAAGTTTTGAAACATGACAAGTGCCCCCACATGGCATAGAATTCTATTTGTTTAGCAATTAAAGGTGGGTTTACATGTTTAAGTCTCATCACTTCAGGCTAAAAATATGGGTTTCTTTAGAAAATGACTTGAACCAAACGTGTCACACTTACCCCCTATTATATGAAAAAGACACAAGCAATTTGAATATAACCCCCTTATAATCAAGCCAAAACTCATGGGAAAAATCCTACTCTAAAAGAGCCCCTCAACAAGAATCAAAGGAAAACAAACAAGAGAAAAATGAAAGCTATGGATTCGCTTATTCCATCCAACACCACAATGATACCTTCACATAGAGGGAGTTATCTATTATTGGTTTCACTGTGTAACATTTATTTACACTTCTCACATGCAACTTCCTATAAATAAAATATGTTATTTAAAAGAAAAGGAAAGGGGAAAAAAAAAAAAAAAAAAAAAAAAAACAATGAAGATGCTAAAGATTTTCATGTAGGTACCAGTTCTGAGTGATTATTGTTTGTTTGCAAGCTTTGTTGGATTATTCCAACTTGAAAAGCTGTGAGAATCATTCAAGAGAGAGAGTGTGTGAGAGTGAGGCTATCTTTCTTGGTTCTTTGTTATTGCATGTGTATCTGACGCGTGAACGTTATTAATGCGTCTCGTTTTCCTAGAGAGAGAGAAAGTTAGAGAAAGTGATGCAAAGCCAAAGACTGATCAGAGAGAGATAATAGAGTTTCTCTTACAATTTCACATTTTCACACGTCTCTTCTGAATCTGATAGTATTAGCAAAGCATCGTTGTTATTATAATAATTATTATTACTATTATCATCAAGATATTGCTGATGATCCAATCCATGCCATACCTTATGTCTACCTGAAGAGGCAACTATATATGTAGGAAATAGGAATCCTAATCCTCTGCACCCCTTTTCTGTGGTTCGCATGCATGCCAACAACAAATTCTTCATCAAATTTTATTTATCTTAAATTTTTTTTTTTTTTTGAGCCAAAGGAATATACATATATATACATATATATTCTTTCTTTTTCTTTTTAATTGCATAGCCTTAACTTAGATTAGCTAGCAACCTTTTCTTGAGTAATTAATGTTCACTATTTGAAACAAGAATAGATTTCTACCAAAAAAAGGAAAGAAATAATAAGAATAGATTGTTCCCCATAAGTGTGTTCATAATTTAGATCAAGAAAAGATTGACGTGTCTTTTCTTGTTGACTTTAAGCTTAATATGATTTTTTTTAAATGGTTCTATTTCAAATTAAACAATTAATATGATAATGTACCACTTGCAAAAGCCACACAATCATGATTAATTAAGAATCTTACGTGGCCAAGATGATGGAGTTTTCATCTAATTTTCGTAGTCTTAATAAACTCCAATAAATTGTTCTAACCCCACAGAAGAAAAAAAAATTCCAATTTATAAATCGCAAGTCGGTTAGCTTGGTCCACCAATTTTTTAAAAATGTTTAAAGGTCTGCTTGATTTCTGGGGTTGAGCAAGACACGATATGGTGGAAGTAATGAGAAGAGTACGGTCTAAAAACAACGAAAGGGTTACGACAAACGTTGTTGCATTCCTCAACGTAGCACTGATACAAAAAGATGTGTTTACATTTTGCCCATTTTCAAACTTTCACTAAAGATGTTGCATTACTCTCTTTTTCTATTTCCTAGTTTCATTTCAAAACTATATATTTATATATATATATATATATATATATTTTTTTTTTTAAGAATGTGAAAACCAATGGCAATGAATAATTAAGAAGAAAAACACCTGAAACACAATACATTTACCTTGACAGTTTCGGAGGGTATGTTTTAGAAAAAAATTTGTTAATTAATTTCATCACAAAAGTATTCATAAAATGATATTTAAAGTATGGAATAAGTCAATAAGACTTCCGGCATGATCATACTAAGGCTAAGAGGAAAACTTTCCCACAAAAATTAATAGCTTATAAGCTAAGTATTAAAAGTTTAGTATTATTTTATGTAATTTTATTTTGAATGTGAACCGAGCACCTTGAATCCAATGTTAAAGTAGACTATAAGTTTAATTCATTTTCTTGTCGGAATTGAAGCTGGTTCACAAGTTGTTATTATTGTTGTTATTATTATTATTATTATTATATAGTAAACTCTAATTTTTTTTTTATTGCTTCACAAAACTATACTAATAATTAATGACTAAATTATTGTTGGTTCATATAATTAGAGTTACTAAGAAAAAAAAATTTGTTTATAAACTTATAAAATTCAAATCCACTAACCTTGTGTATATTATTAAATTTTATTATAAAACTTTAACTACAAAATGTGCTATTGATATTATCATAATAATTTTGATATCTTAATGAACTTATTTACAAAATTACACAATCCAATCTAAATTGTGTGTGTAACTATCACCCTAGCTATACTTAACCCTATACTGTTTGTTTTATTGTTAAATTTAACAAAATTTAGCATTGATAGACTAATCTACTCATTTGTTGACTGTTTTGGAGAGATGGGCAATTTGGTCTTTCAATGTTAAAATTTTTTTTCATTATTAATACCAAAACAAATGGTAAGGGGGACATTGAAACGGAATTATAATTTTGCGTGATCAATCGTGCATTCCAATTGTTCTAGGGGTTAAGTTTAATCAGGGTGAAAGATTAGAGTAGAAAAATGTAATTTTTCCTAAGCAATTGTTGGATTCAAGTTACTTTAAGTGTAACTTTAAGTAATGTTACATTACCTAATAACCTTTTATTGGATTAATATATATTTTAAAAATCCTACCATTAGATTACATATTTTACGTTTATTATATTTTTAACACGCATACCAAATTTTATACCAATCAGATGTTATTCATTATTCGATCTCAAAATCCATCTTATATGCACAATTTTAAATACAAAATTTTGAAATTTAAACATTTGATCGATTACATAGTTATTGATTTCATATCATCTTGAAATATTGCAAGTATGTAGAATATCAGAAGAAAATCTAATCCAATGGTTATGCTTGTTTATATATATATATATATATATATCGAGCCTCATATTCACGAACTTATTCACAAACACATTGTTATGCTTGACCATGGTTTGTTTAGTTGTCAAACTAAATATAGGCTAACCTTGACTCATTTGCTAAATAAACGAATATAAAAACACTTTTTTCTCGAAATGAGTTTGAACTATTTATAGACAGCTTGATTCATTTATTACCTCAGAAATTAACCTTTTATTTTAATTTAGTGATTGCCTGAAAGCACCTCTAAATTTTATGAAAAAGGGTTTCTCTTAATTGAGAATCCAAATTCATCCCCCCTTACGTTTGGAAAATTATGGTTTGAAAAAGACAATTCCTCCCTCCCCTCCCTTAAGGAAGAAGTGGAAAGTAAAGAGATAAAAAGGGGGAAGCTAGTTGAAATAATTATAATATTCCATGGGGCAACTTTGAAGGAGAAGAGAAACTTTTCTTGTTTGCATCTAAAGCCAATATAATGCCAATTAACATTAGTCATTCCAAAGAATTCCAACCCACGGCTTCAAAGCTTGATTCCCTACCTATTCTGGTCCCCATGATGGAGAAACTTTCAAAGAGAGAGATAGAGAATCTGTGTTGTGATTAGTAGCATATTTTGCTTCTAAGTGTGGACAAGGCTAATTCAAAAGGGGGTGTATGGGTCGTGCCTTATGCTCTCACTAGTGGTTAGAATGAAAAGGTTGCTACAACCATGATGGTTGGCTTTGCATCATAGTCGTGGGTAGCTACTCATCATTTATCCATTTTATTAGCTGCAAATCGCTTTCTTTATACGTGTTTATCAAGTGTATTCTTCTTCATATTCTCCTTACATAATTGTTTGTTCACCAATATAGAGGAAAACAATTTTTATTTGCTAACTTCCTCATTAATTGCTAAATTTCTTTATTAAGACCATGGTGTGAACTTACAATTAATTAACAGAAGGCTGACATGATTCTTTAGGATTTTACTCCCATAGACTTATATCCCTATTTTCAATATTCCATTTGATTTCATCTTTAATATTCACCTTTAAATAATCTATATTTTTTGTATTAAAAATATGTGTTCCCTTTATCCAATAATTTATAACTTAGTTATACCCAACATAGGATTTCGTCATATCACCACCGTTTGTTCTTATCTTCTAGGAGTACATGGAAAATTACTTAAGATTATGATTTTAAGTTCTTCAATTAGTTTGTAAAGTTATCCTTTTCTATTTCTTTTTCTTTTCAACATTGTGCATCATGGCTTCCATATGCAAGTAATCTAAATGATTTTTCATCTTGATGAGGTCAGTATGGCCAAATTCAAGTGTTGAGATGACGAATACTCTCTTAATAAATAATTACAAATTTTCTAAAAAAAACAAAAGAAAAGAAAATCAATTTCAAGATGGTAATATCAATGAGGACGAAAGAGAGGTGATCACAGATCAGGATTGAAACACTATGACATATGGGTATTCCTTGCAAAAATAATAATTTCTTAAAATTTTAAATTCTAGCCCCCCCTCCCCTCCAAAATAAAAAACAAAACCATGAAAGAGACTCTAGGTTTTGCACACATTGCTTGAACAAGATTTTCAAGACCTCAACATCGAGTCATCAACGTATATGGTGTCCCAACTCCCATAGCAGAAACAACTAGTCACTTCTGAAGCCAAATTATTCAATGATCGGCAACCAAGTAAGCAACTCCTCGTGGATCGATCACTGCATGTTGCTAGCACCCATAAATTTGAAGATAATGGATTTTTTTTTCCTTCACTATTTTTGGTAGTATGAGATTTATGAGGTGGTTTTTACTTTTTACAACAATTTATAAGGTAAGTTTGAAGAAATTACCTTATAAAGGTGGTTTGTGGTCAGTCACCCCAAAAAAGTTGATAGGATCGCACGATATATATATATATATATATATATATACATGAGGGTAGGCAATTTTCAAATTAAATTTGATTCACAGAAGTAAAGTGATCTATATCTTTATTTATATTAAATTAGCTCTTTCATAGTTTAACCATTACAATGAAGTGTCATGTGACTTCATTAAATTATGACACAAGCAAAAATGACAACGGAAACGTTATTTTTTAAATATATAATTTTATAAGTTAGAGAATGGGAATTTAAATCATAAACATCTTTGTTAGAGACATTGAAATGTGCTAATTGAGTTACTAAGTTAGCCATAACAGAATGGTTACTAAAAATGACTTAATTAACTTGATACGTTTACAACTTTTTGGATATTACAATGGAATTTTCAAATTTCTGGGGTTAAAATTTCAGGGGCCCAAAATTTTTTTTGCAAATATATATATATATATATTTAACGTATTGAATAATCTAAACTGCATATAAAAACTACTGATCATTAGCTTGATCATTTTGATGTGCTTTCCATTGAATTGTTCAAAAACTCTTTCTGAGAAACTTTTAAACTTTGATAATTTATAAATTTCTTTTAGTGGGCCGGATGTTGCTTTATCATAATTTCTCCTTCACTTATATTATGTTTTCTTCATCATTGAGGGAGAATCAAGATAGACACCATTTATCTAACCTTTTATTTTTATAAAATCTATGATCACGTCAATTATTTCGGATATTGACACTTGTTAGTCTGGTCTTCCAACATGTATTTGACAATTATCATTCAATGGGAACAATTTTGAATATGCTTTTTATAATTATAAAAACCTCTATAATAGTACTTCCCCATTGTTGTAATTAAAAATAAAAAATAAAAAAGCTTTTTATAATATAGAAAAAGTGAACTAAAAGAAAGATGTTAAATAGGAAAAAATTAGGGTTTTTTTTTTTAATTTTTTGGTGAGAAAGGGAAAGAGTTAGTTAAATTCAAATTCTCTCATGAAGAGGCCAAGCAATGTAAATAAATTAAAATTTCAAGTGTATTACACATTATAACTACTCCATATAAGTATAAATTTTGAGAATTTTAAGGGAATCAATGGAAAACATGAAATTAAAGTAGACTTAGAGCCACTAATTAATCATTTTCCATACGACGAATTTGCTACACTCAATTGAGTTGGTTAACAAGTTACAAGAAAATCACCTCTAGGCTCCAGGATACAAGTTAAGCTTGGATTCTAGAAGTAGCAATTTTGAAAATTTATGTGAATTTCTCCAATAGTCTGCAAAATTTGTAAAAATGTTAAATTCATAAAAAATAACTTAATATGGATGATTATTTATAATCAATTTAAGAGTTATTGTCATTGAAAATTCACATTTGAAAAAGTCACTATAGTTGGAACAAGCACTCCACTTGGCTATTACTAGATGTTAGGGACTTAAAAGGGTTCTTTTCCCTTGTCTTTACGCAATATTATGCAAAAATATCATATGTTGTAATCGAGCGACATGTCTATCTTGCTCGAGCAAGCTCTTCAAAAATTTCAAGTCCGAAAGCTCACCTATCCCTTGTTCACTTGTCCCTCACTTGAGCAAGGTCAAGTAAAAAAGTTTGCATATCCTTTGCTTGTATCTTGCTCAAGCAAGACTCCTAAAACACAATATTATTTCTTTTAATCATTCTTCCTTCTTCTACCACTAAAGTAGGATCACTCGTATTACACCCTACATGCATATGCACACACATAAAACAATCCCACAAGGATTGTACCATCCATGTTGAACTTAAGTTGACACTTTGTCATTCATAAAAGAACATGTCTTTCAGTTTAAACATAGCCTTAGATAATCTCAACTTCTCAAGACCCCATGAAGTTAATGGTGGCCGAAACTTAAACCAAAATTTTTAGTCTCACAGCCAAAGAAAACACACACACAAAAGCATACTATACAGATTACACTAGAAAATTTCATATTTAATTTGATAGCATTGTTTTGACCTTGTGATACTTTCTGGATTAATGATAATTTAAAATAGAAAATCCTAACTTTTGTTTAGATTTTTTAGAAACGATACTACTTCTATGGTCACATAGGTGAAATTCCTCCTTATATCCTTGTTTCACAGACGGATAAATATATTTTGAACATCATTAAGGGTATTAAAATCCACCATCCATCATGTAACAGTAAGAACTAAGATAAGTGTTTATAGTTTTGGTTCTCAAAAATTGTAAATGATCTCATCAGGAATTCAGTGACCCAAAGGGGACCAAGAATTAGATTGGTTGGCTAACTTGTCATTCTCCTAAAAAAATTTTTTTTTTTTTTTTTTGGTATAAGATATTTTTCAAAAACCATTTTTTGGGGAGACGAAAGATCTATTGAAACTCTAAGTTTATTTTATTTTATTTTTTCTATTAAAAGTATATTGAGATAGATCCTAGCTAAATTGGATGTGCATATGTGTTAAAGTTAAAATTTTCGATCTTCTTGTTAATATCATCAATTCATCTTTCTTTTTCTTTTTCTTTTTTCTCTCTCTCAAAATTGATTTTTTATTTGAAATTAGGTGTCATATAGTATATAACAACCCAATCTTGTTCATACAAGAGAATTTGGGCAAGCCTCTACATGTAGAGCCAACTTTGACAAGGTTTATTTTAGATTTGCTTTGCTTATTTATATATGGTAAAATTATCTCTTGACTTATGCGTAATTAGTTTGATTTATGGGTATGTAATATATGATTTTGTGATTTTTTTTTTTAAAAAAATGAATATATTATATAGAACTCTAATTTATTTTCTATATGAATAGTGATTTTTAATGTATTAGAAAAATTTTGAGCATATAATAAGATAATAAATATTAATTTGGTTTCATTTGTAGTTATTTATACATTTTCGAATTTCTTGAAAAAAATTGGTTCATCCTTTAGCCTCAAAGGATGAAATTCTAACTTAACAAGAAGGATAATTATGGCATAAAACCTTTTTAAAATGAGGTAATTATTTGTTTCTCAGAAAACAAAAAAGAGGTAGTTATTTGAAAAGATCATTTAAAAGTAAGATTTATTAATCTTACAGAATTGTATAGGCTTTATTTGTTTTTCCAATGAAATGAAGGCCTCATTTACACTTTTCTCAATTTTATATTACATTGCACTCCTAATCTTGTAGCACCGCTACACTTTCCCACAAACAGTAGAAGTTTTATGGAAAAAGCAAACTGAGTTCGTGGATTCTTGTGGTTCCCTGGAGGAGGATTATTTATAGGAACCAAATTTGATGACAAACATATTTAGAATTATTTTTTTCAATTTATTATTTGATAATTTATAAGATTATTTATGTGAATTATTTTAACAAATTATGTGATTCAAATTATACATGGAAGATATTTTCAATCACCACATGATAGTTGAAAAAAGATAGCTCTAAACGTGTTTAGAACCAAATCTTTCCCTATTTATAGAACCTTTTTCTAACTCTTAGTTCCTACAAGGCTAAACAGTTAAATTGTATTTCCATTTTATATCTGTTATTAATTAATGTGTTGAGGATTGCATTGTTTTTTTTTTTTTTTTTTTGTATTATATTTATAATTATTGTAATTACATCTTGATTTAACTAAAAAAGTAACAGATTATGAGTATTCACTCATTTTCCAAATATAGAGGAAGAAATTTGTTCATTTTAAAGATAAATGGGAAATTGCGAACTATTTCAAGAATAGAGGGATAAAAGTTTTTCCCCCAAAAAAAAAAAAAAAAGCAAAAATTTAAACTTCTCTTTCTATATGATATGAATATGATAGTGAATTTTTTGTAGTCTATAATAATTTAAGTCAAGCAGTGTCTTAAAGATAAAAAAAAAAATTTAAACTTATTTTTCCCTTGATTATGCGCAATGCGCATCACACGGGCCAACCCCCAATATTAAATTTCTTTTTTCATCATGCACAAAACATAGAATGTAGTAATCATCATATACTCCATATATTAAACGTGGTACCGTACATATTGTATCATATATAATTTCCCATCAATTGATTGGAGTAAAAAAAAAAAGAAAGAAAAAGATCATATATGGTTTCTTTAAGAATTTGGTTGACCATTTAAGCTACATTTAAGGTGGAATTTTTTTTTCCAAATAACCTTAAATATCAAATAATCTCGTTAGTTGTCATGTTTCAAAATAATGTGGAAAACTAGCATCGAGTGTTTAAAACTCAAGTTTCAAGATAAAACTCGAGTTTCTAAGTCTCGATTTGTAAGTAGTGGCATCTGAGGTGGAAAAATATCCACGTGGAACTCGAGTTTCACCGTTTTATTTTTTCCTACACATTCTTCTTCCTCGCGTTCTTCTTTCTTGGGTTTTATTTTTTCCTTCTTCTTCTTCGTTCTTCAACGCTGCAGATCTGAAGACCAGAACATCCAATCGCTCACCTTGTGTTCAATCGTTGAATCAACCAGATCAGCTCACCCAGCATTCAATCGTCCAATCAACCATATCATCTCTTCATTCTTCCTCTATTCTTTAGAGCTCCAGATCGTGCCTCTTCAGATCTGTTCTTCCTCTGTTCTTCTTCAGATGTGATGTTCTTCAAGTACAAAAGTCAAGTCTTAGAGACTCGGTTTTGCTTTTTGGAACTTGAGTCTCTAAGACTCGAGATCTATGTGGCATCATACTGCCAACTCACCAAGTGGGAATCGAGTCTTTAACCCTCGAGTTTTAAATTGAAATCAAGTCTATAAAACTTGAGATGCTAGTTTGCTACATTCTTTCAAATGCATCTTAACTTATGATATTCTTTCTCCTCACTATGCTAGTCTGCACATTCCTTCTTTAAGGTGTCTTTGGCAAATTAGAACTAGAAATGGCTTCTAACAATCATTAAGATTTTTTTTATAATTAACAATCATGAAGATTAATTATGCAAACTACAATCATGATTCATTACATTAGTTTTTTTAGACGTTTCTGGCATGGATTGTTATTTCATGAAGTTAATATGTAAAATATTTTTTTTTTGAATTTGTTGCCGGGAAGGGACACCTTTGAAATTATTATTATTATTTTAGATAGATATATATATTTTTTTAGAGACAGAAAATTTCAACCTATGGCGTCCGCTTCTAATGACAACTCTTTATCATCAGACCAAGACACCAATTGGTTTTTAGTGTAGGCGGAGATTGAACTCGAAATTTCTTATTCAGCTATCAAAGACTTTAACAATTAAGCTATCTGAAACCACTATATAGGTATCTTTGATATTGCTATTCCTGTTTCCTAATTCAATCTTACACTAAATGACACAGAAGTCCTAATTATATGGCAATGTGGCATACATTATTTATTGTTACCACAAGGACTGCGAAGTAATTGTGCACCTAAATGGGCCATTCAAAATTATTTTGTGTGTTTCTGGTAAGAGTTATTATAAAGTCAGTATACCTCAAAGTTGGTCCCAATATGCAGATGCAACCCTTAATTTAGCAGTGTGTGTGTGTGTCAGATTAGGCAGCAAAAACATTGAGTACCTTCTCTATTGGTAGTATACATGTATATGGAAATTTGTGTGACCCATTACAAAAAAAAATTTCATTATAATATGCGTGATGTGATGGGTTAGTAGGATTCTATTAATTTGATACCTCTGCTGATGAGATCCGTTGGATTAGGGGACCACTGATTTTTGTGATTTTATGACTTTTGTTTTTAACCAAAATTGCTTCACATTCGTGATGCCATGGAACTTGCAGTGTTTTCTACTTTTCTTTCCCATGACAATACAGCAGAATGTAATAAATTTGGAGGTTTTTTATTAAATTCCAATGATAATGAAGGAGATCTCCAGTCAGGGTCAACTTTATTGTGGACCCTTTTTTTCGTGGCAATAGAAGCTTTCCCATCATTCAATTTTTGGGCCCGATTCTGAATTTGTTACTTTGCTTGAAATTTTTTCAATTTTCTGACTATCCAAATTGGTTTAGAATTGAATTAAAAATGCCTAATATCTTTTATCTAATATCAAAATTTTCATTTTACTTTTCTCTAATTTTGAAGCTGTCAAACTCATTTTTGCTTTAGAGAGAGAGAGAGAGAGAGAGAGCTTCTCAAGTTTCCTTTTGGCCAAGTTTCCAAAAAATATTCACACAAAAATAAAAAAAAATCCAACCCCAGATATTTAATGATATTTTCTTGTGTGCATTTCTTTTCTTTCTTTTTGATTTCCTGACTTTATGTGCATTTTTTTTTTTTTAATATGGATGGGACCACTCTATGTAACCCGGCTCCAAATTCTACGAGCATATATCAATTCCCATCAATGTAAGATATTATTATTATTATTTATTTTTTTTTTTGAGAATCATCCATCAGCTCCAAGGTAAGGTAATCAGAAAACAGAGTACGAATGGTATAGCTGTATAGACACAATACACAATAAAAAAAAATGTTAAAAAGAGTTCATGGGCCCTATAGATAGAAAAAGATAGTTCCAAAGTTTTTCCTACAATGAATTAGGAAGAGCGGTTGGGTTATTGTGTTGCAGTGTAATAATAAGAGGGTTTGATTCTTTTGCTGTCAAATACAAAGAAAACCACCCCCACCATGCACCACCTAGCTCATAGTCATAGTCCCACCCCACAGTCTGATGTTGCTTCCTCATGAGCCTCTCTCTCTCTCTCTCTCTCTCTATCTTTTTTTTTCTTTTTTGACACATCTCTTTCTTCTTGTGACTCAAATTATCATCATCAGAAGAAACTGAGGCCAAAGTGTACTAACCCCCCCACCACAGACTCATAAATTATAGCACCACCCACCTCTCCTCCCACTGACAATTTTCATAAATAAAACTCTACCTCCAGTCTTGCATGCATCATTATTTTTTTTCTTCTTCATATATATATTTAATTATTTAGCTTCGAATACATATATATCCTGTACACACTTTCGAGGTGGATCAGTGATGAGTCCTTATTGGATTGATGTCACTCACTGGTTTGAATCATTCATTCTCTAGTTTCTCTTTCTTTTTTTTCCCCACCACATATAATTAGTTTCAATCCTTTTTCACTTTTTGGCCTATTCTTTTGAAAAACAAGAGCACAAATTTATTGAATAACCACTCCTCTATTTCGGTACAGAAATAAGAAGTCCTCTAGTTATATAATTTATGTTGATTTTTGACATGACATGCAAGGATTGGATTGTTGTACAAATAATGCTAAAGAAAAGGGAAAAAAAAGTACAAATAATGCACCGCATTCTTTGTCTTATTATAAAGATCCCTCAGGTAAAAAAGTTGAAGAAAACACAGGATTTATTTTCATATATAGATAATATCAAGGAAATTAATATATAGAAGCCTGTCGGCACTGATTAAGCTATTAATTAATCTATGAAATCTTATTAGATTAAGTAAAAAAAAAAAGAGTGGCATATCAAACCCTTGCAAAACTACCCATGTCTGTGATTTATAACTTAAACAATGAAACTTGATGTTATGTATGACCCCACTTCTGCTAATTATGATCAATCATCAAAATAATAGAAAATATGGAACTAAATCTTACTCTCTTGTTTTTTTTTTTTTTTTAATTAATCGTTATAACAAGTGGTTAAGTGAGAATTGGAACCCTACTTCTCCTTGTAAAAGAGATCAAATAATGCCATTGAGTTATGAGGCTCTTAGTGGAAATAACTCTAACTCAAATAATATCAAAGTTATATAATCTATAATCCATAATATTGTGCCATAAAGATTTTTAAGACCTCACAATTTTATACATCATTATTCTAATACATGTAGTTTCTAATTGAAATTAAATATTATTTTATATTTAAACCTTCAATTAAAAATTTGGTGCATCATATATTTTTTTCTAAATGGTAAAATATATAGCTATATATATAAGCATAATCTTAATAAATGTCTACTAAGAACTACAAAAATTATTAAATTTTATATGTAGACAAAAAGTACTAAAGAGAAAAAATCATTTTTTTTAAAAAAAAATTTAGAGGAAAAATCATATAATTAGATTTTGTAATCCTAATGTAAAATTATTTGTGAAAGTTTGAAAAAGTAATTGCTTAACTCAGATGACGTAGAGAAAATGGTCCATACATTTTAACGAAAATTGCGGCTCCATCCTGTGAAAGTAGAAGTCAATTCGTTTGTTTTCCTTGAAAATTAACAGAGAGAAGAAAAAAGCAGTGGATTTTGCATTAAACAAGTTAATTAGCATTATGTCATAGAAAAAAAAAGGGATGAATTATTAGTGGCTTTTTAAAAGAAGCCGTAATTCTTCTTCTACTTTAAAAACAAATTTTAAAAATTAAAAGGATAAAAATCCTATAAAAAAAAGGATAAAAATAAATAACAGAAGGACTTATACTAGAATAGAATAAACCATTAAAAAAAAAAGTCTAACATTTATTGAGCACTAATATAGGCATGTTTCAAAGTTTTAAGGACCACTTCATCAATTACGTGAAGTAAAATTTACAAAAAAGTAAATCGTAATAGGTTTATAATTTATGACAAAAGAAGATCAAAATGTATTTATTGATAATCAAATTGCAATTAGTGTTGAAAAAGAAAGTAGAGGCAATTGTAACCACCATCATTCGAAGTGTTTAATTAGAGTAGCATTTCTAACAAAAAAAATTAATGTTAAGTGGGAAATTAATTGCACCTATCATAGAAGAGATTAGAGCTGTATGTCCGATGACTTTGAGGGGTTTCAAGCCAATAATTCAAATCAGCTAATGATGCAGTTGATTAAGTGCCAAGTGGCCTGTAATCTTAATTACGATGTAGAATGTGCCCTGTTTATACTTTGAGAAATGCTAACGAGTGCCCTTAGAGTACTGGTTAATAATCTATTTAAAGAAATTTTTTATGGGAAATGAAAAAAAAGTAATTAATATTTTGATAATTTTTTTTATTTCCCATAAAAGTGGTATCAAAATTTTCTTTAAATAGATTATTAACCAGTGCCCTAAAGACACTCGTTAGCATTTTCTCTATACTTTATAGAGGTATCACTTGTCCCATCCTCCCTCTCTCATTCATTTTGTCAACAAATGGTCCGCATTAGTTGTTTGTTTAATCAATATAAGTGAAACTTAGTTACAAATCCTTTTTAAGTGTAGTATATTATGTTATAAATCAAATTCATAGAAATTATTACATTAAATTTAATAGTTTAGTAAAGATAAAATTATTTGTAATTCATCGATCAATATAACAACGTATTTAATTTTAATTGAGGAACCTAATGTACAACACATAAGGAGTTGTAACTAAGTTTTGTCTAATAAATATTATTGTGTCTTTTTTTTCTTTTTGAGGATCACATGGTATTTTCTTAGAAAAATATTAAAATCATTATCATATTTTCTATTAAAAAAAAAAACTTAAAAACTGACATGATAATAAATGTGATTGATATTACTTTAACACCATAAAAAAAATATTAATACCTTTTATGAATAATGACACATTAGTTTGTAAAGCTTATTTAGTATGTTAGGTTGGAAAATCCTAGTGCCAAAAAATGTCAAAATTTGGTTGTCAATAAAATTGTGTTAGGGTTGAGCATGGGTTAGAAATTGCTCAAAGACTACAAAGTTGATCAATATGTTTTTGTGATTTGATATTGTAATTATGATCAATATAAATTATTTTTGATACCTGCGTGGAATTCATAATAAGCTTATGCAACAAATCTGAGTTAAAACACATTTTTTAGAATAATATTTGTAATATTCCTAACACTACTCTATTTTTAAATAACAAAAATATACAACATATTGATTCTAATGGTGTATATATATCTTCAATTCTTCCCCTCTTTCCTTTCCCAATGGTCAGACATAAACTAAAGAAACTACAAATTAAGTCCGTTGTGGATGATGTGTTCAGCCACAATTTGCAAATGGAAAATTTTGGGTAAAATAGTTGAGTCATAGTTAAGTTGCCATCTACCATTGATTTTGTGAATGATTTTGCTATGGACAATTTGAAATTTCCATTACCTTGGTTGTTAGCTCAGATGATATCCATGAAAGATAATATAGTATAACATGTAGGATATAATACACCTAGTTTGCAATAATTGTTATAAACGATGGGTTCGTAGCATTCCACTCAAACTAATTTCGTTGAAGTGAAAGAAATCATGAATAAAAGATCTTCTAAACCATAATGGAGTATGTAAGTACAAAAATTGGCTCGTGCAAGACAATTGGGTATTTCAGAATACCACTAAATAAACAAGAATTAACAATTGTCAATCTTGCCAAACACATAAAACTTTTTGAAAATTAAAAAAAATAATATTACTATTACTTTTTTTAATTAAATGTTGATAAGATTGTGGATTGTGAACTTGTGATTAGGTATAAGGTATGGTTAGGACTTACTTTGGACATAGAGATAGAGTGCTTTTGGCTTTTGGTGTGGTGAAAAAAGGGTGTTAAATTATTAATTGGTAGTGGGTATACTATAGAGGTGTGGTGGAGGAAGAGAATTAGTGAGGATCTTACTACGTTAGCAAAAAAAAAAAAAAAAAAAAAAGCCCAACAAATTAACCATAAAGAAATAGAGAAAAAAAAATTTAAAGAAAAAGAAAAATGAAATGTTGTGTTTGGAGTGTGTGGTCAAGAAAATAGATGGGGAATGGTTGGGTTACGATTTAAAGAATTGTCTTTAAGTAAAGTTGGTGTGTCTTCAACACAACAGTTCAACCCATGAAAATGCGCCTCATTTCATGAAACTTCTTGGAAATGATGTCTCACATTTGAGCTTGACTTTAATAACACAAAAAAATATCATTATATAAACAATATATATATATATATATATTTACATCATACGCTTCAAAATGGTAAAGAGAATCATATAAAATTAAAACTGAACAAGAATAGGAGCTTTGAAGGCAATCTTTTGCCGACAAGGATAATGGAGGTATATGATTGATCCATGACTATTTAAGAAACTTGTTGAGAGTTTATCTCTATTAATTTAAGCCACACAACGAATATCACAACTAACAAACCCACACTGAGTCTTTGTACGTTTTTTTCTGATCGTAAAGAACCTACCTGTTTGGGACTTGCGGGTAGAGGTCAGAGTTAGATACATTTATCGGGAAGCTAACTTTTACACTAAGTAATTAGCATCGATGAGAGGGAGACCACAAGAGCAACGTCAGTTATTTTGAGCTTTTGTTTTCTTTTGTAATCAATTTGATAATAACTTAATTTGGCATATTTATATCATTATTAGAAAGTATTATTATATTTATTTTGAGTAAATTAATGTATTTTATAATTGGTTTTGAAATAATGCTAAATAATCAATTTTGTGCTTAATTGAATTTTAATGCTTGAATTTGTCTTTTGTAGAATAATAAAATTAAATAAGTGAATTTGTGAAAAGAAGAAAGCTAATAGACTTTACTTTTACAAGGGCCATGATGAAGTTAAAGAAAGCCAACCCAATTAAATTTAAGTCCAATTGGAACAAAGAATTAAATGAAATTTGCATCAAATCCAAGTCCAATTCGGATTAGAATTCAAGCCTATGCACTAGTTAGTATTTAGAGCATAACTTTCGGCTCGGATGTCCAATCAAGATTATTGAAGTTGTTTTGGAAATTTAACTTAAAGGGCTATAACTTTGTAGTTTACAAAAAGTATTAATTCTGAAGTTAAATTGGCTGAAAACGTCAATTAAGTGAAGCCTAAAAATCTGGGATTTTCTCCAAACAGAAATTCAACTTTTAATAGGATTCATTGACCTATTTAAAGGCTCTTTAGGGCAAAATTCAAGGGAGAGCTGCTATAGAACATTATTTAGGTTTTCTTAAAATTTCTTTACAGTTTTTAGAGTTTTATTTGTGTTATTGCTTGCTAGCTTTGCTAAGGCAAGAGATGAAACCCAACCATTTATTGGTATGTTTTTAACAATTATTTATTGATTTTAATACTTATGTTTTTATGTTTTTTTATTGTTTTACTCATCTAGAAAAGTGTTTAATTCTGTATAATCTTTTGATTTATCGTAGACTTCGGGTACGTTAAATGCTTAGTATTCTCTATGAACTAATTCATTAATTTTATTTTGTCTAAAATCAATCAATTTCATAAAACTACCTTAGACAATTGATTCTTGAGTTTTTATTGTTAAACGCTTAAACCATCCGACTAAGATCATCATTTGTATGAATTTTAGTTGAGTTATAAAATAAATACTGTTAAGACTACTAATAGATGTGTTGTGTGTGGATCCCTAAACCTTAGAGCCTTAATATATTGTTATTTTCTCTCAATTTAAATTAACTTTACTAAAATCATTAAAAATCTCTTCAATTAAACTTTATTATTTTAGTTTTATTCTCTTGTGGTTTGCTAATCAATTCCCTTTTCCCTGTGGATTTGACATCGGACTTACCGAATTATTACTCTGCAACAATCCTGTACTTGTGAGCATTATTTAAGTCATGGCACAATTGAATCTACTTGTGTTGGTTGGATTGTTGTGATATTAGATGTTGGTGTTGTATATTTTGATTATATATATATACATATATATATTAGATTTTGTAATATTATACTCTCTGTTAGAGGGTAATACTATTAATTTTCTCTTCATTATATTAGATTGTTGGATTAACTAGGTTATATTATTCGTAAAAACTACGTTTTTTTGAGCATTTTCAACCAAACACTAGAGAACAAGTTGTTTTTTACCATTAAATATTTTTTGGTCGAAAACGTGTTTTTTGTTTGAAGGAATGCAACTTTTGTAACATGAATAATATGTCATACACAAGACATCTTTTTTTTGATAATTGGATGATTGAGAGAGATAACATTTGAACCCTAAAAACCACAGTTAAAAACACAAGAAAATATAATCAATTCAGCTGCAATATTTTTTACTACACAAGACATCTTTAAGACATATAAAACTGCTAATATGTAAATAGCATTTTAACATGAATTATACTTACTATTTTGAGGATATATAACAACTGCTAATATGTAAATAACATTTTAAAAATTGCTTCATTGGTGGATCGACCATACTTAAAGTATACAATGTTTTGCCCAATTAATTACTTTTTCAAATGTTAAAGTTTTTTTTTTTTTTTTTTTAGTAAACAATAATACTTATTAGAACACATACGAAAATAGTAATATTAGTATTTCAAATATTAAAGTTAAACAAATTAATTATGAGAAATATGAAACATCTGGCCGAGTGACAAGAAATCAAAAGAATTATTAATGGAGATTTCAGTTACTAATTTCTATATCTATAGTAATTCACAATTTCATGAACAGTTTTCCTTGTCCCTAGCCCCAAGCCCCAAGCACAAGTTCAGTACGTAGCTTCCAGTAGATAAAACCAAAGCATGATTCAAAAAAGGCTTTGTTGAAAATTCCTCAGTATTCTAAAACTTTGCTGCTAAACATGACCGTGTTGACTTGGCCAATATCGATCATGAATGACTCAATTATTCTCTGTCATTGTTAATTTACATCAATGCTTGAAAGTATTCCGGATAGTCATTCATCAATAACTCACTGATTTAAAGGGATAAAATCATGAAGATTGTGTTTAGGGTTTTATAACCTATATATATTTTTTAACTCTATAGTGGTTGCAAGCTACGTAAAGTGCCCCATATTAGCGGACACTCGAAGTTGCTGAACATTTCTACGAAAGGAAAAATTATATAAATATATATATATATATATTAAATAGTTAGAAATCATAAACTAGCTTCTGAGTTGTGGATCTCATACACGCACTTAGTGCATGGAGAGGTATCGTACTAGTTGAATTAACAAGTTCGGTGGCAAGGAAAAAATAATGTTGAGAAAATATATTTGTACAACTTCTAAATCAACCATAGATATAATTTTGGTGGGTAAATCTAAGCATACAGTCAACCAATTCGATCAACAGGATTTGAAAACATTGGTTCATGTAATTCCATCAAATAAAGGTCAACATTATTAAGTCTTTTCTTTTGTTATTTTATATCAAATCATAAACGTAAAGTTTAATATAGAATGATGTAGAATAGGCACGGGGTTTCAATTTCAAATACATGCATCCGAGGACCACAGGTAAAAAAATAAAAAAAACCAAGGAGAGAGTTGTTTAGGTTTTACCATGTGAGCAAGCAAATAATGTAATACTAATTAAGACAATAAACAAACAAAAAACAACCAAACAGAAAGAAAGGAAAAGGAAAGGCTGTCTTTAGAGAGGGAGAAGAAAACAACGAGTCGTGAGTTGTGTTTGTGTTTGTGTGTATGTCTATGTGTCAGTGGAGAGAGAGAGAGAGAGAGAGAGAGTCATATTTGCCGTGCAGGGCTGTATTACGAGAGAGAGAGATTAATAGGTAAGAGGTGAAGCCGACCCTAAAAGTGGGACCAAAGCAAAGACAAATTGCGTGATGCATTCCAAGCACTCTCTTTCACATTTTTCCGCTCTTCTCTATCTTTCTCTCTTTTTTATTTTTGGTGGCTTCCCTCTTTCTTTGTCACCTCTATTAATTAAAGTTAAAAATCCTTCTTGGTTTTGGGGAAGATCACCAATACCAACTTACAACTTTTCTTGTGAGATTCATTCATTTTTTCTTTTTCTTTTTCTTTTTTCAATTTCTGATACCAAGCTACTCTTTTTTCCCTCTTTTTTTCACAGTAACACTAACATACAGTAATAGGAATATTGGCAATTTTCAGAATGGTTAATCTAACCAAATACCCTCGCTAATACTAATGGCAAAATATTTCTCTCCCAACCTTTTGGTCTCAATCTCATTCTGACTATTTTTGAGTGTGGAATTAAGAATAATTGTTCACAAAGTCAAATAAAAATACCTAAGTAGCAAATTCTAGAAAACTTTAGTTTTTTTAAAAAATTAATTATCAAGAAAATAAATTTTAAAATTCATGCTGTAATACAGGAAAAAAATAATAATAAATAAAAGAGATAAGAGATGAAAGGAAAAACCACAAGTTAATTTTTTTTTAAAAAAATATTGTCCATAGATTTTTTAGAAACTAGGAACCAATGAATTTTTTATTATAGATCAACTTAAAATTTCAAGTTTTTTAGTTCTCCTAAATA
Source organism: Quercus glauca (assembly GCA_023736055.1). Classification (NCBI taxonomy): domain Eukaryota; kingdom Viridiplantae; phylum Streptophyta; class Magnoliopsida; order Fagales; family Fagaceae; genus Quercus; species Quercus glauca. The sequence continues at coordinate 34,954,801 of CM043326.1, read as the reverse complement.
AAAAATTGTTAAATAAAATTGTACTGCTGCCTCACTTAGCTTCAAATGCAAATAAAGGTTTAACTACAGTTTAAGATTCTCAATTAAAAAGAAAAGGGAGATAGAAGAAATAAACAATCCAATTTATAGAAATGGGACCCTACTAATATTTCATTCAAAATAAAATAAACTTAAGTGATTCGTATCAGATGAAAATTTTTAATTAACACCGCAACAAATGCCACCCTAAACCCTATCCTATCCTATCTTAAGCTATTCCCACTATATTCGAATGAGCTTTTATTTTCATTTTGTTCCCCTCCAATGTATGTGGTTCTCTGAGCAACCAAATAATTCAGCCTTGTAAGTTGTGAAGCACCCATCCAAGATTATTATTATTATTTATTTTTTTAATTTGTGCAACCATCAATGCCATATCGGATTACGCACTCAAAAAGAAGATGAGAAGACAATATACAGTCACCCTAATTAAAATCTAAATTTTCTTTATTAAAAAAATAAAAACTTCCTTTGAAATTATCGTTTTTTAAGATCTCATTTTACTCCTACAATTCTAGAGTGTTGACTTTTTATTTTATTTACTTATTCGATTGATCAAGAAATTTAAAATAATTTTCATCATCCGTGGAAGCGTGAAAATTTTAGGTAAAACGCATTATTAAAAGATAACAATAATTTTTTCACCACTATAAAATTTTAAAAATTTAAAAGGTAGCTTCCTTTCTTTTGGAACCATTCTTCCCAATATTTATAGAATATCCACCAATATAAATTATATTCTGTGTTCTTGAATAATTTCTAATGCACAAACAATGCCCACCACTACTGGCTATAAATTTTTTTTTTTTTTTTTTTTGTCTTACATCCATTTTTTAAAATTGAAGTGTACGAATAGATAAGTTGAGAAATTTTTATTTGGAAAATTAAACTTGGTTGATCTTCAATCTATTGGTTTCCCTTTTGATATAACACACACGAAGTCATAATTATGGGATGGACCACTGAATGCTTCTTCCAATGAATCTTCAATACATTTTTTTTTGGTACTTAGTACTTATTAGTGCAACAACTAGCGTTAATCTAGTCTAGCATTAAAATTGTAAATACAAGTTCGTTGAGTTATTCAAAAATTCATTTTTTTTTTCCTAAATGTAATTCAATTAATGAGCATTTTAATACTTTCATGCATAGTCTAGACGGCCTTTGAATTTTACTATTGTAGGATGATATTCATCATTCCTCAATTTATTATGTAGGTACGTAATGATCTTTGGGGAACAACTTCATATGGTTTTTTTTTTTTTTTTTAATAATATAAAATTGAAATGAATAAGAAGGTTACTCACCGACCCCTCATAATCATAAATTTGAGTATACCAATAGATACCGTAAAAGATCAAATGAAAACAAACAGTATACAGCAAAAAAAAATTAATAACCATTATTATAGCAACAATAACTATAAAACTATCTAATAATTCAGCCAATATATGTATAGCCTCTAGAAAGCTGACGTGTCTCAAAGGGTTTTATAGCGATTGGTATTAAGGCAACTATCTTTGTACTGTTGAATGTTTGAATAATGATTCTCCTGCTTGCTAAGTAACCCAAAAAAAAGGGTTTAAAATAGAGAAAAAAAAAATGTAGAAAGAAAGATTCAAAGAGAAATATATGAATGCCTTAAATTTAGAGCATAAAGGCGTTAAGACTTGTTAATCCTACACTTTGTGTTACTTGGAAATAATTTTTTTAGCCACTCGAGGGTTATAAATACTTATGACTTATGAAGGTTAGAACAAACGTTTTTGTTAATAATAACAATGCTGTTTTAACTAATTAAGCAAATTCAATTAGAAGTTTTCTTTCATCGTTCACTTGTCACACTGTCTAAATTTAGGGTTAAAAAGACTACATCAGTCATTTGACATAGTCATAGCCGAAATCTTGCATCAATCACTAAAACATTGTAAAAAGGAAAGTACAGAACTCAACCAACAAGCATGCAATTAGGTTGGAGGTATTGTGATCTGTAAGAAATATAAACAATAGGAACATTCTTAAAAACCAAGTTAATCTCAGAATCATTCTGCCAAAAAAAAAGGTAAAATTCAAAAATCATTTTTTCTCAACAAGATTTATCAAAAATAATAATAGTAATAGAGGGATAGACAAATACAAATTTTATTTGAAATTCCAATAATTAATAGGACAGCTAATTTGGCACATCAACTCGTAATGCATATTTTTTTTTCACCTTTCATTGGCAGTATTTTTCAATACAAATGCTGACTTGTTAAAACAATAATACAGAATATATAAATATATAAATATATATATATATATATATATATATATAACTACTGGCCCTAATTCCAATAAAGAATAGAAGGAAAGCTGATTTGGTACGTCACTCGCAATGTATATTTTTTTTTTCACCTTCCATTTGCACTATTTTTCAATACAAATAATGATTAATGGCTTTTAAAAATAATACAGGAAAAAAAAACCTTTTATATACCATATATATATATATATATATCAAGCATGGTTAAAGTAGACAACCAAGAGAGGAAGCCTTATAATATTGAGGTAAATTTGAATTTTTAACACCTCTTTTACCCTTTTGATTATCTCCGAAGAAATTAGTTATTGTTTAATTTAGTGCATTTTGGATAAGTTTTTTATATAAAAAAATTTATTTAATTATTTACTATTTTAGAAAAATATAACTGTATTAAAAAAAAAAACCGTGAACCTAACCACAGCAAACCCAAATCAATAAAAATCGATCACCAACAACAATATAAAAAAATAAACTAGCCTTATTATATGCACTTCCTACATACGACGAGACTTTTTAATTGTAGCAAATTTTTTTATAAAAAAAATCGTGTTTTAATTTTATATATATAATTTTTATTTTGAGAATTCAACTTAGAAGTGGATAAAGCAATTTGAAAATTAATAGAAGAGTGACTCTATTTTTTAGGCAATGTTTTGGTGGGAGTTAGAATTGTATTTTTACCGAATTATCTTTTAGTTTTGTCTCTATTTAAACATAGGGGTGTAAGGGTATTTTTGAACAAAATAAATAAAGATCCCAAACAGAAGAAGCCCCTTAAATAGTAGTATAGATAATAAAAAAAAAAACTATATTTTATAGTGGCCTCATGGTGATATGCGGTCATCTAATTCAATCCAAAACCTATGGCCACACCACACCCTAACCCCAAAATCCACAACCCCTAACCTAATTACCATTATAAAATGAATAGGAAAACAAAAAATAAAAGCAAAAGACATCACTCCATAGTGATTTTCGGAAAATAGTTTTGCTTATTAAAACTGATTTAAGAAAAGAGTTGTCAAACAATTCAACTTTAGTGGGACCCACCAACTTCAATTTTTTTTTTTAAATAAAAAAAATCATTTAAACTGTTTTTAAAATGGGGTGCAAAACATGCTCTTTTAGAGTTCTATTTTTTTTTTCCCTCATTAAATAAAAAAAAGAAATATATATTAGAGAAAAATTAAAATATTTTTGAGAAATATACTAGAGGCTATTAGGAGAGAGAGAAAGAGAGAGAGAGAGTGTGTGTGAAGGCAAAGCTGGCGAGGGTCGCATGGGGGCATATAAAAAGGAACCAAAAAAAAAAAAGGTCCCAACCCAGCGGCAGCGGTAACGGCAGAGACCCTGCTGCACACGCCCGTTTACAACAACAAAATCTGTTCTACTTCTACACCACTCCAATTCCAATTCCAAATTCCAACTCCAACTCCCAACTCCAACAAACCATTTTACATTACGTCAATATATATATATACACACACACACAAATACAAATACTTCACCACCCATCTTTTTATTATTATTAATATTATTCATCACCAAAGCCCACTACCACCTCTCAATTCTCACATTTCTTACACACACCTCTCTGACTCTCTCTCTCTCTTTCTCTCTCTTATTTATTACTTTTTTTTTTTTTTTTTTTTACTTTTACTCCTTAGCTAGTAAGTAATTAAAACCAGGAGGAATTTGTTTTTTTTTAATTAAAAAAAAAAAAAAAAGTAAATATTTGGTGTTGGTAATAAGCAATAAGAACACACGAGACTACCCCTAAAGAAAAGCCAACCCAACCCCACGCGAACAAGAAGAAGAAGAAGCAAAGCTAACAAACGAAAGCTAAGCAAGAAAGAAAGAGCAGAATAATAAGGGTGTCTCTCTCTTGGACTGATTCGTTTCAATCGCATCTATCTATCTATCTATCTCTTCCTCCCAACCTATTCTCTCTCTCTCTTTCTCTTTCTCTTTCTCTTTCTTTACTTTCTCTCTCTCATCACTATATACTATTTCTTCTTCAAAGCATATATAGCATACAAAGCAAAACACAAAGAAGGAAAAAAGAAAAGAAAAGAAAAGAAAAGTAGGTGCAAGGTGAAATATAAACAAAGGAGAAATGAGAAGAAGAGAAGCATGGATGGTGGTGTTGCCCTCTCAACAGACATAATTTCATTTCCTTTTGGTTCTCTCTCTCTCTCTCTCTCTCTCTCTCCAAGTATCTTTTTTTTTTTTTTTTTTTGGTTGGAGGTATAAATTTTGTCATTGAAGAGTCCGCCTTGTGTTGGGGGAGGTATCTTTCCTTCTATTTCATGCTTCTTATGTGCTAGCGTTTATTGTTGGCCCTTCACATTGCGTTCCTTTAATATCATCTTCTCAATCTCTTCAAATCCTTTCCCTTCCTCATCGACCAGCTACCCCATCTTATTCTTCATATCAATATTATCTCTGACCTTGCCCATACCATTTGCCTCTTCACCTTCTTCCAATCTATCAAGCCTATATTCAATACTATCACTTTATATATCATGGCTGTCCAAGCTCAATACCCTTCAAATGTTCTCCTTTTAAACAGGTTTGCATTCATTCTCTCTCTCCTATCTCCTCTCTCTTCTTTCTCTAGCTAATATTTCCCTAACTCTTTCTTTCTTTCTTTGATTGCCTATTTGTAGAAACGGGCAAGAAGGGCATGATTATTCATTACAGCCTCAACCAGGAGGATTTCTTGATCAATCCCATATGTTATTCAACAATGGAGGTACACTTCTTTTTTTTTCTTTATAACCCAATTGAACTACTCTTATTTATGCCATTGACATGGGCTAACTCTGAAGTTTGAATTTTGATTAATGACAGTGGGGACTAATTGCAATAATCCGAGGAAGAGAGGAAGAGAAGTTGCGGCAACTATTGGGGTATCATCGTCTTCTCCAATCAATCCAATATTCTCTTTGCAATCACAGCCTCCTCAGCTTATAGACCTTTCTCAGCTCCACAACAATACCCATCACCCCAATGTGGTCTCCACAGGCCTCCGCTTATCCTTTGGAGACCAACAACAACAACAGCAATTACAGCAGCATCAACAACAACAACAACAGCAGCAGCAGCAGCAACAGCAACATCAGCAACATGTATGCCACTCATCTCCTTTTCAATCTGTAATAACAGATGACTATGCAACTCAAATCAAACAACAGCGTGATGAACTCGAGCAATTCCTTCAAGCCCAGGTATTCATTTTCTCTTTGCTCAAATGGGTTTTTTGTTTTTTGTTTTTTGTTAATATATGAAATTTTGGTATTAAAATTTTGTTCTGGTTTAACAGGGAGAGCAACTGAGGCGCACATTAGCGGAGAAGAGGCAGAGGCACTACCGTGCGCTGCTGGGCGCAGCAGAAGAGTCGGTAGCTCGTAAATTGCGAGAGAAAGAGGCGGAAGTGGAGAAGGCCACGCGCAAGAACGCGGAGTTGGAGGCACGCGCAGCGCAACTTAGCGTCGAGGCGCAGGTTTGGCAAGCTAAGGCTCGGGCCCAGGAGGCCCAGGCTGCGTCTCTACAGGTCCAACTCCAGAGGGCTATAATGAGTGGAGGTGCCGCGGCGCAGGATAGCAGGAGGGTGGAGGATCAGCTAGGGTGCGCCGTGGGAGTAGATGGCCAGGCTGAGGATGCCGAGTCGGCATATGTAGACCCGGACCGTGTCGTCGTGTCCAGACCGAGTTGTAAAGCGTGTCGGAAACGTGCCGCGTCGGTGGTTCTGTTGCCGTGTCGGCATCTGTGCCTCTGTACAGAGTGTGACCAAGTGGCTCAAGCTTGCCCACTTTGCCTCATCATGAGAAACTCCAGTGTTGAAGTTTACCTTTCTTAGGGCTTATTCTTTGCTCAAAGCCCAAATTGTCGATAGCCCAGGCCCGGTAAGAGGCCCAATCAGATGATTGTCCCTTTTCTTTTTTCTTTTTTTTGTTTCATAAAAAAAATTATTTAAAAAAAAAAGGAAAATCAAATAATATCGAGTATAATAAGAATTACAATCTCTCCCTTTTTTCTTTTTTTTTTGGTTCCCCCTCTTGGAGTGGAAATACCTAGAGGTGATGTACATGGGCCACATGGGTAGTGGCATTGATTTTGGTTCGTTTTCTTTTAAATTTTATTCAATATTATAAATTCTTTTATTTGATAGTCACTTTTTTTATCCTCGTGTTTTATTGATTCTTCTGTTAATTAATGTAGCATTATGCATTAGCCAAGTATTGATCCTAAAGTGTTACACTAGTGCAGACATAGAAAAACTAGGCCTTTTTTTTTTTGGTATAACAGCTTTTGAGACTTATTTTATCGATGTGCATAATGCTACATTATTACATGCGTTGATTTTCTTGAAAGGACATTATTCTAGTTTTTTTTTGGTTGATGAACCATTATTCTAGATTTCAATCATAAGCAGTATCGAGCATAAAATCAAGAATCCCAGCTTTTGGGTTAGATTATTAGGGTTCAAATGACCCAACAGGCATGCATAGTGTAGTATTGTCAAATAGTTGTCAATTTGTACTACGGATTCATTGAATGACATTATGATAGGTCTTTATACATTACATGTTCAGATGATCATTTCTTTTTGAAGTAAAGAAATGCTTTCAGATGTGAAAGGTCTTATATTCACCTAAATTGTAAAAGCATGTGCCACTTCTATAATGAAATGCTTTCCAAACCTGTCTTTATGCATGCATGGTAAATTCCACTTGCGAAGTAATTTTTTCCAAATTTTGATTTGCAAGATTGAGTTGTTTGTGATACTTTTTATGTTTAGAAACACATCGTTTTCATAGGAAATTCGAGTCTCTTGAATATAGCCATCTTCTAGATCAATCTAGTTGCAATGGACCAAAACTTTTCTTCCTTTTCCATTTGCTTTGGTTGGAGTTGCGTAAACCAAATGAAACTTTTATTTTCTGCCTTCATATTGTGAGGCATTTAGTTCTTTGTTAGGTTAAGGTTTCCCTTATAACTTAGTTTTTTTACCGTATGAAGTCATGTATGGCAAAAATTAACCAATTCACTCCTTCCCGTTTGAGCCGCCAAACTCTTAAACTCTTAAATGTATATATACATTTTATTTTATTTAATATAAATTTAAATTAATTGTGCGATAGTCACTTTACAAGTATAAGTACTTATGGGGAGTGGCGGGCAAAGGCCAAAGGTCAAAGTTCAAGTCTTCAGAAAAGAAATTCACATACATATATACTTAAATTAGACTAGAGTATAATATAAATATAAATTATTAAGCATTTAATTTGATACATATCAGAGTTAAAATTTATTTATTTATAGAGATTTTATTATCATTTCTTAAGTTCATCATTCACCTTTATGTTTCATCCTTATCTCACAATGTCGGAATCACCTCCTTAGAGATGGTAGAATGTCTCCAATCCATCTCGTCCTCATTGTTGTGATGGTCTTCATTGTCCTGAAAAGGGGGATGGGCAATGTCGGAACCATCTCTTTATAGATAGTAGAATGCCTCCAATCCATCTAGTCCTTGTTGTGATGGTCTCCATTGTCCCAAAAAGAGGGATGGGATGGAGGATGGGGTACCTATGATCTGATCCCACCCCATCCCATGGGCATCCCTAAATGAAATGACATTACTTCATGAGTTGTGCTTCTTCAATTCACTCTTGAAGAAGAGAAAAGATAAAGATAAAGATAAAGACTGACAAGGTTTAAAATTTAAGCCCAGACTAGACTTGAAGCCCAAAATAGTAATTTGCTCTGGTTTCCAATTTTTTTCAAACAATTAATAGTATTTTTACATTTACATTTAAATGCCAACATACAGTTTCTAATTGCCTTTTAAATTAGCTGTTAAAACTCTACTCCAGCTCAATTATAAAAATGATTTGGTCATTGTAAGTTGTAACCTTGCCAAGTAAGACCAATGGTACCCACCAATTGATGACACATTTGGTCTGTCAAACTCATTGGAGACAGATATGTCTGATCTGTGTGGCTTAACAACTCTATATTTCCACATTAATTTGTACTTTACTATTTTATGTTTTTATAAAAATAAATAAATAAAATATTGTAACCCTTTTCTAATAAAAATTACAGTGCATTGAGTATTTCTACCACTACTTTTTAAATTTTGAAAGCCAGAATAGTGCTTCAGAAATTCAAGGTTTCAGTATTCCACTAATTCCGCCCAAATAGAAGAAGAAAAAAAAAAAAGGGAAGGAGAATCATGATTTAGTTATAAACAGCTACCCATTTCATTGACCAAAACGAACGTGAGAACAGAATTGAGTTTTCTCAATCTGTGAAATTGTTGAGCTTCGTCAAGATATTGTAAGCATGACATGAGACATTAATAAATTAGTTATAGACTCCGAGGCCCAATGTGGCTTCTGAGATGCCGTAATATGACTCTGAAATTCTTGACATTGGCCCAATTAAAACTTAAATGTTATATTAATACATGAGTAATTTTTAGGTACTTCCAATGCATAGAAGATTGTACACCCTTTTTTTACATTCATGATAGAGTTTATTCATTAAATTCATAGTAAGATTTACTATAAATGTGAGAGAAATAAGCAATATTTCTCGTGAGTAGGTAAAATTTTTTCGTAGTACACACTGCCAAGGCAAATAGTGTTTAACCTGTTCATACTGTTTAAATTATTAATGTTGATAGAAAAAATGGTACAGCTTCTTGTTGTTGCTATTATCTAGTAAAAGCGAACCTTCTAAAGGGGAAGCAAATTCTTCAATTATACACAAAACGTTGGATTTAGACCGTTGAATCTTCAATGTGAAGCAGCTGCGTTTCCTAGTGCATTGAAAAGGCAGCCACACTGATTTTGAAGACATTGTTCCTTGATGTCTCATTTGGGTCCATATATATTCGGTGGATTCCAATTCTTAGCAATGGAAAATATATTTATTCTTGTTCTCTTAAATCAACAAACAAAAATAAATAAAACTTAAGAATGTTAATCCAAATTCCAAACCATTTTGCAATCAAGTAATATATTGGAAGATAAGACAAGAGCTTGTGTCTAGTGGCCAGTAAAACTAGACACGTTAGGGTGCAAACAGTTGTTTGTATCCCAACATGTCCAATGAAACTGGCCACTAGACACAAGCCGTGTTTGGATATCGCTTATTTTACTTAAAACTAAAAATTTATTGCTAAAAACACTGTAACAAAATATTTTTTATTGCAAAAAATACTGTTCACTCGTTTTTTATCATTTGGCTAGTCTATGCATAGTGCCATGAGACTATCCAAAAAATGCAGACACACGCAAACGTAAAAATGCCGCTACACAAATGCACACAAACTCAGAAATGCCGCTACGCAAACGCACACTTAATTAGCAGATTTCACAAAGGTGAAAAGAAAACTTACGCAAAGGCACGCATTTAGTTTAGTCTGAGCAAAAAAGGTCAATTAACTAGACTTTATATATATAGATAGGCCCTTCTTTGAATATGATACGTGACCAAGGACAGATTGAGATCATAACAGATTGAGATCATAATTACATTTAATTAGTATATAAATAAATTAGCTCCAAAGTCCTAACTGTTACTGACTTTCTGATAAGCTGGAATGTGATTGTGTGATCACATGGCCATCACACACCCCTTTGTCCAATGCAGCAACATGTATGTATCAAGGGTAGTTTGGAAGGTGTGTCAACTCTATGGGGACACGTCACACAGTTCCTGCTGAGTGCTGACCCAAGAAAAGCTTTTAAAAAAATTATTTGCAAATTATAAAATAAAAATAAATAAAAAAAGGTAAAAACCACAGGTTTTGAGTTTTTCAATGAAATTGGCTGTGCTATATATAAGCTATTTCACAACAGAGGCTGTCCAATTTTACATTTCAATCGAAGTAGAGTAGAAGCTGTTAGATTTCATGGCTGTCATGGTTCAAAGAACAAAATTTTTGAGCTGTCGTGATTTCAGGACAAATAAGATTCCTTTCATATCGGTAAAGCCCATTTATTCACTCATTTCAATTAACTTATTGTAAAACGATTCCTTTCAATCTGGACCAAAACTATACTTTGGGGGAGGCGTGGTTATTTAAGTCTTTAAGATTCTTATCCTAGCTAATTAAGTTGGTGCATGAAGCCATGAATGACGCAAACTTATCTAGAAAGAAGCAGAAAGAAAGACAATTACAAGTAAATCACTCTTTCTTTCTTCGCACTTTCACACATCTCTAAATGAGTTTAGTCGAGCTAAGAATTGACAGTTCAAACTTATTCATTTAATTTTATTTCAAACACGGATTAAGTTTGAGTTCATCAACAAACAATATTACAAAATTGATTCATTTTGCTATCAAACAAGCTTGAACTTATTAATGAGTTACTTGATTATTGTTTTCCTATATTAAAAAAAACCATGACTAGAAAATTTTACACCTCCACAAATTTATGAATTTTTATTACGAATGAACTAAGAACAAAGTTTAGCTACAAAATTCTCAATAAAATAGACTTTACTACATATTTTGAAAATCTAATCTTTGAATTGCATGTTCTTTATGTTCTTAATATACATGTCAAATTTTGTGTCAATCGGATATTATTTACTATATGATCTATAAACTTATATTTTACACATAATTTTATACTACAAAAATTTGCAATTTAAACAACTTATTGATGATATAACTATTGGTCTTTAATTTTCTAGAAATTTTGCAAGTATGGAGGATATAGGACAAAATTGGCCTTTGCCCCTTTCTATCAAAATATCCAGCATTTTGCACCTCTTTTGAAACTAATTAAGGCAATGTCCCTCTTTTGAAACTCAATTTTCTCAAAATTGAGTTTTAAAAAAAAAAATTCTAGAGCCCTATAGTGGCATTTTAAGGAGCCTATATTTTATACATAATTTTATACTACAAAAATTTGCAATTTAAACAACTTATTGATGATATAACTATTGGTTTTTCATTTTCTAGAAATTTTGCAAGCATGGAAGATATAGGACAAAATTGGCCTTTGCCCCTTTCTATCAAAATATCCGGCATTTTGCACATCTTTTGAAACTAAATAAGGCAATGCCCCTCTTTTGAAACTCAATTTTCTCAAAATTGAGTTTAAAAAAAAAAATTTCTAGAGCCCTATAGTGGCATTTTAAGGAGTCTATAGTGGTATTTTAAGAAGCCTATAGTGACGTTTTGTAACTCGAGCTCCATGAACTCAAGTTATAGGAAATTTTTTTTACCTTTTTTTTACTTATAACTCGATTTCATGGAGTTTGAATTACAAAACGTTACTATAGGTCCTCAAAACGTTACTATAGGTCCTTAAAACGTCACTATAGGGCTTAACTCGATTTTTAGAAAATCAAATATCAAAAGAGGGACATTTCCCTAATTAGTTTCAAAAGAGAGGCAAAATGCTGGATACTTTGATAGAAAGGGGCAAAGGCCAATTTTGTCCGATAATATAAGAAGAAGATGTAATCTAATGGCAGATTTGTCAAAATTCACCTCCAATAAAAAGATATTTAGTAAGATTGTAAACTTTGTCCATGAACTAATTACGTTATCAATAAACAACGAATAATAATTTAATATCATATGAACCCATTACAAACTTATTCAATATAATTTCAAGTCTATGTATGAATAATTTTAGACAATTATACATATAAAAATATAATATAATCTGTAGGTAAATCAAGGCTCATGTTCATGAGCTTGTTTCTGGACATGTTATTATGTTTAAGCTTGTTTTGTTTAATAATTGAGCCTAAAGTTGGGCTTGAGTGTGTCTTTTTTGCTAAATAAATGAATATAAACAAGTTTTTTCATGAGTGAGTTATTCATAAACAGTTTAGTTCATTTACAATCCTACTTACTCACTCCTCCAGATCACACATCAAGACCATATTATAGATTTTCGTTTCTTTCTTATTATATGATTAACAAATTTGGCTCCTATGCTAGTTTGACATCTTTAAATTCGTATGAAGTGCCTTAAATGATTAAAACAATATTTATTGATGGCTTTGAATAGCAGAAGCTAAAGCTTCACTAAGTTGAAATGAATGTGTTGCCTAAACAAAGCTTTTAGCTTTATTGAGAATCCCACTCCCAAGTTGAACTGCATTCAAGTGGACTCTAAATGTACCTAAAATTGGCTTATAAATTAAATATCATCAACCCAACCTTATCCCAACTTTCCAGATCTTAGACCTGTCCATATAACACCAGGATGGGACAAAAAAAAATGCACGTTTAACATACCCATTATTGATTATTGTCCACATGACCAGTCCACCATGTTAAGGTCTTGATGATTAAACATATATTACATAAATTTATATGGGAATGGGACCAAACTAAAGGGTTTGATTCGTGGAACAAATTTGCCTGCCTAAGTTTGAAAGTCAGGTAATGATAAGGACTTTGATGGGTCTCATAGGAATTACCATGGTAGCAAGCAAGCAATTGACACATACAAAGCAAAATAGAAATGCCGTCCATGAAAGCATTTGCTTTTGCCTAGTATCCTCCACACTTTTTCATCAATGGAAGTGGAAGACAGATATATCATCCTGTCTTCTTGCTATAATTGTCGCTATTTGATCTCAGTTTTCATGATAAGTCTACCACACTATTTATGGCGAGCTTCTTTTTTTTTAACAAGTTGGTATTTGATTTATACTTTTGTATCTCTATGAATAAAGGTTGTGTCCAAATCTTTAGTTTCATCATTCTGATTGAACGTGACTTTAACGTATATAGGATATTAATGCCTATTCCGTGGTCTTGGCTAAGTTAAATTTCACTTTAGTTGTTTATTGGGGTGAGGATGGTCCACCCATTTTCTATTTCTTTTTTATTCTTCTATAGAAAATTTGAACCTAAAATCTATCTCCTCCCACCTCATCCTTTTAGTATTATGTGTTAACCCACCACTAGCACAAGAGTGGAATATAGAAGCCGAACCCATTATGTATTGGGCCATAAAAAAAAATGCAACTATAGGTTCCTATATAGAGAAGCCATATACTATTTTATCTCAGTCCTTTTCAAGCATAGTTATTAAAGCTTTGCATTATATCAAAGACATGAAAGGCTACGAATAAAGCATATACACAATAAAGATGGTAGTGATCACTTAGGACTAAACTTTAATCTCTACCCAAAACATTAAGCCTAGCACTTGGATGTGTCTATGTAGGCATGACGTTTTTTTTTTTTTTTTTTTTTTTTTTCTTTGAAATCATTTTTGCATTGAATCATGGCTACCAAACAAAGCCTAAGCTTTAAAAACAGTACACCTGTCTTTTTAATTAATCTAACAGGTACCATTTTCAGCCGAACAACTCAAAATAAATTTAGTGATAAAAGCAGTGTGAAAAAAGGGGCCCTTGATATGATGCACCATGGATTGCAGTTTGACAAAAGAGAGACATTGATCTGATGCATTATTTTGGTACTCTTTATCTAAACATGCATGTTCTTCGGTACAACTCTTTGGACTTTTCTTTTCTTCAATTCTGTTAGGTGAGAAACCTTATTTTCTTTTTCCTTAGTTGTGATGCATCTCAAACAGAAATAGTAATGAAATCGAAATCGACATTTATTTTCAGATGTTGAAGGAAATGTTAACTATAATTTTTAATAATGGTAGATGAGTATGAATGTGAAATCACGATGATTCATAATAAAACAGATTCGTTCTTGTTGAAAACCAACCCCCCCACCCCCTCTTTTCTTAGGGTTGCTCAAGGGCCCAAAAAACCCAACCCACCCGACCAATGTGAGATGGGTAGCAGACCATTTCAACCGGTGGGTTGGGTTTTTAATTACGTATCAACCCCCACTTATTTATGATATATCAAAATAGAACTTGATGTTCTTTTCAATCTAGAAAATAGATAATCTATGATTAATTATGTACTAAATTTCACAACTATATTATTTTTTATGTTCAAAATCAAAGAGTCCATTAAAATATCATTTTTCATTTTGTTGCGAAATCTAGTAAATAATATTTGTGATTGAAAATACTCGTTTCAACATTGCAATAGAAATTTGAAGAATAAATACAAGTACAACCTCTCTATAACCAAATTGACAAGGTATTGAATTTCAAGTCCTTACAAGCCATTGGTACAATAATGGTGTCGACTTCGAGATCCAATGACCAACATTGAACCCAAGAGTTGGGGTTAGTCTCAAATTAAGTGTGAGCTTGCAAAAGAGATGAGATGATGATCCCTCTAGCTCGGCGATGCTTGGGTGCGGCACTTACACTACTTGTGTTTGCAATGCTTGTCACAGCTTGTGCATGGGGGGTGTGTGTAGAATGTATGAAGTGCCACCAACCATTAGGATTTCTTAATGATGTGATTGATCACCTTAGTCTTCTTTCTTTTCTTTTTTCTTTTTTTCTTTTTTTTTTTAAGGTGGTTTTCCCTAAGCTTAGTTCATATAAACCTAAACTCAATAAAGCCTATTTGAAACCAGGAAACATATTGGAAGGTTTGGTTACAAGTAGAAAAGGTGTTACGCACCCTCACAATACCCAATTATAGTTGGTACCTAACTTTTAATAATCTCCTAGTAATGTGTGTAATGTGTGTAATGCAATATAAACAAAATACTAGCCCAATTTTAGGAGCATATCTCCCTTAATGCATGCATCAAGAATAACATGAATCTTAATATCAATATTTTTTATTTAAAGGAAAAGGCAAAACAATTTTAATTGGAAAATCATTATTGAAAGCTCAAGACTGACAAAGGGCCAATGTCAAGATAGACTCAAAAACTCGACAATGCCCATTGCAGTCAAGTTTTAGGCGGCTCTAACTATTATTAGGATCTCATCGTTTCTTGATGAATGATGCGATTTGTCTATTGATATGTTTGAACCAAGGGATCACACAAAGGGAGAAATATTTCATGTTATCATTTGCTAATGCATTTTTGAAAAGGAAAACCTTAAAACCAGGCTTTTGGGTTTGAAAATTTGATATTTAAAGTGAGGGAAGCCTGAATAGGGATTTAATTTTTTAAAAGCCTGGATAGGAAAACCTTAAAACCAAGCTTCACTTCTAACCAATTTTAATACTGTGATGCCATTTGCCTACTCTAATTGTATGGTCTCTAAAATGTCTTTGGTTCAAATTTGGGCTCGTAGTTATTTTTAGGTCTTGTAATCTTTAAACTAGATGAAGAGAGCTTGTATGTTAGTCCCAATAGATAAGGTTATACAAGTCCATGCTATTTTAAGTTGCAGGCAAACACCATTCAGTCGTTAGTTTGAGTTTGGGAAATAACCTTTCAAAATAAAAATTCCAGAATAAGCCTACCTACTAATCACATCTTCCAAACCTTACATGTGACTATGTGAGAGTTTTGTGAGATAGATACAAGTATACAACCTTTTAGACAGCTACAAGCAAACAGGACATGATGAATGGTACATGGAAGGTTTTGAAATATGGGTAAGAGTAAGATCCAATCTTCCTGTAGCAATTGTTTTCAAATACATCGATTGTTAATGAACAAAATCCGTAGCACCACAGTCAGTCCTCCACTCCAGCTACTGTCCTAGGCTCCTAGATGTCTAAATGAAGTTGTAGACAATCTTCAAGAGATGCCAACGAACATGGCAAAAAATTGTTTTCCTCACGAAAAATTATTAAGTATTCTCAGAATATAGTGATGTAGCACTTCACATAAAATTTTTTTTTTTTAAATGACATTTAATATAAAGTATGACATAAATTCAAACATTAGTTCTTGTATTAGGATTTTTTAATTTATTGGCATAGAATAACACATCACCTATCAGGTGAAAGTACCTACTAACCGGGTCTAAATTTGACTAGTCATCCAAAATAATATCTAGCCTTAAATTACATAAAAAGCTAGTTAGGTCGATTATTATGCATGATTCTGTTGTGGAAAATTTTAAAAATGATGGAACTTTAAATTAGGGATATGGTCCATACTAATTTCGACTTACAATGTGACAAAGACAATTCGCAACTATGACTCACACTTCTAATTGAAAGTGGCATATTAAAACATGAAATCCACTGATTTGGCCCTTTGTGGGACATAAAACACAAGTTGAGCCCTTTAAGTCTTAGCCTAGCGAGATATTCTTCAAAGCAGCAAATGCTATTACAGCTAGCATTTTTCTCCAAATTTGAATGAGTGACTCTACACCATATATGCAAAAAAGTGAAGCTTCTCTTCTTTAGAATCATCATTTTGTTGCATACAGAACAGAATTGGTCCTCACATTTCAAGATTGTGGTAAAATAGTTAAGTTGTGAGATTCCCTAGTTTTGTCCTTCTCTTATTGCGTTTCCAACTTCAGCAACCAAAAACTTTCGGTAAGAATTATTTATTACCAAGAGTGATGTGAAAGAAAGTCGACATTATAGGGGAACAACAAGAAAATGAGCAAAAGATCCTCTTGCATAAAGAGATATTTGCATCCATGTGGCAATGGCAAGGACTCAATATAGTTCCTATCATTTTAAAAGCAGTCATATTTTATTGTTTCTATTAAGCCACAAAGTGATGATAATGATATTACGCTACAGTAACAATCCTAAAAAGTCTAGAAGGTCATCAAACCCCAATAATTTGGTCAATATTGGGGTAACTCAAACAATATTTCCAAACATAAAGAACATGAAGGATGGCTCTAGATTTTTATATAATAAAAAAAAAGTATTTGGTGTGAGTAATCTAAACGGTGGAAGAAATCAACAGACCTCGTGTCATTGTTGCCCAAAAATTTTTTGTCCAAATAATTTGTACAAAAAAATTATTATAAAATGAAGAATTATGAATAAATTCTTCTATTCAGCGGCCATTTCCTTAGACACCATTCGATAGAGAATACAAGTTTTTTTCAAAGGCTAGACTAGGGATATTTTTAATTCAATCGATGTTGGTTCTATATTTATATTCCTTCCGTCAAGTAGTATGTATGTTCATAAAAAAAAAATGTCTATTTACCAAACAATGTTATAATTTATAAGTCTGTTTACAACAAAAAAAACAACTCATGTTTTTATCTATAACTCTTAATCAAATAAATATGAATATATAATAATTAAATGATTCAGATAAACTCCATGTGAGCCATATTAAGTCTTTTAATGGAGAAAATCTTACCATTCACGTACAATTTTAATAATCAAAAAAAAAAAAAAAAGTTGTATATACTAATAAGATAAAGTTTAGTTATAAAATTGGTTGTAGTTTAAGGCTACAACTTTACTCTATATCTTTTTATTGGACATGAATTTTGACAAATCTACCATTGGATTGCATTCTATTTTTATATCCTCTATACTTGCAAAATTTCTAGAAAATTAAAGATCAATAGTTATGTCATCAATAAATTGTTTAAATTGCAAGTTTTTGTAGTTTAAAATTATGCATGAAATATAAGCTTATAGATCATAAAGTAAATAATATCCGATTTGTACAAAATTTGACATGTGTATTAAGAGTATAAAGGACATGCAATCCAATGGTTAGATTATCAAATACGTAGTAATGTTAATTTTTTTAAAGAAAATTGTAGCTTAAAGCTTCAACCTTACTCTATATCTTTTTATTGGAAATGAATTTTGACAAATCTACTATTGGATTGCATTTTCTTCTTATAAATCTCTATACTTGCAAAATTTCTAGAAGATTAAAAATCAATAGTTATGTCATCAATAAATTGTTTAAATTGCAAGTTTTTGTAGTTTAAAATTATGCATGAAATATAAGCTTATAGATTATAAAGTAAATAATATCTGATTGGTACAAAATTTGACATGTATATTAAGAGCGTAAATGACATACAATCCAATGGTTAGATTATCAAAATACGTAGTAATGTTAAATTTTTTAAAGAAAATTGTAGCCTTAGGCTACAACCAATTTTGTAGCTAAACTTTATCCATACTAATATCATTATCAATGTGAACTAAGCTTTTATGGGTCTAGAACAAGAATTGAATAGCTAGAGAGTGCCCAAAAAAAAAAAATCAACTTTCGTTCTTATATTTCCAATAATTGTAAGAAAAATGTAACATGCATAATAAATATGTGCCCCCATATACGGTTGAGAGCTTGAAATATGTCTCCAAGGCATTGTACAAGAGGAAAAGATCAAGGGGACCCCTAGATATTATGATGTATAAAACCAGAGCCAGATTATGACATTACAAGATGCGTAAAATAATCAAAATGGATGGTACATGCAGTAGCTCTTTTTTTGTTATCACAAGCAGGCTGTCCTGTACGGCTTGCTCCTTTGCTTTGCTTTCTTCTCTGTTAGGTGGGATTGAAGGTCTACCAGTTTCTTCTTTTTATGAACAATACCAACCAAATGGGAATAGCAAGATAAAATCATGATCAATTGGCCTGTGTTCTTATGGGGACACAGACTAGGAGAAAACTCCAAAATGCTTTATAATCATTTACAGATATACATCTACTTGCTAGTACTACTGATGAATAATAGTGATGATGATGCCTTAGCAGGCAAGTGAAAGGAAATTTTTAAGAGGATTGGTTTTTTACTATAAATTTCTTAAACGTACTTTTTAAAAAAAATTATTTATTTTAAGGAAAAACGTACAAATTTGATTTACTTGAACTTTTGACCTTCCTATCTTTTACGGTAAGGAAAAAAAAACGATATAAATTGTAAGAACAAACTTGTAAACAGATGGTGACATTTTTTATTTTTTTTGTATTCTTGGTGGGTACATATTAAAATTTGCTCATAAGCTTAGTCCCACACTCCCACTTGACAATTATGTATGGCCTTTCAAATCAAAATAAGTTTGGAAACATTATTATTTCTTGCATTATAGATATTCTCCCCCTGCAACCAACATGTGATTGATGAGAAACTTCCATTGATAAGGATAGGAGTTCTAAAATTTTTTTTATTTTGAAATTAAGACCAACATCAATTAATCCAAGGACCACTTTTTGTTTATTGATTGGGCCTAAGCTAAGGCTCTGGGACAAAGTGGTGAGAAATTTAAAACTCCTTAAAGCCGTTAAGAAAATATAGGTTTTTGGGATTTTGACATTGGCTAATTTTATTGTGCCCAATGTATCATTCTTTGCTGGCCCATTAAATGCCCTTGTCTTTCCTCTAGCTATGGGTTCTGATTCTGCCAAATTAATAAACAAAATGGGCCAAGATTGCAAGTGAATTACCATTGTTTTGTTACCATTTAGGAACCCAAGGTGTAGAAACGATGAAGTTGTTCATTGTTCATTATAGTATAGAGTTGTCAGGCTTGAAGGCCCAAATTTGATACATGGTGCTTTGTGAGTAATGTAGAAAAGTCTTCAAGGTTGAACCAAATTTGACCCAACTAATTTGTTGTACGTAGTACGTATATGTTTGTCAAAAAGAAAGAGCACAAGGCCCATCTGCTGGAAATGGTTATTTTTTCTCACTAATATAATGGGTTATTTAGCCTAAAATGAATGAAGGGTGTAGGCCGTTCGGAGCTTGTTAACCTTACGGGCTGCACAAGTCATGTACTTTGAACAAATGGGCCGAGAGAATCCAATTAAAATATATAACTTTTAAAAGTCATAAAAATCTTAACCTTCGTGTGTTTGGATGTCATTTTTCAGTAAAAATGTTAAAATTATAAGGTGTTAAAACTCTAAATTTTTTACTTAATTTATTTTCAAAAAAAAAATTAAGTACTTGAGAAACTCACACTTCATAATGATCCTATGTCTAAATCGTTTAGAGTACATTTGTGTATATAAAAGCACTAATTCTAATAAAAAAGTGGAGAACTTGGAGTTCTTAAAGCTATAGTTTTGTTTTCATGGCTATCTAGTTAATGAGGTTATTCTTTATTTTAGAGAGAGAGAGAGAGTTTGTATTGTGTTTCAAAACTTCAAGTGTGAATTTTTTTTTTTTTTTTTTAAGAAACCAAACTTAGAAATCATTTATTTGATTGAAATAAATATTATAATGAATCACAAGTTACAAGAGGAGCTATGTAATCAGGGATGGATTCCATCCAAACCTAAATCTTCTCACCAAGTTTTGCCTGCCTAGCTAAATAATGGGCAACTAAATCGCCTAATCTTTTGACATAAAAGAAGGAAACCAAGTAGAAATTAACCTAAAAAGAGAATAAGAGTACCCTCCAAAATATGGCCATAGACTGGATGTTCCGCCTCTTTTTCTTGTAAAGCCTTGATGATCAACTCTGCATCGCCTTCAAAAATAGCTTCAATAATACTGATTGATATTTGACCCCTTTTTTTTTTCTTTTTTTTTTTGGGGTAATTTATGTGTGAGTGTAAAAATTTACCGTGATTTTTGTATACATGCATTTTGAAGCATTTTAAGATGGATACCAACGAGTTCTATTATCTTAACAATAGTAAATAACACACACGTTAGCAAAATTAAACCGGTGATCTCATCCAATCATCCTACATGTTCCATGATTCGTTTGCAACTAAATTTGAGTTGATTGTTTAGTTTTTAGTCAAGACTAGCCTGCTTTCTGTATTGTTTTTAAAATTTAAAAATAAAAATAAAAGACTAGCACGCCATTAAAGCTTTCATTGTTGTCTATATAGGGTCTGTTTGGATACCGCTTATTTATTAAAAACTGAAAACTTATTGCTGAAAAAACTGTAACAAAATATTAATTAAAAGGCAAAACACTGTTCACGTATTTTTGTATTTTGGCTGGTCCATGAACAATGCCATGGGACTAGCCAAAAAACGCAAACGCAACAATAGCGCAGATGTGTTGCTAAACAAACGCACACGTAATGTTAAATTCATACCATAGTCAAATTGAGCATTGAACTTCTTTGATTTGTTTTTATAAAGTTATCGAAAAAAAATTAAAGAATTACATTAAATAAACTAATATATATATATATATATAATTCAATTTTAACATAAATATGTAAGCATACCAAAGAGTGAAATTTAATAGAATATTATTGTTCAAAAAATTTAATCAAATATAGAATTTTATTTTATTTTATGAATTATGACTAAAAATTGGTTACTGAAATTGATTTTTTGACTATTTGCTTCAAGTTTAAAAGCAAAACTGCAAAAGACTTTAAATCTTGAAAATATTTGATTCAAGTTTAAAGAGTAATGTAACGTTCACTATATTTTTACAATACTTTTACAAAAAATCATAGGTGGCAAGTTTAATTGGTTCAAATTTAAATCTACCACTAAAATTACTTTTTTATCCACCAATAACATCTTGTAACAATCTACCACTTATGATTTTATTGTGAAAAATGTTATGGACATAGCATTTCTCAAGTTTAAAAGCAAAAAACTTAAAATCTTATAAATAAAAGTGCATAATTGAAGGAAAATGATTATTTGATCAAATTAATTTAACATTAACGAATTCATATTGTTTGAATAAAATTGTGCAGTTTGGTTTTTTTTTTTTAATTAAAAAAAATGACGATTTTCAGATTTAATCAGTTTTTTTTTTTTTTTTTTGTATATTGAACCGAAATTTTATATGGTTACCAATTTAATGGTTCGATCATTGACTTAGTATGGTTCTGATAACTATGATTCAATTCATACTTTACAAAATAGTTTAAACTTTTGGAACAAACAATAATTTATCTTAGTATCAAATAATATAGTACCAAGTCTAAACCTTCATAAAAACAAAACAAAAAAGTATAAACCTTGTTTCCACTCTACCTTCTCATTTAAAAAGCTAAAAACTTTATATGTTAGGTCTCAATTATTAAGGAGGAATCTAAACTATATGTGAAGGGCAATGTTATAAATAATGTTTAAAGGATTAAATTATTTTTTTAATAGTTTAAAACTTTGGGAGAATTGATCATTTAGAATGAAACAACATATTTATCGGCGCATTTATGGATGATTTTATAATAAGTTAGCTGCTTTAGAAGTTGTTTGAACAAAACGAAATTCCCAATTAAAATTATCTCCAAAAATTTTTAAACAGGAGAGTGTAATTTAGATCAACTTGCACAACATTCTTTTGAAGAGTATAACAATCCTTTTTCCCCCATGATATAACACTTTCCTACAACGGCAAAGTATAATATTCAGTTTGTTATATTCATCTAAATTAGGAGTCAAATTAAAGGTTTTTTCAATATAAATCACTATGGTTGGGTTGACAGGTGTCCAACCCAACCCACGTGGATCAGGTTGGAGAGTTAAAAAAAAAATGAGCATAAGAGCAACAAATTTATATGAATACCAACACAAATTACAATAAAATATATATTATACATGGATAGGTCGGATTGGGTTAGATGGATGTGTGAATTTACTAACGCACAACCAGCCCAACTCATCAACCCCTAAAAATTGATCCAATCCATCAAATTGGATTGGATTGAGTCAATTTCGACAGTTCGATGGGTTGGCTACACACCTCTAATTAAAGCATCTCCAGAGGTAGAGGCATCCACATATATTAGCTAAATTTTGGAGAGTATGTGATGTGTTAGTGCTCCAACAGACTCGGCAAACTTAGTTTTTTTTTTTTGGCTCATGAACAGTAGCCCATCAGACAAATTCTTATTTTCTATTATAATAAGTAGGTGTTGAGTAAAAAAATGTTGGAAGATGTGTAGTTGTTAAAAAAAGAATAAATAATAAATGAAGAAATAATATTTTAATGAGATAAAGAATGGGATAAAGAGTCTGTTAGAAAGTGTATTTGAAAAGTGAGTAAGCAAAACACCTAATTTGAAAAGTGAGCATAAGAGCAACAAATTTATAAGAATACCAACACAAATTGCAATAAAATATATATTATACATGGATGGGTCGGATTGGGTTAGACGGATGTGTGAATTTACTAACGCACAACCAGCCCAACTCATCAACCCCTAAAAATTGTTCCAATCCATCAAATTGGATTGGATTGAGTCAATTTCGACAGTTCGATGGGTTGGCTACACACCTCTAATTAAAGCATCTCCAGCGGTAGAGGCATCCACATATATTAGCTAAATTTTGGAGAGTATGTGATGTGTTAGTGCTCCAGCAGACTCGGCAAACTTAGTTTTTTTTTTTTTTGGCTCATGAACAGTAGCCCATCAAATCTGATGGGCTACTGTTCATTCTTCAAATTCTTATTTTCTATTATAATAATTAGGTGTTGAGTAAAAAAATGTTGGAAGATGTGTAGTTGTTAAAAAAAGAATAAATAATGAATGAAGAAATAATATTTTAATGAGATAGAGAATAGGATAGAGAGTCTGTTAGAAAGTGTATTTGAAAAGTGAGTAAGCAAAAGCTAAATGTCACTGTTTATTAGCCAAACAGTACAAAAATTTGGCTAGTCTGCTGGAGATGCTTTTAGTAATTTAAATTGTACCTAAAAATGGTGGGACTCTCTTGCCTGTCAATTATATGCTCTTGGATAGCATAGATTACAAGATATTATGGGCAAATTTTCTTGTAGTATATCTCTATCATGCATATAGGTAAAAGAAAAAAGGGGATCATATAGGTAAAAGAAAAAAGGGGAGTGGGGGGTGGGGGGATGAGTTAGGTTGGAAACCTATTCATTGCTTACAGTAGTTTGAGATCTTTTTTACATTTTCACTTTTTGAATGAAGATCATTTTAATCATTAAATATTAATTTAAGAAACATCCATCGCATTTCGCATACCAAACACATTACCAACTCCCCATCATGCATTTGTACAAACGAAAATATCGAATGTGCTTAAAATTGGAACCGTAAACTTCTCAATCAACCTAAATTTTATAAAATTATCTAGTAATCCGTGAGCCTAACAGTATAAAAAATTAGAAAATGAACCAACATTTCAAATCAAGCATATCATTCGCCTTCCAAGTCGCTATGTTATGGCCGCTCGATGAAATAAACAATTATCTTAGGAACTTTTAAGGGCTGCAGATGCCTAGCCCTTCACTAGGTGACTCCAAAAGCACATCCCAGAAGTATTTGAGCAGCTGAGCATAGATTTTGTCACAAGCTAATTGCTTCACTAGGTAAATCAGTAAATCACGCAATAATATTTAACACGTGTATCATTTTGCCCTCATACATGGCTATAATAATATATGATTTAGTAAGAAATCTTCAAAGTCCTCGAGAAACTCAATTTATTAGAAATATTTAATTAATCAATGTTATCATTAACAATAATTACAAATAGTATAGATACCAAAGCATGGTGTGGTGCGCTTGCGATACCACTTTAAGACGGCGTTGTGCAATGCATCCAACCCATCAACCTGGCAAATTAACCTAGCTTAAATCTATAAATTTAGTATTTCACGGGTTGGGTTGGCTTGAAATTCTATTTTGAATCTCAGATTAGATTGGGTTCATAGTGGTAGTTTTATCATTCTATTTAATCATATATATAAATTTTTTTTATTAGCCTTATTTAATTTTTTGTTTGATTGATTTTGGTATTTTGATAAATAATTTTTGATGTATTTGAAAATTTGAAATATAATTTAAGCATATTATGTAGAAATGTGCTTAAATAGTTGATAAAAAAAACTAATTTTTTATAAGACATGAAATATGTATGCACAACCTATACCTCTTGCGATGATACCATGTTAAATTACTAATTGTCCCAAAAACTTAAACTATTGAAATATAATAAATTTAATCATTTAATTATATAATTCTAACATATTGGATTAGGAATTTCTCAACTTGACCCATGCACAGGTATGAGTTGCTAAGGCTCCATTTGGTTGAAAAGATAGAAAAGTAGAGGGATGGAAAATATTGGGAGGATAGGAAATTCTATTTTTCACAATGTTTATTTGGTTGAGAAGAAAAATATAATTCAAATGAATTTACTCTCATACTCCTATTGTATAAAACATTATAATTCTTTTTTTTTTCCCCCACAGACATATTAAATACGTTTACAAGTATATCAATCAACTTTAAAAAAAAAAATTACACAAATGATTTCTCATAGAAAAAACCCACACACAAATTGAAGAAAAAAAAAAAGAAAAAGAAAAAA
This sequence comes from Quercus glauca, assembly GCA_023736055.1. Classification (NCBI taxonomy): domain Eukaryota; kingdom Viridiplantae; phylum Streptophyta; class Magnoliopsida; order Fagales; family Fagaceae; genus Quercus; species Quercus glauca. Next base: position 34,929,379 of record CM043326.1, on the reverse strand, counting down.
AAGAAAAAGAAAGACGATATATATACAAAACAAAACTCGCGTTCTAGATAGGTTTCATCCTCTACTCATTGATCCAGGGCCAACGCGTATGCTAGGATGTCAACAAAATAGGGAAGCTAATCATGACTCACTTGATTTAGATGGTCACTTTGAGGGGTAAATGTGTAATTTAATATTTGGAACCTTATTTTTCCTCGATTTTCCTCATTGTACTATCAAATTTATTATAATAATAATTAAAACAAAATATTCTATCATTTTTGTGGATATTCTTGCGTTAAAATATCATTTAGTAGTAATATGATTGCCTTTTTATTTTCCAAATGGTCTCGTGTAGTGTCCGTGTGTGTGTGTGTTGGGTTGATGGTTGCTTACAGCTCCACTTCACAGTTCACACCACGGACCACACCCGTGAAGAGTTTTTTTTTTTAAGTGACAGAGAGAGAGGACCACAAGATGCTCTTGCTCGTTTAACTTTCAACCAATCCGGGGGCTAGACTATACCATATTTTGAATCCAAAAACTTGGACACTTCAATTTTTATGGTCTAGTTATTACACGAAGTGTGACTTGATGGTAAGAGATCAGAGTTTTTATCATAGCACCTAGAGAGGAGTAGTTCGAGGGATTGCCCCAATAAGGCCTATGTGGTATATGTGATATTACACGTTATCGTCACGTGGCGTGAAGTCGATGAGTCCACACTAAAAACCTCATTTTTCATTCAACCAAAAAAAATAAAAAAATTATGGTCTAGTTATTAATATCCACCCTATTTTAATTTGATAAACATTTGTTAAGACTTAAAATATCCATTAGATAAAATCTTATTTGACCTTTGGGGATGAATGGTAGAAAATAAGAGGTGTAGTTGTGTCATTGGCATATATGCACCAAATTTTCTTCAAGACAGTGACTTATCTTTTTCTCTCTTTTTTTATTTAATTTTTTTTAATTTGGAAACCAGAGACTTATATTGTGGTCCGGTAACATGATTATCAGTCCATCATATCATGATAACTAGCAATGAAGTAGTCTTCGGAGAAATCAACAGTTCGAGGAGGAAAAAAACAAAATTAGAGAAAAACATCTACCCAAATAATCAAAAAGAAAAACTTTCCTGTTCCTTAAGCAAAAAGAAAGTTAACAAATAAAGAAAAAACAAAAGGACTAATAAAAACATCAGAAAACGAGAGTGTGAAAACTATATATATCACTTTAAAAAAAATCCCCTAGGAGGACAAGTTGATTAGTGGCCCAGCTAATGACTATGACAAATCCATGGGCTTTTTACACTCCACTTGCTCAACAGAAGAGTCCAAACTCCAAAGTCTTTGCATTCCTTGTAATAGTGTCTCTATTTGAATAATTACTAATCGACTACACAGCCAAAAGGAGGGGAAAAAAAAAACACCATTAACTTTAATTCTTTCTTTCTGTTTTTTAATATCCACTAGCAGCTACTATAAGATGTACATATGAAATTGCTATCCTGAAAAGTGAATAATATAGCCTGACTTCCTCTCAATATCCGAAAAGCACAAGGAAAAATAATAGTAGTTACAAAAAGAGAAAGGAAAAATTAATATATCCAACTTACAAGAAGAAATATGCAAACCAATGAGTTAAGAAATAAGAATATGTTAATATGATATATTAGCAAAAAAAAATGTTAATATGATATGCCCAAAAAAAAAAAAACATCAGTATGATGTGTTTCTTTTTCTTTTTTCTTTTGTTTTCTTTTTTTTGTCAAATGATGGATGAATTATAAATTTCATTAGTCCTTTAAATTTCTTATTTATATTAGATTGAATTTTTTTTTAAAATTAAAGTGATACAAAGAAATATTAGAGAGAGAACACGAAAATTATGTAGTTTGACCTAACAGTTTACAATATTCATAGCATTAAGCCTTAGATAACTATAACTTTACACTAAATTAAACCTCTTAAGTTATTATCATTTACACAAAATAAACCAATATATTATCATCTTTAAAAAATTTCTTATTTCTTATTTTGAAAGAGAAGAAATATCGATATAATTTTTATTTTTATCAATTTTCATACTTCTCTTTTTGAAAGAAAAGAAAGATCATTAAAGAGTAAGGCTATTAATGTTTAATAAAGATAATGAGAATATATTCCTTTTATTTATTTTTTAATGGGAGGAGACAATTAATAGCATAAAATTTTTTGTTTGAAAAAAAAATAACGTGAAAGTGAACCAAATTAGGGTATTAAATTATTATTGTACATTTGGCTCCAAATTAAAAAGTCAATTTATTTTATTATTCAACTTATTTTTGCTACTATTCATAGTTCCACTGTATTTTTTGATACTATTTATAGGTTTCATTGTACTATTTTAACTAATCTTTACTTTTATTTATAATATTTTCAGCAAAAAAATTTTAATTTTAACAAAATAAACGAATCATAAACAGAACCTTAGTCGGCCAACAATTACGACAAATCTCGCACTTTAGAAGCATGTCATTAAATTAAAGTTTAGGTAGAACAGAAGAGCACTTAAAGGACTTTGATTACTTCAAAAAATAAAGGAGCTTTGATTAAAATAACGAGATTGTCATTTCATAGCTCAATTATTTCATATAAGAATCAAATCACACTTTAATAAAGCTCGTTTCCTTTTCTTTCAAAGCTATAGATTAACCATCTCGTGATAATGACAACTCGGCTTCTACCATCCTTCCTAACATAATTCATTCAACATAACCATTAATCAGCCCATCGTGAATAACAATAATCGCCCATGGTTTTTAGTGTTGTTGCTTTTACAAATTATGTCTTTGAGGGTTTCAGTTAACTTAATTAATAAATTTTTTTTTGTTATTGAATAAGAAATTTAGGATTCAATCCTCGCCTGCACCAAAAATTAACTAGTATTTTGGTCTAATAATAAAAAATCATCATCATGAACGGATCTCATAAGTTGAAATTCTTTAAAAAAAAAAATTTAATACATTTTTACATTTTAAAGTTTGTAATTGTTTGTATTTTAACATTTTACATATCATATCATTTTCACTTCTTCTTCTCTTTTTTTTGGGTTTTCATTGGCGCCGTTGTCCACTTTAGTTAGTAATTGACTATTAAATGCCTTAATGTTTAACTATCTCATAAATACAGGTTCTCAACGTTGCAAAATATGGAATGGAGAAGTTTAATTGTTATAGGCAAAAGATACATGTATATATATATATATTATATATAGTCAAATTACTAACAAAAATTGATGGTAAATTGGTAAAACAAAATCAAATATAAAGAATTAAAACAACTATTTTGAAAGAAAAATAGTCAAAATGATCACTAGACAAATTCTCCGTGCATTAGATGCCTAAATAGTTTCAAATTACTTATAAACTAGCATGTAACTCCATGCAAACGCATGGATGCATTTAAAAATAAACAAAATTTTTATTATAAAAATATAAATAATTAGTCAAATTAATTTTTTTTTAAAGCATGTAACATATGCATTCATGCATGCATATAGATACATTTAAAATTAAACACAATTTCTATCATAAAATATAGATAATTAGTCAAATTATTTTTTTAAAGTAAACATAATTAGTCATATATTAAAATTCTTACCTAAATTTAATACTACTTATGATAATTTTTTTTTCTAATTTTTAATAAGATAGAACGTGTGGTGATTTTTGTTATGTGGTGATTTTTTTTTTTTTTTTGAGAAACTTGTGGTGATTTTTATTGAGTATATGTGATTGTTTTATTTATTTATTTATTTATTTTATAGTTCATTAATATTAGATTTTTAGTATTTTGCACTCATTAACTCACTTGACATAAAGATTAAAAAACTTAAGTAGACACATGGCACAAGCTTAAGTGGATAATTATGGTGTAGTTCCCACATAAATTTAAACACATTGTGCAAAATTGGATTATAATTTTAAATTCTAATTCAATTTTCTCTAAACTTTACCTATTAATATATATAGATGACTTATAAATTTGAATTTTTTTTAGTTATATGATTATGTTTTTTATGGTTTATTATATTGGACTCATCGTTTTCTACACTAAATGAACTAATTTGGCACAAAAATTTAAAATTTAGATTAGATGGGATACGTGGCGCAAAATTAAACTTTAATTGAAATTCAATTTTTACACTAAATTAACTCATTTAGCACAAAATTCAAAATTAAAATTAAATGAGACACATGGCGCAAAATTCGACTCTAATTGAACTCCAATTTGAAATTTAACTTGATTTTCTCTCTGCTTTACCTATTATTATATATATAGATTAATAAGAACTTCTCTCATGTAAGATACTAAGATGTTGGTTTTCACTAAAACCCTAACTTCTCACTTTTTTTTTTTTTTTTTTTTTGGAGAGAGAATCTAACTTCTCACCTAAGACTCATTAACTACATGAAATTGATCTCATTAATATTTTTTTTTCATTTAGTAAATTTATTATTCAATTAAACTGCACCAAAATAGATAAAGTACAAATATTATTATAATAAAAAAAAGTAAGGTTTTAAACAAATATATACTACAAATAACTTAAAAATTAAGGCCATTTCAAGAAGATGGGTTTTTGAAGGGATCTTAATAAAATTGATTTTCTATACTTCTATATCTATCTATATTACTAGTATTTAAGAGACTTCTAAGCTGCTTAAGTCATGTGCTTGAATATTCCAAAATATGTCCTCTCTGCTCACTTACTAGTTTTTAATTAAGGAAAACAAATTTATAAAATAAAAACTTATAATTTTGAAAAGTATTACGTCCACAACATTTTCATAACAAGTCATAGATAGTTAGTTGTTATTGATTTTAATTTGAACTTATTACAACAAGTCATAGATGGTTACTTTATTGCCACGTCAATAACATTCTACTAAACCCACACTCTTAGCAATTTACAGTCTTTTTATCCTTTGTTATTTTTAAAATATAAACAAATTCAAAATATTTTCCTCCTTATCTGTTATATTTAAAAAAAAAAAAAAAAATTTTAACAGACAGACTATTTTTTAAAAATTTAAACAAATTCAACCTACTTTCCTCCTCAAATTTTAGTGCACAAAAAGAGATGAAATAGATATTTTTTTATTGAAGGAAATAGCTAGAATCCAAATTGTTATTACAAACAAGAAGTTTTAGACAGTAGGACAGAACAATTTGAATTCTCTGTCAAAGGGAAAAAAAAGAAAAGAAAAAGAAAAAGTAAAGGCATCCGGCAAGTAATTTCCTAATTAACAACTCAAACTCCGATGATTCTAGTGCACCAGTGCCGCACGAATAGTATATATTTTTTTACTTCTCCATTCTTTTACGTTTAAAAGCCATTGATTCTGGACCCTGGAGAACCCAGACCATTAAAAGCATAGTTTAATAATATAAAAATATTTTTAAAAAGTATAAATATATTGTTCAGTTCAAACTTTCAGCAAAAAAAAATATTGTTCAGTTCAAACCTACCTCAGCAAGAAGAAAATGTCTGCACAAGACGTGCACTTAAATAGTTGAGTTGATTTCGACCTCGAAAAAATAAAATAAAATAAAAATAGTTTAGGTTTTTTTTTTTTTTGAACTATAAAAATAGTTTAGTTGTTTTATGTTATGTCAGAAAGTTTTTTGATTTGACAATAATCTGTGGACGTGTGTCACATTTTGCTCCGTACGTGACTGTCAAACTCAAACTTTTATGGTGCTTGCTGGGAATCTTCAAACTCTACAACTGGAGGCTTCCTAAAATGGTTTTGTTAATAATAAATTTAAAATAAAAAAAAAGTTTTGATACCACAGTATAAACATAGTGGAAGATTAATTTGTGAACTTATTGTTATTCCAAAAGTGCTTTTGTATTAATAAATTAGTTTTATTTATTACTTTTACCAAAATCAAAAGCAAGGTTTCTTGGGTTGCATAAAACGACAAGTCTGATGAAAGAAAGGAATTCTTTATTTAAAAAAAGAATTTGACAACTGAAAATTTAGAAATTTAAAATCAAACACATCTCTCTTCAATGTGATTGGATTTCAATACTTTTATGAATTTTTAAGGTTACTTGAACATGTTATGTCAATTCATGCACTAATTACAAGTTGAAACGTAACTATTATAAGTATCTTTAGAACAATAATTAATAACTCATTTTAAAAAAATTAATATTATTTTTATAAAAAATATAAAAAATTGTCAAAAATTAATTATATTTGATTTTCTCATAAAAAATTCTAAAACTATTTTTTAAACCAATACGCTTAAAACATTCATTAACATTGCTTTTCTTTTAAATTTGAGCATAATACGAGTGCAACAAAATTTACAACAATTTCATAATATTCCGAGTTTAACCTATTATGTCCTTAAAAAAATTAGATTGTATATTATAGTGGATCTATATACTAATTTAAAAACCTTTTTTTTAGAAAATTTCAATTTATGACGCTGACTTCTAATGTTTTTTTTTTTGAGAGAATTTTAACTTATGACGTCCGCTTCTGACGATACCAATCAGTTTTTGGTATAGGCGGGGATTGAACCCCAGATCTCTTATGTAATTATCAGAGATTTTACCAGTTGAAATAACTGGAACCCACTCGACTCCTTATGTTAATTCTTTATTATTAGACTAAAATACCAATCAATTTTTAATGTAAGTTAAGCTAAACCCGCTACTAATTTAAAAAATTTGAAAATTATTGTTACGTTTCTAGTTTTATTGTTTAAAAATTAAAAAGGGTTAAAAAGAACGGCTGAGAAAAAGCAAGAGTGGTTTCGCGTTCAAGGACATGTCCGGTGCTTCGGAAACAAACGTGGGAGAACAAAAACAGTCCACGTGGCAGAGCCATGGTTTTTTGTTTGAGTGTTACTTTAGTTTAAAGGCCTCGAACATTGTGCGGGGAGGGAACAAGGAATTTTCTGGACCATTGGCTTTCTTTTTCCTCCACAGTCGGAGAAGTTCACTTCTCTTTTCCTTTTTTTAACTTCTCTTTCATAATTTTAAAGGTGTCTTATTTTACACTCCAAACTGTTGGTTTCACACCCACGCTTTTCTTGAATTGCGTGTTTCATAATGGAAGTTTATCAATGGTGTGGTGTGTACCCAATAATTGTTGGTGTGAATAATTATTGGGTTAAAATCCGGGATCGAATCCTCTTGATCTTCTTTAATCTCTTTTTTGAAGGATTGATCTTCTTTAATCATTATCTTTATTCTTGACATTGTAATTTAACAAGGGGTTACGGGTATAGGAAAATTTTAATAGTATCTCATTTGTAATAAAAAAAAAAATTGTAAAAAAACCCTTCAAAAAAATATTTCAAAAATGATTTCATAAAGGAAAGCCCTAATGATTAAGATGTATTTAATGTTTTATATTAAATAATTGTTTTATACGTATTTGTTCACAAAATAAAGTTAAACTATTTACATATATCTATACAAAAAAAAAAAAACTCACGTAACCATAATAGGGGTCTATTTAAAATCTACTTATTTTGTTGAAATTAAATTTTTTTTACTGAAAATACTGTAAATAAAAGTAAAAATGAATTGAAATAGTATAATGAAACCCATGAATAATATCAAAAAATGTAATAGGGCCCATAAATAGTAGCAAAAATGAGTTGAATAGTAAAATAAGTTCGTTTTTTAATTTTTGCCAAACACACACTAGATTTGATTCTTTAAAAAAAAATCATGATGAATTATTAACTTGTATATATATATTTTTAAAAGTCTACATTACAGCTTATAATTGAGTTTTTATTGATTTTTAACTCATACCCTTACGACACTTATTAACATGACTCATAAAAAGTGACATAGTTTCTTTACCCGCTTATATGATAATTCATTTTGGTGCGAATCAAGGATGATTAAACCTTGTTTTTTTTTTTTTTAATATATATATAAAGTAAAAAGGTTTAGCATTTTTTAATTATCGTGATTTACTTGTTAATTTCAAGATAGTGATTTTGTGACGTGTTTTGTTTCAATCAACTCAACTAATGATATTTTATTGTTAAATAAAGGATTTAAATTTGAACCGTACAGCCGCTAAAAAACAAAATTCATTGATGTATTTTAAAAGAGTGGTTATCATGGATTGATGTTAAATCTAATCGTCTGTGTGTCTATATATGTAATGATTTTGTGTTATAATTCAGGATGATTAGTTTATAATGTTTTTACTTTTTAAAGGAGAGGAAAGTATTTAATTATATAACAGCAAGTCGGTTCTATCTATTCTATTTTAACTTGCTTAATTAAAATGTGACATCACTTATAAACAAATCGATGAGTACGTACTAATCCCAACATTGCCGACACTTCTCTAGGTAGAATGATCATCACTTCCGTCAAAACAAAATAAAAATGACAAGTAATATAACATAACAATAAAAGGAGAAGTTATTTGACAAGGTCTATATGTGTTTGGATAAGTTTTTTTTTTTTTTTTTTTGATCAAGATAAGTTTATTTTGTTGATTGTATAAAAGTATAAATGTGAATGATTGAGTGATGCTTTTAAAAAATTGCACATCATCTTCTAGAATGAAATATAAACTGAATCAAGCATGCCCTTAGAAAAGTTCTCATTCAATTCTTTTTAAGTTTTCATTCAATTCTTTTTCTAGAAGGATTGGTTGCAAATATCATACCGAGATTCCAGATGCATTTACGCCGGTTAATTTTCAAAAAGCTTTTGAGTGGTGGAATTCACTTGCTTAGTAATTTTCAAAAAGTACTAAAAATAAAGAACTGACTGGAATCTAATACACCTGTTGAGATTTGGACGCATATCAAATGGTTATCTGTTGTCCATATCTTGTACACTAAACCCAACCTCGTCCACCAAAAGAATAAGTTCACTAGTTTTACCTTGGGCTAATTTCAAAATGAATGTTAAGATGGAGTTGTTACAATTAACAGGTAAAAATTGTAGCATAGCATGAATGCTTAGGTTTGTGTAGGTAAGTTGTTTATTTGATAGGACATTCATTAAAAATTATATATGCATGATGTGAAGTAGGGAGATTTGAAAAGATAACAAATTGCACATCATTTAAATGTGTCAACTACACGCCACAGCAATTCATAGTTCAAAGACAAATTGAACTCCCATTCCAAGTTGTAAATAATGTTTGGTAAAAGTACTCATCTTTTTTTTTTCAACAGGTGCATACTGATGGAAGAAGTCTCAATAAAGAGAATGGTAGTTGGGTCAAAAGAAGCCTCGTGGAAAGTTAAGCCCCTTGTAAATCTTGTAATCACTGTGTAAAATCACTAATTTTGAATCATGTTGCACCATTTATATTAGTCTATTACCAAGTATCAAGATATGACAAAATAAAATATTAGAAAAAGTTTAGAGCCTGTTTGGTTTGTGTTGAGATTGTAATCATTTTCTATTTTTATTTTCTATACTTAAATCTTGTACTCATTTTTTTTTTATAAAGTTTAGCAATAAAATTAGTTGTAGTCTAAAACTATATACTTACTCAATATCTTTTTATTAGAGGTAAATTTTGACAAATCTACCATTAAATTACATCTTCTTCTTATATCCTTCATGCTTACAAAATTTTCAAAAAAATAAAGATCAATAGCTATGTCATCAATAAATTGTTTAAATTGCAAGTTTTGTAATTTAAAATTATGCATAAAATATAAACTTATAGATCATATAGTAAATAATATCTACTCAACACAAAATTTGATATGTATATTAAGAACGTAAAGAACATGCAATTCAACGGTTGGATTTTCAAGATATGTAGTAGTGTTTATTTTATTGAGTACAACTAATTTTGTAGCTAAACTTTGTCATTTTTTGTTTGCATTTATTTTTTTGTTTGGTATCATTTTCTGTTTTGTCTTTCCCTTCACTTTTTTTTTATGATAACCACCAATAAATAGAGAGAAAGAGTATTCTTTGATGTGACAAGTCAGTAATAGTGGGACCCACAATTTTTTTTACGAAAATGCCACTGTATTCATTTTCAAAAAAAATGAAAATACCAAAAAATTGTATTCAGTTTTTGTATTCAAATCCTTTTTTTATTATTATTAAAAATGAAAATCAAATACAAATACAAAACCAAACAAGTTTTTTAATGGTGGGTTCCACAAAAAATGAAAATAAATACAAAATATACAGGCCCTTAGGGACACAATTTATGTCACAAATTTTACCACAATTTAATATGATCAATTGTGAGTGGTATAAAAAAAAGATAGTGGATCTATGTTAAAATAATTGTCCACTACTCATTCTATAAAAAAATAAAAAATAAAAAAAATGTTCACTACTCATAGCCAACTACTTCTACAACGATAAAAGTTTTTTTTTTTTTTGGTTTCTCACAGTATTTTTTTAAAATTTTCAACCAGAAATTAATCACTGTTCGCGACAAGTGGGCATATAGCGGGGTAAATCACTGGCCCATGGAGTTTTTTTAAAGTACTGGTACCCGAACTTGAACTAGAGAACTCCTAGTTAAACTCAAGACAGTCACTTTGAGACCAAGTGTCCAACCACTTGGCTAACTCCACTAGGTTACAACGGTAAAAGTTGCAATCATAAAAGGACTGAGAAATATCGGGCAGATGATGAAACCTTCTAGCGCCGGTGAACATAATTCATTATGAGTTTCAGTGATTATTTGAACTCTTTAAAAATTAAAATTTATAACGTTTTTTTTTTTTATTTTTATTTTTTTTTAAAGCAGGACCACATGATCGTCCTCCCGTTATGTACTGAACAATTTCTCGAGATTACGAGTGAACATATTCTGAAGGGAAGTGAAAAGTTGCTTGTTTCAATTCCTATTATTGCAAAATAAAATAAAATAAAATTTTAAAAAGTTTGCAATTGTTTGTGGAATGAAAAAAGGAAAATTGAATGTGAGCTGATGTAATGTGACTGACTCACTTTTGAGCAGCTCCATAGTTTTTCAACAAAGTATGTGAACCGTGGAAATTCTGAAGTTTGATGGAATTGTTGCAAGTGTCAAGTCTACCTCCTATACAATATTACTGAAATTTCCCTTGGTTCCATGCATGTCCAGTTGTTTGTGCCAATGAATTCATAGAATCTGAATATCTTCATAATTGTAAAAAACAAAACAAAAAAAATACAAAAGGAGAATCATCGAATTTCTTCAAATTTCTTAAAATTATTCTTGCAAACGATTCCATTTGAATTAATTTCCCTTGGTTTCATCTTTCATGTATTAATTAAGCTATTTAAACAGGATACTTGACCTTTAAGAACTGAAAGTGAGAGGCTATGAGCCTGTGACTGTAAATGGAAAGCATCATGATGTCTGGACACAATAATAACTTGTGGAAAGAAGTTAAACAAAATATATTCCTCTCGCAAAAGAAAGAAAACGACTGTGAAATGTGTAGACTCCTCAAACTCAAAAATGATTACCACATCTTTTATACAAGTTTATTTGTGGCTAACTTAAGGCATATGCAGCAGCATGTCTAATTTTTTTCACCCAAAATTTAAGGGAAAAATAAAACTTTATATATATATATATATATATATATATATATTTTTTTTTTTTTTTACTTACTCTTTCAAATATACTTTTCGACGAATTTTCTATTTTATTTGATCTCATTTCAGTATTAATTCTATATCCTTTCCTAAAAACAAGCACCCAAATAGAGAGAAATTATTTGATTTTTGAAAAGAAAATATTAAAACCAAACTAAAGTGTAAGGTACATCTTTCAAGTTTAGGGTCATTTTGATTTACTCCCTAAGATTTAAAAATTTTGATCTGCTCCCTCACATTAGGGGTTCATTCTAATTGGTAGGATTTCCATCCATGTCAATGATTTGCTTGTTAAGTAACACCACATCTCAAATTAACGTAGGTTTAAGAATACATAGAAGTTTATCTTTGTGGGAAGTTTTTATTTTTATTAATTTATTGGATTTGAGAATAAGTCATAGCTGCAATACAAAAGTAAGGTTGTCTAGAGAAGAAACAAAATTTTAAAAAATAAACATAAAATAAATAAATTTCTTTTTTGAAAAGACAATTAACCACCTAAAGTACTAGAATACTTAGGGTATGTTTGAAATGGAGGGAGATGGAGGGGGAAGAGAGGGAAGGATGTCATAGGGTTAAGCTTCAGCAACATGTCATTAATATTGTGTTTGGTTATGGTGATTTGGGAGAGGATGGAAAGACGAGAGGAAAAATAGGGAGGAAAATTATTTGGAATATTGTTTAGTTGGGAGGGGATGGGGGGTTGGATTTTGGTGAGACTCGAATATTAAATCTCTAGGCCAACCTAAATCTCATCTCCCTAATTTGGGAAATAAATGGGGGTAGATGGTGTACGTGCATTGTTATTGTATTTTTTAACCCACGGTTTTTTTTTACCTACCCGATTGTTAGTTTTTTTCTTACAAATTATTAATTTTTTTTAATGTAATAAAAGTATGATAGTAAATTTAATTATGCAAATTATATTTTTGGGTAAAATATCATTTTCGTCCCTAAACTATCACAAAAGTTCGTTTTTCGTCCCTAAATTTTTAAAAGTTCGTTTTTCGTCCCTGAACTATCACAAAAGTTCGTTTTTCGTCCCTAAACTTTCAAAAGTTCTATTTTCGTCCCTAAACTTTTCCAAATGTATTGATTTTCGTCCCTCTCACATCAGCACACTGTCAGAGCCACGTCAGCACTCCATCAAACGGAGGGACGAAAATCAATACGTTTGGAAAAGTTTAGGGACGAAAATAGAACTTTTGAAAGTTTAGGGATGAAAAACGAACTTTTGTGATAGTTCAGGGACAAAAAACGAACTTTTGAAAGTTTAGGGACGAAAAACGAACTTTTGTGATAGTTTAGGGACGAAAATGATATTTTACCCAATATTTTTTATTATCTCATATTTATTTTAAACCCCAAAAAAAAAAAAAAATCATCTCTCCACTTATTCATTATACCAATCAAACACACAACAGGAAAAAATAAACTTTTTTTATTTGCTATTTTTTCATCTTCCTACTATTTCCTATCTCTCAATTTTTTCATACCAAATCAAACATACCATAAAGGTACATAACTTATGATGACAAGAACTTTACCTGAAAAGGTCATTACAAATTAAAATGAATTATCAAAATTATGACAGCATTTTCCACTTTCAGGACTTTTCATGAGAATCAAATCATAACTTTTTAAAGCCTTTTTCGCGTTCCTCATCTTCGAGTACAAGTCGCATGTGCCTATGTTAGCACTATCATAATTCAGTCCATTTCGGCAATAATAATTCCAGGACCACATCTTTACCGCAACATAAAATGATGGACTATGGTAGTGGACTAAAAGTTCTCTAAAAATTAAAAAAATTCAATATATCGCAATTAAATAAAATTAAATCGTTAAAAGGTAAAAACTAAGATTGTAAATAGATCAAGTACACGTGTCTTAAATCAAAAAAAAAAAAAAAAAGTACACATATGTCTTGGACTCAAGCTTAAAAGCACATGTGAGAGGCGTCTCTCATTGATGTGAAATTGAGCAAAACTGTGAGGCATGCCCAAAGCGGACGATACCTACTAATTGGGAACTAAGACTATGAAACCCTTCCACAAATACTAACATTTTATTCAAAAAAAAAAAAAAACCCAAGAGTGTCCTAAGGCCACAATTAATGTGTTAGCATTCCATATTTGTTTTTTTTTTTTTTAAACATCTCCAAACAAATGAAGTCAAATTATGATATAAATATCAGTACATTAGTGATAATCTTTTTTTCTTCTTTTGAAAATATGCATTTTAAGTGATGATTAAATGCCAAGAATATTAGTATTGTCTGCACTTTTATATAATATATATATACATATATATATTATTCTCCATGAAATGTCCAGTGAAAGTATGATAACAATGTCCTTGAAAATGACTTAAAAATAAAATCCTATTTTCTATTCAGATGCATTCAAAACCCCATGTTTTCATGGCATCAAAGTTGTATTTTAATTCTAGATAATGTCAGTTTTTACAAGACTATCAAGGGTCACACATATCAAAATTTCAGTGGGCGATGCTTCAAGAATTCTACAGAAGCCCGTGGTAGTGTTTATAAACCAGCCAAAAATTCACCTATACTGTGCTTTTGAGAAAATACAGAGCCAAACTTTGACTCCAACTTGGGGTTCTTGAGGATACGCAATCTACTGAGTAATCCAATCAACTGATAAATACACTAAATCTCAAAGCTGATCAATGTTTGATTGCCTTTCAGCCCATATAAACAATTTGTAAAATTTCTTATGAAGACACATAGACCTTTGTGATGTAGACTTGGTTGAAAAATAGTTAATTCTACGAATTTGGATTTGCTAAAATAATTAAATAATTTTTGGGACTTTAAACTATTATTGGCATGACCTTAAATATATTTGAGTTTAGTCACCAACTTTAACCATTTGTAATAGTGAGGTTATTGGGACAACTTTGTTTCCTTCGCCTCCAACCCTAGGCAGGTTTTGGTTTGACTATATTCAATTATTCATTGGATTTTCGTCATGTTAATCAGGAATCACAAAATGTTATTTTAATCCATCTAAAATATTATTTTCTTTAACTTTTCTATATTAAAAATGACACAAATAATTTGTACTACGTATACTGTTTAAAATCCAGTGAAGATCGATATAAACCATAGAACCTTTAATTATATTTATATCAACCTAAAATACACGTTTTCCTCCTAGTTAACAAAGTCATGAATTTCACTTAATGAAGCCAACATTATGTAAAGGAGGTCAAATAATTTCAGAGTATAGAATAACATCGGTTAGGATTTTTAGTGTTTGCTAATTAATTCCATAACAAATTTATTTTTAATTTGACTTTAGTATTTTGTAATAAGTATGGGTGTACAAATGAGTTGAATGCTAAAACTTCTGATCATTGTGCAAGACTGAAGACCTCGGTTGAGTGAGATCAAGAGTTCCATCGTGCAAGAATGATGATTTAGATAAAAAGTATCGGTAAACTCTTGGACCCTTGGACAACTGAGACCCTATTATAGAAATTTTAAATGTTTAATTCCTTTTAAAACTATGTTTGTAGTCACCTTAAACCCAAACCCTACTTGTATTTGAATCTCATTTCAACTTTAATAATTGTGAAAAAGATGAAGGCAGAACTAAACCTTGGGAAAAAAATGGTTTTTCACACCATTTGTGTTGGACTTACTATTGAAACCATATAGACAACGCCAAATCTTAAGGAAACTTTAAAGTGATCAAGAGAATGGTTTTGTGATCGACAAATTAACTTGTGGCAAACTGGCAATAAGTATCTTTGAAAGCACAAGGTAAGAGTCTGCAATTACTACCCGGAAGAAAGCACAAATACATATAGTCTAACTTTGTGTGCGGAAAGTCTTGTAAATAATGTATGTACCCACATATTTATTGTCATGTAGAGTGTACTTAGCAAATTCTCCGGTTGATAATACATATTTTTAAATCAAAAGCTTTTTGTAATTCTTGTATGAAATTCAAATTTTACACACATTTTTTTTAATGTTTGGGATATTCATATATTTTTCCGGTGAAAATAGTCATGTAATGATATATTGTTTTGATTAGTGGTACAATAGTGATTTTTTTTTTTTTTTTTTGGGTTGATAGGATAGTGAATCAATGTAACACCAACTTTGATTTAATTGTCACCCAATAGGTGTCTAGATGATAGCATTGGACGGTGGTTCAAGTCCAATACAGCATTAAAAATAAAAGGTACTTTAAATGACCATTCCACCTCAAAATAAATACGGTCCACTTCAAAATTCACCAGCTACGCCTTTTTTTTTTTTGAAGAGAAAAATTAAATTACAGATAGTACAAAATTGACTGAAAGTGAAAGGGAGTTCTAGAAGGAAATGGACGGGATCTCAAGGAGGAGTAATTAAATTGAACGGTTAAGATTGCAGGAATCGCATCAGCAAAAGAAAAGAAAAAGAAATGAGAAATCAGAGGGAGCATCTTTGAACATGACAGAGCGGACGTAATTGCTTTTGTCCGTTGCAAGCCACGTGGCGTGTAGAGTAATAGCGCAAGGTGCTGCGGTGGTACCCAGCATTAGAGCACACGTGTAAAAAGACCTAAACGGGCAGATTTGGAGGGTGCTGCCCGGACCCCACGGGCAAACGGGCAGTTGTGTGAGTTGGGGAACAAGATTACAAAAGCCTTGGAAAAAGAGCTTCGGTTTTGGGGTTGGGGAGCGTAATCATCAAATCCCCAAATGCCAGTTCGCCTTTTAACCCCACCATTTTTCCCACTTAATTTTACAATTTAATGACTCGTGCTAATTATGGGTAAACATTGCAAAGTAATGTCTGACATTAAAGGCATGTTTAAACAATAATTTTTAGTGTTTAAATAATATTATATGTATTTTTATATATTTTTTATTTATATATTTTTAAAAAATACAAGCAACATTATTAAAATAAAATTACCAAACAAACTCTAAATATCTAAACACAACCATTTTCATACCTAGATGACCATTTTCACACTCAAAATTTTGTATTTATACAATTGGTTAACTCGTGCGATTGTGAAAGATAGATTATAATGGGTAAACCATTAGATTTAAAAAATTGGGTTGTTTCACCATTTTTCACGCTTAATTTCACAATTTGTTGACACGTGCAATTATGAGTAAGTATCGTAAAGTGATTTGTTGCATAAAATATTTAAACACACGACCATTTTCACACTCAAAATTTTGTACTTTTACAATTTGTTGACTTGTGATTGTGAAAGATAAATTGTAATGGGTAAACCATTAGATTGTAAAATTGGATTGTTTCACCATTTTTTACGCTTAATTTCACTATTTATTGACCGGTGCTATTATGAGTAAGCATTGTAAAGTGATATGTTGCATAAAATATTTAAACATGCGACCATTTTCACACCTAGATGACCATTTTCACACTCAAAATTTTGTACTTTTACAATTTGTTGGCTTGTTTGATTGTGAAAGATAGATTGTAAAGTGTAAACCATTAGATTGTAAAATTGAGATGTTTCTTTGTAATTATTCAATGTTACTAGAGTGATAATAATTTCATTAATTGGTTTTTAATGATTTGTATTGAGTTTATTCATTCTTTATCAACTTTATGAATAGTTAAAAATAAATTTTTATAATTATTAAAGCGGTAGATTGCAAGTAATAGAGACAGGAAATAAATGATAAGTCGATTAGTGACAATTGTGCTCATCGCATACAGTAAACCACTTAAAATTATAAAATTATTAAGAAAAAAAACGTTTGTATGTACTATGTAGAATAAAATTGTTAAATATTTTTACGATATTTTGTATTTTGTACAGTTAATTAATGGGAAAGCCTAAAAACCAGTAATAAAGGCCCACCAGTCATAATCGTCATCACGGGGATGGTGGGGCCAGTGGTTTTGTTAGTTTCGAGGAGGTGGGTGGGGCCAAGGGGTGGGGTTGGAGGAAAACGACAAAAGAATCTTGAAAAAGTGGGGTAGAGTGTGTGATGTAAGATTTTTGAGGAGAGGTACTACTTTAATTTTTTGCTAAATTAAGAAGGAGTGAGAATAGGGGTGGGTTTTGAGTGAGAAACAAGGTTGGAGAAAAAGGTGACGCCGTGGGTTTTGGAGCTATAGTACACGTACTGTTTGGTTTTTGGTTGCTCGGATTTGTGAAACTATCACTTGCATTCTAGCGCGTGGGGTTTTTTTTTTTTTTTTTTTTTTCTATATTTTTGTTATCTTTTCTTTGATAATAAAGTAAAGCAAGATAGCTTAAAAAAATAAAATAAAATAAAATAAAGCAAGATAGAAACATGGGACAGAAGATTTATTTTTTTTTTTTTTGAAGAGGATAACATCCTCAAAAGTCATTCCATAGAAACAGAGTCACAGTACAACGCCTCCATAACAGGGGGGGGGTGAATCTTCAATCCATACAACATCCTCTACTAGTTCCTTAGCATATCTAGCTAGTACATGGGCAACACTGTTCGCGCTTCTTTTGACAAAACCAATCTGCACCCATCTTAGTCTATCAAGCATGCACAACACGTCCTGTAAAATATGGCCAAGCCGAGACGACAGCCCCTTTCTCGCATTCAAGGCATTCATGAGAGGTTGGTTATCTCCTTCAAGAACCAGTTCTGAGAATCCGCATTCCACCGCAAACTCCACAGCTCTACGGCACGCAAATATCTCCGCCTCCTCGCAGACAGAAGATTTATTTTTAAGGTTTAAATTAAATGGTGTTTTTTTTTCCAATAAAATTGGTGGAAATAATTTGTGAAAAAATGTTAGATAACGTTGTAATTCAATTTTACTATATGATCTTATAAATGAGGAGAACTTGGGTTTAAATCCTCTCAGTAATTTTTTTTTTAAGAAAGCAAACATCAAGGGTAATTTATTAAAAAGGAAAAAAAAATTACAATGAATCTTGAATTACAAGATGGGCTATGTCATTAGGGATGGATTTAATCCAACTTTTAAGCTCTTCACTAAACTTTGCATGTTCAGCTAGATAATGGGTAACTGAAGTACTTAATTTCTTGACATAAAGGAAAGACATCAAACGGAGATTCAAGGAGAGTGAAAGGGAGTTTGCCAAAATATGGTCATATATTGGATGATCCACCTCCTTAGCTTTCAAAGTTTTAATGATCACCTCTGCATCGCCTTCAACAATAGTATCAAAAATGCTAATGTCTTAGCAAAGATATCAGTTTTTCTAATGGCTAATGCTTCAACTGCTTCCTTAGAGTATGGTAGCGAAATTCTTTGAGAAAGGTCACCAATAAAACTACCAGTTAATTGTTAACCAAAAAAAAAAAAAAAACTTGTGAAAAAAATTAATAATTTAAACTATATAGAAAAGTATTAGGCTCTATTTGGTTGCTAAGAAATAGAAACCATGAGAGTTATGGATATTTTAGAGTTTTAAACTCACAATAATTAAAATTCTTGAGAGTTAGACATTTACGTTTTAAGGTATGCTTAAAATTTGATTTGTTTATCATATTATTGAAAGCATTATATTTAAAAATATCAATCATAATAATATAAAATATTCTTACACAAATTATTTTAGTACTAACTAATTAATAGTTTTTCCATTCTTGATTTTTTTTTAAATGAAAAAATTAGCTTTCAACATTACTAAAAGTCTTATGTGGGTAAAAAATAAATATTTTTGTATTAAAATGAATTGTATATAGTTTTAAGTGTAAATATGAAAATTGGAAATAAAAATATCACATTATTCTCATGTATATATAATCTATAATTAATCTTAATTTAACAATATGAAAAGTTGCAAACAATGTTCTCTTCTGGTTAAATCATAAAATTTTAAATTGTTATTCACAATGAAATAAACTCCAAACTATTGCAAACAAAATTTAGATAAATTTACTTAAGAGTTACTATAGATTATCTTTTGATTTATTAACTCAATTTCAAGGCCATTTTCATCTCCATCATGTGCCTATAAATGTTGGGAGTAAATATTAGGTTTTGTTCCCATCATTTTCAAACAAAATTTGTTTTAACAAGTTCAGGATAGAGAGATGAAACGTAGAAAACAAATCCAATTGAATAACCGAATGTAATCAAGACATTGACTTAATCAATAAATACATGTATGTCTTGAAATTTTCTTTTTAAAAATGAGAACAATTCTTAAAAAAAAAAAAAAAAAAAAAAAACTAACTGCTAAATACACACACTTTAGTTACACAATTTCACTAAACTCAAACACAAATCCAAAATGTAATCAAATAATTGACTTTGTCAAAATGTACATGCATGTTTTGAAAATTCATTTAATACTCATACAGATTACAGACATGTAAATAAAATGAAAAAAGTGAGAGTGACCTTTGGAATCCATATTAAATACAATGTTTCAAGAAAATTATAGGTAATCAATACATGTTCAAATAGTAGGAGTTGATTTTAGTCATCCTAAATTAAAAAATTTTGCTGTTTATTTGTAGGAAAAAAAAAAAAAACGCGTTTGTATTTAATTTTTGGAGGTGAATTAATTGTGACGAGTCGTGGTAATGATGCTAATGTGTACTGTGTCGTTGTGTTGGTAGCATTTTTCTTAATTGTTTTACTTAACGAGCAAGGTGTGGAAGGGACTAAGTGAGAGTCTAGGAGACTTTGGGACCAAGGGGAAGACTTTGAGACCAAGGGAGGTGTGAACGTTACGTTTACGCGCATGGTACGAGCGTGGACCCAGGTTTATTTCCCTACTACGATCTTGACGTTAGAACGTAGAGATCTGAATTTAAAAAGAGAAAAAAAGGAGCTGAGTGTGATCATGTGCAGTTAGGTCGCGAGTGGGGGCTACATGCTCGGAGAGTGGAAGTTTTTGGTCCCCATTGCTAGAATAATATCATCCATCTTACATTTTTACCCTCATTAACCCTAATAAACCACAACGAATGCCACTAAGTCTATGTCATTAATGATTCACATCTCTCATACTCTTTTGGCATTATTGTATTTTTTGGAGAAGATAGTGGTGATTAAATAACAATTAATTTATAACCAAATATCAATTTAAAAAAAAAAAAAAAAGAACTTGGAGATGCAGGTATTTTGGGCCAATGGATTCACTTGCACGGATTCTAGAGAAACCTGCTCGTTGTTTCTCACTCTCTCTGTCTCAAGTCTTCACCAACTTCTTTATAACCCATCTCCCTTCCATTTCTTCCATCTCATCTCTCTCTCTCTGACTCTCTCTCTCTCTAAAACACATTGTAGACCCCAAAGAGAAAACAAGAACAACAGAAAAAACCCCAAAACACAAACACTAAAAAATAAAATTGTTAGTGTTTAAGAACCACACATATACAATAACTTTTGTTAATTGAATTGATGGAGTACACAAGTACAAGAAGGCCTTGTTTCATCGAGGAAGATAATGGGTTGGCTTCTTTGGCGGACATGGAAGCTGGGATCTCTGGAACTGGGAACCAG
This sequence comes from Quercus glauca, assembly GCA_023736055.1. Classification (NCBI taxonomy): domain Eukaryota; kingdom Viridiplantae; phylum Streptophyta; class Magnoliopsida; order Fagales; family Fagaceae; genus Quercus; species Quercus glauca. Next base: position 34,908,303 of record CM043326.1, on the reverse strand, counting down.
CATAATCATGCCCACCTTAGTCACAACCAAAACCACCCTTTCTTCTCTAGGACACTGTGTTACAGTGCCTCGTATAATATTAGTAGGAGGGGTAGTTTGAGAAACCTTTCGGCTTTGTCTCCGAGATCTGCTGGGCCTAGGTTCTACGATGCAAGATTCGAGGATCACCAACCCCATTTCTTGGAAGCCTGTTTTCTTTGCAAGAAACCACTTGGGGATAACAAAGACATCTTCATGTACAGGTTAGCCACTTCTTTCCTTTCTTTCTTTCTTATTGTTATATTAATCAAGTTTCTTTCTTTTTGGAAATAAAAGATTCACATTTGTATTTTTGTTGGTCTACTTTGATTTATTTTTGGAAATTATGATCTTGGGGTCTTTATTTGGAAATAAAAAGAACAACCTTTACCTTTTGGCAATAGTTAAAACTTAAAAAATTTGGAATTGGAATTTCTCCAAATTTCTTGGTTGAAAGTAAAATTTGTAGCCTTTTCTTTCCAACTGATTGGGATCTGAAATATTCTTAAGATGGGTCTAATTCTTTGGTGTGATTAATGGGTTACTAATAATGAAAGTTTTGATTTTGCAGAGGAGACACCCCATTCTGTAGTGAAGAGTGCAGACAGGAACAAATAGAAATCGATGAAGCAAAGGAGAAGAACTGGAATCTTTCTTCTTCAATGAAGGCTTTAAGGAAAAAGCAACAGAGGGAGTCCACTTCCCCAAACAAAACCCAGAAGAACTACCCTTTACGTACAAGCACTGTTGCAGCCGCTTGAGTATATTAACCAAACAAAATAACAAAGACGTGGAACTACCACAATATATTACCAGAAAAAGAAATGAAAAGTATAAAAAAAAAAAAAATTATGCTTTGTGATTTAGGAAGAGAAATAGGGCGGAGATACAGGAAGAAGAAAGAGACCCATTTGAGAATTTTGTGTATGTTGAAACTGTGAATCGTAATTAGGAGGAGAAAGTGTGTTCGGTTGCTTGCATCACCTGCTCCATGGGATTAGCTCTTTGGGTTTTTTTTTTTTCTTTTTTTTGAATGTTAAATATATATATAATTTCCTGTTAAATATCTAGTAATGCAAAAGCTTCAGCCTTTTGAGTGAAGAATTGTAACCAGGAAAGTTCCTTGTTATTATTACTCGCTGGTGAGCTTTTTTTTTCTTTTGAATTCACTTTGAAGTGTGTGTGTGTGTGAGAGAGAGAGAGAGACAGAGAGAGGTGTTGGTGGAGTTTTCCTGGTAAAGAGGGCCCAGCGGCGAATTTGTGAAAGTACTAGTAGAAAAGCACCAACAAAAAGCAAAGAAAGTGTTGAATTGGGAAAAGCATTTGTGGGGGAAAAAGTATAATTGTTGCTTTCTAGGAACAAAGGGTCAGCAACCTGAATTCGGTGCGGACGTTTCCACGGAATATCATCTGTATATAAATTTAAATTATTAACCTTTAAAATAGTCTTTAATTCAAAAGGTCAGATAATATCTTGATAGGGGAATGGGTTTTTGGCATAGATTTTAATCATGAATTGGACAACAACCTGTTTTCTAAAATTAAAAAGCCCAAAGAATAAGATGATTCTGCATAGGAATTTGGCCTGACCTATGTTCAATTAGAAGGAGATTTTGAAGTATTGTTGAGAAGATGATATGAAAGGAAGATTTTTGTTTGGCTGCTTTAGGTAGTAACGTCATTGATGATGCTCGCTTTTATTGTGATGATTTTTGTCTGTTGCCCATGCCTTTGTTTGTTTGAGCCTTTTGTGTGCTCTATCATATAAAACTCGGTAGCAGCAGCTAGTGTGTGTTGAGTTTGGAGGTGGAGCCTAGTAGCTACCAAGAGGTTGCTAAGAACTTGCTGCCATAGACCATAGTGGCATCATGTCAATTCGTTGCCACCATCCTCAAGAAGCCCACCCATCATTGGGACAAACGCCTAGAAACTCCAAAATTCACGTATAGGCCTTGGATCGAAGGAAATTACACAAACGAAAGTGAGAGAGAAAATTAAATTACAAATGACACTGTTAAACTTTGCCTCAAATTCAATCAACTTTTAATTTTATTCAACCCAGTCGTTTTGTCAATACTGGATAGTTGATCTATTATTAAAAGTCCGTTTGAAAATTGTTTATCTAGCTGAAATTGAAATTTTTTTTATTGAAAGTATTTTACATAAAACTAAAAAGTAGTGAAAATAGTACCATAGAACCCATGAATGATATCAAAAAACGAGTCCGTGAATAACAACAAAAATAAGTTGAATAATAAAAAGGAAAAACAAAAACAAAGTCTTTCTAGTTTTTTTATAATTAATTTTATCTGTTAAAAGTTTTGAAATCTTCGTCTTCCCTATCCTCCCGTTATGCATTCTCCCAATTCCCATTCTTTCCTCAACAATCTTCCTTTAACATCTCATCTTTCAAAAATTTCCCATTTCCCCAAATTTTTATCAAAAAAATAATAATGTTCCCATTTTTATTGCATTGGTGACACCCAAAAAAATAATAATGTTCCCATTTTTATTGCATTGTCTTCATGTTGTTTGGATCTCCTTAAAAGTTTACGGAAGATTTTGTTGTGCTACAGTCGGGATCTTTGAGCCAAAACTTCTGAAGTCTTTTACTCATGAACTAAGAAACGAGAACAAAATCACCATTAGCTCTAAAGTCTAACCACAAGCCCAGTAGCTCCAGAAAGCCCTGTTAGCAATACAGTAACTTGTTTCATTTGTATATCATGTTTGAATAAATGTGTTGTTTTATCATATATTTGAATGTAGAGATTAAAGGACGAAGACAATGGGTTAGGCCGTTGTGAATATGGTGTAGGATGAAGGCTCCACAAAGACATGGGGTTGTGACAACAATGAATCTTTAGTGTTATTTGTTCCACATTCACCGCAAACCTTCTCATAGATAATGCGTTTCCTTGAATTTTTATGAATTTGATTTTTTGTTTATTTTCTTACGAAGATTACGAAAATTTGGTTTGATTGGTGAGAACTTGAATTGTGATTGGGTTTGGGGATGAATTTGTATAATTGATTTATAATATTAAAAAAAAAATGTACACAAATTTTGTATCGCGATTGAAATTTTAGGTTAAAGGTGTAGTTTGATTTTTGAAAAAAATCTGTATAGAAATTGTATTTGGGTAACAATTTTGAGTATTAAATTTGATGTTTTTTAAGACAAATTTATATTCTTTTCTTTAATATGAAATTTGACCAACAAATTTCCAGTATAAAATTTGATTTTGAATTTTTAAAATTTTTGTTCATCCCTTAGTTTGGTGGAAAAATTAAATTTGAATTTTTGAAAAAAAAAATTTTCTAGAAATATTTTTTTATTATTAATTATATATATTTTTTAATATAAAAATTATTAACCGAAAAAAAAAGTCAAACTATATCGTTTAAGGCATTTAACAACAAATCAGCTAGCAAACTTTAATAAAATGATTGAACTAAATGAAGTTAAACTATTGAATTGAACAAAGTTGGAATTAGTTGATTGAATTGAATTTTAAGACAAATTAGAGGATATAATTTATAATTTAGCCAAAATAAAATGTAGCTTCAAACATAAGCATGAAAAGAGAGAGATTGTGAGATAAAAATTAGTTTTTAATGTAAGTCCTTTTTTGTTTGTTGGGTCTGTTTGGATATAACTGATTATTGTTGAAAACTGATGATTGTTGCTGAAAACGCTGTAGCAAAATAAATTTTAAATGTGTGAATAGTGCCACGGGACCCATTTTTATTTTTTATTTTTTAATAAAGTAGCTGTGGGTCTCATGAATAGTGCGTAAACAACATTTTTTGTCTCATGAACAGTACGTGAACAGTGCACACACAGTTCATAGCAGTACTTTTTGTCCCACAAAGTCAACAAAAGTGGGCAAAAAAAAAAAAATGAGAAAACACGCAGGAGAAAACGCAACGCGAGATTAAGTTGTATCCAAACCAATACTAAGATTTCAAGGTTAGACCACGGTTTAACTAGAGGCCTAACCATGTTAACGAAAAATTAATTAAAAATACAAATAAATAAATTCAAATTGTAAAAATTAATAAAATTGTCTGAAAAATATATAATAAAAAAATAAAATACATTTCAAATGTATTTTCACTATAAAGTAAATAATAACAAAACATACATAATGTTTAATTATTTCTCTCACATCCACAAACATACAACGTATGTGTTTGGATAGCCCTCAAAGTTGCGTTGCGTTTTGAAGCTACGTTTTCTTTTTTTTTTTTTTTTTTTGCCAGATTTCTTAACTTTTTAGAGACAAAAATTACTGTTTATGAACAGTGCCTGCACTGTTTATGCACTATTCATATACTGTTTACGATTAAAAAATATTAAAAATGGATCCCATGGCACTATTTATTTATTTAAAAATTATTTTGCTACAGTGTTTTCAGCAACAATCAATTTTCACCAACTTTCAGCAACAATAAATTGTATCCAAACAGACTTTTTGTCCCAACATTGCCTTCCTCCCAACTTTTGCCTCTTCTCTGTGTGTGTGTGTTTTTTTTTTTTATTAATTAATTTTTTTTAAAAAAAATTTAGGACAAGACAAAACAAGCGGGTGATTTTTTTTTTTTCTGATTATTTCTTACAAATAATTTAATTTTTAGTTTTTAATCACACATTTAATATTAAAGTTACCAGAAAGAAATTATATTCTTTAATAAATATTAAGAAAATAAATTACCAAAAATTGCAGAATGCAGTGCAGACTGCAGAGTACCCAAACCTATCCCTTCTGCATGATGGGAAATTTCGTGCAGGTCGGTGGGCTGGTTCAGTGAAGATGTGCCGTACTTACTACGTAGTCATCCTTTAATGCTCACCTAGTCTTCCTTTAATGCTACAAGTATCGTGTTCCCGATATTTTATTATTATTATTATTTTTTTTTTTATAGGTCTAAATCTAATCAACCCATTATTCTTAATCCGTGGCCAATCCTTTTAATGCGGAAGAGGGAGAATACTAGAATATAAATTACATGGAAAAAATAGATTAGAAATGAACATTCCTGTCGATGTTATACATCAAATTTATTAGGGTATAATAGCTGTCAATGTCATTTGTACTCTTATTATCAAACTAATTGTTAGTACTGCATGGTGTTGTTCGTTTGTATTTTTTTTCATTATTATATAATTGATATGTCATTTTAATTACTTGTACTAAAGATATTTTAGGTTTTCATCAATTTTTTTGTTACTTCAATTTGAACCAACTCATTATTCTTTATTAATGCATCCTAACATTTTTGTTTTAGCTACATCATTTTATGAACATGTTACTTATCAATAGATTATATTTAGTACCATAGAGTTGTTTGAGTGTAAACCAATTTTTTGTTGCTCACTCAAGGTCATCAATCATCTCTATCATTTCTCTTTGTATTAGAACAGCTTGTAATCAATTGGCATGCTTATGCAAGGCTTTATGTTCATAAGTTTGAAAACTGTCTATTATCAATTCGAGTGCATATCACGTATAATAGGTTTATACTCTTAGGCTTATTGATTTAGGTTTATTCCTCAATTTAATTGTCAACTTGTGCATTTCACATAAAAATCTTATTAAATTAGGTAGAATCGAACCCAAAATCTAGTCAAATTAATTAACCTTTGAGTGACTTTAGATCACTGCGAGCAATGAAAAAGTGGTTTACACTCAAACAAGAGAATACCTGACCTTATTACTAATCTTATAAATATATATTTTTTTAACTTAAAATGTATTCTACTTTCACACAATACTTTTGTGCATTTCTAAACTTCATGCAATATGTTCTTATCTAATTATTCACATTTTGTTCAATTTCTTCATCATTATGAATTATTATCACTAGAAGAATCAATTCTTAATCAAGATTAAATACATAATTTTTGTAAAATCAATAAGATTTTTAACAGGAATTTTAGCATTACACAGTTACAATTTTTAACCTAATTAAGTTTTCTTAATTAAATGAAAATAAACTTTGTGGATCCTTTTTCAACTAGAAGCATCCACATTAAAATGTGTGATATAGAATGTCATAAAAGACTTAAATATGTTTTTTTTTATCACCGATTGATTTTTAAGTGAAGTGGCACATCTCATGGTCTAATAAGTGATATCAAAGCTAATATCATATTCATGAGTTTGAGTTGCGATAGAATCATTGTGAAGGATTGTTGGGGACTCATATTACGACTCATTGCAACCGCTCTAAAAACATACCCATAAGGCACGATGTAAAAAAATAAATAAATAAATAAATAACAGTAATAATAATAATGTGACTAAAAGTTCATCCTTGAAATTTCTTGTATTCTATGCTAAATTAATCACTTTTATCTTCGTTTTCTATATTAAAAAAGAAAAAGAAAAAAAAAAAGAGAAAAGAATACATACTCCTATTATATAAATATGTTTTTACTTTTTATAACATGAGTATATCGTGAATATCGGTGAAGCATAAAAAGTTTTATTTTCTCACGGGGACAGAAGAGGTCACAATTCGCAAGGTTTGTGTGTTCCAATCGTGACAACTTTTCAGTGGGATTAGGCCCATTCTTAAATTGATATATTAATGTCTTTAGCAATGAGGTCCAAAGAAGCGGGCCCAATAATCAAATGTGATAGGTCCAAATTTAACACGGTTCGAAGTGTCATGTTCACCGTTATATGACTTATCTCTCTCTCTCTCTCTCTCTCTCTAGCAATGAGGTCCGAAGAAGCGGGCCCAATAAGGAAATGCGATAGGTACAAATTTAACACGGTTTGAGCTGTCGTGTTCCACATTAACATCCTCCTCCAAAACAATATATACTATTAATATAATTTGAATACTTGCAAATAAACGCATGAATGCATGATTACAGGATATTTATATAATCTGCCATGTTGTTATTTTGAGAATATTGAGATAAGGATAAAAATAAGATATTTTTTTATTATTTTTTATTTTTAAGGAGCAGTAGGCTAAGGCCTAGTATTTGAATTTAAATAAAACGCAAACATTGAATTATAATGGATTGTGAGGTAAAAGATTTTATTAACATTTTTTTTTTTTATGGTCTATTTGCAAATTGAAAGTGTAGTGGGGTTAGTGGGTTTATTTTACGTATTTAACTCTAAGTTTTGTCACAACTTAAACGAAGGTGTAGAAGTATTTTTGAATCACATAAAAATCCCGTAAAAAAAAGGAAATCATGTTAGTTATAGTTATATATAGTATAGATAAACAAGAATACCTGAATTACTAATTGATTCTTGGTACGATTAGTACTTACCTTGCGTTTAGTATGGAGAAATCTACATTACTTCTGATATCTAGATTACAAGGAATGTGATGCTTTGCAATATGGATGTCTATTTGGTTTAATTGGGAATCTAATAAGATTCTTAAGAATGTGAAATTATTATGTTTGGTTTATTTTTAAAAGTCTTAAATGAATTATTTATTTTTCTTATACTATCCTTAGATTTGTAAATAATAAAAATAATAAAAAAAATCTTTTTTTTTTAATTTTAAATCTTCCTCCAAATAAATAATGACAAACAAAATGTAAATTATAAATTATGGCAAATTCATTGGAACTATAGTTTAACATTTCAAAATGACTCCTTCAAAAAAAAAAAAAAAAAATCAAAATGACAAAAACAATACAAAATAACTATTTAAATTCTTATTATTTCTGAAAAAGCTTTGTTAATAAAAATAAATAATTTATTTTACTTTAGCATCTAACCAATCCTAAATAAGAGATATAAAAAGCGAAAAAATTAATTCTTAACCATAATTTTAAAAAGAGCTTAATCCATAACAAAACAACATGACAACGTCTAATGAGATCTATAAGATATTGATGATTTGTTTTATGATAAGGAAAAAATGACTAAAATTATCAATTTATAAAAAGAAAAAAACATAGGTATAGTACCTTAAGATTTTGCCATGTGGTTAAGATACTAATCGATTTTTAGTATAGGCAAGGATTGAACTTCAGATCTTTTATTTAACTATTAGAGACTTTACCAGTTGAACTAGTTAGAACTTAATGCTAGTTGCATATCAACTACCAAATATTTTTTTTTTTTTTTTTTTTAATTTTAAGAATGAACTATGGACATGTTCTCTCTTTACGTTCAATCAAATCATGAATAGTGAATTTCATATTCGTATATATTTTCGGAATCAATGAAAGCGATTAGATATTTGTAGAGATTGTGTACGTAAGAATATAAGATACATACAAATAAGGGGATATTCCTAAAAAAAAAATCCCAAAGTTTGTCTCTTGTGACAATTAAAATCCTAAGTTTATATAATATATATATATATATATATATATATTTTTTTTTTTTTTCATTTGAAATACCAAACTTATACAAATCCTGAATTTATACACATACTAGTAAGGGTTGCACATGCAACACACATGCAACGCACATGCTACCCCTTAAGTGCGAAAATTTAGGATAGATATTTTTTTCAAGTAGTATCAAACCATGTATTTAAATTTAGAATAATTATTTAATATATGGCTATCTATTTAGTATGATAATTTATTAGGAGAAGGTATTTAGTATAAAATAATACCATGTCAGCAGTATCAAAATCCATTAAATATGAGATATGTCAACAAAAAATAACTAACCATTAACAATTCAAAGACATGTGCTAGTGGGTAGTTATTTTTGCACACATATTTCTCGTTTAATGGATTTAGATACGGATAACGTGGTATCATTTGATATAAAATACTTCTTCATTTTTTAAAACCTATTTACTAAAGACAATATCTACTCAAAAAAAAAATTCTATTAGGAATGATAACAAATGTCATTATCTTCCAACAATTAACAACTAAGTTTTGATAAAAAAAAAAATTGTCACAATATTTAAATTTTCACAATAAATGATGACATATGCTACAATTGAAACTCTTCATCAAATTAAATACCTACAACCATTTGCAATGAATATTTTGTTATTTATACTTCATTCTTTATCATTTTATTTTATGAACCTAACTACAATGCTTAGCGTACTTAATTTCTAATGAACACTTTTTTAAGAAAGAAAAAAAAAAAAAAAAAAAAAAAAGAACAAAAGAACAAAAGACATATGTCATTGAAGTTTCTATTAGATAAAATTATAATTTCAGTCATTTTTCTATTTAGGGGCATTTTGGTAAATTTTAAGGTTTCCGGGGTATTTCGGTAATTTTTTAGGTTTAGGGGGTATTTTGGTCATTTTTATGTTTTGAGAGTATTTTGGTAATTTTTTAGGGTTCGGGTTATTCGTATCTTTTTTAGGTTTCAAGGTTATTTTGTTCATTTTTCAAGTTTCGTGGGTATTTCGGTCATTTTATAAGTTTTGATGATATTTTGGTCATTTTATAAGTTTATGTGGTGTTTTGGTCATTTTTTATGTTTAGGGGGTATTTCAGTCATTTTTTAGGTTTCAGGAGTATTTGGTCATTTTTTAGTTTTCGTGGGTATTTTGGTAATTTTTTTAGGTTTTGGGGGTATTTTGGTCATTTTTAGGTTTTGAGGGTATTTTGGTCATTTTTAGGTTTTGGGGTATTTTGTTTAATTTCTGGGTTTCAGGGGTGTAGGGGCACGATTTACAGCCCAAGCCCAACATGTATGGGATTGTGGGTTAATAAGCCCAGTACAATAAATTTGTAGAGAGTGGGTCAAAGAAATAGGCCCCAGTGAATTTAACAACGGCTAGGATGGGTTTGGAAGACAATTATGCAAGAGCAAAGCACGTAAGATTGGGTAAATGTATTGTCCAAGGAGGCAAATCTTTATATAGATCAATGGAACTTAATACAAATGCAACTCTGGTTGCTACAGTGTTCTTTCTCTGTTTTTCCAATCCCATTCCCACGGAGGGTCTTTCACATTATATATAGGAATGGCAACGGGTCGGGTTTGGGCCGGGTTTTTCCATACCCGAACCTGACTCGTGGCCCGGACCTAGCCAATTTACTAACCGAGTTTTTTTTTCCGAGTCCATGACCTGCCCTCGTAGGCCCCGTTAAGGGATTGGGCCCAACCAAAAAAAAAAAATTGAAGCCCAAAATTTTTTTTGCCAACATTCAGGCCTACATATTCTAATTCAAGCCTAGATAACGTGGCCCAAATGCCAAGCCCAACCTCAAAAAAAAAAGAAAAAAGAATTGAAGCCTATATTTATTCTTGCTTACATTCAAGCCTGCATGTTCTAATTCAAGCCTAAATAACGTGGCCCAAATGCGAAATCAGTCCAAATCATAAGCTACTAATCATAAATCAATAAATCACCTTTTAAAGAAAATCATAATTAAAATCACTAGCTAAACATAAAAATAAAATAAATCCAACAAGTCCAAGAAATAAGTATCAAAAGTCCAACGAGTCGAAGAAATTAAAAAGCTACAAAATAAATCTCACAAGTTTAGAATAATTACAAACCAACAAATTAATCCAACAAGGCTAAGAAATTAAAAAAGCTACTAAATTAATACAAAATGTTTAATCTTCCACAATTGTGACACAACTCCCATCATCTTCATTTGGCTCTCCATCATCAAGAATTGATTGAAATGTACAATCTCCAGATATAGTTGAAGAACCTACAACAACAATAAATTAAAAAATGGAATAAACTTCATTAAACTGTAACTAGCAAACATAAAAAAAAAAATTTTGATTTTATAAATAGAAATTAGACAATTGCTAACCGTTGATTTCACTCCATAACCAATTCTGAGCACAAATCATTGCCTCTATAATCTTGGGATGTAGCCTACTACGGTGTGGACTTAAAAGTCTCCCACTATTGCTAAAAGCAAATTCTGAAGCAACAGTTGTAACGGGAATGGCTAAAATATCTCTCGCAATCCTTTGTAAAGTAGGATACTTGAGACCATTACTTTTCCACCATGCCAAAATATCAAAGTCTTCACTCCTCTTAAACACTCCCTCATCAACGAAATGATCAAATTCCATTCTAGCACTCCCATGTTTCTTTGAACTACTTGAACTATTGTTCACAAACAAATCAAAACATGACATTGCCCCACTCAACCTAAATTTCATTTGTGCCACTTGATTTGAAGTACTTGCAGGTATATGAGTACTTCCTTCATTATCTACAGGAGACTCATCTAAATCTCCATACTCATCAAGCAAATCATAACAAAGATTCTTAATTTTTTCAATCTCCAAATTAGAATTATCACCATAAATGTTAGGATAATAAAACTCAAATACTTTCATCTTATATCTTGGATCTAAGATAGCAAAACAGCCATAACAACACTAACATTAGCCCAGGTAGAACTATAACTTCAATAGTTAAATTCAATTACGGCATATCTCTCTTCACACACATTGTCGAAGCTTCCAGAAACTAATGTTTGAAACATAATTACTTAAAAAGTTAAACAACAAAGAAGAAAATAAAGAAAGTGGTGATTTATTTTTGTTAATGGGTTACCTGTGGCTCGAACGACAAAGCGATGAGGGGAGCGAGTGAGAGGAGAAGTGAATGATGACGACAGAATGAGTGAGGGCTGTGAGAGTGTGAGGTCGTGTCGGACTAAGGGTGTGTCGGAGTGACTAAGCTGAAATGGATTGAGCTGAGGGAAAGGGAGTGTCGGACTGAGGGAGGGAGGCGTGAGGGAGTGTGGGAGTGAGGGTGAGGGAGTGTCGGATCGGACTGATGGAGGGTGTGTCGAATCGGACTGAAGGAGGGAGAGGGAGTGTTGGATCGAACTGAGGGAGGGAGAAGGGCGTGAGTGCTGAAGAAATGAGGGATTAAGGTTAGATTATAGGTATATATATATATATAGGGTATTTTTGTAATTTTAGGGTACCGGGTTTTTATCTAGGCCGGGTTTCGGGTCGGGTCTCGGATTTTTTTGATAAAACCCGGACCCAACCTGGACCCGCTTTGGGTTTTTTTTTTTTTAAAAACCCATACTCGACCCTAAACCTAATCAGACTGGGTAAAACCCGACCCATTAGGGTCGGGTCAGGCCTAGTACCTGCGGGTTGGGCAAAAATTATCATCCGTAATTATATAGCTCCTTTTGGACCATCTTAATCCTACACTTGTTGATCATTTAAGCCCTCACTTGAGTACCTGTCCCATCAGACACCCTCTCTAGCCTTTTGTGAGTCATGGTAACTAAGGCAACACTGTTCAGTGGTCTCCTCCACATAAATGCAGCCAAAAAAATAGCTGCAATGCATTTAATGCGGTGGTGTCAGATTTTCTTAAGATATTTATAAATTCCCATCACTCCTTATATGTGTATGATGCCCATTCTTATTGCTTAAGCTTCCTGGAAGCTCACTTTGATCGTTGGAATACAGATTTGGGCTGCGTTCGTCATATCCGAAGAGGAGTTCCTCCTTGGACCACCTTCTATTCGTTCCTTGTGAAAGTTTAAAATTGGAGTTCCCCATAATTATTTGTCCCTTCTCGGACCAGTTTATGTCCTTGGACCAAGCCTAAGGCCCAATATGTGACTCTGGGCCTTTATTCCTACAAGGGGTATTTCGGTTAATTTTTAGGTTTCTAGGGTATTTTGGTCATTTTTAAGCTTTACGGGGTATTTCAGTCATTTTTTAGGTTTAGATGGTATTTTGGACATTTTTTAGATTTATTGGGGTATTTTGGACATTTTTTAGGTTTTGGAGGTATTTTGGTCTTTTTTAAGTTTCATGAGTATTTTGGTCATTTTATAAGTTTAGGGAGTATTTCAGTTGATTTTTAGGTTTCGAGGGTATTTTGGTCATTTTTAGGTTTAGAGAGTATTTCAGTCATTTTTTTAGGTTTATGGGGGTATTTTGGTAGTTTTTAGCTTTCAAGGGTATTTTGGTCAATTTTTAGGCTTCGGGGGTATTTTGCTTAATTTTTAGGTTTTTTGGGTATTTTGGTCATTTTTTAGGTTTCTAGGGTATTTTGGTCATTTTTTAGGTTTAGGGGGTATTTCAGTCATTTTTTTAGGTTTAAGGGGGTATTTTGGTCATTTTTTAGGTTTCAGGGGGTACATTGGTCTATTTTTTGGTTTTGGGGGTATTTTGGTTAATTTTTAGATTTCATGCGTATTTGTTGTCCTATTTTAGGTTTATGGGGTATTTCGGTAATTTTTTATGTTTAGGGTGGTATTTTGGTCATTTTTAGGTTTTTGGGGTATTTTGGTCAATTTAAAGTTTAAGGGGTATTTTGGTCATTTGTTAGGTTTAGGGGGTATTTTGGTCAATTTTTAGTTTATGTTTGGTAACCGTTTTTATTTTCTATTTTTAAAAACTTGTTTTTGGGAATATAAAAAAAAAAAAAAAAAAAACAATTTTCTTGTATTTTGGAAATCAAAAACATGTTTGGTTAGTTGAAAAAAAAAAGTTTTTTGAAGAAAAAAAATAGAAAATACTAAAATGTGTTGTTATTAGGATTTGAATTCTAACGCTAACTCATTATATGAGACAAATTCATTAAATTAAATGCATATTTTCATTGACTTTTGAAAATTTGAAACTGAAAACAGCATTTTGCATGTTTTCAGTTTCCTTCACAAATTGAGTTTTGAGAACAATTTTTATTTTCTATCAATTTTGGATTGCCAAACAAGTTTTTTAGTTTCAAAAATAAAAAATTAATTTTGGAAGCAAAAAATAAGGAGAAAAAACAGTTACCAAACATACCCTTAGGTTTCGGGGGTATTTCGGTCATTTTTTAGGTTTATTGGGTATTTTGGTCATTTTTAGGTTTTGGAAGTATTTTGGTAATTTTTTTAGTGTTCTGGTTATTTCATACATTTTTTAGGTTTTGAGATTATTTTGGTCATTTTTTAGGTTTCGGGGATATTTCATTCACTTTATAAGTTTCGGGGGTATTTTAGTTAATTTTTAGGTTTCGACTTTCAAGGGTATTTTAGTTATTTTTTAGGTTTTGAGAATATTTTGGTTATTTTTTAGATTTCTAGTGTATTTTGATCATTTTTTAGCTTTCAGGAGTATTTTGGTAATTTTCAGTGGTTTTAGGGTATTTTATAGCTGGGTGATTTGTAGAAATGGTACTTGGATTATAATTGGGTCTTATTGGGTACTCAATTAAAACCCAATATGCATTTTTTTATACAAAGGGTATGCGGTGGTAAAACCTAATAAACATTAATATTAGTCGGGTTTTATTGGGTTGATACCCATTTAACCTAATTGATAATTTGGTAGTTTGGGTCATATTTAAGTGGGCGGGTTTGGGTGGGCAAATGGGTTTGGTTCATTTTGCCTTCCATAGTCATACCTATTAATCTTTTGAAAGTATATAAAAAAATATGTATTTTTTTTAACACTTGAAATAACTACTATTTTTAGAATAAATAATTTTATATTCCGTATAAATAGAATACATTGCGCTGCAATCTACTGGTTGGGTTTTAGGTGGAATAACTCTTACTCATGGGTTCGTTCCCTCTAGTTGTGCTTAACTGTTTTTTCATTATGACCTGTAATATTTCGTCACCAATTTGAACGTTTTTAGTGACGAAATATTGATTTCATCACCAATTTAAACATCTATAGTAACAAAATATTGATTTCGTCACTCATTTTAAATTTTTGGTGACGAAATTTTCTTTTCCTCATCAAATGCTAACATTCAGTGACGAAATTGTTTATCCTCACTAGATTTCGTCACAATAGCCCACTTTTGTTGTAGTGAGAGTTTGATGACTGAAAATCTAGTAGAAGCTAACCAAGAGACCAAGAGGGAGGAGAGATTTGGTAGAGAGAGAGAGAGATAGAGGGATGTGTGTGTTTGTGTTTGTATTTGAGTTTGTGTTTGTGTTAGGGAGTGAGTGATAATGAGAGAGGGAGGGCTGAAAATTTTTTAAGTGAGCGGGTGGGAGAAATGAAATTTTATGTGGGAGAGGAAATTTTTTTTGTTGAAATTTAATCCATTGAAGCTGTACCCTTTAGTGACGAAATTTATTTCGTTGCTGTTTTTAACTTTTTTGTTATGAATTATGATTTTGTCGCTAAAGCGGCCGGTTTATGTGCATTGGACTTTTGGTGACGATTTAGTTTCGTCACTATTGGTTACCTTTGGTGACGAAATGAGCTTTGTCACTAATACTGTTCAAAGCAACATCTATAGCAATGAAATATTTCGTCACTAAAAATCAAGTTTTAGAGACGAAATATTTCGTCACTGTAGATTAATTAAGTTCGAGCCTAGTTTTTCCCCGTTGGCACCCTTGTTTCAAATCAAAAATAGTGACGAAAAGTAATTTTCGTCGCTAAATGTTATAATTATTTTTCATTATTAGCAATGAAAAAATATTTCCTCACTAAGTTTCGTCGCTAAAAATACATTTTGTTGTAGTGTACAAGATCATTTAATGCTCTGGATTGAATGAGTAACCGAACTGACAATTTCGGCATCATCAGTTTGGTGCCGTTTGTGGGAACAAACAAGTCATTGTTCTCTTTCTGTGACAAAGGGTCACTTAGTTCATTCAAAAGATATGAACACCATGATACCGTAGTTAGTCTCGGTCAGCTAGATGGAATGTGGTGTAACGATCCTCTGATAGAAGCAGATCTACCCGAGACAAAAGTAGTCTTGCAGTGTCTTCCAACCCAAGGGACGAACACACGAAATTTGGAGGCCAAATCAAAGCACCTCGATGTGATTTGGCAAAAAATATCATTGTGTTACTGTGGGTCGATGATCCTAGGCACAAACGAGATGGTTCGCATCAAGAACGCAAGGTAATTCTCATACCTTTATTCAAAAAAAGAAGATCAAGTAAAAGCAAAGAAAAAATCGCCCCGAAGATACATGGCCTAACCCACTGAACCTTTCTTTGAGTATGTTTAAGGGGTTATTCTCTCTAAAGTTATTTTTCTACATGATACTATTACGTTTTGCCTATGATTTTAAATTTCTAGATTACTCCAAATAGGTCAACCATTGTAATGGTAGTCCCAAATCACAGCTTTGTTTTTCTATATTTATTTTAGATCTCAATTTGATCATACCGAAGTTGCTATATTTGGTGATATATAAATGGGAGGAATGGGAATCATAGCCTCGGCTAAAGACTTTATAAAATAACCACAAAAAAAAAAAAAAAAAATTTAAGCTACTGTTGATGAGACTTATTGCGCATATATATATATATATATATACATGCTGCTTAAGATAAATACAGTCAACCCAATGTGGTGCAAATCCCATTTTGATCATTCATAATTTTACATGTACTGTTCAGTTGCATGCCTGATGATAGACACGCTTGTTTGACACATAATTCAACTATGTTCATATTAACACGTGTATGGTGCCACTTGCTAGTTATCGCCATTTTTCTTTCCTAAACGTATCTTGCTTAAATAGGAAAGATGAAGCCAATGTATTACTGCCTTGCAGGAGGTAATAAATCTCAATGCTTGAACATTAGGGAAAATTTATTATCTTACCAAAATTATAATTTTGGACGTTAAGAGGCAAAAGTCAAATTTTATTGTCCTGCCAAATTTAGAATCCTAATTTTAAACATGAAATTAAGTTTAAAGCCAGAAAAGAAAGTCTAAACCTAGTTAGTATTGGGTATGTGTGGAAGCCAAGGGTAATTAATTCCTTATTTGCACCACCGCACACCCTTGGTGCGATGGTCACTCCACAAGTATAAGTGCTTGTGGGGTGTGAGGGGTAAGGGCTTGAGTTCAAATCTCCAGGAGGGTGCCTTCACACACATATACACTTAAATTAGGTTAGAGTAGAATTTCTATCTTGTATAAAAAAAAAAAAATTCCTTAATTGCTATATCCTACACATTTCGAAGAAAATCAATGGGTAAGAAGTCACACTCACACCGGTCTCTTTGAGATCCTTGTCATACGGCCTTCGTCAAATGTAAGAAATCTCATATTTTACCATTTGAGAAAAGTGAAGCCTAAAATTGACATTAAAGAAGTGGATTCAAAACTTACTGCCTTTCCAAGTTTGATAAAACCATAAATTATTCAAATATCTTTTAAAATTTTGATTTGTATCTCAAAAAAGCTCTTCAACAAAGGAAATGAGTGCATTTTTCTACATTTAATTCCATAATGAAAATGATGGATCCTGCTAATGCTCCTTAGATGGCATTCACATTAAGTTTGTCATTCAAAAACCTCGACATGAAATAAATCATCCAGTAGAAAGAGGTCAGGGCGTGGGCACCACATGGCCTGCAATAATTGTTGAGAATATATATTGCAAATGTTTTACTACTAGGTCAGGTTCTTATATCTAAATTTCCACTTATTTATATTATAACATTACTTGCTTTATTGAGAATAGCGAAATTTCTAAAAGTATTCGAACCACCATAATGTGGGGGAAGATATTACACCCTCCTCTTAGCAACAATATTTATGGGTAAGTTATTGCCCCACCGTAGTTGCTATATATTGTCTAGATAATTTCTATGTTAACGGCCAAGAGTTGGACAATCGTATGCTATGTGGTTAAACATTTGTTGACAGATTTCATTAGTCAACCAAGAAAGGAAACATTTTTCATAAAAAGAAAGCAAATGAGATGATAGATTTTTATATATGGTTAAGTGGATATATTTTACCATGTAAACCGAATTGGTAGGGTATTCCTACAAAAAGGACTTGGCAATCAATGTGCACGTCATTCAGGCTGTAATAGCAAAATTTATTCCCTTATTTTGTGTGCATTGATGTACTTCTATGAATTATATGCAACCATATCATGACATTCTCTTATTATTTCATAAGGTTGCCATCCTTGAAAGTATATGTTATGCTATGTAATTGACAATGGTAAAATAAGGATGAAAATCACCGATGAAGCTAAGTGATGAAATTCCTTAAATGGATGTATATCACCTAAAAATGGTTAAGTGATAAAATTCCTTAAATAGATGTAAATCACCGACAAAGCTAAGTAATAAAATTCTTTAATTGGATGTAAATCATTGACGAAGCCAAGTGATAAAATTCCTTAATTGGATATAAATCACAAAAAAATGGCTAAGTGATAAAATTCCTTAAATAGATGTAAATCACCGACGAAGCCAAGTGATAAAATTCCTTAAATGAATGTAAATCACCGACGAAACCGAGTGATAAAATTCCTTAAATGGATATAAATTACTGACAAAGCCAAGTGATAAAATTTCTTAAATGGATGTTCATCCCTTAAAAATGGCTAGGTGATAAAATTCCTTAAATGGATATAAATCACCTGAAAGACAAGCTAAGTGGTACGACCCCTAAAAGGATATGGATCGCTTCAATAAGGTTAAGAGAGGTAGACCATATGGCAAAGGTCAAACAAAAAACAAAAAGTTCGCATAGCAATTAATGGAAGACGATCATCATAGCCTGAGCAACTTCGTTAACCTCCATTTCTTTATGGACTCAAAGTCCATGTTCTCCAAATCAACCCTGGTACCATGCTACACTGAATACCTCCTCAGCAGTTCAAAGCCTTTGTAGTACTAGCTAAACAAAACAGTATTGTGTTCTTCAGTGAGCTGGAACACTTGGACAGCTTTGGCAGCCACGGTTTTGATCTTCTGATTGGTCGACTAGAGCCGCTTGTCCTTTTGCACCGTCAACAACTTCTTGGTTAGAGCTTTAACTTTCTCCTTCCACAAGATGCAATCACTTGGCTTACAACAACGGAAGACATCAAGTCTTCCCTAAAGCCTCATCGTCAAAACAACAAATGGCACAGCCAAGGTAATATAAAACTTTGGCATTAAAATTTAATTAAATTAATAGAATAAAATTGTGCAATCAACGGATGATAAAATTTTTTCGCACAAGAATATAAATATTGGAAGAATAATATCATCCAAATATCAAAATTCTTCAAGCTACAAAAGAATGATGAAGGGATCCAAAGAGGACACCAAAACCTCACCCATGTCATCCAAAGAAATCAGCTCACTTTCAAGTTATGATCCCTCGAACGTCCAAAAAGACCTTCAAAAGGCAGATACTAAGAGACCGTTATAGAAATACTAACATTCTTGAAGAAGAAAGAAGTTGAAGATAAAGAAGCCCGAATCTAAACAAGTCAAGAGCATTCCATAAGCTTGACTAGCATAACACAAAATCAGAGTTGGGAATGGGGGGCAACTGATGAGTCCAGAAATATCATTAAGGTCGTACATATTAGCAACTGATGAGTCCAAAAATATCATTAAAGTCGTCCATTAATATGGACGACCTTGCATCATTAGTAGGCCATCAAAGATAACCACTCAACACATTCAATAATGACCATCAAAGGTTTTAAACTCTCACAAAGACAAAGAATGTTATAATCAAGGTAATAATCATCCTAATTTATGTGCAATAGCTACCTAAGTCATCTATAAAAGAGACAATCTATCTCACTAGCTAAGGTACGTCAAAAACTACTACAAAACACTATCTGTATGCGAAAGATATGGGCTGATACTAACTTAAGCATCGGAGGCTCCCCCACTAGAAGCAACCTGGTGGTCTCTTCGATCTATTTCTCCTTTATCTTGTAGGTCTTACAAGATCATCTAATGCTCTAGATCGAACGAGTGACCCAACTGACGATTTTGGCATCATCAGTTGTGTTTCCTTAGTTTCCCATTCCACTTGTTGTATTTGTGTTTCATTAGTTTTCGACTAACAGGGTCACCATGTTGTGAAATCTTGTAATTTGCACATTGTAAGTGGCTAAAATTTTAGAGAAGGGACGAAACCACAAGAAGGACTTCAATGATGGCCAAACAATGATGAATGCCTATATGGATGGCCAAGGAGATGTCAAAGTTTGGTTGAATGCACAGATAAGAAACAGAAGAAGAAGACAAGCTTGGTTGAATGCACAGATAACAAATAGAAGAAGAGGGCAAATGCAAGCAATTCAAGTTAATTGAACTGAAGAATATTTGAAGGTGTTGGCTCAGGCAGAGAGGCAAAGCAACAGAACAGAGTATTGGAAGAATCTTGAAAGAGCTTTCTAAACGTCTGAGATGGTTAATACAACTTGTAGTTTAGTTTTAGATCAATTAGAAGCTATGTAAATGAACACGTGTAATGTAATGATTGGTTGTATAGGTTGGATCTGTATAGTGTGGAGTTAATTAGGAATTAGTTATTTTCTTTCTTGTGTTAGTTCAAGTACAAATATATCTTGTACATTCAGTTTTGATAATTAATGCAAATTACAGAAATTCTCTCTTCAATCTTTTCTCTCTAGCTTATCTTCCCTCTTTCCTAGCTCTCTGTTTTTCTTACATGGTATTAAAGCCTGGTATTTCTGTCAATGGCGAACCAAGATCAAACTTCACAAACTTCGTCTTCTCAATCCACTACTCATTGTGAGCTTTCTCCAATGGAGGATCTGAGAAGTCGATTTTTCTTGCATCATGGGGAGTCACCAGGTGCAATTCTTGTCACTTAGCTTTTGACAGAAGACAATTACCCTAATTGGGCTAGGGCTATGCGTATGGCATTGGATGCGAAGAGCAAGCTAGGTTTTGTGGATGGCTCTATAACAGCTTCCATGGCAATTACTCCTTTGGAAAAGATTACTCGGTCAAAGAACAATTCAATGATGTCTTCATGGATCTTGAATTCAGTCTCTCCTGACATCTCTGGAAGTGTGATTTACAGAAACACTGTAATGGAGGTTTGGAATTCACTTAGGAATCTTTTCTTACAAGCCAATGGTCCACAGATTTCACAACTTCAAAAACAGATTTCAACAATCATGCAAGGAGATGCAACAATGACTACTTTCTTCACTGATCTTCAAGCTTCTTGGGATCAATTGCTTAATCTTAGGCCTTTACAACATTGTTCTTGTGGTAAGTGTGTTTGTGGTGTGAAAGACAAGATTACATCTCTTCATTATCAAGATTCTTTGATGCAGTTCCTTAATGGCGTGAATGAAGTCTATTCACAAGTTTGAACTTAGATTTTGACGATGGAACCAAGTCCCTCAATTGACAAGGCTTTCTCTTTGGTGATACAAGGGGAAAGACAGAGGGCTTTAGGTTTTAATGGAGGACCTTCGGTTGATTCAACTGCTCTTGCAGTTAAGACTCAAGGGTTCAATCAAGTTGGGAAGAACATAAAAGGAAAGGGCAGACCTATATGCAGTCATTGTGGCAAAGCTGGTCATTTCATAGAGAAGTGCTACAAGCTAATTGGTTTTCCACCAGGGTATAAGAAAAATGGCAAGGTGCCTATAGCTAATCAAGTGAGTCATGATGGTGAACTTGGTCAATCTGAGGCTGCATCACAGTTAGGGTCTCTCCCTTTCACATCTGAACAATGCAAGCAACTGTTATCTTTGTTGAGCTTTCATGCATCATCTTCTGCCACCACTGATGCTATTCACTCAACAAATTCAGCACTCTCAGGTATTTCTTGTGCCTATTTCCAGGATTTTGTTTGCCTTAGTTTGAAGAATTCAATTTTTATTGAAAATCCTTCAAACAAAACAGCTTACAATGAGGAAATATAGGTTCTTGATACAGGGGCTAGTAATCATATTATTCATACAATTTCATTGTTTACTAAGATCACTAGTTCAATCTCTTCTTTTGTGCATTTGCTTAATGGTAAAAAGGTCCTTGCCACACACATAGGCACAGTTCAGGTCACTGCATCCTTAATTCTTGATGATGTAATTTGTGCTCTAGCTTTTACTTTCAATCTGATTTCAAGAAGCAAATTAACCAAGTCATTGTCATGTTGTTTGGTTTTCCTTTCCAATTATTGTTTCATACAAGACCTTACTTGCTGGAAAATGATTGGATTGGGTAAGCTT
The DNA here is from genome assembly GCA_023736055.1 of Quercus glauca. Classification (NCBI taxonomy): domain Eukaryota; kingdom Viridiplantae; phylum Streptophyta; class Magnoliopsida; order Fagales; family Fagaceae; genus Quercus; species Quercus glauca. The sequence goes on along the minus strand of CM043326.1, from coordinate 34,886,424 downwards.
CATAATAATCTGTACCTGCTGCAAGTTTTAGACAATTGCAAGTCTATTTCAGAAGCTTCTACTATCCTAGAGTCAGTTTTGCAGTCCTTTGTTCATTCTGTCTCTCATGTTCCAATTGTAACTAAGCCTTACTTATAGCATCTTAGATTATGACATGTTTCTGATGACAAACTTCAACATTGTATATCCGATGTATCCTCTTTTCATTCAAATAAAGATTGTGTTGTTTGTCCTATTGCAAAGCATAAAAGATAACCTTTTCCTAACTCTTTTCACTTATCTGATCATGCTTTTGACTTAATTCATTGTGATGTATGAGGACCCTTTGCTAAAGCAACTCATGATGGCTTTAGATATTTTCTTATCATTGTAGATGATGCTACAAGGTCCACATGGGTTTACCTCATGAAATCTAAAACAGAAACTAGGCCTTTGCTGATTTCATTTTACAAAATAATACTCACTCAATTTCAAACCAATATCAAAGTGATTAGAACTGATAATGCTCAAGAGTTTTTCCTAAAAGATTTTTATGCTCAACATGGGATTGTCCATTAACACTCTTGTGTTGCTACTCCACAATAGAATTCAATAATGGAAAGAAAGCCTCAACATATTTTAAACATTGCAAGAGCATTGAAATTTCAGTCTAACGTACCACTTTGCTATTGGGGAAATTGTGTTTTGACAGCAGTTTACATCATAAATAGGCTGCCTAGTGTTGTTTTAGACGATAAATCCATTTTGAGAAGCTTTATGACAAGGTTCCTTCTTATCATCACTTAAGAGTTTTTGGTTGTATTTGCTTTGTTTCCACATTAGCTCACAATAGTTCTAAATTCTCTTCTAGATCAATTCCTTATGTTTTTCTTGGTTACCCTTTTGGTGTTAAGAGTTACAAGTTGTTAAACTTGATCACAAGGCAGATTTTCATTTCAAGGGATGATTCTTTTCATGAAACTGTTTTCCCCTTCATTTCTTATGCCTATTCACCACATACTTCTATTTCCCTTCCTCATATCTGTCATAATGTGGCTATTCTCCATGATTCCATGTTTTCAGACCCTATTACACCTTCACCAAATGTTCCTTCTTCTGATTCTGGTCCTAATCATGTGTCTAATCCACTTATAGACTCTTCCATTCCTGTTATATCAGATTCTATCATACCAAACTCTATCACACCAGCTTATAGGTCTTCTGATCTTGTCTTTCCAGATTCTGCAGAACCTGATTCTTTACCCCTTCCTCAAAGGCTAGCTGTAGCTCCACCTGCTTCTTTTCCTTCCTTAAGAAGATCATCTAGGCCTACAAAACCCCTTTCCTACTTGCAAGACTACAAGTGCAGCACCATCATGTCTAATGAGCTTTCCTAGTTCAATCCAATCAGTAAATCAGTTACTTCCTTAGTCACTACCAAACGTCCTCTTTCTGATTATCTTGACACTTCACATTTCTCTCCTTCCTATTCCAATTTTTGTTCTCTTATTACCTCTATTTTTGAACCAAGATTCTATCATGAGGCTATTAAGGATCCTAAATGGCAAGAGGCCATGAATGTTGAAATTGATGCCTTGGTTTCTAATAATACCTGGACACTAACTCCCTTGCCTTCCAATAAGAAAGGCAATTGGATGTAAATGGGTTTATAGAGTCAAATATAAGGCTGATGGTTTTGTAGAGAGATATAAAGCAAGGCTGGTTGCTAAAGGGTTTACTCAGTAAGAGGGGTTGGATTTTATTTATACATTCTCACCAGTTGCAAAGTTGACCACTGTCAAGACTCTTCTTGCCATATATGCTGTGTAAGGTTGGCATTTAGTCCAATTAGATGTCAATAATGCATTATTGAATGGTGATCTTCATGAGGAAGTGTATATGCAACTCCCTTAAGGCTTTCACAACAAAGGGGGGAATGTTGTTTGCAAGTTGAACAAGTCTTTATAAGGGCTTAAACAGGCTTCAAGGCAGTGGAATGCAAAATTTTGTTCTGTCATCAAGCAGCATGGTTTTAAACAGTCCAAAGCTAACTACTCATTATTTACAAAAAGTTCAATGATTCTTTCATAGCTTTAGTGGTTTATGTTGATGATATTCTCATAACTAGCAACAATGTTTGAGTTGTTGAGGAGCTTAAGGTTTCTTTAGATTAGCACTTCGCAAAATTTTTTTCCGTCATTGAGCAGCATGGTTTTAAATAGTCCAAAGCTGACTACTCATTATTTACAAAGAAGTTCAATCATTCTTGCATGGCTTTGGTGGTTTATGTTGATGATATTCTCATAGATAGCAACAATGTTCAAGTAGTTGAGAAGCTTAAGGTTTCTTTAGATCAGCACTTCAAACTTAAAGACCTTGGAGGTTTAAAGTACTTTCTTGGGCTTGAGATAGCTAGATCAGACAAGGGTATCACTTTGTGTCAACGAAAGTATGCTTTAGAGGTCTTGAAGGATGCAGGAATGTCAGCTTGCAAGCCTAGCAAGGTGCCAATGGAGCAAAATTTGAAGTTAAGCAAGTTTCAAGGAAAATTGCTAGTTGATCCTGAAGTGTACAGAAGGTTGGTGGGAAAATTGCTTTATCTAACTATCACTAGACCAGATATTGCATATCCTATTCATAAATTAAGTCAATTCATGTCCAAACCCAGGAAACCTCACCTAGATGCTGCTTATAAGGTGCTTCAATACATCAAAAATTGTCCTGGTCAAGGCATTTTTTTGTCAGCTACATCAGATTTCCATTTGAAGGCTTACACAGATGCTGATTGGGCATCTTGCATTGACATCATAAGGTCAACCATAGGGTATTGCATATTTTTGGGTGATTATCAAATATCATGGAAGTCCAAGAAATAGTCCATAGTGTCTAGATCTTTTGTTGAAAAAGAATATAGGGCCATGGCTATTATTGTTTGTGAAATGACTTGGTTATTCGCCTTATTGAAGGATTTAGAGATTTATCATCCTTAACCTGCTCTTCTGTTTTGTGACAATCAAGCTGCTATATAAATTGGAGAGAATCCAGTGTTTCACGAAAGAACCAAATGCATAGAAGTGGATTGTCATGTAGTCAGAGATAAGGTGCAAGATAATGTAGTTAGGTTGCTTTTTACTCCTACACATTCACAATTGGCAGACTTACTTACAAAAGCTCTCAACAGTCAACAATTAAGGTACTTATTAGGCAATATGAATGTTGTGAACATTCATAGTTTAGCTTCTCATCTTGAGGGGGAATGTTAAAGTTTGGTTGAATGCACAGATAAGAAACAGAAGAAGAGGGCAGATGCAAGCAATTCAAGTTAATTGAACTGAAGAATATTTGAAGGTGTTGGCTCAGGCAGAAAGGCAAAGCAACATAATAGTGTATTGGAAGAATCTTGATAGAGCTTGCTAAACCACTAAAATGGTTAATACGACTTGTAGTTTAGTTTTAGATCAATTAGAAGCTATGTAAATGAACACATGCAATGTAATGATTGGTTGTATAGGTTGGATGCGTATAACGTGGAGTTAATTAGGCATTAGTTATTTTCTTTCTTGTGTTAGTTCAAGTATAAATACATCTTGTACATTCAGTTTTGATAATTAATGCAAATTACAGAAATTCTCTCTTCAATCTTTTCTCTCTAGCTTATCTTCCCTCTTTCCTAGCTCTCTGTTTTTCTTATAGGAGATCTTGATGGTTAAAAAAGAGATGAGATTGACAGAGTCATAGTGTCTTTGGTTGCATATCTTACTTAACAGATAAGGTATGTATGAAGAGGGTTCGCGACAACTCCTTTAGTGGGTTATCGAATTTAATGGTCAACTTACATAGCCAACCTACAAAGATGTTGGACAAATCGATTTTAGTGATCTAGAACACCTTTTTTTGGTTTTGTAAAAAAAAAAAAAAAATCACATAGTTATTTAATTAAAAATCATTTAACAATAAAAGGATATTTAATGATATAAAAATTAATTTATTTAAGATTTTGTTAATGAATACTCTAAAGGTATCTGTTAGCGAATCATTTTATAAATTTTTTTTAATAGAAAAAATAAAAGTGGCAACTTTTTCGAAAGTTTTTTCTATCTCTAATAAAAGTGGTATAAAAACTTTTTAAAAATAATGCGATGACCATTTTACAAGTATAAGTGCTTGTGGGGTGTGGGGGGTAAGAGTCGGGGTTTAAGTCTCGAAGAGTGAATTTCATATATTTATACACTTAGATTATAATAGAGTAGAATTTTTATATTGTATATAAAAAAAAATTAATTAACAAATACCATAAGGACATTGTTAACCGGACAAATCCATTTAAGCAAAATAAATTTTTAAAGGAGGAAAATGAAAAGACAAGTGCTACATGCATAACATTTTCACAACAAATAAGAAGTGATTAATAGTTATTAGTTCAAATTTGAACCTATTACCAAGATTACCTTTTTACCCAAATAATAACAACTATTAACAACATGCTACTTATAATTTGTTATAAAAATATTATGAAAATGTTATCATATTATTTTTCAAAAAAAAGTTATCCAAAGCAAAAACAAATAGACGTGACGTCAGCGTAGTCGGCGTGTCTTGCTTTGAGCTCTTAAACCGCTGCGTCCACGTCAATGGCATTTTAGCAAATATTGAAAAGAGCAATCCATTCAGCAGAGCAGAAATTCACTGCAAACACGTCCACACCACACTCCAAGCAATCCCTCGTAAAAGTACGATCACGTTGTCGGCCAATCTCTCACGCGGACATCACGCGAGTCTAAAAATGACGTGGCGGAATCTCATTGCATTTGGATCCCCACACACACTCCGTGTTATTTTACTATCCTCTAACTTTTTATTATTATTTATTTTTAAATAGAATTTTTAATCTAATTTAATTGTATAAGTGCGTGAAGCTGCCAACGGGGGCTTGGCTCAGCTGGATATGGTTCGTTAAGTCTGTGTGTTCTGCTTGGGGGCGTAATATAACCATAAAATCCCCCTTCTTTTTTTTTTTTTTTTTTTTTCTCAAAAAAAAAAGTGCGTGAAACTTACTCGAACTCCCGGTTTTTACCCTCTACACACTACCAACATTTATACTTATAAAGTTACCACTACATTATAATTAACCACTACACTATAATTGCGCGTTGATATCCTCTAACTTTTTAATATTTAAAGAGATATGTCCACCTGGCCCAAAAAAAAAGAAAGAAAAGTCCAGAAAAAGAAAAAGGACCCACCGTCTTCTTGGACTAACAAGACGTGGCATCAAAGCCTCGAATATCTCTTTCTCTCTCTATCTGAAAATTGATACTGTTCTATAAAAAAGAGTATTTCAAAACACTCTTCTCTGGAGACTCTGAGAATTTTTTGCTAATAGATTTTGATTTTTCGTTGTTCTTTTAGCGTGACGAGAATGATCTGATCGGACGGGGAGGAATCTTCAGGAAGAAGGAAGAAAAGATGTTGGAGGATCAGGTGGCCTCTTTGTTGCAGAGGTACCTCGGGAATTACGTGAGGGGACTCAACAAAGAGGCTCTCAAGATCAGTGTTTGGCAAGGTTTGCTCATTTCTCATTCTTTGTAAATTCTTAAAACCTTGCTATGATGATTGATGAAAATGAAAATGAAGTTTGACTGTTTTAGAATGTGGTTACGATTCGGAAAATTGAATTGAGTCGGAATTTCTTGAAATAACATTCATTCGGTGTGTTTGAAATGTGAGTTTGTTTGATCAGAGTTTGTTAAGATGGTAAATTGGATTGGTAAGGGCTTTCTCTAACTTCCATTGTAACCAAACCACTCTTATATTGTATAATCTAGCAAACCTGAATAAATTAGGATATTTATCCCTCTAAGTTTCATTGCTACTCCAATGATCATTTCAGATATAAAAAGAAAGAAAAAGAAAAAAGAAAAAAAGAAAAAAAAGTGCCATCACTCACTTCTATAGGGTAGAAGAAGCGAGTGCCATATTTGCTATCACTCACTTTCCTCCATAGTGAATCCCTTTCTACCACATAAGGACACAACCATTTGCTAAGTAAGAATCACGAGTTTTTTTAATGCCCAAACCCCCGTTTTGAATTGGAGTAGGCGCTGTTTGGGACAGTTTACCAACTGGAATTTATGCTCTCCAACAATTGCAAACCAATGGCAATTCTTGTGTGTAGAGGAGTATGGTGGATGGACTAATTGAAGTGTGGAGTTCATCCCTGAAGGCCACAACTAGCATGGCTGGCTGGCCTTTGGAGATACCGTTGAAAGCCTTGTGGGTTAGACCTAGACGCCCCAATGACCTTCCACGGCGGAATCATCCAAGTTTTGCCAGCCAAGTGCAAGGTGAACCTAGCACAGAGGAGGAGCACTGGTGAGTTCAGAAGCTCAGGAAAACCACCTGCATCAAAGGAGGAAAGAACCCAATGTCCGCTGTGATTTGGGAAAGGAAATCAACGTAAATTTTTGGGGCGAGATAGATTGACACGATTAAAGGCAAAAGGTGTCATTAAAAAATTGAAAGTCGAACTTTTGTGTGGGTCTGATGGTAGATGGAGTTTGGCTGGGGCTAGATGAGCATGAAAATGAGGCAGGCCCATATGTTAATTGTAGGAGAGAAGCAAGATGGGGGAAGTGAGATGTGAATTGGAGCGCCTCATTTCTATGGAAGAGATTTCTTGGAGACAAAAAGCTTAAGGAGGGTTACAACAATACCGGGTTCTTCCATGGGATGGAAAATTCTCATGGGAGGCATAACAACTTGGGGCTTTTGGAGGTGGATGGTTCAGCGTACGAGGAGGACTTGGAGGTGGATCAGGTGGTGCATTTTTATGGGACTTCATATCAAGAAATTGAAGGGTGGAGTCCTATGGTTGATGGGTTGGAGTTTAATGCATTAGGGCAATGGAGAGTAGTTTGTGTGAGAGGAGGTTTGAGTGGGAGGAGATCTTATTGGTAGTGGTAGTTAGGGATCTTCAGGGGGGTAAAGCTTCAAAGCCTTTTAGCAAGAATAAAGCTTGGTGACCCTTGAATGCATTTGGACAACTTCGCATATGATAACTTTTTGATTCTCCTAGAATTTTAAGTTATTAGGAAATGGTGAATTTAATCACTTAACCATAATTCTAACACTTCTCCTCACGTGTGGGCTTAATTTCCTCCTAAATAAGTGAGTCCGAACATGTGGTATTTTAACATTTTAAATAGGAGGTAGAGTGGTGATAGGGATCAAAGTTATGACCTCTTGCTCTGATATTATGATAAATTATTGATTATTCCAAAAACTCGAGTTGTTAAGAAATGGTGAATTTAAATATTCAACCATAATTCTAACAACATCGATTGTGTCAATGACGAACCCAACCGCCAGATGTGATTGTTGATTAGGTCAGCTACATTATATCCACCAACTGGGTTCGTTGATTGTGTCATCGGATCTTATTGAGACCATCAAGACCTTCGCTGACCAAGGGGTATCAAGCTCTTCCTATGTGTCACTGATCTACTACTGGATATGGCACCTTTCTAGGGTATTACTTGATTACTTGGAAAAGTAAGAAACAAATTGTTGTTTCTTGATTAAGGCTACCACACATATGTCATGTGGACTTATATGAATTAAGCTTCTACTTGAGGAATTAAAGTTTGATGTGAGGCTACATATCTCTCTCTATGATGAGCCCAAGTCGCTAATATGTTTACCAAAGCTTTTTGTGCAAGACTTAGATGGATTTTCTATGTATACAAGTTGGGATTACACACACACACACCAGCTTGAGGGGAAGTGTTACGAGTTTGAATTTCTTTTAAATTAGGGGCAAAATAGTAGTGCCATTCTTGGGGATGATTCAAGGAAGTCTAGGTGTTGATTCCTAGGTTTATTTATTTTGCTGTCATTAAATTATTTGAAAATTTTGGTGCTGCATCTGTTTTGGTTTTGTTCTGCGTCACAATGAAATGAAAATCTAGATAGATCTAACTTTTTGGGATTATACACACACACACACCAGCTTGAGGGGAAGTGTTACGAAGTTGAATTTCTTTTAAATTAGGGGCAAAATAGTAATGCCATTCTTGGGGATGATTCAAGGAAGTCTAGGTGTTGATTCCTAGGTTTATTTTATTTTGCTGTCATCAAATTATTTGAAAATTTTGGTGCTGCATCTGTTTTGGTTTTGTTCTGCGTCACAATGAAATGAAAATCTAGATAGATCTAACTTTTTTTAATCATTAAAATTAGTTTTGGAAAGAACATATATAGACATGCATATACAGGACTTCATGAACATGATGTACTTTTTTTTAATGAAAATATCTATTACCTATATAAAAAAAAAGCATATACAGTACTTTGCATTGACATATACATGTGGCTTAATTTAAGAATTAAGAATCAGTACTTAATTTTTATTTTTATTTTTTTATTATATATATAAAAATAAACCTTATGCATTTCTGATGCTGATGAAAACTCACCTGTGAGCATTACTTTGTTTCTTGATGTAGTTGTGATTCTTCTTTTTTTGACTAAAACATAAAACAGGTAATGTGGAGCTGACAAATATGCAGCTGAAGCCTGAGGCACTCAATGCCTTAAAGTTGCCTGTGAAGGTCAAGGCAGGATTTCTTGGATCCGTCAAACTCAAGGTTTGTGGGGTTTTCGTCTCACAAGGTCAATCTACATTATGTGTTAAATATAGTTGAGTTCAGTTATGAATTTTTTACCACACAATTTAATTTGTCATTCTCTATATTGCAAACAGGCATTTCAAATCTACTTTCTAAAATCTATGGTGTTGGAGTTAATTTTTGAAACTGTAACATGCATTTGGACATTTGTACACAGATGCAAGTAAATAGCTATTTTTTTGGTTTTTGTTTTTGTTTTTTTTTTTGGGGGTACTTTTTTTATGCAGGAATCGTAAAGCTATATTTAGCGGATGGGGCTATTTAATTTTTCATTTTTGGGAGATGAATTATATAAAGCTATCTTCATTGTCATTTTTATCATAACAATTTATTTTTCATAAAGCCAAAGAAATTCCACGTCTCAACGTTACTTAGTAATGGTCACAACCTGGAAAACCTACCACCCTTAAGTTGTATGTGGAAACTTGTTGAGGCTAATGGTAAACCTATATTGGCTGTATGGCCATAATGCACCTTAGACAAGGGAGCCACACTCCCTTTTCTCTTCTAAGTGGGTGCACTTCTTAGGCAATTAGTTCACTAGAGCACTTTGCTAATTAAAGGACACATGGTGATAATTTTCTGCTTGTTCTTTCTTCATTTATTAAAGGTTCTTGGATGTTATTTATTTGCTTGTGATGGTTGTTAGTTTCTCTTTCCCTTAGTAAGGTTATTTTCTACACCCTTGCGTCATCAGTTCAGTTGATGAATACACACACGTAAAACAAGACAATTATGCTAGAGTTGGCTTGATAGGATCTCCACCATCTCTCTTTCTGTCTCTCTCCCCCCCATTTCCTTTTTTGGGGGGGTGGGGGGGTGAGGAGGTTGGTGGAAGGATATAAGGTTACAAATGAAGTGATGCTTTTGCTACTGTCATGGGTTTGAAGTGAACTGTTTATGTTAAAACACCAAATTTCAATTTCTGTATGTTTTCTTAATCTCCAACCATTTCTGATTCTGATTTATGGGAAGGATTTTTCTGTTGAGCAGATTATTGCATACTGCTTTTTGTAGCTAATATCAGTAAGTCTTTTATGTGTGTTTTTGGTGTTTTCAATATAAGGTTCCATGGAGCAGGCTTGGCCAAGATCCAGTACTAGTGTATTTGGATCGCATTTTTTTATTAGCTGAACCAGCAACTCAAGTCGAAGGACATAGTGAGGACGCTGTTCAGGAGGCAAAAAAAAGCCGAGTACGGGTATGACATGGTGAACTGTATATATATCTAGACACTGTTTGCCTGACAGGAGATGTTTGAGACTAATTAATACTTTTCCCCTTTGGAAATAGGAAATGGAGATGAAGCTGTTGGAGAAAGCACAACAATTGAAGTTAGAAATGGTATGATTTAAAATTAAATTTCATTTATTGGAGAAGTGCTATTAAAACTTGCTGCATTGACTTTTTGCACTGTGTGCATCATGATCCTATTTCCATGTGCTACTCAAAATAATGCGACAGAACTTAAGAGGCGGGGCATCAACATTATAGTGGGTTTAAGCTTGCCAATTTTAGATGTGACTAGGCACTGTTTTAGTGTTGGTTAAAGATTGCTTAAGCTCAAAGTGCGAAGCCCCAAGGCTCCAGCGCCTTTTGCCTCAAAAGCTAGGCTCATTCAAAGATGTGCGCTTAAGGCACGCTTTTTCAAAATGCTCAAAGTCTGCTTGGTACTTTTTTATATTTAAAAAAAAAAAAAAAAAACCGAAACTGAATTAAAACTATAGGATCTTTACATTATTGATATAAACCATTGATTTGACATATTTTTAGTGTAACTTACTTATCAAAAAAAAAAATTTTTTTTTTGAGTATAAATTGTCTTGAAACCCACAACCTCACACAGTTCTTCTCTATTTTTATATTTATTTTTTTCTTGATTTTTTCTCCTTGAAACAGTAACCTCCCCAGCTTCTTCTTCTTATTCTATTTTTTCCCTTTTGGATATTTGCTTCGTACCAATTACCATATTGCTATGTCCTCATATTCTTTAGATCATCCATGAAAAAAAGAAGTATGATATATTATATTTGTGGTAATTGTTTAGTTACTTTAGTGGTTGATGTTGGACATAGCGGACTAATTCTTATAGACTTATAGTCATTAAGTAATTAAATATTAACTAATATTACTAATAAGTAATAGGGCAATATGGATGTTGGAGATTTGAGAAATGATATTACATGGAAGTACTCATATCTAGTTGATCCAAAAAAATAAAATGACTTGACTTGCAATTTTTGTGTTAAACTTGCAAAAGTAGGACTTATCTAAATGTTATATGAGTTATATAATTTTTTTTTTTTTAATATGATAATTTGGTAATTTGATTGTTGCATTTGTCATTAATAATTATTTTTAAATTATTTTTTAAAATGTGCGCTTCGCTTCAATCAAGCGCGCGCTTGCGCTTTGCATCTAGACTCTAGAGGCGTTTGTGCTTAAGTGCGCCCCTTGCTTTTATAAACACTGACTGTTTATGAACCTTCAATTTTGTATTAATATCCATGTGACTAATAAGGACTCTTAATGGGATTAAAATCCTGATTTCTTCACTGCTTGCTCAAATATTGCATTATCACGGCTCTTGGTTCAATTATCAATTAACATATTTAAACTCACGAACATCAATCAAAGAAAAATTGTGGTGCCTTGTAACATCCATTTGCTTCTTTTGAATTTTTTCAGATGTGTACTTTCTAACATCAATCAAAAAGTAAAAATTGTGGTGCTTTAATTATGTGTGTGCCAAAAGAACCTAACAGTTCTATAGCCTAGTGTTGGGGGGGGGGGGGGAGGTGGGTTGGTAATTCTAAATCTTTCTTTATCTCATCCATGTTATTTGAGTTCCTACTTCTGGTTTGATATCTTCTTAGTGTTGTACTACTATTTAAATGGTACAATGCTCAGCTAACCTGGTGAGGTTATTATTTTTATTTATATTTTAATTTTTAAAATTTTAATTTGGAATTTATTTATTTATTTGAACTATTATTCTTGTTATCTACCTTGGTACTTGTGTCCTATTTGCTCGTTCAGTCATGATCCAAACCTGCCTTAAGTGACAACAAAAATGTCATTGCTGCTTGTTCATATGGATCCTAAGTTTAACTTGCCCTAAACTTGTGCACTTTTATCATTGAAGAATAAATCATGGTTGGGATCCCTGATCAGCACGATAATTGGAAATTTGAAGTTGTCCATTTCAAATATTCACATCAGATATGAGGATCTTGAGAGGTAAAAGGAAAAAAAAAGATGTTGAATATTGATATATCATGTTTTATTGACCTGTGTTAAATCCTTAACTCCCATGTTGTAGCAATCCTGGCCACCCATTTGCAGCTGGTGTAACCTTGGAGAAGCTGTCAGCAGTAACAATTGATGATAATGGGAAGGAGACTTTTGTTACTGGTGGTGCACTAGACCGACTTCAGAAGGTTCCTATTTACCATGCAAAGCGGAATCATTTTTTTTCTTTGTATTATGTGCTTGTATGTGTGCGTGCACATGTGCATGTGTGTGCATATTTCAGATAAGGGGCTGTGGGATCTTTTTCCATTATTTTAAATGCCCTTTTGCCTTTTCTTAATGGCATAAGAAATATTCTTTTATCACCATACTATGCTTGACTACGATGCTAACATGATTTTAAAATCTAAGGAGCTGGTTGCATGTATGCATGTGTTCATTTTTGTTGAACCACTCCCTAAAAATAGGAAAGAAAATTGATGAAATAAAGAAAGAATTTTTCACCAGTTAACAGTTGGGTATTTGACTACATACTTATGTTGGTCTATACTGTTGTCTTATTGTTTCATCCCTCATCATTTTTACAGTCTGTTGAACTTGATCGGCTTGCACTTTATTGGGATTCTGATAGTATTCCATGGCATTTGGACAAACCGTGGGAGGATTTGCTTCCTTCAGAGTGGTTTCAAGTATGTCCTGTTTCTAGATAAAGTGTGTGCAGCATTTGTTTAACTATTTTGGCAGTCTGGTCATATTTGTATGGTTTAATATGTGATTCAGGTTTTTAGATTTGGTACTAAGGATGGAACACCAGCTGATTGTCTTATGAAAAAGCACAATTACATTCTGCAACCAGTTTCTGGAAATGCAAAATACGTAAAGATGCGGAAAAATGAATTTGCTGATAGCAGTGAGCAGAAAGCAGTAGTAAACTTGGATGATATGACACTCTGTCTATCAAAGGTTCATTTAATTTTCGCTTGATCATGCTTTTTTGTTGGAATGGTAAGAATTAATTAGCTCTGAAGAAGTTGGGTAATATTGTTTTGCAGGATGGATATAGGGATGTTTTAAAATTAGCTGATAATTTTGCTGCCTTTAATCAAAGGTTGAAATATGCTCATTACCGTCCAAATGTCTCTGTGAAATCTGATCCAAGGTCTTGGTGGAAGTATGCTTACAAGGTTGTCACTGACCAGGTGAAGAAGGCCAGGTATCTAGACTAATTGCATTGCCTGTCCCATATTGTTGGTCTCTATTCCATTTTGTAATGTCTTAAAATATTGTCCTCTTTGAAAAGTTAATTTTAATGCTTTTTAAAGTTATTTTGTCTCTTTTGAAAGCTTAGTGCTTTTTATTATTATTATTATTATTGGTTTATATATATATATATATATATTTGTTTTGTTTTGTTTTAAATTAAGGAGGGTCATTTTGAATTATGTCCTTTACAACATTGGATTTTCTTGTCCCTAAGGAGTAGCATAATTGGCTGGGACCATTACTCATGAAGTGGGTCAGTAGTTCAAACGTCTCCTCGCCCCTCCCCTTGGGGCCAAAACTTTTTAATTAGTAAATAATCTCATCGAAATAGCACAAAGGGGCGCAACCCAATTGGAAGCATTAAAGTGTCACAACTATAAGATACCAATCAAAAGTGCACACATATATATATATATATATATATATAGACTCAATGAGAGTCAAAAAGGAAAACTCAGTGCTGGCAGCCATCCACTCAAGAGTAATCTCAGAAGAAAAAGCTTCAGCTCCAAGATAGGTCTTTCATGTCCTTTAAAACTTTGGGCATTCTTTTCTCTCCAAAGACAAACGAATTTTATTCCAAATCTCTATGTTCGGGTGCTAACCAAGGAGTAGTGGGGCAATTTATTTATTTTTATTTTTTAAAATTAAAATTTCTTGGAAATGAAATTCGAATTTCTTCCTATATGATAATTCTCTAGATTGAAAATTTGAGTAAATGTTTTCTTATAGTCAATTGGTGTTGCATGTGCTGATGATTGAAAATTTGAGTAAACATTTTCATATAGTCAATTGGTGTTGCATGTGCTAATGTAACGGGGAATCAGTTGATCATCTCTTGATTCATTGTGGTGTATATGGAGGGAGAGGAACGGGCGCACTTATGAGGATTTGGAGAGTTCGGTAGAGCAGCTTCTTGCATCTTTCATAGGGTCTTTATTTGATTGGTTTTGGGCTTGGGGACTCACATCTAGTGACTCTCTCCTGATGTTTATAGATTCCCTTTGTTCTTGTACATAGTCTTGAGTCTTTTCCATATGTTTTTGGCCCTTATGTTCTTTTACATGAAGTAGTTTTTTTAATGAACCTTTAATTTACCTATCGAAAAAAATTTCTTCCTCTATTATCTAAGAAACATCATCTCTGTCACAGTGGGAAATTGACATGGGAGCAGGTTCTGAGGTACACAAGTTTACGGAAGAGATATATCTCTCTATATGCTTCGCTGCTTAAATCTGACCTCAGTCGGGCAGTAGTTGATGACAACAAAGACATTGAGGAATTGGACCGTGAACTTGATATTGAACTCATACTTCAGTGGAGGTATATTTTCTGGCCATAAATGTATCAATGCTGTTTCTGATAATTATTTTATATGCATATAAAAGTATATGCATGCGTGTGTGCATCCATGCAAATATTGATGCGTATGTATATCATGAGTAATCTTTTTCATTCAAGGTGGTGTCTTTTTATTCTGATAACTTACCTCTTATTTCAAAATTTCATGTTGATATGAAAGAATAAATGTAATCACTTAAACATTATACTGACGCTGCTCCTCACATGAAGGCCTAGACTTCACCTCAATAATTGGGAACCAAATATGGACTTTAAATGGGAGGTAGATTGGAGACAAGTTTCCACTCCTGTCTCCACTCTTACCTTCCATTTAAAAAGTTCAAGATTTCATGTATTGGGTCCCACTTTGTAATTGGGAGTTTGGGTCTACATTTGAGGGGAGTGTTAGAATAAAAAAGTTTAGTGATTAAATTCACAATTTCCTAATTGCTTAAATGTTTGTTACTTTTCATTGCTGAGCACAACATTTAGAGCTATTTTTTTGCTACTTGTACACTAGGCTTACCAATAAGTAAGCTCGTGATGGAGGAAAAATGGTGAAAAGGAAAGATGTTTTAGATAGCTAAGTTGCTTAGAGAAAAGGAAGAATGTACTAGCTCTTTAAGAGACACACCCTTGGAATAATACCTCACAGGTAGATTTCTTGGATTCAAATTCAACTAGCTACAATGAAGGCAGCTTGCTTATTTATAATTACATAAGCAAACTGTTGAGTTAGTTACAAGAACCCACCATGTGGCTGTCATGTGATTGGCCAAAGCCTAACTAACTTATCTAACTAACTAATAGGCTATTGCACTTGTCACTAACAACTTATTAGCTAACTAATTTTCTGTTACAAGTGATAAAAGCTATTCAAAGTAAAAGGAAACTACTTATTATACAACATAAGCTAGTAACAGCTAGCTTTAAAAATGAACTGAATCAGCTCATGCAAGCCCTCCAAACTCATGTTACTTAGGACTTGCTTCTAGAATCTCCAGCATGATTTCAATGTTTCTCCGCCATGGGATCTGGAGACCTTTCTAAATGCATTATGAGATGTGCCATTGTATGTTAATCCCAATTTTTGGATCCATGTAGCAAGATTTATGAAATTTTCTGCATTGACAATTTTAATTTGTGTTCTTCTTTATTTTTCTTCCTCTTATTTCACTTTTTTTTTTCAATTAACCTGTGGAATAATACTCTCGGATTTCATGCAGCAGAAAAAGGGGAAAAATGATTTCATATTAGCGGTGAAAGAAGTAATAGAAAAGGCCAACATGCACATGTATGCACGCATCAATTTGTTGCATACTTTCTAGGCAGTTTGCTTTAACACCATAGTTCTTCCAGAATTCCACTATGCATACCCTGTGGTGCTTGTGTACATAGAATGATGCTAGTGTTGGGCATTTCAAAATGACGAGTCCACATGCATGGTGACATGGCTAAGTATTGGACACGACAGATTTTTCATGCAAGATGACCTGGCCAAATATAAGTCCTTTAATTGTGAAATTACTTGTATCTGTTATTAAATATGAGGTTAATAGTTTTTAAACTTGTGGTTATTAGTTGTAGTAGATAGTTCTAGCTATAGTTTGTTGAGGAGTTGTTTAGCTAGTTGCTAACCAATTTGGTTAAGCATATAAGTAAATGATGTCAGCATAACCAACTCCTTAATGTATATTATAAATGGCTAAGGTTGGCTTTTCAAAAAAAAAAAAAAAAAAAAAAAAAAGAAGCTAAGGTTGGCAATTGTAAACTCATCCTATGATTTTATGGGAATTTTCCTTTGGAATCAGCATTGAGATTTGAGATTTCTCTCATTCTATCGCTACTCTTTTATCTTAACCCAATTTTATCTCTTTACTTTGAAGTTCCATATTTTTGGGGCATTATTTTGGCATTAGAGCTTAGGTTTTGACCTTCCTTTTATGAGTGTTCAATATGCTGGAGATTCTTCAGAATTTGGCCGGCCTAAAGACTTTCTATAATAATTTCCTTTGCTCTTGGCCAAGTATATTGTAATTCCCTTTGAGAAATTTTGGTATGGTTTTGTCTTGGCTGAGCACATCAGATAGCTTTTTGATGTGGTTTATCCTTGAAGATTGTTAGAATTTTGGTTGAATGATTAAATTTACCGTTTCCTAACAGTTTAAGTTTTTGGGACAATTGTTAAATCATGGTATCAGAGCAGGTTCTTCTAAGTTTGAACTCTACCTCCCATTTAAAAAGTTAAAAATATCACATGTTGGGCTTGGGACCCATTTACTAAAGACGTGTATGGTCCCACGCCCACGCTTGAGGGGAAGTGTTGGAATATTGGTTAAATAATTAACTTCATCATTTTTCTAAAAACTTATACTTTTGGGACAATCGGTAATGGTTCATCTTCACCTTTACTTCGGTTGTTGTTGAAGTTCTTCCTCAAGAATTTGAGCATAAGTTGTTAATTTTCGTGGCACAAGGAGCAAGTGTTCGACAGAATAGGGGACAAAGGAATGGAGTGAGTGTCGATTATGGGGTTGATTTTCCTCACATGGAACAAAATGATGACCAGTAGTATCAGCCTCAAGAAAATGAGAAGGAGCAAATTGAGAAGGTAGATAGCTGCCCTGACTGAGATGGTGCAACGCTTGCATTCTCCTAGTGTAATGAGTGATGAACCCAATGATGCTTAGAACTTTGAATCTTTTTGGAGTTCCTTAGGGGAAAAGGCCTATTGAAAGGCTTGGACACAAGTGGGAGAACACCGTCATGGTTGAACTTCTAGGATTTCTAGGAGTCTTAAGCTTGATGATTGTTAGTTGGTTCAACCCAATTTAAAGAGGGTTTGATTACTATGAAGTTTCTGAAGATATGAAGGTGAAATTGGTGTTTATTTGCTAAGAGGAAGGGCTTATGCATGGTGAGAGCAATTGGAGCAATTGCAAATGAATTGACAAAGAAGGGGAAAGAGCAAGATTGAAGATTGGTGTATGATGAAGAAGAAGCTCAAGGAGCAATTCCTTCCCTTCAACTACATGTAACCTTGTACAAGAACCTACACAATTTTAGACAGGTTGGTAGTGTAGAGGGGCATATTGAGGCATGCTATCAACTTATATAAAGAGTTGATTTGAATGAAAGTAAAGAGCAAATGGTGGTGAGGTATCTTAGTGGACTGAAGCCTTCCATATGGTTTTGGATGGTTTTTGAGGCTTATAACTGAGCGTTGTTGGTGGAGAAGCAACAAAGTCCAAAGTGTTTCAAGCCTTGGCAACAATTTCAAAGCTAATCCCAGGCTGGTTCTTCTTTGAATATTGGAAAAGGAAGCAATTTTGTTGGGGGAAAACAATGATAAGTTTCTTGTGCCCTCACCAAACCAGTCCAATGCCAGTCATTTGTGTGCCAGGAATCAGCCCCTTGGAGGTGGCTTTAAGTTCTTGAAGCATGTTCACTGTTCAACCTGGCCATAGGCTAGCAGATTGTCAAAATGCAATAGGCCACAACAGTAAAGAACTCTTGTTGGAAGAAGTAGAGGAAATCAAGCAAGAAATTGAACTTCCTATCTATGATCAGCCCCTACACAAGGAAGTTGGAGGAAATTTTAAAGGTGATGAGGGTGTGGCAGTTATGACAAGGAAGACTCTTTATACCAAAACATGAAATAAAAAAAGATCATGTCTATGATCAGCTCCCAAATGAATTAATTGGAGGAGATTTTGAAAATGAAGAGGGACTTATGATATGGAATACTCCCTGTGTACTTGGGCCTTGGCCTCCCTTTTTTTTTTCAATGAAGTTCTTTTCTTACTGATAAAAAGAAAAAAAACTTATGATATGGAAGATTCTCCTGTGCCAAAGCATGAAACCTAGGAAGTTGGTTAAGAACCAAAGTTTTTTATGCTCCTTGTAACGTTAGTGGAAGAATGTGCAGTATGATTATAAATGGGTGTAGTTGTGAAAATGTGGTATCTCAAGAATTGATACAAAAGTTGAACCTTAAAACTGAATTTCTCAGCAAAAAAAAAAAGAAAAAAAAAAGGGGAATTGAAGAGCACCCTCACCCTTACAAGCTTTCTTGGTTTGAAGGGCAATGATCTCAAGTTTGCCTAGAGATGTTTAGTTTCTATTTCCACATGAAAAAGGTAAATTGATGAGGTGCGGTGTATGGATTCTTGTCATGTTCTTCTTGGATGACCTTGGTAATATGATCATTAATCCATTCATGATGGGATGAAGCACACCTACACTCTTTACAAGGGGAATTAACAATACACTTTTCTACCAATGATGGAGAAGGTGGGTTCAAAACCAATGGTCAAGCTGAAATAGAGGCCTAAGAAGATAAACAATAAGCCTATAGTCATTGCAGATTTTATGAACAATGTTCATGCCCAAATAAAGTTTAAGACTGAAGAGTCCAATGATTCAATGTGAAGCATTTACTACCTTATTATGCTGTGGACAAAGATCCCTCAGCAGTTGCTCAAGTTTGAGGATAAGTTTCTTTTTTAGGGGGAATCCTGATGTAAGGTATTTTAACATGGCAATTCCACATGCTGGTGACATGGTCAAGTATTCTACATGGCAATTCGATATGTTTGGTGACATGGCTGAGTAGGGGCACTTGATAGGTTTTCCATGCAAGATGCCCTGGCGAATATAAGTCCTATAGTCATGAAATTACTTGTATGTTCTTTTAAACATGTGGTTAATTGTTGTAGTAGTTAGTGCCAGCTATTGTTCGTTAAGGAGAAGTATTAGTTTGTTAGATGGTTGCTAACCCATTTGGTTAAGCACTAAGGGGATGATGTTAGCATAATCAGCTCTGTAACTTATCAAAAAAAAGAAAAAAGAAAAAAAGAAAAAGGATAACCAGCTCTGTAGTGTATAAATAGCCAAGGTTGGCCATTGTAAATCACCTTATGATTGTATGAGAATTTTCCTTTGTAATAATAATTGATATCTAAGATTTCTCTCTCATCCTGTTGCCACTCTCTCTTTGAACCCAATTTTTTCTCATTTCTTTGAAGCTCCAAATTTTTGTTTGCATCACATGCATGCACGCGTATACTTATTGAAGTTCTAATTTTGCTACAATGCTTTGATTTAATTTGCTAACCTCTGTTTTAAGTACTATTGAATCCTGGTTTGAACAGGATGTTGGCTCACAAGTTTGTGGAGCAGTCGGTAGAATCGGACCTTAATTTGAAGAAACAAAAAGCAAAGAAATCTTGGTGGTCGTTTGGATGGTTTGTAGTTTTAGCTTGAAACCAGTTTTGTTATTCCTCCCAAGTCTTCTTATCCAGTAATGTTTTAAGTTCATGTTAGTCACCTATATGCATGGACTTTTTCAGGAACGGCCAATCTGATAAAGATGAAGCTGAGTCATTTAAATTCAGCGAAGAAGACTGGGAACAGTTGAATAAAATTATCGGGTACAAGGAAGCTGAAGAAGCGCAGTCATTCATCAGTACCGACAAGATGGATTCTCTTCATACCTTCTTGGAGGTTCACATGAAACATAATGCTTCAAAACTTCTTGATGAGGCCTTGGATTGTCTTGCTGAATTATCATGTGAAGACCTTGATTGTACCATAAAGCTTTATCCGGAGACAAAAGTCTTCAATGTGAAACTAGGATCATATAAATTGTCATCCCCTAATGGTCTCCTTACAGAGGTTTGAATCCCCCCCCCCCCCCCCCCCCCCCCTTTCTTTTATGTTTGAGATTGTCTGACAGATGGGCCGTTTTCTTAGTTGTACCATTGTGAATGTTTTCCCACCTCCTTGCAGAGTGCTACTGCTTATGATTCGTTAGTTGGTGTGTTCTGCTATAAGCCTTTCAATAGTAAGGTGGACTGGAGCATGGTTGCAAAAGCTTCCCCCTGTTACATGACTGTAAGCTGCTACACTCGCATTCTCTGATTGTTCTTACCATAAATTTGTGGTTGCATGCATACTGATTACAAGTATTTTGGTCAGTATCTGAAGGACTCCATTGATCAAATTATCAATTTTTTTAAAGCAGTACGGCTGTTAGTCAGACAATAGCGCTGGAAACTGCAGCTGCTGTGCAGGTTTGGTTCTATCATTGATGCTTCGTTTGTTTCGACGGAAAACCTTATGTGAAGATAGTTTTTCAAGTTTTAGTGTTTGATAGCATTATAAAAAATGAGTTAAAGGAAAATTATCTTTGGTCAATATAAGAAGTATGGCTTATTTTTTAGAGATTGTTTTCCATTAAATTTTTTTTTTGGAAAACAACTCTATCTCACAATAAGCTAAATAAGAATTTTTTTTTTTTTTGAGAAACAGACACACACACACAAAAGGAAGAGGGA
Source organism: Quercus glauca (assembly GCA_023736055.1). Classification (NCBI taxonomy): domain Eukaryota; kingdom Viridiplantae; phylum Streptophyta; class Magnoliopsida; order Fagales; family Fagaceae; genus Quercus; species Quercus glauca. The sequence goes on along the minus strand of CM043326.1, from coordinate 34,865,564 downwards.
AACTAAATAAGGGAAGTTAGAAGTTCATTTTCTAACTTATTTAAGGTTGCTACCAAACATAGGAAAATGAGATATTTTATTGAAAATATTTTTTGGAAAATGAATCATTTTCTAGATAACATTAACGTTGAAACAAACAGAGCATGAGTACCAGCAAAGCTCGCTGGAATTGAGCATTTAATTGTTGAAATTTATGTGTTGTTTGTAGGTTATTGCTTGGGTTTTTGGAATTAAGTCCTAATTGTATCAACAATAATCATAGAAAGGAATGCATCTTAGAAAATCAAGAATCTTATAATTTCAATACTGGACTACAATATGGTTCAGGATTTTCACCAATATTAGGAGTAATTCAGTGTTCTAAACACCCTGAAATGGTTTCATAGGTAGTGTTGTTTTGTGTGCTTAATGAATTTGAAACAAGATTTGAAATATATGAAGATGCAGAATGTTGTTGTGATGCCAGGTTGATCAAAGCAACCTGCATTTTCCTTGTTTCATGTACAGGTCTAAAACTGGTCTAGTTTAGTAGTTTGTAATAAATCTTTGCCATTTTATTGCTGCACCACCATTTAGAATTATGTTTGTCCAAATCTCACTAAACTGCAGAGGTGCTTTTTCTTCTATTCCAGCAAGTATGGCTAGCATGCTTCATTTCAACAATGTCCCCGCTGATGGTCTCTTTCATTGTTTCTAGATGACGATTGATGGGGTAAAGCGCACTGCTCAGCAACAAGTGAACAGAGCACTGAAGGATCATGCTAGGTATTTCACTTTATTTCGACTTTTGATTAGTGACCTTTTGGGGGAACACATTAGTCATAATATTTTATTGGTGCTAGTGTTCCCTTGGCAATATTGAGCTTAAAATGTTTGGAATGTTCTATCTATTCTGATGTGCTCTTTAAGAGTGTGTCTGAGATCATAATGGAAGGCTTTGCAAGTGACCTAGTTTGTTGCCATTTGCTTTAGGTTTTATAGATACTACCCTAAAACCCGCGCAATGCGCTTTAACTACTGTCACTAAATGTTTAAACCTAATACGATCATATTCTAAGAATGTAAATGTGGTATTATAAAAATTTTAGGATATGTCTATAAATAACTAATCATACACATGATATCATAAAATCTTATGATAACTCCATAGATGATTAAACTTGATAGTAATCTCTCATTAAATCCAAAAGAGGCATGCAAAGATATTCTATCAAAGGTGAAATATAAAAGAATGAGTTAATGGAAAAACTTTATCACCCAAGTTTTGAAGAGTTAAATTACTATTTCAATTAAAATCATATTATAAAAATTTGAAATTTTCTTAAAAAAATATATTTAATAGCATCTACGCAAATTGCATAAGGATGAATTGTGTTATAGACATGCTACAGTTTAAGGTTCATTGTCTTTCATTGACAATTCCAATTGTTTTCCAACAACATTTTCCATTATTCTTTTTCATGATTTGTGACATTTCAATTTATAAATTTCATATAATAAAATTTTTAGTATCTCCAACATCACTCGTATATATTGTATTCATAATTAAAATTCAAAGTCAATCCACTTTTTTATTTTGAAAAAAAAAAAACCTTTTTCTTTTGCAGATTCAGTATTTTTTTTTCTTCTTTTAGAATAAGATTTTCAGTAAGTTAGTAAACTGTGCATCCATGCTTTATCGTCACTACTATATTTATAATCTTGTCAAAATGTGATTCAGTTGATACCTGCATCATTTCTTGTCGTGATATTACCTACATCTAGCCATTGGATTATTATATACATTCTAATCATCCACTCCTAGAATCTTGTTAAGATTGGTCCTTTTGCCCCATCATCAGTTGTCTAGAAACTTCATAGAAAGCTCTCCACCATTTGTCTCAATTCTTTAACAGTCTCTTCCTTCTTTGATCTCACCTCCAAATCAATCCTCAGATTATCTCAACAATTGTAAACCACACCATGTTCTCATCCACGAAGGTTCTAAGCTTTTTTTTTTTTTTCGATACATAAGGAGGATCTGTATTAAAAAAAAAAAAACTACTTTGTGCAATGGAGCACAAACTAGTCATATAGTACAAAGGAAAAAAGAAAAGACAAAAGAATAAAACTTAATTACAAGAGAGGAGAGAACTAATATACACGGGGAGGGATTCACTAGATGGGAGTCCCCAAGCCCGTGACCAGGTCAAACAAAGAGCCACTAAAAGAAGCAATTAGTTGATTATCCAAACTATCCATATCCTCAAATGTCCTCCAATTACGCTCCCTCCATATACACCCACATCAAACACAGCAGAACTAAATTCTAGATGTCTGAAGAATGCTTCCCCAACCCAATTTTACCAACCAAAAAGAAAAGCATGTATCAACTTTGGTAAGATCCACATAACCCCAAAAGATTGAAAAACAAAACGCCACAACTAGTGAGCTTTCTCACAATGTAGCAATAAATGAGCTAGTCTCCCCACAATTGCGACACATAACATACCAATCAAGAAAGTCGAAAACCCCTACCTCTCAAATTATCACCCATGAGTTCCTCATTTTACTTATGAATTTTTAAAAAAGTTTTTTGCACTTTCCTATACACTGGAAACTTCTGTCTCCACTACTGATTAAGGGCTTCCTTTACTCTTCTCACGTTATAATTTTCTTAAAAAAAAAAAAAAAAAAAAAATCTAAAATGACATATTTTTGATTCAACTTTTGATTTGATTTGTTTGATTGATGATTTCATGTTTTTGCAATTTATAATGTCTTTTCAATCTAATGACCAACTTGTTAATGTAATTATCATATTCCATTTTGTCAAAGAGTGACCCTTTTCTTTTAAAAAATTATTTGGCTTTCTATTTGTTTTCTGTTGTGTTTTTCTGGTTGTTTCCTTCTATTGTGGTATAAATTATATCAAACAAAAAGAAACAAAAAACATTTCTTTAGAAAATAAAATCAACATGAAAGGAAAAATATGGCTGTATTATACTGATCTTTGAACCTGTGGAAAAAAAAAAAGCTTTCCTCCCTGAGTAACTCTTATTTCAGAAAAGCCTATTGACTGAATTGGAAACTATTCTCACAGAATAGGAGAGGTACAAATGGTAAAATAAATATGGTAACTACCAAAGATGTAGCTGGTCAAACAATGCCGAAGGAAATTGTGTGCCTTTTACAGTTACACATGCTCTGTGTATCTTTTTTTTTATTATTTATTTTTAAACGATGTGTTTCATGGTGCATCTAAATGGTATACGTTGCAGTAGTCAAAATCACAACTCTCTTTAATTGCATTTAAATGTTTCGACTGGTACGTTGGTTCTGATTGTACCAATATGTCATCTGGCAGTTTTTTAATATTAGATATGCCACTTGTCATGATGGGAGACAATTTAAGATATACTTTTTCTCAGCTTCTACTTTTATATATAGTATTAGATATTAGATTAGATGTGGTAACATTAATTTGGATTATCCTCAACACCAACAATAATAGCAAAGCCTTAGTCCCCAATTTTTTTTGGGGTTGGCTATGGATCCTTGACAAAGCGGTCAAGGTTGATCAAATGCATTCTTTTCCTCCATTTTATTCTATCCAAAGAATTAGGTTATCCTTATTTTGGTAAAATATGAGTGCATACAGATCATAGACCTTTTAAGGATTTGAAAGGTTTTTTTAATTTTATTTTTTATTATTTATTATTTTTTTTAATGTACTTTATTTTTTATCCTTGGTTATTGGTGTTTGTTGTATTCTAGATTTTCTGTTTTACATATTTAACGGAATAATATGTGATGTGTGTTTATTACGGTTGGTGCAAAGAATCTTTATAACAAATAATATTTATTTGATGGCAGGTTTTTGTTGGACTTGGATATTGCAGCTCCCAAAATTATGATTCCTACTGATTTTCTTCCTGACAATTCCCATCCGACAAAACTTATGCTTGATTTGGGAAATTTGCTGATTCGTACACAGGTTAATCCACGATATCTATATTACTATTTAAGGGGCTTCCCCTGTTTGGACTGGATTTTTTTTGGTTCCAAAATACCCCCAAAACTCCTAAGTTTAAGTGGAGACAAAACTAAAGGATAATCAAATAAAAATACATGTTTAACTTGCACTAAAACATTGCCTACAAAATATGAACACTCTCTATTCAGGTATTTGAAATGTTTCAACTACCTAAACTCACATTTTCAAAAAAAAAAATTTAACTTTTTTTTTACCATTAATAAGTCTTTATTTCACATAAAAAAAAAATTCTTTACAATTTTTTTGGGTGTGATGAGTGTTATGTGTTTGTGGATGAAATATTTTTTTCATTACACCCGTAGGTATTTTATGATCAGAAAATGTAACAATCTCAAATTATAATGAATACAAATTATTAACCTTTACGAGCCTCTAAGTGTGTGCTCACGCGCGTGAGTGCGTGCTCAGAGGCTAGTTGATTCTTAAATATTTCAGTTTGAATTTGTTTATGTTGATATTCATATCGAGCTTATAAAATGTAAGCAGGATGAAGGTGGATCGCCTGAGGAGCTCAATATGTATTTGCAGTTTGATTTGGTTTTGAGTGATGTATCTGCTTTTCTTGTTGATGGTGATTACCATTGGCCCCAAATTCCTTTGAACGGAAATTCTGTTTCCACTAACATAGGTGGTGTTAGTTTCTTGCCTGTTATTGATAAGTGTGGGATTATTTTAAAGCTGCAACAGGTAATTTTCAACATTGTCCTTCAGTTTAATCATTATTGTTGTGTTTGTGTTCATTTTGTAATGTTCTGGTGAGATATCATGTATTGAAACTTTAATTTGATGTCAAGATTCGATTAGAGCGCCCATCTTATCCCTCAACAAGACTTGCTGTACGACTGCCATCATTGGGTTTTCACTTTTCTCCAGCTCGGTATCATCGACTGATGCAAGTAGTGAAGATCTTTCGGGGGAAGGATAGTGATGACTCTGATCTCCTTCGCCCTTGGAATCAAGCTGACTTTGAAGGGTGGCTGTCCCTTCTTACTTGGAAGGTCTTTCTCTCTCTCACCCCCACCACTTTTGCAGTGGTTCAATTTCTTGATATGATAGTATATGCTAACATTTTGTCACCCTTTCTCTTTTGTTTTTATGTGATAGGGTGTGGGAAATAGGGAAGCTGTATGGCAGCGGCGATACTTCTGCTTAGTTGGGCCTTTCCTTTATGTACTTGAGAGCCCTGACTCTAAGTCTTATAAGCAGTATATCAGGTTCAGATGCCAACCTTCCAAATTGATTGATTATTGGCACAGCGATATATTAACATAAAATGAGATATTTGAAATATAATTTAGAGAAGATGGAAAAATTGAATCAAACAATGGGAACGTTGGATTGAAAGAAACTGCTCCAAGTAAAAGATTTTGATTCTTTGCATTTTTTTTGGTTGGTATGTTAGGAATGTTTATGCCAAAAAAAAAAAAAAACATTTAGAAATGTTACGGGTATAAGCTAGGGGCAAAATAGTAATATCATTGTACTCCTTTATATGTAAATAATATTTTATGTGTTAGGGTTAGGTTAACAAGCCCGATACACGAACGTAATAAGTTGTACATTTTTAATATTTTGGCCAGGAAAGCATGTGATTCTTTGCAGTTTTTTCTTTGTTTTGTGATGTACAACACTCCACTTTCACCACAGCCACACAAACAACTTTATAGCAACCCGAAATACTCAAACTTAGCACTGTAAGTCAACCCAAGGCTACCCAAAAAAGAAAATAGAGAGGCCGCTGAGTAGAAAATAAAGACAGATCAGTACCAAAGGCTGGAATTCCTGCGGTGTGAAGATCAGAGTTACAGCTGGCAGCAAAAATTTGTGTAGGTGGGTTGCCAGAGGAAGACAACTAGAACCACGACGACATCGCGGTCAGGCAATGACGGAACAATGTCGTGCTAATCACAAAGTAGTTGCCAGAGCTAGTTGATGCCTCCAGCCAGAAAATTGGTGTTCATTGTCATTGTCGGCAGCGGAAAGTGGTTGGGTTCTTGGTTGTCGGCAGAAGAAGGTGGGTGGTGGTTGTCGGCAGTGGAAGTTGATGGGTTGTGGTTGTGGGGTTAATGGTAGAGGGTGGCTAAAGCTCTGATACCATGTTTTGGAGATAACACGCGCGCGCACACACACACACACACATATATATATATATATTGGTATACACTGAGTTTAATCTTTTGCCCCTAGCTTTATACCATAATAGGTGAACAATGAAAGCAATTTATAATGTGCTCAATATCTTGGCCATATTGCATTGTAGAATAAGAGATAGAGCAAAGCAGAAACATGAGGAACATATTTCATAATTCCATTCATGGATGTATGTACTTTGTCCAGTAAAGAATCCTAATTGTCTTAGTTGCCCAAGTTATGTACATTTGCATGCTTTTAGCACAAATGATGAGTTTCTTGCTCGAGACATGTACATGATCAATTTGTAATGTCATGGGCCAAGCATCTCAAATTTGTTAGTGAAATCTTTCATTCTTCTTCTATTATAGGCAACAAATATGCAGAATGCATATTTCTTAAGATTGATAGCAGTTTAAGATATATAAATTTGTTGAGCTGATTTGTTCACTACATAATTGATATGCATCAATATCCCAATTATTCCATAGTTAAAGAACAACATTAGACTATGATGATACATTTATTATGCACTGAATTTTTTAGTTGCACAGACATTGGCATTTTTGTTTGGATTATCCTATTTCTTTCCTACTAGGTCTTATACTGAGTTGTGCAGTGCAACTCTTGTTATTTGTCCTTTTTTTTTTGGTTCAGAATTAGGCGTCCACAAGAATCCTAACTTGCCTCTTTGGGAATGTTATAGTCTTACAGAACCTGTCAAGTTTTTGGAGTCTTTGTATTTGAACTGGTCATTTATATTTACAATATATTAAAAAAAGTTTCTGCATCTTTCCATTCATATCTGATTTTATAATTTTTGCAATGATATGCTTGTTGTAGTTTACGAGGAAAACAGATATATCAAGTTCCACCTGAGTTTGTCGGTGATGCAGAAAATGTTTTGGCTCTTTGTAATGCTGCACGATCCAGTAGCAAGGTCATAGTTCTGTCTTTATAAATTACAACTTAGGGAATTTACTTAATATTGTCCATTTTATTTTGATGGTATCTTGCTTATCAGTTCATATCAGTTATCATTTGTATGCAGGTTGTGGAGGATGTAAATGCATTAATATTGCGATGTGATTCTGATGATTCAAGGAAATCTTGGCAAAGCCGCTTGCAGGGGGCAATTTATCGTGCATCGGTAAATAATTTTTTTTGTAGTTTGATTTGTCTAAAAATATTTTCAATTTTGAATGTCTTATTTTAATCATTGTGCAACCTTGTCATATTTGTGAGTGGACATCTCTCTTTTTGTTTGGGCTTGCACGGTTCTTTAGGGTGGTATGATGTACTTTGATTGTGTGATGATTTAGAGTCTTTTAATTTTAAGTAATGTGTCGTTTTACTTATAAAAAAAAAGTTTTGTTAGTTTGGTTAATGTGCTTTGTGTTAATTACCTTAAAAATTTTCAAGTGGTTTTCTTTTATTTCTGTGCCGTGTACCTTTTCTAGTTTGTCATCTACTGTAATAATTTTATATGTGGTAATAGATGATATACTTTCCACAAGAAAGTAGGTGCTAGAAATTCTATATGCCAGCCCTCGGATAATTTATTCCTTATATTGCGGAGAGGTGGTTACAATAGGATGGGGAGTATTCTAAGATGGGGGGAGTCATCAAATGAGGTGATATTTTGTAGGGACACATCATTAGGGACATCGTATCACTTGAATATTCCAGACTGTTCTTTAAGATTATCACTAATACAACACCAATATACAACACAATATTCTCTATATAATTTACCTCTATAACTCTGTAACACTCACCCCTCAAGCTAGCTCATATATATGATATAAAGCCAGATTGGATCAAATAGACAATAGTCATTATCTACATAATGCTTTTGTAAAGATATGAGCAATGTAGATTTTACTGGCTAGAGGTGAGTCCAAAGGGCTCTTCTTTAGAAAGGTTCCCTATGTTATTAGAAAATCAAATGAAGATATCAACAAAATGTCAATCTACTTCAATGTGCTTCATCTTTTCATGGAACACAAGATTGGATGCAATGTGTATAGCAGCTCAATGTTCACAGAATATTGGGATAGGAGTAGATAGTGTTAAGCCCGACTCCTAAAGTGAAACCAAGAAAGCTAACTGGCAAGTATGTGCCATCAACCTGTATTCAGCTTCTGCACTAGATTGAGCAACTACATTTTGCTTTTTACTTTTCCGTGTTACAAGACTTTCTCCTCCTAGAAAGGTGCAACACCTCGTGGTGGACCTTTTATCTGAAGATGATCCTGTTCAGTCTGGATTAGTGAAATCTGAAACCTTCCACCATGTGATGATCATTCTTTTTAAAAAGATGCCTTGACTTGGGGCTTTCTTCAGATATCTAATAATTCAAATAGCAACATTCTAATGTAAGAGTCTTGGGGCTTCTAGGAATTGACACTAACTGCATATGAGATATTTGACCTTGTGATGGTGAGATAGTTGAGCTTCTCAACCAATCAACGATATCAGTTAGGATCTGAAATAGGTCTCCTTCTCCTCTGAATAGTGTTTGATTTGGATCGTAACTGTCAATATGATGAGAACCCAGTAATCCCATCTCCTTGATGATATCAAGTACTTACTTCCTTTGAGATGGATTGATGCCTTGCCTAGAACTTGCAACTTCAATCCCTAAAATTGCATCCAAGTTTGCCAAGATCTTTGGTGTGAAAGTGTTGCAAGGATTGCTTCAATCTGGAGATGCCTTCCGAGTTATCTCTAGTAATTGCTATATCATCCACATAGGCCACAAGTAGCATGTACCCATCATTAGTGTGTGAGTGGAATACTGAATATGATTTGTTTTCCAATGATGGATATCAAAATTCATGACAACTTCAGATAATTTTCCAAACCATGCTCTCAGTGACCGCTTTAGACCATATAATGTTTTCTTCAACTTCCAGACACTGCCTCTATATTCCCCCTAGTAATAAACCCAAGTGGCTGCTCTATAAATACTTTTCCAAGGTCATTGTAGAGAGAGAAATTCTTTACAAGTTTCCAAGTCTAGTTTTGATGTAAAGCGGTCATCTCCAACCAAGATCAGAGAGTGCATTCTAAATAGTTTTAGGAATTGGAATACCAGAAAGTGTGGAAATAAAGCAAGAAAAGAAAGTGGACAGCGACTGAGAAGAAATAAAGTTGCTAATGGGAAAACTTTAAAAAAAAAAAAAAACAAAGTTACTAATGGGATAATTAGTAGCACAAGAATGGCAGCTGGTAGTGACATCTCACTTGGGACATCACATTTCATTCCAGCCCTCAGATCATTCATTCCTTATATTTGAGTGAGGTGGTCACATTCAGATGGGGAATATTCTAATGAGGTGACAGCTGGTAGGGTCATCTCACTAGGGACACCATATCTTGAATATTCCAAAATCTTCTAGAAGAGTATTATTCATACAGCACAAACTTATAACTTAATGTTATGTCTTTGTGACTCATAACAATATGGAAACTAGGAGGGCTGCAGCTCTCGTAACAATATGGAAATTAGGAGGGCTATAGCTCTTATGTTAATGGTTTTATAGTTTTAACATTCCATGCTTATTTTATTGTAGATAGCACTATATTATCCCAAACATTATTATGATTACTATAATGATCTCAATTACTACTACTATTACTAATGTATTTTTTTATAAGTAAAAATTTATTAATCAAGAAATGAAAAAAAAGAAGCAAGCAGTACACGGTTATGGTACTAGCAGTATAATGAAGTTACAAAAAAGTACAAGAGTCCATAAAACCTATCAAACTAGAGAAGGAATGACCACTCATAGTAGCCATCCACTCATATAAAGTGCGCAAAAAAGCTAGCTTAATCACAGTCAAAGGTTGTGTTGGAATTGTGTGGTTAAATGATTAAATTTACCATATTCCAATTACTTAAGCTTTTGGGACAATTGGTAATTTAACATGCTATTAGAGCAAGAGATCTTGAGTTTGATTCCTGTCTCCTCCACTCTACCTCCCATTTAAATTTTCACGTGTTGGGCCTCAACTATTAAGAGGTAGTTTCAGCCCACACGTGAAGGGGAGTGTTAGAATTGTGTGGTTAAATGATTGAATTTACCATATCCCAATAGCTTAAGCTTTTGGGACAGTTGGTAATTTAATAGATTGTTCAATGCCTTCATATGTTCGGCAATTCCTTTCATTCCAAATGATCCACATGACAAAAAGAGGGATTTCGTTCGGAAATGAACCCCAAACAAACAAAGAGCTAACACCCAAAGTTCTTTGGCCATAGAGCAATGTAACAGTAGGTGATCAACTGACTACAAGCCTTGCTTACGCATGCAACGCCATTCCCCTACGATAATGCCTCGTCTTCGTAAATTGTCAATTGTGAGTATCTTCCCTAAAGCAGTAGACCAAACAAAAAATGCTACTTTGAGAGGAGATTTTACCTTCCAAATACCCTTCCAAGGAAAATCAACTACACCCTCACCATGCAGCATTTCATAGAAGGATTTAACTTCAAAATGCTTGCTTTCTTTTTGTCGGCATCCAACTGATATTATCTTCTGCATCCCTTCTAACCTTAATGGAATAAATTAGACTAAGAAATCTGCCATCAACTCCTGCTCCCGCTCCCAATCATGAAGTGCTATATAGAAGCAGACGTCCCACTGAATCTTATCCACACTCCAACTCATTAAATCTGCTAAAGCAGAATCCTTCCTTTGAGCAAGAGTATACAGCCTAGGTTACATCTCTTTAAGAGTCCTTTCCCCACACCATCTATCATGCCAATACCGAACAGTTGTACCACATCCAACCTCAAAACTAATGAATCAAGATTACTGATTCCAGCTCCTTCGAATATGTTTCCAAAGGCAAACTCCATGAGAACCAGTGGCAAACTTTGAGCACCAGCTACCACACTCAATGCTACTACAATTAATTAGTACTAATTTTTGATGCATTGAAAGCTTAGGAGTTAATTTTCCCCATATGTCTGTAGAACTAGATGGTACCAGGGTAAAGAATATGGAAAGAGACAACCACCTTCCCTATTCAAACTTTTACTGCCTAAACTGCGGTGAACAGCCATTGTGCTAATATGCCCCTAAACATTTCCGAAGACGTAAGGAAGATAGCCAATTTGGTTTAGTTTGGTTGAGTCTATTAATGAGTACTATTTCAAATTACACCTTTTTTATTTCTCCCAAGATAATATCTAGTAGGCAATAACAGAGAGCACCAGATTCTGTTTTATATTGGCTTTAGGGCTTTTGCTAATTGACGTACTTTACACTACAGTGCTATATAAGGAGTACTGGTGCAAAAAATATATACTTTTGTTCAAGATCAGTTTCTGCCTTTGATCAGATAATACCTTTTGCTGCAATGAAACTAATAGGGATTTCCCTAACTTTTGTACAGGGTGCTGCTCCTATCACTACTTTATCGGAAACTTCATCAGACCCAGAGGATTCTGAAGCTGAATATAGTGACAAACTTGATGTAATCGATGTGAATATGGAGAGGCTCTTTGTCACTGGCTTTCTTGATGAACTAAAGGTTTGCTTCAGTTATAGTTACCAGGTAAGCTTAGTTTTTTTATTCTCTATTAAGTTACCTTGTAATGGAAGTGCTTAGAGATTTGAGAAATTTGCAAATTTTTTCAGCATGAACAGAGCTTCATGAATGTGCTTCTTGCTGAAGAGAGTCGTCTATTTGAATTTCGGGCAATAGGTGGTCAGGTAACATAGATATAGAACTGAGCATCAATTTATGCATGTTTTTGTGTATTTGCTCTTTTGAGGCTTTTCATTGCAACTACAGGTTGAGCTTTCAATTATAGAGAATGATATGTTCATTGGAACTGTGCTGAAATCTTTGGAGATTGAAGATCTAGTTTCCTGCAATAGATTGTCTCGTCCTTGTTTCCTGGCAAGGTCAGTCATCCGGAGTGCAGCTTCCCATTCATCCTTCTATGATGCTGGGAGTCAGAGCTTTGAAAGCAATGCAACTCCAAGTGAAGGAGATGATAATTTCTATGAGGCACCAGAGAATTTAGTTGATTCTGTTGACTATCCAATGCAGTCACCAAGAAATGAATCCGGATCTGAAATTTTATCATTGAAACCCCCTAGTTTTGACCGTATGGCTGGTCTACTCCCTACAGATGCTCTTCAAACCAAGACTCAGGAAATTGAATTAACTGATACTTTGGATAGTTTTGTGAAAGCTCAGATAATTATTTATGACCAGAACTCTCCACGATATAATAATATGGATAATCAGGTGGGTTATTTTGTGCATTTAAAATTCTGCCTATAGCTCATTATTTGATTATTTGACTTATTACTTCATATTCAGGTCAAAGTGACTTTGGCTACCCTGTCGTTCTTCTGTCGTCGAAAAACAATTGTTGCCATTATGGAATTTGTTAATGCTATTAACATGAAGGATGAAAGGTTTGAATCATTCAGTGATAGCTCTTCGACTGCCATTATGAAAAAGGACGTCTCCGGGGAGGGTGTGGTTGATGATAAGTATTCAACGTCATTTGAGGAGCCTGTAGTTAAAGGTTTGCTAGGAAAGGGGAAATCGAGAATCATGTTCAATTTATCATTGCGTATGGCGCATGCTCAGATTTTGTTGATGAACGAAGATGAAACTAAGCTAGCCAGTCTCTCACAAGATAATTTGCTGATGGATATTATGGTCTGCTTGATCTTCTACTAACCTCAAGACTAAAAAATTTGTTTTATCTTTAGTTAGTTGTAAACTTTTAATATATAGTGCTTATTGACTTTTTTTTTGGGTTTAAGGTGTTCCCATCATCTTTTAGTATTAAAGCAGCGCTGGGAAATCTGAGAATAAGCGATGACAGTCTTCCTAGCAGCCATATGTATTTTTGGGCCTGTGATATGAGAAATCCAGGGGGCAGTTCATTTGTTGAGGTACTCTCTCTCTCTTGCGCTTGCAGTGTGTGTGTGTGTGTTTGTATATTTGGGTTTGTTAAAGACTAGAATAAAATAATATAGAGAAGCGGAAGCAAGAAAGGGAGAAGAAAACAAGGGATCAGTGGTTTGGCCAACGGCCTACATCCATAGAATAAAGTCCTAGCGGCTGCATATTTACTATATACTCAAGTCAACTATTACAATGAACCCTAACATGATATATATAGAGACTAGAAGCCAGGGTGAGCCCAATATGGGCTTACAACATAATTGGGTCTCTTGGGGCCTTACATCAACTAAATCCAATACTTTGACACTCCCTCTCAAGCTGGAGCATACAGTCATATAGGTTTAGCTTGTAACACACAATTGCCAACTTGCTTGAAGAGGCTGAAAACGATGTGAACCAAACAAAAAATGAGATGAATTGGTCAAAATTGAAGTTGAACCAACCAAAAAATGAGATGAATTGGCTGAAGTTCTTCAATATCAAACAAAACCAAACAGAGGTTTCATAGGGGTTAGGCTATCCTTATCATGGATAAGGGACAACCAAAACCTATACCCAAACTACCAAAATCCACCAAATAGGCAAACAAGGGATTTCCTTATCTACCTTGACTAACAACCAACACTGGCGGCTCCTGAAGACGCCGGTGACCTTGCACTGGCAACAATAACTCCGACGACAACAACTAACCACCACCAAGAAAACCACCCCGAGACCACTTGAAACTACCTAGAGATCGAGGCAAAACCACAGTGATCTCTGGTGAGCAACCTCCATGACCGGAAAACCACCGGGAAATGCCGAAACCCACTGAGGAGCACTGGATCTGCCAGAACATGCTGGAAGCAACAACCAAATAACAGGAGGGCCACCAAGAGGCGTTGAGAATACCAAAAAAAAAAAAAACTGAAATTTGTCGAGGATGGTCGGAAACCACCACCGATCCGCCGAGAACAACAAAAAATAGGCCAACCACTGATATCTACCAAGCTGGGTTGTGGTTAGATCTGAATCTCGGGCAGATCCATGTATAGAGGTTGGATCTTCAACACCAATGACAACAACAACGAAAGCCACCAGCAACAACCACCGGCGACGGCAACAAGACATCAAGCTGAGAACTACAACAACCAACAGCAATAGCGGCCAATTTGCCGAGAACAACAACCAACAGCTACAATCACCAACAACTACCATAATCACACAACAACAACCAATCAACAACTAACAAGAACAACTTACAAACTTAACTTAGATTTGAAGGTTGCACAAGCAAATAACCACAGACAACCATCGGCTCTGATACTATGTTAAAGGCAAGAATAAAATAATACAGAGAAGTGGAAGCAAGAAAGAGAGAAGAACACAAGGGATTATGTGGTTCTGTTAACGGCCTACACCCACGGAATAAAGCCCTAATGGCTACATCTTTACTGTATACTTAAGTCAATTATTGTAGTGAACAACCCTAACATGGTATATATAGAGGCCAGAAGCTAGGGTTAGTCCAATATGAGCTTACAACATAACTGAAATTTTTGGGCCATTACATCATCTTAAACCCAATACTTTAACAGGGTTGTTGTGGTAACTATGGATGTATTCAATTATGCATTGACCTTCACATTATCTTAAAAAAAAAAAAAAATCCAAAAAGGAAGAAGAATCAACAATAAAAACCTATGAGGACATCTAGTCTAAGGTTGTAAGAAGCTCTATTTGTCTAAGGGTGGTATATATATGACGTTGCTTAAGGGTACGTTATCTAGTCTTCCTACTTATTTTTTATTGCTTTTTACCATTCCTATTCATGTGGCTAACAAAATTGAGAAGTTGCAAAGGGACTTTCTGTGGGGTGATTCCAAGTCACATTTGGTAAGATGGGATAAGGTGTGTGCGCTTATGGCAAATGGTGGATTAGGAATAAGGAAATTGACTACCTTCAATTAGCCTTATTAGGGAAATGGCTATGGCGTTTTGGGGTTGAGGAGACATGGCTTTTGAGGAGGGTGGTAGCTTTGAAGTTTGGGGAAAACTGTTTTTTGGGGGGGGGGGGGGGGGTGAACTTCTTAGTTTGGTTGGGGTGTACATGGGTGTGGTTTATGGAGAAGCATCCGTATGGGTCTGGAGACTTCTAGCAAAAATACTTGATTTGAGATTAGGGTGGGGAATAGAGTGAAATTCTAGCAAGATTGGTGGTGTGGGGATCAACCTCTTCAATTGAAGTTCTCGGTTTTGTATGAGATTTCCATTAATAGAGAGGCTTCAATAGACTTTTCCTTGACAAGGTAGGGGTGGGGGAGAGGAGGAGTTTGGATGTACGTTTCACTTGGGAATTTAGTGATTGGGAGTTGGATTTAGAGGTGGACTTCCTTCATATTTTGGAATCCAATAGACCTTTAATGGAAAATGGGGACCGTATGAGATGGAAGTTAAAGAAAAATGAGGATTTTGACATCCATTTGTTTTATAATGAGTTACGAGGTTGCTTCTTTGTTAGTCTTTCCTTGGAAAGGTATTTGGAAAGTTAAGGCCCCTCGGTGTCTCTTTTTTTGTTTGGACTGCAGCTTAGGATAAGATTCTCATGAGTGATAATATGACTTCTAAGTTGGGTTGGGGTGTACATGAGTGTGGTTTATTGAGAGGAATCCACTTGGGTTGGGAGACTTTGCAAAAATACTCGGTTTGAGATTGGGGTGGGGAATAGAGTGAAATTCTGGCAAGATTGGTGGTGTGAGGATCAACCCCTTCAATTGACCTTCCCGGTTTTGTACGAGATTTCCGTTAATAGAGGATTCTGTAGACCATCCCTTGACAAGGTAGGGGGTGGGGGAGAGGAGAATTTCGGATTTATGTTTCACTCGGGATCTGAATGGTTAGGAGTTAGAGGTGGGTTTCCTTCGTATTTTGGAATCCAATAACCATCAACGGAAAATGGGGACCGTATGAGATGGAAGTTAAAGAAAAATGGGGATTTTGACATCTGTTCGTTTTATAATGAGTTGCGAGATTGCTTCTTTGTCACTCTTTCCTTGGAAAGGTATTTGGAAAGTTAAGGCCCCTCAGCGTGCCTCTTTTTTTGTTTGAAATGCAGCTTGGGATAAGATTTTCATGAGTGATAATTTGACTTCTAAGTTGGGTTGAGGTGTACATGAGTGTGGTTTATGGAGAGGCATCCATATGGGTTGGGAGACTTTTAGCAAAAATACTCGGTTTGAGATTGGGGTGGGGAATAGAGTGAAATTCTGGCAAGATTGGCTATGTGGGGATCAACCTCATCAATTGACCTTCTTGGTTTTGTATGAGATTTCCATTAATAGAGAGGCTTCAGTGACTTTTCCTTGACAAGGTAGGGGGTGGGGGAGAGAGGATTTCGGAAGTACGTTTCACTCGGGATTTGAATGATTGGGAGTTGGATTTAGAGGTGGATTTCCTTCGTATTTTGGAATCCAATACACCTTCAATGGAAAATGGGGACCGTATGAGATGGAAGTTAAAGAAAAATGGGGATTTAGACATCCGTTCATTTTATTATGAGTTGGGAGGTTGCTTCTTTGTCAATCCTTCTTTTGAAAGGTATTTGGAAAGTTAAGGCCCTCGATGTGTCTCTTTTTTGTTTGGACCGCAGCTTGGGATAAGATTCTCATGAGTGATAACATGAGAAGTATGGGTTTTGATTTTGTTGATTGGTGTGTAATGTGTAGCTGTTGTGGAGAGACTGCGGATCATTTGTTGCTTTACTCTAAGAAGGCTCATCGGTTGTGGAGCTTTGTTTTTAGTTCTTTTGGGGTTTCTTGGGTTTTACCAAGAACGGTTTCAGATGTTCTCTTTGGTTGGAGTAGCACTTGTCAAACATTTGGAATTTAGTTCTTTGTGCTTGTTGTTTACTGTGAAAGTGTTTTAGGGTTTGATAAGTCAACCTTAACACATAAAATATTATTTATATATTAAGTACATGAGATTACTGTTTTGCCCCTATTACTCATAACACTCCCCCTCAAGCTGGAGAGTATATATCATACAATCCTAGCTTGTTACATAATAATGGAGAAGGATGGAAAAAAATCATGGGTTTTGATTCATTCTTGGATTTCATGCAAAAATCTCTACAACAACGTTGCGAATTGAATATTGACATAGAAATATTTAAGCTATGCGTTATCGACCATGATGGCAAATCAGATCAACGGATTGATGAGTCAATTTGTTTTGCCATAGAGCATAATGTCAAAGAGTTGGATCTTCGATTTGGAGATTATTGGATACGTTCCCGTTATAAGGTTCATGGTCAGCTCTTTACTTTGCCAAAAACAATAACTACTAAATCCATTGTTGTGTTGAACTTGGTAGGCCTTGCTTTCAAGTTTGAGGATTTGATCCCAAGTTTGACTCTGGTTGAGCACTTGAGAATTGGGCTCTGCAGTATATCAAGCAATTTTACAATTTCAAGCTCCAAGCTTAAAACTTTACAGCTCCAGAATTGCAAAGGATTAAAGACTATTGTAATTGATGCAGTCAATCTGCAATATTTTTCACATTCAACCTTTACTGGCTCTAGTGAAATCAGTCTTGGCGATTGTAAGAGCTTGAAATATGTAATATTAGATAACATAGCCATTACAGATGACTGGCTCAAAAACCATCTTTCTAAACTACTTCTACTAGAAAATTTGATACTGGAAAGCTGCAAAATTCTTGAAGAGTTTGATATATGTCATCAAAAGCTTAAGAGCTTAGTCTTGATAAACTGTGACAAATTGGTTAAGGCCAAGATTGAGGCTCCGAATCTAATTTCATTGTGTTATAACAAAAGCAAACATCCGGAAACTTTCTTTCTAGTGATAACTCTGCAATGTTCAAGTCAACTTCATGCAAATCTCATATTGTTTGGAATTTCTACCAAAAATGATGAGCAGTTCATGAATTTCAAGAACTTTTTGGTTTCTTTTGGCCATTGCAAATCTTTGTCGTTAATTTTATATGACATGGAATTAAGTTTCCTCGAGGAGTTGAGGAATAGCTTACGACCTCCACTGTTGTCTCTCAAGCATCTATGTGTTCAATTGTTTTCATCATCCAGAAGCCTGTTTTCATCATCCAGAAGCTTACTAGAGTTGCTGGACATCTTGCTTTGTCTTTCACCTTATCTGGAGACCATGTTTATTACTTCAAAATATAAAGAAAATTCCGTAGAATTGAATTTGCAATTCCAAAATAAAACAGCCGGAGTTGAAGAAGACAATTCAGACTTCCAGTGGAATTCTAGTTGGAAACATCACTTCAATTCCATCCTTCTTCAATTCCATCTTTGGTGTTAGTTTGCTCTTCAGATTGCTATTATGGAGTCCAAAGACAGTGCTCAGCCCCCTAATTATTTCTTATCTCCTGATATGTTATCAATTACCTTCATTCATCTAAATGGTAGTAATTATGCTCAGTGGGCACAGGCAGTTGAAGTCTTTCTTCTTGGTAGAAAGAAGTTTGATTACGTGATTAAGGAACCTCCTGTACCTACAGACGCTAAATTTGCTGATTGGAGAGCCGAAGATGCACAAATTAGGAGTTGTTTGTGGAATAGTATGGAGTCGAAGATCAGTTATAGTTTGGTTTTCTTGCCAACTGCTAAACTTGTTTGGGAACAAGCCAAGGAACTTTACTCTGGTGTTAACAATTTGAAGCGGATTTATGATTTTCATCAAAATTATTTCTCCTTGAGTTTGGGTGATATGTCTTTGGAAGACTATTATAACAAGTTTAAGGGTGTATGTGAAGAACTCAATATTTATCAGCCTATCTCCTCTGATGTTAAAATTATGAAGAAACAACGAGATTCTATGCATGTTGCTCGCTTCCTCTCTGAATTGCCTAAAAGTTTGAATTCAGTAAAATCACAAATTTTAGCTAGTCCAGACCTCCCTTCATTGAGTGAAGTTTTTGGTAGACTTCGATAGGCCACATTATCTGATTCGAGTACTAACCCTTTCTCTTCCTCTAATACTGATGCATTACCTTTTGGTGATAAATCTGCCTTTACCACTTATATGGGGAGTAATAGAGGTGGTCGTGGAGGTCAAGGTCGTAGGGGCTGAGGCCGTGGAGGTCGTGACCAAGGGGGGCCGTAGTAGTGAACAAGGGGGCCGTGGTAAAGGACGTGGCCTCCGTAAGTGCATTTATTGTCATCGTGAAAATCATACAGTAGATTTTTGTTGGAAGTTGTATGGTAAACCCTTGGCTCACCAAGCTAGTTTTCAAGTTCAAGAACCGCCTTCACAGTCACATCCACCAACATCCAGAGTAGTCTCTATTCTTGAGGAAGAGTACAATCGTCTCTTGTCTCTGCATTCCAACTCTGTTGGGTCTGATTCTACTGCTACTTTGGCTCAACAAGGTACTTCCATTGTTTGTCTTGCCACTTAGGACCCTTGGGTCATTGACTCAGGTGCTATTGATCATATGACAGGTACTTGAGGTTTACTCTCTGACCTTGAGCAATCTAGTAGTCTTCTCAATGTTACATTGGCAGATGTCTTAGCCACTACAGTTTTTGGTTTGGGTACTGCCAATCTCAGTCCTAATCTTTCTCTCTCTTCTCTCTTATATATTCCTGATTTTCCTTTTAACCTTTTGTCAATTAGTAAGCTTACTAAAATTTTGAATTGTGCTGCTATTTTTTTATCCACTCATTGTATCTTTCAAGATCTCAAGACGGGGAAGATTATTGGTGGAGGGCATGAAGCCTGTGGACTTTATTACTTGGATCGATGTGGTTCTTCCCGTTTAGTGGCTTCTCACTTGTCTATCTCGCCTTTTCAGCATCATTGTTGCCTTGGTCATCCATCTCTCAAGAATTTGAAGTCATTAGTTCTATCGTGTCGTCAAATTGAGTCTTTACATTGTGAAGCATGCCAGTTGGGTAAACACCATAGGGTGCCTTTTGCCTCTAGGCGTGAGAGTCGTGTTAGTAGTCCTTTTCAATTAGTTCATTCTGATATTTGGGGTCTAATAAACACTCCCTCATTGTTGGGATTTAGATATTTTGTCATTTTTGTTGATGATTATTCTAGAGTCACCTATCTTTATCTTATGAAAGAACGGTCTGAATTATACTCAATTTTCAAATCATTTTATATGGAAATAAAGACTCAGTTTCATGCTTCACTTCGTATTTTTCGGTCTGATAATGCTCGTGAATATTTTCATACATCTTTGTCTCAATTTTTTGATGATCATAGTATAATTCACCAATTTTCATGCCCCCATACTCCACAACAAAATGGTGTTGCTGAACGCAAAATGCGTCATTTGTTAGAGGTTACTCGTGCCTTAAAGTTTCATATGCATGTTCCAAAATCATATTGGAGTGATGCTGCTCTCACTGCCTGTTACCTAATTAATCGTATGCCTTCTACTGTTCTAGGTGGTCAGATCCCTTATACTGTGCTCTCTCCTGATGCACCTTTGTTTCATCTACCTCCTAAGATATTTGGTTGCGTGTGCTATGTTCATATCTTAGGTCCAGGGAGCGACAAACTTGATCCTAGATCCATTAAATGTGTTTTTCTTGGGTATTCTCCTACTCAGAAAGGATACCGATGTTACTCACCTACTCTTCGGCGTCGTTTCATTAGTGCTGATGTCACATTTAATGAATCTCAGTCATATTTCTCTCCTTCGGTTGCTAGTGACAGTTCTCCTCCTTGTCTTCCTCTCCTACCACCTGTGTCTCCTATTGAATCTCCTCAGAAACCACTCCAGGTATATTGTCGTCGGTAGAAACCTCCAACAGAGATCTCTACCCTGCCTAGTGATTCGACTTTTGATCCTGCCTCTCTTCCAATTGCTTTGCGCAAAGGTAAGCGTTCTTGTACCTCTCACCCTATCTCTCAGTTTGTCTCTTATGGTCACTTGTCTTCATCTCTTCATGCCTTTATCGCATCCTTAAATTCTACTGTTGTTCCTAAGTCTGTCCAGGAGGCTATGTCCATCTCTGGTTGGAAATCTGCTATGGAGGCAGAAATGTCTGCCCTGTCTGAAAATGCTACTTGGTCTTTAGTTACTCGTCCTCTAGGGAAAACTATTGTTGGTTGTCGTTGGGTGTATACTGTGAAGTATTTGCCTAATGGTTCTATTGAGCGTTTGAAGGCTCGCTTGGTTGCCAAAGGGTATACCCAAACATACGGTGTTTACTATGCCGAGACATTCTCACCTGTTGCTAAATTTTCTTCTGTCCGGAGATCTCCTTGGTTGCTAATTTGGGTTGGCTATTATTTCAGTTAGATGTTAAAAATGCCTTCTTGAATGGTGATTTGAAGGAAGAGGTGTATATGGAGCAACCACCTGGGTTTGTTGCACAGGGGAAGTCTGGAAAAGTGTGTAGGTTGCATAAGGCCATCTATGGTCTTAAACAATCTCCCAGAGCTTGGTTTGGTAAATTCAGTGAAGTAGTGTTAAAGTTTGGTTGCGACGTTGCCATTCTGATCACTCTGTGTTTTCTTATACCTCTGATAGAGGAAAGATTTTGTTGATAGTATATGTTGATGATATTATAATAACTGAAGATGACAAGCAGGGTATTGATGATTTGAAAAGATACCTTCAAAACTCCTTTCAAACTAAGGATTTGGGTAAACTTCGTTATTTCTTGGGTATTGAGATAGCACAATCTAAAGAAGGCATCAGTTTATCACAAAGGAAGTGTGTGTTGGATATTTTGGAAGAAACTGGCTTGTTAGGATCTAAACCAGTGGAGACTCCTATGGATTCTAATGTCAAATTGTATGAAGATCAAGGGGAGCTGTTATCTAATCCTGAGAGATATCGTCATTTGGTTGGTAAACTAAATTATCTCACAATTACTTGCCTAGATATATCATTTGCAGTTAGTGTTTTGAGCCAGTTTATGAAAGATCCTCGCCTTCCACATTGGGAGGCAGTTATTCGAATTGTGAGGTATCTTAAAGCACATCCAGGTTGTGGTCTTTTGTATAAAGCTAATGGTCACCTACGGGTAGAAGCCTACACTGATGCTGATTGGGCTGGATCACTGTCAGATAGAAAATCCACTACTGGGTATTGCACTTTTCTGGGAGGAAATCTGATTACTTGGAGCAGTAAGAAACAAACTGTTGTTGTCAGGTCTAGTGCAGAGGTTGAGTATAGAGCCATGGCACACATCATGTGAGCTTATGTGGATTAAGCATTTACTTGAGGAATTAAGATTCATTGTGAAGCTGCCTATGACTATGCATTGTGATAATCAAGCAGCAATTTACATTGCCACCAATCCTGTGTTCTATGAGCGAACCAAGCATATTGAAGTAGATTGTCATATTACTCGGGAGAAAGTAGAAGATGGTGTAATTGCTACTCCATATGTTTCTACAAGAGTCCAGATTGTTGATATGTTTACTAAAACTTTATGTAAGACTTGTTTGGGTTTATTATGTAACAAGTTAGGATTGTATGATATATACTCTCCAGCTTGAGGGGGAGTGTTATGAGTAATAGAGGTAAAATAGTAATATCATGTACTTAATATATAAATAATATTTTATGTTTTAGGGTTGACTTATGGAGAAGGATGGAATTGAAGAAGCCTTTGATCGGTTCTCCATTATTGAAGGAGAGAAGAAAAAACCAAAAACAAAAAAGTTAGACCATACTCCGGCGGCGGTGCTAGGGTGCAGGAGTAGCGGTGCGAGGACCAGCGAGTAGGCTAGGATGGTCGCCAGAGGAGGGCGAGTAAAACCTTGCTTCTCTCGTGATCAGGCAACGTCGATCTGGTGTCGCGAGACTGGAGAGAGGGTCACCAGCGCTGGACAACTCCTTTAGCCACTAAATTGAGATCGTCGAAGTCTCTATTAGGGTCGTCGGAGCTAGTGGGTAAGGATATGGTTGCTGGCAACAACAATATCGGTGGGTGGTGGCCAGAGGGTTAGCGGCAGCGGCGAGTTGGTGGCTCTGATACCATGTTGTTTACTGTGAAAGTGTTTTAGGGTTTGATAAGTCAATCCTAACACATAAAATATTATTTATATATTAAGTACATGATATTACTGTTTTGCCCCTATTACTCATAACAGTGCTTAATATGGTGTATATGGAGGGAGCGTAACCGGTAGACATTTGAGGACTTGGACAATTTAGGGGACTGGCAGCTTGTTTCTTTCAGTGGTTCTCTATTTGACTGGTCTCGGGGTTGGAGACTCACATCTAGTGACTCCCTCCCTTTGTTATTTTGTTCTCTCCTCTTTTGTAATTAATTTTCTTCTTTGTTCTTTCTTCGTCCTTCCTTGTAATATTTGACTGCATAAAGTAGCTTTTTCTATATATATCTTTCTTATTTCTTAAAAAAAAGAAACCTATGAGGATAACTGTCCATGAATCCTGGACTTTAGCTTATGCATTTAAAGTTCCTTTCCTCAAAAAGTGCTTCGTTCTTTCTCTCTTTTATTTTAAAATAATTCATTATCAGGGTTTCCTTTTTTTTTTTCCTTTCAAGCAATCATTAGAAATCTTGTGCTTTCTATTAATTTTATCTAGTGTAGTGAGCTGTTTCAATGGTGAGGATATTCGATGGTAGTGGATATATCAGTAAACTAGTCTTTCTTCACATTTTTTCTTCCCATGAATGCCTTTTCTAAAACATTAAGTTGTTTGTCTAGTTAATGCACTATGAGGTTTTGTTGTTCACAGTTTTTCTTCCCATGAATGGCTTTTCTAAAACATTAAGTTGTCTAGTTAATGCACTATGAAGTACTGGGATTATGCCAATATTGATGTGTAATTTCAATTGCACTATGGGAGTACTAACATATGGACATGGATACACAAACAAGTTTGATGTAAAATTTCAATTTTCCATGATCTGTTGGAGTCTCAAACAATGCTTTTTATTTATTTATTATGGTGTCCTGCCCGATAGCTCTTGAAACCAACATATTAGGGACTATCTTTAATCTTTAAAATCTTCTCATGTGCCAATGAATATCTATTTTCTGTAAACTTTCACTAAAGCCATAACTAGGTAAATCAGAATTATAAAATTGCTTTCCAAACATCATATACCACATTATCTAATACTTAGATTTTCCGTGTTGAATCCCTCCCAAAACGGATCAATAAAGGATTCAAAGGAAACAACATGATGGGAAACATCACTTGCAGCCCCCTTTGAAGATTTATAAGAGGCAAGAGGAGGTTAGTTTTGGTGTGCCCAAGCATTAATTTGGGATGTTCTAGATGATGGAGAGCTTTCTTGAGAGATTGCATAGCTAATCAAAGTTGAATTGAGTCTTGTTTGTTGTTATTTTCTGCTGATTCAGTTTTAATTAAGCTTTACTAATATATAGGTAACCTGATAATTTCTGTATTTTTTTGGAATGAGCTGTACCAGAGGCCCATGGTCTTATATTATTATTATTTGTTTTGTATCCTTTTTCCTATTTGTTTTAGAAGTTCTTAATTACTTTTCTTTAATATTTAGGAGTCCTAGTTTTTCTAGGAAAGGGATTGGCAATAACGTATATTAAAGCTTTTATGTAGACAATAGCTTTGATGGAGAGATTAAATCTGATGAGATTCTAGCAGCTTCTTAAGCTTTGAGTAGGTGATTGTGACGCAGGACAAAGGCCTTAGTGGGCTTTTAGAACAATTTTGATGTAGGATCTTTAGATATTTAGCTTTATGTTAGGATTTCTTATGAGAGTTTTAAGGTTTTCTTGGATAGGTTTTGTGTTTAAGGTTTTAGGTAAGGTTAAGTCATAAAAAAGTGTATCTGACTGAATTTGATGGCTGTTTAGTGTCAAAAAAATGAGTAGAACAACAGTTAAAATGACAACCAACTTTCTAATTGCTTTACCTTAAACCTTGAAGCCTTTTCTTCTCTTCCTCTCTTCTCTGCTACTGCTGGCATGATTTTGAGATATAATGACCTCTGTGTTGAAGCCTTGTAGGGGAATGACATTATTTGGCTTTCACAGATTTTGGCAAATCATGTGAACAATGTGCCTAATGCCTATGGACAAATTTAGCTCATATATTCTCTCATGTGAACAATTTTTTTTCCCTATTCCTTATTACTCTAATATTTTGTCTAATGTGTTATGTGCTTTTGTTTGGCTATCATGGGTTGTATTACAAATATTTACTCATGATCATGCAGTTGGTTTTTACTTCATATAGTGCTGATGATGAAGACTATCAAGGTTATGAATACAGCCTTTTTGGACATCTTTCTGAAGTACGACTTGTTTACTTGAATCGATTTATTCAGGAGGTAATCTACTTCTAGAATCATTTATCATGTACTCAAATTCTATCCAACCTCTCATATATCTTTAAAATGACATGTAGGTGGTTAGTTATTTTATGGGTCTTGTTCCCAACAATTCAAAACCTGTTGTCAAGTTAAAGGATCA
The DNA here is from genome assembly GCA_023736055.1 of Quercus glauca. Classification (NCBI taxonomy): domain Eukaryota; kingdom Viridiplantae; phylum Streptophyta; class Magnoliopsida; order Fagales; family Fagaceae; genus Quercus; species Quercus glauca. Next base: position 34,840,031 of record CM043326.1, on the reverse strand, counting down.
AGTGACAAGTTCAGAGAAGTTGCTTACAGCTAGTGAAATTGAAGGATCGCCTGCAGTAAAATTGGACCTTTCTTTTACAAAGCCTATAATATTAATGCCGCGGAGGACAGACAGCCTTGAGTATGTGTATCTGGGCCCTATACTAATTAATGCATTCTAGTGGTAGTGATACGACACTTAGTCTAACTGTTTGAGTTCTCTATTTTACAGCTACTTGAAGCTTGACATTGTTCACATAACTGTCCAGAACACATTCCAATGGTTTTGTGGACATAAAAGTGAAATGAATGCTGTGCATTTGGAAATATTAACAGTTCAGGTGAGGTTCATTGCATATATTTTGATTGAGTGGGTGGTTTCAATAAAAAAGGGGTCACAAATATAGTGGCAGGGTCTGGATGTTCCCTTAGTGGGTTTGATGCAGCCAGAACAAGGCTGCAAGATTGAAAGGTTTGCTGTAAAACTGCAGATAGAGTGGACAGTTAGTAGGTGAGGCCCAACAAGTGAGATTTTAAATGGGAGGTAGAGTGGAGGAGACAAGGATCGAACTCATGACTTTCGATATGTTAAATTACCGATTGTCCCAAAAGTTTAAGCTATTGGGATATGGTAAATTTAATCATTTAACCACATACTTCTAACAACGTGAAATACAATTTGCAAAACAAAAATTAACAAGCAATGCTAATACCTCCAAAAAATCTTATTATAAATTTCTAGACATCAAAATCTTCAATTTGTTCAAAGAACTTAGTTGGCATTTCATGCTTACATCTAGGCATAATCTCTAAATAAATAAATAAAAGAAAATAGAAACCTTGATTAATATTGTATTCTACAGTTTCTATCTCAATCAATAATAAGATAATAAACTTCAACACTATAATAGACTATGGGTGCATTTGGATACTGTTTATTTCGCTGAAAACTGAAAATTGAAAACAATAAAAAATTAATTTGGATATGTCTCATGAACAGTGCAAGAGGCGCTTGTAAAAAAAAAAAAAAAAAGTTCAAAATGCAAAATGTAAAACGTGGATGCTGAATCCAAACATATACTATATTTCAATCAACCTCAATATAATAACTGATTACGAAAATAGTAAATTATTTAAGTTTAATATTAAATAAAAACAAAACCTAACTTAAAATCTAGGATTTAAATAATATGTTACTCAGCTCCACAATTATAAAATTGAATCTCAAAATTTTTATAAATCATATTTTTCTTCATTTTTTTTTCTTTTTCTTGCTGGTTACTTAGTACACTGTCTGTGTGCTTTGGTTCCTTGTATAATTTTCATTTTTCTTAGATGAAGCATTATTTACTTATCAAAAAAGGAAAAAAAAAAAAAAATCCCAATCCTGAACCTGCCTCATGAATCCCCTCCATATAATCACATGCTATTGTAGTTTTATTTATTTATTGTAATCTCAAACAACTCTATAAATGGATCATTTAATGCCTCATCTATGCACTATACATCAAACTAGTGCTGCTCTTTTATTTCATCCCCAATTCTAAATTTAACATATCTAGAAAAAAAAAAAAAAAAAAATCCCGCATCCTATTTCAGTCCCCTTCCAGATTACAGCCCCATGTGAGCAGTGGACTGAGCTCAAGGTAACCTCCTTCCTGCTCCCCATATTTCATCACTGCCAAGTGTTTCCATAAGTGATCTGTCTTATGAATAAAGCCTGGAATAATTTTCTTAGCAAAGCGAAGTTAAAGGTAAATAACTTCCTAATACTCAAGCCTCTTGCACACAGTGGAGAACACACCAACTTGCAAATTCACCAAATGAAATCTCCTATCCTCTCCCTTGCCATCCCAAAGGAAATCCTATTGCAATCTCTTCAGCCTGTTTGCCACCCTTTCTGGCTTAGTGAATAGGGACATGAAAATAAGTAGGTAAGTTCAACAAAGTGCTATTTTGAGTGAGTTTTCCTGCTTCTGAGAGACATTTTCTTCCACCTAGCTTACTTATTTTCAGTCTTTCCATTATACAATTCCACGAGGATTCAACTTAGACTCCAATGGTAAGCCCAAGTCACGGGTAGGAAAAGTTGCACATGGCTTAATGAAAGCTCATTAAGCCCCCACCTTTTGTTTGGTGATCATACGACATTGAAATCTTCTGTTAAATACCACGCCCACCTCCCATCTCCCTTGACTGTTTTAAGTCCTCTCATATTCTCACACTTTCCAAACCAGATCAGCAGACATGAACAAGTCTTAGCACAATGTTTGATGTTACACAGATCAAATAGAGGAACCAAGAAGATAAAAGGAGCTAGAGTTTGCAAACCCTATCTTAGCACACTGTTTGATTTTATATAGACCAAACAAAGGAAGCAAGAAGATAAAAGGAGCTAGAGGCTAGAGTTAGTAAACCCTACGGTATCACCTTGTTGTTAAAGAAGAGCCATAAGAGCTGTCATTAATTAAAATAACTTCTTAACCTAAAACTCTTGAGCCTATTAGTTTGAGTGGTACCACTGCCTCTCCCCCATGGGAAGAGTGGGGCTTCAAATCCTAGGGGCTGTAGTCCCCTTAAAACTTTCTTTTGGGGGGTGGGGCGCAAACTAATTACTTCTCGAAGTATATATGGCACCAATTCAGAACTTCTAGTCCTCAACATCAAGTTAAGGAAGTAAATCAAGGAAGATTTCAAGCATTTTGGGTGTTCAAAGTAAAGATGATATCAAAATTGATCTGATGTCTCAGTTGTTGCATCGCTATTTTGTTTCCTTTTGACCTTGTTTCTTGTGGATAGGTTGAGGACATCAATTTAAATGTTGGTTCGGGAACAGAACTAGGTGAAAGCATAATTCAAGATGTGAAGGGCGTTTCTGTTGTCATCCAAAGGTCACTCCGTGATTTGTTGCATCAAGTACCAAGTACTGAAGTTGCAATCAAGGTAATGAATATCATGGTTATTGGGCTGATCTTTCAAGAGCTTATTGTTGTTTACTTTGTTAATTTAAGATGGTTACAGTTCATGTAAGGACTTAATATCTACCTTTATATTTGACATTATGCTTTTTCAGATAGAGGAATTGAAAGCAGCTCTTTCTAGTGGGGAGTACCAGATTATCACTGAATGTGCACTTAGTAATATTTCAGAGACGCCACGTGTTGTGCCTCCACTGAAACATGATTCTCCGACATATTCAGTTGATGCTGTAGAAACCATTGTTCCACAGGATACAACTGGTGTTGTATCTGAAACTGTAGAAACCATTGTTCCACAAGATACAGCTGGTGTTGTATCTGAAGCTGCAAATGGGGAAGCCTGGATTGTGATAAAAGTGTCAGTTGTTATAAATCTGGTGGAATTGAGCTTATATGCAGGGTCAGCTAGAGATGCATCCCTAGCTATTGTGCAGGTATTTTATTCATTAATTTGTAAATCTACTCTTAGCATTCCATAATAATATTGTAATTTTTTTTTGTTGATATTTTGAAGTTTTTTATTGTAAATTCTATCCCATGAATGGTTTAAAAAACTCGTCCCAATTTGTTAAATAAGCCAGTGCATGAATATAATTGATGGGGAATCAGTTGTAAACAATTTGATCGGTATTGGCCTTTCACCCAATATTTAAACCTTTTCAGATCCATTTACTCCATCCTTCCTCTGTTTTCTTCCTGAACCATATTAACTAAAAACATGACCTTCATCCTCTGATGCAGTTCATTTTTAAAGCTAGTTGTTATGCAATAGCCTAACAGTTAGTTAGAGATGTTTGTTAAGCTTTGGCGAATCACATGGCAGCCATATGGTAGGTTCTTGTAACTAACTTTCTAGCCAGTCAGCAGCTTGCTTATGTATCTATAAATAAGCAAGGCTGCTCTCATTGTAACTAGTTGAATTTGAATCCAAGAAATCTCTACCTATGAGGTATTATTCCCAGAATGTGTCTCTTGAAGAGCTAGTTCATTCTTTCTTTTCTCTAAGCTACTTAGCTTTCTAAAACATGTTTCATTTTCACCATTTTTCCTCTGTCGTCCTCATCTTTTGCCTTCCTTTATTCAGTGGACATAAGTTTTGAGGTGTGGTCTTCTCTTTCTGTGTGGACTTGGCTCAGCTCCACACAGTTCAACTTCATTTTAATCTGGTGAAGTTTCTCTTGGTAAATACTGACCCACCAATGGACTAAAGCTACTATTCAGAAATTGTTTAGTAAATTTGGACATGAAACCACTGTTTTGAATGGAAAATCAGTAAACAGTGAAACCATTATATTCGTCTCATCATAAAATATTGAGTTTTCACATGACCTCTACATGAGGTGCTCTTATATCCATAGCTGTATCTTCTCTTTTGACCAAGTCATAATCAGATTAAGAAGTTGATGCTTCCTTGGCTTGTGGAACATGCATTAGCATAATGTCGTTCCTATAAGTGATCTCCATCTAGGATTGAAAAAGTTCTCTGTGCACGATAAACGACCACTAATGTGTGTTTTTCTTCCTTTTTCCTGTGTGTGTGTGTATCTTCCTTTTTAAAGTTGTTTTAAATTAGGATGTTCATTACATTTTAAAGTTTTCATTTATTTCATCACAGTGATTGTATATAACATTTTCTGGTTTCATTTCTTCTGCAGATTAGTGATGCTTGGTTACTCTACAAGTCTAACACACTGGGAGAAGGTTTTCTTTCAGCAACACTAAAGGGTTTCACAGTGATTGATAATCGTGAGGGGACTGAACAAGAGTTTAAGCTGGCGATAGGAAAACCTGAGAACATTGGTCCTAGCCCGCTTGATACTGTGACTTACGATGAAAACCAGCATGTGCTTGATGCAAATGAATTTAGAGAGAATGATATAAAACCACTTCCTACAATGCTTATTCTTGATGCAAGGTTTAGCAAGCTGTCAACATATGTTTCTTTGTGTGTCCAAAGGCCTCAAATGCTTGTTGCACTTGATTTTTTGCTGGCTGTAGTGGAGTTTTTTGTCCCATCAATAGCTAACATGCTGTCAGATGAAGAAGAAAAGAACTCTTTACATGTAATTGATGCAATCATTCTGGATCAGTCAACTTATAGGCAACCATCTGCTGAAGTAACTCTCTCTCCTCAAAGACCTTTAATTGTTGATGATGAAAGATTTGCTCACTTCATTTATGATGGCAACGGTGGAGTATTGTCATTGAGAGATAGACATGGATTGAATCTCTCATCATCTAGTACGGAGGCTATCATATATGTGGGAAGTGGGAAAAAATTGCAATTCAAAAATGTAGTGATCAAGGTATTACACATTACCTAAATGCTGCTTTAGTTTACTTTCAATTTAAATATATAAGTATAACACTTGCTTCTTTAAAAAAAAAGTTTAAAATAGAAAACACATACTTTCCCAAAACTTTAACTGCTTTTCATTTTGTTTGTGAAGAATGGCCGGCACTTGGATTCTTGTATATTTCTAGGAGCCAACAGTAGCTATTCTGCTTCAAAGGATGATCAGGTCTACTTGGATGAAGAGAATGAAGTTCCTCACACTAGATCTTCAAGAGAAAGTATTAATGATGTGCCTTCTCAAGATACGATGGCTGACAGATCAACAGAGTTTATCATTGAATTGCAGGTCCAATATCTCATAATTCCGTATTACTCTGAATTCATCATAATTTTTTCTACTTGATTCAAAGGTCGGTTATTCTTAATTGTAGTTGTGACTTGGTCGTAATAATTACCTTGAAGATAAATATGTCAGTGAACTCTTTATAACGAGTGCACTAAAATTTCTGTCCATGTCTAACATGGGAAAGAGGCCAAAAAAGAGAGAAGAACTGGGATAAGTTTTTTTTTGTTCATAAGTTGTAAAATTCATCAAAAAAGTGCAAAACGGATGCAACCATATGTACCAGGAAGTAAACAAAGGAAGTTCAAAAAATAAAAAAGAAGTGTATATTATCAACGCATAAGACTAGGCAAGCCAAAGAGAATGTACTACTTCAAAGTAGAGTATGAATTGAAGACAAAACTCCACTAATATAATCAAACGCATTAGGCTTTGTTTGGATGAGCTTATTTTCACCTCAAAAGAGTACAACCTTTTAAAGTATCACCTTATGCAAGGTACAGTTGTACTTTTGATAGTAAAAGTTTTATTGTTTATCTATTATAAAAGAGCATTTAAATTCTATATTAAATAATATATAATATAGAGGATCTAATTATATTTATTCATGTAATGAATCTAATTTAATGTAATTATTAATATAATGATAATGAATGTATCATTGAATTGAATGCGCAATCCCTGGATTTCTCTCACATATTCTTTTTTCTGATCATGAGATTCATAACTAGAAAGTTTTTTTGGCCATTTGTGAATCAGGGCCAAAATTCCCGAAATCAGAAATGCCAAAATAGGAATAGCACTTGCTATTATTAGAAATGCCCAGAAATATCATATTTGTAAAGTAGAAACATAGACAGACTTCTTGCATGTGGAAAATATGCTGGATTAGTTGATTGGAATTGGAATGAATTGTCAGGTCATCCATAACTCTTTAGTTAAAACAAAAATTCATTTTGATCTTGTGTCTACCATTTCACCACCAATGCATCTTGAAGGTGACTCATATTCCATGAATATGATATCTATCTAGTGTGATGTCTAACTCACTTCCTTTTTTCTTTGTGAGTTTCGCGAATATCCCCATTCGTAGGTCCGAGATCCACATCTATGAATTGAAAGGTCCGAACGATCAACTTTGCAATCATTTGTTAGAATCAATAGGTCTTCAAATCCTTCATTTGAAAGGGGATATAATTCACATGGATATAGTAAGTCTTGCTTGGGCTTCTTTAATGGTAGTCTTTACATTTTCTCTTTCACTCATATTAGAGGGGTAGAAGTGGACTCTAGAGGTACTACTAATTGAGTGGAGGAATCAAACTCAACCCACATCAATTGTTTTATAGCAAAGCAATTTTTATTTTACTTTATTTGTTTTTGGTTTCCACCTCTTTTTTTTACTGTTCAAAGAGAAAATGGTTATGTTATTAAGTGGATATAGACTTTCTATGGGAAACAACATAGACGTAGTGGTTGTCCAACTAAATAATCCACATAATATAATATTGCCTTTGGCAAGTCACATATTGCTTGTTACTGCTTGTTTTATCATTTGTTTTATTATTTTAGAAATTTGATTTATGCACACGACTTCGAAAGTCATGATGATATTATTGAGGAACATCTATCAGATATTTTTCTTCTCATTTCGGGCAATTAGCAATAATTTTTCTGTGGACTCCAGAAATCTATTTCATGTAGCTTGAGGAGGAAATTTTGATTACACAATAAACAAAATAAGCTCATCTAAACACACTAGGAAATGTAAATTCATTAATTCCCTTCAAAGTAGTAATAATTATTTTTCCTACATATGCACCGTATTGAGCCTGATGAAATAGCTTTCCATATTTCACGATTGCTTCTCTTGCCAAAATATCCTTTCTAACGGGATAGCAGAACAATCACTAAGCTGTGCATTACACTAGGCAAGCATTTTTTATATGATCACATCTCTTGAGAAATAAGTTTGATATTAATGACCACATTTCTTGAATAGTTTCACAACCTAAAAATAGACATGCCATTGACTCCACATTACTCTTACACGTATAACCAATGTGTTAAAAATCGGACACCACGACCCAAAGCAACCAACAAGCTGGTTATTCCTAAAAACCTGGACAGAACAAAAATAGGCTGGGAACAGTTCAAATGACTGTTGAACCGGCCAGTCTGGTTACCATTTTCTGGTTGATGGGCTGTTCTAGCATTCAACTCCTCCACGGGTGATACGACCTTGAGCTGCACATGACTAGTCCACTGGAACTTGTGCTCTCTCTCTCTCCCTCCCTCTCTCTTCCTGTTCACCAGTGAGTAAACTCCTCCAACCAAAAATGACTTGATCTCTCAAAATCACTGATTTTGAAAATTTTCTACAGGTAACATATGTTACCCACCATCATTTCTGTCATGGTATTATTAATCATGGTTGAAGGGGCCATTAGAGCTTATTTTTATGGTTACTAAGAGTTTTTAAATGACACACTCTTTTGTTATTTTGATGCAGGACAAGGGGGAACAAACAAAATCTGATTTAGAAAACCTGGGGCAGATCTGGTATAGCTTGGGTTAGGGTTGGGTTTTGGTGGGGAATAGGCTAGAAACTAATAGGGATTATAGGGTTTCAAGGGGCAAGGGTTAGTAGGGTTTGGGAATGAAAACAAAGGTGAAAATCAAGATTAGGGTTGCTGGTTCTCCCTTCTTGTTTTCCTTTCATTAACAACTGGTCTCTTGCCCTGTACCTCTCCCTTGGCCTGGGAATGATTGAAGGAATGGAATGAAGCTGATAGAGGAATCTGTTGAGTAAAGCCCTCCCTTGATTGAATAATTGATGGAATAAGCTTTTCTCCCAGATGCAGCTAGATGAGATCAATAGTTGGAGATTGGAGGAATTTTGAGTTAGAATGCCTTGTCCCTTTGATTGAAGAGATAGGTCCCTAACACCTTCTTGGATCCATCGGTAGTGGAACAAATTGAACTTATCGATATCTTGACCTCTCGCTCCCCCTCTCCAGATATCCACATTGCAAGGTTGGTTTAGCAGTAGCAATACGAAGCACTCTTCCCTCTACCCACAAATGGTATTTTATCAAGTACGTTTATTAATAATCATCATTTCTTGATGGAAGCCATGAACAAGAACTGGCTTTCTATGAACTTCCTTTGTTTGCCACTCATCGAGTGAAAAAGAGTGGAAGTGAGGCCATCTCAATCAAGGTTCTCTCTACCACCCTCAGCCTCTCCATTCGAACCAGCCCATCAGCGGCTCCATTTGTGGCTAAGCATGCCTCTTAACGCCTCTCACAATCCCTATCAACATAGTCTTCCATTTCTCCCAAACAATGCCCCGGTCAACCTTCTCCCTCTGTCCTGAGGCAGGGTAAAAAGCTTTCCGTTCCTTTCCCTGAGTAAGTGATAGGCACCAATTTATGTTATTTCTCTCCCCGGGTCCAAATGATCTCATTCTTCTTCCTGTCCGCCTAGCCTTGCAAGGAAAGCTAGTGGGCATGACCTCTGTTTTAATTCTCTCCAAGACTTTGGCCCATTGGAAGCAGCCTTCAAAGCACCAGAGGCGGATCCAAAACTGACTATTGACTCTCTCTCCACGTAGAAGTCCCCTTCTTCAATGAGCTTATGCTCCAAATTATCCCACACAAACAACAAATTTTTGTCATGTAACTCTTCATTTGAACACAATGTTCGTTTAATGAAAACTAAATCATTTTGTCTTCCTTCCCTAATTGACACATGATGTGTATAAATAATCTTAGAAATGCTCCATAGATTTTAACTCTCAATCATGAATCGCGATGAAGAATATTGTTTCCAATGAGGACGCCTAATTCCATATTCTAGATAAATTACCAATTTGGCATTCTTGTCCATCAGAGTTGGGAAAGTTCAGGATACTTTGCCTTAGGCATGGCATCACCATTCACCAGTCCATATATCAAGCCAAAATTGAATTCTGGATCTAATTTTCATATCATGAAAGCTAGTGTACGAACCACTCCTAAAGAATTACAATCTTACAGAAGATATATATATATATATAAAATTAGGAAAAGACAATATGGGGATGCTGCCTAAAGTGGACATCCAATCTCATAAGGATCTCATCAAAGCCGGTTTGAAAACATGATTGGGTTATTCTATGCCATCAAAGGTTCAATTATTGCTTTCTTGCCAAATTGTCCGCAAAACACATAATGGAATGGACTGCCAAATTTCTGAGCTTTTATGACAATTAAAACTTCATTGGCAACACTCCAATAGCTGATCATAGTCTTTGGCATGACCCAAGATGTCCCACATAAAGTGATGACAAAAGGCCAGCCAGATATCTTTATCAGACACCAGACAAAAAGATCAATTAATTCTGCACTATTATTACACATGAAACACCAATCATTAATCATGATATTTCACTTTCAAAGATTATCCACATGAAACACAAATCACTTTTGAAGATTATCTAAGAAATGTAATTGGTTGATATGATACTCTACATCATAGGTTACGCACCAATTTTGTTAAATCTGTTATGTTTCCCACAGAGAGTATCTTAAATTTAATAAGCTTAATCTTCAATCCTATTTTTGGTCATTTGTGCATTTGTTATTATTAGTGTTATCGGGGTTCCCATGATTTCCACTATCAGTGCATATTCTTTGAAATAAGTTACGTTTGAGATGAAGCCATTTTTTTAGTCTCACATTCCATAATTGTCCGCCTATTTTGCCAATTTGTTCAGAGTTTGAGTTATACTCATTGATTAAACAAAATTTTAATTTGCGTTTTTGATAGGAAGTTGAACTTAATAATTGTGCTAAGATTAACCAAAAAATGTGCTGAACCTTAGCTGTTTCTGATTGTCTTAGTCATTTTTCTGCCCTTGCTTCTACTTTATTTTAAATGGTTTTATGAGGGCACTGTACAAAATCTGTGTTTAGTTGGTAATGGTGGTATTTTTTTTTTAAGTACTTTCTTCATATCACCTCTGTACTTGTGATGTTTTCGTGCAGGCTGTTGGCCCAGAACTGACCTTTTACAATACATCAAAAGATGTTGGGGACTCACAGATACTCTCTAACCAACTTTTGCATGCGCAGTTGGATGCATTTTGCAGGTCAGTTCTTTGAGGACTATTTCGTGCATTGAAATTGCTGTTTTGATCTTTTGAAGTTCTCAATGATAAAAGTCTGTGGGAGCTAGTAGTACTTGTATCTTTCTGTTAAAGCTCTCTTCAGCCTGCAACTGTGAATGTTGGTCACATATACCTATCTTGTTAAGATACTAAAATTTAGTCTTCCTCTTTGCCTCAATGTAAGTTTTTCTTTTTAAAAAAAATGTTTTAATTGGATAATATTTTTAGAGAAAATGACACCAAGAGCCTTATAGCTCAATAGGCATCACTTGGCTTTTCCAATGAAGACATCCATGATTCAAATCCTCCCACCTCCATTGTAACTATTAAAAAAAAAAAAGAAGAAAGGGAAAATGACTTGCTTCTTGTGTTTGGTTGTGACCTTGAAAATGAGCCCAAAAATTTTAATGCTATTTGGCTAACATGGAATCATTAATAGTTTATGTAAATTCGTAAAATTATATAAACAACAATTTTCATTCATCGCATGTACCCTATCAACCCAATTTCAAATTGGGCAAAATTTGCTGAATAATACATTTTTACAAAATTTTTTTGGTGAATAGCATGCGTTTGAAGTTATTTAGTTACGTAAACTGTTTTTGGAACTCGAGTTTGCCAAACTTGAGTTCCAACCCGAAATCGAGTTTAGCAAACTCGAGTTCCAATTGGTTTAGTCGTCTAACATGGATTTAAAAATAAAAAAAAATACACGTGGAAATCGAGTCTTGCAAACTCGAGTTCCAGCCCAGTTTAGACCTTCATACCAGAGAGCTCCAAGCTCAGCCATTCACCGCTGCGAGCAACAAATCGCCACTGCCATTGTGGTGGTGGCTTTCAACTCAAATCCTCTTTCTTTGTCTGTTTTGCACAGACCCATTCTCTCTCCACTGTTGGTTGATGGGTCACAGTGATGGGTGTTTGGGTTGTTGTGCTCTGATGGGTCACGATAGTTGATGGGTGATTGGTTTTTGTGTTATGATGGGTCACGATGGCCAATGGGTATGGGTTTTGCGGTTTGATGGGTCACGAATGTGAGGGAGAGGATGGGTTTGCTGGGATTTTGGTTGGCTTGGTTTGGTGATTGGCTTCGGTGGGTGCTTCAACAAATTTGTTTGGTTCAATGAATTTCCTTTGATGGGTTGGTGGATTCGAATGGTTTTTGGGTCTAATGGTGTGTGTTGTGTTTGATCTGTGATTGTTCAACTTGCCTGGGTTTGATTATTTTTGGGTATGAAGTTTATGGTTTTGATTTTTTGGGTTTGAATTTGCTGGGTTTGTTCATCGTGTTCATGGTGTTCATGGTGTCAGATTTTTCATTTACTGGGCTGGAACTCGAGTTTAGGAAACTCGAGTTCCATTTGGTTTTTTTTTCTTTAATTCCACGTCAGACCTATACTAGTTGGACCTCGAGTTTGTTAAACTCGATTTTTGGGGTTGGAACTCGATTTTCCCAAACTCGAGTTCCAAAAATAGTGTACATAACTAAATAACTTCAAACGCATGATATTCACCAAAAAGTCTTCTAAAAAGTTATTATTTAGCAAATTTTGCCTCCAAATTGTGTAGGTGATAAGCCAATTTTATTATAATTTAATTTTATGTCTTAGGGAAAATTCTTTAATTTTCTGTTTTTCTAAACATAGGTTGTAGTATTGGTCCATTGGGTCTTATTTTGGGTTTGATTGTGTTTTTGGGTTTTATTTTTGAGTTTAGTTATTTTGTTTGGGCTTAGTTATCTTATCAAACCCTAAAGAGTCCAAGTCCTATTAAGGTTAGGTGTGATGCATGCATAAGGAGGTGCCTGATTATATGTCATGATGATATAGCCATGGTGATGATATTGTGGCTTCGTGATGATGTGGATGTGGCCGAGTTTGTATGATGAGGTGGCATAAGGGGTGGCCAAATCTAGCAAGGCTCATGGGGCAGCTGACGTAGCAAGTTCAACAAGCAAGGCTCATTGGACGTATGACTAAATATTTTAGGCATGTGCTTAATTGTTGTAGAAACTTAGCTAGGAATGTGCTTACTTGAATTTAGATGTGTGATATATATGGTGTAAAGCTAAAGGATAGCTATAGCTTGTAATAGAATTTTAGAATGTGATAAATATTTTGCTCATGTTGGCTAACCTTTAGGAGTATATGAGTGATGATGTCAGCATGAGTTTATCATTTTAACCCCTTAGGCTATACATAGCCGTGCTTAGCCTTATAAAAATCCGTTTAAAGAATGAATTCAAATTAGTCTTTTTGACTTGAGATTGAAGTAGAGTTTTTCCTCTAAAGATTGAGAGTTCCTCTCTATCTGCCAATCAATGAGTTTTTTTTTTTGATAACTGATTAGTTTGTTGGGGATCCATAATTGATCATAAAGTTTTGGCATTAAGGCTTGGTTTCCAAAATGTGTCCACATTTTCTATTTGGCTTTTTTTAAATGCATATTTTCATTATGTTTAACGTTTAACGTATTACCAATTGTGGGTCAACCAAATGATAGGCCAATATGAAATTTAAAACCTTGGTAATGCATGATGGTCAAATTAGCTATATCGATGGAGGAAAAATGGTGAAAAGGAAAGATGTTTTAGAAAGCTAAGTTGCTTAGAGAAAAGAAAGAATGAACTAGCTCTTCAGGAGACACACTCTTGGAATAATATCTCATAGGTAGATTTCTTGGATTCAAAGTAGTTACAATGAGGGCAACCTTACTTATTTATAGTTACATAAGCAAGCTGCTTAGTTTGTTACAAGAACCCACCATATAGCTGCCATGTGATTGGCCAAAGCCTAACTTCTCTAACTAACTAATAGACTATTGCACTTATCACTAACAACTTATCAGCTAACTAACTTTCTGTTACAAGTGATAAAGGCTAATAAAAGTAAAAGGAAACTACTTATTATAGAATATAAGCTAGTAACAACTATCTTTAAAAATGAACTGCATTAGGATTGTCCCTCTTTGGAACACACTTGTCCTCAAGTGTGGCTAGTTGTAAGATGATCTGGTGCATGAAAGGGTAGCAAGTGATGAACATTGAAACTATTTGAGATATGCATATGATTTGGTAGTTCCACTGATCTACATTCTCATTAGTTGTTGTATTAAGCTGTTGCATCATGCCAGAGATTATGGGTCTGTTGCTGCTTTGTGTCAAGGTTACAAGTGTAAGCAGCCATGTAGATGCTCTTCCATCCAACCTTCTTCATTTTGACCATTGGTTTGGGACTAGCTTTCCCCTTCTTTGGCTGCAGTTTGTAACGATCTCCTTTCTTGTATAAGCTGGATGTGTTGCTCCTTCCACCCGAAATGGTTTGATGTGGACATAATCTTTCACACCCAAGTAAGAGATGACAAACATTCATGGTGGTCACATCACAAAGAACATAATCTTGAAAGTCATTAATTAAGAACACTAAGCACTTTCTAGAATCTCTAACTTCACCTCTTTTCTTGAAGCAAGATAGCTTTTGGGGTTGGGGTTGGGGTTGGTCTTGATTCTTCAATTCAAGATTGTTAAAAACTTCTTGTGACACCATATCCTCGTAACTACTACTTCTAAGCCACTCGTCATCCTCCATTTCTTTCTTTGGAACTTGCAAGACGTTTGTTACCAATGATAAATCCTCTTTTTCCTCTATATGAGCATCTACTTCATCTTCCACGTATTGATCATATACGGGTTCTTAAATACATTCCCTCCTCTATTGTCTCCAATTATCAATACACTATCACATATTTCTTCTTCTTCATATATTGGAAATTCTTCATCTTCCTGGTCTTCACAACCTTCAATCATCAAAGCTTTACCCTTACCTTGAGCATTAACTCCTCCTTTCTAGCAATCTATGGCCTTGTGCCCAACTTCTCCACACTTGTAGCACTTAAATGTAAAGCTTTGTGTTGCTATAGGGACTGGTTTGACTGTACTAGAAGTTGAAGGCAAGCTTGCACTGCCAATCTTGAAAGGTTGTGCCCTATTAGTAGTTGGCTTTCCTTGAGTGCCGACTTGGGTACTTCTACTACCACCATAAGCTTGGAACTGACAAAAGCTTTTCTTTCAAGTTGCCTCTCAAACATCAAGGCTCTATTGTAAGCTTCAGAAACAGACCATAGTTGGTGCAAAGATAAGGCCTCTTGAATTGATGATTTAAGACCACTCAAGAACCTTGCAACCATCTACTCTTCACTCTCATTCAGGTCTACTCGAGTTACCAGTTGATAAAATGCCTCTGTATACTCTTCTACATTGCGATGTTGCTTTAAATTATGCAGTTGTTTGTACAAGGACTACATATAATTGAAAGGCAGAAACTGGTTTCTCATTTTCTGCTTCAACTTGGACCAATCTTGGATCTTTCTTTTACACCTCCTAACTCTTTGAACTTGGAGTTGTTTCCACTAGGCTAAAGCTCTCCCTTTCAGCTTGATAGAGATCAATTTCACCTTCTTGGAATTTGGTACCTCATGGAAATCAAAGATTCTTTCCACTTGGTTAAGCCAATTCATGAATTCTTCATGATTCAAGCTACCATAGAACTCAGGTAACTCAATCTTGAAGTTTGATTTCCATTTTGGTTCTCCCCTTGGAGGACTAGGCACTTGCCTTTGAACACCTCCTCTAGGCTGACCAATTGGGTTATCGAAGTTGCTTTGACTGTCAGTTTCAGCATTTTCAGCAGGTTCATCATCATTTCTAGGATGATAATGCCGGTTTCGTCTCACTTCCTTAGTCAAGGCAGCAAGTTGCCCCCTTAGCAGCTCCACAGTCTGCTCTAATGTCACCTGGGGTTCTCTTTCTTGGTGTGGTTGCGACTGCTGCCTAGGATGAACCTGCACCTTAGGTTTATGTGCTATTGAAGCCTTCTTGTTTCTTCTATTGTATACTATTGGTGCTATCTACACAAATCCTCAGGCTCACTAGTAGAGGATAAGAAAAAGAAATCAAGATAGGATCTTGATAGGTTCTTGATGACAGAAAATGAAGAAAAAAATTGCAAACTAACTTTTTTTTTTATTTGAAAATTGCAAACTAACTTGAATCCTAAGGATCTCAAGCTTTGATACTAAATTATGATGGAGGAAAAATGGTGAAAAGGAAATATGTTTCAAAAGCTAAGTTGCTTAGAGAAAAGAAAGAATGAACTAGCTCTTCAAGAGACACACTCTTAGAATAATACTTCATAGGTAGATTTCTTGTATTCAAATTCAACTAGCTTATATTGTATAAAACCGGCATTTTGAGGATTTAGAGAAATCAGTTTCAGATCTTAAACTTTTCTTCCTTAAGATTCTTTTAGATTGGGTTGCAGGGTTAGGCTTTCATTCTTTTTCTTCAGTACTTGGTTTCTGGACTTTTGTACTTTATGCACTTGATTTGTTTTTGTCCTTGATGTATACTTCCTGTATACCCAGGTGACACCCTTCTTCTTTTTAATATATTTTTATTACTTATCAAAAAAAAAAAAAAAAAAAAAAAAACAATATAAGCTAGTAACAGCGCTAGCTTAAAAAATGAACTACATCATTTTTGTACATATATGTTTGCTAATGTCTTTGAAAATCATAATTTATTAAAGATGTTGCTATTTTTTATTTTAAAGTTTATTATTGTTTAGACCCTTGTCCACTAGAATAACTATAACATGAACTATTGTGCACATGATTCTTGTAATTTCAGAACCTTGTTTTATATATTGCTTCTATTCATCTCTCCGTTTTCAAATTACCGGATGACCAGGAAAATATGTAGTTAAGTAATGAGAATTTAATAGAAAGATGATATTCAATGTGCTTATGCTGCTGCCAGGCTTGTTTTAAAGGGTGATACTATTGAGATGAGCGCCAATGCACTAGGCTTGACTATGGAGAGTAGTGGAATCAGGATATTGGAGCCTTTTGACACCTCCGTTAAGTACTCAAATGCTTCTGGAAAGACCAATATACATTTATTTGTTTCCGATATATTCATGAATTTTTCATTCAGCATCTTGAGACTATTTTTAGCAGTTGAAGAGGACATTCTGGCATTTCTAAGGATGACTTCAAAGAAAATGACAGTTATCTGCTCCCAATTTGACAAGATTGGAACAATAAAAAGTACGTAAACATGATGCTGATCCCTCTCTCTCTCTCTCTCACACACGCACACACACACATTAGCAATGGAAGAAGTTAACATTTTTAATTTAATTACTGATGACTGCCGGATTGTTGCACCCTGCAGATCCCAGCAGTGATCAAGTATTTGCCTTTTGGAGACCTCATGCACCACCTGGTTTTGCTGTTCTTGGTGACTATCTGACACCACTGTCAGTGAAATCTCCTCTGATTGTTTCTTGAGACACTTATTTTTTCCCCATAGAGATTGATGCTTTTTCTTCCTTGGGATAAGTTATTTTTAAATTGTCTTTGTAATATTGGCTTATCCGTGTTCACATTACAGGGACAAGCCACCTACAAAAGGAGTTCTTGCTGTGAATACCAACTTTGCTAGAGTTAAAAGACCAATATCTTTCAAACTGATTTGGGCACCTTTATCTTCTGGAGACCTTTCTGGTCATGTAGTAAATAGTTTTGACTCACTACCAAATGTTGTCCGTGGTAATGGAGACACTGGTTGTTCAATTTGGTTCCCTGTGGCGCCCGAAGGTTATGTTGCATTGGGCTGTGTGGTTTCCCCTGGAATAACACAACCACCACTATCTTCTGCTTTTTGCATTTTGGCTTCTTTAGTTTGTCCTTGTTCCCTGAGGGATTGTATTGCAATCAGCACTACTGATACGTATGTAAAATTCCAGGACTAAATTTTCTGTTATAAGTTTAGTTTATATGAAGTGCATTCACTTAAGTGATAGGAATTTTTTGTGAACAGTTTAGATTGCATTGGGAGCTGTTTAGTAATAGTTATTATAATGGTTTTGTTATCCAGTACGATGTCAGTTTGCCATCTGTATGCTTGGGACATAATAAATCTGGGTGTTTATTGCATGCAAGCCTTTCTGATCACTAACTTGTTGGTGAAATTGTATCACAAAAACAACCACTTGCTATTGTTGGATCACCACCCTCAAAAACATAAGCTGTTAGGGAGTGGATCAACAATATATATAAGGCATACTACATACAAACGCTCCCTCTCATGTGCAAGCCCTTGCATATATTGGGCATCATGAGTTACCAAGGCAAACACTCCCTCTCATGGGTTACCAAGGCAACCATGCTCTGACATTATATTGGGCATCATGAGTCCTAAAAGCTTAAGCTGTTAGGAAATGGACTATCAATTTATATGAAGCATATTACTCACTAACAACTCTAATAAAATCACGATTTTGATTTCTTCTTTAATGTTTGAATTGTAGATACCTCTCAAGTTTGTCATTCTGGCGCATAGATAATTCTCTTGGCACTTTCTTGCCAGCAGATCCTGCTAATTTTAGCTTAAAGCCTAAAGCATACGATTTGCGTCATATGCTATTTGGGTTGTCAGAAGACTTTGCAAAAGCACCTACCAGTACAGATGCCCAGACTTCCCCTTCTGGTCATTTACACAACCAACAATCAGGAAGATCGATTGCTGCAAGCTCTGGCCGGCGTTTCGAGGCTGTTGCTAGTTTTAGATTAATATGGTGGAATCAAGGGTCATACTCAAGGAAGAAACTATCCATATGGCGTCCGGTTGTGCCACAGGGGATGGTATATTTTGGTGATATTGCTGTCAAAGGGTGTGTGATACTTGTGAATTTCATATTAGATGTCTAGTTTTTATAGATTCAATGTTAACTATGGATTGTTATGTGGATTTAGGTATGAGCCTCCAAATAATTGCATTGTTCTTCATGACTCTGGAGATGAGGAGCTTTTCAAAGCCCCTCTGAGTTTCCAGCTAGTTGGGCAAATCAAGAAGCAGAGGGGAATGGATAACATTTCTTTCTGGCTACCTCAACCTCCCCCAGGTTATGTTTCCTTAGGTTGTATTGCAAGTAAAGGCCTCCCAAAGCAGAATGAATTCAGCACATTAACATGCATGCGCAGTGATATGGTCACTGGGGATCAGTTTCTGGAGGAAAGTATATGGGATACATCTGATGCCAAATTCACATCAGAGCCATTTAGTATTTGGGTGGTTGATAATGAGTTGGGAACCTTCATTGTCCGTAGTGGTTTTAAAAGACCTCCAAAAAGATTTGCCTTAAAGCTGGCTGATTCAAGTGTGCCAAGTGGGTCAGATGATACTGTTATTGATGCAGAAATTGCAACATTTTCTGCTGCACTCTTTGATGACTACAGTGGTTTGGTGAGAATCCCTATTCCAAGTACCTCCATTTAATGTCATTAATAAGACGTCAGACCAGCTTTTGTGTTTGGAAATCAATGCTAGTTAAAGAAATGAATAAATATGGTAATTGGTGAACTAATAGTGAATGAATTACTAGTACGTACATCTCTTGTTTAGGGGGCTTTCAGGTTGCAAATAAAACAAATGCTTACATTCATCTGCTTACAACCTTCTGGACTGCAGAAAAAGGGTGATATGAGTTGTATGTATGGTTTTTGATGGCAAGCAAGAGCGCCATGAATGAAGTTCTAAGAATATGCAGCCAACCTTGTTTAAAATGTCTGGGGAAAAGATTTAGAGGTTGAGATATTGGACTAATCAGACTTATTAAAAATGTATTTTTGTTTTAAAATAGAAAAAGAAAAAAAAAATGAAGGACTAATCTGTTGAAGTGTGTGACAGTAGTGATGCAATCATGCAACAGTCTCTCAGGCTTGCCTTTTCTTTGTATATGCGGCCCATATTTTGAGA
Organism: Quercus glauca; assembly: GCA_023736055.1. Classification (NCBI taxonomy): domain Eukaryota; kingdom Viridiplantae; phylum Streptophyta; class Magnoliopsida; order Fagales; family Fagaceae; genus Quercus; species Quercus glauca. The sequence goes on along the minus strand of CM043326.1, from coordinate 34,820,466 downwards.
ATAATACTGGATCTTGTTAGCAATTCATTAAATTTTTTTTTCATTGTTTAATTTGTTTGGTTAGAAGTCCATTTGTCATATTAATAAAAATTACATCTTTTTTTTTTTTTTTTTTTTTTTTTTTACGTTATACTTGATTTTCAGATGTTTCATAGGAGCTAACTTTCTTAAAGATGACAAATGAACCTTCATAAAAAAAAAAACTTTCTTAAAGATGGTTTTTTACTGGTGAGGTATGGTAGCAGGGTTAATATTCAATATAATGAACTAGCACAAATGGTTCCTCCTCCTCTTGTGAGAGTAAGGTGGAAGGTGACGTTGTGGGTTTAAAACCCACTGATGCACTTGTAACTAATAAAAAAAATATTTAAATATAATGGCATCTTTCATTATTTTTTCTCCTAAGAGTCTTAAGTAATGCAAATATATTTTCTATTGCTTCAGGTTATATATAGTCTTTCTGAGTGCAAGGGGTATATTATTTTTGTTCAAAATCTAGTGTTATTTGTTGTGACATATGAGCCTGTTTTTCATTTTCTCTTAGTGCGCAATCGAAATATTATATATTTTCTTCTTGTGCTGCTCAAAAGTAGATTGTTCCTTTTTTGGATGATGATCATGATTTAGAACTCAGGAACCTTGGGCTCTTTTTTTTTTTTTTTTTTCCTTGAATAGACAAATACGGCCCTTTGATGGCAAATATATGATTTTGTTTCTGAATTTTACAGATGGTTCCGTTGTTCAACATATCTTTTAGTGGAATTGGGTTTAGCCTGCATGGAAGAACTGACTGCTTGAGTTCCACTGTCAACTTCTCTTTGGCTGCTCAATCATATAATGATAAGTATGAAGCTTGGGAGCCTCTTGTTGAGCCGGTAGATGGATTTTTAAGGTACATTATTTATTGTGCTTATTACATCAAAATAAAGCACTTTACTGTACTTTGCATCAAATTATATTTAGTGCTTGTGGAGTGTAAAGATATACGCTGATACTGTAGTTGATGGAAAAAGCACATCTTCGCCAACACCTAGGGACTTCACCTTCTTTTATACAATTATTAAATTCCATAAATATCCTTGCTTTATGTCTATTGTAGGAAGTGTCCCTTCCTCTCTTCTTCTTCTTCTTCTTCATTTTTGGATTTTCTTGGTTGTCTGGATTTCAAGCATTTAAATCTCTGTCGTATTTTTCTTTTCTAATTGGTAATTTACGCACGTATCCAGAAGATCTTGAACCCACAAATTCATCCTCTACCCTGTTCTTATAAGGGGAGGAAGTACCATGTAAGCTAGATCTCATCAGCACTTCTATCTATAACCTTCAGCTTTTTAAAAGAGCAAAAATGACTGTTAGTAGAAGTTGTGCCCCCCCAAAGGGGGGAGAGCGAGTAATAGATGACTTGGATTCTTAGGATGGAGTATCTTATTAGCAAAATCTTTGTAAGTTGGAGAAAATCTAATTCTTCTCTTGATGTATTGATATTTTTCCTTGATTGAAGAGGGGGTTTGGAGGGCGTGGGGTGAGAATCCCTGGCTTGGCATTTTTGTTTGATTTATTTTCCTTTCTTCTTTCTTTTGGATTTTATTTTTTTAATTATTTTTAAGAGAGAAAACCTTTCATTTGTATTCTGATAATTGGTTTTATTTTTATTTTATTTTGTTAACTAATCAACCAAAAAAAAGAAAAATTAAAATAAAATTAGGTATCAATGTTTGCCTCCAAATTGTATGTTTATGTTCTCGCTAATTTTTGTCACTTACAAGTTACAAGTAATATATGAAGCTGTTGAGGATCTTTACCCGACCCCAAAATATTGAACCTAAGGCTTGGTTGTTGTCCTTATCTACAAGCAAGGAAGCTTTGCCTTTTTACATTTTCTCCTGTTTTTCGCCTGTTAATATATTTGCTTTAATTATAATGATAATATTCTATTTAAACCTTTACATTATTATTTCATATCATTTCCTAATTCAGTCACTTTTGCAGGTACCAATACAATATCAATGCCCCTGGTGCAGCTTCTCAGTTACGTCTTACTTCAACTAGGGATTTAAACATAAATGTTTCAGTGTCTAATGCAAATATGATTATTCAAGCTTATGCAAGCTGGATTAATCTAAGTCATGTTCATGAATATCATAAAAAACAAGTAAATCTCTTCTATTTCCTCTCCTATTTTGCAATTTTAATTTTCTCTTTTCATTTGTTGCTGTTATACAATGTTATGTACTAACATTTCTTCCCCCCTCCCCCCCACAATCCCCCCATGTGTACTTGCATCAAATAGGATGCATTTTCTCCAACTTACGGTGGAAGATCTATCATTGACATTCATCACCAGAGAAATTATTATATAATCCCACAAAACAAACTTGGACAGGACATTTTTATTAGAGCCACTGATATCAGGGGACTTCCAAATATAATTCGGATGCCATCTGGGGATATGAAGTCTATAAAAGTTCCTGTTTCAAAAGATATGTTAGATTCTCATTTGAAAGGAAAACTTGGCAGAAAATTCAGAACAATGGTGACGGTTGTTATAGTGGATGCACAGGTATGAGCATTTTTATTTCATGATGGAGGTTATTGCTTTTAATTCTAAATAATTACTTTCAAATAAATTTATTTCTGAAAAATATATGATAACTGGAAAATTTTGTCCTTCAATTACTATTATAAATTTTTTGTTACTACTATAGCTGTAGCTGTAGTTATTGTTATTCATTGACTTGATACTAAATTTAGTCATAGCCTCTTGCTTTTGCACTGGTTTTGATAAATCACTAATTCTTCCAAAAGCATAAGTTAATAGGAAATGGTGAATTTAATCAATATTCTAACACTACCCACACACCCCCTCATGTGTGGGTCCAAACTCTTCCTTAATAATTAGCACCTAATACGTGGGATTTTCAACTTTTTTAAATGGGAGTTAGGGCAAGAATAGGGTTTGTACTCAGGATCACCTACTCTGATACTATGATAAATTACCGATCTTGTCAAAAGCTTAAGCTGATTGGAATTGGTGAATTTAATCATTTAATGAATATGCTAGCAATTTTTTTTGAGTTATTTATTCACCTGGATATACCTGAAATGCAGTTCCCAAGAGTTAAAGGCTTAACTTCTCACCAGTACACTGTAGCAATTCGTCTCACTCCAGACCAAAGTGTCTTGACTGAATTACAGCTCCATCAACAGAGTGCACGGACATCTGGTAGAAGTGCAGATAAATTTTTGTCTTCTGAGCTTGAATTGGTCAATTGGAATGAAGTATTTTTCTTCAAAGTTGATTCACCAGTATGTGGATAATTTTTTTTCCCACTTGCTAACTTGTTTTTTTTTTCAAGGATATATATGTTTTCTTTCTTTCTATTTTTGGTTTCTTTTCATGAGTTGTCACAACTTTCATTTACCTGAGCTTTGAGCTTAATCTGAAAAGTAAAAAAAAATATACCATTGAAATTCCCCTACTATATTATTTTCATTCCTGATGGTTGCTGATAGCAATTTGACCTTAGCATTCAGCAAATTATTTCAAATGCCTGTGTTGCATAATTAAGATTCAGTAAAATTCTAGAGTAGTAAATTCTTCAAAATTATTTTCCTTGCTTGCTGCAAACTTGTAATTACACGCACTTATGAAAGTATTTTCTGGCTTTTGATCATAAGTACCCCAAAATATCGCTAGCTTAGCTGTGCAACTGCTTAAACAGCTACTTTCCTACTTAGGGTTCGTTTGGATACAGCTGAAAACTGAAAACTGAAAACTGAAAACACTGTAGCAAAATAATTTTTAAATATGTGAATAGTACCGTGAGACCCATTTTTAATGAAAAAATTGTTGAAAAGTGAAAATTGTGGGTCCGTGAACAGTGCATGGATGCACTGTTCATACGCAGAAAGTCAACAAACGTGGCTACTGTTCATGAACAGTAGCCGCACAGTAACCTCTTTACTCCCGCAAGCGCCTGAAAAAAAAAAAAAAAAAAAAAAAAAAAAAAAAAAAGAGGAGAGAAAACGCAGACTAAAACGCAGACGCAAGAATAAGTGCAATCCAAATGCTCGCTTAATATATCCCAACTTGTTACTCTGTTTTTGCAACCTCATCTATATAGATTGTGGAAGACTTTTACTGGTTCCATAGGATTTCCCAACCTTCTACTTGTTCTATTCTTAGGACTAATTTAAAAGAAATTTAACTCAAGTTGATGCCGCTAGTAGCCCTCTGGATTCTGCGTCAGAGAATTGGTTCACTCAAATTATGCTGTTGTTGCTTTTTCTTAGTGCGGATATTCATGCTGTATAGGGTTTACATGGTAAATTCGCTTTTTTCTGCACAGTTTTGACATAATTTTAGCCTGTATGTATAGCACTCATCTTTTTACAATAGCATTTTTAACTTTATTCCTTGTTCTTTTTTTCTAACTTTTTTTCCATGGCCACCTTATGATATCCTATCATCCAAATTTGCACAGGACTATTACTTGATGGAATTAATTGTAACAGACATGGGAAAAGGTATTTCTTTGAGTGTACCTATCAGTCAATTTTTGTGTTTTTCCTACATCTTTTATTGTTGCATTTGGACACCATAAAATTATAAAAAAATGGCTCTACTTTTGGCGTACAATGAATTTATATATGTATACATACGTCTATTTCTATCCAAAACTAGTAAGATTATTTCCGGGGAAAGTGATGCCTTCAGCATCAGATAAAGTTAGTCTTCATAACTCTGGCTTGACAAAAGAAGTAAGGAAATGCAAAGACTTGCATGAATCGAGGACGTATGTTCCAAGCATTGGAATGTTCTTGAAAACAGCTTGTTTTCGTTTGCAATGGAATGCCACATTTAGCATTACTTATTTTCTTAGGCTATGGTTTTGTGCAATAGAAAGAAATCCTCACAGTTGGAAGTCAATAGTTACCAAGCCACCAAGACTATATTCTATTATTTGGTAGAAAACATTTTTTTAATGAATAATGTCTGAACTTTATTAATAAACAAAAGAAGTCAAAGGGCTTCCATCTCCATCTAGCCCCCCTAAAGTATTGTAAATTTGAAATATTGCTTTACTTATATAAAAAAATTATTGCTGGGGACGGAATAGATGAGGATTCTCCACTCAAAGATCAATAAGATACCCACTGGACTACAGAATGGACAACATATTTTTCCCTACAGAAGACATGGGGAGATGTAGGAGTCTAATGCATAACATGGATGATGACGACTTGGCATGGTGATGACACAAGCCTAAGGGCTGAATTTCACAGTTGCCATATAGTTATTGTAGCTAAATCCACATGTTGCAAGTTTGTTGTAAAATTGGAGGAAAAATTAGTTGGCGGCACACTCGGATGCTATATTAAATATAGCATGTGATTGATATGTTACAATTGTATTCTAGCATGTGATAAATGTGACTTAGTTATGGATGATGTTATCCCCAATAACCAACTCTTAGGATATAAATATCCTTGTACATGCATTGTAAAGGAAGAATGATAGTAAAATTAAGAATTTCATATGTGAGTATAGAATGAGGTGTGAATTCCCTTTCTTCTCTACATTCTCTCTCGCCTTCTTTCTAGAATCTCTCTCTCTCGAAATGCAAGTATTTTGTTTCTTGCATCATTTTGGAATCAAAGCCTTGTGTTTTGATCCTTGTTCCATTGGAGTTGATGGGATTTCTGGTAGCAGTCAGATTGGGCCAAAGCAGAATTCTCCCAAACCAAGCTGCTCTTCAATGCACGTCTTGGATTTAGTTCCAATCATCATGTCATCTTCTTTTCTTGATTAAACCAAGTAAAAAAACACCCTAGAACCAACCTGTCTCACACAGAACCAGATTGCGGAAAATATTTTTTAAGAAACCTGCTTTTCTTCATTTGCCCCATTCAATCCCTAAATCTGAATACATGGCTCTGAGAATTACCTTTTCCCACTAATACTTGACTCCATAACCTTCTTGATCTTGCACAACCTGAACTAAATCCTTTGAAAGAACCTGGCCAAGAAAGAAAATTTCTACAGAATTTCCATATTTGTGTTGTGCAGAAAATATCAACCCAAATTCCAAGAATCATTCTCCCTTCACACATAAGTCAATCCTAACCATTAAACCTTTGTTTTGTACACCAAAACCTGATCTAGGTACCTTCTACTTCCAACAACTTTCTAAAATCTAGCATGCACATCAATGCATGTGCCAATAACTAATTTTCCCTTCAATTTCAAATACTACAACAACTTGGCACATGTGGATATAGTTACAAATGTGAAATGAACTCTTAGGCTTTCCTTTCCTTGTGCCATGTCACCATGCCACTCTATTGGGTTGCTTCATCATCATCCTTGTAATGCATTAGGCTCCTGCATCAAAATCAGAATTTCAGATTTGAGTTTAGATTGAGGCGTGAATTCCCTTACGAGAATCTCTCTCTCTAGAAAATGAAAGTATTAATCTTCTTGCATCAAAAGGTATCAGAGCATGTGATTTTGATCCTTGTTCTTTGAGTTGTAGGGTAAATCATCTCCCTCAGATTTCAGTCACAGCAGCAAGGTTTTTTTTTCCTCTACAAAATTTTTTCCAGTCCATTTATTTAAGCTCAAGTGTCAAGATTTTGACCTAAACCATGTAAATTTCATTTCTCCTCTCATATGCCTCAATCCTCCAGAAATCCCAGCCAAACACCATAGTTTCCAAGTCTGCTATAGCAGAATTCTCGGATCTGCAAAATCTACCACTCCATTCTTTCATATTCTCCATTTCAAGAAATCCCTTATCCATCACTCCCTTGCCTAGTAGACTACTGCTACAGAACAGCATGACTGTTATGTTATTGTAATTTCTTTCCTTTTCAAGTCCTTGGGTAGCAGTTTTCACTGGAGATCATACAACATGGATGTTTTGTGCCCTCCTATAATTCTGCAAACGTGTAATATTCTAAATAAATCTCTTACCTAATAACAAATAAGTTATTTTACAAAGACATTATGGAACTGTAAATAAACTCCTTTAACCATGCATTGTAGTTGTTTTTAATAATAACTGCATTGTATTTTTCATTACTAACTTATTGTCTGGTTTTTCAGGTGATCCGATTGGATACTTTTCAGCCCCCCTGAAGCAGATAGTAGAAAACATCCAAAACAGTTCATATTCACATGATTATCAGAGCAAATTGACCTGGATAGAATTATCCTCGATAGAATCTGTGGTGATTTTTTTTTTTTTTTTTCGCATTTGCTTTTCTATTATGTATCTTGGAAGGTTGAATATATTATTGTTCGCCCCTTATAGTTAGATATTAAATTTTTAATTAGAAAATTCTATTCTTACATTAACACTATTCATGCAGCATATGATTCAGAGTGATAAAAATAAAAGCTCATGTGGGAGAATAAGATGTGCTGTAGTTATGTCACCCAGACCTGAAGTTGAGAGCAGAAATCAACCTGTCTGTGCTGAGAGAAAATCTGGACATATTCAGATTAGTCCTAGCAAAGAAGGGCCTTGGACTACTGTGAGGCTAAACTATGCGGCAACTGCTGCTTGTTGGCGGTTAGGCAATGATGTTGTTGCCAGTGAAGTAAGTGTCAAGGATGGGAACAGATACGTGAATATCAGGTCTCTGGTATCAGTACATAACAATACAGATTTTATACTTGATTTGTGCCTTGTATCCAAAGCTTCCACAGAGAATGTGAGACCACAAGATGGTGCAAGTAATTCTAAAGGGTTACAAATTGATGGTAGAAATGTTAAAACAGACGAGTTTTTTGAAACTGAAAAGTGTGACCCTACCATTGGCTGGGTTGGCTGCTCGGTTCAATCAAGCCCAGATGTTTCCAAAGGTGGAAGCCCCCATAAGGTGAGTTATTAATAAAAAAATGTTTCCCAAGTGCCTTGGAACCGTTACCATGTGGGATTCCTCACCCCCCCTCCCCTTCATTCAACTCTTTTTCTTTACCACATGATGGATGTATCACTAATGCCAAATGTAGTCACCTTTAATCTCCAGTTCAGGTGGGTACATGGGTTGGTGTCATCTATACTGCTTAAGTTGTTATTTTTATTTCTTCTCTTCTTCAGTTCCATAGCCCATTAGTTTTTCTTGAATAATATGGATTCTTTTTTTGTTTTGTTTTGTTTTGTTTTGTTTTTTTTTTTTTTTTTTTCTCTCTTTTATTGGTGCTGCTAATTGGAAAAAAAAAAAAAATTCAAGTTTTCGCCCTTTTTTCTTTTGTTGTCTTGTGACCAAGTTCATTAAAAATTTAGTGTGATATAGATTATTCTATAATTCATTTTTTTCATTTGAGTTGTACAATATTAGAGATTAGGGTTAGGAGAGATTAAAGGATAAGAGATTGAGGGGGGAAGGGAGATGTTTAAGAAAAGGTTTGTGGCTATGTTAGTTGGTCCCTTGCCTTAGCAGATATTTATATTAAAGAAGTATAGGATGATTACAAAAATATCCGTACACTAATACAAAATAAAAAGCTAATATAAAAATAAATAAATAAATAAAAGAAGTAACACTAATGCTCCCCCACAAGATAGAACATGAAGGTCAAACACGCCAAGCATAAAAGACAATCATTGAAAGCGGGCACGAAATAATGGCTTTGTGAGATATCACCAAACTGAAATCTGATTGATAGTCTATATCCATGTCAACAAATCTTGAATAAAGCAACAGTCAACTTCGATATGTTTGATACGCTCCTATAAAGCAAGATTTTTAGCAATAAATATAGCAGCCTATTGTCATAATACATCTACATGAATAGGAACATCAATGATGTAGGGCGTTTCAAGTATTTGCATCCTAATTCTCTTGCTAGTTAGTTATATGATTTCTTAAGCATTTGCCAATAAGATTTAGACACTTGTCAAGCATCTAGAAGGCCACCAATGCCGAGCAACTAGTATAAGTACCAGATTGTAGTTACTTTTTGATTAGTCTTTGAATGCAATTACATAGATTAGCCTAGTGCAATTTTCAAGAGATGGACTTCTCTAAGGAAGGATTTTTCACACCTTGTTCCTTGTTCTAAGCAACTCGCATTTCCTTTAATCAATTCTAAACCTAAACAAAAGCCCCCTTCAAATCCTTGCATCAATCAATACCCAAGTCATGAGGGAGGGAATGGACGTGTAACATCTCGAAAGCAATATGAGTGATAGCTCTATCCTCAGCTTTAGAATTAGAGTGGGCAACAATATTTTTCTTTTTACTACTTCAGGTGACGAGATTGCTTCTAACAAAGGTAATGATGAACTACTGCTTGTCCCAAAAGTTTAAGTTGATAGAAAATAGTGATTTTCATTTAATGTAATAACCCCACCCCAACTATGTAGATATTGTCCACTTTGAGGCCCATACCTCTCATGGTTTTGTTCTCCCCCAATGCACACAAAAATGGGAGAAAAGATCCCTACACATTGAAGGGAGATCACTTCTTATAAGCACATCCGTAAATGTTTCCCAGGTGATGTGGGACTCCTGCGTTGCTTCTCCCACTGGTCCTTCGCAATCCACCCCTGTTACGGGCACATGCATAAGGGGAAGCACATGGGAATGTGCTTATAAAGAGTGATCTTCCTTCAATGTGTAGAGGTCTTTTTCCCCACTACTGTGTGCTTTGGGGGGAGAACAAAATCATGAGGGGTATAGGCTCCAAAATGAACAATATTTACACAGTTGGGGGGTGAGGTCGTTACAAATGATATTAGTCATGCCCTAGCCGGACATGTGGGCCCCACATGAGAGGACGCGTGTGCCCGTAAGAGGGGTGGATTGTGAAGGACCAGTGGGAGAAGCAATCCAGAGTCCCACATCGCCTAGGGAAGCACATGAGAATGTGCTTATAAGAAGTGATTTTCCTTCAATGTGTAGAGGCTTTTTCCCTAATCTTGTTAGAATCACTAAAACCTATCACTGATAGAGAACAAAGGGCTTATACAACAGTTCTCGTCCAAGTTTACCCTTTAGATAACACAATATACCACAAATTGAATTGAAGTGAGGTTCACAGGGAGCATGCATATACTGACTAACCACACCAACAGCATATGTAATATCAGGACAGATAATAGTAAAATAAATTAACTTCACAACCAGTCATTAACATCAATAAACAGGTCACCTTGCACACCATCAAGAGAAATAAAACCCTATACTTCACAACTAGTTGTAAACATTGACCAACATCAGTAAACAAGTCACCCTGCTAACCATCAGGGAAAATGAAACCCTATTCTAGAAAATCCAAAATAAATACAAAAAAAAAAAAATAAATAAAATTTAATAATAATAAAAAATTCTTCCAATAACCATGGACAATGTCCCACATTACTATTCTACCTGTTCAAGGTCCCTGCTTGGTTCAGGTTACTGGAGGCCTCCCCCCCTCGCCCCAAAAAATATCTCTTAACCACTTAGCTTTTGGACTGAATGTCACCAACATGGTGGACCTTGATTTGACTGGGTATCAATAACGCAACTTTGTAATTCATTATCATATAGTGCGCAATCATAACGTTTAATCATTGCAAATGTGCATTGGAACAATGAATGCATAACGTTGTAATGGATAGTTTCTATTTATATTTATATATATATATATATATATATATATTCCAGCTTTACATTGTTAGAAAAAAAAAATGGCATAATTCAGATGTTAAAGACCTTTTATAGGCCAAGTTCAATGACTGATTTTGGAGCAGTGAGCTTGTGTCTAAACACCATTGATTTTGCAGGCAATTTATGAGGTTGAGTTACCAATGGGTTGGGAATGGATTGATGATTGGCATTTGGACAAGACATCTACCAATGATGCTGATGGTTGGGTTTATGGTCCAGATGTTCAAAGGCTAAAATGGCCTGATTCTTTTGATCCTTCAAAGTTTGTGAACCACGCAAGGCAAAGGAGATGGATCAGGAGTAGAAAACAAATAATACGTGAATTAAAGGACATTTCTGTAGGACTACTGAAACCTGGAGACACTGTGCCCCTTCCTCAGTCTGGTTTGTCACAATCTGGAATGTATGTCTTGCAATTAAGACCTTATATTTCCATTAATCCTAGTGAATATGCTTGGAGTTCTGTAGTGGATAGGCCTGGTCAAAAGGATTCTGGTAAGCCAAATGTATGTTCTGAACTATGTGTATCAACCCTTATCGAGTCTGAGGAGCTTTTGTACTGCACCCGGATAAGTGGAACTTCATCAAGTGGTTCACGTAAATTGTGGTTCTGCTTGAGCATACAATCAACAGAGATTGCTAAAGACATCAATTGTGATCCTATTCAGGACTGGACTCTTGTCATCAAGTCTCCACTGTCTATTACGAATTTTCTTCCCCTTACAGCTGAATATTCTGTTCTTGAGATGCAACCAAGTGGTCATTTTGTTGACTGTTCTAGAGGAATATTTGGTCCAGGAAAAACTGAAAAGGTTTACAGTGCTGACATAAGAAATCCGTTGTTCTTCTCACTACTTCCGCAAAGAGGATGGCTTCCTTTGCATGTAAGAGTTGTATTCTTGTGCCTTTTCTGCTGGAATGTTTTATTTCTTCAGATATAGTAGTCATGTTTGATCCTTTAATTTTTTTTGGTTGTTATAGGAAGCTGTTCCTTTATCTGATCCTCATCAAATCCCATCTAAAACATTAAGTTTGAGAAGTTCAATATCTGGAAGGTTCCAATATCTGCTTCACACTTTATCTCACACTTTTTTTTATTGTTCAATCTTTTCCTTATTAAGTTCCATGTATTGTTTAACTTTTGCCTATATATTGAAGTCTTTTCTTTTCTTTTTCTTTTTCTTTTTCTTTTTTCTGTTGTGCTCCTAAATAATGGCATATTCAGGATTGTTCAAGTCATTCTTGAGAAGAATTATGACCAAGAACAGCCATTGCTGGCAAAGATCGTTAGAGTCTATGCTCCTTATTGGTTTGAAGTTGCTAGATGTCCCCCACTTACATTTAGGCTCCTAGATTTGTCAGGGAAGAAAGATACAACGATTGGTCTTCATTTTCTGTCTAAGAAGAAAAACGAAGTATTATTGGAGGAGATAACTGAAGAAGAAATAATTGAAGGTTGCACATTAGCTTCTGCTTTGAATTTTAATATGTTGGGTCTTGCAGTGTCAATTTCTCAATCTGGCCAAGAACATTTTGGACCTGTTGAAGATCTTTCTCCTCTTGGTGACATGGTATTTTCAATATCAATCCTATTTGATGTCATCATATTTTCAAGCAAAGATAGAATGTTTGTTAAGAACCAATTTTCTTTTGTCTTTAGGATGGATCATTAAATCTCTATGCTTATGATGCTGATGGCAACTGCATACAACTTTTTATCTCTACAAAACCATGCACTTATCAATCTGTTCCTACAAAGGTAGTTAAGAAGTTGGGAGCTTCATATAAATCATGTTAAGTTATGTAGTTTCTGACTTGTTATCCTGTTCTTAGGTAATTTCTGTCCGACCATTCGTGACATTTACAAACAGACTTGGCCAAGACATATTTATTAAGTTTTGCAGTGAAGATGCACCTAAGGTTCTTCGTGCTTCTGATTCAAGAATATCCTTTGTACATCATGAAACAGGTGGTTTAGATAAGCTCCAGGTTAGTAGACTGGTTGCTGTTGCAGTACTGTTAACCTCCTATGCATGTTTCACCACTCATCGGTGTGCCTTTACCTACTTAAAGATTTTTTACTATCAATTTACCTTGAAATGTCACACCCTTTTGAATTTGATATTATATCAAGTTTTGAATGCTTTCCCATATTGGGATTGTGTTTGGTAAGCATCTTCAGAGTGTATGGCTAGATATTTAATTTGGTTGCTGTGGCAAGACTTCCTTGGTAGAAGTGTGTAATGGCGTCCATGATAAGTGGGTATGTCGGTTAGATAGTAGTCCAAATGAGGAAAGTTTGTACTCCTATCAAAGGGATTTTGAAGAATAAAATTTCTATTGAAATTGTCTCCATGGTCTGGTGCCGACTCTGGCCAACCCTAGGTGTTGACTCCTAGTGGTTTTCTCATGCTGCATGCTAACTCCAAGCAGGCCTAGGTTTTGACATTTTGGTATTTATCTTTAATTTTCATGTTATTTAGTTTTCCTGTTGCAAAATTTTGGTTCATCCTGTGTAAAATCTGGTATAAGAGCAAAATCCAGTCCATAGAGTGGTTAGAGAAGCAATATCCACTTTGGAAGCCTAAGGTTAAGGCAAAGTCCAAGAAGAAGTATCCATGGTAGTTAATTATGTTTTTATATTTTATTTTATGTTTTATTGGTTATTCTAGAGTCAATGATATTTTAGTAATTCTGTAATTGTTGGGTACAGACCATAGTTGTGGGCCCTTAGGTTTTATTTTATTAATTAATAAATCTTATTTAATTTATGGGTATTTAATATTTATGTGTGGGCTTTGGTTTAATTCAATTGGGGTTTGGTTTACTAGTGAAAGTAGGAGTCCTAGTTCTATTAGAAGTTAAGATTTTGGGTCTATACAAGTGTGTGATTGTATTCAAAAAAGGAGTTGATCAATAAAATATTTAGTGATTTTTAGCATTGAGGCATGTTGGCATTAATGCATTTCCTTTCTTTTTTCTCACTCTTTTTCTTTCTTTTTGATATTCTGTCACCATTCACAGATACCGTGCATGCAAATGTTCATGCTACTGTTCATCTACACTGTTTATAGTACTATTCACAGTTTGTGGGGAAATTTGATTTCCATTTTTTTTATTCCGCTCTTTTCAACCCTAAATCATGTTTTTTTTCTTCCCGACTGAATCTTATTCATTCTTCAACCCTAAACACCCTTTTAAAAAGTTCTAGACCCTTGATCCCCAAATCCTCCTAAACCTTAACCCACCACATGAAAATGTAGACGAATTCCCTAATTTATCCTATGTCAACTCAAAAAGCTGTCAAACAAGATTCACAGAGAAGGGAAATAAAAGAAATCAAAAGAAAACAAGAGTTATATTAAACTAATAAAATTTGATAAACAGTTGCATGGCTATTGCTGTTATGAGATGTTATAAGTTTGTCCTTCTAATCTTGAGGAAGACCCCTTCCCATTTAAATTGCCAATCCTCTTAAAGTTAGGTGTGAAACATGTGGCATTTATCTGATTGTTTTGTAGTTTACATGAGTTTTCTGGGACCATTGGATTTTTTAAATGCTATGTGTCTCACTTCTTGCTCAAAATTGGAGGGAATCAGAGAATTTTAATGGTCGGGCAGCTTCTCCCATCCTTCTGTATTATGGGAAATACACCGTTGTTTGAAATTCCATTTTTTATGTATGAAATCACTAACTTTTATGTGCATAGAATATCCCTCCCATTCATGATTATTATATCTGTAATGATCTTAAGGCAATCATTGTTAATTAATTTAGTCAAGTTTTCATAACATACGTCAGGTCCGATTAGAAGATACCAATTGGTCATTTCCTGTACAAATTGTAAAAGAGGATACCATATTCCTGGTTTTGAGGGGCCCCAACGGTGATCGAAGATTTTTGCGAACAGAAATTCGAGGTTATGAAGAAGGATCACGTTTTATCGTTGTATTCCGTCTTGGATCAGCCAATGGTCCTATCAGGTGCGTTTCCTTCAAGCTTAGTTACGTACTTAGCAAAATAAAAATCCATGTTAGGAATCTATCTACACACACACATTCAGTGATTCACATGCAAAAGATTTTCTTAAACAGAATTGAGAACAGGTCCTGTGGTAAAACAATCAGCATTCGCCAGTCTGGATTTGGTGAAGATACCTGGATTCAGTTGCAACCTCTTTCAACCACCAATTTCTCTTGGGAGGATCCCTATGGCCAAAAATTCATAGATGCTAAAGTTGTTGGTAATGATAGCAATAGTGTCTGGAAACTCAATTTGGAAAGGAATGGATTGATTTCTGCAGAGGAGCAGGAACTAGGATTGCGTTTCCTAGTTGTTGAAATGGATGATATCACGGTTGCTAGGTTCATGGATTGCAGGACACCAGGGTCAAGTTCACATGAAGAGATTACGAGCCCAACACTGACTGGAATCCATGGAAATTCTCAAATACAGAGCATGGTTCAGAACAATGCTGCACCTGTGGAGCTCATAATTGAGTTGGGAGTTGTTGGGGTTTCTGTTGTTGACCAAAGACCAAAAGAGATTTCCTACTTGTACTTGGAGCGAGTTTCCATTTCATATTCAACTGGCTATGATGGTGGGACAACTAGCAGGTAAGAGCATTTTATGTATGTTTTAGTCCTTTTTCTCATAACCCTAGGCACAGAAAAAAGTCATGGCTTCTACTTCTCTGTAGTCACAATGAGCTTATGAGTTTTCTCATCATGAGTGAACTAATTGTCTCCTGTACTTCTACAAGATAGGCAATTTAGGGTTATTGATTTTTCTGCTTTCTTTTTTATCTCCTTTTGGGTGATAGTAGACCATTTGACTGCAATACTTTGGATAGTTCCTTTGTCCGGTAGGAAACAGGCCACCCATTGCAAATAAGTTTTTTTTTTTTTTTAATAGTTTTTGCAGATGATTTATATAAAATTGTGCTGATTCAATTGACACTAGTACATTTGGTTGTTTTGTGGGAGAACAAGATAAGGGTGCAATGTTTCATGAAGTTGCAAATGTTATCCCTGTTTCCCTCCATCTTAGATTGACTGTTACTAGTCCTGTGTTCTTTTTATTGTGGGTGAATATCATCAAGGCAACATTGTAACTTCTTTTTTCTTTTGAAGTGGCCCCAAGGAAGGGGGAGAGGAGGTGGGGAGGAAAGAGTGGGACAATGACCATTGGACTTAGAGCATTGGTGTCATTGGAGTTCACCTGTGGGGTTTTTGTTTTATTTTTTTATTTTTTTATTTTTCAATTAGTATATTCTTTAATAATGATAAAATATCACCTATTGCAAAAACTTTATATTTTTTTTGAATATATTTTATAACTTTTTAAATGGGAGGTAAAGTGGAAACAGGGTTTGAACCCAGATCACTTGCTCTACTTTCATGATAAATCCCCACTTGTCCTAAAAGTCTAAGTTAGGAAATGATAAATTTAATCTTTTAACCATTTTTTTTTTTTTTTTGATAAGTAATCTTTTAACCATTATTATAACCAAATAGAAACTTGTTGGGTCTCTTTTCCTTTTTGATGTCTTTGGATGGAGGTAGACCGTCAAATATGTCTTGATTTGATATGTGTGTGAGCCTGTGTTTGTGCCTACAGTTATAGATAACAACAAGCCAATCCTTCTTGTGAAATGAGAGAATTCCCCGCTTTTAAAAATTGTGAATTTAATCATTTAACCATTATTCTCCATTCCTTCTTCGGTGTGGGCTCAAACTCCCCCTTAATAAATGGGCCCAACATGCATATTTTTTTACTTTTTAAATTGAAGGTAGAGTCGAAGCAGGGTTCAAATTCAGGTCTGGTTCGATGATAAATTATCACTTGTTCTAAAAGTCTATGATGTTAGAAAATTGTGAATTTAATCATTTAACCATTATCTAACCAAATAGAAACTTATTGGGTCTCCTCTTTTTTTCTTTTTCTTTTTTATCCTGGGTGGTAGACCTTCAAACATGTGTCTTGATTTCATGAGAGCCTGTGTTTGTGTATAAACAGTCATAGATAACAATGAGAAAATCCTTTGAGTGAAATGAGAGAATTCTCTCTGTTATTGTTCACTGTGCAATTTCATCTCTTAATTGTGTTACATTAATTTTATTATGATGCTTCATCTCTACAACTTCTGTGTCTTTTGTTTATGCTAGGTTCAAAGTGATACTGGGTCATCTGCAGCTGGATAACCAGCTGCCTCTAACTCTAATGCCTGTGCTCTTGGCTCCTGATCAGACATCTGATGTGAATCATCCAGTGTTCAAGATGACTATTACAATTCGCAATGAAAATAGCGATGGCGTACTGGTCTTCCCATATGTTTATATTCGGGTAATGCTTCATTAAATAGAATGCTTGGGGTGTAGTTTACTACATATTATACATGAAAAGGCATATGTCCATCTTCTCATCATCACCCATGTTGACATAATAGGTAACTGAGACTTGTTGGAGGCTGAATATTCATGAACCAATTATTTGGGCATTGGTGGATTTCTACAATAATCTTCAGCTAGATCGCATTCCCCAAAGTTCAAGTGTCACTGAAGTTGATCCTGAGATACGTATTGAGTAAGAAATATGGCTTTCTTCCCACCAGTTGAATTGTAAAGTATGAAAAATTAGGGTTAAGAGAGAAGAAAAGAGGAAGAGGAGAATAGATAGACAGATACAAAAGAAAAAGCAACAAAGGTTTAGGGAATAATCAATCAAGCCGATACCTTAGAACATATTTATATTAGAATGATATGGCAAGATTACAAGAATACCCTTACGCTAATATAAAATAACAACAGTAACTCTAACATCACCATTATCTACCAAAAGTGCAGTTTCAATTTGATTGCCCAAAAGATTATCTTGATATGCAATTTGGTCAGACCTGTTGGCTGAGTGATGTGCAAGATTTTGTATCGTTTGCCAAAATATCCAGCTGCTGCTGCAGTCTCCATGATTTCTATTTTATCATGTGTTTGTTTCATGTATTCTCCTACCAAGTGCCAGATAATTTGCATCATTGACTATCTAGGACATGGAAATTAGAAAAGAACTAAAGTTGTCAATATTATGTCAGTACATGCATATGAATGGTCTTGATAACAATTTTGCAATTCCCCTCCCCCCCCAATACCAGTCTTTTAACCTATGGTAATTTATAGTTTCTTATTTATAATAAAGTTGAATATAAAAAAATGTTATTTCTCAATGATTGATTAACAATTTCTTATGATGTAAGTAGTAGGTTTCTTGCTAACATTTTTCTCTACTACTGACAAAATAATATTTTGTGATTAGATTTGGAGATCTTATGATTGCGCCCCCCCCCCCCCCCCCCCCCCCCCCCCCCCTCTTTTTTTCAGCCTAATAGATGTTTCAGAATTAAGGCTGAAGTTGTCACTTGAGACAGCACCAGTTCAGAGACCAAAAGGGGTTCTAGGTGTGTGGAGTCCCATCCTGTCAGCTGTTGGAAATGCATTCAAGATTCAGGTCAGGTGGCTGACTTATCTGGGAAAACAGATTGCTTCCATATTGCATATTCTAATTCCTCTATGTTATTTATAATGGGAAGTATGAGATGTTACCAAAATTTGATTTCCTTTTCTTTTCCTGGATGGAGTTGATTTATTTTAATAAAGTAATATGCAAATGGTTTAGATAATACTGTGTGGTGCGCATTACATGCATTTTGGCCATGATGACCAAAATTTCTTTTCCCTTTCTTTTCCTGGATGGAGATGTTCTGTTTGAACAAAGATAGATGACAATAATACTCTCTTAGATTTTGGTGTTCATTACATGCATTTTGGCCAAAATTAGACTTTATCTCCTGAACAATTGCTATAAGCAGAAGCACTTTCTCTATGGCAGTTTGGTGGACCCTAGTATTCTGTTCAGCCCACATCATTCCAACTTCCAGAGAGTATTAATCCAACAAAGAATTAAATCATTTTCCAGATTTCTTTAGCATGCAATTGGAAATATGATTCTGCTCTCTGTTACAGCTCTGCAAATAGATGCATTATGTTTAGCTTGTGAATCCCACTGCTGTCTTTCAAATATATTTTATTTCTGATAATTCACCAATTGTCTCAAGTGCTTAAGCTGTTAAACTTTTAGGAAATTGTGGATTTAATCATTTACCCATAATTCTAACACTCCCTCTCACGTGTGGGCCCAAACTCCCTCTTAATAAGTGTTTGTTTGCAAACAACTTATTTAAATTTTCGCTTAAAGTATTGTAGAAAAAATGTAACAGTTTAATAAAATAAGTAGGTCACTCATTTGGGACCCGCAAATAGTACGAAAAATAAGCAATAAGTTGGATTATAAGTGCATCCCAAACGGGTACTAAGTGAGGCCCAACATGTGAGCTTTTAACATTTTAAATGGGTGGTAAAGTGGAGAGATTGTCCCAAAAGCTTAAGCTATTAGGAAATGGTGAATTTAATCACATAACCATAATTCTAACACTTCCCTTCATGTGTGGTCCTAAACTTACCCTTAATAAGAGAGGGCCCAACTCGTAAGATTTTTAATATTTTAAATGGGAGGTAGAGTAAAGCTAGAGATCGAACTCAAGACCTCCCCTCATGTGTGAGATCAAACTACCTTTTAATAGATGAGGCCCAACACATGAGATTTTAAATGGGAGGTAGGGTGGAATGAGGTAGAAATCGAACTAAAGACCTCATGCTCTGATACCAAGTTAAATTATTAATTCTCCCAAAAGTTTTAGCTATCAAGAAATGGTGAATTTAATCACTTAACCATAGTTCTAACAGAACTCAAGAAATCCTGCTCTAATACCATGATATCAAGTTAAATTACCGATTCTTCCAAAAGTTAAGCTATTAGGAAATTGTGAATTTAATCATTTAACCATAATTTTTACATTTTTCAACAAGAAGCAATGTAATGACACATTGGGAGTGGCTTAGAGAACCTGCTGAATGAATCAAATTTACTTGTGGAAGCCTTCACCCAATTGCATCCTGAGCAGTGTTGTGGCAAAGTGCCACTTGCCTAAGTGCTAAAGGCGAGCACCTTGGGAAAAGTTCCTGATGCTTGAAGCAATTGCCCCTCTAAAAGTTCCTAAATTTTAGTGATGGACTAAATAAATAATTTAGTGAAATGGTTTGTTAGGCTTCAGTAAAGGGATAATTTTTCTATTTGCAAGAAGGGAGTCAATAGAATCAATAAAATTAGGTTGTGTGGTGGGTCCCACCAAGCCAACAAAAAGGCAAAAAAAGTCAGACGTAATAAAATAAGTCAGATCACATGTGACGTGTTTATTGGACCAGCTTCTATCTATTATTGTACAAACTCGCTCAATTAATCTTCATAATAACATTCATAGATTGAGTTCATAATATGTATATTAACTATTTTATCTACAACAACAACGATAAAGCTTTAGTCCCAAAATTTTCGGGGTTTGCTATGGATCCTCAACAAGATTTGTCAAGGTCAATCACATATATTCTTATCCTCCATTGTATTCTATCCAAAATCATTGTCTCTATTATTTCCTTAATTAACATGTCCTTTTTAAATACTTTTACTAATGTTATTTTTGGTCTTCCTCTAGTCTTTTTTTTCCCCTTATCTTGAATCAACTCAATCTTTCTTACTTGTGCATTAATCGCTCTCCTCTACACATGAACAAACCATTTCAAGTGACTTTCTCTTATCTTTTCATCAATAGGGATTACCCCTATCTTTAAGCTAAGAATTTCTCCATTTCGAATCCTATCTTTCCATTTATTTCCATTATCCCCATCTTAGCATTCTCATTTCAGCTACACTCTACTGTCTATCCAGTAACAATTCCAGCTACCATTTGTAATTGCTGCTGAGACTCTTGGATGTAAGTTAATGGCAAAATTCTATTCTCTTCTTTTTGCATTTTTCTTTAAAGTAGAGGACCTCTGGAAGTGTTAATTATTATACTGTGAAGATTTCAGTTCCCATCACCAATGTAACGCTTGATATGGCCTAGCAACGTGCCTGAACTTGAGAATTGGTCCCAAGTAAAATCCATTGGTCCTTGCAACAGGCAAAATCTCTCAAAAGAAGAAATAATATAACTTTGTTAGATTATGGTCAGGTTAAGTGATTAAATTATTCATCTACTAATAGTGCAAGCTTTTAGGACAATTAATATAACAAAATTTATTTACTAGTTTAAGAAACAATATTGTCTCCAATGCAGGACATATCTGTTACCATCTTATAAACCTAGTGGCCTAGTGGTAGGAGGCTTGGTATGAGCTATAGACCCAGACATTCTGGGTTTGATCCCCCAATGGCACTTCTCTTGGATTGCCTGATACACGATTCTGGCAAGTGGGGTCATGTATCCATGGTTTACTCTCCAAGGGTGGGTCCAAAGTGCCCTTCCTTGGTGAGGTTCTATGTCATAAAAAAATATTATATAAAAATAAAAAAATATTTTCTACCAGTGTGTGTTTTGCCTATCAAATTCTGTAGTATTTTGTATGGGCACAATAATAATTTGCTCTTATAAAATAAAAATTTATGCTACATTCTTTTAACTTTTCAAGGAGAAAATTTACTATATAAGTGTGAGGTTAAGATACAAGTTATTCCTTTTTTATTTATTATTTATTATTTATTATTTTTATTTTTTATTTAATGCTGCAAGCTCCATTTTCTGAGTTAATGACTAGAATTGGAGATAACACTGAATGTTGCAATATTTTCCATAAAGATATTATTGATATGTGGTTACTGGTCCCTATAACATTGGAATTCCTTTATTCCAGGTGCATCTAAGGAGGGTGATGCAGAGAAACAGATTCATGCGGAAAAGTTCCATTGTTCCTGCAATTGGAAACCGAATCTGGAGGGATCTGATCCACAATCCTTTACATTTGATATTTTCAATAGATGTTCTTGGTATGACAAGTTCAACATTGGCTTCTCTTAGTAAAGGATTTGCAGAACTTTCAACAGATGGGCAGTTTCTGCAATTACGTTCAAAGCAGGTAAATTTTTCTCTCTCTTAAGCAGCAAACCTACTAGTGCAATCTAAATCGGAAATCTGATACAGTATGGAATCAGGTCGGGTCAAGGAGAATCACCGGGGTGGGTGATGGAATTATTCAAGGAACTGAAGCTCTTGCACAAGGTGTTGCTTTTGGGGTGTCTGGAGTAGTTACAAAGCCTGTAGAGAGTGCCCGAGAGAATGGTGTCTTGGGCCTTGCTCGTGGGCTTGGACATGCTTTTCTAGGATTTGTTGTACAACCAGTGAGTGGAGCATTAGATTTTTTCTCGTTGACTGTAGAAGGAATTGGTGCAAGTTTTTCCAAATGCTTAGAGGTATTCAGTAGCAAGACCACTTACCAAAGAATCAGAAACCCAAGGGCTATCCATGCCAATGGTGTACTTAGAGAGTATTGTGAGAGAGAAGCTACAGGACAGGTACAATTGCCATTGCTTTTCTGTTAATTTTATGTGCTATATTGAATTTCTTTTCATTTGAATGTAACTCGTTAGTAGAGTATGCACCCTGTACACTTCACAACCGTAATTAGGCAATAATAAATCAACCTTCTATATAGATTTTGAAAGTTGAGAGGTGAAATATTGGGCTACCTCTGTGTGACTTAGTGGCTTTGGAGTTCTGAAATTATTATATCTGCAATTCTTTACTCAAAATAACAGCTTGGTATAGAAACTTAAAAGAGATGTATGCATGTAATTTGAATCATTGTCTGTTGGTTGATCAATTGTGTTTGTAGGAAATCTGTCAGTAAAATTCTTGATGTTTCTTCATCTCTCTCTCTCTTGTTTCTAGATGATACTGTTCCTTGCAGAAGCGAGTCGGCATTTTGGTTGTACTGAAATTTTCAAGGAGCCCTCAAAATTTGCTTGGTCTGATTATTATGAAGAGCATTTTTTTGTTCCTTACAACAGGATTGTTCTAGTGACCAATAAACGAGTCATGCTGCTACAGGTTAGCAAAGGACTCTTTATCTGTTCATACCTTATTGATTACGTTTGAAGTCAGTTACCAAACATTAAAAATAAATAAATGGACTGTATGATTTATGCATGCTTGATATCCACTCATGCTTTCTCTTCTTCAATTTAGTGTCTGGCTCGAGACAAGTTGGATAAAAAACCTTGCAAGATTATGTGGGACGTTCCATGGGAAGAGCTCATGGCACTGGAATTGGCAAGGGCAGGATGTAACCAGCCTTCTCACCTGATCCTCCATCTCAAAAATTTTAGGAGATCAGAAAATTTTGTCCGAGTCATCAACTGTGGAGTTGAAGAATTAGAGGGAAGAGAACCTCAAGCGGTTAGGATCTGTTCAGTAGTACATAAGATGTGGAAAGCATACGAGTTTGACAGGAAAATCCTAATTCTAAATGTTAGTCGCAAGCATAAACTTTAATTTCTTGTGGAAGAGTCTGTTGATATTCTGAAAAGTATT
Source organism: Quercus glauca (assembly GCA_023736055.1). NCBI lineage: Eukaryota > Viridiplantae > Streptophyta > Magnoliopsida > Fagales > Fagaceae > Quercus > Quercus glauca. The sequence goes on along the minus strand of CM043326.1, from coordinate 34,797,325 downwards.
TTCCATTCTCAGGTTCCTTCAAGCCAAAGACATGTGTATTTTGCTTGGAGTGAAGCTGATGGGAGAGAACCACAAACTCCAAACAAATCTATTTTAAAGTTGAGCGGGCTCTCTTCAAATAGTTCTGCATCTGATGAGAGAAGATTTGTTAAACATAGCGTCAACTTTTTGAAGATCTGGAGTAGTGAACAAGAATCAAAAGAGCGATGCACATTGTGCAAAAAACAGGTTTTCTACTAATTACTTTACTGTACTTATTACCATTCAAGTTTTTTTTTTCCTTCTACTGGTAAATTATGCAAGGCATTAGAGATTTTACATTTCTGTAATGCTGCAGTCACAATAATGAAATGTCATTTTGTTTTTCAGGTTATGCAAGATGGTGGATTGTGTAGCATTTGGAGACCTGTTTGCCCAGATGGGTAATTGCGTAATCTATTTTCTTTTTCCTCATTTGAGTTCATATGAAGTCATTGCACTTTCTTCCCTTTTACAGCAACCATAACTTTTGCAACTTTCTCTAAATTACTTGTAGGACCTGTTTAGTTTCTACTGTGCATGTGTTTTATTGTTGGCCACAACCCCAGTTTGGTCCCAGTTCGGTTTCACTAAAAACCAAATGTTTAGATTTGCATTAAGAGCTTCTTAGAAGTGATAGATTCTATTCTCTTGAAGAGAGTAGATGGAGTATTTTTATAATTTTTGGGTTACTTCTTGTAGAGGTACTTGATTTAGTTCCAGAAGCTTCCTTGACATTGTTAATTGACTGGAAAAGGACAGAATATTGATAAAATACAGATGACTAGAGTTATAAAGCTAATGTGATAAAAGGGTGGAGGGTAGATCTTATTAGATTCAATTCCTATTGTTCTTGTACAGTTCAACCCAGGAAAAAAATGCCTTTGTAAGTTGTGAGCTTAACTTAATTCAAATAATTAAAAACGTGAATCTAAGATAGGAATCTGAATTCATTTTTCGAGCTTTAGAAAGTATGCTTTTGCAACATCTGATGCTTCTAGTGTGCTCAATATCATACATGAAACTTTAAAATGGCTTTGTTTCCTTCAGGTATGTGTCGATTGGGGACATTGCTCGTGTGGGTAGCCATCCTCCAAATGTTGCTGCTGTTTATCGTAATATTGACAGATTGTTTGCTCTTCCAGTGGGTTATGACCTGGTAAGAAATTTATTGTCAATTACAATAATATGACCAACTTTACTAGCACTATCTTTTGCACTTTCTACCTTTATGCTTAATGAGGCTATTGCTGCCCAATAGTATATGAATTGCTTGTTCTCTTCATTTCTAGCTAGCAAGTGAAACATACTATATGTGAGACATCATTTTGTTGATATATAAGACACAATTGAGATTTGAAAAGAGAGACTGGAAACTTGATCATGTATCTTCTTATTGTCCGACTCTGTGTGTGTGTGTGTGTGTGTGTGTGTGTGTGTGTGTGTAACCTTTATTTCTTGTTCACCATAAGCTCATTAGAGATTGAGTTTGTTCACTGTTATTCTTAAACCATTTTATCACATCACTCTGGGCAGTTACTGAGCAAATATTTGCATATTGTGGTTGATGATTTTAGCACTAACATGACTACTAGATCCATAGGCTCTCTGGTTCATTAATTTATAAAACTGAGTAAGACTCTTGTAACACGTGCAGGTATGGAGGAACTGCTTAGATGACTACACAACTCCAGTATCAATTTGGCATCCACGGGCTCCAGAGGGATATGTTTCTCCAGGATGCATCGCTGTTGCCAATTTTACACTGCCAGAACCTGATTCAGTGTACTGTGTTGCTGAATCACTTTCTGAGGAGACGGTATTTGAAGAGCAGAAGGTTTGGTCTGCACCAGATTCATACCCATGGGCTTGTCATATATATCAAGTTCAGAGTGATGCACTTCACTTTGTTTCTCTTAGACAAAAGAAGGAAGAATCTGACTGGAAGCCCATGAGGGTTGTTGATGACCCTCAGCCTCTGCAGCAGTCTTCAGTTGCACAGTGAATATAATCTTCCTATTAGAGTTAGTGCCTTTGGTTTGGGTTGTTTATGAAAGACTATTGCTCAGGATGCATATATTTGGTTTGTACAGTGACAGTAGTCTCTCTTGTCCTGATATTTTTCAAAATTGAATCTTTCATGGTCCGTCCAACATGATATAAAGATCTCTCACTAGTATGATATTTGCATGGGAGGAAAAAAAAAGGATGAACATATGAATGCTCACAAAAAACAGCAGTGTCACCTTTTTTTTCCATTGGGGAGCCGGTGTTTGGTAGGTTGGTGAATAGTTTATTTCTGATGGTATCACCATCACGAACTCTTTGTATACAACGATTTTGGTTGAAAGAGAAGATTTTGAGGTTGGTGAATTGTTTATTTTTGATGGTATCACCATCATGAACTCTTTGTATACAACGATTTTGGTTGAAAGAGAAGATTTTGAGAGTGTAAATGTCTGGTCTTTTATTGAGCAAGAGGCAAGACAATGCAACTAGAAAGAAAATTTACTTCTAGTAATTGAAAAAGATTCAATAAGCATATGAACTAAAATTGTAAGATGTCTGGGAATTAAAACCTAAAACGAAGGTAGCAATGGACATAATCGCCAGGTTTGTAAACGAACAATATGAAATATCTCATCATTCCCATTGACGAAAACTAACATTGAACTAGCATTTCTAGCTTGACTATGGATAGGGTTTAGGGCTCTTGATTGGTTGGCATGGCATGTGGAGAATAACATAAGGATGGTGGGTTGGAGGGATTATGGAAGAAGATAATGTGTTTATAAGGTTACCATAGAGATAAATATATATATATATATATATATATATAAAATTCTTGCAACTTTTGTCTATAAATAGAAGCAATCTAGCAATTCTTCATTAAAAAGGGGGTTCCCTTTAGAAAGAAAAAGGGAGAAAATAGTCTCTAAGTTGAACATGGAAGAGAAAGAAATGCCGAAAATAAAAGTCCTAATTCTGAATTAGGTATACCCGTTCGACCTGATTCCCACGTTGTGGTGCATTGAATCTCCTAGCTTAACTTGGCACCTGGAGCATAGACCACATCTCGTACACATCCTTATTTGGCCCCGTTTACCTTGTTTCTCTCCATCACGCCATACTCATGGGATTATCTAACCATACATAATTCGACACTCATCTTTTCCAAAATCAAGTGAGGACATGAGCTCGAGCCTCGTTGGCAATTCGAGAACCTATGACTAAACCCCCTCTAACTTAGTCCCTTATAGGAATGTAGGTTGATTGTTTCCTTCCTAGGATATCCAATTTAGTCACCCTTATTTTTGGGAAATAATTGTTGTCACTTTTATTTTTCCTCTGCCCTATGTGGCATCATTATTTTTAGGTTTTTGTTAGTGGATTAATGTCATGGTATGATCTGAACTATTTATTATAAAATGCATGGTCAAGATTAAAATAAGGATCTCCATCAAATATATCATCTTATTGTGTAAATGAAAATTTAATTTGTAAATGATTTTTGTAAAATTTATTCTTTTAACAATTATTACTCATGATTTTGTCTTTTATGTTTTTTATGGAGAAAAAATTTTTGCAATTCTTAATCACATTTAGTTGACTTTTTCACAAATTTATGTAGGATCTTAATTTTAACAACCATGACATCTCATTGAGCAGTTGCATGTAACTACTCTTATAATTATGTGAGACTCATAAGTATGTAGAATCTATATTAGTGTATGTGTGAGTGACTATATCTTTTATAAGAACTAATTTTCCATAATTTTGGGATTCTAGATTTTTTTTTTTTTTTGAAAATTTTGTAATATGAATCAATTGAGTGAATTTTTTATTTTAATTTTATTTGCCATATTTCCTCCAAAGATCAATGCCTATGGATCTAGTACTATCTAGTAGTTGTATTTTTTTCTTCCCCCTTTTTGAGAGGAAGTTGAATTAATTCCTCTGTTTCATATACACTAGGTTATTACATGGAGGAATCTCGTAAGGATAATCTCTTAGATATCATAAAATTTGAGGAACCACTAAATACCGTTTAAGTTTAACAATGCCATTTTAGAAGATAATTAAGGTCTATAAATAAATGAATCAGCATGACCTGTATAAATCAAAGAGAAATCACACATACAAATGGGTCCTCCAAGTTTGTCGGCAAAAGCATTAATTAGCAACGAAATCGACCTTCGTGTAATTTACAAGATTGCCATTACCCGCCATCCACCTCTCTTAACTTTATTCAACTAACTAACATTTTCTGTCTTTCTGAGCTGTACCATTCAGATCGGACACAAACAAACACTCACTCACTCTCTCACTCACTCTCAATTCCTATTTCTCTCTTCGTTGAACGTAAAAAATGGAGGGTCTGATCAAAGGCTTGATCGACGTGGCTCTCGGCCATGACAACAACAACAACAACAACAACAACGACAATAACGACGAACAACCTGGCCCACAGGACCGGGACGAACAGTCCAGATCCACTTGGGCGCAAGTTAGCAACAACAAACCCCCCCCCCATCTATTTTCTTTTTTATTACTCTACTGCCACTGACTGTTGCTAAAATGCGCAGGTGGTGACCGGGGAGCAAGATAACGACGAGGAAGACGTCGATAGGCGTAGCGGTCATCGCACTCATCATGCTTCTTCTAATCAGAACCGTTGGAATAGACAGGTTTATATTCCCATTCCCATTTTCCTTTTTTTCTTTTTATTGGATTCTCGTTTCTGTTTTTGGGATTTGAATTTCAGTGGAATTGAAATGAAATGAAATGTGATTTTGCAGGAAAACGCTGAATTGGGGAATGAGGAGTGGAGGGTCTCCGGTTCAAGACTTTCCAGATCGCCCCAATACCAAAAGGTGATTTTTTTTTTTTTTTTTTTTTTTTGAGTAGTAGGGTTTATCTCTGATTTGCAATTTTACATTGCATTGATAAGTGTCCGTTTAGGATTTGCTGAAACTGAAAACTTTTTTCTAAAAATACGGTAGATAAGTTAGCTAAAATAGTAGTATTAAAAAGTGTAATGAGACTTATGAATAGTAGCAAAAATAAGTTGAATAGTAAAATAAGTTGCAAAAATAATTTTTGCCAAACGCACACTAAATAATATGTGTGATGGCAAGTGCTTTCCACCAAACAGGTCATGGCTTTGAGTTTGGGAATCAGCCTCTCCAGACCCCACAAAAAGCGAGAGCTTTGTGCACTATATACTACCTTTATTGATTAGATTAAATAATAAGTGGTTAAATGGAATTCAGATTTTCCTCAAAACAAAAAGAAAAAGAGATTTAGGTGGCAATTCAAATGGCCATCAATGTGTATTTTGTTTAGATGACTCAATATATTTTTGATTGGTTAGTTACACACTATTTCCATGGATCTTGAATCCACGATCTTACCCTCCACCCAGAACTTATAAGGGGAGGAGGTGCTAATTGAGTTGGAGCTAATTGGCATTTAGATGACTCAAGATAACTTGTTGATACTTTTTTAAGCAGGTCGTGTAACTATACATATGAATTGTTATTTGAGTCATCATGTAATTGGTTGGTGGAACTTTTTTCTTTCAAATTAGTTTGAAGGACAATTCTGTCCATAAAATGGGATTTTCGCGTCCACCCTCTTACATGGTAGGACTCGGTTTTGGACACACTATATGGGAGTGGTACCTTAAAATGTATTATTTTTTTGAAGATATAAATGATGAAGTCCAAAATACCCTTGTAAGAAGTTTTATATCAAAGTAGCTCGTGAACTACCTGATTTCAAGCAGATTACTATGCTACTTGGTTTTTACAATAAATTTAGCAACTGTGTAAGATCATGTGTTATACAAATTGTTTAGTGTTTTTTTTTTTATTTGTATATTTAACAGGTAGGTCTTGGTATTAAACTGCCTTGAAAAGATGAAGTAGAAAGGATACTATGTTTGCTTCTAGAGGAGCTTTACTTTCATTAAACAATTTCATGCAGATGTCTCTTATATATATATATATATATATAATTGTGATCCTTGGTGATCCTTTTTTGCTCCTATGCTGTCATAAAGATTACTTATTTGAAATGATAGCATGCCTTTTTAGATTAATCAATAATTAAAAAAAAAAAAAAAAAAAAAACACTCATGCATTAATCATAACAATCAACACAATAGAATCAGTCTCTTTTCTTTCTCATAAATTTTGGATGTCTCTTTAATCTCTCCATAATGTTTATTCTTGTCAACATTTAAATGCAGACTGTGCATGAGGAGTATGGAAAGGATGAAGATGTTGAGCGACAAGGATATAACAAAAACCATTGGAACAAACAGGTTGATTTTGTTAATCCTATGATTAAAGTAAATATCCTGGAATTAGTTCTTAAGTTATTTAAATTTTTTGGTGGTATTGAACCCAGGAGAATGAAGTAGAGAATAATGACGGGTGGGAGACTGTTGGAAGAAAGCCTCAAAGGCAACCACACAAGGTTTTTCCTATTCCATTCATTACACTTTGATAAGGCACATTAAAATGCATATTGGTCCTAGAATAGTATGATTTATGGACAGAATCATCAATTTCTGTGTAGGTTCTGGGGATACACCATCCCTTGTTAAGTTTCATAAAGAGAATTACACATTCTTATAGTTGTATGTGTGAGTTGCCCACATGTGTGTACTAGGGTTCTACATGGTTCTCAGGTAGCCACAGACCTGAACCAAATCGACCAATATGGATGCATATGGTTTGGTTCTTCACTGTAATAGTTTGATTCTAGGTTAAAATCATAAACTCAAACAATTCGGTCTGGTTCTTGGATTAGGGGAGTGGGTTATCCCAACCAACCTGAACCGAATTCTATATTAATAGAATCAACACAAATGATACCACACGTTTTAATATCATATGTTGTTACAATATTGAACAATAGGTGTATAATACTAACACTAGGTTTAGAAATATATTTTAAATTTCTATGAAATCAATTAGTTTGTATTGAAGAAATTGTCTGGATATGTTAACGATTTAGGCATATAAAGAAAACGTGTTAATTAAGTTATTTTTAGGATATGTATTCCTTTAAATTTTTTAGGCGAGCTTCAAAATTTGATTAAATTGTATTGAGCAAGGATATTTAAATACAATATTCTAAAAGTAAAATAGAAAGAAACCCTTGGAACCCAACCTAACAAACCTGAAATATTTGGTATGGGTTTATTTTGTTTCACAAGTAATTTGTTTCAGTTCTGGGTCCAATTTTTTTTTAACCAAATGAGTTCAGTCTGATTCTTATATTCCTCAGAAGCAAATCAAAATGAACTGAGTTGCACCCTTAGTGTACATGAATGCATGTGTTTGTGTTCCCCCCCCGGCCCCCCCCCCCCCAAAAAAAAAACACACACAGAGAGGGAGAGAGAATTGTTGTTAGGTTAAAAGGAGATTCTTTTTTATAAGTAATAACTTAAAAAAAAAAAAAAAAAAAAGACTCAAATCAAGTACACGGAAAGTGTACAAGAAAAGAGAGCTAAAGAAAACAAGCAAGAAAAACAAAACGATAAGCTTGCACCTAAGGATTATGTAAAATCGAAAAAGACATTTGAGCACATCATCCACTCATATAAGGACTTCAAAAACTTTAGCTTCATCATGCTGAGTTCCTGCCCTTAAAAAATCTCTGATTTTGTTCATGCCAAATGCACTTCATGAGAGACAATGGGACCACTAACCAAATGCCCTTGCTGTACCTCCTCCCATACCTCTTCAATCAGCTCAACATAAGTTTTTTTACTGAATATGGAACCACCCAAGAAAACACCAAACAAACAGAAAATCATGGACCATAAATCCCAAGCCACCTTACACTACATTTACATATGAAGCACCATTCCATAATGATAACATCCCTCTTATTTAACTGGTCAGCAGTCAAGATTTTCTGGAGAATCACACACCAAAAAATGAAAGCCACCCTTGGTGGGACGGGAGTTTTCCTGATACACTTCCATGGAAACTAAGACCCACCCCCCTGCAAAACCTTGCAAAAGCTTTTCACTTGGAATTCCTTTCGCGAAGAAGGTACCCAAATCAATGTAAAAAATTTATTAGAAAAGGAAAATAGATAGACGCATAAGAAGATATGTACTATCCCTTTTCAAAAAATACAATCACAAAGAGAGAAAGAGAGAGTCAACGAAATCAAGAAATGACATTGAATGAAGGTTTCCTAGAGCACGCATCCAGTCACGCAAAGTCTGTAAAATATGCTCTTTGATTACATAAGGGGGATGCGCAACTCCATCAAAGACCCACTTGTTTCTTTCTTACCACAAATTCCACATGACACATAGAGGCAAAGCTCGCCACACCTTTGTTGTTCTATGGTGTTGAAACCATCCTTACCAACACTCCAGCAACTCAACCACAGATTTGGACATCACCCAAGCTAGCCCAAACAATGTGAAGATGAAGGACCATATATCTATTGCCATGGTTCAATGAAGGAGTAGGTGATATATAGTCTCATCACTGATTTTACATGTAGAACGCCAATCAACTATCAATATGTGCCTCCTGCGAAAGTTGTCAATTGTTAATATTTTCCCAAGGCCTGCAGTCCACACAAAAAATTCCCACCTTTAGTGGGACCTTGGCCTACCAGCTGCTCTTTCAAGGAAAAGAAATGCCAGTACAACCCCTAAGGGGAATGTAGTATGTGATCATATGTCAAACACTTCTTCTTTGAAGGATTTCCATAAGGCTTTCTCTTGACCTAGTGAGGAGGGCAGATTAGCATAGAGCACTTCAGAAAAAAAGAATCGATTGATTCCAACTCCCAATCCTGAAAGTCTAGATAAAGTGAGGATTCAGATGCTGAACCTCTCCCTTAGATGGGTTGGCTAGATAAGATGCTACTGAGTCCTCCTTGTCCACCGCTAGTGTAAACAGGTCTTGGGAAAAATTCTTAAGCAAGCCCTCCAGGTCTAGGAACAAGTCCTTAAGTGAGTGGTCATCATACCAAAAATTTCTCCAAAACCTCACTCTAGAACCATCTTGTACCCCAAACCATTAGAATTTGGAGAAAAAATCCCATCCCCCACATATATTCTTCCATAAACAGGCTCCATGTGGACCCTGAATCTGTTGTGTAGTCTAATCTCCCCATTCACCATATTTTGTAAAAATTACCCTCCTCCAAATACGGTATCCTTCGACTCCAAATTTTTAGAGCCATTTCTCTAGAATAGTTTGGTTAAAAGAACTAAACTTTCTGATATTCAAACCGCCCTCTTTCATAGGGGAGCATAACACTTTCCATTCTACCAAATAGAACTTTTTGTTGTCACCAAACCTCCCCATAAGAAGTCCCTTAGAAGTTTCTCCAACTCATTGGTCACGTGAGTATAGGCAATTGGAACAGGGACATAAAATAGGTAGGGATAGAAGATAATGTACCCTTAATCAAGGTCACTCTTCCTATCTTGTATAGGTACACAATTTTCTACCCTGCTAATTGTTTTCCCACCTTTTCCACAACAGGACGCCAAATATTGTTGACTTTAAAAGGAGAACCCAAAGGTAGGCCTATGTAGGTCAAAGGTAATGATCCAACCTTACAGCCAAGAATATTAACAAGACCCATCAAATTTGCTACTTCACCAATTGGTACCTGTCAAATTACTGATTGTCCCAAAAGGTTAAGCTATTAGGAAATGGTGAATTTAATCACTTAACCATAAGTCTAACACTCCCCCTCACTTGTGGGCCTAAACTTTCCCTTAATAAGTAGGGGCCCAACAAGTGAGAATTTAACATTTTAAATGGGAGGTAGAGTAAAGATAGGGATCGAACTCAGGATCTCCTGCTCTGATACCATGTCAAATTACCGATTGTCCCAAAAGGTTAAACTATTAGGAAATGGTGAATTTAATCACTTAACCATAAGTCTAACAATACCAATTCACTCTTGTTTAGATTGACTTTTAGTCTGGACACAGCTGCAAAGCAAATAAAAACACAACGAATATAACAAGTTGTTCAAGTGAGGCATCAAAAAATACCAAGGTGTCATCTGTAAAGAGTAGGTGAGAAATATCAATAACTCTTTTGCTATCCATCCCATCTTTAAAACTCATACTCAAACCACCATCTATTGCTCTTTTGTATCATTCTACTAAAATTCTCCATAATCAAGAGAAACACCAAAGGGTACAAAGTGTTCCCTTTACTTAGTCCCATGAGATTTTCAAGCATCATGTTAAAGAACCATTAACCATGATGATAACCGAATAGTTGAAATGAAATACTAGATCCATATTGTCCATTTTGTGCCAAAACCACATGCAAAACCAACCATCAGTATATGTTTGGTTTCTATTTTGATGTTATATGGTGGTTTTTAGTGAGGCAGCAAGGTGTCATTACCTTGAGAAACAGAGATTTCTGTGGTTTAGTTATATTGTTTGGCTAGATAATTGGGCATGTTACTGTGAAATAACACCAATCTAGATTGGAATTAATCTGCAAAAATTATGGCCCAAAGTTTTGTGTGTGTGTGTGTGTGTGTGTGGATAAGTTGACGGATATGTAGAAGTCAGGTCAAGAAAGTTGTATAATCTCTCTCTCCATATATATAATTGGAACATGACTCTTTGGTGTCCACTTTTTTATACTTCCAAAAATAAACCTATTAATTGAAAATTAATTAATAAAAATTTACAATAACAAGGATATAAAAGTAAATTGAATCATTTAAATCACCTAAAAAATAAGACTCTTTCATGTCCACTTGTTAATACTACCAAAAACTAACCCTATTTACCTAATTCAAAGTGATTTAGTAAAAATCCAAAACAAAAGTAAATTGAATAATTCAAAGTCATCACAGAAACCATGACACCGTTTACTACTCTTTCTCCAATTTCACGTCTCCTTACTTTTAACCATTAATTAAGGGATAATAGCGTGTGTGAGGAGGCTAGTTTTAATTAATTGCATTTTTACTATGTTAACCTGATTAGAAACTTGGATTTTCTTGTCTTAGTTGAACATGTAGTATCATAAGATGCTGCATTACGAGTTTGAAAAGATTTGTTTTTATGGCCAATGTCTCCATGATTCACTGCGATCAACACATTGACAGATTCAGAAGGATCAATGGCATGGATACAAGCGGCCTCCCAGTGAACAAGAATACTCTGATGAGGTTGAGATTGGTGATAACATAGAACCCTCGGAAGAGGAGCTTGCTGACCTGTCACAAGCTTGCAACAAGCTTTGGGAACTTGATTTAAACCGTTTAGTACCTGGTAAGGACTATGAAATTGACTGTGGTGAAGGGAAGAAGGTCTACCAAAAGGAAGATATGGCACAAGGAAGCCTATTTAGCAGGCTGAGCGAAGACATATTCAGGAGACCTACTTTCTCTCGTTTCTTTTCTCTTCTAGATAATTATAACCCAGATCAAGGGCACAAAGAAGTTGTCACATCTGAAGAGAGGCAAGAGCAAGCTGCATTTATAGAAGAAATTAGTAGAACTGCACCAATCAAGTACCTTCACAAGTATCTGTCATCCAAAGGAGTTGTACCTGAGAACTATCAAGATTTTAAAAGAATGATGACTAGCCTCTGGTTTGATCTTTATGGCCGAGGTGGTACCTCTGGTTCCTCTTCTGCTTTTGAACATGTATTTGTTGGAGAAATCAAGCAACGTGGTGAACAAGAGGTTTCTGGCTTCCACAACTGGCTTCAGGTTTGTCTTGTTACTTACATTTTCCCTATGTCTGAACAAATTCATGCTTATGTCTGGAATACTATGTTGTTTTTAAGTTTTACATTTCACACAAACAGAAGTAATTATCAAAATGTAATGGGCAAATTACACCAACCTCTGTTGAAGTTTCACAAAATGACTCTCTCTTTAAGAATTTTGAGAACTGACACTCCCCCTTATGATTTGTCTACTTGGGGTTTGTTTAAATGAGTAGGAATCTTTTCTAAAAATAGAATATTCCATTAGGGAAGTAACTGAGAGAGTGGGCACGAATTTTTCTGTTGCATTTCTAAAAACCTTAAGGGGGAGAGTACATTTTTTGAAAAGTTTTGGGGAATGTCATTTCACAAGACTTTAAGGGAGCTTGTTGTAATTTGCCCAAATACAAATAATTAATTGAAGAATGCATTTGTTTGCGAATGCATATGGATATAAATCAAACATCACTTTTTTCTATGGAAAATAATAATTGATTTCTAAGTTAGATGCTTGGAATTGATGATGTATATAGTAAAGGATTAAGTTGTAAGAATTTTTCTAGGGCTAATGGTTGTTCTTTGTTGGCAATCTTTCATGTTGGCTATCAAGTGGATTTAATTTTCTCTGAAGTTGACTCTAGCCCAGCACCCTAGAATTTATTAACTCTGTTTGTCCTCAATGAAGGGTGAGTGTTAATTTTGTGTATTGTTTGTTCTCTCTCCTTGCAGTTTTACCTAGAAGAAGCTAAAGGGAGAGTGGACTATCAAGGTTATATTTTTCCCCGACGACGTGGGCAGACTGTAAGTGACCTTATCCTTTTCTTCCATTTGGATGCTGAGAAATCTGAGCAAAAGAAAACTCGAAGTTCTCTAAAATCAGTTTTAACCTCGACTTTGTTGTGTTATTTCTTTTTAACCATTTCTTTGCTTCTATTGGGCATAAATTGTATTTTGTCTGCATAAGTTTATATAGTTTATTCAGGGGTTATTGCATCATGATTTTCCTTATTTTGATGGGCTTTGTTTTTCACTGCGAGTGCTCCATATTTGCAATATTATTTCCGGCATTGTGGAAATAAATATTCATATCTAGCATCCGTTTGGCATCCTATTTTGAAATAGCAATTTTTTAAATTATATTTTTTAAAAACTCACTTTTTTTTCCAAGGTACAGCCTTTTCAAACAACCCATTTCAAAAAGCTAAAAAATAAGATGCACCAAATGGGCACTAGGACCTTTATGAAATTTTACACTTGCATTACGTTCTTGATTATAATCTGTAGAAAAAGTATAGAATTAGCTCAAGTTATGTTTTAGGAGCAACATATCCAATTATCAGTTGGAAAAATGAAATAGAATCTGTGAAGTTAGGGCATTATACAAAACTTGAGGACAATATGAGTGTAGTTGTATGATGTTGAAGCTAAAATACCTTTGTGCTATGTTGCTTAACTATTACAAGAATAAGAATAGATTTTATGAAATTTTAGTTGCTGCTCATGTGAAGAGGACAGCCCATTTGGCTTATTTTGTCGTTCCAACTGAATGGCTTTTGCAAAAAGCCTAATATTGAAAGGAAAAAAAATTAATTTTCTAGCTTGTTTAATATAAACTCATTATTCAAATGCTGTGCAGGCCATACAAGTTTGTATATTTTCCACTTTGTAATTCAAAAATACTTGTTACAAAATACTATTTGGCTTATTAAATCAATAGTGTCTAGAATTTTAAGAAAATGAAGTAGAAAGTTTCCGAACATTTGTTTTGCTCCTCTTTAGAGGACAAGAAATAGATACCGTTTTAGAAGTTGACTCTATTGCTCTTTAATTAAATGGGATATCTTTTATGTTTTCTGGATGCCATTTTATAAAATTGGCTTATTAATTACACAATACAGGGCTTACGTATTTAATATGATGCATTACTTCAGATGGGTATTAACATTGCTAATACTGATACACTAGTGATTCTATTTTCCTTCGTACGAATTGCTCACCATATTCTCCATTTTAGATATGAGTTATTTTTGTTAGTGACAATGTATCAACCTAATCAATTTAATTTGACAAGCAATATAGTGTGACATAACAGCTGCTGATTACAGGACCAACAAATCTTTATAACATTCTTTTTAGAGCTGAAGCTTTTTGGGATTTTGATATGTTAGGTAGTAAGGAAGCTTTTGATTGTTGTGAATGTGACCACAATTGTGGCAAAACATATTATTGTATCTTTAGGGAATTTATATCCTACATTACAATGTGACCACATCTTGTTTGAAATGTTTCTGTCATTTATTCCAACTTGCAGCCAGACTATGAAACCCAGTTGCTTACAGTTCAGTTTGAGTGGAATGGTGTTCTCAAATCTGTATCAAGCATGTTTGTTGGAGTGAGCCCAGAATTTGAAGTTGCATTATATGCCCTGTGTTTCTATATGGGTGGAGAGGATAATTACATTCAGTTGGGTCCATATCCAGTTAATATCAAGTGCTATCGTCTTGGAGATAGAATTGGATCTGTGTTTCCCATAGCAGAGTGTTGAATTTCAGGTAGCAGAAACCGGTTATTTTCGTGCATAGCCATGGGTTACGCGTAAGAGAATACATACCCAGATGATCTAGAGACAGTGAATTAATTAATAACGTTTGGGATTGTATGATAAAAGTCTAAGATGAAAGCACTTATTTTCAATGATTTAGTTATTTGATCAATTGAAACCTTAAGGAACCTATCCTGATATAAAATGGCTTTGCTAAGGATGCTACTTTGTTATCTGCTTTTTCGTCTCACTAAAAAAGCATTATGCTTGATTCTCAGCACTTTGGCATGTAGTGGTGCTTGGTGTGTATTCATGCTGATTTGTCATATCATGTTATCTTTTTAGCTTCTTGTGTGATATTTAACACCTACATTTTGGTCTGTGATGCTTTTAGGATACCAACTACGACTTTTTGTTTTTTTTTTTGTTTTTTTTTTAATAATTCATTTTTACATGTTTATATAAACCTGAATGGAATAGAGGAGTCTTAAGGGCAATTTTCCCATTGGACAGTTTCCGTGTGGCTGTAAATCTTGCTTCTTTTTTTGCTTTAATAGAGAGAATAATTATTCTTGGTGTAAGTTTATTTTTCAAGTGGAGGTAGACAAAAAATGTCAAATGGTCTACACAATCTTAATACAAATGGGAGTCAGACAAATGAAAAGATTTGATACCGAAGCATTCTATTATAAGATCCCTTTAAAATATCAAAGCTTGATAATATCCTCCAAGAGTGTGATATTCGAAGCAGTAAGTAAGAACCATGCTGTGTGGAAACATCTCAATTTTAAGTTTGGAGATATTTTCCAAGAGTGTGACATATGCATCTTTCTTTTAATTAACTTAAGAAGAGTCTCCTAGAGAGTCCTAGTGCTAGCTCGATTTCATATTTCATGTAATCTGAGAAGATAGGATCCTTGAAGGTGACTTTTTGGCCCAATTGTATAATCTAGGATAGCAATTGTATAATTCAGGCTCAATATTCCTTATTAGTCTGCTGGCCCTCTATCAAGTTGAATGTGTTACTAGCCCCATGATATTTATTCTGTATTTAATATTTATTGTTTATTGTAATATTATCTTTGGTGATAAGCTTTTTGATTTACCATTCTTGTTCCCCCTTTTGAATTGAGAACTATCCCAACGTCTGGCGAAGACGTGACCTTGTCTATGCTTTGCTAACCTCAGTAACAACATAATAGTTGTCAGTATCTTCAAATTTATTCATACCCTAATAAATCATGATTCATCCTTATGGGCTAAATTTTTTTTTTTTTACAACGTTTTCAGACATACCCAAAAAGCAACTAAAATTGTGACTTGAAAAGTATGTAAATTAAAACAACTTGTGTATAAAACTATGTAAAACATGACATTATGATTTATTCTTATGATTCAAGTCACAATTTTAGTTGTTTTTTGAGGGTGTAAAACTTTTTAAAATAACTTGTGTGTAATAAATATTGCTCTATCCTTATTAATTGAACATTTGTGCCATTGATGTGTATCTCATGTAGCTTAAACAGGACATCATGTTTGAATTATTGTTTCTTTTTTCATTGTTCTTGGTTGAATCGCTCTTTTATGCTGGACCTTTTTGGGGGTATTTTGGGAAAATAATATTATTTTATTAATAATTATTAAAAATAGTGCCATGGGAAATATATTTTGGGGAGTAATATCTCCGTAAAGTCAGAAGTATTGAAATCGTTTTTTAAAATAATTTCACCTAAAATTTTGGTAATGTGGCAGGAGGGAAAAAATACTTTTGAAAACATTTTTTTTATAGTCCAAAAATTATTTTGAAGAATAGCCTATCCATAAGCATTGAAATCTTATTTTGAAAACACAATTTCACCTTAAACTTTGGTGATGTGGTGGGAGTCGTCCACCTAAAGCACAATCTCACCTAAAATCTCACGTGTAGATTGGCCTCCTTTCTTTTTTCTTTTTAATATATATATATATATATATGTGTGTGTGTGTGTTTGTGTGTGTGTATATATATATATATATATATCTCCCTTCTTTGGGGTTTCACATAAAGGCCTGTGCCATTTTAGCTTTAGGCACTAGTGTTTCTATCATAAGAGGGAGAGTTTCGCAAAATTTCCCTTTTGGAGGAAAAGGTTTTGCAGGGTAGTTTTGCTGAGTCGTATAGGACCACTGTTTTTGGTAGCAGCAAATTAAGATACAAGAAGTCAGTACTGTTTGGACGGAGTATCATTTTGAATGAGAATTTTAGGTACCTGTATCTCTACGCTAGACATTACGTGTTATTAGGCCAACATACTCTAACCTAAAAACTTTGACTTTTTGGTAGGCGGCTAAATGCGATATATGAAGCTACTCATTGCCCTGCGTTCTCACAAACATAATCGACTGAATGAGTTATGCTATTGTACGCAAAGCCTATCTACATTTGGATCGGTTACTTTTTCTTAAGGACTTTTATAGGTTTATATTGTACTAGCAATTTAATTTACATTATAGATACCTAAAATGTATATTTAATGTACACTTTTTACAAATGTGTATAACATAATACATATTTTGTGTGTCTACAATGTTAGTTTACATAACTAGTACAATATAAACTAAGAAATTTTCCTTTCATTAATTAATTAATTTATTTATTTAGGTAGATTTTCTAATGATTCTTTTTTTTTTTTTTAAGTATATATAATTGTGTTTTTTGTCAATTTTTAATAAATAGCTTTTCATCAAAGAGCTGATCCAAAGATACATAATCAAGCTCACTTGGCTAAGGAATTTAAGTAATAGTCCAATAATAATACCATTTTATGTGGCATCACTAAGTCGGTATTTCAAACTTCAATTCTTTGTTCCTCCGAATCTACCTATCAAAAGAAATAACCTCACTTGGCTCAGGATGCTTATCCTACGAGATGGCTTAATCAATACAGATTTTATTACGTAGAAAACAAGTATGTTAATGGTGATGAAATGTGCACCCAAGGTACCTTTAATGAAATAATCCATTCCTAACATGCGTGCACATCCATACTAGTTTGGATGTGCACGTCACATGTTAGGAATAACTCTTTCTCTCTCAAAACTGGCTGGATGCGTAGCTTGGATACAAAGAAGAGGCATGTGACCGTGGTTAGGAAGGGCATGCAGCAGTGAGGTGTTTTTTTTTTGGGTTTGAAATGAATACGTTTCAAACAACATTAACCACAGACGATGGATTTGGAAGCAGCTTGCAAAATTTGTTGGGACCTTAATTTTGGTTGCAAGAGGAAAATATTAACAACTTGCGTGTGTTCAAGTGCGTGTGTGAAAACTGTAGTGCAGGCAAATGAACACTATTTCTTGCCTCCTCCAAAATTCAATTGCATAATTAGTCACCATCATCTAAGTTTCTTCATGACCGTTAACTTCACACCAAGAGACACAGAGACCAATATATTTACCAAGAAAGTTGCAACTTGCTCTCACTTCTTCGCATTTGAATTCAAATTTGTATCTGTGTACGCGTGTGAGAGAGCGAGAGAGAGACAAAGACAGATGAATAGAAGGTGATCCCACTCGCACAATTTTTTAGGCGCGTTAGAAATTTGAGTTTTACAATTAATGAAAGGCAGAGAGTGACCTCTATTCCATTTTTTAATGTTACTTACTGTGTAAGTGATCCCACTTGTTTCTCCTTATATGGGTTCGAATAATATACTATATATGATGGAGAAAGAGAAGCTGCCCTTGTTTGTTCCAGCAAATATTGAGCCCACCACTTTGTTTTTGAGCCAAGTTTGCACTTGACGGTGTACATTGATTCATAGCACAGTAATAGAGTTGTTATTGGCCATGACTTTTTATTATTTTTTGTTTGGCAGGAAAGTCATTCAAATTAGCAAATATTATTAAACTTTAAGCAGTGCAATGTTTTCTCTCACTAGCAAACACTTCAACTTAAATCAGCCAATGGGAATGTTCAGTATAATTATGGGCCCGACAATGCAAATATGCTTCCGATACTGCTTAGAACGCATGATTCGTATATCACTTTTAGTAGTAAGTAATGCTTTTCCTTTCCATTTTAATTTGACTTCTCGATCGTTAATCAATTCCCTTCGAAAACATGTACAAGTCCAATTCTTCATTTTCCTCACTTTTTTTTTTTTTCTCATTTTTCTGTCCTAGTCTTCTCATAAATCTCGAGAGAGAAAATTAAAGAGATAAGGTTTCACGTTCTACACAAAAATTGCAACGGTAGGCTTAAAAGTACGTGGCCACCGCTAAGCTCAATGAAACTTCCTCTAAAGACCAAACTATCGACGTCAAGCGGCAAAAGATTCGGAATTATCTTTTTCTTTTCTGTATTACTTATGAGTTAGGACCCACTTGCTATTCCATCGAACTTTTTGCTTTCAATGTGCTCAGCTATGAGCTATGTATTTAACCGACATCCAACACAATGACTAGATTATTGATTTGTATCTTCTTTCTTCAATCAAATTTGAAGTGATTTGTGTGTATGAATGTGACTTTAAGGAAGCTAGATTGGCCTTAGCCTCCATCTGGGAAGCGCATTTTGCGCGTTTTCCAGTGGAAGTGTTTTTTTTCAGTGAGTTTCGTGCACTTTTCATAGGATCCGCAAATATTTTATTCAACAAAAAAAAAAAAAAAAAAAAACTTTAAAACTAAGTTTCACGGTACTGTTCACACATTTAAAAATTATTTTGTTACATTATTTTCAGTTTTTAATAATAAGCGGTATCTAAATATACCC
Source organism: Quercus glauca (assembly GCA_023736055.1). Taxonomy (NCBI): domain Eukaryota; kingdom Viridiplantae; phylum Streptophyta; class Magnoliopsida; order Fagales; family Fagaceae; genus Quercus; species Quercus glauca. The sequence goes on along the minus strand of CM043326.1, from coordinate 34,778,268 downwards.
TTAATCAGTAATAGTTTATTAATGAAAGTGTTAGAATACAATCCAAACAGACTCTAGATCCATTATACTTTACTTGTGTTGCACTTTTATTACTCATACAATACTCGTATTTTCCTATATAGAACTAGTCTCTTGTACAGTTTTTCACACAAACTGGATATAGACTTTTAGTCTTTTGTTGTTAGTAGACCTAGGCTCTTGAGAAAAAACATCTCATCTCTATTTTCTTCAATGTGCTAATGTTAATGTAGACACCTCTAGGGGCGGAGTTAGGATTTTTTGTTTGGGAGGCCAAATTTTGGTATAAATATATTAGTTTCGAGTCAAGATAAACCATCGTACATACACAAATATAAACATTAATATTTTAATTTTTGATACTAGAATAAGTCATAATTTATAAATATATTGTATATAAAATTAACAACTTTCAAATATGTATATTTGCAAGATAATTTTTTAGGAAAACTTATCATCTTTTAAACTCAAATGAGTATACAAAAGCTGTCTAGTTTGATATTAAACATGTACAAAAATGAATTAGAGAAAACAAAAACTACCTTGTTTCTATAACAACTAGACCAATTGACAAATTTTATTAGTTTTTAAGAGCATTATTAGATTAACTCAAAAATTTGGGGGGGCCAACTTCTATTTTTGTAGCTAAATATTTTAAGTTTTAATACTTATACATAATATAAATTAATTTTTAAAAATTTTGGGGGGGCCACGCTATGCTATAGCTCCGCTCACACCTCTTTCTCTACCCTAAAAGACTTAAGCCTTCATTCCCCTATGAATAGATTTAGGGAACCCATTACTAAGAGACCCTGGTCAAGCAAGATGCATCTACCCTAGCCTTAAGCATATGCAAGAGGAACTTAAACTATTTTCATAACTTTCAAAACCCTACCCTAGCTTTGTGCACACATTTTTTGATACTTGTGCATGCATCCTCGAGGATGCATACGTAGGTTAATGAGCCTACACACACAGACAAGGGTTGGTGGAGTTGTTTATGGAAATTTTCTCTCAAAAAATTGAGTGCAAATCAATCCCATATGAGTATGAGATTTTTATTTTATTATTTTTTTTTTTAATATAAGTGTGAGATGGTTTTGCACATATATAACTTTCACCATATAAAAATCCCCTTGGGCAATCTTTCAACAAGAAGTAAGAATCCTTGAAAATACACATAGGAATTGCTATCAAAGCGATTCCAAAATAAAAGAGAGAGTTTTCATAAAATAATGATAATAATAGTGATCATTTGAGTTCTTTTGTTCTTGCTTAGTCAAGGCCTTCCCAAAGTGCGCCTTCAATTGCCTATAATGACATTTTTCATGAGCATAGTAAACATATTGTTCTTAATTTTTAAATATTGAAGTTATTGTTCTTTGTGAGAAGAATTTCTGCATCATAAAAGAAAAAACCTAACACTTACCCTTTAAATGCATAAATAGAATTTCTCCAAAAGAAATAAATAAATAAATAAAAATGTATAGACAAGAGAAGAACATTTAAACTAGGAATGGAAACGGAGCAGGTTTCCTATTCCCTGCCCCGCTCCACTCCCTCTTTGGGGCAAGGTTTTTTTTTTTTTTTTTTTTTTTTTTTTTTTTTTTTTTTTTTTCTAGCAGATACCCATGGGTACCCATCCTGCCACACTTAAGTTTTATATATACGTAATATAATAAAATTTTGTTTAGAATATGATGAATGCAATTATATCAGTGGGCTGAAAGTCTCGGATGTTGACGATTTTGTAACTGAGTCCTGAGAAAACAAACACAGAATCAGAGGAGACCAGTGGAGGCCAGCCAAGAATCCTCCGATGGCAAAGTTAGTCTTTTTGTGTAATTCCAAAAATGTTGGAAATGTCTGAAAAAATCATCCCCTTACCCTTTCGTTGGTGATCGTTTATATAGCATGTGAGCAACGGTTACTTATTTAATAACCATTCCTATTGTTGAGTAGTACGAAGGATTCGGAGGTAACTTCCATAACTGTCATGGAAGTTACATTATTTGGAGGTGCATTCCACAACGGTTGGATTTGGCTTACAATGGTTTGATTTTATTCATGCCTGGTGAAAATATGCTAGTCTAAGGCTCAAGGTGCTCAGGACATAACAACCTCATCCGTCCCTTAAGGACGGACGGACGGATGAGGTTGCTATGGACGAGCACAGGGTAACTCCTTTTTCTTTGGACGACGTGTATGGAAGAGACATGACTAGTGGATGTTCTATTACACCATCAAAATACATTAAATTAAAACTCATAAAACATTTTAAAAAAAGTTATAACATTATAAAACCTCCTCAAAGCATAACAATACAACAATTCAAATATTAAGAAACACAAAAACAATTCATACATAACAATATAGCAACTAAAAAATATAAACAATTTAAATCTTAAAACATAAAAAGAAAATATAAATTCAATAATACAAAATAAAAAAAATCATAAATTTAAAGTTTAAAAAAAATATTTTTTAATCATTAAAAAAAAAAAAAAAAAAAAAAGACATGTGCGGGGCTGGTATGGGGGAAAATTGTCAACATGTTAAACTCCATCCCCGCCTCATTATCTATACAGGGCGGGTAAAACCCATCCATTAAGGACAAGTAAGACAAGCACTTGCAAGAACCGATTTAAATTGCCATCCTTATTTAAATTGCTTTGTGGTTGATTCCATGAACTTCGTTTCACATACATTGCCATGTGACAAACCTTCCGCTTATCACTATGTAGTTAGGCAACGGCTCTAAGCATGGCAAAAGTAAAATTGTAATAAAATTTCATAAAAATAAAATTTTATTATCTATGATGTCCATTCTAAGATTACTTTAATCTCTCATATTAAAATTAAATCAAATTAAAAATTAAATTATATTTGATTTGAGATTTAGGATAAAAAAGTAAATTAAGTTATATGAAAATAAGCATCCTGACAGCTAGCCTTTAAAGATTAGAGGCATCCTCCAATTTTGCTCTTGACCTATTTACAAATTAAAAAGCATAAAAGACTTTGCCTTGATTCATTTCCCATCAATCGTGTATTTAAACAATCACATGCTTCAAAATAAGTGATATGAGGAGAAATGAATACATCTAAACGCATGAGTTTTTGAGTTTTGAATTTTGACCTATCAGCGAAGGCTATGCGGAATTGGTCAAGAGATTACCATTCTAATGGAGCCTATCAAGCCAATGTTGGCAAAAAGTGCATCGTAAGCTAGTGGGGAAGTAAAGACTAAAAAAGCGTGTAGATTGAAATTTGAGTAGTTCTTTGCAGAGATACTACTAGAAAATCCAAAATAGAAAAAAAGAAAATAATAATAATGCAATGACTTCATTACAACCACATGCTTTTCTCAATTGAAGAGAGCCTCCCTATCTTTCTTATCCTAAGCAAACCAAAACCAAGAAATTTTTTGAAAATAGAATCATTTTTTCATCCACAAAAGCATTGAGTAGGACAGGACATAAACGAAAAAGAAAAAAAGAGAAGCTAGCGTATTTTGTAGAATTTAGCCACAACGCGGCAAAACAAACCACCCATTACTTATCAGACCGACAGATATGGTCGAAAATTTGATAATATTTAGTTCATAATTTTTTTTCTTTTTTCTTTTTTTTTTTTTTCTTTTTTCACTAACAATGGTCCATAATTTCTTTCTATCACCTGCTTGGGGACAATATTTAAGGTCTGTTTTTTTTTTTTTTTTTTTTTTGGGGGTAGGGATCTTGACTCCAAGCAAGATTTTTTTTTTTATTTTTGGAGAGTTTCTCCATATTTCTTATACAACCACAGAGATTTTACTAGTTAAGCTAACTGAAATCCATACTTTACGCATACAAAGGAGAGGGAAAGGGGTTCTAACACAAAGGCACACCACAACTCCATTCAAAAGGCATAGTAACTTTTATGGCTTGTTTGGAAGTTTAGAGAGGGAGAAGAGTAGAGGGGAGTAGAGGGGAGGGGAGTAGTGGGGAGAAGAGTAGAGTCTCCATCTTGTTTGGATGTTTTTAAAATTAGTAAGGGGGAAGGGAGTAATTAGCCATTCCCTTTATGTAATTTTGTTAATATAATAAGGGTAAATTAGGTAATTTACTTAGTCAATAGTTTATGTACTCTACTCTCCCTCCAAATCTCTCCAATTTGGGGGAATTAAAAATGGGGGGCTAGAGGGAGTTGAAACCCCTCCAAACCCCTCCCCCTCCTTCCTTAAAAAACTTCCAAACTAGGTAATTAGATTACTCTCCCTTCCTCTACTCTACTCCCCCTCCTTTTTTAAACATCCAAACAGGCCATTAAGGAAGAGTGGGGCAAGTTATACTACATACAACACACTCTCTTAAGCAATATGAGATAATTACCCATTCTTTTTTTTTTTTTAGAAGTAAACACACACACAAAGGAGAGGGAAAGGAGACTCTCAGCCGAATATGATACATAAAGCAACATAGAATATTTTACATAGCAAAATTAATTATTATCTAGAATTAATAATATAAGGGGCCTTCAAGAGAAACCTGAGTGTTACATATAGATATTATTTGCTGCTCTCTAAAGATTTTAATCATTCAAAAACATGCTTTATGGCTTGTTTGGAAGTTTAGAGAGGGAGGAGAGTAGAGGGGAGTAGAGGGGAGGGGAGTAGTGGGGAGGAGAGTAGAGGAAAATGATTCCCCTCCATCTTGTTTGGATGTTTTTAAAATTAGTAAGGGGGAAGGGAGTAATTAGCCCTTCCCCTTGTGTAATTTTGTTAATATAATAAGGATAAATTAGGTAATTTACTTGGTCAATAGTTTATGTACTCTACACTCTCTTCAAATCTCTCCAATTTGGGGGAATTAAAAATAGGGGGCTAGAGGGAGTTGAAACCCCTCCAAACCCCTCCCCCTCCTTCTTTAAAAAACTTCCAAACAAGGTAATTAGATTACTCTCCCTCCCTCTACTCTACTCCCCCTCCTTTTTTAAACATCCAAACAGGCCATTAAGGGCCACTCCCACCCACTTTATACAAGTGGATAGTTAAACTCGGTAAGATATTATTTGCAGCAGTGAATTCAAAATGTCAAGGGGTTTGCATCATTCAAGATATTTCATGTTCTCTGAATATTATGTCGGTCTAACCGTGTAAGGACTAATGCTTTATTTGTCTAGTGCTAGACAAATATGGTAACCAATAATACGGACCATACGGTTGAGATAGCATCTCATAATAATGATAAATTCTTAAGCTCCATTCTAAATTGAAATTAAGATTAAAGATGAGGGAATGGAAATGAAAATCATAATATTGCATAAGAAATAGGTTCCTTCAATAGCCAATTTTGTAATTTTTCTTCTCTTTTGGCTTGTTCTTTACAAGAAGGAAACTTAGGGAAATAATAAAGCAATTAAAGATGAAACTTCTAAGCAAAATCTTCTATAAAAAATATTTTAAAAAATAGAAATAAATCCTATAAATTTTCATTTTGATAAGAACGAGTGTAGTAATAACCACGTATTATGAAAATGACTTTAATTGAAAAGGGTACCTGACTAAATTTGATTTTTTTTTTTTGAACTTTTTCCCTTTCAAACTAGAGCCCACCAACATTGTCTCCTTCAGAAGTCTAGTGAGTCATGAGTTTCTTTTTATAAATATACACACACCGACCTTCAATTCATTCATTCCCACATCCCTCTTTTCCTTCTTTCACTCCTCAAAAAACCAAGAAGAAAAAAGATGACTCTAACATTACGTTCTTCAACTTCTTTTATTAATCTTAGAGACACCAAGTTCCTGAATACTCCTGTGGAGTTCTTTGACACAATTTGCTTTGCACAAATTAAGCCATCAAGGGGTATCCGAGTGAAGAATTCAATGAAGCAAGAAGCACAGGTATTGAGCACAGAAGGGTGCAGAAATGAGAAGCGAGAGAAGCTTCATGCACTCTCTGGTGTTCATCATAATAATAATAAAGATGATTCAAGGGTGCCTGTGTTTGTGATGCTACCACTTGACACAGTAACACATGGAGGGCACTTGAACAAGCCACGAGCAATGAATGCTAGTTTGATGGCCTTGAAAAGTGCAGGAGTTGAAGGAGTAATGGTCGATGCTTGGTGGGGTTTGGTGGAGAAAGATGGACCTCTCAAGTACAACTGGGAAGGCTATGCTGAGCTTGTGCAGATGGTTCAAAGGCATGGCTTGAAGCTTCAAGTTGTTATGTCTTTTCATCAGTGTGGAGGAAATGTTGGAGACTCTTGCAGGTATATATTTTTCCCACTTCAATTGATTTTCATATTATTTGGATTCCATATTTCATGCAATACAATTTCATATCTCGAATTCCTCACTTGTAAAGTCCAATAAATTTGTGTTAGTCTAGTTGAATCTTACCTTTTCAATACTAAAGTTGGGTTACTTAACGGCGGAGTCAGAAATTTATATATAATTTTTTTTTATTTTTATAAAATGTAAAATAGTATTGTGCATTCTTTTGATGGCTTTTTCTTTTTACTTGAAATGCCCTAATATATTGATAAGTGAACTAAATTATGAAACAAAGTTTAATTTTATTGGGCATAAAAAAAACTTAGGGGGTCAAAAAAAAAATTTTTAAGAGTACAAAATGTTTATTATCCAAAAAAAAGGGATAGGCTAAAATGATAAAGTTATTTAAAATTTTTTAAATTATTTAAAATATTTTTAAAAAATTTAATTTTTAAAAAAATTTTGGAGCGCCCAGGCCCCCCTCAGTCCCTTAATAGCTACGCCACTGCTTCCCAATTTACACGTAATGGGTATTGGTTTAATTAATCATTACTTCTTTGAGACCTTAGTTAAAAAATTTAACATTCACTTTTTTTCTTGAATTTTCAGTATTCCATTGCCCCCATGGGTGCTGGAAGAAACCAGCAGGAACCCTGACCTTGTGTACACAGACAGATCAGGAAGGAGGAATCCCGAGTACATATCCTTGGGTTGTGATTCACTGCCTGTTCTAGGAGGAAGAACACCCGTTCAGGTCTACTCCGACTACATGAGGAGCTTCCGCGACAGATTTAGCGAATACTTGGGCGAGGTTATTGTGGTAAGCATCCATCTACAAACATATAAACACATGTTGCCCTACTAATTATTGTGGAAATAGTGAATTAGACAGTAAAGGGAAGGAAAAATATCGACATCTTTGTGAAATTGTTCCACCAGAACATACCAAATAAGAACCTCTACCTTTCTTTTTACTCATTTAGTACATATTAAAGCAAAATCAGTCTACCCAAAAAAAAAAAAAGGGTTTCCAGATTTTGACTGATATATCATACTCAGCACATAAATAGATACCCAATCACATACACACACACGGCTGCTAATCATTTTCTGGTTACAGCCGAAAAGTACTCAATAAAATAAATTGGGAAACTTATAGTTTAACAGTGAACACTGTTACAAGTCTTTTCTGTGGTCTTGACTCTTGACAGAATCTGTTTACCAAAAGCCTCAGTTCTTTTCCCATTAAAGTGATACTTAAAAAATAATCAAACATATATAAATAATTCTTGTAACTCAGACATACTTAAAAAAGATTTAGTTCATAGGATAAGAACGGAGCATACCTGAACGGTATATACCACAGGAGGGGAAAAAAAGAATCAGAAAGAAGTTGAGTACAAAGCAACTAATTAAACTTCTCCGCATGTAATCATTCACAAAATTAAGCTCTGATCCATCCAGATGGTGGACTACCAACATGTATAATTAATATACCATATAATTTTTGCATAATCATAGTCCTATTTTCCAACTGTGCAAGTAAAGAAATTATTCCTTCAGAACTTAAATTGAAGTTCTTTTGCAGGAAATCCAAGTGGGATTGGGTCCTTGTGGAGAGCTCAGATATCCATCTTATCCAGAAAGCAATGCAACTTGGAGGTTTCCTGGAATTGGTGAATTCCAAAGCTATGACAAGGTAGTTGTTGCAAACTTAGACTGATTAAAAACTTAAATTAAAATTAAAGGTAGAACCTAAAAACACCCCAAAAATTTTAGAAGTAAGGCTTTGTTATTATTGTTGTTGGTGGTGGGCTATTGTTGTTGGTGGTGGGCCTAAATGGCCCATATATTAAATAGCCATGATTGATGAATGTCTCTTTGTGATCACCAACTGCTAACATATTACTCAAAGAAGAAAGTTTGATTATAAACTTGGTTGTGGCCATTAACTACAACTCTTACTAAAAAATTAGCATTTTTATATATTTTGAAAACTTAACCATTGAATTGCAAGTTTTTTATATTTATGACAAATTTCATACTTATGTTAGTTACTATTTAATTCATAAATTTATTTTTTATACATAATTTTATATTATAAAAACTTGAAATTTAAAATTTTTTATTGATCACATAACTATTGATTTTTGATCTTCTAGAAATTTTGCAAATACAAAAGATATATGAAGAAAATGTAATCTAATGGTGGATTTGTCAAAATTCACCTTTAATAAAAAATATATTGAGTGGAGTCGTAGTTTGTAGCCAAACTTTCTTCCCAATCAAAACATCAACATATCTAAGATAATAGAGAATTTGAGATTATATCTTTTTTCTCAAACAAGCTTCTATGTCATACAGTATATGAGAGCTTCTCTAGCAGCAACAGCAGAGGCAGTCGGGAAGAAAGACTGGGGAATAAGTGGACCCCATGATGCAGGCCAATACAATCAATTTCCTGAAGATACTGGATTTTTCCGCAGGGAAGGAACATGGAGCACTGAGTATGGGAAATTCTTCCTAGAGTGGTATTCTGGAAAGCTAATACAACACGGTGATATAATCCTTGCTGCCGCAGAAGGATTGTTTCAGGGAACTGGCGCAAAACTTTCTGGGAAAGTTGCTGGAATTCACTGGCATTATAGAACAAGGTCCCATGCAGCCGAATTAACCGCGGGATACTACAACACTAGACATCATGATGGTTATCTTCCAATAGCACGAATGCTAGCCAAACATAGAGTTATACTTAACTTCACTTGCATGGAAATGAAAGATGGAGAACAGCCTCAACATGCAAATTGTTCACCAGAAGGGCTGGTTCGGCAAGTAAAGATGGCAACAAGAGATGCTGGAGTAGAACTTGCTGGGGAGAATGCTCTGGAGAGGTATGATGCAAGTGCATATGGACAAGTTTTGACAACGAGTAGGTCAGATTCTGGAAATGGATTGAGCGCATTTACGTATTTAAGAATGAATAAGAGGTTGTTTGAAGAGCAGAATTGGCGGCAGCTTGTTCAGTTTGTAAAAAGCATGTCAGATGGTGGTCGAAACACAAAGCTTGCTGAGTCCGACTCCCGTGGGACTAACATTTACGTTGGATTCATCAAAGAGAAGAATGTGAAGAATATTAAAGAGCTTGCTCTTGTTTAAAAAGCATATGTTGCATGTTTATTTGTAAAAATACAGAGTGTTTATAATGTAGAGAAAAAGGGAAAAATAGGGGGAAAATCATGATATATAGGCACTATAACTTTAGTCTCATATGCTTAAATTTGAGATTGTTAAACAAGAATAGCACCACCGTATCGATATCTCCATTGTCATGAATGGAGAATTAAATTTTTATTAGATAATTTCTCCAAATCCAGTGTATCACATCTGGAATTTCTGAATTTGTTCACCAAGGGATTTTAGTATGAACCTTGGAGTAGAAGTTATGTGTTACAGAGTGTACTATTAAATATATTGTTTCTTTAAATTCTGAGCGCTTAATTTAAAGGCAAACAGAATCTTGTAAAAAATTTCTCATTTCCATATGTATGGTTATTAGGTGATATACGCATACATTACAGAGTTCTAATCTGATGGGGAAAAAGGGGTGACAGGCAGGGACGGACCCAGAGGGGGGGGCCAAGGGGGCCCGGGCCCCCCCTGGGCCCAAATTTTTTTTTTTTTAGAATGTTAAATTTTTTAAAAAACAAGAAAGTAAGGGGCTTGGCCCCCCTTGATTTTTAGCCCAGCCCCCCCCCCCCCCCCCCCCCCCACCATCTCTATCCCAAAAAAATAAAAATAAAAAGACTTGAGCCCCTTCCAAATTTGTAAAACCCAGCTAGCCAGCCCGCTGACCACATGTAAAACTCAGTAGTTCAAAACTCACATGCTAGCCCACATGTTAAAAAATAAAAAATAAATAAAAAAAAAAGAAAAATGGTAAGTTAAAAAATGTAATCATAGAAAAAGGCCAGCCCACATTGAAAATGATATAGCTTCAACATTTAGTTTAGATTTAATTATAGATGATTTTAAAGATTTGAAAGAGCGTCGAGTTATTAAGAAATAATAGTATTTCGTGTCTTTTGTTTTTTTTTTTTTTGTAGATGATTGTATCTTAATATATTAAGAAACAATGATTTTTGAGTATTTGTTTTGGTTGATAGTTTATTAATCCTATATGAATGCATATTTGAAAAAAAAAGTTTCGCTTATCTTCGGCCCCCCCTGGCTTGAAATCCTGGGTCCGTCCTTGGTGACAGGGGCAGGTCCCCATCTCCCACATGCTTTCCCCAATCCAAAGCTCGCCCCTCTCTCCTCTCTAATGTATATCTCACCTCCCAAATCCCCCTTCCCTTTTTTCAATTTGAGATGAGCAATATCAGATGCCCACCTCTGTCAAATTCTGAGGAAGTTCAGCGAGTAATAGATATGAATAAGAGAACAACAAAAGAAATAAAGAATTACATCTTACACACATCGTATGAAACCACAGCTGCCCTTCATGAATCCTGTATACTGCTCATAGTCTATCCGTAGCCTAAAAGTAAGTTGAGAAATATGTATTTTACCTATGGGTACTTTTAGGAAGTATTGTAAAAGTAGATTTTCAAAATCTGTGGTCAAGGCCAATGAGCTCTATCTCAACTAACACCTCTTCCCTTTACAAGTGCTATGTGCAAGGTGAGGTCGGGGTTCATGACCCATTGAATGTGTGTGTAACTTACTAAAAAAAAAAAAAACAATAATCCATGTGCATAGACAAAAAATAATGTAATGAAAATCCTTGTGCCAAACAAAAAAAAATAATGTGATGAAGAAGGTTGTTGGCGGCTTAAATAGCATATCACTCATATATTAACATATTTCTAAAAAAGACTCTTTTTCTTATTAAATTTTGCATATGAGCTTAGACACTTGTAAGACACCCAAATAGTGTAGGTAAAAGCACAAGGCATAGTTAAGCAAGCGATGATTGAAGTGAAGCGCACATTTAAAAATAATAATTTTATAAAAAAAAAATATTAATGGGCAATACATCAATCAAATTATCATATAAATTGAAATGAAACATTTTCTATAATTCATATATCATTTATATAAGCCATACTGTCGCAATTTTAACACAAATTGCAAGTCAAGTCATTTTTTATTTCTAGGATCGCTAGATATGAGTACTTCTATGTAATATCCTTTCTTAAATCTCCAGTAGCCATAATGCCCTATGACTAATTACTAATATTAGTTAATAATTTAACCACTTAGTGACTAAATCTAGAAGAATTAGTCAATATAAGTCTAAGACTGCTAAATTAACTAAACAATTACCACAATATTCAAAAGAAAATAAAATAAAATAAGAAGAAGAAGAAGAAGTTGGGTGGTTTACTATTCTGGGGAGAAAAAACCAAGAAAAATTACAAATAAAACTAGAGAGGAGGGGTATCAGAAAGTTACACTCAAAATATATTTTTTGTTAAGTAAATTACACTAAAAAATGCTAAATCAATGGTTTATATCAATAATGTTAAGATCCTAGAGTTTTAATTTTTTTTCTTTTTCTTTTTTAAGTTCAAATAACGCGCTTTGAGCTTTTTGAAGAAGTGCAAAAAAGCGCCTAAAGCGTGCTTCTTTGAAGGCTCCTCTCTTCAAAGCCTCTCGGAAAAAAGTGCTAGAGCCTCAGGGTTTTGTGCTTAAAGCGCGTTTTTACCAACACTGCACCCAAAGACCATTAACCTACTCAATAGTTTAACCAATGACCATATGGATAGAAACGCAACACAGTTAAGTCATTTTCCCCAATATGATTGTAAACATTTATCATAAATTCAATGTTAGGCCATAAAGTAAAAAAATTATACAATTATACAATTAAATTTAAAGAAAACTTTAAATTAACTCAACGTTGGGCCATAGTCTCTACAATCAACAACAATTAGGTAATTGGTGAAAAAGCATAGGCATGTATTGTTTCGAACATTTCTTAGGGGAGGAAAATCACTCATTAAAATAGTTACTAAATCTTGCCAGTAGAAGATGTGCACCCACAAAGTGAGGTTAACACATCAAGGTTTTAGAATTATCATCTCCTGTGAAATGCAACCCTCAAGGATAACATAAGCAAACATGAATATACCCTTCTAAGGATCGCTCAGGGATTGTTTACACCAAATGTCTTGAGTACCTAAAACAATTGACGGTTGACTAAATCCCGCTTTAAGTTTGAAATTCCTTCTTTCCATCCTCTTGATGCTGGGACATTCACCAAGCACCTGAATATGCCAAGAGTCAAACAGCTCTTAAGAGGTTTGAATAAAAATGATTAATGATAATTGGAATCAACAAACCATGCAACAAACTTCTTGTGGACCTCAATGCTTTCAATATAAGTGCATATAGAAAAATAATGCATTACAGGACTATCAGAATAAATAAAAAATACACTATTGTAATTAGATGCGAGAGGAATATTAAAGCAAGATAAAAATTTCCATAAAGTACACATAATTGATAATTCATCACCCTTAGGTGGTTACAATAAATTAATCTGTCTTAACTACAAAAATATAAATCTTATCTTATCATTTGTGTTCAAGACATAAGTAAACATCCAGACTTTCAAGTTTCAACCATTAGATCCTTTCAAAGCATCTTGATTTGTAATTTATCAAAGATCCTAACCTCAAAACTCTATGATCTCACATAAATCTTGAGATGCCAGTATAGCATGACTATGTCGCCACCAACATTGCCACAACCACAAACAAACTCTCAACTAAAGAGAAATTTCATTCTTAAAAGTTTTGCTCCCAAGAAAAACAACTCCCTTCTCATTAAACTTAGGACCTTCCTGTTATTTTTAAGGAAGTTGAAACTCAATCCTTTTGGGATAGCATTGAACTAAACAAACAAAAATGTGACGAACAAAGTAGCAAAGCATGAATTTCTGCAATGGGTCAATGTCAACAGTTATATTACAAGCTGCTAAACCCAAAGGAAAATCTATTCAATAAATTATGCAAATCACTAATTAATACTTTTGAAATGTGATGGCTGATTTACAATCACATTTGTTTTCATAACATTACTTTCACATCTCACAAAAACCCATCCTGCCTAAATATAGCTCTCATGCATTATGAAAATCAAGAATACCCATTATAATGTTTACTTGTAAAACACAACCAGAGAAAAGCAATCAATCACTATTTTTTTTTTCTTTTCTTTTGTGAAACTAATTAGCTGATGTTTTTATCACATTCAAACCCAAAAGAGAGAAGGAATTAATTAGTTACCAATTAAGACTGAGGAGGCGAAGAAGCTGAATCGGAATTTCCACGGCGAAGACTTTCAATCAATTCGCCAAGCTCTTTGCGAGAGGATTCTCGGCCGAACATGAAACCGTACCTGAGAGAGAATTGAGTGAGTGAGTGAGAGATTTGGGAAGAAAGTAAGGGATTTGAAAATACCAGAAGGAAATGGCAGAGAAGGCGCCGGCGGTGGCGATTGTCTGAATCAGAGTGAAGCTCTTCTCCATTTTTTTTTTTTTTTCACTTTACAATTCGGACTTTACCAAACAAAACACTAAAATGACAGTGAGAGAGCAGAGAGGTTGCTGGTATATGTGGGTTTCCAAGGGTTTTACAGTCCTAAGTTCTAATCTAACAACAAGAGCAACAAGATTTCCAAAATTTTGTCAAAGTGAAGATTGGGAAATTTTTTTTTTTCTCAAAATTGCTATCGGTATCAGCACTCAGCAGTTATCTTACAAAATGTTTTCACACAAAAAAAAAATATATATATAAACAAAATATTTCAATAACGATTAATACGGTATAGTGTTTCGGATTTGTTTCGGATTTTATATAATAATAATAATAATAATAATGTCTAACCTAACACGGTAATCCTTAACTAGTAGTGATGATAATCATTCTTATGTACAATGTTGAAAATGATGATTACGATGAATTATATGATCTCGTCGTTACTTGATAACAATAAGTTAGTGATTTATTATATTAAATATATTGATAAACAATCAAGTAGAGATTCTATACAAATTGGCAATATATGATTAATGGATTGTTTGACAGGTAACAAAATGAAATGTCACCAAATGTTTAGAATGAAGTTATATGCTGTCCTTCAATTGTGTAATGTTTTACAACAAATACATGGGCTTCAACACACAAGGCATGTTAGATTTGAAGAGTCAATAGGTATATATTAAGTATTATACCTATTAAGTATTTGTTTGATGATACTTGGAAAAGAAACATGTAACAATTTTTTTTTTTTTTTTAATGGAACAGAGCATGTAACATATTGGTTTAAGAAATATTCCAACATTCTTGTGAAACTATATATTTAGACATTTTCGTAAAGTTTTGAAATGCCTTAACATAATGTCAATGGATATCCTCAAGTCTTCTAACCCTACATTTTGTGTTATTCAAAGACATACAAAAATATCCATTGTACATATCACATTTTTAAGTATTCATTTCATACATTCTAATTTGCTTCTAATATTTGTTAGGATTATTTTCTAAGTAACTAAAATTTATATTATATTTTAGGATTGTATTGGTGTCATTGATGGTACACATATCCAAGTTATTTTTGAAGAGGACAAGAAAACTTCATATTATATATAATAGAAATGGTGTGTCCTCTTTCAATGTAATGGCAGTATGTGATTTTGATTTACTTTTCACATTTGTTATGGTTGGATTAGGAAGGTGCAACACATGATACACGTATTTTCTTAGATGCTATTTGTCGATAATCTGTCAACTTTCCAAAACCACCACCAGATATATAATATTTTATATATATATATATATATATGTATGTATGAAGGATATTATTTATGCACATCTTATATGTTATTTATTTCTTTTACTAGGAAAATATTGTTTAGTTGATACTGGATACTCCTAAAGGAAATGATGTTTGCTACCTTATAAGAGACAGAGGTACCATTTTTCAAATTTTCGACGAGCTAGTCAAGGAAATCACCTAAAAGAGAGGTTTAACTATGTTCACTCATCATTTAAAAATGTGATTGAGCGAACCTTTGGAATGTGGAAGAATAGATAGAAAATGTTGAATCTAATGTCATCTTATGACATTAGGGACAAAAGAAACATTATAGTTGCTATTTGTGTTTTGCATAGTTCTATTAGAAAACATGATAGGGAGGATGAGGGATTTAACTAGGATGAGCATGACATGGACAAACCAAGAAGCAATAGTAGTGAAGAAGGTAGTAGCAGTTAGGAAAATGTTGAGAATATACAAGATGAATAGATGATATTTGTTCGTGACAAGATAGCTCTATCCATTTCTGGGTTGTAAATAATATTCTCATTATTTCTATTTTGGACAAATTTTAATGTTTTGGATAAGAACTTTTTTATTATTATAATGGATTGTCTAGTATTAATATTGTTGGTAATAAACATTTTAGTATAATTATTTTCTTGATCATTTTAATATCTTTCTCTTGATATATATATTATAATTTGAGAAACTTCTCTCCATGAATTTCAACAATGACAACATCATTACTGATATATATATATATATATATATATTTATTTATTTATTTATGAACATTATTGTCATTATTATTAATGCAATTGTTAACCTTGATTACATATTTTCAATAATAATTAAAAAAAAACACCAATTATGGAAAAATTTACAAAATGACTTTTTTTTTTTTAATACAAGATAACCTTAACAAAATAGTTATGTAAATTTTTGGAATTTATGCCCAAAACAACCATTTTAAAAATAGTTTATCCAAACACTTAATGTGACTTTAGAAATAGAAAACGCACATTTTCACATTTTTACCAAACACTTGTCTATGGTTATTAAAATGCACATTTTAAAACAATTTTTCCAAACAAACCCATAATATAGTTAGCTTTCTAATAATAATAATAATATTATTATTATTATAAAAAAAATTGACCTCACCTTAAGTACATCGAGAGAGAGAGAAAGAGGAGCAATTTGGCTTGGGTGGGCAACAAGAAGAGGAGTAGGAGGGAAGAGGCAACCAATGAGAAAGAAAAATCATTAGCTAGATTTCTTAACATCGACTCGCCAATGCTTCCACTCACTACTAGTCAATTTCTCATCGCCTCCGTTTTTTTGGATTTAAGTGTGATGCTAGTCCGATATGTATTTACTGACCAAAATCCAAGATTTTTCTTCGTTACAACCAAAATGGCCTAATATGGACTAATATTCGGAGTGGCGTGAAACAAACCGATCAATAGGAGTTCATGGGATTTTTTTTTTTTTTTTTGTAAATTATTGCTTGTATAATTTTAAAGATTCAATAAAAAAAAATGGTTTTTTTTTTTTTTTTTGCTCGATGTAAAAATGGTGTTGAATATCTTAATCTATAAATATACTAGAATCTATTTATTTATAAATATATCATAAGAGCATCCCCATCCAATAGTGTAAAACATCTTAAACTCTAAAATAGAATCATATTCATCAAATTACACAAAAACACCCTTTACACTCAAACATGCATCTCTCTTCAAAATTTACAAAAATTGTAGTTATTCTAAACATTTGAAAATCCTCTCTCTCTCTCTCTCTCTCTCTCTCTCTCTCTCTCTGATGTTGGAAGGCCATTGATCATCGGTGATTTGAATTTGATCTTGCCTCGATTGGGTTAAGTCATGACAACATTGAGTTAGATCATGGCGACACTGAAGTAAATGACCACAATATCGATTGCTTGCCTTTATACTATTAAACTTCACCCATTAGTTTAGGAGGAGTTAGAATTAACCTCCTCCCCCCCCCCCCCCCCTCCTCCCTCCCCACCCAAAAGAAGAAGTTAGGTATACTAAAAAATACATTCATGTAGCCCAAATGGATTAAACGTGCCGCCTATTAGTCCAGCTAGTACTATGATGCCACATGGTCACCATAAAATTTGGTATCTTATGCATCAAATGTATGGAGAGCCTCTCTCATTAACATGTGACTCACATGTTAGTGAGAGGGGTGCTCCATATGTCCGATGTATATGAAAATGTTTCGAAACAAATGTAGTTTCTTTTATTGTAAATGCGACTAGTCAAATGATATATCTAAGTGTTTTATAGTGTGAAGAATTTTTTTTTTTTTTTGGATAGAGTGTAAGCACTAAAATTGGATAATTTTATATTTTCAAAGATTTGATTGCTAATAAACTATGGAAATAAAATTAGAAAATTACTTAAGCGCTAGAGAGCAAATTCGTTTTTATTTTATTTTGTTTAACAAAATAATAGATTAATAGGGTGATTTGTGACCTTTTTTTTGAAAGAAAAGTCAAAGATTTTTTATATTATTTGGCCAAAAAATCGTCGTGTTAAATTATAATCCTCTTTTCAATTTACAAGTTTAAATAAGATTAAGGACAAACAAGCCTAACAACCGACCTTAGCTCAGTTGGTAGAAGCATGGGACTGTAGTAGGAAAAATCCTGAAAGCTATCCCGGGGTCGCTGATTCGAATCCGGCAGGTCGGTACTGCTTCTTGGAGGCTTTAAATATACATGGTTCATAATCTGGAGTTGCCTACGTCCCAATGGCATTGGCCCATCATGTATGAACATCAATTCTTCATTTATTAAGCTTACTTCCATGCATGAAGCGTGAAGGAACAGTAACAAGAGTGCACATAGTCTAATTAAGCCTCCTCAATGGACAAACAGTTCATGACCTCACAATCCTCTCATTTTCTCCCCATTCATATATTGCAAAGAAGTTCACAATCTAGCTCTTACCTGCTGATGGTTTTTGATGCAGTTAATCAAACGGCCAGACCTTGAATCCACAGATATATTTGCAATGAAGATGAAAAATAATATGGAGTGAGCTATCAGATGTCAGAATGTGCTTTTTCTGATGCTTAAGTTAGCAAAGGTAATGGATATGTTCTGGTTTTTTGGAGTAATGGTTAAGATTTTTTCTGTGCATGCCTTAGCTATTGTAGGGGGTGTCTCGTTTAACAGTAAATCACCTACAAGGCTACAATCACACATTCTTCTAAATACCTACAACCACACATTCTTCTGAACACCTATAACCACTCATTTCTCTATAAAAGGAAGAAAGACCATTTGGAAAAGGGTCTCTCTCTCTCTCAATCCAAATCTCTTCCCTTGTCCTACTCTCTTTCACTCTCTAAACCTCTCTCATATTGTCTAACTATCTTAGCCATTAGAGCCTCCACAATCAACCCCAAGGTTGGTCATGGAGGATATAAGTTTCTCTTTAGTATTTCGGGTTCACAAGTCCTTGGTCACAACTTGGTCTAAGAAGGAACTTACTGTCGTCCAGTATGGTGCCAATCTTTATTCATGTAGGACTTAGGTAGTGTCTAGTTTCAGCAGAGCTTCCTTCAATTAATAAATTTATTGTAGAAAAATCAATTCCAATTTAGACCTAGATACCAATGCGACTCTTATATAGTCTTTGGAATCAAATTTCTTTTTTTAGATGCAATTGAGATTCAAACTAGGGAAAAATTCTTGACGACAAGGTAAAGTCAATCCCGCAATTCTTGAGATTGGCTTGGTTCTTTCCTTAGCTCAATCTCGGTCCCTCCCATGGTTGAGTAGAGGAGCTTGACCGAGCTTGAGGTGTCTCATCACTGAAATATCCATCAGTGAGCCAGATTAACTACAATAAAGAGCCTTGTTTAATGCCCCCTATAGTCATCCAAGTATAAAAAGTAGTAAATTTTTTAAAAAGGGCTGAGTTTAATAACTCATTTTTGCCAAAAGCACGTCCACTTAGAATGCATTGGAGTAGAATTGCCCTTTCCTCAACGGTATAAACTATAGATTCCATAAACTTTATAAACCACGTCTCTTTTAACAAAAGGAGAAGCTGCCCGGGGCAAGGGGATTGTATTCAGCTTACCAGTGAAAAAAATATATCCCACCAGTTTAAAAGTATATAAAATGGAGATTTATATTGCATTTTAACTAAGAAGAATTCTCATAGTTCCATACAACAAAATTCACTAAAGAGATTTACAACCATTCCACAGACCAATCTATACACCTTTCATCCATGCCTGAATTTGAAATAGAGCCGCAAAAAGTATAGGGGAGCAAGGACCAGGGCTTTGCTTAGGTGAGTCAAGTTGTATCCATCAAATCTTCCAGACCCACAGACGTCTACACAGTATTTAGAACCTAGACAGAAATAGAATAGCACCAAGTATAAGCTCACTTTTAACCTACTGAAAGTTTAAGATAACTCCTCAGCAAAAAAGTTTTCAGATTCTTTCGCTCTCTTAAGATCACAAACTTCTCTTAATAACCCTATCTGGGTTTCCGCTGGAAAAACTTAGATCCAGATGACTCAGAACTTCTACTCCCAGAAGCGATTCCCTCTTCAGAAACTTGTATTGCTTCCTTCAATCTCTCTACTATTTGACTCATTGTTGGCCGATCCTTGGCATTCTTGTTTAGGCAGCTATCAGCCAGTTTAGCAATTTTCCGAGCTGCAGCAATAGAATACTGGTTTCTAAGTCGTGGATCAATTATCATGCTGAACCTATTAGTATCAGCTGGGAACTGTTTCACCCATTCTAGAAGCTTCTGCTCCATTGCTGGACGGTTTCTTTCCAAGACTCGCCTGCCTGTGAGGATCTCATACAGTACAACACCAAAACTCCATATATCACTCTGGATTGTGAGGTGACCTGTATCAACATACTCCGGGGCAGCATATCCATATGTCCCAACCACCTGATAACAAAACAATAGAAAAATAAAGTAATTATGGGCATGACAAGTAGCAACTTAGAAGTCATGTTTTAGAATATGATCAAGCAACCCCATGCTTCTCATTACTTAATTTAGATAAGATAAGCTGACTTCTGAATTGAAGAGCCAAGAGGCACTTGGCAACCATAAATTCAGACCAGCTCACTATGGCTTGGTCTAAGTACCTAATGAATTCTACCAAACGAACATATAGATTTGCAGCATGTTGCAAAAGAGACAAAATGCAAATCAGGTTTTGCTTGGCCGATTTAGTACATCATGTAGTTCATAAAAGTCTTTAAGAGTCCATTTAGATCATTTGAGCATCATTTATTAAAGCAATTTGTTCAAGGGGTGCTTGTGCATTGAATGACCCAATTTAGTGGACTGAGCCACCACTTTCCTAAAAGCAATTAAAGGAATATTTTATACAGTATTTACGCCGGTTCATACAATTAGCCACTTGTACAGCCTATAAGCCATGACATACTTACCGCCGTAGATACATGAGTATGGTCCCCCTGTGGGCCTTCCCTAGCAAGTCCAAAGTCTGAGAGCTTTGCCTTAAAGTCCTCATCCAAGAGCACATTTGAGGATTTGAAGTCCCGATAGATAACCTTTTCAATCAGAGAGAACAAAAATGATTCAATAAAATTACAGATTAAAATGTTTCCTTTAAATTAATAAAAAATTATTAAAACAAAACCAGTTAGGATATCATCTACTGAATTTTAAATTTGGCATGCAGGGAGGGAGGGGATTTA
The DNA here is from genome assembly GCA_023736055.1 of Quercus glauca. Classification (NCBI taxonomy): domain Eukaryota; kingdom Viridiplantae; phylum Streptophyta; class Magnoliopsida; order Fagales; family Fagaceae; genus Quercus; species Quercus glauca. The sequence continues at coordinate 34,757,420 of CM043326.1, read as the reverse complement.
CTGTTAGACGTTAGGAATATTAAAAGGTGAAAATGGACTTCAAGGCTTTCAAAGAGACTTGGACCAAAGTTTAAGGTATCACCATCATACTAATTCTAGCAAGATAGCAAGCATCTTCTACTGCCTTTGGCTATTTAAGGCCATCATAACCAATGGTGAGTATTTCTTTCACCAGAATGCCATTAAATCATACAGCATCAGTGTATGTGTTTTTCAATTGATCTACTCCCTCCATCCCATTTTGTTGGCCCTTTTTAGAAAATCCAACTTTTTAAGACAACATCATTTAATGTACTGACTTTTAAGTGAAAAGTATACGAGTTTCCAAAATTATCCACATTAATTTAAACTTGAGTGAAAGAGGGGTAGTAACTTTTTTGTAAAGAAAAGAATAAATTAGGAAAGTGATCACTATTGCGTTCATTGACTTTTCAAAGAGGACTACATTTCAATACATCCCAAAACGGAATATAGTTGACCAACAAAATGGGACAAAGAGAGTAATATCTTCCCTACCTTGGAAGCTGTTAGAGTAGGAATGTAGACACAAAGCATTGAGGTATCTATAACTTCCCCACCAGAACCTACCCCCTAACCTACAGTAGCTAGGTAGGGAAGTACAATTAATCCTTGTTCATCATGTTAGGATCACCAAAAAAATCATGAAATGATGAGGCATCACTTTGGTACCATCTTTTCATGAAAATGGTTTTCCACCAGAGGATGAAGTTGTGCCTTTAGATGTTATACATATTAGAATGATATAATTCCTTTCACATGACACAATAAAAATGTGCCCCAATAAATAAAAACATTCCAATAGACATTATTTACGAAGATAACTGGCTGAATCTACCAGAAAATTAGCTCTATCAAGTTTTCACTAATGAAGACTGAGCCTCATGAACATTCTATATTATATTCCTAAATTTCACTAAAGGTTAGGGATGATTAAATAAATTTGGAGAAGGTAACCTCTTTATAGAGTCATTGATTGATGAGTTATTTTAAGAGATAAGTAATTAATTATAATTTTTCTTTAAAAAAAGAAAAAGAAAAAAAAGATATGCAATCATGATCAATGAGTTATTCCATGATTCAACCTAAAAGGGAGGTGAAAAATAAAAATCAAAAGCAATCTTATATGCCTTTCGGGTGTTATTATATTGACATTTCCCTGTGCACTAGAATTACCATAGATGGAAAAATTTGGACCATCCTTACATTATGTAATTACCTTATCTTAATCAGAAGTTCACATCAACATTCAATTGGTGGGATTGTAAAGAATGGTCTAGTATTGAACTGAACACTTTGAATAGATTCATTCATTTAAAAAAAAAAAAAAAAAAACCGACAGGGATACCTACTAAATGACTAAAAGACACCTTAATTGGGATATATTTCTGGTGCTGAGCAATCAATACTTACAAGCACAAGCTAGGAATAGTATTAAAAAAAAAGTTTATATTATTATTTTTATTTTTTTATAAATGGATAAACTCATTGAAACATAACCAAGACTAGCAAGTTGGAGTTAGGTCTGCTAAGTCATAAATAATGTTGGAGTGAAGTTGGAGTTAAGTCTTCAAAAACATTAATGAGTGATACACTGATGTCAACAGAATGAAGGTGAATTGTACCTGGACTTCCAGTCCCCCATGTAGGTAAGCCAATCCTTCAGCTGATCCAAGGATAATATCTAATCTTCTTTTCCAAGGCAGAGTGGGCAGTGCCCTGTTGAAAAGATGATCTTCTAGGCTCTTGTTAGGCATGAACTCGTACACCAGTAAGCGTTGGATCCCTCTTTCTCCATCAACAGCACAGTATCCTAGAAGTTTCACAAGATGTTGGTGATTGACAACGCCAAGAAATTGAACTTCAGCAAGCCATTGTTTGTGACCCTATAAACACAAGACACTAACATAAGAAACAGATATTACTCTATGTAACTTTGCAAGTTATACCTAATTAGAAACTAGAAAGAAGAAAAGATCATGATGAACAAATAACAAGAAGATGATAAAAAACAAAACTAGGATATTCAATTAAGACCTGAACAACAAGTGCTAATGCTACAAATAAAAGGATCATGTTTAAAGAGATCTCAGGGTTTGGAAATGAGGATATCTAGGGGTTTATGCTTTCCTTTTCTATACAATTATGGTGGAATGGTGGATCATGTATGTCATTAAGTGAATGGAACTACAGAAAATTAAATGGTTCAGCATCTAACCATAGAGAAATGGCTTACCAGCTCAAGTCAAGAATGTCATTTAGGATCACACTAGCAGTGTATGCATTAGTGAGTTTAAATTCCATTTATTATTTCTAATGTTGCACCCCCCTCCCCCACACCAACAACATTTTACAAAATGGATTTGTGCTTTTCAAGAACTACAGGCAACATAACAAATGATTTCCTTCACATGTCATCCATACACAACCATACCCCTTGTTATCTACATGAATGATGAATCTACATCATTTTCCCCTTTTTAGGATGACTGCAAATCACATCATTAGCTTCCTATTGAAGGTAGCTGAAAATATAACTCAGAAAACCACATAAAAATTTCAATAGTACTGGTGTAAAAAGAAACTCATCCAGGTTATCACTTTGCTTTATTTTCATGAATCTCATCTCTCAGCAGGCATTCTGTACTATTATTACAATGTTGTTGTTTTTTGGGGGAAAAAAAACCAGAGGAATAAAGCTCTATAATCCATGGTCCAAAGAAAGAAATACCATTCAATTGCTTCTTTAAAGTAGAATCACAAATCAAACTTTTAAACCAAACATCAAGATTTGTTAAAATTCTGGAAGCTTCAACTCACCTATTGTGACTAATATGACCAAGTAAGATCAACGGAAGTCAAGAACAATCAAGAATGGCCAACAACACATTATATAACTCAATTAGAAATGCAACCTAGCAATTGTTGTTCATCACTGATTCAGCTAGGGGCAGTTAGAATAGATTACAGAATTTGGCTTCTTTACTCTTGTTCAAAGAATTTTGCTTCTTTACTGCCACTGAATTCTGTTATTAACACTAACCTACTAGCTCATTAACAATACCATCCATTAAGACATTCCAACATTATTTCACAGTTATAGTTTAATTAGTATGCCACATTTGGTTTTTAACACCGGCTTTCCAACCGTTTTCACAAAACATTATCTGCTTTAAATTGACTTAAGATTCGGGAATCATAACACTTATTCACTTTATTTAGGAAAAGAAAGCTCAATAGGCCATACAATCTCTTACCCTAGATACATAATGTCACATGCCACATCTATTAGTTAATTAAAGTTGAAATTCTTTTTGGCAAAAGGTCTAAAGATGTTATAAACTGATTCCACATTCTTAAATCATCCACAATGCAATTTATTTAACACAAAAAAAGTAAAAAGCAATTGCAATAACAAGGAAATAAAGTTAATGAAGCAAGTACCTGCAAGCCTTTGGTGTTAAGCTTTTTTATGGCAACAACAGTTGGCTCACCCCGACCATCTGGAGGCTTAATTGTACCTTTATACACACTTCCAAAACCACCTTCTCCAATCTTTAGCAATCTATTGAAGCCATTTGTGGCTTCCCTCAGCTCTTGAAAACTGAAAACTCTCAAATTGTGCTCCTTTTCTTTGTACAATTCTGGTATGCTCCTAGGAGATGGTAATGAACTCGATGACTTGCTTGCACGCGTTACAGCCGAAGTATCTGATTTATTTTGATTATGCAGCTCTGGGGCTGAATTTGATCCTCTCTTGTTCTTTGATTTGTCCTTGAAGAAGAAACACTTCATTTTTTTTTTTTTTGGGTTTAATCTTTTGGTATCAAACTCCAAAATTCAATTTCTTGTAGTGATTCTCAATCTAACCCTCCTCTTAGTTTATCTCAAAATGAATGGTGTCAGCATCAAAATTCAACCATTAGAGATCTATTTCTGAGAGAAAGAGAGAGACATAAAAAGCTACAAATAAAGACTGGAGTTGATGGAAGGAAGAGAAGAAAAAGGAAACCCAGGTGAAAGAAAAAAAGAAGAAGAAGAAAACAAGGAAAACTCAAAGAAAGCACAGTACAGTAATGGACCCCAGGAGCGAAACAATAGGTTTATGGGAAAAATAATGGAAACCCAGATGCCAAAAGAATGAGAAGAAGATAATTATAAAGACAAGTATGCAAAAGAAAGAAATTCCACACGATAATTGGAAGTTTGGAACGCAAGGTGTGAAAAGCTAGACAGAAAGCTAGATAAGGATTGAATTGTAAGATGAAACAGACAATAGATGTTTAAATGTAAACAGCACTACATTGGAATGGGAATTGAACTTTGAAAAGTAATGTTGAAGCTAAATTAGCTAATAAGGAAAAGTTATATGAGAACAAAATCCTAAAGGCGACAGAGAAAGGGTGTCGTGTATGAAACGGAAAAATACAACTAATGAAAGTGACGCAACGATGACCAGATTTCCACACAGAGGCAAAGACCAAGAAGACCTTTTCTCAATGTGTGTCTCTCTCCTCGTTTTCATTGAACTTTTGGTACTAGGTTCTCTTAAACATAGCGCGTTTGGTACTATGGTTTTGGGTTTTGGTCTGCACTGGCTCCTTGACCTGTGGACCATCCATTTCTTCAAAGATTTACCTTGAAAAAATTCATAAGAAGAAGACAGCTAGCAAAGCTGAAAAGTAGTGTACTATTGAAAAAGTAGCACCAGTAAAAAGGAATTCTCTTTTAATAAAAATTTAGAAGCGTCAATTTTTTATGTCATAATTATGATATAAGTATAACCATAAAGAAAAAATTGTGAGTTTAAGTAAAAATTATATATAATTAGTTATAATCTAACTTATATAGATGTGAAAAAAGTATAATAAAGAGTGTCATCCTAAAATTACTCTAACAATTATCTAGAAAATTTAGCAACAACCAAAAAAAAGTAGAACTGTTAAAAAGGAAACAACATCTTTTCTAGTAAATTTACCAAAAACAAAAAAAAGTAGTACTAGTAAAAAGGAAACAACATTTTAGCAGTAAATTTAGCAACAACATAAAAAAGTAGTACTAGTAAAAAAGAAAAGGTTCCGACCCACCAGGAAGTGAGAACTGAGAAAAGAAACGAAAAGAAAAGACCACGTTCCATGTACCCGGTTTTGATTTTGAGTTTTGACAAGTTGTCTTTAAAAAGTTTAGCATGTGGCTTGGGACAGATTGGAAGTTGGAACCACGTATGTAAATCCCATCATCTAATATCGTATCCCAAATTTGCATTTTCGTTAATAGGTTGGTGACACATGCATGCAGTAAATGCTCTATTTCTCTCTCTCTCTCTCTCTCTCTCTCTCTCTCTCTCTGCCGTGTTGGACGGGAGTCACGGAAATGAATATAATTTTTCTCCAAATTAGAGAGAGCCCTCTAATCTACGTACCAAGTTTTTCTCCAAACCGAATTAGAAGATATTGTACTTTGCTCATATTTGTTTCTTGACCATGTCCAAAGAGTCTTCATGGGGAGTGTTTAATTAGAATTGGCTTACCATGTTGAATAATAGGTTGGGGTTGCAGGGGGTAGTTAATGGACCCTGTGGTACGGTACATTAATATTTTGAAGAGTTTGTACTATGTAAGATTATGCTATATAAAATTATTGTAACGCTAATTTCTCATATAGTGGATTGATATCTGCTTGCTTTCATGAGTATATATAGGCATATTATTAAACCACGTAAAATCTTTGTGTTGATTTCTCTCTTCTATCTTCTTTAATCTTGTGTTGACTACTTAACATTTCACAACAGAATAAAGGAACCTCCTTCAATCTATTAGGTTAAGTTTGGATGGAAGGAAAAGAAAAAGGGATGGAAGAGAAGAAAAATAATTTTTTTGGTTGGAGAGAAAATTGAGGAAGAAAAAGGAAAATGGAGGGAATGAAATTCTATGTGGCCCAACATTTTTATTTCCTTCCAAATTGGGAGTAAATGATAAAGAAGAGAGAGTTGTACATGAAGAGCTCATATATGGTGTCGATTAAATATCATATTTCTCATTTCTTGTGTTCTACTTTATACTCTATCAATCACATATGGCAATTAGTGGAATTTAAGAAGAACACAAAAATAGAACAAAAAATCTCTATTCATTTGGTGTCATGCGTAACAATGATGCGTGTGTGTGTATACCCCCTCAAAAAAAAAAAAAATGTGTGTGTGTGTATATATATATATATATATATATTATCTACCTTTCAAACTAAACAGTAAGGAAGAAGAAAAGCTATTCTCTCATTTCCCTTTCCTTTCTTATAGTATATTAAATTATATGACTAATTAAATCATCTAATAAGTCTCATGATTATTAAATACATTAAGTGATTAAAGGTACATGAAAATACCTAAATGTACGAGTATATGTCACTAATAATTCAAGAATGGCATAGAGTTAGCTTGATTTGTTTATATGTTGATAAATTTTAATTGAATAAAAAAAATTGAAATATCCAATAAATTATAAACAATAATATAGGCATGAGAGAAATATATATATATATATATATATATAAAAGAGGATTTCCTTTTTTCCAACTGGATTTTTATGTGTTTCAAAAATACTCTTATTAATGAAAGGTAACTTCATTTAGAAATAGGGTCATAAATGTTAAATAACAAATTTCATTTTGAATTCATAAAGAGAATTCCTAAAATTTAGAATTTTTTTCCATTCATGTTCAAAAAAAAAAAATTACAGTTACTGTTTATTTCTAAAGTATATTATTTTTATTTGTTTGAAAAAAAAATATATGTTTCTAAATTATAATAGATGTAAATTATTATCCTTTACTCTAAAAAATAGAAGAGTATCTAAGCATGCGTATGAGCACGTGCTCATTAGAGAGAGATATAATATATATATATATATATATATATATATATATATATGCGTGTAACGTATATTCCCATGTGATGCACTCTATCTTTATTTTGTAGTGAGACGAATCTATTGTATGATTATAAAGTGATATAGAACGCATGTAAAGAATAATTTAAGAACGAAAATAACAAAAGAAGAAAAGAGGGAGAACTACCACTAATTAAATATTTTAGAAGTAATCTAATGAGAGATGAGCCACATATATAAATCATTAGAATAAATAATATTTTTATGCATACCCATTAAAAAAAAATACAAATTTTCATAATTTAAAACGTAGTTTTGTATTGTTGCAATTCACTTCTGTTGCTCTCATGCATGGACTAGGATAAGGAGAACATTGAAATCAATCAATTTTTTAATCGAGTTAGTCAGTCTCCGCTGACAAATTCTTTTGAGTGTGAAGGACGATATGCAATCTGGTTTTTAGGCCCACTTTGTGTTTATATTATTATACAGCTCTTGCGCACACAAATTCATGGAAACGAGAGACAAAATCGTATCGGAATGGATATGTTCTTTTGCATAATAGCGGTTCAACGATAATAGTTTGTATCATTGTGTTCACACTACCAAAATTTTTATTCAAAGGGTCAATGTCCAATGTAGGGGTGGAAAGTTGAAGCAATATTAATATTGTCTCCTGTTTTAATCACTTTGGGTGTTGGCCTATTCAAAATATATTATAAACTATAGTAAGGCAAAGCTCCCAATGAAAATTTTTTGACCCAGCAGGCAATGGTGGAGTAAAAAATTATTTTCTTAGGAGAAAGCTAAATATATCTAGAACTTAAGGTGTTTGAAATTTGGATGGATGAGAAAGAGAGGAGAGTAGGACAAGGAAAGAGTTTGAGGTTTTGGAGAGGTGAGATACCTCTCCAAACTCCTCATTTTAAATTCTCTCAAATTGGATGAAGTTGAAACAAGGATTCCACTTATATTAGCATTTTATAAATTATAAATTTTACCCTTAGATGTCATTTTGACTATATTTGTTTAATGAAAATTCTATGATTTTTATATTAAAAATTGAATAAAAGAGAGGTACATTAGCCAATTTGTCTGACATTATTATTATTATTATTGGTTCATCAAAAAAAAGTAAGACATTATTTTTTTCTTCTAATATTAATTTTTAAAATATCCAGATAATGTTTAAGACATTCAAATAAGGGGAATGAATAACTAGCTTAATGGTTTATTTGGATTGAGAGAAAGGAAGGGAGAGTAGATAAAGTTGAGCAGGAATTAACCTATTGTGGATTCTATTTTAGTTATCATCATGAGCGGACGTCATAAATTAAAACTTTCTATATAAAAATAAAATTACATCCTTAATTTTGAATGCTTTTCCTTTAATTTGAAAACATGCATCATATATGGATTCATGGTAAATACTTTGCCCATATTTATTTATATTTTAAAGATTAAACTTTTTAGACTAATTCTATTTTCCGTATAAAAGCTAAAAAGTATGTGAAGTGAGAAAGTCTTTTAAATTATGGGTAGTAATCAATATTCTTAAAACATTTAAAATTTAGACATTTTTGTAATAAAAACAATGTGAAATTAACAAGCAAGAAAACACTGAGTAATAGACGGCAAAGGATATACTTGTGTCCAAACATATACAATAATAATATAAAAGAGAATATATCAATACAAAAAATCCTACCATCTAAAGAAATTTTAAACAAAGAGAAAAATTATATACACAACAATTTTTATGACAGTTTTCACAATAAATAAGTTGGTAAATTTTTATTCACTTTCATGTGAGTGCTCCACAAATATCACTTTATTATTTACCGTTAATAATTTTCCACCTTAACAAAATATAAAATATATTGTGAAAATTCTTGTGATCCAGTGTTGCTAAACAAAATAATAGGTCACAAACAAAATAGTAATCTTCTCCAATGTACATACATGTATGAAATTGAAAATAAAAAATTAATGGCAAAAAAAAAAAGATAGAAAATACGAAGATAAATCTCTCTCTCTCTGTGGCAAACACATGGTCTTAGACTCTTATAGTCCAACCTTACTTTTTGGAATTCAATTGATTGTAAAAGGTAAACTATGCTTTTTATTCAAATTTTTATTCAATCTTCTTTAAGTTATTGCTTTTTCTACAATGTCTTTTGAGACAAATGTTTACCCACCATTTGTTTTAAAGAGACCTGTAAATACCACCGCACACCCTTGATGCGACAATCACTTCACAAGTCTAAGTGCTTGTGGGGTGTAGGGGGAAAGAGCCGGAATTTAAGTCTCTAAGAGGGAGTTTCACACACATATACACTTAGATTAGGTTAGAGTAGAAATTTTATCTTGTAAAAAAAAAGACACTTGTTTAGGACCACAAATTTTAGTGCTCATTTTTCCATAATTATCGTATTCCATAGATTGTGACTATCCTGTACTTTAATATGGAATTTATATAGTATTAAAAAATTATAAATAAACAAAATCGTTATTTCTAAATACATTAAGATACAATCACCTATCAACAAAGACAAAAATAAAACAAAAAATGTTTTTTTTTTAATACTAGATTGGATAGGATTTTTTTTTTTTTGGTTAAAGTTAGAGCATTCACAGTGGTGGTGCTAAAAATTTTAATTTTTAGCACCTTAAAAAGCTATTTTATCTGTTTTACCACCTCACATTACAATACACTCAATATCAAATATTCTATTCTTTTTATCACTTTATTTAAAATAATATAAACAACTCATTAAAATAATAAAGGAAGAGAGAGAATTTGAGTTTTTCAATTAAAGAAAGAGATATCATTTTAATAAAATATTGTATTTTATTTTTAACAACTTGCTATAGTCAACTAATATTTATACCAGTTTACTGTAATTGCAAAAAATTTAACTTCAGCTTCTCTTATAACACATGATTTTTTGTAGTAAAATAGTTTTTTTTGCTAAAATACAATCACCATTGTGAATGTCTTTATTATTTCTATTACGTTTTTTGGTTTGATAGTTACTGTTTGGGTTAGAATAGTTAAGCTGATTGGAGAAAAAAAGCCTAAGATTTTAGAAGGAGCCCAACTACAAAAATAAAATATATAATAACTATAAATATATATATATATATATATATATATTGAAAAAAATAAACTGGAACTAGGGGGCCCAGCCCTCACTTGAGTCCGTCCCTGATATGAATCAACCATTTATTATAATAGTCGTGGTAAATAGTGTGAGAAAGGGTATGGTGGTAGAATTTTGTGTGTGGCTTTAGGCCGAGAGGCCACCAGCTTTAATGCACTAATTATATAAAAGTGGCAAAAAATAATAAAAATTGTGTGAAATGTCTTTTGACTCTTTTTGATATTTTATTCACGGTTGACATATAGAAAATTCCAAAAGGGGCTATTAAAGTAAAGTAATATATTACTTACATTTTAATAGGATAAATCAAAGGATTTCCACCAACACTCTTAGATTATATGAAAACAATGTCATTTTTTACTAGGGAAAACTCTAAAGGTGCCTATTACGAAATTTATAATACAGTAAATGGAAGTCAAATTACGCCAAAGAGCTTTAGACTTAATTTGGCAACTTCCGGTATTTTTAAGGGAGAAGTCATGAAAATTATTTTTGTGGGGCCCTACAATTACAGTAGGCCCTACTACGCTAATCACATTCGGCCCACTACATAGGGCCCAAGGCCCGCGCCGATGATAATGCTGAGACCGAGGACAAATGGGAGAGAACCCAGGACGTCCAAGGCCCGCGCCGAGGATGACCTGTCCTCGGCACACCGACCTCATTAAAGGGGAAAATATCCCATATTCTTTGAATATATCTCACCAACATTCTGACCGCTTTAATGACAAAGTGACCTGAAAGCCCAAGGCATCAATCACTTCAACTAGCATAAAGCCTGCAAAGGCGGCTTTGACCTAACATAAAGCCTGCAAAATACAGATGATGTGACAAACTCCTGTACACGACGATCAAATAATTGACAAGTGGATGGTCAAGATCAACGAAAATAAGACTATATAACTAGTAAGATTCTAGAGGGAGAGGGGGGATCCTCGGGAGAAGAAAAAAGAGATCCTCGGTCAGAGCCGAGGATCAATAAGCCTCACAAACACTTGGCCAAAATGACAACGGAGGGAGGATCTTTCTTACATAAACTTCTAAGTCCAGTTCGTATAGGGGGATCCGCCCCAAAAATTCGTTGATTGCCCGTTATATGCCTAGTCCTTCCTACCCATTCTCTACAAATTTTATTGTCTAGGGTCCATTACATTTTGAGCCCTTACAATTTTGATGATATATTTTTTAAAGAAATATTTATTTTGTAGACAAATTATACAATATTTTAGAATTTAATTAGTAGGTTTATTATGAATTTAATTAGTAGAATCTATTATGATGTGAGAGGAGAGAGTATAATTTTTTTTTTTTTTTGAGAAAAGAGGAGAGAGTATGTACATCACTATTATACGTTCGGAATATTATATATAATTACTCATATTGATCTAAAGACTTTAAATTTTAAACAAGATTATTCAAAAATAAAAATAGTATTACAATCATTAAATTCCAAAAGTAAGTATATATATATATATATATAAAACAAAGTCAATAACTTTTGGCAATCCTAATGGGATTTCTATTAACTCTCAAACTTCAAGAGTTGTTGAATAAGAAATGGGCTTCCATTAGCAGCAGTAGTGGTAGTTGGCACAAACAATATAATTTAAGCTAAATTATAGTTTTTAATTATTAATATAACAAACTCAAGCTTGTTCAACAACTATAAAATAAAATAAAATAAAGCTTGAACATGTAAACTAGTTGATTAACAAACTTAATTCTATCTTGTATTCAATATAAAATCTTTTGTATTTAAAAATCTTAAATTTTTAGTACTTGACTCGGCTCAGCTTATATATTACATCCTTAATTTTGAATGTTTTTCAAAAACATGCATCATGGATTCGTGGTAAATACTTTGCCCATGTTTACTTATATTTTAAAGATTAAATTTTTTAGACTAATTCTATTGCCCGTATTAAAAGTAAAGTGTATGAGAAGTGTGAAAGTATTTTAAATTATGGGTGTAAGGGCTCAAAATGTAATGGACCCCAAACAATAAAATTTGTAGAGAAATGGGTAGGAAAGACTAGGCATATAACGGGCAATCAACGAATTTTTGGGGCGGATCCCCCTATACAAACTGGACTTAGAAGTTTATGTAAGAAAGATCCTCCCTCCGTTGTCATTTTGGCCAAGTGTTTGTGAGGCTTATTGATCCTCGGCTCTGACCGAGGATCTCTTTTTTCTTCTCCGGAGGATCCCCCCTCTCCCTCTAGAATCTTACTAGTTATATAGTCTTATTTTCGTTGATCTTGACCATCCACTTGTCAATTATTTGATCGTCGTGTACAGGAGTTTGTCACATCATCTGTATTTTGCAGGCTTTATGTTAGGTCAAAGCCGCCTTTGCAGGCTTTATGCTAGTTGAAGTGATTGATGCCTTGGGCTTTCAGGTCACTTTGTCATTAAAGCGGTCAGAATGTTGGTGAGATATATTCAAAGAATATGGGATATTTTCCCCTTTAATGAGGTCGGCGTGCCGAGGACAGGTCATCCTCGGCGCGGGCCTTGGACGTCCTGGGTTCTCTCCCATTTGTCCTCGGCCTCAGCATTATCATCGGCGCGGGCCTTGGGCCCTATGTAGTGGGCCGAATGTGATTAGCGTAGTAGGGCCTACTGTAATTGTAGGGCCCACTGTAATTGTAGGGCCCCACAATAGCCCCTCAAAATTCTGCTGCACGTCCCCCAGGACGGGGAGGAGGATTTTGATTTCCTCGGCGTTTTTTCTTTTTTGTGCACGGGGTTTACCCGAGGACGGGTAGGTTTGGGTCGTTTATACCATAGCGCCCAGTTTCCCATGATTTTCGTCCCCGGTTGGGTTCATCATTTAGCGCCTAAGAGGTTTGGATTGTACTTAGTTTCGAACTCGTAGCTCATTCAGGCACCTCGGCGCGATCAGCGTTGGTATTGCCTCGTAATGACTGATTCCCATAGAGGTTTGGGTCTGCCGTTTGCACATGACCTTGATTTTTCTTAGCGTTTAGTTTTTTTGGGGAGACTTTCTTCCTGCTGACCTGAGGTCTTTGACCACGCAATGCTTTAAGCTTTATTTAGTGCTCGGTTTTCTCATTTTATGCTTGGTTTTCCCTGAGGCTTGGGTCCGAGGACCGTACAATGCCTTGGTTTTGCTTATCGTTTAGCTTTCATGATGACATGTTCTTCTTGCTGGAAGTATCGAGTTTCTCGATCTCATTTAGCTATCTGAAGTATCTGGTTTCCCCAGAGGCTTGGGTCCGAGGACCATGCAACGCCTTGGTTCTGTTCAGTACCTAGTTTTCTCTTTTAATAATCATCTGAAGTATCTAGTTTCCCCATGAGGCTTGGGTCCGAGGACCATGCAAGGCCTTGGTTCTGTCCAGTACCTAGTTTTCTCTTTTAATAATCATCTGAAGTATCTGGTTTCCCCATGAGGCTTGGGTCCGAGGACCATGCAAGGCCTTGGTTCTGTCCAGTACCTAGTTTTCTCTTTTAATCATCTGAAGTATCTGGTTTCCCCATGAGGCTTGGGTCTGAGGACCATGCAAGGCCTTGGTTCTGTCCAGTACCTAGTTTTCTCTTTTAATAATCATCTGAAGTATCTGGTTTCCCCATGAGGCTTGGGTCCGAGGACCATGCAAGGCCTTGGTTCTGTCCAGTACCTAGTTTTCTCTTTTAATAATCATTTATTTTATTTATGTATCCGTAGCCGTTTTAATTCTTGCCGCGTTTTACAATAAGCATTAAATAATTACAATTTTCAAGCTGAGTAATGATAATAGTAAATGCTGAAGTTGGTAGAGGATAAGACCTTGCCGTGTTTTGCCTCTTCGTTTGGTGGGATTCTTCAGATAACGAGGCGTCTTTTGGGTTGTCCGGGTGAGGCGTTCTGACGCTTCGGTGTCTTCCTGTTTAATGAGGCGTCCCCTCATTAATACTGACCGTGGATTGATGAGGATCTAACGGTTGGCAAGCCCCTTGGAAATTGGGGCGGCATCATTGTCTCCGGAAATCTCTCCCTGGGATTTAATGTGGATTGGCCTTCATCAATGTTCCTCTCACTATAAAAGGCGCTCCTAGGGCAACCTTCTCCCTTACACCTTACAAACATTCGTTCTGAACTTCTCCTATAAACACATCACCGAAAATTCTTTGAGGCGCCATCATCTGAGCCCCTTCGCATGAACTGGCCCTGGAAAAGGGCGCTCCTGAGAATGCACAGCCCCTATCCGGAGCCGAGGATGACACTCCGACCCTGGCCGCCGCGCTGGGACGGGTGTATAGGAGACCCGAAGGTTTTCCTTCTTTTCAACCTAATCAGGGGAGGAACCCTCCTCGCCGTCCGGAGGAGGATTCAGGAAGAACGTAACCACCTCCCCTTGGGTATGGGTCATTGACCCCCCAAGCCGGCTGCAGCGGGGGTGGGAGGGAAATCAGGCGGAACCCAGAAGTGGGGCCGTCCTGTGCCGCGACCCCTTCCACCTCCTCTGTAGCTCTTCTTCCCTCTAATCCTTCTTCTCTCTTCTCTTTTTGCTCCTCAACGAGCCTTCCTCTTTTCTTTTTCTCTCCTCTTGCTTATCATCCAGCCTTCTTTTCTGTCTTCTGTTCCTCTGCCAACTTTCTTTCTTTCTTTTCCTCCTCTCTTCCTTCACTTCTTTTCTACCTTTTGTTCTTCTGCCAACTTTACTTTTTACCCTTTGTTCTTCATCTCTTCTTCTACTCTCTTTTTCTATCTTTTGTTCTTCTGCCATTGTCGTCCAGCATTCGCCTTTTGTTCTTCTGCCAGCTTTGTCAAGCGTCCGCCAGCTTCGTCGAGCGTCTGCCCTTTGTAGTTAGCTCTAGAATAAGCCCCCTGGGCATTACTTGTAAAAGATGTAATCTTTTTTCATATATGAATAAAAGAAGTAGATTTATTTCATGTATTGTATATATATATATATATATATATTTTTTTTTTTGCACTTGTTTCTTGTTGTTGTAGACTTCCGGTTGAATATTGTTGCTAAGAGCTGTATGGATCTGCATCTTTTCTCGATTGATTTGTCGTTTTGTTTTCTTTACGTCGTGCCGCTAATGCGCAAGTCCTCCCCACAGACGGCGCCAATTGTAAGGGCTCAAAATGTAATGGACCCCAAACAATAAAATTTGTAGAGAAATGGGTAGGAAAGACTAGGCATATAACGGGCAATCAACGAATTTTTGGGGCGGATCCCCCTATACAAACTGGACTTAGAAGTTTATGTAAGAAAGATCCTCCCTCCGTTGTCATTTTGGCCAAGTGTTTGTGAGGCTTATTGATCCTCGGCTCTGACCGAGGATCTCTTTTTTCTTCTCCGGAGGATCCCCCCTCTCCCTCTAGAATCTTACTAGTTATATAGTCTTATTTTCGTTGATCTTGACCATCCACTTGTCAATTATTTGATTGTCGTGTATAGGAGTTTGTCACATCATCTGTATTTTGCAGGCTTTATGTTAGGTCAAAGCCGCCTTTGCAGGCTTTATGCTAGTTGAAGTGATTGATGCCTTGGGCTTTCAGGTCACTTTGTCATTAAAGCGGTCAGAATGTTGGTGAGATATATTCAAAGAATATGGGATATTTTCCCCTTTAATGAGGTCGGCGTGCTGAGGACAGGTCATCCTCGGCGCGGGCCTTGGACGTCCTGAGTTCTCTCCCATTTGTCCTCAGCCTCAGCATTATCATCGGCGCGGGCCTTGGGCCCTATGTAGTGGGCCGAATGTGATTAGCGTAGTAGGGCCTACTGTAATTGTAGGGCCCCACAATGGGTAGTAACAAATTCTTAAAACATTTAAAATTAAGATATTTTTGTAATAATAAAAAAAAAAAAAAAAGCAAAATTAACGAGCAAGAAAACACAGAGTAATAGTTTACCAAAAAAAAAAAAAAAAATTGTCCAAACATATACAATAATAATATAAAAGAGAAAATATCAATAAAAAAATTAAATCTTACTATCTAAAGAAATTTTAAACAAAGAGTAAAATTATATACACAACATTTTCCGTAACAATTAAATTAGCAAGTTTTTTTTGACTCTCATGTGAGTTTGCCACAAACACCACTTTATTATTTGCCATAAATAATTTTCCACCTTGACATATATGAAATATATTGTGAGAATTCTTTGTGACCCAGTGTTGCTAAAGAAAATAGCAGCTCACAAACAAAATAGTAATCTTCTCCAATTCACATACATGTATATGAAACTGAAAATGAAAAATTAATGGCAAAAAAAGATAGAAAAAATGAAGAAAAAATCTCTCTCTCTCTCTCTCTCTCTCTCTCTCTCTCTCTCTCTCTCTCTCTCTCTCTCTCTCTCTCTCTCTCTCTCTCTCTCTCCTCTCTCTCTCTCTCTCTCTCCAAACACAAGGTCTTAGAGTCCAACCCTACTTCTTGGAATTCAATTGATAGTAAAAGGTAAACTATGCTTTTTATTCTTCCTTAAGTTATTGCTTTTCTACCAAGTCTTTTGAGACAAATGTTTACCCACCACTTGTTTTAAGACACCTGTAAATTACCTACTACAAAAATGGATGTGCCTATAAATTATTTTAGGATCACAATTTTTACCACATATTTTTTCACAACTATTTTATATAGCAGATAATGACTTATTGTCCGTTACTTTCACATAAATCCACTATTTTTTTACCACTCAAAATTAACTATATAATAGTTGTGGCAAATTGTGTGGAAAAGAGTGTGGTCCTAGAATTTTTTTGTGTAGCTTTAGGACAAGAGGCCACCAGCTTTAATTCACTAATTATATAAAAGTGACAAAAAAGTTATAAAAAAAAAATTGTGTGAAATGATGTCTTTTTGACATTTTATTCATGGTTGACATAAAGAAAACTCCAAAAGGGGCTCTTTAAGTAAAGTAATATATTACTTATATTTTAATAGGATAAATCAAATGATTTCCACCAAGACTCTTTAGATTATATCATATGAAAACAATGCCATTCTTTACTAGGGAAAACTCTAAAGGTGCCTATTACAAAATTTATAATACAGTCAAAGGAATGAAGTCAAATTACGCTAAGATATCTAGAGTTAATTTGGCACCTTTTGGTATTTTTAAGGGAGATGTCATGAAAATTATCTTGATAATATATTTTTTTTTAAAGAAATATTTATTTTGAAGGGAAGTTATATAATATTTTAGAATTTAATTAATAAGCTTTATCATTAATTTAATTAGCGGAACCAGTTATAATGTTAGAAGAGAGAGTACATCATTATTATACTTTTGAAATATTATATATAATGACACATATTATTGAAGAATCTAAAGACTTTAAATTTTAAACAAGATTATTCAAAAATAAAATAATTCTATAATCATTAAATTTCAAAAGTATATGTGTGTATATATATATAACAAAGTCAATAACTTTTGGCAAACCTAAGATTTTAAAGTGAAAGGAAAGTTAAGATTATTGATGTATGAATAAAATTGTCACAACGGGTAAGGCCCACACAATACGTGGAATCCACATGTAGGACTTATGAGAATTCTTCTCTCGTGATGTGAAGGACCGCATGTTAGTGCTAGCATGTATATACACTCTTATTAATATTTAAGGTCCTTAACGATAACCTTTTGTCAATTTTCTTTAGTTGTCTACCCATTATTGGATGTTGCCTCTTCGCAATGCCTCCATAGGTTTTCTTGTCTTTCCTTTAGTCTTCTAAGTGAGATAAAAAATAAAATTTGGTGGATAAGCTGATCACGAGGTCTATGACACTACAAGAACTTCACCGAATTGAACGCAATTTCTAGTACTAATATAATAATATCAAGTGAAGAAATAACAATGTTCTTGCAGGGTATGGTTTGACTAACTTACCATCCTACTTCATATTGTGAATATTAAATGAAAACAATGCAAAAAAATAAGAACATATAATCTGTTAGTAATGTTGAAGCAATTTATTGAAAGAAAAAAAAAAAAGTTCAAAGTAAGAGAGTGATCTTCAAGTCTATGACCTACACTATTGTCTGTTAATGTTTTGAATACTCATTTAGGCCATGTTTCAATTTGTCAATTGAATCGAAATATTTTAGTAACAACCTATTTCAGCTTACCATTTTGGAGTTACAAACTTACAATTGAAACTTTATACTATATTACAAAATGTCTATACCTATGTTTACATCACATGGTATTATGAGTAAAGAAAAAATAAGGACATGCTTAATATCATCATTACATAATATAAGTACATAACATGTCATATATGAGTAAATAAAAAATGTATATTAATGAAGGAAAAAAACCATGTCATATGTGGTGTACACCCAAAAGCCACTATTTAATTAATCTCAATTCCTTATTTGAATTTGTTTATATAGTTGTCTTTTATTTTGGGCATATATGTTTGGTATGCTATAATAGATCATGTAATAAAATGCTATTCATTTGAAATAACTATTTAATTGTTTGGTTAGATTCCTCTCTAAAAAAAGATGTAAATCATGTAATAGTTCCTAAATAATTTTTTTTTTTTTTAAACAAGATAGAATTCTACTCTAGCCTAATCTAAGTGTATATATGTGTAAAGCTTCCTCTTAGAGACTAGAACCTCGGCCCTTACCCCTCACACCCCACAAGCATTTATACTTGTGGAATAACCACCACATCAAGGGTGCGTGGTGGTCTATTTATCTCTAAATGTAGTAGCTATTCCTTAATATTGTAAGACTAACTTAATTATTAAGTTTTAGTGTCCCATATGATAACATACATGTGATGTTAGAGGTTTAATAAGGATTTAACTACATATCATTAACTACTGGTTAATGAGCCTAACCCAGCTGGATATGTAGTTAAATGAACATTGAACACCCAAGGCAAATTAATGAGCCTAACCCAGCTAGTTAGACTCAGAAGAAGGAAAATAGCAATGAATGTAAATGTCACTTTTGTAATTTGTGCATAATAATTATAAATTACTTCCTCTGTCCTAGTTTGTTTGTTCTCTATTCTATTTTAGGATGTCCTAAAATATTGCCCTGTTTTTAGAAATAAAAATTATTAATTTACTAATGTTTCTATTATACCCCCTAGCTACTTTATTTTCAAAACTATTTGAAAAGAAAACTAACAAATATTTAAAAAATTAATCTAATTGGAGTACCTTTTTAGTTGCCTCATTAAGAATAACTCTTTAAAAAAAAAAGCTAATAAATTTATTTAAGGGTAGTTTTGTAAACTTATACATTTTTATAAGGTAGACAAGATAATAAATGATGTTCCCTTAAAAAGTTTGATTTTTCAAACATGACAAGCAAATTGGGACGGAAGGAATATTATTTTTCCAAAACTATAGACATATGGTTTTATTCCTAATTCACATCCAAAACTATTAATAGGAATAGTTATCCATTATGTCACATTTTATTTTTAGTAATATGAATTATTATTACTAAAATAATTATCATCCAGTGTACCAATCACATTCTTAGTCTTGCTTTATTTTCGTAATTTTAATTAAATTAACGTCATAAAAGGTTTTTATTTTTTATTTTTTACAATAGATGTAAAATTCAAAATAATTGGACCATTGATAGAGTTTACCTAGAGTAAAATTAACTTAATAATTGTGTATTTCTAGTCCAATGAGTACACTTTTATTATAAGTGACATAAGGAAAATGACATCAACTTGTCCCAATCACTTCTAAGACACAACTTATATATGTCATATGAAAGAAGATGACACAGAGTATCAATTGATATTTTGCTTTAAAGAACGATGAATGAAGTATGAACGCATGTTTTTCTAGAAAAAAAAATATATGAACACGTGTACTGAGATATTTAATGAAGATTGTCCAGTTGATTATCTCCCTAACACTAGAGATCGTAGAGACACAACCAATGCACTATGCGAAGCTTCACTCTCTCTCATGTAGACTAGTAGTCTAGAATATTGTCGAATCTAATTAAAATTTTCTTAACCAAAAGATAAGTTTCAATATTATACACATGATACATAGTATTGAGATATATAATCAATACATAATATTGATATGAAACATGCACAATGATAATTCAATTTTAATTAAAAGGTCCAAAACATAAGTTTTTAGTACCAAACCCATTATTTTATTTGGATGAATTACACCTCTCTCTCTCTCTCTCTCTCTCTATTTTTATTTTAAAGATTTTACAAAATGACACTTCTCTTAAATTATAGACAAACTGCTTTTAAAGTTTGTATAAATGTAACAAATTAATTCATACTATTTCACTTCTTGTTTTTTCTTTTTTAAACAAAATATTCCTTTAAAAAATTCTTACTCATTTATATAAATCTCAATCGGAGAATTGTCATTTCCTCCATAACCTGAAGGGAGAATTGTCCTGAATTTAGTTATACTTTTTAAATATATATATATAGAGAGAGAGAGAGAGAGTATTCCATTAATGAAATTAGGTATCCACTTATTTATCATATCTATACAAATTTCAAGTCATTTAGTTTATAGTTTGAGAAAAGATAATGTCATCTATAGGTTTAGAGAGATGGTCAATTTGTAAGGAAGAATCCAGCCCTATTGCTGAACTTTGGGCGCTAAGAGATGGTCTCATAATGTGCAACAATCTTAATATTCAGTCCTTTATTGTTGAGATGGATGTTTCTATGATTATTAATATGCTTTGTAATGACAATGCTCGGTCTAGATCCTTATCCCCTTTAGTTGATGATTGCAGAATTCTTCTCAACAGGATCCCACTGCACAGAGTTCAACACTGTTATAAGGAAGCGAATAAATGCGCCGATGCTTTGGCGAAGACGGGAGCAGATCACTGTACAGATTTTGTTTATTTTGATAATCCCCCTCCCCTCCGTGTATTTTGAATCAAATCAGGCAGGATGCCTTAGAAACTTTGTATTGCAAGCGTAGTTGTAGCTGTTCTGCTATGCCTTAGTTTTTTTTTTCTTTTTCTTTTATTTTCTTTTATTGTATTCCACGTTACCAAAAAAAATAAATGATGTACTTTTTTTAAATTTTTTTAAGGCGCACTAGAAAATTGTCTAATCTGATTAGACTTTTCTTAACCAAAACATAAGGATAACATAACAGAAGGAAACTCCCCCAGCAAGATCTAAAAATTGATTTGTTGGTGTGAAGTGCGAACACAAAAGGCTACTAACATTTTCTTCTCCACGTGTGGCTTCACTAATACGAAATATATATGCATTAATGACGGAGGAGAAAGCAAACATTAAGAGTTTATTTGGTACATGTATTTAAATATATGTTTTTAATTTTTAAATAACATTATATGCATTTTCACATATTTTTTTATATTCACGTATTTTCAAAAAAATTCAAAATTATTATTTAAACACACGTATTAAACGGGCTTAAACATTTTTAATTCCCTCAATCGTTGCTAATCTATTTGACCTTGGCCTTTCCCTGTTTTTTTTGTGGGTCTCATTTTAATTTAACTATGATTACTTAACAATGGCAATATGGCATAATTACTAGGACTGCTCCTAAATACAATTTGAGATTTCGGTTTAAGATCTCCAATGCAATAATTAGGATATCCCTTTGACTCAAGTTGTAAATTTGTAGCAATAATTCAATGACAAATTTATAAGAGCATTCACATCAGTATTTCTATTTTACACGTCCAATTTTACATTAAAAACCTACTTTTTCTATTTTACACTACTACTTTTACAAAACACCCACATCAACTCATTTATTTTACAAGCTATTGCAATAAAATATTCATTCCTTTCACTTTTTTTATTATTTCTCTCACCTCACTCTTTAATATATGCGCGTTCCCTCACCTCACACTTTTTCATTTTTGCTGAACACCTCTCTCTCTCTCTCTCTCTCTGTCTCTCTTCTGCCTTCTCTCACAATTTCTCAAAAACAAAAACCCAGCCACTTCTCGGCGACCCACTTCTCGGCGACCGGCGACCCACCCAGCGACCGGCGACCCACCCAGCGACCCGCGAAGAAGTTCACGGCGACCCACCCAGCGACTAGCGACCCACGAAGAAAACCCAGCGAACCGAAGTTCACGGCGACCCACGAGCTGAGCTCTGACGACCCGCGAACCGAGCTCCGGCGACCCACGGTCAGACGAGCACCGATCGGACAGCTCCACTTCTCAAACAAAACCCAACTCTATACCCGATCTCCAGCAAAACCCAATCTCCAACAAGCACCGATCTGATCTCCGAGCAAGCACCGGTCAGATCTCCGAGCACCGATCTCCAGCGTGGGTTTGTCTGTGTTCTTTGTGTGTGGCTGTGTTTGTGTTTGTGTGCATCTGATGAGGAGAAGAAGATGAGGAGGTGAGGTAGTTGGGCACGGAGAGAAGAGAGAGAAAAATTGGTGCGAATTTATATTAATAAAATAATAAATACATGTGCTACAGTAACCGTGTATATATTCACGGTTACTGTAGCTCATGGATAAATATAGATGATTATAGCAGACTTTGGAAGCACTGATGTGGAGCAATTTTGATATAAAATGTGTAAAAATGGTAGTTATTTGTATTATACATGATTTTCCATGTACTGATGGGAATGCTCTAAGAGACTGTTTTGCTGTTCATGCATAATCATGTACCTTTTGGATGCCATGGAATATCAGTTTGATGAAATGTCCAAAATGATCACTGTATCAGTCATATGCCTTCTTGATTTCTGGGTCATTGCGTTAAGTCGTTCGGAGTGCCATGATTGTCGTCACCCAACACATTAAATCTGTTACCAAACCCTCTGTTCCGAATGTAATAAATATGCACCCCTTTTTCCATCTCCTCAGTAGGGACCTCAATCCCCGTGCCATGATTGTCCCCACCTAAAAGATAAAATTCTTATTAAACCCATAGTATTGACAATCTGATCGACCGGTCAAATTGGATTGGAATTCAGAATAGTATTAGACTATTAGAGCATTAGCATTAGGAGAATAGTATTAGACTATTAGATGCTAATGTCATATCTAAGAGCTTTTTAGCATAAATACACCAAATAGCCACTACATCAGGAAACTTCAAAAGGAAGTATTGCAAAAATATTTAGAATTGTGCTACAGTACAATTCTAAAGGTAGAATTGTACTGTAGCACAATTCTAAAACTTATAATATTTTTTTATTCCCCATTTTTTGACTTTCGCTTCTCTCTCACTTTGTTTCTGTTCTCATTCCTCTCTCCACAACTCTCTCTCATCAAATTTCTCTCTCCACAACAGTGTCTCTTTCTCTCATCACATCTCTCTCTCACGGTGGACTATTCTGGCGTGGGTCATGGGTCCGGCGTGGAGGTGAGACTGGGAAGTCAGATCGGCGTGGTATGGTGGTGATTTTTGGGTATTTTTGGGTACGTTTTCTGGGTTCATGGGTATATTCTGGCATGGGTCGTGGGTCCGGCGTGGAGGTGAGACCGGGAAGTCAGATCAGCGTGGTATGGTGGCGATTTCTAGGTATTTTTGGGTACATTTTCTGGGTTAATGGGTATGTGGCGGAGTGGTATGGTGATTTGCAGCGACGTGTTCATGGGTTTCCGGTGTGGTTTGCAGCGGCGAGATCGGTTTGTAGTTAGGTTTGTGTAAATTTTGACTTGATTTTTTTTTTTGTGGGTCATCTTTTGGATTTGGAATTTGCTATTGGTTTGATTTGATTTTGGGATAAATTTTTTTTGTGGGTTCATGGTGGTGGAGTTGGGGGTTGCCGTGACCGTGGCTGTGGTTGTTGATGGGTTGATCGGTGCTGATGGGTTTTTGGTGCCGTGGCTGTGGTTGTTAATGGGTTGATCGGCGGCGTGGGTTTCTGATCGGTGGCTTGAGTTGATCGGTGGCTTAGGTTTTTGGTGCCATGCCTGTGGTTGTTGATGGCTTATGTGTTGCTAGAGGTTGAGGGAGAAGCAGAGGAAAAAAAAAAAAAAAAGACTGTTGGAAAGCCCAGGACATAGGAGGCTGAAAAAAATGACAGTTGAAAGAAATAATAAAGAAAGTTTAAAAAATAATATTTTAATAAAAATAGAGTTTTGGGATGTGGAGGTATTGTAAAATTGGATGGTATAATAGAATTGTGGGATTTTAGAATTGTAAAATAGAATAGCATTAGCATTTCCCAATGCTAATGCTCTTAGCAGTTAGCATAACAATTTCGCAAAAAAACTTTTTTTTTTATGAACAATTTCGCAAAAAAAAAAAAAAAAAAAAAAACTTACTTAGTAAATTGATATTGGTTTTTATTTAGATCCACTATTAACATCTGTTTTTTTACTTATTATTAACAACTTACTATTTAAATTATGTGGTGAAAAATGTTGCATCTACAGCTTTATTCTAGTATTAATTGGGAACCAATCATTAATTTTTTTTTTATTTAAAAAATCTGAAAATCAAAACTTTCACTGAAATAAGTGGAACCATTATCAGAGCTATTGATCCGACGAGCCGATCTCTAGTTTGAATGGTGGAGGTGGTACTTAGGATGTTGATTAACAATGTTGCAAGAATTGTAGAGTCATCGTTGAACTCTCTCTTTCTCTTTCTCTCTCCACCACCTTAGGTTCTGATCTATAATCGCCATTCACTTTGCTCAATGGTCTCTAGTGCAACTTCACCATCTCTAAAGAATAAAGTTTAGCTTCAAACTGGTTTTGAGCTATCTCTTTCAAACTATTACATAACAATTTATAAGCTTATCTATATGTATTATTTAAACAAAGTTATATAACTCATTCAAAAAGTTATATGATTAAAACTATATGTGGATGGTTTTAACTGCCAACAAAGTAGGTTAAAGGAATATAGCTCCAAACTAGTTTGGAAATGAACGTTTTCCATCACTAAAGTAATTGGTAGAGCATTGTTTGGTTATAGATTCTGATGACTAGTTCAAGTATATGATATCCCTCTCTTGGGTTTATTTATACATATTTATGTTTTTTTTTTATATAAATAAGTTATGTATAATATCTTTATGAGTTAGGTTTAAGTTACACATGATATAACTGGATGCGATGTTACACTACTCCAAAACTTTTTATTGAAAAAGCATTTTGATGAATCAATCGTTGGATTACAAGATCTCCTTATGCCTTTTATGGTTGCAAAATATCAAGATTATCAAAGAATAATAACTATCTAATTATAAAGTGTTTAAATTTAAAGTTATGTTTTCTACATTTAAACTTATATACAAAACATGAATCTGTGGATTAGATATTTAACATATGATTAACACAAAATTTGAAATACGGAATAATAGTAATGGAAACATGTAATCCAACTATCATATTTTTAAAATATTTTTATAAAAGTTATGGAATTTAATATCTCAAAGAATTACATTGGGTGTGTAGGGATAAGGGCCCAAATTTATATATTAGGCCTTAGGCCTTGGCTGAGGATGTTGATTTGTCCAAGGACGAATAAATAGTAGTGAGAGCGCCAAGCTCAGGATCCCATTAGTAAGATACAAGTAGAAAGGCTAGAAAAGACTGTCCGAGAAGGAGTATCTCCTCGGATGAGCAAAACACAGATCAAAGGTATATCCTGTCAATTAGAGTGGCCTTCCAAGAGGTTCTATTGATAAAGACGTATATTTTAAATGTACAAGAGGAATAAAGGCTCAGAGGTATTTAGGGCAAAGCCGCTGCCACTACATTGAATACTCTGCAGCTAGCTTTCCAGCCGCATTTATGTGGAGAGGACCCCTAAACAGTGTTGCCGTGGCTATCCTAACTCATAGAGGACCAAAGAGGGTGTTTGATGGAACAAGCACTCAAGTAGTGACTTGGATGATCAATAAATGGATGGCCAGGATCATTGAAAAGGGGATATATAATGTAAGAGACCCCTGGAGAAAGTGAGATAGAGAAATTAAGAAGAGAAATATTGTAGCAATCAGGAATCAAACTTGTAATCGAGCTTCAAAAGCAATTTATAGGAACCAGTCTCCTCGGATATTGCCGAGGATATTTTTCCTTAGTGAAAATTTGTTATCTTCCTTTCTTTGTCATCAAAATTTGTTTACTTGCTACTTAATTCATTAAAACCCAGTTTTCCAACCAATTTTCTACAAATTTATTGTTTTGGGTTTTTTGGGCCTAAGTCCATATACCTTTTGGACTAGGAGTTTAAATCTGGTCCTTACAGGGTGTAATATCATCCCAAACCTATTAGTATTTACTATTTACAGTTTATCACTATTTTCTATCTTCCTTATAAAAGTTTTGAAAGTTGCTTACTTTTTAAAATTTTTATTATTTTAATTAATTATTAAATTAATCATGACATCATCATATTTCAATCTTCGATCCAATCCCAGTCTAACCTTAAAACCTTTTTTTTTGCTCAACACTAGCCTCAAAACCTTGAAACTCTTTACTTTTTTATTCTTCTAATGGTTCAGTTTTCAAAATTGTATTCAGGCCCTTCTAGGCTGAACACTTGAACATAATATAATAATGCTAGAGACAAAATTAATTTTGATGATGAGATGAGAATTGGACCAACTCCAAACTCGTCCATAAGAGTCGTCTAAGACAAGAAGGAAAGAATGGTTGTACCTAGTAAAATTGTCGTCTAAGAGCATATGGGTCGTCCATGAGGTAAGCACATGGACGACCCCCTGCACTTGGAAAACTCCATGAAGATTTACTTACAAGAACCAGTAAAATTGAACCACCTGTTATTATTTCAAGGCGTGAGTAAAGTCCTAGTTCATCGCCACAACTTTCTACTTTGTACTTAACTTCCAACGACGGTTATAGAAAAATATTCCAACTCTTATAGCGGTTGTGGAAGTTAACTTTGAACCCTTTGACCTCCTAAAATATAGAGGAAATTACAAGACAAGTAACCACTTCAAGAACGCACTATATAAACACCCAATCAGACCAGATGAAGGTAGGTTTTTACATAACTCTTGAAAAGTTGGAACTCTAGAATTCAAGAGAGAAACTAACTTAAGAATTGGAGGGTTCTTGGCTGGTCCACCCCAATCACCTTTTGATCGCGTGTTTTTCTTTTCAGGCCTTCCAAGCGTTTATCATTTCATTGAAGCCCGAAGCATTCAGCCTACTGATTTTCTGTAAATTATCAATTTTCATCATTTTTTCAAAACTTGCTAAAATGACAAGTTGAAAGCAATGTCACTTATACACGAATCCACCGTTAACATCATTTCTTTTTTACCCAATTAACATCAATTTTACGATGCATCAATCATAATAATCAAGTCAATAGTCGTAAAAAAAAAAGCTATGAAATCATTTGTGTTCCTAAAGTCATTAATGGAACAAATATTTATCCTTTTCCATATTGCAAGGACCTCAATCCTTCTCCTTCCTAACAAATTGAAGAGAGTAGAATTAACATCTTTATTTAATTATAAATCTAACAAATCTTTATCCAAAAATGAATTTTCTCAATTTCAAAGTTAATGGTCGTGGTTCCTTTTTCATCCCCCATATATTGGATAATTATAAAGATGAATTTTTAGGAGTGGCCGCAAAGTGTTAGCTAAAAGATTTGAACTAAAACCTTATGAATGACACGGGATCTAAAACCACAAGACTAATTACATGAAATTTCTCCCCTTTTGTTTAAATATCTATAGTTTCTCTTTGTTCGAGGGAATAGTGTTTTTTTTTTTTTCGATGAATGGGCAAATTTTATTTCTACGAGGAAAGTCATCTCCAAGGTAGGAAAACAAAGTCACCTAAATGATAGCAATCCACGCCAACTTACAAATAATTACTTTAAAACTCCTTTGTAAATATTAATATTGAATATAATTCTTCATTCCACTCACTATAATAAAGGTTTTTTTTTTTTGGAAAATATTTTATTCATCAACTTTGGATTACATTAGAAATAAAATGTTCTCCAAAAAAGCTAGTGTGACTTCTTCAATCCACACCTCTGTTTCTTTCTTCTACCCATTTTTCACTCCTTGCTAGTCTACGTAGTGCCATATTCTCCTCTTCCAACATGAGAAAGGTTTCATAATCCATATTCTAAAAGCTCTCAAATCCAGCTTTGATTTGCTTTGCTTCATCAATAAGATACACTCTAATAGGTTTTAAAATTTGTATATATTCACAACAGACTTCCAACTCACCCTAATAAATAAGCAATAAGCAATAAAAAAAAAAAAAAACTGATGATCTCACGTGAATTATTGAGCCCACCCCAGGTAAAAAATTGTGATGATGATCACAAATGCGCAGTTACTAACCAAAAGCTTTTTTCCTCTATTTTCTCTTTGCTTGTTCCACTTCACATTTATCTTAGTATGACTAAAATTTATTGGATTCCCTGACTTGATTTTGACATTCCAAAGTTACAAATGGTACAATAACAGTAGTAATAAGATGATCTCAAGTGAATTATTGATCCCACCCCAAGTAAAATAGTGTGAAGATGACCACAAATGCGCGATTACTTAACCAGAAATTTTCTCTCATTTGTTGTTTCAGTTCAAATTTTATGTTTGCATGACTTCTGCTTTATGGTTAATGGATTCTATGACTTGATTAATTAATTCTGACATGCCAAAGTTCCCAATTGTACAATAACAGTTGTAGTTAGCACTAGCCCAACCCAAGACCTGGTGAAATGTGGGCCCAATTTGCTCAACTTGATAAATAGATCAGGATTTGAGCAATGTTAAAAACACACAAAATTTCATAATAATTTTAACAACTTGTTTGGAGAAAAGCTGTTATTTATGTTAACATAACTTTTGTATAGGATTATCATTGACATCACAAAAAAATTTAATAATTTTTTAAAAAAATTGATGGGAAAAAGCAGTGATTTATGTTAACATGACTTTTATATGAGATTACCATTGATATCATATAAACTAATTACTATATGACAAAAAATTTTAAAAAAATTTGTAAATCTTTTTTGTCACTAGATTATTATTTGAATTTCAAACCAGTCCCCATAATAAAGGTCTAGTTAATAACATTGTTGTCAATCAAATTGTAATACCAGATCAGAATTACCACATCTAAATAAGTTGAGCGGTACATATGCAGGGAATGTTCAATTTGGAAAAAATATTATTTATATTTATTTGTCTAACAAACAACTAAACATGTTTAAATTTGAACTTGACAGTTAAACAATTCAAAATTAAAACATAATAGTTTGTTTGTTAACACGCTTATAAATATGATCCATTTAAGATGGGGGTTATCTAAGTTTGTTAATAAATGTATAAGATATCAAAATATTACTTTTAATTTATTGATAGTATAAACCATCCATATTGTAGTAAAAATGACGTGATACACGGTTGATAAATATAATTTTTGTAAGTCATAATGAAAATCAATCTATTTAATTAACTAAATTAATACATTCTTAATTATAATTCAATTATTTATAATTTTCATAAATTAGTGAAGGGGGTAAGAAATTGTAGTCATGCTATTTCTTTTATAGGATAAAAGAATGGCATAATTTTTTGCAAACCAAAAGATTATCAAAAGTAATTGTAGTGACATGACTTACTTAATAGTCATGTGTCTTATTTAAATAATTTCATCAGTCATGTGTTTAATGTACGTGAATGGTTTGTTGAACCATAACAGATATTTTGAAAGAGACACCTCAAATCCATTTTGGAGGAAAACTTTATCCATAAAATAATAAGTTAACCAAGAAATTTCATAACAAGTTATTGTTCAACATAAAAAAAAAAAAAAAAAACCTAAAGATGTTATTTAATATCTAGTTTAATCAACTCTTGTTTGACATAAAGTTAAATTAACTAATCTTAAAATTTTAATAGATTTGACTTTGCACACACTTTTGCTGACAATTTGAAAATTACTCTCTAGTATTACATATTTGCATATGTTTATTCGAACATTATATTTGTAAGAGAACCTAAGTTTTTAGCTTCAAGAAGTGGAAAACACAAAGGCCCTGCCATGTTACTGGGGGGATATTTATGGTGAAATCACCAATCCAAGGAAATATCCCACCAAAGTTGTGAATAGATTTGCTTGTCCAAGAAATAATTGCTATTCTCATGAATGCTACATACACAAAAAATTTGACAACTGTTAAGGTTTTTAGTAGGTAAAAAAAATGAAGTTTATAATAAACTCAAATGAAATTCAGTAAAAACTTTATCAACTCAATTGTTATAAAATATTGTTGTGAAAATTGTTGTTTTATAGCATTGCTCTTTTCATGTAGAAGATTTTGTCCTAGTGAAAAGTTTCACTATTAAGTAACGGAATGATTAGTTGTCATTTAAAGCTAAAGCCATCCACGGGATTGTTTACTACATAGCCGTAGTAACCGCAGCCGCAGGTTGTTTTTGTCTAATGGCGAAAATATTACAGCAGTAATTTCCTTTGTAAAAGTTTGGATGAATATCACAGGTGTATGCAGTATTAGTTTCATTATTTCACAACGAACATGTCCAACATGTTTGACCAGCATTTTCATGAAAATTATCTTGTCAAATTTGAAAAAGGAAAAAAAAAAAAAAAAAAAAAGAAAACATTAAGGGGAACGGCGTCGTCGTTCCCCTTCCCTGACTCAAAACTTCAACAATTCTTTCATTTTAGCTTATAAAACAAACACTAATTCTCGTACGTGATACAATGTGATTTTACAGTAAAGACAATGGATGGAAGCACCAATATGACAGAAATTTTAAAGCTAACCATAAAAATGACAAAAAAAAAAATCAAACTTTAAGAACACCCATTAAAAAAAAAAAAAAATTTAAGAACACCCATTAAAAAAATTAAGAACACCCATTTATGTACAGATTAGAGGGTCACCGATTCAGAAGCTGTAAAAATATGAGTGAAGTGTTTAGTCATTAAGCTGCAAAAATATACCTGTAAAGTGGCTCGGCATTATTTCACAACGAACATGTCCAACATGTTTGACCAGCATTTTCAAATGTAATTCCTGCATGTTTTCCAATGTTGGGTGTGCTCATATTCAGTTTTGTTAAGAGAGAGAGAGAGAGAGAGAGAGAGAGAGAGGGGGGGGGGGGGGGGGGGGGGGGGACTTATCATACGTTCATCTTTTTGCAAAGCTTTTTTTTTTTTTTTTAATTACTATTATTTTTTTGGGACTTCCCACCAACCTTCAATTTCATCTCTATACATGGTGGATACATATAGATAAAGAAGACAAAATATAGAACATCAGGGAATCAATAGGGCATAAGATATGCCTTGTAAATCATTAAAGTCACCTACTCTCCTTTATGAAGAGAACTGGGGTTTGAATTCCTCCCCCATTGTTATAACTTATAACTATCAAATTTATTTTTTTAAAATAGTATATAAAATATTGCAAAATAAACAGTAAAGAACCAAAATTTCCAAAAATATATTATGAAGTGCAGATCAAATATCTTAGAAGTGTAGCAACTCATGGTGTGAAACAACACTATCTACACATTTTTCAGTTTCCCTCAAATAGGAATGATTTTTCAGTCGGGGAAGAAATAATCACACAGACCAATTCCAATTGGAGCTAATGAATCCCAGCAGTAGTTTGAGAGACTAACATTGGGGAAAGTATGACCACTCTACAAATTACTAGAAAGAAATCCATACTCAACTAGATCTAGACCAGCTCTATAAAACAGGCATCACCAGCAGCATCACGAACTAAGCTGATGTTCCATCCATGAGATGGAAAATCATCATTGCAATCTCATTAGATGATCCTTTTCTAAATTTTTAATTAGCACTCCAAACTAATTTCCAACCCATTGCTGGTGGGGCTAATCCTGGAATATCCCTGATGTCCTTGTCGTTTGGGTTCACGAGCTGAAATAAAAAAATAATTCACTAAAAAATCCATTTAACCAAATGGAAAGAAATGGGCAATGCACTCTTATAAAGCCAGCTGTTTCTCAAGTTATTAATGGCTTTTGACAGTCACATGAGACTTGCAAAACATGGAATGTTCTTGGTGACTTAAGACACCCTGTCACTGTACAAGGTTTAAGTCATGTTGAAATGAAAAAAATAGAAGCAGTAAAAGGTTCTAAATGATCTAAGAGGCCGTGAAACAAATTTTCTGGACAATGCAGTTATGAAAACAACCAAACGATTCATCCTCGAACTCAGAACTCAAACTTATATGCAACTAAAGTAGTTAAGTTCCAAAAGAATCTGTAAGTTCCAAGATAACATCAAGCTGCAATCAGTGCATTACCAATGGACATGAAAATGTGACAACTATTAGATTAACTTCTTTACCCACTCATGCACTTGTTTTTGTCTCCTTTTTTTCTTTTCTTTTTTAGTAAAGTTATTATTTTTAAAAAAAGAGGATATACTGAATTAGATTCTTTTATTTTTTATTTGGGTAAGCAAAAAAATCATTAAGATTCACTACGTTTAACTACAACATTTGGCATAATAAAAGTATCTTCCTGCAACTTTTAAGCAAGGGTTATACAAACAAGGTCAATCTGAGATCAACTTATTTATAAAAGGTCCACTTGAAGCATAAAACAAGGTAATGCAATACCATATACAGTTATATACATTTAAAAACAATAGGCCTGAGAAACTCCACAGCCAAAATGAGGAAAAAAAAAAAAAAAGAAGAAGAAGAAGAAGAAGAAGAAGGCCTAGTGTTCATAATTTTGAAGCTACATCTATATAAAGGGATGTCAAGGATTTGGTTCCAATTTGTAATCAGATGGCAAAGGCAAAATCAAGTATTTAGGAAATTAAATTTTGTTAATGGCAAAGAAGACAGATGATAAGCTATCTTACCTTTACAATAATGATGGCTATGACTCCAACGGCAATAATAAGGAAGAGCAATGCTATAAGACACCTATCAGTTGCAACCTAAAGAAATAAACGAGGTAAATAAAACAAGTAACAACTAATAGTCAACATATGACGAGAACAGGAAGAAGATACTTTCAGAGATTGACCTGCCTACCAAGTTCCTTCACAAGTTGAGAAGCATTCTTGATCAAGAAATGGATGGTCCAGCTCATTAACACTTGACAGCCCAACTCATTTGTTCACTCTAAACAAAAATATAATTGATTTCTTTAGTTTCCATGGCATTGAAATTTTTTGAAAGAATAAACGAAACAAGAGAGAAACTGTAGGGGAGAGACACAGAGACAGAGAGTTTTTAATTCAATATGAAATATTAAACTGCCGCGAAACCCTTTCTTTTTTAAAAGCTGACAAATTACACACCTGATTATTGAGTGCTGCTGCAGTTTCTGTTCCAACATTGATGCTGTCTTGAACAGTCTACCACAAACAAGGAGATACCGAATTTATTTTTCTTTTGCGATGATTTCATACTTTTATGAACAGTATAACTACTTTTATGTTTTCTTACTCTTTTTTTTTGGGGGGGGGGGGGGGGGGTGTTGGGGGGGGAGGGGGTGGGTGCGGGGGGAGATATGGGTTAGTTAAAAACATTCCATTATTTGTTCAGGTCATGATACAAACCAGTGCAAGTGATGCTCAAGGCAGAGCCAAAAAAACTAGTACGTTTTAGAAATACAAGATACAATTCCACCTATAACCTTCTACAAGGAAAGAGAGAAGAATGATAGGAAATAATGATCACACTTCAAAATAAATATTCCATAAT
The DNA here is from genome assembly GCA_023736055.1 of Quercus glauca. Classification (NCBI taxonomy): domain Eukaryota; kingdom Viridiplantae; phylum Streptophyta; class Magnoliopsida; order Fagales; family Fagaceae; genus Quercus; species Quercus glauca. The sequence goes on along the minus strand of CM043326.1, from coordinate 34,723,712 downwards.
TTGTTCAGGTCTTGATGCAAACTAGTGCAAGTGATGTTCAAGGCAGAGCAAAAAAATCAGTACGTTTTAGAAATACAAGATACAATTCCACCTGTAACCTTCTATAAGGAAATAGAGAAGAATGAGTGGAAATAATGATCACACTTCAAAATAGCCTACGAAACTTATCCCTTTTCAACTCACCAAAATAAATAAAACTAATTTCCTCACAAAATGATCATGAGAGATAATCCAACCTTTTTTGACCTCCAATGGCTTGATCAGTCTCGTCCATCATCCGGTTTCCACTATCTATTAGCTGTTGATTTGTCATGGCAGCATGCATATAGCCACTGCCTTAGCATTACATATGCTTCATAACTGAGAAACATTTAACATATAAACTATAAAGTACTTGAAGCAACATATATTGATTAAAAATATATCAAACATAGGGCATGATTCCAGATTAAACTTAAAGGTATGCATTGGTTACTTTAGAAGCAGCAATTTACAATTTCTGAACCATAAAAAAAGGTAGATGTTAACAAATATACTTTTAGACACAATACTACTGTGACACTGATTTCACAATGCCAATGAGAGTGGCTTTTTCATATTATCATTTCTATCTTAACTTATCATGTGTGTGTTTGTGCGCTCACTAAATTGCATAAAAAGAATTCTCAAAAATAGAAAAAAAAATATATATAAAATCATCAAAATATCATTAAAGCCATCAATTTGGCCAAGTACTTAGGGTTTTAAAGAGTTACTTGCACCAGCAAATAGCAGCCATCCACAGTAACTTCATCTGTAATATACATTACATCAAACACAACCACTAAAGTAGCTACCCAAACCAACTTCACTGTGAGGCATATGAAGCTGGCATCTTTTCAGCTGATACAGACTATTATAACTATTTCTATTAGACAAAATTCCAGGACAAATCCACAACCAAATAGAAATGTCTTTATCAGGTATCCAAGAATTACGACAAAAATGCATGAGCTATAGGTTTGTATGACTATTTAAACCCATAATTAACTCTTATTTTAGCATGAAAGGCAGCCAAGAGTAGTAGACACATTAGTGAAAACTAGCACATGGGTGAAAAGGATGTACACTTACACGATGCTAGCAAGACATTATCTTCCCCATATCCTTCGGTGCCATGATCAAAGACATCAATTCTCTTGTTTTCAAGATTTGACACATATCTGTATCCACAACAAATTGAAAATAAATCATGAGAAAAGAATCAGAAGCATTCAAGTAATTATTCAGTGACAACTAGGACATTGGTGAAAAGATGTATTCTTACACGATGCTAGCAAGACATTATTTTCCCTATATCCTTCAGTGCCCCCATCAAAGAGAACAATTCTACCTTTTGTTTTCAAGATTTGACGCATATCTACATCCACAACAAATTGAAAATAAATCCTAAGAAAAGAATCAGAAACATTCAATTAATTATTCAGTGATGCAAAAGATTTGAAAACAAAAGAAATGATATCACAACTCACATGAACCAATAAGTTTCGGATGGATGTCATACAAAAATATGATTTTTTTTTAATAATTGCTAGATAAATATATGATCATTTTACAATTGTTAACATTTCTCAGATTAAGCAACATTGACCAAAAGACAATCCAATATCTTGACTCATCCAATAAATACTCAACTCAACATAATTAAGCTAGGCATTGGTCCCAATCAATTGGGACCAACTCCATTAACCCTTGATTGTAGAAAGTCGAAACATCCTTTTTTTTTTCTCCATCCCAACATATCAAATACAACTTCAAGCGCTCCAACCTATTTATCATTCCCGTTTCGCTATTTGTACTGATGTTATTTTTGCCTCTCTCTAACCCTTTTTGCTCCTTCAACATGATCAAACCACTTTTTCTACCAGTGAAATTATTACACCTTCATTGCACAAGGCCTATCCAATTTTGCTGCTTCCCTCATTTTGTTCACAGTAGGTGCCACCTTCACTTTAAGCAGAAAAAATAATGTTTTTTCAACCAATGATTGGCAGTTGGCACCTTATATCATCTAATTGTAACTTTGAGGCTTTTGTCAACCAATGAATTGTGGAAAGGCTAGCTATGTTTATGGATTCCATTATGATTTATGACTATAAAACCAATGTCCCAAATCATGCGTCACGTTTGAGAAAGCACAAAATTTAAAACAAAGGGGGCAGTTCACTGTAGCTAGTTGCCAATTTTTTTTAGATATAGCTTCTTTGATGGAGCACGTTTTTAGTGTTTGGAGCTATAAAAATAGCATTTCATTCATTTTACCATCATTGTTGTGAATGCTCTAAAGCATTAAAAAAAACTAATAGTAAGAAAAGCACATGCTAAAAATAGGGTTTTGACATGTCGGATGCATTGTAGGTGCACAAAATTATCTCTGCTGCTTTAAGAACCAAAATAATGGTAAATTGTGACTGATGATAACTTACTGCTTATAAAGAGCAACCTATGATCTGCATAGAGTATGAACATCTTCCAGTACATTTGGAATACAGGATTTAATCAACTAACACAAAACTAAAATTTTGGAAAAAAAAAATCTATAATATCTAAGGCTAAATAGAAATAAAGATAACAACACACCATTGATTGTTTTTACTTGTTCAGCATCTTGTTAGTGTCTGGATGATTCCTACTCTCCAAATCCTTGGCTTGTCTGTTGAACACTCTGATAAGCCTGAAAAGGCAAGACTAAATTATCTTTCTGAGTGGGAAAATAAAAACTAACAAAAAAGGAAAAGGATAAACACTTGTTTATACGGGTAACTAGAACTCACACACTTGCTTGGGATTCAATCCATGAGCTATCCTCCACCCCTTATTTAGCTAGGAAGGAGACAGCATTTGATCCAAGGACCATTTGCAAAAGGAAAATGAAAACACACACAAAACATCAACTGCAGCAGCAGAAGCATTAAATTAGACTATCTAGCTTAGCAAAAAAAGACTATTTTCTAATAAGTTTTTGCTAAGCCATTAATATTATCCCAAATACCCATCGATGTTTGAACCAGCAACCTCACCCAGCATCCCATACTTGTGGGAGGTGGAAGTGCCATTAAGCCCAACAGCCATTGGATAATACAAGACTTTTCTCAGATCACCAGCTTTGTTAAGTAGCAACTTTCAAGCATCAATTAGTAAAGTAAAACCTTTTCTTTGGGCAAAAATTAAACACCCAAGGTTATAGGCAAATTTTAATTATATCTAGATCTTAACATTGCATAAGTCCTTAAGCATATTATTTATTGAGTTTTACAAGATGTTCGGTATTGGAATTGGAAATAGCTTAAATGGGGTGTAGATCCAGAATCTCTGTCCTACATTACAATATATAACATCTATGTATAAGACTCAATGTCTCACTGTGAGTGACAGTGAATCTATAGTTGATACAACAAACATAAGCGAAACGCAATAGCTAACCTTTTAACAAGGCCTATTAAGAGTTAAAACCATATACTGCAAACATTTAAACTCTACTGAATTACAAGCCTCATGAGTCATGACACGTCATGACAGGTTAAGAAATATGACTACCAGTGAGACAGTTGATCTGTCTGCAGGGTAGTTCACATTATGGACAAGTGGTTGTGGGGTTGCTAGTTTCTGCATACTATCCCCTGGGATATACAAACACATGTCCTTTGCACCAAAAGATGATATGATGAAAACCCAAAGGAAGTGTTGGTGCGTACATTGTACAAATTATAACACAATACCATTGAAAAATTGTAATATTTATTCACTTCTCATTCTATGATTACCAAACAGAAAATTTTTTTTGCAAACTTCAATTCACTTTATCATTACTTTTCTTTATCTAACTTCAATTACATGTAAGTGTGCAAATCATAGAGCAAAATCAACACCTAAGGAGCCGAGCTAGGTGCCTTTTGTAAATCAATATGAATCATATTCCCAAATGCCAGTAAGGAAAAAAGAAAGCATTATTATATATGTCGGACTGTTGGAGAAAAAGAAAAACAAGAATTACAACAAACCGTTAACAGAGAAATAAGAAATCTCAATATGCATTTGTATAGTAGTAGAAGTTTAACAGAAAAAGACAAGTATATGTCCAGGAAAAAAAAAAACAAAAGAAAAGGAAGGAAACAACTAGATTATATAATGGTAGGAAGAAAGATGATAACTCACAGGTAAAAGAAGAGGAAAAAAAAATCTCCTTGACTGGATTCCTCACAATCTATATCTCTTTGATGTCTTGCTTCTTTAACAAACGGAACCCTACCGTCTCCACCTCCATGCTCCAGGTAGCTATTGTGCACTCACTACATTGCATACAAGGAATTCTCAAAAATAAAAAATTATAAAATCATCAATATAGCGTCCACAAAGATTAAAGCCATCAAAATGGCCAAGTTCTAAGGGTTTTGAATAGTTACTTGCACCAACAGACAGCAGCCATCCACGGTAACTTCATCTGTAATATGCATTACATCACACTCAATCACTAAAGTAGCTACCCAAACCAACTTCACTGGGACGTATATGAATCTGGCATCTTTTCATTACATACAGAAACTACTATAATATTTTCTATTAGACAAAATTCCTTGACAAATCCACAACCAAATAGACGTGTGTTTATCAGATATCCTTAATCATCCAAGCATTACAACAAAAATGCATGAGCCATAGGGTTGTATGAACATTTAAACCCATAATTAACTCTAATTTTAGCATGAAAGTCTGACAAGAGTAGTAGACACATCAGTGAAAACTAGCACATTGGTGAAAAAGATGTAGCAAGGCATTATTTTATTCTTTGGTGCCCCCTTCAAAGAGATCGATTCTCTTGTTTTCAAAGAATTGATGCATTTCTGTATCCACAACAAATTGAAAGTAAATCCTAAGAAAAGAATAAGAAGCATTCAAGTAATTATTCAGTGATGCAAAAGATTTGAAAACAAAAGAAATGATATTATGACACACAAGAACTCAATGAGTTTCAGATGAATGTCATACAAAAATACAAAAAAAAAATTTATAACTTCCAGATAAATATATGATCACTTCACAATTATCAACATTTTTCAGATTAGGCAACATTGACCAGAAGATAATCCAAGCATTGGTCCCAACCTACTAAGGCCAACTCCATTAATCCTTCTTCTTCTTTTTTTATTTTATTTTATTTTATTTATTATTATTATTTTTTTTTTTATATCGTTTTTGGTAGCCTTCCTATATAGTTTGAAGTTTTGATGCACATAAGTGTTAAACAGAGAAGGTGATTCAAATTGAATTTACTTAAGGAGATGTGGTGCAGGACAGGTAAAAAAAAAAAAATGCTGTGGTTGACTACAATAAGAGAACAAAAAGAAAATGCACAACTTCACCACTAAAATTCAGCTGAATCAGGCGTCTGAGGGAAAGGGATTGTGTCTCTTATATTCTCTATTCCTGTAGCAAATTGCACAAGCCTTTCAAAGCCCAATCCAAATACCGCGTGAGGAACTGGCAAACAAGAGATAAAAGTACACCATTACAAAAAAGCATAGAAGTAATTTCTTGGTTATCACATAACTACCTTTTAAAAAGAAATAATATATATTCTTCTTTAACCATTTTTCAACCCTATAAAATTTAAGTCTGTCAACACAGTAATAAATAAGAGCTGTAACTACAATATTATTCTCACTCTTCAAGTATAGTAGTTAGTTGAGATTTCTTATGAAAAGAGCTCAGATTGTCTGCCCATGTGATCCAAATAAAAATGTACTTGCTTATAAAGCAGCCTACTCACGCTTCTCTTAATTTTCTATTGCAGCCAAAAAAATGCACCCACTTTCCTTTCTGCTCTCATTCCCAAATAATGAATCTTGTAATCATAGAAAGTCAGCACACATATCTTTTTCTCCATCCCACCAAATCAAATCTAACTTCAAGTGCTCTAATTGCCACCCTCACTTGAAACAGCAAAAATAATGTGTTTTCAACCAATGATTGGCACGTTGTATCATCTAACTGTAACTTTGAGGCTTTTGTCAGCTAATGAACTGTGGAGAGGCCAGCAATGTGCATAGATTCCATTATGATTTATGACTATAAAACCAATGTCCCAAATTATGTTTCACATTTGAGAAAGCACAAAGTTAATTTAAGACACTTAATGTATTGACACACGATATATATATATATATATAGTGGATTTAAAAATTACATTTGTTGTAAAACAATGTAACAAAAAATGTACATCACCAATTTGAATTGGCTTCTCTTATGCATTTAGATTTATTTGACAGAAGGTAATACAGAAAACTGATCATTTTAATGTATAGTTTTCTACGATTTGGCACTCAATTTGGGACACAAAATATAGTTCAGGACAAAGGGGGCAATATAAAGCATTAAAAAACTAATAGTAAGAAAATAAAAATGCTAAAAATAGAGTTCATGACAAGTCAGATGCATTTCAGGTGGATAAAATTATCTCTGCTGCTTTAAGAACTGAAATAAAACATCCAAGGTTATAGGAAAATTTTAATTATATCTAGATCTTAACATTGTATAAGTCCTTAAGCATATTATTTACTATGGGAATTGGAAATAGCTTAAAGGGGGTGTAGATTCAGAATCTATGTCCTATATTACAATATATAACATCTACGTATAAGACTCAATGTCTCACTGTCAGTGACACTGAATCTTTAGTTGATACAACAAACAAAAGCAACACACAATAGTTTACCTTTTAACAAGGCCTATTAAGACTTAAAATCATATATTGCAAACATTTAAACTTTACTGAATTACAAGACTCATGAGTCATGACATGTGTTTGTATTTATTACTTTGAAATTTGTGTCAGGGTCAATGTTTTTTATTTTTTATTAACATAATTTAAACGTCACTTAATTTTGTTGTAAATTCAAGTTAAGAAATATGACTACCAGTGAGACAGTTGATCTACGTTCTGCAGGGTAGCTCATGTTTTGGACGTTGGCTGTGGGGTTGCTAGTTTCCGCATACCGTTCCCTGGCACATATGTATATATATATATATATATAAACATGTATCTTTTGCACCAAAAAATGATACGATGAAAATTCAAAGAAAGTGTTGGTGCATACTAAATTATAACACAATCCCATTGAAAAATTATAATATTTTGGGATAATATTAGCTCCTCACACGTGAATAGTATAAATATTGAATAGTTAACCATTTATTTACTTCTCATTCTTTGAATACCAAACAGGAAAAAAAATAAAATTTTTGCAAACTGCAATTCAGTTTTTGATTACTTTTCTTTTTCTAACTTCAATTATGCGTAGGTGTGCAAATCATAGAGTAAAATCAACATCTGAACCAGGCAAGGTGTCTTTTGTAAATTTCTTCAGCATGAACCACATACCCAAATGCCGGTAAGGAAAAAAGAAAACATTATTATATACGTCGGACAGTAACAAGAATTACAAAAAAAAAAAAAAACCGTTACAGAGGGACAAGAAATCTCAATATGCTTTTGGATATTAGTAGAAGTTTAACAGAGCATTACATATGCTTAGCCAAAAAAAAAAGAAAACAGAGCATTACATATGCAGAACACAAAAAAGGAAAAGTGATTTATAATGGTAGGAAGAAAGTTGATAACTCACAGGTAAAAGAAGAGAAGAAAAGAATTCCCCATCATCCTGTTCATGGGCTTCGCTTATTTTGATTGGGATCTTCAAACCCTAGATTTCATCACCAACTGAAGAAAGTGTCATCATGCTCCATTTCACATCTCAATTGGGATCTTCAATGTCTTGCTTTTATACCACACGAAAACCAATTTTCTCCACCTCCACGCACACGGTCTTTATTTCAAGCTCAACTTGATGGAATCCCTTCTTATCAATAGAGCGGCCAGGAGTTTTCAGAAGGCGGAAATTGTTCTTGGACACACTGTGCAGCCAAAGGTGCTGTGATTCAACTTTACCATATTCTGACCTAAAATTAAACACAGTTAAGCACCTGAAATAGTCCTGCAGTCCATTCACTGCAATGCGATGGCACTGTAAGAATCTATGATGACGATCGGTGGGTAAAAAAAGAACGCACAAAACAATTCCCCTCCACTCATCGCACCCTGACCCAGACCCAGGCAATTGTATCTTCACTTTTTTTTTTACTACGTCATAATCAGTAGGGTCAACTGAAGTATCATATATGTTCACTTTTTCAAACCATTTCGGAATTTCCCTTCCAGGAATAATATAACTTATCTCAAATTGTTGATTACTTTGTACCTGAAATATACAAACCATGATCTTGGGGGTAAATAAATAAATAAAACCCAACACACACACACAGAGACAGAGATAGATAATTGAAGAATATTAGCGTAATTTCCCAAGTAGGTGATATTTAGAAAACACACACAGAGATTAGAGAGAGATACCTGAAACATGTTACTGAAGTTTTGAATATTGTAAGCCAATTTGAAGCAGTTGAAACACCGGACTTTGAAATTATGATCAGATGACCCGTAGAAATCATTTGGTGGTTCTGGCAATCTCTCCAGTGAGATACAATTGTCTACGGATATAATAAAAACTTTTGACGGAATATTCGGTAATGATCGAAGGCTTTTGCAACCATCCAAGTAAAGATGTCTTAGTTGAGAGAATTGAGAGATGCTTTCAGGAAGGGAAACGAAATGATTTCCGCGTAGATCTAAATTACAAATATTCCTCGAGAAGCGGTCAATATCGCTTGGAATTGCCAAAAGGTTGCAGTCACTGAGATCTATAATTGTAACGGGACTTCCTGGCACAGAAGTCAATGAAGATGATGACAATTGACATCCCTTGAAAGATACCATTTTGAGCTGTTTAAGGTGAATGGTGGAGAAAGGTAACTCTTTTATAGCAGTTCCACCCAAAGAAAAAATACCTAGGCTTTTCATATTCCCCAGATTCTCTGGCAAGTTAGTAATTTTTGAGCATCCAGTAAGATCAAGACTCCTTACCCTCTTCAAATTACAAATGGTGCTTGGAAGACACATAAGATTTTTGCAATCTTTTAGGTTTAAATACTTAAGGGCAGCCAAACGTCCAACAGATGATGGCAGCACTTCTATTGCTGTTCCTTCAAAACTAAGCCACCACAGATGTTCGAGATTTCCAAAGTTCTCTGGCAAGTTGACAAATTTTGAGCATCCAGAAAGATACATTTTATTTAGTGACTTCAAACTACAAACGGTGCTTGGAAGAAGCACAAACTCTTTACAATCGTCTAGAAGCAATTCTTCAAGGCCAATCAAAAATTCAACTGATAAAGGCAGCTCCGTTATAGCTGTTTCACTCAAATAAAGCCTCTTTAGACTTACGATATTCCCCAAGTCCTTTGGCAATTCATCAAATTTTGAGCATCCAGAAAGATCAAGATTGTTAAGCGATGTCAAGCTACAAATGGTGTTAGAAAGACACACTAAATTTTTGCAATTCTGCAAGATCAAAGTATCAAGGCCAGTCAAACATTCAACTGATGAAGGTAATTCTATAATGGCAGTGCCTCTTAAAAGAAGTTCTTGTAAGAGCTCCATGTTTCCCACAAATTCAGGAATTTTCTTGACTTTTAAGCAATGAGTAAGATTAAGAGTCACAAGAGACTCCATTTCAAACTTGTCTGGAAGACTAGTTAGCTCTTGGCATGCTTCTAGATCAAGAAGTCTAAGCTTTTTCAATTTTCCAATGGATGGGTGAAGCTTGCATAAACTTGAACACCTTGAAAGAACTAATTCCTCAAGATTTGGAACTCCATCAAAGTCAGGGGCTACAATCAGGTCCGAGGAGCCAGCCATATTGATGAACTTTAACTTGTCAAAATTCTATTAAAAAAAGAAAAAATTTAGAATAATTAAATTTCTGGTGTTTGTTATTGAAATTTTAAGGCAAATTTGTATGAGGATATTTATTAACACTCTTACCTTCATTCCTCGCCAAAGTAGTTCAATTTTGCTACGCGGCAAACAAAGTTGAACAAGCTCATCTGGCTGAAAACGTGGCAACAATTTAGCAGGATATTCACTCCAGTCAAGATATCTTAGAGAATTAGGAAGATGTTCGGGGAACTGCTGAGGGCAAATATTACGAATTCTCAGAAATTTAAGATTGGACAACTTCAAAAAGGCATTAGTGTTCCAAAGTGGCCCTTTTTGTTTTTTTGATGATGTGAAACCTCGCCAAGATAGAGTCTTTTGGACCCATCCCCGAAGAGTAACCAATAGAGCTAACCCTTGCCAAGGTAGAGCACTTAGGACCCACCCCCAACATGCCTCTTTTTCTTCATGATAAATACTTTTATCCTTTGCTCCCCTGATATCTATGGCTTGAACTTTTTCTGTTCCCTGATAATAAAAAAGGAATTCATGAAATGCAAAATATATTATTAGCATAACTATTCATATTTCAACTTTGCTGAATAAGAAGATATGGTATGAGCTGAAGTAAATAACCTCTTACCGTATCGTTTTTTAACACATTATCAATGTCCTCATAATGCCACAGTCTACTGCGCTTCCCAGGCTCATCACAAGATTCTTGACAAACAATATCCCTACCCATATCTCTTAGTAAATCGTGCATCCACAAATAATTATTTTCGGAAATTTTCAAGAGAGATTTCTCAATGAGAATTCTTAATCCAATATCGGGATAGCGGCCAAGAACTTTTAGCATTTGTACCACATCATCTTTCTTCTCGTGATTAAAGAAGCATGCAATATCTTTGAATATTTCCTGCTCCGTCCCTTCAAGTCCATCATAACTTATTTTTAGTACTCGGATAACATCTGCCTTGGGATGTTCTTTGAGCTTCCCAAACTCATTTTCCCATTCAGCAACACTTCTTTTAGACAAAAATGAACCCAAAACGATAAGAGCTAAAGGATGACCGGCAACATAATTCAAAAAACCTTTGGACAGTTCTAAATATTCATCTGGGACAAGTTCATTTTTAAAAGCTTTTGAACAAAAAAGATGAAGAGCATCTTCATTTTTCAATGCTTTAACTTCATATATTTTATCTTTTAAATATGTCTCTAAATGTGTCTCTAACAAGTGCTTATCTCTTGTTGTTATGATAATTCTACTGCCCCGACCAAACCAATCACGCTTCCCAGCTAAATATTCTAACTCGACTAATTTATTTACATCATCAAGAACAAGAAGAATCCTTCTATGACTTAACCTTTTCTTGATCATGTGAACTCCATCACAAATATCTTCTATATTCAAATTTGATTCTTTTGAAATTTGAGAAATAAGATATTTTTGTAGTGAAAGTAAACCGCCAACTGTTTCACATTTTTCCCTAACATTATAAATAATACAACAAGCTTCAAATTCTTCAGAAACCATCTTATAAACAACTCTAGCAAGGGTTGTCTTGCCCATTCCCCCCATTGTCCAAATTCCTATAAAGCGAACATCATCGTCTAACCCTAAAGCTAAACATGACTCCAATTCCACCACCTGAGAGTCTATTCCTACCAGGCCCTCGGTAACTTCTGAGAATGTACAACTTGAATTACGTGATATCAATGACACGATGCTTTTGACAACTTCTGAGAGAGGGCTGCAATGAAGAAAGAGCGAGATGTGATGACCAATAAATAGGTCCAATGAAAAATGTGGTAAGATATTAGGTGTTGGATTCCACTTACATAAAAAAATACGTGTAAATTGATTGGCTAGGACAAAATTGAATGAGAATTGAGAACTGCTAAAGGTTAAATATTTATTTATTTATTTTAAATAAAAATAGATTTGCTAAAGGTTTAAATGAAGTAACATATATAAAAGTCGGTCGGCTGAATATATATCAAATAAAATTACCTTTTATCTACATGATATCCGGCAATATTGGCCACATGATTCAAAGCATCTCTCCATGTGCGCACCTTCTCCTTAAATTGTTTTTCATATTCATCAAAAGCGTGTGCAAAAGTTCCTTTTTGTTTCCGCACATCAGATGGATCCACATTGAAAAAAATAGGCAGAATTGTCATTCCCATTTTTTCGCAGGCAATGATCTCTACAAGTTCGTTTAAGCACCAAGTTGAAGATGCATAATTTTTTGAGAGAATGACCACAGCAAATCTGGATTCTTTTATTGCTTTGAAGAGCTCTGATTCAATAGCTTTTCCTTTCTCAAGTTTTTCATCGTCCTTAAAAGTATGAATGCCCTTCTGTTCTAAAGCAAAATATATGAAGTCCGTAGCAGTGTAGCGGGTGTCCTCGCCGCTGAAACTCAGGAAGACATCATACGTCCATTGGCTGGTAGAAAAAATAGTAGAACTTGGGAAAGATGACGAGCTTGAAGCCATTGAATCACGGAATAGATCTGCATGGAAAAAAAAAAGTACATTCAATTAGAACAGAGGAAAAATTGAAAAGAAAATAATTTATGAAAGAAGAAAAACGATTTGATGCAATGTTTTGAATCTCTCCCTTCTTCAGCTGGGTCATACATTATAACATTACCTCTCTGTTTTTGTTCTTTATGAGATACTGCAATTAAAGTCACACTGTTCAGAACTCAAGGGGAACGGGTGTATTTTTCCCAAGGGAGGTGTTGGGTATGTTAAGGCAAAATGGTCTAGGGATATGTGTTCACAGGTTTAAGTTTAGCCACATCATCTTCTCATTAGAACCTTCTACATTACTAGAGTGGAGGTTTCTTGTCACACTGTCTCAAGAAAAAAAAAAGTGGAGGAGGTTTCTTGAAAGTCTCTTTACATGAAACACCCGTGAGTCCATGACAGTCACCAAAGCCAAAATACGCCAAGCCCATAGCTGCATTCTGCTCCTGACATTGACAAGCTTTGTCCCCCACTTCTTTTCTCTTTCTCTCTCTCAAATTATTGAACTCGAAAAAGAAGAAGGATCAAGCACAACTTTTGAGGTTCTTTAGAGCATCCGCAGTGGAGATTGTAAATGCTAAATCTAAGGAAATTTTGGCATTTTAAGCTTAAAAGAGTCAGCAGCTGGGGTTGTAAAACTGAAGAATCCTAAAAAAATTTAGGATTGTGCTACAGTGCGATTCTACATGTAGAATCCCACTGTAGCACAATCCTATAAATTTTTTAATCACTTTTATTCTCTCTCTCCTCTGTCTTCTCTTTCTCTTTGTCTCTGGGCTGAGACGTTTCTTTCTTTCTCAACTCTCTCTTTCTGTTTTCTCATCTACGCTCTCTCACTCTCTGACCCGCGATTGGTGGAAGCAAGGTCCGTTGAAGGCGTGGCGGCGATGGCGTTTGCTGATCGGTGATGGCGTGGGATTCAAATCGGCGGCGTGGGTTTCAAATCAGTGATAGAGTATTTTCGACGGCCTGGGTTTCAAATCGGCGGGGTGGGTTTTCAAATCGGCGGCTTGGGTTTGCTAATCGGTGGCTTGGGGTTGCTGATCGGTGGCTTATGGAGTTCGGCGAGTCGGCGTGGTGGGTTTGAACTGATTTCCTTGAGCGTGGGTTTGAAGTGGTTTTTCTTCTTGTTGTGTGTCTGGCAATTTTTTTGTGTTTCTTGGCAATTTTCTCGATCGGTGGTGGTAGTTTTTGGCAATTTTTTGTGTTTCCTTTCCTCTTGGTGGTTGTTTCTTGTGGTTGTTGTTGGTGGTGAGTTTGGTTGTGGTGGTGGTTGCTGGCCGGTGGCGTGGTGGTGGCAAGGTGGGTTCTGGGTTTTTCTTTTTTTGGAACAGGGTTGCTGCGTTTTTCTGTGAGAGGAGTGCATTTTGTTGGATAATATATTTTAATGTGTAAATATATTATTTTAATAAGTAGGATAAGAAAATAAGAGTTGGGATGCTGGATGAATAGTAAAATTGTATTGTATAATTGATAAAGTGATTTTTTGGGATGGTAAAATAGGATGAGATTAGCATTCCGGCTGTGGATGCTGACGCATATGTAAAGAAATTTCAATCCTTCTCCCCAACGTGTGGGCCCACCCATTATGAGGCCCGGCGCAGTCTACTCAATAATTTTCTTTATTGTATCAGAGAGAGAGAGAGAGAGAGAGAGAGACGAAATTTCCAAGAAACCTGCGTTACTTTGGCATGGTGTTTCAGTACTCATGTCTGAGAATTTGCTAGGTTTGATGATATGATTAGTGTTGAAAAGTGAGCAAAGTTGTCAAGAGCTGTGCCGTGCTGAGCGGAGGGCACCGAAACCGATTGCTTTGAAGTTAAAAGTTACTGTTAATTAGTGTGTTTAGTTTCAAATGAAAAAGTTAGTATATTTTATTATTTAGTTTATTTTTATTATTATTTATAAATTTTATTATACTTTTTATACTATTTATGAATTTTATTGTACTATTTTAACTAATTTTTATTTTTATTTATAATATTTTCAATAAAAAATTTTCAGTTTCAATAAAATAAGTGAATTTCAAATCAATCAAAATATATATTTTAATATTTTTTTAAAAAAAAATTTGGAAGGGGTCATTGGCTCCAAGTCAAAGGCTACCTCGTCCTGAACTCTACCCTAAGAAAAATAGTTAAGTGGCATTTAATTCTTTATTAAATTAATGTAAACCAAAAGAATGTAAAATAAAAAAAAACCTATATTGCTGGTCAAAAAGTAATGTAAAATATATTTAAAAAATTGGTCACAAAGCAATATGATAAGAAATCGTTTGTCCTCTTTTATGTTGCAAATTTCCGAGCACTAAAACACAATGCCAAAGTAATGAAGGTTTTCGGGAAATTTCCTGCATGCGCGTGATATGCAATCTGCTCCTCAAATGTCAAAAAAAGAAGGGTTGAAAATTTCCTACATCATGCCTAACTTGTTTGTCCTCTCTTATGAGTGTTTGGTGGGGTAAGGAATTAGTTAGAAATTTCCACAACTACAATATTCTCCTCAAAAGTTGTGCCAGTTTTATGTTGCAAATTTCCGAGCACTAAAACACAATGCCAAAGTAATGAAGGTTTTGGAGAAATTTCCTACATGCGCGTAATCTGTAATCTGCTCCTTAAACGTCAAAAAAAGAAGGGTTGGAAATTTCCTACACCATGACAGACTTGTTTGTCCTCTCTATGAATGTTTGGTGGGAGTAAAAAATTGGTTGGAAATTTCCACAACTACGGTATCCTCCTCAAAAATTGTGTCGGTCTACTCTCTCTCAATCTTTCTTTGAAATTAACACAACACAATGTTTCGTGGAGAAAAAGCTTTTCATCAGATGGATCAAAGGTTACCTTCTTTTTTTTTTTTCTTTTTTTTGGGTCTTTATGAGAAACTGCAATTGAAGTCAAACTGTTCAGAACTCAGGGGGAGTACTGTTGGGTATCTTAAGACTAAATGGTCTGGGGATATATAGGTTGCCAGGTTGATCTCTTGCTAATATGCGTTTATTAGTCTTTTGTTCAGAACTCAGGGAAGCCTCACCGTTCACAACTCAGAGCAGTGCTTTACAGGTTCAAGTTTAGGCACATCTTCTTCTCAAGTTTGGTTGTATTGGACGAGAGGAAGTAGAGAATGGAAAAATGCATGGAAGCTTTGGATTTGAAAGAAAGAAATAAATAAATAAATAAATGATTAACTTTTATACAAGATTACTCTTATACCCTCGTAAAAGTATAAAAAAAGTTCGGAATACTTTTTAAAATTATTTTTAATTCTTCCTAATGAATTATTCTTTTATAATTTACAAAAAATAAAAAATAAAATAATTTTTTTAGCATTATTTTTTCCTTCTTTTTCTTTCCTTTCTTTTCATTTTTACTTCCAAACATTTTCTGTCCTTTTTCTTTCTTTCTTTTTTTCCTTTTTTTTTTCCAAATCTATTCCCTTAATTTTTTTTTCCCTTGAGAGTAATTGATAATTTCACAGCCCATTAGTGTATGTTTGGATTGCACTAAAAATGAAAAAATGCAAGTCTACATTTTTTCTGTGAATCCCATACACTGTTCACGGGACTTGTAAGTACGAATTTTAATAATTTTTTCTTTAAAATTGGGGCTCACGGTACTATTCACACATTTAAAAATGAGTAATGCTACAAGCACAAACTATTTTATAACATTTTTACAAAATGTTAATGTTGCCAACTTCTTATTGGTTTTTACATAAACCCACTATTAATATCACTTTTTTATTTACCAATAATCATTTACCATATCAGCAATTTATAAAAAAAAATTGTAAAATAGTTTTTATCTCTAGTATTATTCTTTAAAAATTATTTTACTATAATATTTTTAATTTTTAATTTTTAATTTTTAGTAGTAAGTGGTATCCAAATAGGTCATAAATATTTATATTGCGGTAGACCTTGCTTGGCTCCTATCACAGTATCACAGCACAAAATTATGAGAGTATATGAATTCTTTCGGTGAAATTTACAATGTGACTAGAATTTTTCTTTGCAGAGAGAAAGGAGGATCAAGCACAACTTTTATGGCCTGTTTGGATGTTTAAAAAAGGAGGGGGAGTAGAGTAGAGGGAGGGAGAGTAATCTAATTACCTTGTTTGGAAGTTTTTTAAGGAAGGAGGGGGAGGGGTTTGGAGGGGTTTCAACTCCCTCTAACCTCCCATTTTTAATTCCCCCAAATTGGAGAGATTTGGAGGGAGAGTAGAGTACATAAACTATTGACCAAGTAAATTACCTAATTTACCCTTATTATATTAACAAAATTAT
The DNA here is from genome assembly GCA_023736055.1 of Quercus glauca. Lineage (NCBI taxonomy): Eukaryota > Viridiplantae > Streptophyta > Magnoliopsida > Fagales > Fagaceae > Quercus > Quercus glauca. Next base: position 34,707,018 of record CM043326.1, on the reverse strand, counting down.
ACAAGGGGAAGGGCTAATTACTCCCTTCTCCCTTACTAATTTTAAAAACATCCAAACAAGATGGAGGGGAATCATTTTCCTCTACTCTCCTCCCCACTACTCCCCTCCCCTCTACTCCCCTCTACTCTCCTCCCTCTCTAAACTTCCAAACAAGCTATTAAGGTTCTTTACGCGTATGTAAAAGAATTTCCATTCCTTCTCCTCAACGTGTACCAATCCACGCAGGAAAATACTAGAGAGAGAGAGAAATTTCCAAGAAACCATCATTTCTTTGGCATGGTGTTTCAGTGGAATTTGCCAGGTTTGATGAAATGATTAGTGTTGACAATTGAGCAAAGTTGTCAACTGCTGTGCGTGATTTGCGGAGGTCACCGAAAGCCAATTGCTTTGAAGTTGTAAAAGTTGGTGTTAGGAAACTCACTGGAAACCACCACATGGTAACTTTTGTGGAAAGAGCTGTGTGAAATGCACCATTGGCCATTTCCAATCACAATGTACAACAATCTAAAGAAAAAGCCATGTTACTAATTAATATTATCTGAGAGTGACAAAAGTAAAAGAAATGGGCATTGTCGATAACATGTAGCATTGTCATATTTGGGTTACCTTGAACATGCATTACAATCATCTGCTTTCAAAAGCTCAAGATATCTTAAATCATTGAGCATTAGCATTAATTCGATGTGCCTTTCTTTTTACTTTACCTTTTTGACAAGCTAGAAAAGCTCTTTATAATTAAGTTTTTACATTGTTTTTGACCTAAAGGTTTTTTTTTTTTTCATTACCATTACTTTTTGAATATATATATATATATATATATATATCAGTTAATGATATTTTTAAATATTATTCAAAAAATAACATCAAACGACACACAAATATCAAGAAAAACACAAGTAATCACTACAATTTTTTTAGAATAATAATCCCTATAAATTTGAGTGTGCAACGTGTTTTTTTTTTTTTTTTTAAAAGCATGCATTACAATTCATAGTCGAATATTTATTGATCCTTAACATATGTCTTAGGACATTTATTAACCAAATTATATATATATATATATATATATTTTTTTTTTTTTTTGAGTTGCTATAAAAAATAAAATTTCACTTTACTTTTTATTTAAATTTTCACATTACTCATTAAGAGAATGGTAATTTAAACCCCCCCTCTCCAACTATCAAATTCTTTTAAAAAAATCATTATATTTTAAATGTTTCATTTTAGTCCTTATTCTTTCAAAATAACTTGTCTCGGTCAATGTAAAATGAAATAAATGCAAAATTTTAGCCAATCACTCCAAAAAATTACTCATATCATTTTGTCTAAAATTATGCATATCTTGTCCACAGCTATAATACTTGCATAAATTTACATGGGTACTATTCTCGTGTAAAAATAAATATTTTATTCATTTGTCAATTTACTTTTTCAGTTGGGGAGTGTCCATGTCAGTTATGTCGGTTTTTTAAATAAGTGGTTATGTGAATGAATAATGAATATTTATTTAAATAAATTTTAAAATAGATAATTTGGTGTATGTGTTTTTGAAAAGTAATGTTGTAAAATAAGAAAATTAGATTCTTATCCTAAAATAAATAGAAATTTTACATGAGTTGATATGAATACTATAGTTTGATGTGAGTAATATTTTAATTTTTTTTCTTTTCTCTCTAATTACAACCCCCCCTCCCCCCCAGATTAGACTTACTTCTTGTTGTATTTTTTTTTTTTTTTTTTGAGAAAGACTTCTTGTTGTAAATAAGTCAAGCTATTTATGTGAATGAATAATGAATATTTATTTAAATAAATTTTAAAATAGATAATTTGGCGTATGTGTTTTTGAAAAGTAATGTTGTAAAATAAGAAAATTAGATTCTTATCCTAAAATAAATAGAAATTTTACACGAGTTGATATGAATACTATAGTTTGATGTAAGTAATATTTTAATTTTTTTTCTTTTCTCTCTAATTACACCCACCCCCCCCCCCCCCCCCCCCCCCCCCGATTAGACCTACTTCTTGTTGTATTTTTTTTTTTTTTTTTTTGAGAAAGACTTCTTGTTGTAAATAAGTCAAGCTATTTGAGTTTAAACTCGATGATAAAAAAAATTCAAGATTAGAGGTTATCATGGCATCATTTTTATTATAAACTAATCATATATGACATCTCAATTATTATTAAAAATTATTTAAAAAATTTACGCCACCCGACTTATTAAATTTTAAACAGTACTGTGGGGCCTCACATATTTAACAACCTCGGCCCACTCCATATCCGGCCCAAGGTCCACGCTGAGGAGAGTATAGAGGCCAGGGATAAGGGGGAGAAGCCCAAGTCATCAAGGGTCCTTGCCGAGGATGCCCACGTCCTCGGCGAACCGACATTGACGGGGGGAAAGCTGTCACTTATTCATTAAACGTATGCCACCAACACTCTAGCCGCTTTAATGGTGAAGTGATCAGCAAACCCAGGTGCCTTGGCCACTTCAACTAATAGAAAGCCTGCAAAGGCGACTGGGAACTAACAGAAAGCCTGCAAAGGCAGATGATGGGACAAACCCTTAGACACAGAGTTAGGATAACCGACAAGTGGACGGCAGAGGATTAACTAAAAGAGAATATATAACAGATAGAACCTCCAAAGAAGGGGGGATCTTTGAAGGCGTCTAAGAACGACCCGTGTTTGTCAGTTCTAAGAAAATAGATCCTTGGACTGAGCCGATGATAACCATACTTCACAAACACTTAGCCAAAGTCATTATAAAAATTCTCACAAACACTAAACGAAAGTCATGGTGATTATTCTCAAAAAGACTTAGTCAAGGCCCTTTGCTATCATTCCCATGAGCTTCACGTCATCCATCGTTTACTTTGCTAGTGCTTAGTCCTTCTACCCACACTCTACAAATTTTATTGTTTAGGGTCCATTACAAATTGAGTCCCTACAATTGGCGCTGTCTGTGGGAAGGACTTGTACACTAGCAAGTGCGGTGGTCGGTGTGAAGAGATTAAGGGCAGCACTTCAAAAAAAAAAAAAAAAAAAAAACACCAAAAGAATACAGTATGTAGCAACAATATTCACTCAGAAGGCAACAATCATAAGAAACATGATATATGCGAAAAATAAAAGAGATGAAACAGGTCTACTTCTTTATTAATATATGAAGAAAAAGTTACATCTTACAATTGATGCCCATGGGGCTTGTTCTAGAGCTAACTACATAGAGAAGCGCTTAACAAGGCTGGTTGTGAAGCAAGAGAAGAGGAAATAGAGGAAGGAAGGCTGGTTGAGGAGCAAAAGAAGAAGAGAGAAGGGGAAAAGAAGGAAGGAAGGCAACGTTGAGGGAAGAAGAGGCCGCGGCACCGGGCGTTTCCACCTCTTGGTTCCACTTGATTTCCCTCCCAACCCCATCGCTGCCAGCTTGGAGGGTTCACAGACCCAGATCCAAGGGAAGGAGGTTACGTTCTTTCTAGATCCTCCTCCAAACGGCAAGGAGGGCTCCACCTCTGGTTAGGTTGAAAAGAAGGAGAATCTTCGGTCTTCTCCTACCCCAACCCCAGCATGACGTCCAGGGTCGGAGTGCCATCCTCGGCTCCTGAAAGGGGCTAGGCATCCTTGAAACCGCCCTTTCCAAGGGCCAAATCATTTAGTGGGGCTCAAACTGCTATTTTTTGCAGAACCCCTAAGCAATATCTTTGGGAGAGTTTAAGATGAATGTTTGTCGAGTGTGAAGAAAAAGGTTGCCCCAAAAACGCCTTATATAGAAGGCGAAAAATTGGTGAGAGCCAATCCGCATTAAATCCTAAGGAGAAATTACCGGAGGCAATAACTCCGCCCAGATTCCAAGGGGCTCATCTGCCGTTAGATCCTCGTAAATCCACAACTGACATTAATGAGGAGGCGCCTTATTAACGAGGAGGTACCGAAGCGTCAAAACGCGTTACTCAAATAACCCAAGAGACGCCTTGTAATCAGAAGAGTCCCGCCAAACGAAGAGGCAGAACAGAGCAGGGTCTTCCCCTCGGCTTAACCACTACAGTAATGTAATTTATAATCATATTTTCATTTATTATAGATACTTAAAATGAGAAAACTAGGTACTGGACAGAACCAAGGCATTGCATGGTCCTCGGACTCAAGCCTCTGGGGAAACCAAATACTTCAGATGAGAAAATTAAGTGTTAGACAGAACCTAGGCATTATATGGTCCTCGAACACCAACCTCTAGGGAAACTAATCACTTAAAATGAGAAAATTAGGTACTAGACAGAACCAAGGCATTGCATGGTCCTCGGACTCAAGCCTCTGGGGAAACCAGATACTTCAGATAAGAAAACTAAGTGTTAGACAGAACTTAGGCATTGTATGGTCCTCAGACACCAGCCTCTGGGGAAACTAACCACTTAAAATGAAAAAACTAGGTACTAGACAGAACCAAGGCATTGCATGGTCCTCGAACTCAAGCCTCTGGGTAAACCAGATACTTCAGATGAGAAAACTAAGTGTTAGACAGAACTTAGGCATTGTATGGTCCTCGGACACCAGCCTCTGGGGAAACTAACCACTTAAAATAAGAAAACTAGGTACTGGACAGAATCAAGGCATTGCATGGTCCTCGGACTCAAGCCTCTGGGGAAACCAGATACTTCAGATGAGAAAACTAAGTGTTAGACAGAACCTAGGCATTGTATGGTCCTCGGACACCAGCCTCTGGGGAAACAAACCACTTAAAATAAAAAAACTAGGTACTGGACAGAACCAAGGCATTGCATGGTCCTCGGACTCAAGCCTCTGGAGAAACCAGATACTTCAGATGAAAAAGCTAAATGTTAAACAAAACGTAGACATTGCATGATCCAAGGACTCAGGCCAACAGAAAAACCATTTCCGCATGAAACACTAAGTGCTAGGAAAAACCAAGGTCTTGCATGGTTTTCGGACTCAAACCTATGGGAAAACTAGTCACCATACAGCGATATAAGCACTGGGTAGAAATAGGCTTTTATACTAACCATAGGTCCAAACTTACGGCAAAGCCGATCCCTTGGGTGCTAAGCGATGAATCTTGCTAGAGACGAAAACCAAGAGAAACTGAGCGCTAGAACACGATGACTTAAACCTACCCATCCTAGAAGAACTAATAAGAAACTTAGGCAGAAAAGTATAGACTAAAAAGAGAAAAAACTTGTAAAAACAAGGAAAAGCTCCTCGGACAGGCCCTTTGCGCCAAAAGAAAGTCGCAGGAACAGTTGAAATGACGGTAACACTGACAGAGAGGTAAGGCTCAACAGGGTGCGAAAATACGCCGAGAAAGTCAAAATCCTCCTCCCCGCCCGAGAGGTCGGGCAGCAAAATTTTGAGGGGCTATTGTGGGGCCTCACATATTTAACAACTCCGGCCCACTCCATATCCGGCCCAAGGTCCATGCCGAGGAGAGTATAGAGGCCGAGGATAAGAGGGAGAAGCCCAAGTCATCAAGGGTCCTCGCCGAGGATGCCCACGTCCTCGGCGAATCGACATTGACGGGGGGAAAGCTGTCACTTATCCATTAAACGTATGCCACCAACACTCTGGCTGCTTTAATGGTGAAGTGACCAGCAAACCTAGATGCCTTGGCCACTTCAACTAACAGAAAGCCTGCAAAGGTAGCTGGGAACTAACAGAAAGCCTGCAAAGGCAAATGATGGGACAAACCCTTAGACACAGAGTTAGGATAACCGACAAGTAGACAGCAGAGGATTAACTAAAAGAGAATATATAACAGATAGAACCTCCAAAGAAGGGGGGATCTTTGAAGGCGTCCAAGAACGACCCGTGTTTGTCAGTTCTAAGAAAATAGATCCGAGGATGACCATACTTCACAAACACTTAGCCAAAGTCATTATAAAGATTCTCACAAACACTGAATAAAAGTCATGGCGATTATTCTCAAAAAGACTTAGTCAAGGTCCTTTGCTATCATTCCCATGAGTTTCACGTCATCCATCATTTACTTTGCTAGTGCTTAGTCCTTCTACCCACACTCTACAAATTTTATTGTTTAGGGTCCATTACAAATTGAATCCCTACAAGTACCTATGATAAAGGTCTAGTTATTAACAAGGTTGCCAATTAGATTTTAAAATTTCTCTCGTCTCTCTATTTTCTCCCCCCACATCCACCCATATCGGACTTATTCCATGTTGTAAATAAGTCACCTTGTACATATTCCGTTCATTTTCAATTTGGAAAAAAATTTGTTTATATTTAGTTATTCAACAACCAAATTACATTTAAGTTTAGACTTGACTATAAAAATAATGCAAAATTAAATTTAAGTGTTTTTTTTTTTGTTAACAAGCGTGGTCTCTATTTGAGACACAGACTATCTAAGTTCAAATTATTATTTTTAACTTATTGATGATAATATAACTTATCCATTTTGTAATAAAAATGACATTTTTCTTTATACCCATTAAGAAAGGAACATAGAGTTTAAGATGGATATTATAATACCATTGCAAAATTTTTTTTTTTTAAAAATGTTTGCCATCTTTCTAGTTTTATAAATCTAATTTTATAAGTTTATAATGAAAATAAGTCTATTTAATTTGGTCATATGATACTGTGGGGATAAAAGCCCAAGTTCGTATTTTGGGCCTTAAGCCCTATTTGAGGATGTGAGTAAGGAGTAAATTATTGGGAAAAGTCCTAGAGCGGAGAATCGCGTAAGGAAAGGATAGGGGAATATAGTCCAAAGAATGTATCCTTCTCGGATATGAGGAATATCGGTCAAGCAAATACCTGGGCGGTTTAGGTGACCTTCTAAGAAGTTCCAACGATAAGGATGAACTTTAGACACGTATAAAGATGATAAGAATAGAGAAATATCTAAAGGAAAAACTGCTACCACCGCATTAAATGCACTGCAGCAACTTTTCTGGCCGCATTTATGTGAAGAAGACCCCTGAACAGTGCAGTCTCAGCTGCCACCACTTATGGAGAACCAAAGAAGATACCTGATGGGATATATACTCAAGTAAATGCTTAGATGAAGAACAAGTGTACGATCGAGATGGTCTGAAAGAAAACTATATAAATGTAAAAGACCTCTCATGAGAGGGGGATCGGAAAAAAGAGAAAGGGAAGAAGAAGGAAGAATTACTGTAGCTCTAAAAATTGTATTAGCTTTTAAAAACAACAGTTTGTTCAAGCTTCAAGTGTGTTTTTGTGCTTGTTAATCTTTTAAATCTTTATTAACCGTTGTTTAATTCACAAATAGTCCAGCTTTTTCACCCACTCTCTACAAATTCATTGTATTGGGCTCATTGGGCGTAAACCTCCAAAGTTGTGCTTGTTCTTTCTTTCCCTTTCTTTCAAGAAAAATTCTAGTAGACACATCCTAAATTTCACCGAAAATTTCATATACATGCTCTCACAATTTTGTGTTGAGAATCTGTGATGGGAGCCAAGAGGTTTAGTTCCAACGCAATACAAATATTGTGAAGAGGGAGTCAAATTTATAATTACTCTCTAAAATTAACACTGTTTTTAAAGGAAGGGAAAAGAAATGGAAAACGGTTAAAAAAATGGGAAAAAAAGAGATGAAAAGGGAAAAATATTCTTTATGGTTTGAATGTAAAAATTAAAGGTAAATTACTTTTTTGCATTCTAAATTTTATCTTATTATATACTTTGTGGTAATTAATCCCCTAATAAATGTATAATTCTATAACACAACCTCTATTGTTTGTTCTAGGCTAAAACCAACAAAGTTTAACATTAAAAAACTCATTTCTCTCTCCTTTTAAAACAAAACAAAAAAGGGAGGGTAAATTGATATTTTAATACTGCATTCCATTAGATTTAATATTAAAAGTGGCGGAAGAGATAAAATGTTACACATGTTTTAGGGTTTTAGTTTAGGGAGCGAATCGTGCATTCTTGTAGTTCATGAAGTACATATAAAATATTTTGTAGGTGAAGAAAGAAAAGTTTAAAGTTTAAATTTTTTTTTTTTTTATATGAAAAGAATGTAAAGAAAAAGATGAAGAAAATAATGCTAAAAAATGATTTTCTTTTGTTTTTTGTAAATTAGAAATGAATATTTCATTAGGAAGAATTAAAATTTAAAAGTAATTTTACAAAATATTCAGAACTTTTTCATACTTCTACGAGGGTGTAAGAGTAATCTTGTATGAAAGTTAATCATTTCTTCTTTTTTTCTTTCAATTTGGACAGGACAAAAAAAAAAAAAAAAAAAAAAAAAAAAAAACTGTGGAACCCACACGAGTGTTTTCAGACCCGGACCGTTCATCAAACCGTAAAAGGGAGAGGTTCAAGGTTTTTAAAGTCGAACTGAGGTTGAACCGAAATTGAACCGTGATGACGTCATAATTAATTTAATAATTATTTAAATATAAATAAATATATTAAATTAGTATAAATAGAAAAATTGACTATAATAGTTCAAAAAATATATAGAGATTTATATCATAACTTTCATAAAGAAAATAAGAAATATTAAATTCTAAGCAAACATAAATAATTTTTGTTAAGGTTTAATATTATACTATTTTTATAGGAGCTTGTCTAAATTATCTTAAATCATTACCATGCCCATTTGACAGCCCATTAATTTGTAATGCCTAAGCCCATTTGACTAGAATTATATATAAAAAATAATAATAATAAAATAAAAAACGAAGCTAGAAGACTAGCCGGCCAAACCATTAAAATATTTAATTAAATAGAGAACAAAACCCAATAACTTTTTCAAAAGAAAGTGGTTGACAGCAGCGAGGATTTAGTGGGTGACAGGAAAGCAAGTTGTCCACTTGTCCATCACGCAAAGAAGAGTCAGAAGACTAGAAGACTCTATTGTGCGAAGGCAAAAGCAAAACGCAGAGAGAGAGAGAGAAATGCAGAAAGAGCAATCGGATAATTTCCTTTCTTCTACTCTTTTGCTTTGTGTGCGTCTTCTTCAACTTACCATTGCTCATCTCATCTGACTTTTCTTCACTTCTCACTCAAGTATCTCACCGGGGCTTTTTTGTTTTGCTTTATTTTTTTTGTAAGGTACGTTTGTTTATTTCATTTCTTTCTTCCTTTTTTTTTTTTTTTTGGTTGAGATTTTAGTTTTACAGTCCAGACTCCATGCCGGCCGAATCTTGAATCTCGGCCGGTATTTACTGAGGGTTTTTTTTTTTTTTAGAATGATACCAAGGGTTTCTTGATTGAAAGAGTGGGGCAAGTGTTTCTTGTTTGAGAGAATGATCCAATCCCAAAGTCCAAACGACGCCGTATAGGGAAAAAAACAGGGGAGAGAGTCCAAAACGGTGCCGTTTAAGGCTTGAAACAAAGGACCCGTGTGAACCGCCTGAACCGGTCACGGTTCACAGAACCGGGCAGTCCAACCACGATTCGTACAGGTCACTGCTTTTTTTGCATAGAACGGTTTTTCATGTTTAACAGACCGTAAAAATAGCCGGTTCGAGGTTTTCCTGGTCAGACCGTACGGTCCGGTCCGGGTTTCAAAACCATTGACACGACCACAGCTTTCATCCATTTTTCCATTTTCTACTTCCTCTCGTCCAGTATAATCAGCTAACGGAACAATTATTGTATCAATCTCAACATTAAAAAACATTGTGCTAATTTCAAAGAGAGAGAGAGAGACAAAGAGGGGAAGACGGGGCACAACTTTTGAGAAGCAAACTGCAGAGTGATGCTACGTTACGTGAAAGTTTCGAACTCGAATTTCTTCTCTTTTTCACCAAACAGTGTTAATGTCAGAGAATCTCTATCCACCAAATGTTGTGTTTTATTAATTTCAAAGAGAGAGAGAGTAGACTGGAACAACTTTTGAGAAAAATACTGTAGTTGTTGAAATTTCCAACCAATTTTTTGCCCGCCAAACATTCTGAGAGAGGGAGAGGACAAACAAGTTTGGCATGGTGTAGGAAATTTCCAACCCTTCATTTGACGTTTGAGCAGATTGCAAATCACGCACATGTAGGAAATTTCCACCTTTGTTAGGAAAAAAAACTACCCTGTTTCCGTTGCATGCATCTTGCCCCTCACATGGCGTGGACCCCACACACTGTGGGGTCCAACCCATGTGAGAGGCAAGATGCATGCAACGGAAACATGCAAGACCATCTCCTTCGTTAGAGCATAAAAGAGGACAAACAACTTTTTGTAATATTGCTTTGTGATCAGTTTTTTTCCTTTTGTTGAATATTGTGACCCATTCATTATAAAGCTCTATTTACATTGCTTTTCAGAAGCTTTTTAAGTGAATTTTACACTATTTTTTGATCAGCTATAAAGGTTTTTATTTTATATTACTTTTTGACTAGCAGTAACGGTTTACATCATTTAATAAAGAATTAAATAAATCTTAACTCTTTTTTTTTTCTTTTTTGGTAAACAAAATAAATCTTAACTCAAACTCAACTCGGGTTCCATATAAGATAGAAAATTAAATGATCTTAGAATTTTAATAATCAACTTGATTCAGTTTAACACAATTAACAACCTATCTCACAAAATCCAAGAATACTTTATTATTCAAACAAATTTAAACATATTTTGAGGAGGACCTAAGTTTTAAGTTTCAAGAAGTAAAAATCACAACTGCCCTGTAGTTTTTCCTGGAATATATTTATGGTGAAATCACCAATAAAAAATTCTCCCACAAAAGTTGGCATACACCTTGTTAGTTGAGAAACGGAGAGAGGGATTTGCCTGTTGAAAAGAATTGCTATTTCGTAGAAGATTTTGTACCACTGAAAAATTGCATTGTTGATCAACAGAATGATTAGTAGTCATTTTGAATTTAAAGCCATCAATATATGATATTCCATGGGATTTGAGGCATGTATATTGACCAAATAGCTATAGCCATTTACTGTAGGTTATCTTTGTCTAATGGCAAAAATATTCCAACAGTAATTTCCTTTGTCAATATTTGCATGAATTACCACAATATATTTTTTTTTTGGGGCTGAAAAATAAATGGGTAGAGGGGCGATCACTGTGGCTTCCCTACCTAAGCGTGACCATAGTAGCACCCTACCCACTTCCAGGCAAGACCCCATACTCCCGGTCTATAAGAAACTCACTTATTATTCTTTTGGACCATTTGGGATGAGATGGGATTTAAAAAGCACCAACACATAGCTAGTTGTTGAGGCTCGAATCCAAGTCTTGAGACTTGCCAGCCCGGTATCTTACCAACTAGGCCACCCGAATGTTGGCAATTTCCACAGTATTTTCTTTCTTAATGTTTGCATGAATATCGGTGTATGCAGTATTTGTTTGCATTATTTCTCAATGCAAATCTCCAACATGTAATTCCGACATATTTACCAATGCGCGGGGTGCTCATATTCACTTGTGTTAAGGAAAAAAAAAAAAAATCTGATCATATGCTCATCTTTCTGCAAAGCCTTTTTTTTTTTTGGTGGGGGGGGGGGGGGGGGGGGGTGAGGGTACTTTCCACAAAACGTTTAAACTAGCAACTATGTACTTCTATAATAAATCCACCATATATCAGCCTTGGGTTTCATCTCTACGAATCGATACATGTAGATAAAGACAAAATATAGAACATCAAGAAATTTATAGTGCTTGAGATATGCGAAAAGCCTTGTAATTTTGTAGCATTACCTACTCTTCATATAAGAACTAGAGTTTGAATTTCTCATTCCCATTGTTACAACTATTGAATTATAAAAAACTAGACTCTGAGCATGTGCTCAAAAGCTCTTCTATTTTTTTGAGTAAAGGTTAATAATTTGTATCTATTATAATTTCGAAATATTTAATTTTTTTAGGTTTGTCTTACTTCCAATACTTTTTTAACCGAACATGTCTTTTTATTTTAAATATACAATGACAAGTGGTATTGGGTTTTACTCTCTACCTTTTATTTAGTTAGTAGATGATGTGACCGTTTCTCATTAAAAAAAAAAAAAAAGATTCCAGTTAAAAAATACTAGAGGTAAGCTAGACTTAAAAAAAAAAAAATCAAACAAATAAAAAGAATAAACTTTAAATATAAACAATAATTGTAATTTCTTTTTTGAATATCAAGGGAAAAAATCTTAAATTTTAAGATTTCTCATTTTGAATTCAAAATGAAATTTGTTATTTGACAGTTATGATCATATTTCTAAATTAAATTATCCTTCATTAATGAGGGTATTTTTGAAATAAAAAAAGTCCAATTGAAAGAAGAAAATTCTAGATAATAGCAGATGTGATATCGGAAAATAAACAGTAAATAACAAATTTTTCCAAAAAAACATATATATCAATTATGAAGTGTAGATCAATATATCTTACAAACGTAGCAAATACACGGTGTGAACCAACACAATCTACACATTTTTTAGTTTCCCTCAAATAGGAATGATTTTCCAGTCGGAGAAGAAATAGTCAGACAGACCACTTCCAATTGAAGCTAATGAATCCCAACAATTGTTTGAGAGACTATCATTCAGGAAAGTTTGACCACTCTGCAGAAAAATCACTAGAAAGAAATCCATCCTCATGGTAGACCAGCTCCATGTATAAAACAGGTGCCATCAGCAGCATCACAAGCTAAAGCTGATATTCCATCCAATAAGATGACAAATCATCATCACAATCTCATTAGACGATCCTTTCCTAAATTTTAAACTAACACTCCAAAGTAATTTCCGAGTCATTGCGGGTGGGGCTAATCCAGGAATATCCTTGATGTCCTTGTTGTTTGAGTTCCCAAGCTGAGACATAAAAATAAAACATAAAAAATCACGAAATTTTTTTTAAAGCAAATTGAAAGAAATGGGCAATGTAGAGTGAAGCTACGTTTAAGTGAAAGTTTCTAACCCAAATCTCTTCTTTTTTTTCCACCAAACAATGTTAATGTTAGAGAATCTCAGTCCACCAATAGATTGGCACAACTTTTGAAAAGAACTCTGTAGAGCATCTGTAGCAGCCGTGCCAAATGTGCCAAATGTCAAATATTTGGCACATTTGGCACACCAAACACAAAAAACCCCCTTTATCAGATGTTTCAAATCTTATTATTTGTGCCATATGTGAATAGTACCCTCACAAATTTACCACTATACGGACAGCTGTGGCATAAGTTTTTATTGTTTTTTTTATTCCTCTTTCTCTCTCATCTCTCTGTCAGTCTCACCATCAACCCCTAATCCTCTCCTCTCAAACCCCACTCTGTCTCTCTATCTCCCACTCCTTGTTTCTCTCGGCGCCGTCGCCTTGCTCGGCCTCGGTGCCTCGGTGCTCACCAAGACGCTGACATTCGCTGCCGTGTTCTCCGCCTTCGGAGATCCGATCCCGTGGCTCAACGCGCTCGCTTTCTTCTTCGTCCATGAGTTCATCAAGACTGAGCTTGGGAACCAAATCGCTTACCAGCTCATCGTTGGTGCGAATCTGACTTTCAACACGATCAAGCAGACGATCGGGCCAAGGCGGCGATCGTGCCTGGGTTGGTGTTGTTGATTGTTGGGGTGATTTGTAATGGGTCCAGTGGTATGGGTGTGGGGTTTTGATTTGTGGGAGTGGGTTTTGGGTCGTGGTGGTGTAGTGGTGGCGTGGAGCCGTGGTTGTGGCTGGGTATTGATCAATCAAAGATCTCTCTCTGCCTTCAAACCAAATATTATTTTGGGTCGTGGTTGTGGCTGAGTTTTGGGTCGTGGTGGTTGTGGCTGAGTTGTAAATATTATTTTAATGTATTGGAAATATTATTTTAATGTATAGAATTGAATGATAAAACATCTGATAAATGTGATGTTGTAAAATGATGTGGTAAAATACTCCCTCCGTCCCTTTTTTTTTGTCCTGTTTGAAAAGTCAAACTTTTTAAGGGAATATCATTAATTGTCTTGTCTACCTTTCAAAAATGTATAAGTTTCCAAAACTATCCTTAAAAAAATTTATCAAAAAATTGAATTAGTAAATTTATAGGGGTATAATAGGAACATTAGTAAATTAATGACTTTTATTTTTAGAAACAGGACAATATTTTGGGACATCTCAAAATGGAATAGAGGACAAAAAAAGTGGGACGGAGGGAGTAATAAAGTAGGTCTTTGGTGTGGCAAAATGACATAATTTTTGCCACATCTACTATGGATGCTCTTGTGGATATTTCCAACCAATTTTTTTCCCCCACCAAACACTCTGAGAGAAAGGGAGAGGACAAACAAGTTTGGCATGGTGTAGGAAATTTCCAACACTTCATTTGATGTTTGGGGAGTAGATTGCAGATCACGTGCATCTAAGAAACTTCCTAGAAACCTTCATTACTTTGGCATTGTGTTTCAGTGCTCGAAAATTTGCAACATAAAAGAGGACAAACAACTTCTTATCATACTGCTTTGTGGCCAGTTTTTTTTTTTTTTCTTTCTTTTTTTTACTTTTTTTTTTTCTTTTTGCTGAATATTGTGACCCATTCTTCTTTTTACATTGCTTTTCACTAGCTTTTTAAGTGTATTTTACATTACTTTTTAACCAGCTATAAAGGTTTTTATTTTACATTAATTTTTGTCTAGCTATAACAGTTTCCATCAATTTAATAAAGAATTAAATGTATCTTAACTATTTTTCTTAAGGCAGAGTCCTCGACTTCTCCTAGGGGTAGCCTTTGACTTGAGCCCTCCCAAATTTTTTTGAAAAAAATATTAGAATATATACTATATATTAATTTTAATAATCTTGTTTTTTAAAATTACACTTTGTCTCTTTAATAATGTCATTAATTGTTTTAAAAGTGATCTTATAGTCATAAATTTTTCTATAATATTTTTACAAACTATTAAGGTAGAAAAATTTTATTGGTTCGCCTATCACTTACATCACTTTTTTATTTAATAATAATTACTCATCACATTAGTAATTTATAAAAAAATTTGTAACTCTAGCATTTTCTTCTTTTTAAATACCATAAAAAAATCTATAAATTTAAATTTAAAACAAAATATACAAGCCCAAAAAAATTAGCCTAACAACAAAAATTACCAATACTGAAACTAAAAAATTAGGTTTAGTGTCTGTTTAGGAACTGATTATTTAGCTGAAACTAAAAACTTTTTACTGAAAGTACTACAGCTAAAATAGTTTAACAAAACCCATAAATAATACCAAAAAGTGCAATGAGACCTATAAGTAGTAGTAAAAATAAGTTGAATGGTAAAAAAAAGATAGTTTTTTAAGCTAATGTCAAAAATTATTATCCTAATACAACATTTCTCTTAACATAGATTCAACTAAATACATAGAATTTCATCCCAACATATCTCCAAAATGGATTAATCAAAACCCAAACAAATCAACAACATAACACCAAAATCAGCCCTAATCAACAACAAAATAGCATATCTGGACTGATCAGACCAACAAAAGCCATCCTCTATGCTTCCATAATTTTCAGCCAAAATCATCAAACCATAGATTTGCTATAAACCCCAGAGAAAACCCAATCTCTCTTCTAAGCCGAATCTCTTCTGTGCTTCTCTCTCTTTCAAATCTAGACAAATCAGACCACCCAATCACTACCAACCTAGGTTTTCGACCATGGGTTTAAAGGGAGAGAGATAAAGATGATGAGTTAGAGAGAGAGTGAACCAGACATTATGAGCTTGAACTGAGAAAGTCTTAAAGATTGGTGTTTTCAGTCATTGGTGGTGATGGAGTGATCTGTGACTCGGCTTATTTTGTCACAATGCTCTGAGAGAAAGGAAGGGATCAAGAGCTTGAACCGAGAGAGAGAGAGAGAGAGAGAGAGAATCCAGAGGTTTTGGGGACTAAGAATGCGTTTGGCATTGGCTTAAAAAACCAGTTTTTTTTTTTTTGTGCTAATATTCAACTTATTTTTATAACTATTCATGAGTCCTATTGCACATTTTGGTACTATTTATGAGTCTCACTGTACTATTTCAGTTACCTTTTAGCTTGATCTACAGTATTTTCAGTAAAAAAATTTCAATTTCAGCTAAATAAATTGTTCCCAAACAGACTCTAAAGGTCTTAATTTGGGTTTGTAATGTTCAGTAGGTTTAAAGAGAGAGAGAGAGAGAGAGAGAGAGAGAGAGAGAGAGTCCAGCAAGTTGGGGACTTAGGATTTAATTTGGGTTTGATGTTGTGTTTGGGCACTAAGAAAGTTCAAGAAAAGTTGAGAAAGTTACTATAATTTTGTTTCTCAATTTTTAAAATTGAAAAAGTTTTTATTTGTTTTTATTTTTGAATTTTTTCAGTTTAAATTAAAATTGGTAAATTAATTTTTTTATTTTTATTTTTTTTAATTTATATGCTGACATAACTTTGTTAAATGTAAAATAAATTTTATTATTATTATTTTATTATTCATTTAATATGTCAGCTGTGTATTTCATTAAGTAATTTTTATTACTTCTACCAAAAAAAAAGAGTAATTTTTATTACTTAAATGACGATGGATACCAAAATAATAACAATTTATGGTTAAAATGTGTCTAAAATTTTTCTATAGAGAGACAAAGAATGAGCTAGCACAACTCTTAGGATCCAGATAGAAATGGAGAGGGTCCAGTTAAGGGTTAGGATTTGCTTAAAAACAATCAAAGGCTTAGAACATTCCACCTCATTTAAAAGCTTTAACCTAATCAAAAAGCAAACTCAAATTTTGTAACCAGAGTTAACTTGTCCAAAACCGTAAAAGCCACCCCAGGTTCCCAGCAAGGCAGCAACCATATCTTCAGGTTCAGATCCTTTCAATCTCAACAAGTCTCTTCCCTGTTCTCCAATGTCATAAGTGTGTTGGGTTTGCCTGTTATTCCAGTTCTGGCCGTAATCTTCTTCCATGAAAAGATGAATGGGGTAAAGGCGATTTCCATTTTGTTGGCTATTTGGGGCTTTATTTCATATTTCTATCAGCACTACCTTGATGATTCGGAGTCCAAGGCTGAAAAGAGAGATGTCAAGGATGAAATTGCAATGCTCTCCCTGTTGAAAGAGGTTACTGACGAACAAGATGAGCTAAAGAATATCAATCAAAAAGTTCCACTTTCCACAGAAACAAATTTCCAAAATTATGATTTATGAGCACTGAAGCTATTCCTCTGTCTTGATTCCTAGAATGGTTTATAAACTCATATTTCCAAACCCCATGCCATTGTTTCTCCACATGAAGTGTAAATCATGGTCTTGTTCATTCCATTTCCAACAATATTTTCAGATTCCAATAACTATAATTGGGCCCTTTTTTTGTCAAAAAATGGAATTAAAAGTAGTGATTATTCTATCAATGAAAAAGAATAATCAAACTAAAAATTTAGAGCAAGCCAAATCAGTGTTTGATCACTTCGGTTGCTGGTAGCTGATGGGCACTCGGGGTGGAGATTGAAAGGATCTGAACCTGAGGATATGGTTGCTGCCTTGCTGGGAACCTGTGGTGGCTTTTTTGAGTTTTGGACAAAAGTTAGCTCTGGTTACAAAATTTGAGTTTGCTATTTGGTTAGGTTAAAGCTTTTAAATGAGGTGGAACGTTCTAGGCCATTGATTGTTTTTAGACAAATTCTAACCCTCAACTGGACACTCTCCATTTCAAATAGAAATGGAGAGGATCCGGATCCCAACTCTTATGGCCTGTTTGAAAGTTTAGAGAGGGAGGAGAGTAGAGGAGAGTAGAGGGGAGGGGAGTAGTGGAGAGGAGAGTAGAGGAAAATGATTCCCCTCCACCTTATTTGGATGTTTTTAAAATTAATAAGGGGGAATGGAGTAATTAGCCCTTCCCCTTATATAATTTTGTTAATATAATAAGGGTAAATTAGGTAATTTACTTGGTCAATAGTTTATGTACTCTACTCTCCCTCCAAATCTCTCCAATTTGGGAGAATTAAAAATAGGGGGTTAGAAGGAGTTGAAACCCCTCCAAACCCCTCTCATTCCTTCCTTAAAAAACTTCCAAATAAGGTAATTAGATTACTCTCCCTCTCTCTACTCTACTCTCTCTCCTTTTTTAAACATCCAAAGGGGCCATTAAGGTTTTTGCTCATACGTAAAGAAATTTCCAATCATTCTCCTTCAATGTGTGGGCCCACCCATTATGAGAGCCCGGAGCAGTCTAGAATGCTTTATCAATCTACCAAGGATTTTTTTTTTTGAGATTCTCAAAAAAATCTACCAAGGAAAATATGAGAGAGAGACAGAGAGGAAATGTCCAAGAAAGCTTCATTACTTTTTTTTATTTTTTTGCTAAGCAGAAAGCTTCTTTCTTTTGAAGAAAGAAAGCTTCATTACTTTGGCGTGGTGTTCATGTGCTCATGTCTGGGAATTTGCGTAGTGTTAAAAATTGAGCAAAGTTGTCAATAGTTGTGCATGATTAGCAGAGGGCACCGAAAGCCGATTGCTCTGAAGTTAAAAATTAATGTTAATCAGTGTGGAAACTCACTGGAAACTACCGCATAGTGACTTTTGTGGAAGGATTTCAGGACTCTTTTTCTCTCCGTTTCCATTGGTCATTTCCAGTCACAAATAATGTACCACAATCTAACGAAAAAAAACCATGTTATTAATATTTTCTGAGAATGACAAAAGTAAAAGAAATGGGTCATGGCGCAACTCTCTAAAAACTGTGTGGAACTGGCATTGTTCCTTTTCCGTTACTTTTTGACCAAATATAAAAGTTCTTTTTAAGTTTTTATATTGTTTTTGACCGGGTATAAAGTTTTTGTTTTTCTTACCAAAATAAAAAAAGTTTTTTTTTTTTTTTTCATTACCATTACATTTTGTTTCAGTGCTCATGACTGAGAATTTGCTGGGTTTGATGGTATGATTAGTGTTGAAAATTGAGCAAAGTTGTCAAGAGCTGTGTGTGATTTGCGGAGGGCACCGATTGCTTTGAAGTTAAAAGTTAGTGTTTTAGTGTGGAAACTCACTGTATGTTTTGTAGAAGTATAAAAAAGTTCGAGTATTTTGTAAAATTACTTTTAATTCTTCCTAATGAATTATTCATTTATAATTTACAAAAAATAAAAAATAAAATAATTTTTTTAGTATTATTTTTTCCTTCTTTTTCTTTCCTTTCTTTTCATTTTTACTTCCAAACACATACATAAATAGTATTTTCCGTCCTTTTTCTTTCTTTCTTTTTTCCTTTTTTTCCCAAATCTATTCCTTTAATTTTTTTTCCCTAGAGAGTAATTGATAATTTCACACCCCATTAGTAAGTATTTGTATTGTGGTGGACCTCGATCACTTGGCTCCTATCACAATTCACAGCACAAAATTATGAGAGCATATGAATTCTTTCGGTGAAATTTACGGGGTACTGTTGTCCTAGAATTTTTATTGTGGCCCTAAAATTTTTATGAGTATTTGTATTGTGAACCTAGAATTTTTCATTACAGAGAAAAAGAAGGAACAAGCACAACTTCTAAGGTTCTTTATGCGTATGTAAAAGAATTTCCGTTCATTCTCCTCAACGTGTATCAATCCACCCAGGAAAATGCTAGAGAGAGAGAGAGAGGAAATTTCCAAGAAACCTTCATTACTTTGGCATGGTGTTTCGGTGGTCACCGAGCCGATTACTTCGAAGTTAAAAATTAGTGTTAGTGTGGAAACTCGCTGGAAAGTGGAAACCACCACAAGGAGTTTTGTGGAAAGAGTTGTGTGAAATGCACCATTGGCCATTTCCAATCACAATGTACCACAATCTAAAGAAAAAGCCATGTTATTAATTAATATTATCTGAGAGTGACAAAAGTAAAAGAAATGGGTCACAGCGCAACTCTATCTCTATAAAATTATGTGGCATTGTGGATAACATGTAGCATTGTCATATTTGTATTGACAAAAGCCATCTCAATTCTTGAAGGTTACCTTGAACATGCATTACAATCATTTGCTTTCAAAAGCTCAAGATATCTTAAATTATTGAGCATTAGCATTAATTGGATGAGCGGCATGTGCCTTTCTTTTTGTTGGGCTTTGTGGAGCCTAGTTTATTTTTGGCCCGTTTTGTAGCCTATTGTAACCCTGTAAGCAGGATATAAAAGCCGCTTTTATAATTAGGGTTTGTTGAGTCTTGTTGTTGTGTTTCAGAGAGAGTGAGAGAAACACTGTAGCCGCACTTTGTATTTTTCCCTGATAATAGTGAAATCCCTGCAACTCCGTGGACGTAGGCAAATTGCCGAACCACGTAAATACTGTCTTGTGCGTGTGATTATTTTCTTTGGCGTGTGTTTTCTCTATTTTTTTTGTTTCTCACAGGTTGGGAATCGGGTTGAATTCCCTACAACTGGTATCAGAGCCTAGGGTTAGGTTTGAGTGGGAGCAATGGCAGAGGAAGCAGGAAAGGCGTCTGGAATAGAAAAGTTCGATGGCACAGACTTTGCGTATTGGAGGATGCAGATTGAAGATTATCTCTATGGGAGGAAATTGCATCTGCCTCTTTTGGGGACAAAACCTGAGGCGATGAAGGCTGAGGAATGGGCTCTTCTTGACAGACAGGTATTAGGAGTTATCAGGTTAACTCTGTCTAGGTCTGTTGCATACAATGTTGTGAAGGAGAAGACCACAGCAGATCTGATGAAGGCTTTGTTTGGAATGTATGAAAAGCCGTCGGCAAACAACAAGGTGCATCTGATGAAGAAACTGTTTAATTTGAAGATGGCAGAGAATGCATCAGTAGCACAACATCTGAACGAATTTAACACTATCACAAATCAATTGTCATCTGTAGAAATTGATTTTGATGATGAGATTCGTGCTCTGATTGTTTTGGCTTCTTTGCCAAACAGTTGGGAGGCAATGAGGATGGCAGTAAGCAATTCTACAGGAAAGGAAAAGCTAAAATACAATGATATACGAAATTTAATTCTGGCTGAGGAGATTCGCAGAAGAGATGCAGGTGAAACCTCAGGATCTAGTTCTGCCCTAAACCTTGAGACAAGAGGCAGAGGTAATAACAGAAATTCAAATCGGGGCAGATCAAAATCCAGAAATTCTAATCGGAATAGAAGTAAATCTAGATCAGGCCAACAAGTACAATGTTGGAATTGTGGGAAAATAGGTCACTTTAGGAACTAATGCAAAAGTCCTAAGAAGAATAATGAAGATGATTCTGCTAATACTGTAACAGAAGAGGTACAGGATGCATTGCTTCTTGCAGTAGACAGTCCACTTGATGATTGGGTTTTGGATTCAGGAGCTTCGTTTCATACCACTCCACACCGAGAAATCATACAGAATTATGTTGCAGGTGATTTTGGTAAGGTGTATTTAGCTGATGGTTCAGCCTTGGATGTTGTGGGTATGGGAGACGTCCGGATATTGTTGCCCAATGGGTCTGTTTGGTTACTGGAGAAGGTTCGACATATTCCTGACCTGAGAAGGAATCTGATTTCTGTTGGACAACTTGATGATGAAGGACATGCAATATTATTTGTTGGTGGTACTTGGAAGGTTACAAAGGGAGCTAGGGTATTGGCTCGTGGAAAGAAGACTGATACTCTATATATGACCTCAAGTCCAAGAGATACAATTGCAGTTGCTGGTGCAAGTACTGATACAAGCCTATGGCACCGCAGGCTTGGTCACATGAGTGAGAAAGGGATGAAGATGCTGCTGTCAAAAGGAAAACTACCAGAATTGAAGTCAATTGATTTTGATATGTGTGAAAGCTGCATCTTAGGAAAGCAGAAAAAGGTGAGTTTCTTGAAAACTGGCAGGACACCAAAGGCTGAAAAATTGGAGTTAGTACACACTGATTTGTGGGGGCCTTCGCCGGTTGCATCCCTTGGAGGTTCAAGGTACTACATCACTTTCATTGATGACTCAAGCAGAAAGGTATGAGTTTATTTTCTGAAAAATAAATCTGATGTATTTGAAACCTTTAAGAAGTGGAAGGCCATGGTTGAGACAGAAACAGATTTGAAAGTAAAATATTTGAGGTCAGATAATGGAGGAGAGTACATAAATGGAGGGTTCAGTGAGTATTGCGCTGCACAGGGAATTAGGATGGAGAAGACCATTCCCGAAACACCACAGCAGAATAGTGTGGCTGAGCGCATGAACAGAACACTTAATGAGCGTGCTAGGAGTATGAGATTGCATGCTGGACTACCAAAAACTTTCTGGGCTGATGCTGTTAGCACTGCAGCTTACCTGATAAACCGAGGACCATCAGTTCCCATGGATTTCAGACTTCCTGAGGAGGTTTGGAGTGGTAAAGAGGTAAAGTTTTCCCATTTAAAAGTTTTTGGTCGTGTTTCTTATGTTCATATTGATTCTGATGCTCGTAGTAAACTTGATGCAAAGTCTAAAATATGTTTTTTCATTGGCTATGGTGATGAGAAATTTGGCTATAGGTTTTGGGATGAACAAAACAGGAAAATCATCAGAAGTAGAAATGTGATATTTAATGAACAGGTTATGTACAAGGACATGTCAACTGTAGTGTCAGGTGTTACAGAGATAGATCAAAAGAAATCTGAGTTTGTCAACTTAGATGAATTGACTGAAAGTACTGTCCAGAAAGAGGGTGAAGAAGATAAGGAGAATGTAAATTCACAGGTAGATCAGAGTACACCTGTAGCTGAAGTCCGTAGATCTTCTAGAAATATTAGACCTCCACAGCGTTATTCACCCGCTCTAAATTATCTCCTGTTGACTGATGGTGGTGAGCCAGAGTGTTATAAAGAAGCCTTGCAAGATGAGAATTCAAGCAAGTGGGAGTTAGCCATGAAGGATGAGATGGATTCCTTGTTGGGGAATCAGACATGGGAACTGACTGAATTACCAGTGGGAAAGAAGGCTTTGCACAACAAGTGGGTATACAGAATAAAGAATGAGCATGATGGTAGCAAACGTTATAAGGCCAGATTAGTTGTTAAAGGGTTCCAGCAGAAGGAGGGCATTGATTACACAGAGATATTTTCTCCAGTTGTGAAAATGTCAACAATTAGACTGGTGTTGGGAATGGTGGCTACAAAAAATTTACATCTTGAGCAGTTAGATGTGAAGACGGCATTCCTTCATGGTGATTTGGAGGAAGATCTTTACATGATTCAGCTAGAAGGGTTCATTGTTCAGGGACAAGAGAATCTAGTCTGAAAACTGAGAAAGAGCTTGTATGACCTAAAACAAGCTCCAAGACAGTGGTACAAGAAATTTGACAGTTTTATGCATAAGATTGGGTTCAAGAGATGTGAAGCTGATCATTGTTGCTATGTCAAATTCTTTGACAATTCTTATATCATTTTACTGTTGTATATGAATGATATGCTCATTGCAGGGTCTAGCATTGAGGAGATTAATAATCTGAAGAAGCAATTGTCAAAACAGTTTGCAATGAAAGATTTGGGAGCTGCAAAGCAAATCCTTGGTATGAGAATCATTAGAGACAAGGCTAATGGTACATTGAAACTTTCACAGTCAGAGTATGTGAAGAAAGTTCTCAGCAGGTTCAATATGAATGAAGCCAAACCAGTGAGCACACCCTTGGGTATTCATTTCAAACTGAGCAAGGAACAGTCGCCAAAGACAAAAGAAGAAAGGGACCATATAAGCAAGGTGCCCTATGCCTCAGCTATTGGCAGCTTGATGTATGCTATGGTGTGTACAAGGCCAGATATTGCACATGCAGTGGGAGTTGTAAGCAGATTCATGAGTAGGCCTGGAAAGCAGCATTGGGAGGCAGTTAAGTGGATTCTGAGATATCTGAAGGGTTCATCAGATACATGTCTTTGCTTCACAGGTGCAAGTTTGAAACTGCAAGGTTATGTAGATGCTGATTTTGCTGGTGATATTGATAGTAGAAAGAGTACTACTGGGTTTGTATTTACTCTGGGTGGTACAGCTATATCATGGGTTTCAAATCTGCAAAAGATTGTTACTTTGTCTACTACAGAAGTTGAGTATATTGCAGCAACTGAAGCTAGAAAGGAGATGATTTGGCTACATGGTTTCTTAGATGAATTGGGTAAGAAACAGGAGATGGGCATTCTACACAATGACAGTCAGAGTGCAATCTTTCTTGCCAAAAATTCGGCTTTTCATTCAAAGTCGAAACATATACAGACAAAATACCACTTTATCCGGTACCTTGTTGAAGATAAACTGGTAATACTTGAGAAGATTTGTGGATCTAAGAACCCGGCAGATATGTTGACTAAAGGTGTCACTATTGAGAAGCTGAAGCTGTGTGCAGCTTCAGTTGGCCTTCTAGCTTGAGGACAGGAGGATGAGTTGTAGGGATGAGGGATTGCTTTTGGAGGATAGCGGCTGATGTTGGTGATTGAACTAGTCTCCAAGTGGGAGATTTGTTGGGCTTTGTGGAGCCTAGTTTATTTTTGACCCGTTTTGTAGCCTATTGTAACCCTGTAAGCAGGATATAAAAGCCGCTTTTATAATTAGGGTTTGTTGAGTCTTGTTGTTGTGTTTCAGAGAGAGTGAGAAAAACACTGTAGCCGCATTTTGTATTTTTCCCTGATAATAATGAAATCCCTGCAACTCCGTGGACGTAGGCAAATTGCCGAACCACGTAAATACTGTCTTGTGCGTGTGATTATTTTCTTTGGCGTGTGTTTTCTCTATTTTTTTTTTGTTTCTCACAGGTTGGGAATCAGGTTGAAATGCACCATTGGCCATTTCCAATCACAATGTACCACAATCTAAAGAAAAAGCCATGTTATTAATTAATATTATCTGAGAGTGACAAAAGTAAAAGAAATGGGTCACGGCGCAACTCTATCTCTATAAAATTATGTGGCATTGTCGATAACATGTAGCATTGTCATATTTGTATTGACAAAAGCCATCTCAATTCTTGAAGGTTACCTTGAACATGCATTACAATCATTTGCTTTCAAAAGCTCAAGATATCTTAAATTATTGAGCATTAGCATTAATTGGATGAGCGGCATGTGCCTTTCTTTTTACTTTACTTTGGCATGGTGTTTCAGGGGTCACCGAAAGCCGATTGCTTTGAAGTTAAAAATTAGTGTTAGTGTGGAAACTGGCTGGAAAGTGGAAACCACCACAAGGACTTTTGTGGAAAGAGCTGTGCGAAATGCACCATTGGCCATTTCCAATCACAATGTACCACAATCTAAAGAAAAAGCCATGTTATTAATTAATATTATCTGAGAGTGACAAAAGTAAAAGAAATGGGTCATGGCGCAAAAGTAAAAGCCACTGTCATATTTGCCAGCAAAAATTAAGGTGTTTGCTTGGAGGGCTTGCATCAACGGTCTTCCCACTATGGATGTTATTTCTCGGGGAATTTCTCAAAGTATGGCTTGCCATGTTTGTGGTAATGGGGCCGAATCTATTGATCATGCTCTTCTTCAATGTGATTTCTCATCCTTGGTTTGGGAGCTTTGGCTTGAAAACCCTCTATGCGCTCAAGGCTTTAAAAATTCTTTCCTTGACTCGGCATTATTTATCCTCTCCCACTCAACTCTTCATGATTTGGAGATCTTCTTTGCTACGGCTTGGGCCTTATGGTCAAATAGAAACAGAATTGTACATAAGGATAATGGTCTTTCTCCTCTACAGGTTTGGCATATGGCAAGAAATGCTGTGGAAGACTTTGCATGCTCAGCCAGTTGGGATTTTGACTCAGTAAGACCTGCTGCTTCTAATTGGGTCCTGCCCCCTCCAGGAATTTTTAAAGTAAATGTTGATGGTGCTTCTTCAGAGCATGATGGTTCCTCTAGTGTGGGTGTTGTTATTAGAGACTCCAATGGTCTTGTTGTGGCTGCACTGTGCTTGCCGCTTCAGTCCCATTTTTCTGCAGAGCTTACGGAGGTTTTTGCTTTGGAGCAAGGTGTCCTTTTAGCGCAAGAACTCCAGCTGCCTCGGGTTATCGTTGAATCAGATGCTTTGGCAGTCATTCAAGCAATTAATGATAAAGCTACTGGGAGCTCTTTTGGTCACCTTATACAGGAAGTTCTTCAAGTTTGTGAGTCTTTTGAATCCTGCCATTTCAAACATTTAAGTAGAAATCACAATGCAGTGGCCCATGAGCTTGCACAGCACGCTAGAAGAACTGGAAAACGCCAAATCTGGAAGGGAGTTGCACCTCCCTTTGTTCAGTCTTTTCTGCAATCTAACTTGTGTAACTAGCTATCCTTGTCCTGCAATGCAGATTCTCTGTACAACTCTTCTCTGTTGGTTTTAATGAATATATATTTCCCTTTCAAAAAAAAAAAAAAAAAAAGGATGTTTAAGCAAATTATTGTAATGCATGTTCAAGGTAACCTTCAAGAATTAAAGATAGCTTTTGTCAACACAATTATTGAGCATTAGCATTAATTAGATATGCCTTTCTTTTTACTTTACTTTTTTGACAAGCTAGAAAAGCTCTTTTTATGTTTTTATATTGTTTTTGACTTAAAGGTTTTTTTTTTTTTTTTTTTTTTTTTTCATTACCATTGCTTTTAGTTTTTAGATAATCAGTTAAATGATATTTTTATATATTTTCAAAAAATAATATCAAACTACACATAAACAGAGGCAGAGCCAAGAGGGGGCAATTGCCCCTCGAGCTCGCAAAACAAAAAAAAAATCATGTATAATATACTCTTATTATAGTTGAAAGTAGTTTGCACCATCCAATGACAGAAAGCTTCTCAAAAGCAAAAAACAACCAGTAGGATTCTCCTCACGGTAAGTCAAGGACTCTATAATCAAGATTGAATGGTAGGTGCCAGTCCCACGAATTTTTAAAAAATTAAAAAACCCTCCCATGCCTTTATACACGTTAGTAGAAGTACACCATTGAAAAGCAAGCAATGCTA
This sequence comes from Quercus glauca, assembly GCA_023736055.1. Taxonomy (NCBI): domain Eukaryota; kingdom Viridiplantae; phylum Streptophyta; class Magnoliopsida; order Fagales; family Fagaceae; genus Quercus; species Quercus glauca. Next base: position 34,680,237 of record CM043326.1, on the reverse strand, counting down.
ATAAACAAAATATTTTCCACAACAAACTCCACAACTTTTGAGATGTTATTATTTTCATTTAGGTTTATCATTCCATTATTTTATTGTCTACCATTTAAAAATTATCAACTCAATGATTGTGAAAAGAAAAAAAAAATGGTGACTCCAGACTAATTGTTAAAGGAAATCTTAGAGCATCTACTAATCTTTCTCTTCCATCTCTTTGCAATTTCAAATTTTGAATTTTTGTTATGATCCAAAATTTTAACTACTTAGTATCTGTTTGGGATTCGCTTATTTTGTTGAAATTGAAAACATTTTATTGAAAGTACTGTAGATAAAAGTAAAAATTAGCTGAAATAGTATAGTGAGACCCATAAATAGTATCAAAAAGTGCAGTGGGGCCCATGAATAATAGAAAAAATAAGTTGAATAGTAAAATAAGCTAACTTTTTAATTTAGAGCCAAACACACACTTAGAATAATAGAAAAAGAAAATTGAATTTTCCCTAGTTTTTGAAAATCACTCCTGACAATGAGACACATATACAACTTTGTAGGCATATTACTATATTCTTAACACTTTTGTATTGATTTATTTTTTTCGATTTCTTTGAAGAAATCATCAAATTATATGATTGAACTGTATGCATTCAAGTTAATTTCTCAATTTGATTATCATTAATTATTTATTTACATTGAGGGCATTTGAGTAAATTGAACTAAGTATAAAAAATAAATAAAAAAGTATACATTTGTATTAGATTGTGTGTGGCAAATGACAATTACATTAGCATATAATTGCTTATTTATTTGTTATCAATATTGAATTGCTATTTTTTTGAGTAATTTTGCTTTCAATCTTTTCCCTTTTAATCTTGCTCCCCCTAAATTGAAATCATGGCTTTGCCACACATAAATATCAAGAAAAACAAAAGAAATCACTGCAATTTTTTTAGAACAATAATCACTATAAATTTGAGTGGGTAACGTGTATTTTTTAAAAGCAAATGGTGCATTACAACTCATAATTAAATATTTATTGATCCCTAACATGTGCTTTAGGACATTCATTAACCAAATTATATATGAGTTTTATTAACGCATGTCCTTAGGGCATACATTAAAAATTTATTTTAGGAAATTTTTTATAATAAAATGAAAAAGTTATCAAATTTTTTAACAGCTTTTTCAATTCTCCTTAAAATGTTTCCAAAAATGGATGATTAATGTGTGCTCTAAGGATATACATTAATTGAACCAATTATATATATATATATATAGCTCTTGACTAGCTATAAAAAATAAAATTTCACATTAATTTTTTATTTCAATTTTCACATTACTAGAATGATGGTTTAAATCCTCCTCTCCAACTATCAAATTATTAAAATAAAATAAAAATTATTATCATTTAAATGTTTCGTTTTAGTCGTTATTCTTTCAAAATCACTTGCCTTATTCAATGTAAAATGACATGAATGTAAAATTTTGGCCAATCACCCCAAAAGATTACTCATATCATTTTGTCTAAAATTATGCATATCTTGTCCATAGCTATAATACTTGTGTAAATTTACATGGCTACTATTCATGTGTAAAAGTGCATATTATATTCATTTGTCAAATTACTTTTTCAGTTGGTGTGTGTGTATGTGAGTGACGTGGGTGTCTTAAACAGTTGCTTATGTGAATGAATAGTGAATATTTATCGGAATAACTTTTGGAATAGATAATTTGATGTAGATGTTTTTGAAAATTAGTGGTGTAAAATAAGAAAAATAGATTTTTATATTAAAATAAATAGAAATTTTTATACAAGTTGATGCGAAAACTCGAGTTTGATGTGAGTAATAACAAATCTTTTCCCTCAATCATATTTTTTTTTATTTCCTTCCCCGCCAACCCCCCCCCCCCCCCCCCCCCCCCCCCCCCCCAAACCTTCTCTCAGTTTAGATTTACTACTTCTTGTAAATAAGTCAAGCTGTATGCCTGTATATATGATGGTCATGATCATGTTCAATTTGGGAAAAAAGTATAAAAAATAGTTATTTAACAAAAAAATTAAATTTAAGTTTAAACTCGATGATAAAACAATTCAAGATTAGAGGTTATCATGGCAACATTTTTATTATAGATTAATTATATATGACATCTCAATCATTGTAAAAAATTATTAAAAAATTTTACGTCACCCAACTTATTAAATTTCAAATAGTCCCCATGAATGATAATAGTCTAGTTATTAACAAAGGTTGTCAATTAGATTTTAAAATTTCTCTCTTGTCTCTCTAATTTCTTCCCCCACCCCAATCCAGATCGGACTTATTACATGTTGTAAATAAGTCACCTTGTACATATTCAGTTCATGTTCAATTTGGAAAAAATCTTGTTTATCTTTTGTTATTCAACAACCAAATTACATTTAAGTTTAGTCTCGACCATAAAAACAATGCAAAATTACAACTTAAGTACTTTTTTTTTTTTTTTTTTTATGGGGAAAAAAAAAACTTAAGTACTTTATTGTTAACAAGCTTATAAAATGTGGTCGCTATTTGAGACTCGGATTATCTAAGTTGAAATTATTATTTTTAACTTATTGATAACTTATCCATTTTGTAGTAAAAATGACATTTTTCTTTATACCCATTAAGAAAGGAACATTGAGTTTAAGATGGATATCATAATACCATTGCAAAATTTTAAAAAATGCTTGCCATCTTTCTAGATTTATAAATCTAAGTTTATACGTTCATAATGAAAATCACTCTATTTAATTAGGCCAAATGATATAATCTCAATTATAATTTAATTATTTAGAATTTGCATAAATTTTTGAAGGGGTATAAAATTGTATTCATGATATTTCTTTTATATGAAAAAAGAATGACAATTTTTTTCCAAACCAAAGGATTACCAAGTGCTTGTAGTCACACTCACATGGCCTACTTAATAGTCACATACCTACCACTGCGCACACTTGGTGCGGTGGTCACTCCACAAGTATAAATGCTTGTGGAGTGTTATACTTGTGGAGTGTGGGGGGTAAGAGCTGGAGTTCAAGTCTCCATAAGGAAACTTCACACACATATACACTTAGATTAGGCTAAAGTAGAAATTTTATCTTGTATAAAAAAAAATAATAATAATCACATACCTTATTTAAATTATTTAATAAATCAAGTAATTTAATGAATATTGATGGTCTTATGAAATGATACATAATAGTTTGGAGACTTGACTTGGGGTAGATTCCTAGCTCCAACCCATTTTGGAGCAGTAGTTTCTAGACAAGTTCTAACTTGTCCGACCAAAAAAGAAAATCAAACCTAAAAATGTTATATGGCTTAATCAATAATCATGTACTCATGTTTGATAAAAAAAAAAAAAAAAAATTAAATGATCTTAAAATTTTAATAATAAGCTCAACTCAATTTGGCTCAATTTCAACCTATCTCATGGAACCCAAGAATACCAGGTTCTACTTCTGCAAGTTATGTCGACAAAAAATCCTCATTATTATTGTACATGTTTATTCAAAACAAATTAAAACATATTTTGTAAGAGAACTTGAGTTTTAGGTTATGTTTGGTTTGAGAGACTAAGGAAGAAAAGAAGAAAAGAGAAGGGAAATAAATTTCATTGTTTGGTTAGGAATTAGGATGGAGTGGGGTGAAGAGAAAATGGAGTCATTCATTTTCCTCCATAGCCCGCCATATTCTTTCCTCCAAAGAAAAAGATAGATCTTAGGGTGAGACCCACCAATAAAGTATATTTCTTTCCATTTCTCCCTTACAAACCAAACAAGTAAAAGAATTTCATCCAAAAAAAAAAAAAAAGGTAAAAGAAAATTATTACCCTTTCCTCTCCTCTCCTCTCACTTCCTCCCTTTCCTTTCCCTTCCTTATCCCTTGTTTTTGCCATACATAGTATTAAGCTTCAAAAAGTGAAAATCACAACGGCCCTGTCATGTTACTTGGGGAGGTATTTATGGTGAAATCACCAATTCAAAGAAATCTCCTGTAAAAGTTGGCATGCACCTTGTTTTACTTGAGAAAGAGATTTGCTTGTCGAAAACAATTGCTATTCTTGTAGTAGATTTTGAACTAGTGAAAAATTGCACCGTTAATCAACCCGATGATTAATAGTCATTTTGAGTTAAAAGCCATCCATATTCCATGGGATTTGAGGCATGTATGTTAACTAAACAGCCATAGCCACTTACCGTAATTGTCTTTGTTTAATGGAAAAAATTTACAAAAATGATTTCCTTTGTCAATGTTTGGATAAATATAACGGTTCTAAGAAGTATTAGTTTGCATTATTTCACAATGCAAATCTCCAACATGTTTGACCAGCATTTCCAGTACGTAATTTCCTACATGTTTTCCATTGTTGGGGTGCTCATATTCTCGTGTTTAGAAGAAAAAAATTTCCTATCATAGTTTGATCATTTTGCAAAGCTTATTTTTTTGGGAATTTCCACAGAACATTTAAACTAGCAACTATGTACTTACAGTTATAAATCCACCATACATCAACCTTGGGTTTCATCTCTATGCATCGATACATATAGATGAAGACAAAATATAAAACATCATGGAATCAACCGTGCATAAGATATGCCAAGAGCCTTGTAATTTAGTGACGTTACCTACTCTTATGAGAATCGGGGTTTGAATTTCTCCTCATTGTTATAACCATTGAATTATCAAAAAAATAGCTGATATAATATCTCAAAATAAACAGTAAACAACAAAATTTTCCACACAAAAAAATAATAATAATAAATTATGAAATGCAGATCAAATATCTTACAAGTGTAGCAAATCAAATACATGGTGTGAACCAACACAATCTACACATTTTTTAGTTTCCCTCAAATAGGAATGATTTTTCAGTCGGGGAAGAAATATCATACAGACCACTTCCACTTGAAGCTAATGAATCCCAGCAGTTGTTTGAGAGACTATCGTTTGGGAAAGTTTGACCACTCTGCAGAAAAGTCACTAGAAAATATCCGTACTCAAGTAGACCAGCTCTATAAAACAGGTGCCACCAGCAGCATCACAAGCTAAGCTATTCCATCCAATAAGATGAAAAATCATCATCACAATCTCATTAGATGATCCTTTTCTAAATTTTTAACTAGCACTCCAAAGTAATTTCCGAGTCATTGCTGGTGGGGCTAATCCTGGAATATCCCTGATGTCCTTGTTGTTTGGGTTCACGAGCTGAGACATAAAAATAAATAATTCACGAAATAAAAAATTAAGCAAATTGAAAGAAAAGGGCAATGCAGTGTTATACCACCAGCTCTTTCACAAGCTAATGGCTTTTGACAGTCACATGAGACTGCAAAGACATGAAATGTTCTTGGTGATTAAGACACCAACTCACTATGAAAGGTTTAAGTTGATATGAATAATATAGAAGCTCTAGAAGGTTATCTCCCCCAAAAATTTATAAAATTATCTTAAAGGCCTTGAAATATATACTTTCTGGACAATACAGTTATGAAAAGAACCAAGCGATTCATCCTTGAACTCAAAGTTATATGCAACTTAAGTAGTTAAGTTCCAAAAAAAAACTGTAAGTTCCAACTTCTTTTTTCCTTTTGACATAAATACGCCTAAATTTTACTGGTTTTCAAATGAAGCCGATCTCCACCAATTTTATGATCCAAGTCTGTAGCATTCATCAAACTATATTCAACTGATATACGAAAATTAAAATTATTGTTTCCCTCTTACATATGTGGTGGACAAGAAATCTATTCAGAAAGAAAAGGAATTGAACTTCTCCTAAAGATGACATCAAGTTGCAATCTGTGCATTACCAACAAACATGAAAATCTGACAACAATTAGATTAACTCTTCTACACCCACATGTACTGTGTCTGTTTCCTTTCCTTTTTATTTAGTGGAGTTAATTATTATTTTTATAAGAAAAGGGTATACTGAACTAGATTCTTTTACTTTTTATTTGGGTAAGCAAAAAATGACTTAGATTCACTACCATTAACTACACCATTTGGCATTATAAAAGTCTTTTCCTGCAGCTTTTAGGCAAATAAGGGTTAACCAAACAAGTTCAACCTGAGATCAGCTTGCTCATAGAAGCCCTAATTGAAGCACAAAAACAGGTTAGGCAATACTATATATACAGTTATACACATTTAAAAACAATAGGCCTGTGGGCCTCCACAGCCACAAAAAATGGGGGGTGGGGGGTGCGGGGGTGGGGGTGGAAGGCCTAGTATTCATAATAATGAAGCTACATCTATATAATAAAGGGACATTATGGATTCTATTCCAATTTGTTATCAGATGGCAATAGCAGAATCAAATATTTAGAAAATAAAATATTGTTAATGGCAAAGAAAATGAAAGATAATAATATTCCTTAACAATAATGATGGCTATGACTCCGACAATAAGGAAGAGTAATGCCATAATACACTTATCGGTTGCAACCTAATGAAATAAACGAGGTAAGTAAAATACGTAACAACTAATAGTCAATATATGACAAGAACTGGAAGAAGATACTTTTAGAGATTGACCTGCCTATCAAGTTCCTTCACAAGTTGAGAAGCTTTCTTGATCGAGAAATGGATAGAGTCCAGCTCATTAACAACCCAACTCATTTGTTCAGTCTAAACATAAATATAATAGACTTCTTTAGTTCCATGGCAATGAAAATTTTTGAAAGATTTTTTTTTTTTTGATAATTAAATGAAACAAAAGAAAAAGAGAGAAAGAGGGAAAGTTAAATTTGATATGACTTAATAAACTGCTATGAAATCCATTTTTTTAAAGCTGAAAAATTACACACCTGAGCCTTGAGTGCTGCCGCAGTCTCTGTTCCAACATTAACAGTGTCTTAAACAGTCCACAACAAACAACGAGACACAAATTATTTTTCTTTTGCAATGAGTCCAAACTTTAAAAACAGTAAAATTAATTTTATATTTTCTTACTCTTTTTTTTAGAGGTGGGGGGTGGGGATATGAAGTACATGAGTTAGTTAAGATTTTCCATAAATAAGACAGAGGAAACCATGATCACACTTCAAAATAGCCTATGAAACTTATCCATTTCCAACTTGCCAAAATAAATGAACTTATTTCATAACAAAATGATCATCAGAGAAAATCCAACCTTTTTTGACCTCTCAATGGCTTGATCAGTCTCATCCATCATCCGGTTTCCACTATCTACTAGCTGTTGATTTGTCATGGCTGCAGACATATAGCCACGGCCTCAGCATTAAATATACTTTATAATTGAGAAACATTTAACATATAAAGTACTTGAAGTAACACATATTGGTATGAAATATATCAAACACAGGGCATGCTTCCAGATTAAACTTAAAGGTATGCATTGGTTACTTTAAAAACGGAAATTTACAATTTTTGAACCATCAAAAAGATATTTTACATAATATTACTGTGACACTGATTTCATGATGCCAATGAGAGTATGACTAACATTTTTATATTGTCAGTGTGCACAGCACTCACTACATTGCACACAAAGATATTCTCAAAGATAAAACAAAAGCCTTAAACTATAAAAATCATTGATATATCATCCAGCAAGATTAAAGCCATCAAATTGGCAAGTACTAAGGGGACTAAAGTGTTACTTGCAGCCATCAATGCTAACTCCATCTGCAATGCATATTACAATGAATCGCTAGAGAGACAGAGAGAGACAGAGAGTTTTTAATTCAATATGAAATATTAAACTGCCGTGAAATCCATTTTTTTTTAAAGCTGACAAATTACACACCTGATCCTTGAGTGCTGCTGCAGTTTCTGTTCCAACATCGATGGTTTCTTGAACAGTCTACCACAAATAAGGAGATACCGAATTTATTTTTCTTTTGCGATGATTCCATACTTTTTTGAACAGTAAAACTACTTTTATGTTTTCTTACTCCTTTTTTTTGGGAGGGGTGGGGGGTGGGGGGTGGGGGGAGATATGAGTTAGTTAAAAACATTCCATAATTTGTTTAGGTCTTGATACAAACCAGTGCAAGTGATGCTCAAGGCGGAGCTAAAAAGACTAGTACATTTTAGAAATACAAGATACAATTCCACCTATAACCTTCTACAAGGAAATAGAGAAGAATGATAGGAAATAATGATCACACTTCAAAATAAACATTCCATAATTTGTTCAGGTCTTGATGCAAACTAGTGCAAATGATGTTCAAGGCAGAGCTAAAAAAACTAGTACGTTTTAGAAATACAAGATACAATTCCACCTGTAACCTTCTATGAGGAAATAGAGGAGAATGAGAGGAAATAATGATCAAACTTCAAAATAGCCTACAAAACTTATCCCTTTTCAACTCACCAAAATAAATAAAACTAATTTCCTCACAAAATGATCACGAGAGATAATCCAACCCTTTTTAACCCCCAATGGCTTGATCAGTCTCTTCCATCACCCGGTTTCCATTATCTACTAGCTGTTGATTTGTCATGGCAGCATGCATATAGCCACTGCCTTAGTATTAAATATACTTCATAAATGAGAAACATTTAACATATAAACTATAAAGTACTTGAAGCAACATATATTGATATGAAATATATCAAAAATAGGGCATGATTCCCGATTAAACTTAAAGGAAAGCATTGATTACTTTAGAAGCAGCAATTTACAATTTCTGAACCATAAAAAAGGTAGATGTTAACAAATATACTTTAGATACAATACTACTGTGACACTGATTTCACAATGTCAAAGAGAGTGGTTTTTTCATATTATCATTTCTATCTTAACTTATCATGTGTGTGTTTGTGAACTCACTAAATTGTATAAAAAGAATTCTCAAAAATAAAAATAAGAAAACTATAAAATCATCAAAATATCATTAAAGCCATCAATTTGGCCAAGAACATAGGGTTTTAAAGAGTTACTTGCACCAGCAAATAGCAGCCATCCACGGTAACTTCATCTGTAATACACATTACATCAAACACAACCACTAAAGTAGCTACCCAAACCAACTTCACTGTGAGGCATATGAAGCTGGCATCTTTTCAGCTGATACAGAAACTATTATAACTATTTCTATTAGACAAAATTCTAGGACAAATCCACAACCAAATAGAAATGTGTTTATCAGGTATCCAAGAATTACAACAAAAATGCATGAGCCATAGGTTTGTATGACTATTTAAACTCATAACTAACTCTTATTTTAGCATGAAAGGCAGCCAAGAGTAGTAGACACATTAGTGAAAACTAGCACATGGGTGAAAAAGATGTACACTTACACGGTGCTAGCAAGACATTATCTTCCCCACATCCTTTCGTGCCACGATCAAAGAGATCAATTCTCTTGTTTTCAAGATTTGACACATCTGTATCCACAACAAATTGAAAAAAAAATTATCTTTGATGCTTTAAGAACCAAAATAATGGTAAATTGTGACTAATGTTAACTTTCTGCTTTTTAAGAGTAACCTATGATCTGCATAGAGTATGAACATCTTTCAGTGCATTTGGAATACAAGATTTAATCAACTGATATAAAACTAAAATTTTGGAAAAAATCTATAATATCTAAGGCTAAACAGAAATAAAGATAACAACACACCATTGACTGTTTTTTCTCATTCAGCATCTTGTTAGTGTCTGGATGATTTCTACTCTCCAAATCCTTGGCTTGTCAGGTGAACATGTTGATAACCCTGAAAAGGCAAGACTAAATTGTCTTTCTGACTGGAAAATAAAAACTAACAAAAATGGAAAACGATAAACACTTGTTTTATATTGGTAACTAGAACACACACACCTGCATAGGATTCAACCCATGAGCTATCCTCCACCTCTTATTTAGGTAGGGAGGAGACGGCATTTGACCCAAGGACCATTTGCAGAAGGAAAATGAAAACACATACAAAACATCAACTGCAGCAACAGAAGCATTATATAAGACTATTTTCTAAAGAGTTTTTGCTAAGCCATTAATATTATGCCAAAATACCCATCGATGTTTGAACCAGCGACCTCACCACCCATCCCATACTTGTCTCAGATCACAAGTTTTGTTAAGTAGCAACTTTCAAGCATCAATTAGTAAAGTAAAACGTTTTCTTTGGGTAGAAATTAAACATCCAAAGTTATAGGAAAATTTAAATTATATCTAGATCTTAACACTGCATAAGTCCTTAAGCATATTATTTACTGACTTTTACAGGATGTTCATGGTATTGAAATTGGAAATAGCTTAAATGGGGTGTAGATCCAGAATCTCTGTCCTACGTTGCAATATATAACATCTATGTACAAGACTCAATGTTTCACTGTAAGTGACAGACTGTCACTGACAGTGAATCTATAGTTGATACAACAAACATAAGCGGTACGCAATAACTCGCCTTTTAACCAGGCCTATTAAGAGTTAAAACCATATACTGCAAACATTTAAACTCTACTGAATTACAAGCCTCATGAGTTATGGCAGGTTAAGAAAGATGACTACCAGTGAGACAGTTGATCCATGTCTGCAGGGTAGTTCACATTATGGACGCTGGTTGTGGGGTTGCTAGTTTCTGCATACTATCCCCTGGGATATACAAACACATGTCCTTTGCACCAAAAGATGATATGATGAAAACCCAGAGGAAGTGTTGGTGCGTGCTAAATACAGCAAATTCATTGTACAAATTATAACACAATACCATTGAAAAAATGTAATATTTTTTCACTTCTCATTCTTTGATTAGCAAACAGAAAAAAGTTTTGCAGACTTCAATTCACTTTTTCATTACTTTTCTTTTTCTAACTTCAATTACATGTAAGTGTGCAAATCACAGTGCAAAATCAACATCTAAGGAGCTGAGCTAGGTGCCTTTTGTAAATCAATATGAATCATAGTCCCAAATGCCAGTAAGGAAAAAAGAAAACATTATTATATATGTCGGACTGTTGGTGAAAAGGAAAAACAAGAATTATAACAAACCGTTACCGAGGGACAAGAAATCTCAATATGCATTTGTATAGTAGTAGAAGTTTAACAGAGCATTACATATGCTTAGGCCAAAATAAAATAAAATAAAATTGACAGAAAAATAAATGCTAGTACATGTCCAAAAAAAAAAAGGAAACAACTAGATTATATATAATGGTAGGAAGAAAGATGATAACTCACAGGTAAAAGATGAGGAAAAAAAATCTCCTTGACTGGATTCCTCACAATCTATGCCCATATCCCATCATCCCATTCTTCCTCCCAATCATCCGAGTCTTTGATTTGATGTCTTGCTTGTTTAACAAACGGAACCCTACTGTCTCCACCTCCACGCTCCCGGTAGCTATTGTAAACTCAACTTCATGGAATCCCTTCTCATCAATAGACCAGCCAGGGGTTTCCAGATCGAAGAAATTCAAATAGTGCAGGCTCAGCGCAAGGTGATGCGATTCAATTTTACCATATTCTGACGCAATACGTTGAAACCATACTTTATTCGATTTGATTTCAATCAGATAATGTGAGTGATTATAATGCTCGCAGGGTACAAAAACAACGCACAAAAGAATTGCCCGCAACTCATCAAACACCGACCGAGGCAATTGCATGTTCACTGAATAATCGCGTCTGTGGAAACTCGGAGATGCCAAAACTGAACGATCACGTATGTTCGCTTTTTCAAACCCATTTGGAATTTCTTTTCCAGGAAGAACGTAAGGTAATCTCCCCACTAATTTACCACTTATTAGTCCCTGAAATATACAAAGCGTGATGTTGAAAATTACATTATAAAAAATAATAATAAAAAAATTAAAACCAACACACAGACAGAGATAGCTGAATAGATAGATATATACTGAAGAAGAATATTAAGTAATTTCCCAAGTACATGATATTTAGAAAACAGAGAGAGAAATACCTTGACACAGAATTGAGTATTGAAGCAATTGACACACGCGACACAGAAATCAAAATGACGACACCAGAAGGGACAATTTTTTGGGCGTTCTGGGAATCTCTCCAGTGAGGTACAATTGTTTACATTTATATTACAATCTTGTGACCGAATATCTGGTAACGATCGAAGCCCCTTGCAACCATCCAAGTTGAGCCTTGTAATTCTAGAGAGTTGAGAGATGCTTTCAGGAAGAGAAACGAAATTATTTCCACAAAGATGTAACTCCCTTAAGGAGAATAAGCACCCAATGTTATCGGGAAGACGCACAAGATTTTTGCAATCACTTATATCCAAACACTCGAGGATAGTCAAACGTCCAAGGGATGATGGCAACACTTCTATTGCTATTCCTCTTAGACAAAGCCTAAACAGGCCTTCGAGATTCCCTAAATTCTCTGGTAAGTTGACCAATTTTGAGCATCTAGAAAGATTAAGATTTTTTAGCATCTTCAAACTACAAATGCTGCTTGGAAGACATAAAAGATTTTTACAATCACTTAGATTCAAATGCCGAAGGGCAATCAAACGTCCAACAGATGATGGCATCACTTCTATTGCTGTTCCTCCTAGAGCAAGATCTGTCAGGCTTTCGAGATTCCCCAGATTCTCTGGCAAGTTGACAAATTTTGAGCATTCAAAAAGATCAAGATTTTCTAGCATCTTCAAACTACAAATGCTGCTAGGAAGACACAAAAGATTTTTGCAATCACTTAGATTCAAATGACGAAGGGTAGTTAAACATCCAACGGATGATGGCAACACTTCTATTGCTGCTCCTTTTAGAGAAAGCATAATCAGGCCTTCGAGATTCCCCAGATTCTCTAGCAAGTTGACAAATTTTGAGGGTCCAGAAAGATTAAGATTTTTTAGCATCTTGAAACTACAAATGCTGCTAGGATGACACAAAAGATTTTTGCAATCACTTATATCCAATTCAAGAAGGGCAGTCAAACGTCCAACGGATGATGGCAACACTTCTATTGCTGTTCCTTTTACAGAAAGATTAAGTAGGCCTTCGAGATTCCCCAAGTCCTCTGGCAATTTGACAATTTTTGAGCATCCAAAAAGATAAAGATTTTTTAGCATCTTCAAACTGCAAATGCTGCTAGGAAGAGACAAAAGATTTTTGCAATCACTTAGAGTCAATTGACGAAGGGCAGTCAAACGTCCAACAGACGATGGCAACACTTCTATTGCTGTTCCTTTTAGAGAAAGATGAAATAGGCCTTCAAGATTCCCCAGATTCTCTGGCAAGTTGACCAATTTTGAGCATTTAGAAACATTAAGTTCTTTTAGCATCTTCAAACTACAAATGCTGTTAGGAAGACACAAAAGATTTTTGCAATCCCTTATATCCAAATACCCAAGGTAAGTCAAACATCCAATAGATAATGGCAACAATTCTATTGCTGTTCCTTTTAAAGAAAGAATAAACAGGCTTTCGAGATTCCCTAGATTCTCTGGCAAGTTGACAAATTTTGAGCATCCAGAAAGATAAAAAATTTTTAGCATCTTCAAACTACAAATGCTGCTAGGAAGACACAAAAGATTTTTGCAATCACTTAGATTCAATTCACAAAGGGCAGTCAAACATTCAACAGAATAAGGTAATGTTGTAATAGCTGTGCATTTCAAAAGAAGTCTCTGTAAAAGCTTCATATTTCCCACAAATTCTGGAATTTTCTTGACTTTTGAGCAACAAGTAAGATTAAGAGTCACAAGAGACTCCATTTCAAACTTGTCTGGAAGACTAGTTAGTTCTTGGCATTCTTCTAGATCAAGAAGTTTAAGCCTTTTCATTTTTCCAATGGATGGGTGAAGCTCGCATAAATTTGAACACCTTGCAAGAACTAATTCTTCAAGATTTGGGATTCCATTGAAGTCAGAAGTTATAATCAGGTCCGAGGAGCCAGCCATATTGATGAACCTTAACTTGTCAAAATTCTATTAAAAAAAGAAAAAAGTTTAGAATAATTAGCTTTCTAATGTTTGTTGTTGAAGTTTTAAAGCAAATTTGTATGAGGATATTTATTAACACTCTTACCTTCATTCCTCCCCAAAGTAATTCAATTTTACTAAGCTGCAAACGAAGTTGAACAAGCTCATTTGGCAAAAAACATGGCAACAATTTTGAAGGATAATTACTCCATTCAAGATATGTTAATTTACTTGGTAGATATTCGGGGACAAATTGAGGGCAAATACTACGAATTCTTAGAAATTTAAGCTTGGGCATCTTGCAAAAGGCATTAGGGTTCCAAAGTGACACTTTCTGTTTTTTGTAAGATGTGAGACCTAACCAACGTGCCTCTTTTTCTTCATGATAAATACTTGTATCCTTTGCTTCCCAGATATCTATGGCTTGAACTGCTTCTGTTCCCTGATAATAAAAAAGGAATTCATTAAATGCAAAATATATTATTAGCATAACTATTCATATTTCAACTTTGCCGAATAAGAAAATACAATATGAGCTCAAGTAAATAACCTCTTACCGTATCGTTTTTTAACACATGATCAATGTCCTCATAAAGCCATAGTCTACTGCGCTTCCCAGGCTCATCACGAGATTCTTGACGAACAATATCCCTACCCATATCTCTTAGTAAATCGTGCATCCACAATTCATTAGTTTTGGAAATTTTCAAGAGAGATTTGTTAATGAGAATGCTCAATCCAATATCGGAATAGCGACCAAGACTATCTAGCATTTGTACAACTTGATCTTTCTCCTCGTGATTAAATAAGCATGCAATATCTTTGAATATATCCTTCGCTGAGTTAGGGAGTCCATCGAAACTTATTTTTAGTACTTGATTAATCTCTGGATTGGGATCCTCTTTGAGCATCTCTAATGCATTTTTCCATTCAGCAGTACTTCTTTCAAACAAAAATGAACCCAAAACCTCAAGGGCTAAAGGAAGACCATTAACATATTCTAAAAAACTTTTGGACAGTTTTAAATATTCATCTGGGCTTAGTTCTTTTTGAAAAGCCTTTGAACAAAAAAGACAAAGAGCATCTTCATAATTCAATGCTTCAACTTCAAATATTTCATCTACGGGGAATTCCTTCAACAAGTGCATATCTCTTGTTGTTATAATAATTCTACTGCCCAAACCAAACCAATCACTCTTCCTAACTAACATTTTTAACTCGTGTGATTCATCTACATCATCAAGAACAAGAAGGACTTTTTTATGCTGTAACATTTTCTTGATCATGTGAACTCCATCATATTTATTTTTTATCAAAATTGTTTCGTGCAAAATTTGAGAAATAAGATCTTTTTGTAGTGAAAGTACATCTTTTTTCCTAACATCCTCAATAAAACAACAAGCATCAAATTCTTTAGAAACCATCCTATAGACAACACTAGCTAGGGTTGACTTGCCCATTCCCCCCATTGCCCAGATTCCTATAAAGCGAACTTCATCATTTAACCATAAAGCTAAATATGACTCCAATTTCACCACTAGAGAGTGTATTCCTACCAGGCCCTCAGTAACTTCTGAGAATTCAAAACTCAATTTATGTGATACCAGTCTCACAATGCTTTTGACAACTTCTGAGAGAGGACTGCAATAAAGAGAGAACAAGAATTGATAATCAATGAATAGGTCCCATGAAAAATATGGTAGATATTAGGTGATCGATTTGCAGCCCTAAATAAAAATATGTAAATTGATTGGCTATGACAAAATTAAATGAGATCTGATAAATGTTGAATGTTTATTTATTTATTTAAAAAAAAAAAAAAAAAGATCTGTTAAAGGTTTAAATGGAGTTGCATGTATAAAAGTGGGCTAGCTGAATATATTTCAAATATAAATTACCTATTCTTTACATGATATCCGACAATACCAGCCACATGATTCAAAGCAGCTTTCCATGTGTCTACCTTCTCCTTAAATTGTTTTTCATGTTCATCAAAGGCCTTTGCAAAAGCTCCCTTTAGTTTCCGCAGATCAGATGGATCCACATTGTAAAAAATAGGTAGAATTGTCATTCCCTTTTCTTTCTCACAGTCAATGATCTTTACAAGTTCTTCTAAGCACCAAGTTGAAGATACATAGTTTTCTGAAAGAATGACCACAGCAAATCTGGATTCTTCTATTGCTTTCAAGAGCTCTGGTTTAATAGTTTTTCCTTTCTCAAGTTTTTCATCATCCTTAAAAGTGTAAATGCCCCTCCATTCTAAAGCATAATTTAGAAAGTCCATAGCAGTGTTGCGGGTGTCCTCTCCTCTGAAACTCAGGAAGACATCATACTTCCATTGGCTGGTAGAAGAGATAGAAGAAGAACTTGAGAAAGACGACGAGCTTGAAGCCATTGAATCACAGTATAGATCTGCATGTAAAAAAAAAAATATATATATATATATATATATACATACATATATATATATATATATATATATATATACGTTCAGTTAGAACTGAAGAAAAATTGAAAAGAAAATAATTCATGAAAGAAGAAAAACTATTTGATGCAATGTTTTCAACCTCTCCCTTCATCAGATGGGTCAAAGATTACCTTCTTTTATTTTGGTCTTTATGAGAAACTGCAATTGAAGTCAAACTGTTCAGGACTCGGGGATTACTGTTGGGTATCTTAAGACTAAATGGTCTGGGGATATATAGTTTATCAGGTTGATCTCTTGCTAATATGTGTTTACTAGTCGCTAACCCGTGCGATGTACGGGATAGTTAAATAAAAGTACATTTAATCAACATCACGTTAAGGTAAAAGATTTAGTGAGAGACTGATTTGCCCACCAAGAATTTAAAAGAAAAAAAGATTGACATAATAAAATCTAAGAAATTTAGAAATAGAAAATTGGGTTAATAATATGCATATTACAGACATTTTGCTAGTTAGCGTTTAAAAAAAAAATGGATCTGTCATAATTAAATAAAATACAATGGGAATAAATATTTAACTTTTATGCTTTTCATTAGTTTAGAAGTGTTGTCTAACGTAGAATGTTATTGGGTTGTAAGAAAGATTTTTATAAAATGTTAATATCATATATATATGCTTATATTGTCAATGTCTCACTGTAGGTACATAGTTACTGAAACTTACAAAGTAATTTACAATTCTTAAATTAATAAAGTAAAATTCTCAAAAATTATATATATACACACACTCAAAACTGATATAAACTACAAAGATAAAAACAAATCTTATTTAGTCGTATTAATAACAATATAAACAATTCAAAACATGGAACATTATCAAATTTATAACACATAATTCCATTATCTTTTACGTTGAATCCAAACAAATAATTAATTGAAATTAATCTAAACAAATAATTAATCAACCAAAAATCAAAACTTTAATTAAGAAAACAAAAAATCACATGAACCCAAGATAAAAATTCTCAATAAAGAAAAAACATATAAGGTAAAGAATTATGATCAACCTACTAAGACGCAAATACCAAAAACTCCAAAATTTAAACCTTCCAAATTTTATAGAATCCCCAAATTCTACTTCAAAACCAAACAAAACCCTTCAAATTCAAAAAATTCATATATAATATACCAAATAAAAATTTACCACACCTTGGGTTGGAAGACATAGGTTGCAGCTTTGATTTTTTTCCAAAAAATAGAGATGCTTCATCTGCTGTATACAATATAAAATAATTATTAGAAATTTTAACCCAAAAACCAAACCCACAAAAATACTATCAAAATATAGAGATTAACCCAAATACTTAGAAGAAAATAAATTCTAAACATAACAAAACAATAAGATAGAATGAAAATTTCAGGCACATATGAAAGCAAATAAAAAAGACAAAACCTACATTTTTTTTTGTTGAGTCTCTCTCCTTCTAATTTTTTTAATTTTAAAGTGAAGTTAAGTTTAGGGTTTTGAGATGGTAATTGCTAGGGTTTTAAGAAGAGAAAAGAGAGTCCTACCAGGAGTCTAAATAATATAAACAATTCAAAATATGGAACATTATCAAATTTATAACATCTAATTCCATTATCTTTTACGTTGAATCCAAACAAATAATTAATTGAAATTAATCCAAACAAATAATTAATCAACCAAAAATCAAAGCTTTAATAAAAAAAAACAAAAAATCACATGAACCCAAATAAAAATTCTCAATAAAGCAAGAACATATAAAAATTTACCACACATTGGGCTGGAAGACATAGGTTGTAGTTTTGATTTTTCTCCAAAAAATAGAGATGTTTCATCTGCCATATACAATATAAAATAATTATTAGAATTTCAACCCAAAAACCAAACCCATAAAAACACTATCAAAATATAGAGATTAACCCAAATACTTATAAGAATATCAATTCTAAATATAACAAAACAATAAGATAGAATGAAAATTTCAAGTACATATGAAAGCAAATAAAAAAAGACAAAACCTACGGTTTTTTTTTTTTTTTTACGTGAGTCTCTCTCCTTCTTTTTTTTTAATCTTAAAGTGAAGTTGAGTTTAGGGTTTTGAGATGGTAATTGCTAGAGTTTTAAGGAGAGAAGAGATTTTGGTATTTTTATGCAAAAAACGTTATTTTAGGTCTAGGTGATTTATTTCCTTGTTTTTAGGCTCTTTTAATGTTTTTTTAGGTCAAATTTGGTTCCTATTATGGTTAGGTATTAATTAGGGCTTATTTTAGAATATATTTTCTTGTCCATCAAGTTTTATAGAGCCCTTAAATAGGCCTCCAAGTTTGTATACGTTTTTCAATATTATTGTTATAAGATATAAAACCTAAAATAAAAAGAATCAAAAATAAAAATAAAAATAAAATAGTGATGATGTGGAAAATTGTGAGAGTTTCAAAAGTTTCGGTTATATATATATATATATATAGATTAGTCTTTTGTTCAGAACTCAGGGAAGTCTCACCGTTCACAACACAGAGCAGTGCTTTACAGGTTCAAGTTTAGGCACATCTTCTTTTCATTTAAACCTTTTATATAAGCTTGGTTGTATTGGA
Organism: Quercus glauca; assembly: GCA_023736055.1. Classification (NCBI taxonomy): domain Eukaryota; kingdom Viridiplantae; phylum Streptophyta; class Magnoliopsida; order Fagales; family Fagaceae; genus Quercus; species Quercus glauca. Next base: position 34,661,318 of record CM043326.1, on the reverse strand, counting down.
CGAGAGGAAGTAGAGAATGGAAAAATGCATGGAAGCTGTGGATTTGAAAGAAAAAAAAATAAAGAAATGATTAACTTTTATACAAAATTACTCTTATACCCTAGTAAAAGTATATAAAAAAAGTTTTGAATATTTTGTAAAATTACTTTTAGTGTGCGTTTAGATTCAGTGTGCGTTTGGTACATTCAGTGTGCGTTTGGTACGCTGTAATAGCTCTTGTAATGGAATAGTTATTTATGTGTAATATCAATTCGGTCATTTGGTTGCATCTTTATTACATGGATTAGTTATTACATTGGAATAATTATTCTTTAAATTGAAAAATAGTCATTCCTCTTTAAAATGGATGTAATAGCTATTCCGCATATAATACGTTTTAAAATTAATGTATTTCTAAAAATATAAAGTTTCCTTATACATCATCTTTGACAAGTTTTCCATGTGTAACAACCAAACTTATAAATAGTAATAGTTATTCCATTACAATGTCTTCTATTCCTAATAATAAAGATTACTATTCCTAATGTAATATACATTCAGTGTACCAAACGTAGTATGCGTTTAGATTTAGTGTGCGTTTGGTACATTCAGTGTACCAAACGTACCCTTGCTAAAAACTGAAAACTAAAAACAACAAAAAATCATTTTCTGGTTACTGTTTACTTTTAAAATTACTGTTCATAAGCCTAAATGCACTATTCATGTCCCATGAACAGTGCACCAGGAGTTGGAAAAAAAAAAAAAGCAGCCAAAAACGCTTCTGCTTGAAAACGCAGACGCAATCCAAACAAAGCTTTAATTCTTCCTAATGAATTATTCATTTATAATTTACAAAAAATAAAAAAAGAAAATAATTTTGTTAGCATTATTTTTTCCTTCTTTTTCTTTCCTTTCTTTCCATTTTTACTTCCAAACACATACATAAATAGTATTTTCTGTCCTTTTTCTTTCTTTCTTTTTTCGTTTTTTTTCCCAAATCTATTCCCTTATTTTTTTTCCCTTGAGAGTAATTGATAATTTCACACCCCCTTAGTAAGTATATGTATTGTGGTGGACCTCAATTGGCTCCTATCACAGCACAAAATTATGAGAATATAATAATTCTTTCGGAGAAAATGGGCATTTGCCCCTTTCGCCAAAACTTTTCAACAAATGCCACATATCTAAAATTATTTAGGAAAATGCTCCTGTTTTGAAACTCGATTTTTAGAAAATTGAGTTTCAATTTAAAACTCGATTTTTGGATAATCGAGTTATAGCGAATTGAAAATTAAAAAAAAAAAAAAAAAATTCTGGAACTTGAGTTCCTTGAAAAAATTCAAGTTCCAGAAAATTTGAGTTACATGGAACTCGAGTTCCAAAAAAAAAAAAAATTTTCTAAGTCTATGTTCACTATAACTTGATATTTCAAAATTTGAGTTTTACATTTGAAACTCGATTTTTAGAAAATCGAGTTTCAAAATAAGGACATATCCTTAATTAATTTTAGACATAGGACATTTTGCTGAAAAATTTGTGAGAAATGGATAAAAACTCATTTTGGTCAAAAATTTACGATCTACTGTGGTTCTAGAATTTTTATGAGTATTTGTATTGAGATCCTAGAATTTTTCTTTACAAAAGGAAAGAAGGAACAAGCACAACTTTTAAGGTTCTTTACGCGTCCACCCAGGAAAATGCTAGAGGGAGAGAGGAAATTTTCAAGAAACCTTCATTACTTTGGCATGGTGTTTCAGTGGAATTTGCTAGGTTTGATGAAATGATTAGTGTTGAAAATTGAGCAAACTTGTCAATAGCTGTGCCTGTGCGTGATTTGCGGAGGTCACCGAAAGCCGATGGCTTTGAAGTTAAAAGTTAGTGTTAGTGTTATAGTGTGGAAACTAACTGGAAACCACCACATGGTTACTTTTGTGGAAAGAGCTGTATGAAATGCACCATTACCATTACTTTTTGAACTTTCAAAAGCTCAAGATATCTTAAATTATTGAGCATTAGCATTAATTGGTGGCGCCTTTCTTGTTTACTTTTTTGACTAGCTAGAAAAGCTCTTTATAATTAAGTTTTTATATTGTTTTTTACCTAAAGGTTTTTTTTTTTTTCATTACCATTACTTTTTGAATATAATATATATATATATATATATATATCAGTTAATGATATTTTTATATATTATTCAAAAAATAATATCAAACTACACACAAATATCAAGAAAAACACAAGTAATCACTATGATTTTTTTAGAATAATAATCACTACGAATTTGAGTGTGCAACGTGTATTTTTTTTTAAAGCATGTGTTTATATATATATATATATATATATATAGCTTTTGACTAGCTATAAAAAATAAAATTTCACATTACTTTTTTATTTGAATTTTCTTGTTACACAGAATGATGGTTTAAATCCCCCTTTCCAACAAATTTAAAAAAAAAAAAAATCATTATCTTTTAAATGTTTCATTTTAATCCTTATTCTTTTAAAATCACTTGTCTTAATCAATGTAAAATGACATAAATGCAAAATTTTGGCCAATCACCCCAAAAAATTACTCATATCATTTTGTCTAAAATTACACATATCTTGTCCATAGCTATAAGACTTGTGTAAATTTCTGTAAGGACCAGATTTGGGTTCCTTGCCCAAACGGTGTATGGACCTAGGCCCAAAAAGCCCAAAATAATGAATTTGTAGAGAATGAGTTGGAAAACTGGGGTTTAATGAATCAGACAAACACTCAGGTAGATTTAGATGACAAGAGAATGTAAATGGACAGGGTTATGCTGAAGAAAATCGTTCTCGGCAAAGTCCGACGAGATCTGTTCTTATATATTTCTTTCAGGTTTGATTACAAAGTCAGTTCTTGATGTTACAGTCTTTTTCTCTTAGTTTCTCGATCCTCCCTTCATGGAGGGTCACTTCTATTATATAGTTCTCCTTAGACAATCTTTGCCATTCACTTGTTGATCATCCAGGCTGCCACTTGAGTGCTTGTCCCATCAAACACCCTCTCAACCCCTCTGTGCATTGGGGTAACCAAAGCAACACTGTTTAGGAGTCTTCTCTACATTAATGCAGTTAGAAAGTTAGCTGCAAAGCATTCAATGCGGTGGTAGCAGCTTTCCCCTTAGATATTTTAGAACACCGCCCTGTCCTGTGTTCCTATGGTGTTTATCCGTATCAACAGAGTGTTCTTGGGACATTCCCCCGGACGGCAGACCACCTCTATAGGCCTCGGCTTTGGTTAGCCGAGGAGGCTCTCATTTTCGGCACAACCTCCTTGGCTATTATAATTAAAACTGACTTCTCCGTTTGCCAACATGGGCTCTTTTGACAACGTTTACCCTTATCAAACGCCTTCAGTCCTTGGCTTGGGCCTTAGGTCCATCATATACATAAATAATGGGCTCCGGGGCCCCATTCCCCTACAATTTACTTAACTACTATTCATGTATAAAAATGCATATTTTATTACATGTTTTAAATAAGTCACCTTGTACATATTCAGTTCATGTTCAATTTGGAAAAAATTTTGTTATTCAACAACCAAATTACATTTAAGTTTAGACTCGACTATAAAAACAATGCAAAATTAAACTTAAGTGCTTTTTTGTTAACAAGCTTATAAATGTGGTCTCTATTTGAGACTCGGATTATCTAAGTTCAAATTATTATTTTTAACTTATTGATAATATAACTTATCTATTTTTTAGTAAAAATGACATTTTTCTTTATACCCATTAAGAAAGGAACATAGAGTTTAAGATGGATATTATAATACCATTGCAATTTTTTTTTTTAAATGCTTGCCATCTTTCTAGATTTATAAATCTAATTTTATAAGTTTATAATGAAAAAAAAAATCTATTTAATTAGGTCAAATGACATAATCTCAATTATAATTTAATTATTAATAATTTGCATAATTAAGTGAAATGATATAATCTCAATTATAATTTAATTATATAGAATTTGCATAAATTTTTGAGGGGATAAAAAATTGTATTCATGATATTTCTTTTATATGAGAAAAGAATGACAAATTTTTTTTTTCCAAACCAAAAGATTACCAAGTGCTTATAGTCACATGGCCTACTTAATACTCACATGCCTTGTTTAAATTATCGACAAAGTTTAGCTAAAAATTGGTTGTAGCCTAAGGCTACAACCATGGTTGTCAAAATCTGGATATGGATCCCACAATCTTATGATTTTACGATTCCACCTGCCCAAAATGATCTGAATCTTCCAAGGATCTTTACAATTGTTCAGGATCGGTAAGATCGTACGATTCTAACAATCTTAAACGATCCTAGTTTCTTGTAATATTCTTCAACTTGATAGAAGGCTCAGTTGGACCCAAATGAAAAATAATATCCCAATAGACCAAGTTTTGCTATTCTAATGTAGAGAGATAGAGTGTCAATTTGACCTAAATAAAAAATAATATCTCAATAGAGTGTCACATTTTAAGGTTTTTGTCTTATTTAAATGATACTTACATATGGATGTAGTGATATATGGTAATTAAATCAAATGGATGCAAATTTTTGGTTTTTTTATGAATGAATGTATAATTTATGTGATAATTTAACATACCAATGTGTATTTTTTGTTTTGTTTGTTTGTTTTTTTTTTTTTTTTTTTCTCTGAATAGGATCTTACGATCCACGATTCGATTTTACAATCCACGATTTTGACAATCTTGGCTACAACCTTACTCAATATCTTTTTATTGAAGGTGAATTTTGGAAAGTTTACCATTGGATTACATCTTTTTATTATATTCTCTATGCTTGCAAAATTTCTAGAAAATTGAAGATAAATAGCTATGTTATCAATAAATTATTTAAATTGCAAGTTTTTATAGTTTAAAATTAAGCATAAAATATAAGGTTAAAAATCATACAGTAAATAATATCCGATTGACACAAAATGTTACATGTGTATTAAGAGTATAAAAAATATGCAATTCAACAAGATTTTCAAAATATGTAATAACTAGTATTATGCCCGTGCATTGCACGGTTTTAGTTATAAACTTTTAGTATAATTTTATTGAGAAATAATAAATTAATAATCTCTTGAATCTAGATTATATATATTGCATATAAATTATTGTTCTTAAGAGTATCAAGCAATCACACAACATATTTATATGAAAAAATTTCTAAATATAATAGTTAAAAACCTATGGAAACTTAAACAAAGGTATTTCATTTGCCAAAAAATAAACATAATTCTCTTCGAACTTATCGGTTGTCTTATAATGACATTTTTGTAGTGCACACATATAATATTACTAACAACAAAAATAAAAATGAGAAATAGTAACATTAAAATTTTACTATTCAAGAAAATTAATTTAATCTAATAATGCACATATAAGCATTGTAGGGACCCGTTTTTTAGGCGGCCCCCGTACAATAAATTTGTAGAGCATGGGTAGAAGGGCTAAGCACCACCAAGGCGAACAATGGTCGACGTGAGGTTCATAGACATAATAATAAAGGAATTTGATCAAGTGTTTGTGAGGATAATAACAACGACTTTGGCTAAGTGTTCGTGAAGAAAGTTCGTCCTCGGCCCAGTCCGAGGATCTCTTTCCTTAGAACTGACAAATACAAGGATTGTCCTCGAACACCTTGAAAACCCCTTTTTCTTGTCTCCTCAAGGGTCCTCCTCTTAGCGTTGGGGGTTCTATCTATTATATAATCTTTTTTAGTTGATCTCTGCTGTCCACTTGTCAGTCATCTGAACTTATGTCTGAAGGCTCGTCCTATTAGTCACCTTTGCAGGCTTTCTGTTAGTTGGAGTAACCAAGGCTGCACTGTTCACCGGTCAATTCACCATTAATGCGGCCAGAGTGTTGGTGGCATGCATTTAATGAGTGAGTGACAGCTTCCTTCCTTCAACGTCGGCTTGTCGATGACGTGGGCATCCTCGGCGAGGTCCCTTGATGACTTGGGCCTCGTCCGCTTATCCTCGGATTCTGACCTCTCCTCGGCGTGGACCTTGGGCCCGATGTGGAGTGGGCCGGGGTTGCTAAATATTTGGGGCCCCACAATAGCCCCTCAAAATTCTACTGTCCGACCTCTAGGCGGGGAGGAGGATTTTGACGTTCTCGAGCCTATTGTCTTGGCTTGTCGAACCTTGCCTTTCTATCAGTGTCACCATCCTTTCAACTGCCCCTGCAACTTTCTTTAGCACAAAGGGCCCGCCCGAGGAGTTTTTCCTTATTTCTGTAAGTCTTCTTCTCTTTCTAGTCTATATTTTTCTGCCTGAGTTCCTTGCTAGTTCTTCTAGGATGGGTAGGTTTAAGTTGTTGTGCTTTAGCGCTCAACTTTACTTGGTTTTCGTCCCTAGCAGGGCTCATTATTTAGCACCAAAGGGGTGGGCTTTGCCGTAGGTTTGGGCCTACGGTCAGTACAAAACCCTGGTTCTGTCTACTGCTTAGATCGTCCTATAGTGACTAGTTTCCCCATAAGTTTGAGTCCGAGGACTATGCAAGACCTTGGCTTTTCCTAGCACTTGGTATTTCATGAGGAAATGGTTTTTCTGTTGGCCTGAGTCCTTAGACCATGCAATGCCTAGGTTCTGTCTAACCCTTAGTTCTCCGTCTGAAGTAGCTGGTTTCCCTAGAGGCTTGAGTCCAAAGACCATACAAGGTCTTGATTCTGTCCAGTACCTAGTTTTCTTCTTTTAAGTAGTTAGTTTCCCCAGAGTCTTAGGTCCGAGGATCATGCAATGCCTAGGTTCTGTCTAACCCTTAGTTCTCCGTCTAAAGTAACTGGTTTCCCCAGAGGCTTGAGTCCGAGGACCATCCAAGGCCTTAATTCTGTCCAGTACCTAGTTTTCTTCTTTTAAGTAGTTAGTTTCCCAGAGGTTTGGGTCCGAGGACCATGCAATGCCTAGGTTCTACCTAACCCTTAGTTCTCCGTCTGAAGTAGCTGGTTTCCCCAGAGGCTTGAGTTCGAGGACCATGCAAGGCCTTGGTTCTGTCCAGTACCTAGTTTTCTTCTTTTAAGTAGTTAGTTTCCCTAGAAGCTTGGGTCCGAGGATCATGCAATGCCTAAGTTCTGTCTAACCCTTAGTTCTCCATCTGAAGTAGCTGGTTTCCCTAGAGGCTTGAGTCCGAGGACCATGCAAGGCCTTGGTTCTGTCCAGTACCTAGTTTTCTTCTTTTAAGTAGTTAGTTTCCCCAGAGGCTTGGGTCCGAGGACCATGCAATGCCTAGGTTCTGTCTAACCCTTAGTTCTCCGTCTGAAGTAGCTGGTTTTCCTAGAGGCTTGAGTCCGAGGACCATGCAAGGCCTTAGTTCTGTCCAGTACCTAGTTTTCTTCTTTTAAGTAGTTAGTTTCCCCAGAGGCTTGGGTCCGAGGACCATGCAATGCCTAGGTTCTGTCTAACCCTTAGTTCTCCGTCTGAAGTAGCTGGTTTCCCTAGAAGCTTGAATCCGAGGACCATGCAAGGCCTTGGTTCTGTCCAGTACCTAATTTTCTTTTTTTTAAGTAGTTAGTTTCCCCAGAGGCTTGGGTCCAAGGACCATGCAATGCCTAGGTTCTGTCTAACCCTTAGTTCTCCGTTTGAAGTAGCTGGTTTCCCCAGAAGCTTGAGTTCGAGGACCATGCAAGGCTTTGATTCTGTCCAGTACCTAATTTTCTTCTTTTAAGTAGTTAGTTTCCCCAGAGGCTTGGGTCCGAAGACCATGCAATGCCTAGGTTCTGTCTAACCCTTAGTTCTCCGTCTGAAGTAGCTGGTTTCCCCAGAGGCTTGAGTCCGAGGACCATGCAAGGCCTTGGTTCTGTCCAGTACCTAGTTTTCTTTTTTTTAAGTAGTTAGTTTCCCCAGAGGCTTGGGTCTGAGGACCATGCAATGCCTAGGTTCTGTCTAACCCTTAGTTCTCCGTCTAAAGTAGCTGGTTTCCCCAGAGGCTTGAGTCCGAGGACCATGCAAGGCCTTGGTTCTGTCCAGTACCTAGTTTTCTTCTTTTAAGTAGTTAGTTTCCCCAGAGGCTTGGGTCCGAGGACCATGCAATGCCTAGGTTCTGTCTAACCCTTAGTTCTCCGTCTGAAGTAGCTGGTTTCCCTAGAGGCTTGAGTCCGAGGACCATGCAAGGTCTTGGTTCTGTCCAGTACCTAGTTTTCTTTTTTTTAAGTAGTTAGTTTCCCCAGAGGCTTGGGTCCGAGGACCATGCAATGCCTAGATTCTGTCTAACCCTTAGTTCTCCGTCTGAAGTAGCTGGTTTCCCAAGAGGCTTAAGTCCGAGGACCATGCAAGGCCTTGGTTCTGTCCAGTACCTAGTTTTCTTCTTTTAAGTAGTTAGTTTCCCCAAAAGCTTAGGTCCGAGGACCATGCAATGCCTAGGTTCTGTCTAACCCTTAGTTCTCCGTCTGAAGTAGCTGGTTTCTCCAGAGGCTTGAGTCCGAGGACCATGCAAGGCCTTGGTTCTGTCCAGTACCTAGTTTTCTTCTTTTAAGTAGTTAGTTTCCCCAGAGGTTTGGGTCCGAGGACCATGCAATGCCTAGGTTCTGTCTAACTCTTAGTTCTCCGTCTGAAGTAGTTGGTTTCCCCAGAGGCTTGAGTCCGAGGACCATGCAAGGCCTTGGTTCTGTCCAGTACCTAGTTTTCTTCTTTTAAGTAGTTAGTTTCCCCAGAGACTTGGGTCCGAGAACCATGCAATGCCTAGGTTCTGTCTAACCCTTAGTTCTCCGTCTGAAATAGCTGGTTTCCCCAGAGGCTTGAGTCCGAGAACCATGCAAGGCCTTGGTTCTGTCTAACCCTTAGTTCTCCGTCTGGACGTCATGCTGGGGTTAGGGTAGGAGGAGGCCGAAGATTCTTCTTCTTTTCAACCTAGCCAGAGGTGGAACCCTCCTTGCTATTTGGAGGGGGATCCAGAAAGAACGTAACCTCCCTCCCTTGGATTTGGATCCGTCAGCCCTCCAAGCTGGCAGTGATGGGGTTGGGAGGGAAACCAGGCGGAACCGAGAGGTGGAACCGTCAGGCGCCGCGACCTCTTCTTCCTTCTCCTTCCTTCCGCCGCAAGTGGTGGTTGGGGAGCTGTGGATGGTCTTAACACAGGCCTGTCTCCACTTCTTCCTCCACCACTGGGCATGGCTTTGAAACAAGCCTGCCAAGGCTTCTCATCCTTTCCTCTTCTCTTACTTCTCCACCAGCCTTGTTAGGCGTTTTTCTTTGTAGTTAACTTTAGAACAAACCTGCATGGGAATCAATTGTAAGATGTAACTTTTTCTTCATATATTAATAAAGAAGTAGACCCATTTCATCTCTTTTATTTTTCGCATCTTTTTGTTTCTTGTAATCGTTGCCTTCTGAGTGAATGTTGTTGCTGCATGCTGTATTGTTTTTTTTTTTTTTTTTTTGAAGTGTTGCTCTTGATCTTTTCACACCAACCATCGCACTTGCTAGTGCACAAGCCCCTTCCCCACAGACGGCGCCAATTGTAGGGACCCGTTTTTCAGGCGGCCCCCGTACAATAAATTTGTAAAGCATGGGTAGAAGGGCTAAGCACCAGCAAGGCGAACAATGGTCGACGTGAGGTTCATAGACATAATAATAAAGGAATTTGATCAAGTGTTTGTGAGGATAATAACAACGACTTTGGCTAAGTGTTCGTGAAGAAAGTTCGTCCTTGGCCCAGTCCGAGGATCTCTTTCCTTAGAAATGACAAATACAAGGGTTGTCCTCAGACACCCTAAAAACCCCTTTTTCTTGTCTCCTTAAGGGTCCTCCTCTTAGCGTTGGGGGTTCTATCTATTATATAATCTTATTTAGTTGATCTCTGCCGTCCACTTGTCAGTCATCTGAACTTATGTCTGAGGGCTCGTCCTATTAGTCACCTTTGCAGGCTTTCTGTTAGTTGGAGTAACCAAGGCAGTACTGTTCACCGGTCAATTCACCATTAATGCGGCCAGAGTGTTGGTGGCATGCATTTAATGAGCGAGTGACAGCTTCCTTCCATCAACGTCGGCTTGCCGATGATGTGGGCATCCTCGGCGAGGTCCCTTGATGACTTGGGCCTCGTCCGCTTATCCTCGGATTCTGACCTCTCCTCGGCATGGACCTTGGGTCCGATGTGGAGTGGGCCGGGGTTGCTAAATATTTGGGGCCCCACAAGCATAATTCAAATACAACCTGAAATAAAAAAGATGAAACCCTTGTTGTAGGAGGAAATACAAAATTTGACAATTCTGAAATAATTAATAGATAAAGCCTATGAGGGAAAAAAAAGATGAGTACAAATAATTCATAAATGCAAAACCAAATAAAAGAAGAAGAAAAAATCTAAGCATATTTTTATAGGACAAAAAGGAAGAATAGTATAGCGATAAAAAGATAAATCTCCACACCTTTAAGTTTAACTCAAATAATAATTGATGTGGACAAATCATGAAGGTGAAATATTTATAGAGGTTTATATAATATATTTCATGCTTTTAATGACTCATAAGAAAAACCATAAATTAAAAAAATACAAACAAAAAAATAACAAAGAAGAGAAACGTACCTATAATAATATGGATGGTGGCTTTGATAAAGCATTCTACTACAAACAAAACCAACTCAAATAATAACTAATGACAAATCATAAATGTGAAATATTTATATAGGTTTATATAATGAATTTCATGGATTTAAAATTGACTTTATGACTCATAAACAGAACCACATAGAAAACAAAAATAAAGAGAAATGGAGTGGATGGTGGCTTTGATAAAACATTCTACTACAAACAAAACAAGCTCAAATAATAATTGATGCCTGACAAATCATAAAGGTGAAATATATATAGAGGTTCATATAATTGATTTCATGGATTTATAATTGCATTTATGACTCATAAGCGAAACATAAAAACAAAAAAAAATAGAAACATACCTGTAATAGTGTGGTTTTAATAAAGCATTCTAATGCAAACAAAAAGAGAGATACAAACTTATTATTAATAATGGGGAGAGAAAAAATCGATTAGAACAACAAGTAGTGTTTCTATCTCCAAAAAATTTATTAAAAAAAAAAAAAGAGAAAGAAAGAAGCTGTAAATAAAGAAGTTGTGCATATAAATATATAAGAATACACTAAAAAAAAAACCGTATATATAGAGAATTTTCAATTGTAAAGATGCTAGATTTCTAATCAATTTAGGAATTATAAGAGAAATAGAAGTATTAGGAATAAGATATGTATTAAAAAAATTATCGCAATTAACGTTTAAAAAAAAAAGAACAAAACGAAAAACTCATCACTTAGGATGCATGTTTATCCAAAAAACTTGGAAGTTAGGACTTGGGAGAGTTCAATTAGACATAGAATTTCAAATTATATTGGAGTTATATTATAAGATAAATTATTAGATGGTTTGGAATTAAAGAAACATCAATTCTATGTGAAATTCTAATCAACGACGTGTATTTTTTTCTAAAATTATTTTTTATCTATAATTTTAAATTTTAAATTTTAAATAAAATACTAATGGTTACATGATCCTAATTTAAGTAAATTAGTTATCTTATCCACGTTTCCAAGGTTTTTTCTTTTTTTCTTTTTTCTTTTTTCTTTTTTACGTGTCTTATCATTTTAAATCTTTAAAAAAAAATCTTCCTAAAAAAAATAAATCTAAAAAAATTATGAAATATGGATTAGTCCTTTTTTTAGTGTAGTAATTAAAAAATAAGAAGAATTAGATTACATTGTGTCTCTACGTTTTTTGCAATTTAAGATGTATTAGACCTCTTTTTTTTAGTGTAGTATATGTTGTTGCAAATTAAGATGCATTAGACTTTATATATATATATATATATATATATATAAGTTGCTGCATTTTTTATAATACACTACACGTACAAAATAAAGATTACATGGATAAGATGAAGAATTTGGAGTGTAATCAAATTAAGATTTTTATCAACTTAGAAATTATAGGAGAAGAAAAATTATATATATTTTTTTAGATCTAAAAATTAAAAAAATTTCTGCAACTTGGTAAAGCCACTTAGCGCAACCATGGCTTCTAAGCCTAACTTTTATTATATGGTATATGATGTCTATTTATTTGAGTAAGATTGTAGCTGTAAGGACTCAATTTGGATTGGACCCCAAAAGAGGGGAAGGTTTAAGCCCGAACAATAAAATTTTTAGAGAGTGGGCGTAAGAGCTAAGCCCAATTGGTAGAAAAAAGACATTATCGTTCCGCAGCAAAGGAAGTCTCAAACTAATTTTTACGATATCTTTTCTTCTCGGCTAGGTTTTCAGGGGATATCTTCCTGGATACTCTACTATTTCTCCTTTTTCCCAAAAGTTCTCATCTTTTCTTTAATGTCATATTCTTTCCTGTTATATACTGCATTCTTTCTTCATTCTCGCCGTACACGTGTAAGTTTTGATTTGGGAGCTTCCTTAAGTCCCATCCAGCACTTCCTAGAACCTTTGCTTGGTGGCCATAAGGCTGCTTGGTTACTGTTTAGGTATTACCTCCACATTAATGCGGCCATAGAGTTAGCTGGGAAGCATTTAATGTGCAGGTAGCAGCTTTAGAAGATATTTGCCACCTTTTCCGGTTCACCCTTTGTTCCGTATTCACCTTTTAGTTCGTACGTAACCTGATGAAGTACCTTGAATACTAAAAATAGTTACATCCACCTCGGACCTTGGTATCAGAGGTGGATCTCTTCCTCGGATGCGATTTGAGCCGCTATACACGACTTACTCTTCTTTGTCTTATACTACTCTCAAAATAGCTTTCTTTAACCATCCTCGGACATGTGAGTATCCTCGGACTAGGCCGTTGGGCCACAAGCCCACTCGGACAATAGGCCCCACAGTAGCCTTAGGCTACAACCAATTTTGTAACTAAACTTTGTTTTTACATTATTTAATAAATCATGTGATTTAATATATATTGATGGGTCTTATGAAATGGTACATAATAGTTTGGAGACTTGGAGTAGATTCCTGGCTCCAACCTATTTTGGAGGAATAGTTTCTAAACAAGTTCAAACTTGTCCAACCAAAAAAAAAAAAAAAAATCAATCCTAAAAATTTTATCTAGCTTAATCGATAGTCATGTACTCATGTTCGATTAAAAAAATATATAATTAAAAAATTAAATGATATTTATGGTGAAATCACCAATTCAAAGAAATCTCCCGCAAAAGTTGGCGTACACCTTGAGATTTGAGGCATGTATGTTAACTAAACAGCCATAGCCACTTACCATAGATTGTCTTTGTCTAATGGAAAAAATATTACAACAGTGATTTCCTTTGTCAATGTTATGATATATATCACGGTTGTAAGAAGTATTACGCTGTGTTTGTTTTGAATTTAAACCATTTCAGGAAATCATTTTTCATAAAACCGTGTGTTTGGTTGGCTTTGAAAATAGAATTTTCCGGATTTACATTTCATTTGACCGTAAAAAAGAAGCCTTTGACCCAGAAATTATTTTACATTCCTATTTTCACTTCAAATCATTTTCGGACCGAGTTTCAGACACGCAAAGAGAGAGAGAGAGAGAGAGCGAGAGAAATGGTGAGCAAGAATAGACCGAGCTCCAGTCCGACGACCACAGACCGAGCAACAAGTAGAAAATGTGTTTTCTATAGTATTTTCAAGAATACAATCAAATACCAGAAAATATTTTTCACAGCATTTTTTGAAATGCAACCAAACAGCCTGAACACATTTTCCTATCACGAAAATAGCATTTCCGGAAAATATTTTACATGAATCAAACACAGCCTTAGTTTACATTATTTCACAATGCACATATCCAGCATGTTTGACCAGCATTTCCTACATGTTTTCCATTGTTGGGGGTGCTTATATTCTCGTGTTTAGAAGAAGAAAAAATTTCCTATCATACTTTGATCATTCTGCAAAGCTTTTTTTTTTTTTTTTTTGGGACTTTCCACAAAACATTTGAACTAGCAACTATGTACTTTAGTTATAGATAAATCCACCATATATCAACCTTGGGTTTCATCTCTATGCATCTGTACATATAGATGAAGACAAAATATAAAACATCATGGAATCAACAGTGCAAAAGATATGTCAAGAGCCTTGTAATTCAATGATGTTACCTACTCTTACGAGAACCGGGGTTTGAATTTCTCCTCATTGTTATAACTATTAAATTATCAAAAAAATAGCAGATATGATATCTCAAAATAAATAGTAAATAACAATTTTTTTCCCCAAAAAAAAAAAAATATGAAGTGCAGATCAAATATCTTACAAGTGTAGCAAAAACATGGTGTGAACCACCACAATCTACACATTTTTTTAGTTTCCCTCAAATAGGAATGATTTTTCAGTCGGGGAAGAAATAATCATACAACCACTTCCAATTGAAGCTAATGAATCCCAGCAGTTGTTTGAGAGACTATCATTTGTGAAAGTTTGACCACTCTGCAGAAAAATCACTAGAAAGAAATCCATACTCAAGTAGACCAGCTCTATAAAACAGGTGCCACCGGTAGCATCACAAGCTAAGCTATTCCATCCAATAAGATGACAAATCATCATCACAATCTCATTAGATGATCCTTTTCTAAATTTTTAACTAGCACTCCAAAGTAATTTCCGAGTCATTGCTGGTGGGGCTAATCCTGGAATATCCCTGATGTCCTTGTTGTTTGGGTTCACGAGCTGAGACATAAAAATCAATAATTCATGAAAAAAAAAATTAAACGAATTGAAAGAAATGGGCAATGCAGCGTTATACTGCCAGCTCTTTCACAAGCTAATGGCTTTTGACAGTTACATGAGACTGCAAAGACATGGAATGTTCTTAGTGATTACGACACTAACTCACTGTGCAAGGTTTAAGACATGTTGTTGTTGATATGAATAATACAGAAGCTCTAGAAGGTTATCTCCCCCAAAAAATATAAACTTATCTTAAAGGCATTGAAATAGATACTTTCTGGACAATACAGTTATGAAAACAACCTAGCAATTCATCCTTGAACTCAAAATTATAAGCAACTTAAGTAGTTAATAAGTTCCAAAAAATCAGTAAGTTCCAACTTCTTTTTTTATTTTCACATAAATATGTATAAATTTTACTGATTTCAACTGAAGCCGATCTCCACCAATTTTATGATCAGCCTGTAGCGTTCATCAAACTATATCCAACTGAAATAAGAAAATTCAAATTATTGTTTCCCTCTACAAATGTGGTGGACAAGAAATCAATTCAGAAGGAAAAGGAATTGAACTTCTCCTAAAGATGACATCAAGTTGCAATCTGTGCATTACCAACGAACATGAAAATCTGACAACAATTAGATTAACTCTTCTACACCCAAATGCACTGCATTTGTCTTCTTCTTTTCTTTTTATTTAGTGGAGTTATTGTGAATTTTAAATGAAAAGGATATACTGAATTAGATTCTTTTACTTTTTAATTGGGTAAGCAAAAAATGACTTAGATTCACTACGATTAACTACAGCATTTGGCATCATAAAAGTCTCTTCCTGCAGCTTTTATGGCCTGTTTGGATGTTTAAAAAAGGAGGGAGAGTAGAGTAGAGGGAGGGAGAGTAATTCAAATACCTTATTTGGAAGTTTTTTAAAGAAGGAGGGGGAGGGGGTTTGAGGGATTTGGAGGGGTTTCAACTCCCTCTAGCACCCCATTTTTAATTCCCCCAAATTGGAGAGATTTGGAGGGGGAGTAGAGTACATAAACTATTGATCAAGTAAATTACCTAATTTACCCTTATTATATTAACAAAATTACACAAGGAGAAAGGCTAATTACTCCCTTCCCCTTACTAATTTTAAAAACATCCAAACAAGGTGGGGGGAAATCATTCTCCTCTACTCTCCTCCCCACTACTCCCCTCCCCTCTACTCTCCTCTACTCTCCTTCCTCTCTAAACTTCCAAACAGGCCATTAAGCAAATAAGGGTTAACCAAACAAAGTCAACCTGAGATCAGCTTGCTTATAAAAGCCCCAGTTGAAGCATAAAAATAGGATAGGCAATACCATATATATAGTTAGACACATTTAAAAACAATAGGCATGTGGGCCTCCACAGCCACAAAAAAATTTTTTTGGGGGGGGGGGGGGGGGGGGGGGGAGGATAAGGCTTAGTATTCACAACAATGAAGCCAGATATATATACTAAAGGGACGTCATGGATTTGATTTCAATTTGTTATAAGATGGCAATAGCAGAATTAAATATTTAGATTATGAAAGATAATAATATTACCTTAACAATAATGATGGCTATGACTCCAACGACAATAAGGAAGAGTAATGCCATAATACACTTATCAGTTGCAACCTAATGAAATAAATGAGGTAAGTAAATACGTAACAACTAATAGTCAATATATGACAAGTACAGGAAGAAGATACTTTTAGAGATTGACCTGCCTACCAAGTTCCTTCACAAGTTGAGAAGCTTTCTTGATCGAGAAATGGATAGAGTCCAGCTCATTAACAACCCGACTCATTTGTTCAGTCTAAACATGAATATAATAGATTTCTTTAGTTCCATGGCAACAAAATTTTTTGAAAGATTAAACAAAACAAAAGGAAAATAGTAGAAGAGAGAGAGAGGGAAAGTTAAATTTGATATGACTTAATAAACTTCCATGGAATCCATTTTTTTAAAAGCTGAAAAATTACACACCTGAGCCTTGAGTGCTGCTGCAGTGTCTGTTCCAACATTGACAGTGTCTTGAACAGTCTACCACAAACAAGGAGATACAGAAATTATTTTTCTTTTGCAATGATTCCATACTTTAAAAACAGTAAAACTAATTTTAGATTTTCTTACTCTTAAAAGAGGCAGGGGGTGGAGATATGAAGTACATGAGTTAGTTTTAGTTAAGATTTTCCATAAATAAGACAGAGGAAACCATGATCACACTTTAAAATAGCCTATGAAACTTATCCATTTCCAACTTGCCAAAATAAATAAACTTATTTCACAACAAAATGATCATCAGAGATAATCCAACCTTTTTTGACCTCTCAATGGTTTGATCAGTCTCATCCATCATCCGATTTCCACTATCTACTAGCTGTTGATTTGTCATGGCTGCAGACATATAGCCAATGCGTCAGCATTAAATATACTTCATAATTGAGAAACATTTAACATATAAAGTACTTGAAGTAACATATATTGGTATGAAATATACCAAACAAAGGGCATGATTCTAGATTAAACTTAAAGGTATGCATTGGTTACTTTAGAAATGGCAATTTACAATTTCTGAACCATCAAAAAGGTATTTGATGTGTAATATTACTGTGACTTTTTTCTTTTTTCTTTTTCTTTTTTTTTTATTTTTATTTTTATTTTTTTTTATGATAGATAACGTATACTGTGACTTTGATTTCATGATACCAATGAGAGTACGAGACTGACATTTTTATATTGTCGTTTCTATCTTTACTTGTCATGTGTGTGTGCACAACACTCACTACATTACATCCAATGATATTCTCAAAGATAAAAAAAAAAAAAAAAAAAACCTTAACTATAAAATCATTAATATATCATCCAGCAAGATTAAAGCCATCAAATTGGTAAGTACTTAGGGGATTAAAGAGTTACTTGCAGCCATCAATGGTAACTCCATCTGTAATGCATATTACAATGAATCACTAAACTAGCCACCCAACTTCACTGTGAGGAATGTGAATCAGGCATCTTTTTCATTTGATACAGAAACTATTATAATTGTTTCTATTAGACAAAATTCCACCACAAATCCAGAACCAGATAGAAAGGTGTTTATCAGGTATCCTTATTCATCCAAGCATTACAACAAAAATGCATCAGCCATATAGTTTTGTGACTATTTAAACCTATAATTAACTCTTATTTTAGCATGAAAGGCTGCCAATAGTAGTAGACACATAATTGAAAATTAGCACATTAATGCGAAAGATGTACACTTACTTGATGCTAGCAAGACATTATCTTCGCCATATCCTTCCGTGCCCCCATCAAAGAGATCAATTCGCTTGTTTTCAAGATTGGATGCATATCTGTATCCGCAACAAATTGAAAATGAATCATAAGAAAAGAATTCGAAGCATTCAAGCAATATTCAGTGGTGCAAAAGATTTGATAACAAAATAAATGATGCCACTACACACATGAGCCAATGAGTTTCAGATGAATGTCATACAAAATATGACTTTTTGACAAGTGTTAGACAAAAGTATTTTGACTCATCCAGATTAAGAAGCAACATTGACCAAAAGACAATCCAATATCTTTACTCATCCAATAAATACCCAACCGAAGATAACTAAACCAAGTATTGTTCCCAACTAATTGGGGCCAACTCCATCAATCCTTCATTATACAGGGTCAGCACATGTATCTTTTTCTCTATCCTACCATATTTAACTATATTTAATCTAACAGCACTCCATTCTATTTATCATTTCCTTCTTCGCTAATTGTATTGATGTTATTCTTTGCCTCTCTCTAACCCTTTTTGCTCCTTCAACATGATCAAATCACTCTTTCTTACTGGTGCATTAATTACGTCTTCATTGCACAAGGTCTAGCCATTTTATGCTACTTCCCTTCATCTTGTTCACGATAGGTGCAACCCTCACTTTAAGCAGCAAAAACAATGTTTTTTCAAGATGATTGGCAACTTATATCATCTAATTGTAACTTTGAGGCATTTAACTAATTAACTATGGAGAGGTTAGCAGTGTGTATGGATTCTGCTATGAATATAAAACCCAAATTATGTGTCAGGTTTGAGAAAGTACAAAATTTAAGAAACTTAATGCATTGAAACATGATATATTAACAGTGAAATTAAAAAATATCTTTGTTGTAAAACGATATAAGAGAAAATGTATGTCTCCGATTTGAATTGGCTTCTTTTATGCATTTAATTTTATTTGATAGAGGATAATACCGAAAAGTGATCATTTTAATGCTTGGTTTTCTATGATCTGGCACTCAATTTGGGACACAAAAAATGGTTTAGGACAAAGGGAGCAACAAAAATCATTAAAAAACCTAATAGTAAGAAAATAACAACACTAAAAATAGAGTTTATGACATGTCAGATTTATTGTGGGTGCCTAAAATTATCTTCTGCTGCTTTAAGAATTGAAATAATGGTAAATTCTGACAGATGCTAACTTACTGCTTTTTAAGAGCAACGTATGAATTCAACTCTTTGATCTGCATAAGTATGAACATCATTCAGTGCACTTGGAAAGAAAGATATAATCAACTGACTAAAAAAAAATTTGGAAAAAATCTATAGTATCTAAGGCTAAATAGAAATAAAGTTGACAACCAACCATTGACTGTTTTTTCTCATTCAGCATCTTGTTAGTGTCCGGATCATTTCTACTCTCCAAATCCTTGGCTTTTCTGTCGAACTCTTTGATAAGCCTGAAAAGACAAGACCAAATTATCTTTTTGACTGGAAACTTAATAACTGACAAAAAAGGAAAACACTGGTTTTATATGGGTAGCTAAAACTCACACACTTGCATGAGATTAAACTCATGAGCTATCCTCCACCTCTTATTTAGGAAGGGAGGAGATGACATTTGATCCAAGGAACATTTGCAAAAGGAAAACGAAAATACACAAACAAAATACCAACAGCAGCAGCATTATATAAGACTACTTTCTAATAAGTTTTGGCTAGGCAATTAACCAACATATGCATCGTTGTTTGAACCTGCGACCTCACATACCATCCCATACTCGTGGGAGGTGGAAGTGCCATTGGCAGATTGGCTTATACAAGACATTTATCTCAGATTGCCAGCTTTTTTCGGTCACAACTTTCAAGGTCAGTAGTAAAGTAGGACCTGTTCTTTGGGCAGAAACTAAACATCCAAGGTTATAGACAAATTTTAATTACATCTAGATCTTAACCCTGCACTAGTCCTGAAGCATATTATTTACTGATGTTTTACAGGATATTCATGGTATGGAGATTGGAAATGACATTTCAAATCTCAAGAATGCAAAACCTCTTAGAACCTTCATACTTATGGACTGGACATTTTAATCTTGCAATCTGCTAATAAAATCAATCGTGACATGTAGCCATCAGGTATAAGAAGATAAAGATGACATCTGCAATACTGCACAAACTAAGAGCTAGAGATTTAAACAGAAGAATCAAGTTGAAATGTATTTTTACTTTTTTTGGAAAAGTTATTTAAATTGGATATACCAAACCCTATTACAGATGAATTATGGTTGATTGAAATTGAAACATGAGCCTTAGTACTTTTCATTTAGGCGGTCAGCTTTTTGGCATAACAAAATGAGAGCTACCCTTACCAACATTTGAGCAACCAAATAGCTAGAATGGGGTGTAGAGCCAGAGTCTATGTCCTATACTACATTACAAAACACCTATGTTTCAAAATCAATGTCTCACTGTGAGCGGCAATGAATCTATAATTTATACAACAAACATAAGCAATATGCAATAGCCAACCTATTATAAAAGGCTAATTAAAATCAAAATCATATGCTGTAAACATTTAAACTCTTAATGAATATGATAGCACTTTATTGAGTTTAAATATCTTTCTAAGACAAATTAACACCAAAAAAAGGCTATGTATAGTATGTGACAACGACCCCATCACACAAGCACACAATGCATCAAGATTGGATCATGATCATAATGTCATCATCACAAGAGAGATGCACCACTTGCTTGGTGATTCCATATTGTAAATCCAAGGCACAAAATACATGGCTAAATGAGTTCTAGCCATCCAATTCTCAAAATGTGAAACCAAACTATGGAATTAAATCTAATAATTTGACACACAACCACACACACACAAACCATTCAATCACAATGTTCCCTTTTGTAAAACTATAATAAAATAAAACCTCATGGTCCCAATGGTCCAAAACTTCACTTCATTTAATCATTGCCCCAAATCTTCAGAGGCCAAGAATCACATCACTCTAAAATTGTTAGCATTACATTGACTACATTACTTTCCTTCCCATCACAAACAACCCCATCTTTGACTTAAATTCATAACAAAAAAAACACACCACTTGATTTAACAAACTGCATCGTAGACTCGTAATAGAGATTTCAAATGCTGCTTATAAACATCATACACAATAACCTACTAATAACAATTATATATCGAAAGAGAGAGCGAAAAAGAAAGGGTCCATTGACAAATTACCTCTTACACTCGCGCATCTTTTCGGTGAGCTCTTCCAACTGCCTACTCTGCCTATTGGAGTCCTTAACCTTCTCCAACTTCTGAAACCCATTTCTGCCACATCACATTACACCACAAAATAATCATATACTTTGCTATAAAACCCCACACACACACAATTACCAATCAAGCTAACATTTTCATCCATAACTAAGGACAACATTATCTCTATAAATCCAATCACATTAAGCACCAAATCAAGCCTAGCAAAAAAATAGCGAATTATAATGAAACAAACAAAAAGAAGATCGAATCGAAACCCTTACGATAATGCACGAAAAATATCGGAGATTTCACCGTGAATCTCCGCTAGCTCTTCGCTAACCGCAGAAAAAGGATCCATCTTCAAAATTCAACCCCGAATATCAATCTTTCTTCACAATGCCGAGCTATATATATATATACAAATTTCGATCAAAAACCAGAATTTGAAGCAGAATTCGAAAAAACGAAATCAAACAAACGCAGCTTGTGAAGCTCGAATCAGATAGATCCAAACAAAACTGAAAATCAAAAACGTGAAATCCGAGCTGAAACCGAAACTGAAACTCAGATTCGTTGGCCTTTTGGATTTCGGATCGGATCCGAGACAATGTAGGAGGTACCAAAACCCGATGACAAGGCTGTTTTTTCTCAGGGTCCTCACGATCTGAATACAAATTTTACAACATTAAAAAAAAAAAAAAATCAAATAAATAAATAATAAAAAATTAATTTTTATTACAGTGAATATTTTTTTTTTTTTTCTAAAATGTATTTTTATTTTTAATTTTGGTTTTATTTAGGGGAGGTTTGTCATTTGTGTGGGTTTTGGCACTAAAAATGCCAAAGGAGTGAGATATGTTTTAAAAATTTGAGCGATGTTTTGGCCGTTTGAACCGCTAATTATGAATAGGAAGGGGACAATGTGGGGCTGTAGGGTGGTGGGGGCGTTCGTGACTGTCGGATTGGTGTACGAGGACTATTTTTCAACGGTTCCTGATGCGATTGGGAAGTTAATGAAGCAAGTTGATTCTTGGAGTGCATATTGTAGAGGACCTCAGCTACCTTTGTGAACTGAGATAGGTCCGAATGAATTCTTGTGGTCAATAGTGTGAAAGTCAAAGGAACTCAAGACGTGAAGACATTTTTCATGGTGGGTCCGAGGGAAAAGTGTACGACATGTTATTACAAATTTTATAATCTTGTTTCCAATCCAGAGCAAAATGCTATTTAGCATCCTAAAAGAGCATCAGCAGTGGAGCTTGTAATTTGTATATGTCAAATGTTGGAAATATTTGGCATTTAAGCCCCAAAACTGATCAACAATGAAAAGGCCATATCCCATATGCAAAAAAAAATTTGAGATTCAATTACAGTACCATCTCAAATGTAAGATGGTACTGTAGCTGAATGGTATAAAAAAATAATTTTTTAATGCTTTTTAAGCCGAGAATTTCTCTCTCATCTCTCATTATTTCTCATCTTTTCCCTCTCTTCGTTCTCTCTTTCTCCTCTGCTCTGTGCTCTCTTCAGACCCAATACTCTCTCCGATCCTTTTTATTGCATCTGAAGGGGTCTGTGGATTTGGATTAAGATTTTGTTTGCAAAATCTCTTCACGAAGCTCCATCGGTCTCTCAAATCAAATCAAAATCAAAATCAAAGCAATTTACTAGGTAGGTTTTGTGTTTGTGTTTCTGCAATAAAAAGGGGGATTCAACTTGTGTTTGGGTTTGGGTTTTGATCTAAGAATTGTTGTTGCTTCGTTTGCTATGGATTCCGATGGGTTTGTTATGGAATTCGATGAGGTTGCTATGGATTTGTGGGTTTTTGTGTTGATCTGGGCGTGAGGGTTATAGGTTGATCTGGGCGTGGTGGTTGGTTGGAAGCGGTTGATGGTGGGTTTGGATCGGCGTGGATTGGAGTGAGGGCTGGGTTTGCTGGTGATTTTTTTGGATCAGAGTGAGGGCTGGGTTTGGATCGGAGTTAGGGTGGGTTGTTTGATCGGTGGGCTGGGTTTGGATAGGCGTGAAGGCTGGTTTTGCTGGTGATTTTTTTTGGATCGGAGTGAGGGCTGGGTTTGGATCGGAGTTAGGGTGGGGGCGTTGTTTGATCGGCAGGCTGGGTTTTGGATCAGTGGGGTGGGTTTGGGATCGACGTGACGGATGGGTTTGCTGGTTGTGTTTTTTTTTTTTTTTCCTTGTCTATTTTGTGCCTCAGGTAGAGGGAGAGAGACGAAAAGGAAAAGAGAGAGAGAGAGAGAGAGAGAGAGAAATAGTAAAAAAATAATAAAACAGAATATTTAAATAAACTGGGGAAAAAATAGAGTTTTGGATGCTGGGTGTATTGAAAAATGGTATGTTATAATTGATAAAGTTGCTTTTTGAGATGGTAAAATAGGATGGGATGAGATTTCCGGATGTGGATGCTCTAAATACCCAAAAATACACTAAACCTCTAGTGTGTTTGTGTTTTTTTGGCTGGTCCCATGACACTGTTTTCTGTTTATAGACTAGTTAAAGCACAAAAACGCGTAAATAGTATTCGTGAACAGTGTTTTGCTTTTAAAAAAATATTTTGCTATAGTGTTTTCAATAATAAGTTTTTAGTTTTCAGCAAATTAGCGGTATCTAAACAGACACCAAGTGTACTAAAATTAAAAAAATTTGCAAATGTGCTATAGTAAACGGTTATTAGTACCAATTATTGTAGCGTGTTGCTATTTCTCATAAATTGTTTTTTTTTATTCTTTCTCTTTGACTTTCATTCTCTCTTTCGTTCTTTTTTATCTCTTGTCCCTTTCTCTCGCGTCCTTCCCCTTGCCATTGTTGTTTCTTAGGTGGAGATTGGCATGCAGTGGTCATGTTGTTGTGGCGGGGCTTTTTTGTGGTGGTTGTTGTTATGGGCTGTGAGATTGGTGATCTACTTATACGATTAGTGTTTGTGGGTATGGGTGTTCCATGGTGATGGGTGTTTGTGGGTGTGTTTATGTTTTTGTAGGTTTTTTTTTATAATTTAATTGGTAGAAATTATTTATATTATTTTAATAGGTTGTATGTTAAAATAAGAGATAGGATGTAGAGTGTATTGTTCAGTGAGGTCTTAAAATAGATAAAATAGATTTTAGGGGTGCTTAATGAAATTTTTTTCTAGCATCTCGGATATGAATGCTCTTAGAAGTTAGAAGGCTATAAACAAGAATAAAGCTAAAGTGTCTCATACAATCTAGGAGGGAATACTATTTAGTTGAATCCAACCCTGCATGACCATATTCGAAGCCCATCTGATTAGCTCATGAGCAATACCATTAGTCTCTTTGGTAAGTATACAGGGATCGAGTTAAAGGGTTTTTTCAACCTAACCAAACATTGTTGATTTTAATATTTCTCAACTCAATTCAACCAATCACATGTGTAAAAACCAACCTAACCCATGTGAATCGGGTTGGCGGTTTTTACTTACATATTTCATAACTTGTAAAAAAACATGGGTTTTCATCAACTATTTAATTAATTTTTGTGGTGGTTCAACCCAAGAGACGGAGGCTTTTAGGCTTTATCCCCCAATTTATTTATATCGTGGATCAAGAATATCCAACAATGGGAGGCCCAAGAGTTGGCAATGCTGCTACTATGGCAGATAGAATGGAGTTAAACTCTTTTATCCTTGCTATATGAATGATCCCCTCTTTCCTAGGGAAATCCAGGTTGGATCTCTTTCTTTGGAAGACTTTTTCCTCACCATGCTTGTATCTCTCTCCCTAATTCTTCCAACCCTTTCTTCCTAAGTCTACTTCCCCTTATATACCCAGCCTTAAGTGGGTTAACCATCATGAGGGGTCCCTTGCCCTAGGCAGGTGGGCCCCTTTTTGCTGCATATACCTAGACGGGTGGTACCCACTCAATATTCTTGAAATTACACCATTGGAACTTGTGCCAGCCTCCAAATTCATGTTTGGCAGGCGGATTTCCCCAATGCATTATATCATGCCTTTGGCAATTCTTGTGGTGATCAGCTCGAACTATGCTTTGTTCAAGCCTTTCATCATTGTTCGGTATAACTAATGGTCGGTTCGGACCTTTCAGCAGCGTTCGGTATGGCTCGAGTAGGTCTGACTTAAATGGACCATGACCTTGGGTTGGGCTTCGATTCATGGACTGTACAATTTTCTTGAATAAATTATTATTTTTCATATAATATACCTAAATTATACTATAATTTTCCAAAATCGCTAAGACTACTTCTTTTTCTTTTTTCTTTTTCTTTTTTTAATTTAAGAGTTACAATAATGGAGGAGAGAAATTTAAACATAATTCTTATAGTATAGAATCTTCTTTAAAAAATAAAAAATAAATAAAAAAAAAAACCTTGCAATAGAGAAAAGCAAATAATATCACTAAAATATAAGGCTCTTAGCCATCAAAAAGTCAAAACCAATTTCAAATTATTAACATAAATCACCAAAAGGCAAGAAATTTGTAACTCAACTAACACCTCATAGTATTTCAAATAAAGATGTCTAGAGTTCAAATCATCCATCTTCCATTGTAAATATCAAATTATTGAAGAAAAAAAAATCAAACCAAAAATACAAGTATAGTGAGCTCGGTAGTGGGAATGACAAGCAATAATGGGACCATAAAGTCCGATGATGCCCAACTCTCTCTCTCTCTCTCAATTGGTTTGGCCTTTTGGCTTTGGTAATTTAATTGCATGTGCATGTCACGTGAACAATGTTAGTCACTCTTAATTGCAAACTAACACATCAAATTAGCACGTGTGAAGTTCAAGAAGTAAATTGGCTAAAATAAAAGTTCTAGAGGTGTAATAGTCACGATCTTAAAGTTAGGAGTCTCTTGGTATTTTCCCTATATACATAATATATCCTAAAACGGTCCCCTTAAGTTTAAATTATTGGCTCTACCCTTATCTTGAAGGAGCATCATGCCTTAAGATTGCTTTCATTGTATAATCACCTAGTTCAAACCTTATCAACAGACAAACCACATCATTCACTAGAAAATGATGGGATCCTAATGATGACTAGAACTCCCCCTAAAACGTGATTGCAACACGAAAAATGTTAAAGTTTCTTAGTTCATCTTGACAATAACTCTTGTCAATCACAAGTCCTTCAAAATTGTTTATTAACTGAAAATCTTTTTTTCCCTCTAGTTCAAAATGGATTTTAGTGACGGAGCTATAGCGACGAAACGAATTTTGTCACTAAAATGAAGAATTTGTCACTATAGGTACTAGGCGACGAAATATTGGACTTTTAGTGACGAAAATTTTTATCGCTAAAAATACATTTTGTTGTAGTGCCATGTATATCTATATCTAAATGCATGTATCATTTTTGATGCATGTATGATATCATAGGATATATCCCCTCAAGATTTAGCACGTAATTTGTTTATTTTGCACTACACACATTTTTTGAGGATTGTACCGTCGCTAGGATTAAGGCCAAGGGTATTAGTGTGTTTTTAAAGGGACAATTTACCTAGGCCATCCTAGCCTTACGCATGTAGTCAGTACCTCAAGGAATAATCCCAGAACACTCCAATATTGCCAAGGATCGTGCTCAAGGACAACATCAAAAAGGAAGAATGTGCTCTTGGTTTTTGACCCACGAATTCCCCAAGCACTACCATGGGCAGACCAGCCCAACACCCAAAAGGACACTACTAACTTGGTATTCCTATTGGTTAATTAGCTACATGCATGGTCAAACCAGTACATTCTTGAAGTTTTCCAATTGGTACAGAGCAAGGAAAGGCCACGACCTTGCCCAGCATGCGTTGTCCCTCTCTCTTGGCAGCAACAGTATAGAGCATAGTTGACTAGTTGTATCACCCTTTGGCACATTCAGGCTCAATGAGGAGATGCTAAGTGCTTGTAATCCAACTACTCTTCTTGTACTATAAAAGAAAGGGAAGCTAATTATACTAGGTAGGAAAAAAGGGAAAAGGTGCTAGGCAAAAATGGTTTTAGGGTATTAGAGAGAAAGATAGTACCTTGTAATTTTCATAATATATATTCAGTAAAGAAATCTTTCTCTAGTTCCACCATGGTTTTTCCACCCTTTTATTTGGGTTTTCCACGTACACATGCTTGCATTCTCATTTACAGCTTTATAGCCCTAATCCTTCAGCATTACAACCAGTGGCCGAGCTAGAAAGTTTTCTTTGGGGGTCACGATTAACCTAAACCATATATCTAAACAACACAAAGTTCAAGAAAAAGAAGATAAATTTGTATCATTATTATTATATTTAAAATGCTTTGAAGAATTCATTTTATATTTTATGTTTATATTTATTTAAATGTAAAAGAATAATGTGTCATTATATATTATTTACTCTATAATTTATAAGTTATAAGTTATTAGAATATTAAATAAAACGTCCTTTTTTATAACAATTTGCTTGCAGCCAAAGATTGTAATTAAATTATAAATTATAGATATGTGGTTAAAATGATTGAAAATTACATGGAATAAGAGAAAAAGCATTACACTTGGAAATATATTATTACATTTTACACATCAAAAAAGAAAACACTAATGCTATTTACAACCTAATATGTGTGTGCGCATATGTGTGTGTCTTAATGTGTTAGATTAAGATTGCAACGGGAAATAAAGAACTCAACAATACTTTCATAACCACAACTCAGGAATAAGAAAAATATTTGAAAGTTTTTGAAAATGATTTTGAAACTAAGTTTCTACCTTAGTCAGTACTAGAGACAGATTTTTGAATACCTAGAAAGTGTGCAAATGAGTTTTGTGTCAGTTTTAGAAAATATGAATAGGGTTTAGAAAATATGAATAGGGTTTAGAAAAGTGGAGGCACTCTCTCTAGTTAGGTTTCTGGATGGAGGCATAAGGTGATTATGTACATTAGTAAACTAGGGTTTCAAAGGTTTTTGGATGTTTCTAAGGGTCTGGGGCAGCCCAACCTGAAGATTGAAGTGCTAGGGCCCTAAAAATGTAAATAACATGTCCTATAAGTGAGGCTGCACGTGCAACCTTGAAGGTGCATACACATTAGGAATCCTGATTTTGACTACATTGATGGTCTAACTTCAAATAGACATAACTCACTCATTTTAAATCTAGATTGGGAAATAAATGTGTTCAAATTGAATCCCAAGATGTCTAGTTTCCAATGCAAAAAGCCTCATTCAAAAATTCTTTGTGGATCAAAAGTTATGATCAAAACAGTGAGTAAAAATCAATTTTCAACATAGTTTTCAAAGAGATTTGAAGTACTTTTGAGTTATAATTACTTCCAAATTATTGAGAACACTTCAATTACCTATAACTTGGAATGGTAATTTTGTGAAATTATGCATTGGAATGATAATTTTTTGAAATTGTGTGGGTAGACTTGTAATTTTGTGAAATTATGGGTGGTAATGTGAAATTGTGTAATGTAATCTAATAGTTACTTGGGTTTTTGAAATAAAAAGAAATAAAGAAAGATAAGATGAGTTGAGTGGGGTTTGTGTTTTTTTTTTTTTTTTTTTTTAAATGGTAGCGGACCCAAATAAGCCCACTCCACTACAAATGCCCAAGCCCACGCATTAAAAAACTGCAGCCAGCCTAACCTTTAAACCCAGCTTCAACCCAAGATTCCTTTTTTACTCAACCCCATTAGTTCACTCAACCCATCAGCTCACATAATCCCACAAAGCCCAATCTGAATCTACTTGGCCCAATAACCACTTCCAGGCCAGCCCACTCACATTCAAGCAAAGATCCACTCAAGGACAACCCGTGGACCCAACCCTTTCAGCCCACACTTAAAAATTAAAACCCAACCCACCACTTTTCAAACCAAGCCCAATCCGAATTTAGGCCTGGTCAGAAAATAAAAAACACTCAACCCCAACTTGGACCTAACATGCTCCAGCCCATTCATTAAAATTCTTTCAAGCCTTTACCCGTGGGCCGTGGACTCACCAACATAAACCTTTCAAAAAATTAGATTTTTCAACCCCAAAACTTTCCAAAATTAAACTATTGACCCAAAAATTTCCAAAATAACTTTTTGACAGTACAATTTTATAAAATTACTTTTTGACCCTTTAAACTTCCAAAAATTGCAAGGCCCTTCGAGTGCTAACATTTAGGTTTGTAAGCCCCTCTCTATTTTAATAAAGTTTCTTTGTCTATTATATCAACCCACTTTACCATATGGCATACATTTCAGTTTTTATTTTTACTTCTTACCCATTAAAATAATATTAACTACACAATAAAATAACATTAACAAAACAATGGCGAAAATGGCTAACTAATTTTTTTCTTCTGACTATCTAGTTAGTTGATAAGGTTTTGAAACAATATTTATTACTAGCATATCGAGTCTAAGAGACTCGATTTTCATGAGTTGTTCACATCTGATGTGGCATTTTCTCCACATGGCAATTACGTGGAAATCAACTCTTAAAGACTCGATTTATAACCCTTATATATACCCCCGAATCAAGAACCACCAGAATATCAGAAAAAAAAAAAAAAAAAAAAAAAAAAAAAAAAAAAAAAAAAAAAAAAAAAAGAAGAAAGAGAGAGAAGGTTGACCCACTGTGCGTGAGAGACCCAGGCCGCGCGCAGCCCAGGGAGCTGCAGAAACCCAGAAGAAGAAAAAAAAAAAAAAAACCTGAAACAGAAAGAGAGAGAAGATCGACCCAGGCGCAGCCCAGGCCGCGCGCAGCTGTTTGGATCACGGACCCAGGCCGCGCGCAGCACCATGGGTTGCGGACCCAGGCCGCGTGCCAGCCCCGGCCGCTCCTGGCTGGTGAGATGAGCTCTTTCTCTCCCTCTGAGCTCTTTCTCTCCCTCTGATCTGAGTTTGTATTGAGATTGATGTGTTTGGGATTTTTGAAATTTGTTTGTGGTGAGCTCTTTCTCTCCCTCTGAGCTCTTTCTCTCCCTCTGATCTGAGTTTGTATTGAGATTGATGTGTTTGGGATTTTTGAAATTTGTTTGTGGGTATTTTGGCTGGTACATGGACTTAGAATTTTTTTATTTTTTTATTTTTGTTAGAAATCGAGTGTTAGAAACTCGATTTTTATGTCATCGCCAAGTGGAAAAATATGCCACATCAGATATGATTATGCCATACAAATCGAGTCTCTGAGACTCGATTTATGGGCCAAAATCGAGTCTAAGAGACTCGAGATGCTATTAAATAATATAGTTTGAAAACTGAAACTACTAACTAGATAGATAGAGAAAAAAAATTAGTTAGCTATTTTGGCCCAAAACAATCTATCTCTCCTCTCTCTAATTTCTGTCTCTTCCCTTTCCTAAAAAAAAAAAAAATCGGCCTCTTCCCATCTCTCTCAGCCATCCACAGCCACGGCCAAGTAACCCAACGCATTGCCCACCTCCCACCACCACCACCACCACCACCACCACCAAGCAACCTAATCACACCACCCAACACTAAAGCCACCCGTTCAAACCCAAACCACCCACCACCGCCCCCCACTGCCAACCAACATAGCGCCACCCACTGCTGATCAACATAGCGCCACCCACCGCCAAGATTCAAACCCAAACTCAAACAAAACCCAATACCCATACTAAAACTCAAAATACCCAGACAAAATCCAAAACCCAAACCACCCACCACCGCCACCCACAGCCAATCAACCTAGTGCCACCCACTGCTGATCAACCTAGCACCACCCACCGCCGAGATTCAAACCCAAACTCAAACAAAACCCAATACCCATACTAAAACTCAAAATACCTAAATTGAAACTCAAAATACCCAAACAAAATCCAAAACCCAAACCATCCGCCTCTGCTACCAACACCGCGAACAAAACCCAGCCACTACCTCGCCATCTAACCACCACCAATCCACACTTGTCTGCACTTGTCTGCGAACCACCACGGACCACCACAAACCTCGCCATCTAACCACCGCCGATCCACATACCCATACCTTGCCATCTAACCACCCAAATCATGTCAGCCATAGCCGATTTACACTTGTCTACGAGAGAGCAAGATCTAAGAGAGGGACAAACGCCGATCTACACTTGTTTGAGAGAGAGCAAGGTCTGAGAGAGGGAGAAAGAGAGACCAAGTTCTAGTTTGAGAGAGGGAGAAAGGGCGAAAATGGCGGCTGAAGAGAGAGAGAGAGATGAGATAGAGATTGAGGAAAGAGAAATTATTTTTTATTTATTTGGAGAGAGAGAGTGAAAATAAAATATTATTTCCTGTTTTACATCCAAAGCTACTGTGGGTTATATATTTAAGAACCCACTGTTCACAGAATGTAACCTGTTTGGCAGCCCTCCTTAAATACAAAATTACACATTTTAAACAATATTACACGTATTTTTATATTTTTTCACCCACACCGTCACAAGTATATCAAAAACACTCAAACAATATTACTCAAACTAACCCACCAAACAGGCAATTTTTTAGAAATACATACTTGGATAGAGCTGACTTTTGGCTTGTTGGGGTAAAATTGCAAATGGGGCTTTTACACCTCCTAATGCTAATGCTCTTAAGGTCTCAAAAATGCATTTTAATCTCATTTTGTGACAAAATAATATGTTTTCTTCTAAAATAATAAATTTGTCAAATGACTTTGTTTTCACGCTTTATTGGAATTAAACATTTTCTTGTTATTTTTGGGTCTTTTTGCAGGAGATAAAATATATTGGGAAAATGAATTTCACAATTACTTTTGTTAGGCTATGCTTTGGAGTCGGGGTAGCTTTACTTTACTCAATAATGCAATTAATCTCTCTTAAAAAATGCCATGCAATCACATGTTTAGCTATGTCTATTTTTATCTTAATTTCTAAAATAAATTATTCATGTGCCCACGCATTTACATGTTATTCATAATTTATACTACGTCTTTCTTTTCCATGCATGCACAAGTCACTCTAGGGTAGATTATACATGTCATCGTAAGATAGATTATATGTCATTATAAGGGTATTTACATGTATATTCATACACACGTCACCTTTGTGTAGATTATAAATGTCATGCATTCACATGTCATCCTACGATAGATGCCTGCCATTTTTCACATACCATCTTAGAATAGGTAAATGTCATTTCTCACATGTAATCTTAAGATAGATTATACATGTTATTTTTACATGTCATTCTAGGATAGATTACATGTCATCATAGGATAAGCTTAATCATTATTCCATTTCACATGTATGTGCATATCATTCTTTTTAAATCCAAATGCCAAATATTTAAAGTTATTCTTTAAATGGTGATATTTAAGATTAAATTCGAAATGAGGTACTATCTTTCTGGATAAGCGTTATGGGGTGCCTTAACTCCTTCCAAACGTAACCGAGCTTCCAAATCCATGTCTTATGGTTCGAGGCATTTCCTTTTATTTTCTATTTTAGCTTTAAGAGCCCTTAGGGTTTTCTTAGTTAATTTAGGAAGTAAAATTGATTAGACTTAGGTGACCAATCACATTTTAGAATCCCAATGGTTGGTGGCGACTCCTTAAAATAAATATAGGTGTAAATGCTGACATTCACACACCCCACCTGAGTATTGTACATGTGCTACACTTTTGTATTTTTGCACCAAAAACGCGTTGTTGAGTGAAAACCCCTCAACAGATGGGGGACAATGTTGAATGCAAGCCGAAATCCAGGTACGACATGTATGTGATAATATTTTCTATCCAGTGCACCCAAAAAATGATAACAAAATGATCAATTTGGAAATTTCTCAAAATTTAAGGGCATGTTTGTACATTGAATGAAGATTATGACAAGAATTGTAATATTTATTATTGGCAATAAAATGTGTTGTAATGGATTAATTAAACATATTCATAAGTTTGGTTGTAAGTTATAACATTAAAATAAAACTTAAAATTTATTTTATGAAATATCTTACTCATATAATTATATTTCCTTAAAAATTAAATTTTTTAAATCTGAGAGAGATGAGTTATTTTTTATGATTTTTAATTTTATAATTGTTACGTATATATGGAAAGTTTGTTTATTTGAAAATATATTAATTTTAGAAATGTTAAAATACAAAACTCACCCTTTAAGTTTCACCATTTTTCATTCTAATTCTATAAGTTTGGGTTTTGTCATTTCAGTCCTCTAAGTTTCATTCATTTCCAATTAAGTCATCCGTTAATGTGATGTTAGTTTCTACCATTAACTCTCTTTTTTTCTTAATTTTAGAAAAAAACGTTAATTATAAATAATAATAATAAAAGGACAATTAGAAGACCCGCACCTAAATAAAAAAACTGAAACCCCACCCTGATCTAAGAAAACCAAGAATGAGACAGAGGGGAAAGAAAGAGAGTGAGAGATCTAGAAGAGGAAAGAGAGAGAAAGAGAGATCGCGAAGTTTGGTTGTTTCTATTCATCGGCGTAACAAAGAAATTTTAATTCTTTTAATCTAAAACGCTAAAGTTGGGTTGGTCCATTCAGAAACATCTTTGTTTTACTATAAACATTTGCAACTTGGGTTCTGCAAAGGTTCCTTTTATTTTTGCTTCTTCTCATTGTTATTTATTATTGACAAAAAGTCATAATAATAATAAATTAAAATTATTATTAACATCATCATCATCATTATTATTAAATAGGTAATTATTACAAACAATTTCTTTTTATAGACACACACACACACACACACACATATATATATATATATATATATTTCCTTTATAGCCAAACACTCATCTTTTTCAAAAAACAAAATTTTAAAAATTTGAACCAAACTCACCAATAAGCTTTTTGATTAGCTAGTTTTTCATCCGCTAGATTTTTATGGAGGCTACTCAAGAGCTGCAACAAGAAACTCCAAGTTAGTCCCACACACCAAACTCGCGAGTCTTTTGGCTAAATATTGCTAATTCTGAAATATATTTGCGTTATAGGTACTGTGGGTACCATAGAAGTGCTTCACATGTCCTAGGCATGCTAGGCGTGCTTGGCATTCACCTCGGCATGCTAGGCAACCACCTAGGCCGTCCTCGGATGGCCTTGCAACGTCCTTGGCATGTTTTGCATTCACCTCGGCATGCTTGACATTCACCTCGGACGGTGTCCTAGGAGTCCCACATCGAAGGAAAACCCCCCCACTTGCTACCTTATAAGCTTTGAAGCGAAGGGAGTAGTGTACCATTAGTTTAGTTATTCGAATAACTATAAAACTAATGGTACACTACTCCCTTCGCTTCAAAGCTTATAAGGTAGCAAGTGGGGGGGTTTTCCTTTGATGTGGAACTCCTAGGATACCGTCCGAGGTGAATGTCAAGCATGCCGAGGTGAATGCAAAGCATGCCGAGGACGTTGCAAGGCCATCCGAGGACGACCTAGGTGGTTGCCTAGCATGCCGAGGTGAATGCCAAGCACGCCTAGCATGCCTAGGACGTGTGAAGCACTCCTATGGTACCCACAATAAAAGGGCCGAATAACTATAAACTAATAGTACACTACTCCCTTCGCTTTAAAACTTATAACGTAGCAAGTGGGGGGGGTTTTCCTTCGATGTGGGACTCCTAGGACATTGTCCGAGGTGAATGTCAAGCATACCAAGGTGAATGCAAAGCATGCCGAGGACGTTGCAAGGCCATCCGAGGACGGCCTAGGTGGTTGCCTAGCATGCCGAGGTGAATGCCAAGCACGCCTAGCATGCTTAGGACGTGTGAAGCACTCCTATGGTACCCACAGGTACTGTTACAAGTTATTTAGGAAATTGAGGAGAAAGACTGAATTTCGGCAATAGTGTTACCGAAATTCCAAGAAAAAGTAAGAGAGAGAATAAGGGAAAAGTAGGAGA
Organism: Quercus glauca; assembly: GCA_023736055.1. Classification (NCBI taxonomy): domain Eukaryota; kingdom Viridiplantae; phylum Streptophyta; class Magnoliopsida; order Fagales; family Fagaceae; genus Quercus; species Quercus glauca. Next base: position 34,626,249 of record CM043326.1, on the reverse strand, counting down.
GAGAATTTGATGAATACGGCAACAGTGTTGCCGTAATTCACTGCCCAAATTCCTGCCCGGGTTCTGTGAGTAGAACTGCTTTGAGTGGTGCCCTAAACAAAAAAAAAAAAAAAATTGTCCCTATTGTGGCAATACCATTGCCGAAAATGGGAGTGAAAAAAAAAAAAGTGAATGTCGAAATCTGGTAGGAATTAAAATATATATATAATGTGCTACGTACACAATATTTTTACAATATTTTCACAACAAATCACAGGTAACTGGTTATTATTAATTCAAATTTAAATTTAACATTGAGATTACTATTTTAATCCAACAATAACAATAAGTAACAACATGACACTTAGAATTTGCTGTAAAAATATTCTAAAAATTTTGTGCACTTCATTTCACAAAAAAAAAAAAAATTTCCCAATTGTGGCAATGGTATTGCCGAAATACCATTGCCACAATTGGGAATTTTTTTTTTTTTTTTCAATTGTGGCAATGGTATTTCGGCAATACCATTGCCACAATTGGGAATTTTTTTTTTTTTTCAATTGTGGCAATGGTATTTCGGCAATACCATTGCCACAATTGGGAAATTTTTTTTTTTTGGTTTTTTTTAGAAATGAAGTGCACACAATTTTTACAATATTTTTACAACAAATTCTAAGTGTCATGTTGTTACTTATTGTTATTGTTGGATTAAAATAGTAATCTCAATGTTAAATTTAAATTTGAATTAATAATAACCAGTTACATGTGATTTGTTGTGAAAATATTGTAAAAATATTGTGTACGTAGCACATTATATATATTTTTTAATTCCTACCAAATTTCGGCATTCACTTTTTTTTTTTTTTTTTTTCACTCCCATTTTCGGCAATGGCATTGCCACAATAGGGACAATTTTTTTTTTTTGTTTGGGGCACCACTCAAAGCAGTTCTACTCACAGAACCCGGGTAGGAATTTGGGCAGTGAATTACGGCAACACTGTTGCCGTAATTCATCAAATTCTCTCTCCTACTTTTCCCTTATTCTCTCTCTTACTTTTCTTGGAATTTCGGCAACATTGTTGCCGAAATTCAGTCTCTCTCCTCAATTCCCTAAATAACTTGTAACAGTACCTATAACGCAAATATGTTTCAGAATTAGCAATAATTAGCCAAAAGACTCCCAAACTCGCTGATTAATTGTTGAACATGAATATTTTATTCTTTGGGTACATGAGTACATCTTCATATTTTGATTTGAAAATATATTTCATTAAATAAAGAGATACTTAAAGTTTTCTTTCTGTTAATTAGTAAATCCGAGCTATATTAATTCTAGTTCTTCAAACTAACAATTTTTTGCCAACTCTACTCTACTCCCTCTCAATCCAAACTAGCCATAGAAGAAAGGAGCCTGTGCACCAATATCTACCATTAAAGTAGTATTAGTAATTAATGAAATATACATAAAGGAAACCTCCACATTTACATGCATGATAGTCTATTACTCCTAAGCTTTTAGGCGGCAATCGAAAGCCAAAACCACGTATTCCTATTATCCATTCCAGGTTGCATGTAGTAAACATGTCAACTAAGGCAGTCACTACTCCAACATGATTGAAACCAATCTTAATTAATTGTTTTCTGGACTGGTTTACAACTATATGGGCTAATACTTGCATATAATTTCTTTCTGTGTTTTGTGCATGATTAGTTGATGAATGACAGAGCAAAACTCATATAAGGCACTTTTGTTACCAACCTAATGAAACTTCCTAGACTCAGACATTACAAGTGGTGGCTTCGTGTGGCCGCTTACTCCTCCTTTCTTGTTGCTGGCCAGACTACAGCAACTCTATTGGGAAGATTATACTATGATCAAGGTGGGAATAGCAAATGGATGGAAACATTTGTTCAATCAGCAGGCTTCCCAATTTTACTTCCTCTCCTATTCTTCTTCTCACCCTAGCTGAGATCCACTCCAAGCACCCCCTTAATTCTTAAACACTTCCTCTATGAAGTCGCCACCTCTCTACACCCTTGCCTTTCTTTACCTTGGTTTTGGCCTATTGTTGACATTGAATAACCTGATGTATTCATATGGACTCTTATGCCTCCCTGTCTCTACTTATGCTCTACTAAGTGCAACCCAGTTGGCCTTTAATGCCCTCTTCTCCTATTTCCTCAATTCACAAAAAATCACTCCTTATATACTGAACTCTCTCGTCCTTCTTACCATATCAGCATCCCTTCTTGCAGTCAATACCGACTCTGAAAACATGATAGGAGTCCCTAATTAAGGAAAGTATGTAATTGGATTTCTTTGCACCCTCGGTGCATCTGCAACATACTCGTTAGACCTTTCCTTATTACAACTGTCTTTCCAAAGAGTAATAAAAGATGAAGCTTTCTCTGCTGTGTTGGATATGCAAATATATGCATCATTTTTTGCAACATGTTGCTGCTCGGTAGGACTTTTTGCAAGCGGAGAATGGAAATTGTTGGGCAAAGAGATGGAGAATTATGGAAAAGGAAGGGTATCCTATGATGACTCTGATATGGACGGCTGTGACATGTCAAATTTCTTCAATAGGTATGTTGGGGTTGATTTTTGAGGTATCTTCCCTCTTCAGCAATGTCATGACTCATTAGCACATTGGCTTTGCCTGTTGTTCCCATTCTTGTGGTAATACTTTTTCATGACAAGATGGATGGAGTGAAGGTGATGGCTCTGGTGACTGTTGTTAGCAATCTGGGGTTTTCTTTCATACATGTATCAACACTATCTCGATGACTCTAAATCCAAGGTTAACAAAACCAGTACTAATGAGGCTTCCGGGGCAGGGGCCGTTATATACGTTTGTTGATGACATGGATAGTTTTTTTTTTTTTTTTTTTTTAATAAGTGTACTGAAAACCCAGGAATTTCAGCTATGCAGGTTCCCATTCAATCTGAACTTTCTCTATTTTTGTTTCACTATTTTGGCTTTATTTTCTATACTGCAAAAAATGAAAATAAAATTGAAAAGAATGACAATAACCTCGTGAGGAAGATGATAGGGATCCAACTTCCAAAAAAAAATAGTTATTGTTTTTTGATCACATCTATCATAAAAGTTAATGCTTGTTGGTACAAAATTTTTATTTTCAACTTTTTGAAAATGGGATTGTTTGAAAATATTGCACCTAAAAAGTGAAGCTTAAAAAAAAATGTACTTTGAAAAAATGCGATTTGAGAATATATTTTTAAGTTTATATCAATTTGAAAAAGTTGTACCTAAAAAAAAAGAAATATAATAAATTTTGAAAATATACTTTTAGAATGTAATATCGTAAACATATAAAAATGTCATAGATAAATAAGATTTTCCTTGAGATTAATTTTACCTTGTGTACGACGAAGAAGCTGAAATATTCTTCCTCAAAAAAAAGAAGCTGAAATATATATTTGCAAGAATGGAAGGAAATTAATCAGTTATGGACCTTTGTTTTTTTGCCTAAATCATAATTTAAAAAGAAACTTAATTAAATGAATTTTTTTTTTCTAAATTAGATATGCCACATATGAAAAGAATGGAAGGAAATTAATCAGTTATGGACCTTTGTTTTTTTTACTAAATCATGTCCATAATTCAAAAAGAAACTTAATTAAATGAAATTTTTTTGACCAAATTAGATATGCCACACATGAAGACATGGCTCAAAAGGAAACTTAGCTTTTCAAAAGAAGAATTTGCATTAAGAAAATTTCAAGAGGTGTTAATGGTTGGGAAAGAAATGATGAAACACTATATGCTAAGAAGAGGGGTGGTATGAGAATCCTATATATGTTAGGAATATAACATTGTACTTTTAGGCAAAATTATAGTAATGAAGCGCCTCAAGGTCATTAATGGTTAGTTCTTTGTAAAAATGGCACTTTTATTAACTCAAATATTGATTCATGCAAATAAAAAGTGAAAACTAATCATTTTGCTGATCTGCCAAAGCATGGAACTTGAACCCAAAATTGGGTGAGTCAGGTTACGCAAGTGAGACGATCGAAACCCAAAATAAGACCGAGCATGGGACCTAAACCCAACCTAAACATTCCGCTGATCTGCCAAAGCATGACAAGTCAAATCGAGTCCTATGGGGGGGGGGGGGGGGTTACACAAGTCCTAGCTCAACCCTACTAGAGAGACCTCATTCTAAAAAGGCAAAAAACAAAGTCATCATTAGTTTCTTCCTTAGTTCTTCATATTTAATTGATTTTTGCATCAATATTTTCATCCTTAAAAAGAATGAATCTTGATTTCTCATCAGAAACATGCTTTTCCTCAGTTGGATCATCATAAGTTGTGATTTTTAGGGCTATAAATAAACTAAGTTGTTCTTAAATAGTTCGGGCTTGGCTCGATAAAAAGTTCGTTCATGTTTGTTTGTTTATAAACAAGTGAAACTTGAGCCTTAGTTTTAAACTTGTTTAATAAACAAGCCAATCCCAATTAGAGCTCGATACAAATCAAATTGAACTTAGATTTACTTATAAGCTTGTTAATAAGCTTGATATGAACTTGATAATTAAACTCATATCTTACTAGAACTTTAAGTAATTATAAAGGAATCAAACTGGTTATAAACAACTTGGACTTATCTTGATAAAAAGTTTGTTCATGTATATTTGTTTATTAACAAGTTGAGCTTAAGTTTTTTTCCAGGCTTGTTTAATAAATGAGATAAGTCGAAGCAAATAAAAATTATTCATGAACAAGCTTGTGAATATTAAATCTCAATAAAAAAACAAGCCAAGTTTAAACTCATTTATGGGCTTAATAATAAAGGGTCATGCTAACGAATGCCCTTAAGGTACTCGTTAACAATTTATTTTAAGAAAGTTTTGACATCATTTTTATAGGAAATGAAAAAAACTGTCAAAACATTAATTGTTTTTTTTTTCTTTTTCCATAAAAATTTTCTTTAACTGGATTTTTAATTAGTGCCCTAAGAACACTCGTTAGCATTTCCCAATAATAAATTTGGTATAAACTTAACAAATAAACTCATATCTTTAATAATTACTTGAGAGTGGAGACCACATGTCCAAACCAAATGGGCCTAATGATGGTGGGTTGAAATGTTCCAACAATGCCTTGGCTTTTTGAGGTCCAATTTTTGTTTATAGCCGAGGGATGATAATTTCACCCGTGGGTCGATTTTTGATTGCATGTTGCCAAATGGATTTTATTTTATTTTTTTTGGGAGAGGCAATCAACGATTTACAAGGTTGGGAAGGGAAGCTTTTATCTCAAGCGGGACGAGAGATTTTAATTAAGGCGGTCATTCAGGCAATTCCAACATATGCTATGGGGTGTTTCAAAATTCCGTTGGGACTTTGCCATGAGATTGAATCAATGGTCAAAAAATTTTGGTGGGGTCAAAGAGGAGATAAAAGAAAAATTCATTGGTTGAAATGGGAGGAAATGACGAAACCGAAGGTGGAAGGGGGTATGGGTTTTAGGGATCTAGCTTTGTTTAATGACTCTTTGTTGGCAAAGCATGCTTGGAGGCTCCTGCAAAATACAGATTCACTCTTCTACAAATTCTTTAAAGCCCGGTTCTTTCCAAATTGTTCAATAATGGAGGCAGAATATTCATCTACAGGGTCCTACGCTTGGAGGAGTATTTTACATGGGCGTGAGGTGCTACTTAGAGGTTGTAGGTGGAGGGTGGGAGATGGGAGGTCTGTGCATATTTGGCAGAGTACATGGCTGCCTAGGAAACACCCAACCAAGGTAACTTCTCCTATCATTGAGTCCATGGCTGATGCAAGAGTTGAAATGTTGATAGATGAAGCGACACACCGCTGGAATCACTCAGTCATTGATGGTATCTTCATTCCAGAGGAGGCAGAGCTGATCAAGTCCATCCCACTGCCACAACATGGGGTGGTGGACAGACTTTTTTGGCCCTTTACTCACACCGGGACATACACAAGCAAGTCGGGGTATCGATTTTTGAAGACGGAGGATGAAACTACTGAAAATACAGCTCGGTTGATGGAAGAAAGGGAATTATGGCGAGGTATTTGGTCTCTGCAGATACCAAACAAAATAAAAAATTTTATATGGAGGGCTTGCCGTAACTCTTTGCCCACGAAGGAAAATTTGGTGCGTCGAACCATCATTGAGAATCCATTCTGTGACCGTTGTTCGTGTGCCAATGAATCAGCCCTCCATGCGGTATGGTCGTGTGGTGAATTGGATGTAGTTTGGGAGGACTTGTCCTTGTGGAGCTGTCGAAATACCTTAAGCTTTCTCACCTTCAAAGAGCTGCTGTCATGGCTGATCAAACACCAGCACCACGTGGAGCTCTTCTCGGTCACAGCTTGGTCAGTATGGACTCAACGGAACCAGGTCCGTATGAATAAACCCAGCTGTAGTCCGCACTTAATCACCTCTCTGGCTAAGGAACGGCTTCAGGAATTCCTTGCAGTAAACCCGCCTCATTCATCGCATCGGACTGCTCATCCTTTGGCGCAGAAGTGGAAACCACCTCAACACGGGTTGGTTAAAATAAATTGTGATGGGGCCAGGTTCTCAGCGGAAAACAGAGCTGGGGTTGGGGTAGTTATACGTGATAGTGAAGGAATGGTGTTGGGCTCACTGTCTAAACAATTATCTCAGGCTTACAGCCCTCTAGAAATTGAGGCGATGGCTGTCGCAACAGCATTGCAGTTCGCGGTAGACCTGGGTTTTCAACATGCTATTCTTGAGACCGACTCGCTTGTGTTAGTGAAGGCTTTGAGTGATGATACAGAGTTCTTATCAGCTGTGGGGTTGGTGTTGGATGAAATTAGAATTTTGGTTAATTTGTTTAATGAATTACACTACTCTCATGTAAAGAGAGAGGGTAATATGGTTGCTCACAAGTTAGCTCGTCATGCTATTTGTGTTTCGGATGTTGTAGTGTGGATGGAGGATGTTCCACCACTTTTACTTCCTGTTGTTTTGGCTGACATAGCCGGTTTCACTTAATAATAATAAGCTAATTTCCTCCTCAAAAAAAAAAAAAAAAAAAACGATTTACTCCGCTTTTATAGACCGTAACACGGTTACATTAGTCAAGAATCTGCTAAAGAGGTATAATAAAGAGGACGCGAGGAGAATGAGAGAGAAAGTAATCAATTATATACCAAAGATAACGTATGCAAGGGGTGAAGCTGAGGAAGGAGGATTTGGTTATTTGGTACATCACATGTATTATTTTACTAATCCCATGTTGTATACATTTACGTTATTGTTATTAATTTGTTAATTATTACAATTTGTATTCTTTTTGTTGGACGCTCTAGTCATGATTGTGCACATTGGCACTAAACATTTTGAGAATTAATGAAGTATTAATTTGTTATTTGTTATTGTTCTTTTCTTTTAAGTTTCAAGCGTATAATTCGAAGGATATATAAGTATAAAGCATATATATTATTCAAAGGTGACAATGCTCCTCGATAAATGAAAAAAGAGTAGGTAACTTAAAAGTTGTAATGAAACGATCAGTCATCATCGAGTCAACGAGTAGAAGGAAAATGTCCCAGTGAGTGGCACTACCAGTTTCAGCTTTCCACACCATCGCAACAAAACGCTCAGTCATTATCAACTTAATAAATAGAAAGACCTTGAATTGAAGGGTCATTAATTAACATTATTATCAGAATAGACGTTGTGACTTGTGACCTGTGTGTTTAATATCGCATCAATACGTTCACTCATAGCAAAACATGCTCAAAATACTGGATACTATTTTTTTTTTGACAAAAAATATTAAACATTATATATATATATATATATGTCACTTGAATTGAGAAAACTCTTATTTTTAACGTATGTTCTCTCAAAATGATGTAATGTCTTTTAATTTCTTCTAATAAAATTTCAGTATTTCTATAAATAAAAAATCTCCACCAATCCTATCAGAAAAAAGAAAAAGAAAAAAAGAAATGCCTCCCTTATTCGTCCTGTTTAGGGTGTGCATGGAATGGGTTGAGTGGTTTTTTTAATTTGACTACCATAGTTGGGTTGAAAAAAATCTAACCAAATCCAACTAATCACAGGGGTCTAACTCAACCCAATTCAACGCACCTAGATTGAGTTAGACAACTTTTTTTAATTGAGCATTAATACAATATCAACTCAAATAAGAACAAATTTATAACCTAAAATAAACTTTTTTTTTTTTTTTGAGAAACAACCTAAAATAAACCTAAGCGCATCACCAATTCAACACAAATTATTTTATTAGTACTTCAAAGTTTAAACCAATACAAATAACAACAGATTTATATTGGTAGTGCATCAAACCCACACAAATAAAAAATAAATAAAATCAAATGACATTTCAGTTAGTTAGTAAGATATAAAATTGCTCAATCTCAACTTAGTTGAGAAACAAAATAAATATGAACTAGTTTTATTATTCTATAATTAGTAGGATATTATATAGTTCTATCCCAACTTAATTGATAAACAAAAAAGTAAATAATAAAATCATATAATATATTTTTTCAATATAGGTGGGTCAAGTTGGGTTTGGTGGATTTGTGAATTTGCTGGTCTGCACTGAACCTAGACTTACTATAAAAAAGATTTTAACAATTCAACCCAACCCACCAATTCTTACAAACCGACCCAACCAGACAGGTTGGATTGGATCAGATCAATTTTAGTGAATTAGTGGGTTGGTTGCACACCCCTGTCATTTTCTATTCTATTTAGCTAGCTAATGGCTAAAGCAATTGATGCAATTAAGCATAGTAAGCAATATTAAGGATTTTGCTAATATATAGTAAGCAATATTAATGGTGGCGTCTTCGCAAATCACTAACATTGAGTTTTAGTTATGGACTTTGTTAATAGATACTTTAAAGAAATTTATTTAGAAAATATTTTTAAAATATTAAAAAAAAGGAAAAAAAAACAATTGATTCTTTAAAAAAATTTATATATTTTTTATAAAAATTATGTCGACATTTTCTTAAAATAATTTATTAATGAGTGCCACACAGAACCTTTTAATTATTGACACCTTCAATGCCTGTAATTCCGAAAATTGCCAACTGATATTCTGGATTTCTGCAGCTAATATGAGTTGGGGCACTTGTGCAACCGATTTGAATGAATAAATATTGTTGCTCAGGGCTCAGAAGTCAGAACTAAGAAGTCAGAGGTCAGGACTGTTATAAGCTTCACCATCAAATAGCAAATGAAGCTCTCTGAAGATATGTACAAAAGTGGGTCTGATTCAATTGAAAGATTACCATTTGGGTACTAAAACCTTTCGATATATTTGGATATTTGAAATAGACTTTTCATCTATACTTTCAGTCTTATCTGGGTCACCAATTCTAGTTTTCGTACGACTCACATGGTCCCCCCACCCACTTCCCCCCCTCTTTGATTGATACAGATGTTATCAAAATCCTTCTTTCTTTCACTTTCATATGAAAGAAAGAACTAGAGGTTTCACTTCATCTCTTGTTTTTAATATTTACTGTAAGAACAAAAAAATGGTGATTCTGGAAAAAATAAAAATCAAGAGCCCACATGTACTTTTTTTTTTTTTTTTTTTTTTTTGAGATTCAAAAAATGGGAGGTTAGCTAGGTTGCATCAACCTCTGGGCAGGGTGCCAGGTGGCAGTTGATGGGTCGCTCCCTTTCGTAGAGGAGTCCACCTTTACCACATGTTGGAATTAAGGATGTCCACCAATGGACTCCTGCTAGTAGTAGAAATCGAACCTGAGCATGTTAGGCAGAGCAAACGAACCATACCCAGCTGAGCCAAACCCTCGTTGGCAAGAGCCCACATGTACTTAAACAATCGTTTTCAATTTTTAAACAACATTATATATATTTCTATACATTTTTTTACCCACACGTATTTTCAAAAAATACAAACAATATTACTAGAACAACATTACCAAACGGGCCACAAAAGTTTTGTATTCCTAACAATGCTCTTAAATCCTTAAAAAATAAAAAAAATAAAAATAAAACTCTTAAATGTTTACGAATTCTCATTCTCAATTCATAAAGATTCCAAGCAAGTTTGAAATACCAGGGTGTTTGGTACTGTTATTTAAACAACAGTTTTCAATATTTAAACAACGTTACACGTATTTATATACATTTTTTTATCCATGCGTATTTCCACAAAATAACAACAACGCTATTAAAAATCTTTTACCAAACGTTATTGCGTAATGAATTACACCGGCAATGAGAGATGCAATCCTTTTTTTCAATTCTAATAAAAACAAAGTTTCTTTCTAAACTTGTTTGGAGAGAAACTCTTCAAACTTCTCATATATTTCTTTTTTTTGTGTGAATTTTGAAAATCTAACCGTTAAATTTCATGTTCCTTATATTCTTAACATGCATATCAAATTTCGCTCAAATTGGATATTATTTACTATATGATCAATTAACTTACTTTTTATATACAACTTTAGATTACAAAAACTTGAAATTATAACATTTATTTGATAACATAGCAATTGATCTTTGATTTTTTTGAAATTTTGTAAGCATTAAGGATGTAATAAGAACATGCAATCTAACGGTTAAATTTTCAAAATTCACACTCGATATAAATATATATGATGAATTTGTAGGGTTTCTCTCAATACTAACTTTGTTCTTCTAATAATTGATCGGTGACATAGGCAATATTGGATTACTTTGAAGGGTCACGTGTATGGCTTATATAAGTTATAATTGTTCATCAAAAAAATATATAAGTTATAATTGTTAATTATTCTGCCAAAAAGGACAATTATTATCAATTGTATGCGATTAGATTCTCAAAAGATAAAATAATTGTATGCGATTCATATCACATCTATACCTTTTGTGGTTGACTGTATATTTGGTGCATTTAAAATAATGAGTGAAATTTGATTTCTAACATTGTTTTATTTTTTTCCTTTTCTCTTTAATCAACCCGTAATATTAAGTTGACTTGCTATTTGTCTTATACTGTATATGTCAAGGATTTCCTTTTGATTTTTTTTTTTCCCTTTTTTGGAACCAATTGTTAGGTGAACCTTTCTCTCCATCTGATTTGCAATTGAAAATTCTTGATAAATTTTGTGGGAAGATGGACCTATCTTTTATGTTTGTGTTTTTTTTTTTTTTAGAAACAAATATATACACAAGGGAGAGGGAAATGCAATCTAACACAAAGGTATACCAAAACTCCAATCAAAAGTTTTTTTTTTTTAAATAATACCCATTTTCAAACAATTTTGTTAATTAGCATCATTTCTAAACTATTTAGCAAACTAACATCTCGAGGCTAAAGGACTCGAGGTCACTGTAGCAAATCAAGTATCACAAACTCGATTTCTATTAAAATTCATGTTAAACTCAAGTTTTAAACACTCGAGTTCCACAAAAAAAACCCAAGAAACCTCAGTCTCTTCTTCTTCCTCTTCTTCCTTTTAAAAAAAATCCACGACAACCAAAGAAACAACAAACCCAGTCGGCGAAACACTAAAAACAAGAGATCAAAACACTGAAAACAAAAACCACAAGCCCAGTCGGCGAACCCAGCAGTGAACCTAAGAACCCAGTCAGCGAACCCACGAACCAGCAAACCCAGGCGGCGAACCCAAGCAACAAAACCCAAAACTCACGAACTCAAGTGGCGAACCTACGAACCTAGGCAGCGAAACCCATGAACCCAAGCTCGAACTGAACTCACAAACGTGTGATTCCTCAGGTGAAGGTTGTTTTCCCTCTGTTTCTCTCTTTTTTTGTGCAGAGCAGGAACTCGAGTTCCACTGGAAATCGATTCCTACAAACTCGATTTGCTACAGTGAACTCGAGTCTAAAAGATTCGAGATGTTAGTTTCCTAAATAGTTTGGAAACGATACTAACTAACAAAATTATTTGAAAATGGATGTTATTTTGAAAAAAAAAAAAAAGATCTCTCTCAAAAGCCATAGTATGTTTGTGTTTGTTTTGAATGTGCTAAAAACTTCAAAATCTGATTGTTTGACAAGTTGGGTCATCTTACGTGTAAAAAGTACTGGAAGGATTTTTTTTTTTTTTTTTTTTTTTTTTTTTTGGGGGGGGGGGGTGGGGGGGGGGGGGTGGGGATGAATTGCAAATGTAGTACTAGATGGAATTTTTTCTCTTCTTGTTTAATTTGTTTTAAATTTTTAATCCCTGTAAGCTAAAATAATGACGATGGAATTGAAGTCTCAACCAACATGCTCTAGATAAAGGAAAAATATATCTTGTTATGAGTCCTCTCCTTTAAAGCTAATGGGTTCCATTTAGCTGTGAAAGAGAAGACTCATACATCTATAATAATTTTCTCCAAAAAAAAAAAAAAAAAAAAAAAAAACACCTATAATAAGGTATACTTTCTTGTATATTTCTCTTGAGATTCTCCAATATATGTTTATTTTGACATGCTCATATAATTATATTTATGCTTTGGTTTTGTGCCCTATATATTTTTAATTACTTCCTATAGATTGTGGGCCAAGCACATATTCTTCCCATTACTACATACAATCTTTTGTTTTTAGCTCATCCATCATGGTGACTATTGGTGAGTATTACCTTCATTCATTCTTTGTAGAAAAATTTGTCTTCTTGCATTAATCATTTTCTTGAGTCATGTTAATGGATACTCTTAGCCCTTAAGACAATTGTTAATAAACTATAGTAGAAAAGTTTTGATACCACTTTTATGGGAAAATAAAAAACTGTCAACAACATTTTTTTTTAGGGACACTACCAACAACATTTACTGTTTGATCATTCTCTCAATAAAATGTTTATAAAAATAACTCCTAAACCAATGCCCTTAGAGAATTGGTTAAGATTTCCCTTTTCTTATTAGAAGTATGTGAAGTCCAACAACTAAGACTAAATTTTGAGTTCAATTATTATTATTATTTTTTTTTTGAGAATAATTATTTTACTTTCTTTGTTGGTCTTATAACCAACAATTTGGTTCAAATCCATTATTGAAACATTGTAGATAGTATTTTCTTTTGCATTTAATTTTCCCCCCAAACCATTGTTTAATTATGATGGTTGACCTTGCTTTGTATATTGAAAACTAAAAATTGAAAAACACTGTAGCAAAATAATTTTTAAATGTGTAAATAGTGCTGTGAGACCCATTTTTAATGAAAAAGTTGCTAAAAAGTGAGATTTGTGGGTCCCGTGAACAGTGTACGGGACCCACTGACGTGGTTGAAAATTGGTTGAAAAGTCAAATAGTGCATGAACAGTAGCCGTAACATTAAAATTTGTCTCAACCAACGCGTGCCGAAAAAAAAAAAAAAGTAAAATGCTAAACATAAACATGCTGGTTTTTTCAGCTGAATCCAAACGTAACCTATATAGGCTTCAAATAGGAAGGGCTTTTCCTCCGCAATTGTTAACAGTGGTTCATGAAGGAATTTGTTTTGTTTTTCAATATATCGAAGTCTTCAGGCAGCTTGGAAAGGATTATGAAGAAGAAGTTTATTTAGGGAACTTTTTTTTTGGGTGGAAAATTTGAATGTTGAGAACGTAGAAAAACATATAAATGTGGAATATGCTCTTAAGGAATATAGAAGGAAACAATTGATACATCGTCTATTGGGGATTCGAAAGAACATTGTATCCTAAATTTGTTCTGCGTCATTAAAATGAGTAAAATGGGGTCACAAATATTAACTTCATGGTTCTTCAAAAAAAAAAAAAATATTAACTTCATGGTGCTTTTTTTTTTTTTTTTTGAGACAAACTTCATGGTGCTTCTTTTGAATTTATAGGTAAATATTTTTCAATAAAATTTGCTAAACTTGTTTATCGGTTGATGCATTTATTAGTTATTTCTAATATTTATTTTTGTTTTTAATTATAATTTATATGTGTACATTTTGTAGATTCAACCAATTTTAAACCGTTAGACAAAACATTTTGTCTTACCAAACCCATACAACAAAATTCACAAAATTTTTTTGATAGAAATTTTGCTATATCTGTTTGTTTTTTTAATTTTTTTTTTGAAAAATAAAAATTTAATACAAAAGGTTACCAACAAAATTGGGTGTTTTTTCTCAACCTACTTGGTTTCAAAATCTTGAGCAATATTACGTACCATTCTCTCTCTCTGTTTTTTTTTGATACAATGTACCATTCTATTTTAACAAACAATCAAACAAGTTTACATTTTTACATGCTTATCATTTCTTGTGCATAACACGAGTTAAAATACTGAATGTAAATTGAATTCATACATGTTTATTATAATTAATTTTACCATCAAATATCTTGAAGTGGTACTAAGGATTATAAAAATTTTATTATATAAACTTACAAAATAATGTGTTATCAATCACAAAAAATAATTTGATTCTCAAAAAAGTAACCACAAAAAATATACGTCATACATTCATTTATTATATTATTTAAAGTGGCGCCAATTATGAATTCAAAAAAATAACATGTCATTAATCATAACCTTAAACTAGTTCTAAGCTTTTAATTCTAAAATTTGTAGTTTTAACATTTTCTTAATTAAGATATTTTCTTCATTTTAAAATTATTATTACCGAGGAATCATATAAAATAAAACCCAAAATAAAAAAAATTATAATAACCGACGATTTGATGAAATGGGGAGACAATTCCTTGTCTCCAAGTAAAAAAGTTTTGGCCATCCAATCAATCAAGTTATTGATTTGTTTCTTTCAATAAAACCCTTAATCCACCTAATGAGACTCACTCATGGTCATGGTGGCTTCCCATACTTTACTGTCAAATATTATTCATTCATTCCTTTCTTCCTTCAACCACTCTGCACCACTAAAGTAGGACATCACATCACTTCAAAGTTCAAACCACACCAAAGGGTGAGTTGACAAATATATATGTACTGAAGAACAAAAAAAGAAGGTAGTCCCATTTGGGGCCAACATCCAAAACCCAAATTCAAAAAAAAAAAAAAAAAAAATACAACAACAAAACCCCCCACATCAAATCATAGCATCATACCACACCAAAGGGTGAGTGACAAATATATGTACTGGAAAAATAAAAGTTCAATTGGGACCAAGAAATCCAAACCCCACATTATCACAGGAATATTAAAAAAAAAAAATCCCAATCCCGCTACACACAAATACCAAACACATGAGATGAGATGCTCTCTCTCACACGGCCGCACCTATAATGTTTTTGAGACATTATTACTAGGTAGACAAAAGGTCTTAAGGGGTAGTTTGGGAATTTGAGAGCAAAGAATGAAAGATTTTCATTGGACAGACAGACTCTAGTTGTCACCTTTTACCAAGTATGGCGTGAAGACAAAGAGTTTACAAGAATGAGAAAACACCCAAACTCTTCTCTTATGCTTCTATTACCTCTTTTGCTTACATGCACTCTTCGCGCCTTTTTCACTCTCTATGTCTCTGTCTCTGTTTCTCTGTCTCTGCAAATGCTTCATTGATTTCTATTGAATGTAACGCAGTCTCTCTCTCTCTCTGACGCATGCTTTTAAGTTTTCTCTGTATGTACGTGTTTAATTTCTTTCTTTATTGTTATTGTATGTGTGTCTTTTTGTGATTTCTGATTCTTACTGATTCTTTTTTGTTTTGTTAAAGTTTGAATCTTTTTTGGGATTCTGAAAGGTAAAGGTTTGAATTTTTGTGTGGAACAAGGATGGATTATAGTTTGCCAATAGCTAGCAGGACCAGACAGGGGCGAGCCCAGTTTTATGAAGACTGTATTGTGGAGAAGAAGGAGAAGATGAAGAAGGGGAGGAAGGAGAGTAATGGGGTTGACTTGGCTGGTTCTAGCAGGCCCCATAGAGTTGATGGGGTTAAAGGGTATGAGAGATTAGGGTCTGAGAGTGAGTCTTTTGCTGTGTCTGATAGTAGCGTGGAGGAGATTGATGTGGATGATTGTAGTGAAGATGGCGATGAATTGATGGATTTTGTGGGGGGTGAGAGTTTGAAGTTGAAGAATAAGGGAAATTCAAATGAGGGTTTTGAGGGAATGGCCAATGTGGATGAAATTATGCTGGATGATAGTGAGGATGAGGTGGTCATTTTGGGTGAAGGAGGAGATTTGGTCGGGGAAGAGAGAGAGGAGGATGTTATTTGTATAGATGTTGATGAGGAGGATGATATGAGTGAGAAAGATGTGACTGAAAGTGGTGAACTGAATTCTGATTGGAGGACGGGTAATGATGAACCTGTTTCATTGAGAAAAGGGAAGGGTGAGACTAGTAGCTTGAACATAGATGAGAGGAAGAGTAGTGAGGATGGGGATGGTTGTGGTGATGCTGTGTTTGATGATTCATGTGATACTGTTGATTTAGGAGGGTCTGACTCATCGTTAGAATCATCCTCTTGTAAAGAGGACAAAGATGATGAGGATGATCAGGATTATGAAGTGGAAAAGTTGGAAACTTGTGCTAGTTTGGAGCAATTGAGTTCGGATAGTGGGGGTGAAGAGGAGGAAAAAGGGGAAGATGCTGAGGAATTTGAGGTTGTGAAGAGAGGGAGTAATGGGAGGGGGAGGCCAAAAGGGGTTGATGTTGGGTTGAAGAGGAGGAAGTATGGATTGGAAATATTGGTTGATGTAGAGAATGACGAAGATAATTGTGTGGCTCGAAGAACCCGTTCTTGTTTTGTATCAAAATTGGGAAAAAAGAAAATGAAGCTCGGAACTTTAAGTCACCCACTTTGTGTTGATGAGGAGGAAGTGGAGTCTTCATCCGGGCATGATGATAGTGATGATGGTGCTGATGATGTTGGCAGTGGTGGTGTGAAGGCTAGGTCTAATGATGAGAGTGAAGATTATTCTAGTGATGATGAGACTGGTCATGGTGGTAAGATAAAATCTGTGTCTGCTAGTGAGAAATTTAAAACTAACAGAGGCAACATAGGTTCTTGTGAGAGGAATTTACATGGGAAGGATAAAGGGAAGTTGAAGATACCAATCAAGGGAAATCGCATCCGTTTGTCAAAAAATTGTAATGTTTTGACAATTCTTGCGGATTCCATTTTGGAGAAGGGAGATCGTTTGGAAGAATTGGTTTCTTTTAGAGATGAAAGCAATCCACCAGTTGCTGAGATATCTCTCCCATTGAAGTTCACTTTTGGAATTCAGGAGTCGAATCCACCAGAGAAATCAGAAGAAGAGAAAGAAATGGATAAACTTTGGGCTGATATGGAGTTAGCTCTTAGATCGAGTGAAATTGTTTATGTTGATGCTGCTGAGGTATGTTGGTTTCATGAAGCAGCACGCCTATATATATATATATATGTTTGTTTCCACTCATACATTGCTTGAAACCTGTTTACAAGGCACTATAGTAATTTCTGTTTCGCGTGACAATGTTATTAATAATTTATCTTGTGATTGATTATTGGAAGTCTTTATAATTCAGCAAATCTATGTTCTAACCAAGCATTCCATGAAAAAATCCTCTGTTTTGGTGAAATTGTGAATTTGAGTATTCTGTTTTGATTTTGGTCATGATTAACTTAGTCGCTAAGGATCCCAATAGTCAAGACTATAAGTTTGTAATGCTTACTGATTGTTGAGTTCATCTGGTTGCTTTTATGCATCCTGATATTTGATTTGATAGAAATTAAACTTGCATTTCAAGTTCTAATAACAAAAGGCCTAATATGTTTAATAAAAAATAATTTAAAATGCATTCATTCTTGGACACAGCTTTCAGCAGTTGATGGAATATTATATTTGGCTTGTAGAAATTAATTTCCATGATGTCTGCCACATAATAAACATCCCAGTTTCCAATATAATAGGTCATATCTGAACTACACTAGAATACTCTCTTACTTAATTAAATGAGTTGGAGCAATATGGTTATAATATTTATCATGCCTTTTCCTGTTATTGTTAGCAATTGAAAGAAGGTGAATGCATTGAAATTCATGGATTGATGGACTGCAAATCGATCCATTAATTCTTATTATCTCTGGAGAATAGATTGCCCTCTATTTTTTCATTTTGCTTGTATTTTGGATACTTGAATTTGGACAATGGTATAGATTGAATCAAATGTTTTAAGTTATAAACATATTGTTTTTATTTACACACACACACATACCGAGGTCAGTTACAAAGTTGTCTTTTTTTTTTTTTGATGAAAAAAAAGGACATTATTAACTTTCTTTTAGGTATTGAGTTTTTCACCCCTGAAACGTTTAGGTATTTTTAACACAACTGCCACTAGGATCTGTGTGTGTGTGTGTGCGCACGTGCACGCGTGTATGGTCTTTTCCTGAAATTGAGGGCATTATTAAAAATCGTGTGGAAAGGTACTCTGAAAGCTCATGGCTGCCACATCGTAATTCAAATATTGTAAAGGCTGAAATTTTGGAACTATAGGTTTTAACATTGGTTTTAAATTTTTTTTAACAGTGGTTCACACCTTCTTTTGTTATGATGTGTGTGTGTGTGTGTGTTTATGTGTTTATTTTGAATGTTGCCATTAAAGTATTTTGTATGGAATTTGGAGAGAGAGAGAGAGAAGTTGGGGGTGGGGGGGAGGTTGCATGTAAAACTAAATTTACTTTTCTGTTGCTTTTTCAGTCCCCAGGTGGTTGTGATTGATACTTCTAAATACTTAAAAAAAAAAAAAAACATTTTCTTCCTAATGCAGGTAAGAAACATAGGATGTCTTTTTTGTCCCCAAGGAGGAGTGTAAAACTAACTTTAGTATGTCATATTAGTGAAGTAAGGTTCTTAGTGCTTGTTCTTTCTTGAATTACTTCAGTATGAACTTAATGTTCTTGATCTTATGAGTATATATCTATGTCATTATCTTATTGTATGTGTTTGTAAGTTTCTTATTTATTGCACTCTGTTCATTATTTCTTATTAAAAAAAGGGATAAGATCTCCAATTAAATCCTCCAATTCCTTTCAATTTTTATTTAGATGGAAGACGTGGCATTTAAAAAACAAATAAATGACATATGCCACATATCTGGCTAAAATGGGAGGGAATTGGAGGAATCAATTGGAGGGGATACTTTCACAAAAAAAAAAAAAAAATTGTACTATGTTCATTATTGGTAGCATTTATGGTTGGAGAATGTGTTCGTAAGTCAATACTAGATTATGTTATCAACCTGACTAACAAACAAACATAACACTAATGATATTTGTAGGTTTATTAAAATTCTCCAAACACCTTAAAAGCATTTGTGATTGGAAAAGTAGGTCAAACCATTCGTATTGTTGGTTATTTTGTTTAACATCCCTTCCCAGCCTTTATTTGTACACATCATGACCATTTATATAGGCTCTATATTTTACTTATCTAATTTGACCAGTCTTTTTTCCCGTCATCTCCTCATTTAGCATCTTATATGAGTGCATTTGTTACTGGTGAAACTTTAATTGTTTAATGTTGATAAATAGGTTGAAGATGAAGATTCCCTTCTTCCAGAGGATGAAGTCGATAGAGCTACCCTTTGCCATCAAGGGTATCATCAGCTTATTCTTGATGAAGAAGTTGGACTTAGATGTGAATTTTGCCCACACGTGCAACTGGAAATCAAGTATATTGTACCAGATTTTGTGAGTCTTACAATTTTTTCTTATTCATGTTTATATGAGTGAAGAAGGTTTGTCTTAGTCCAGTGAGCTGAATGACTGGTAGTTTCTGTCAAACCAATATTTTTTCTTTTCAACTTGATAACAGAGAAGTTTTGCATCAAATATCTGTTTCTTTTCTCTTTAAACTTGGTTTTCCATATTGCAGAGTAGAAATCCTTTTAGAAAATCAGACAGGAGAGACTCAGGTGCAATGAACAACTCCATCATTGATGAACTTAGTTCTCAAGACTGGTGTGGTGATTCCCTCTCTAACTGTGATCCCCAACTTCGAGCTGAAGGCACTGTGTGGGACATCATTCCTGGTATAAAAAATAGTTTGTATCCACATCAATGTGAAGGTTTTGAATTTATTTGGAAGAATATAGCTGGAGGAATTCATCTTCAGAAGTTGAAACATCAAACGACTTGTGCTGGTGGGAGTGGCTGCATTATATCACATGCTCCTGGGACAGGAAAAACCCGTTTAACCATTGTTTTTCTTCAGACATACATGAAATTACATCCCACATGCAGGCCTGTCATTGTTGCTCCTCGTAGCATGCTCCTTACGTGGGAAGAGGAGTTCCGGAAATGGGATTTTGACATCCCATTTCACAATCTGAACAAGAATGAGTTGTCAGGCAAGGAAAAGCTGAGGCAAGATGGACACATGAACATAAGTGTAATCCGTATGGTAAAGTTGTATTCCTGGAAAAAGGATAGAAGCATCCTGGGGATCAGTTACACACTGTTTGAAAAGCTTGCTGGAGAAGTTAATAAAAAGGGTAAAGTAAGGACTGAACAAGATAATCATTTCAGGAAGATCCTTCTTGAGGTTCCTGGTATTGTAGTCCTTGATGAAGGGCACGTTGCTCGCAATCCTGATAGTCGTATCCTGCAGGTTTTGTCAAATATAAAAACAGATAAGCGCATCATCCTTTCGGGAACTCCTTTTCAAAATAATTTTTATGAACTTTATAATACGCTATGCTTGGCAAGGCCAGTGTTTGAAGACAAAGAAGGTAAATGGTTATCTCTTACGAGTTCCATTACTAAAGTCACTGATGATAGACTAAAATATGAGAAACTGAAAAAGGTTAGAGATATGATTCAGCCATTTGTTCATGTACACAAAGGTTTCATACTACAAGAAAAACTTCCAGGGCTGAGGGACTCTTTGGTTATATTACAGCCATCCCAACTGCAGAAGAGCCTCTTTGAGGAACTCCGTGATCATTGTGTAAGGTCCAGCTTCAAATTTGATCATTATGAATCTCTGATTTCTCTCCACCCTTCACTGTTGCTTCAGTGTGGAGATGACAGTTTTCCTTCTGACAAGCATAAATTAGAAAAATCGAATCTTGAGGCTGGAGTCAAAGCAAAATTTTTAATTGAACTCATCCGGCTTTCCGAGGCTGTGAATGAAAAAGTTTTGGTTTTTAGTCAATTCCTTGAACCGTTAGCCTTTATAAAGGACCAGCTTAAGTATCATTTTAATTGGAATGAAGGAAAAGAGATGTTGTATATGGATGGAAAGCATAGTATGGAGCAGCGCCAATCCTCAATTAATGTTTTCAATGATCCAACTAGTGAAGCAAGGGTATTATTAGCATCAATAAAGGCAAGCCGTGAAGGGATAAATCTGGTTGGGGCTTCAAGGGTTGTTTTACTGGATGTGGTATGGAATCCGTCAGTTGAAAGGCAAGCTATATGTCGTGCATATAGGCTTGGGCAGAAAAAGGTAGTGTACATATACCATCTCATTGCGTCTGGTGCAAGGGAAGAAGCGAAGTATTATCGACAAACTGAGAAGGACTTGTTGTCTGAGTTAGTATTCTGTTCTTCTGGCAGGGGTTGTGATCAGCAGAAAATCTCCCGGACAGTTTCAGATGATAAAATTTTGGAAGAGATGGTTCAACATGATAAACTTAGGTATATGTTTGAAAAGATAGCATACCAACAGAAAGAGTCTAAACTGATTGAGACTTATAGCTGGTTGGAGAAAGAACCAGTAACATCCTCACCATCTAGTCCTTGAGGCTGAAATTATTTTGTGTTTTTTGGTTCTAGAATTCTGGTCGCATTATAAAGCTATCAAAAGTTTTTGTAAACAAGTGTATTCAGTGAAGTATGGAAAAATTAAAATGGATTGTTTCATACCTAGTTTGCAACTAGTAATTTTGAGTTCTCTTTCTTGATTTTTATTAATTAGATTCCAGAATGTTTGAAGTATACCAATATTCCTCCTTTGTCTCCTGTGCCAACATTTACTCTTTTGCAGTGTAGAATATATTTTTCCATCAGGTGAGAACTTTCTCAAGATTTGATTTATTTCAGGGTTCAGGTTAGTACTTCCAACGAAAATTGCATGAACCTTCTTGTGTGTGTGTGTTACTCAGGACATCAAGATCTAGTTGATTTTGTATTTACTATTTAGTTTCAACCTGAACTGGGGTGCGATTCTGGTTGATATGCATTTCTAATTTTGAGGTGTCATTCTTGTGCAGCTGGATCTGTTAAGTGGTGAACGAATATATAATGCAGGAGAAGAATTAGAGTAAGGTGAAGATGCAAAACTAAAAGCATACACTAGATGAAAGACTGGCTTTCTCATGAGTCATGTATTTTTATTAACCCAAGTCCCGAGCTCATTTCCTTCAGTTATTATCCATAGTATACCTGTTGATAATTGTTTTCTCTTGCTTTGCACTACATGAAGAGGGAATCGTATATTTACCTCTCAAACTGCCTTAGAAAAAAATGCAGGTTTTATTTATTCCTGGCTGAAGAAAAGGGGTCTCTTGGAGCTCAGTTAAGTCAGTTACTCCATAATAAAATCCGCACCAACCACTTACCGAAAATGAGAATCAACTTCTGTGCCTTCTGGTATTTTGTTCTGTAATGCCTTCCACTTTGTCTCTAGGTACAGTACAACTAAGATGACTCCAATTATTTGAACTGCAAAATTTTTTGGGGAGTATAATAACCTGTATCAATATTACCTAAGTATATAGGGCAATTTTAAGTCAGACGAGATGACTACAAAATTTTGGGGTGTAAAAAAAAAAAATGATGCCTAGCTTCTATTGTTTGTGTACATGTGTTTTTAATTATGGGGTACAAGTGATTGTGGCCACTGTGGATTATGTTGTTCTATTTTTCTTGATGTCATCATCACATGAAAATTTTTAGGAAATCTTTATGTGCAGTAAATTTTTGTTTGCCTCACAAGAAAAGCACATTTTTCTTTGCTTTTTAAATATAGCTGATTACAAATATAGGAACATTTAATACTAGTTAGCAGAAGATGGATTTGAATATTCAACCTTTTTTTTTTGGAAACACAAAGAAGTGTTAATTGAGAAATCTTTTGACATATAACAACAGTTGATCTCAAAATATTTTCAATAAACTTCACCTAAGTGAACTATAGATTGTTGTTTGGTATACCAAATATTTAAGCTGTATGATAATGCATGTTTAGGCCAGTGGCCATCATAAGCTGTTGCACAAAGGTTGAATGTGGGATTCATTTCACTTTCAATGGCATCAGCAAGTTATTTTTTCTTCTTGTTGCTTTACTCAGACCAAAAAAAAAAAAAGAAAGAAAAGAAAAGAAAAAGAATTAGGTTTCATAAAAGAGGGGGGGGGGGGGGGGAGGGGAGTGTAATTTTTATTTTTATTTTTTTTTTTTTTTTTATCTAAACTATTGAAAGAAAAAAAAAAACTATTTACAAAGTTTAAGAATGAAAAAATTTAAATAAGAAATAGAACTTTTTAAAGGTTATGGATGAATAACAAACTTATAGTAAAGTTTAAGATTTAAAATAGTATTTCAACTAAAAAGAAGCAAAAAGAAAAAGGAATTACATTGTTGAGACTTGAATCCAAACTATTGAAAAAAAAAAAAACTATTACAAAGTTTAAGGATAAAAAAATTATTAAAAAAAACTATTTAAAGTTTATGGATGAAAAACAAACTTATAATAAAGTTTAAAAACCAAAATAGTATTTTGTTTTCTAAAAAAGAGGTAAACCGGAGTTACGAAGAAACTTTGAGCTCATATTGGTTATTGGTTGAAAATGGGAATTGAACTCTATAAGATCAAATTTCTTGTTGTTCCTTAATAGCTTAGTGGTAAAGCGGTCAACTGTTAACTGACTAGTCGTAGGTTCGAATTCTATTTGGGGAGATTTGATTCATTCCAAATTAAAGAATTCAAAATGAAAGGGTTGCTTTGACCGTTAAGAGTAGCTAACCCATTCCTTGTGTGTTTGTTTCTATTGCATTCTATTTTATCATAGCATATTCTACTCTGTAATATTTGGGAATCACTATCAATAACTCGGTGTAGGTTCAGGATAATCATTTATTCTGCAATTTGGGGCTATTTACAACTAGTCAATTAAGACTAATCAGATATATTAGTACTAGCAAGTGCATCTTTGATGTAGTCATCAATTCTCCCAAAAGCCCACAAATATTAAAAAAAAAAAAAAAAATCATGTTTATGGATGAAAAACAAAATTATAGTAAAATTTAAGAACCAAAGTAGTCTTTTATCCAAAAAGAGGCAAAAATGATGAAAACAAATTAAAGAACAAAAAACGGTTTTTTTTTTTTCCCAAAAAAGGCAAAAACAAATATTTCCGTTGCCGGGACTTGAACCCGGGTCTCTCGGGTGAGAGCCGAGTATCCTGACCAACTAGACTACAACGGATAATGAGTTTTAAACTTCACGATATATTAAATAAATACTATATAATTTCCTGTACCCGCTTTAAGACTCTGGACCCGTTTGGGCAATTATAAAAGCGAATCGAAGAAACCCTAAGGGTTTCTTCAACTGCTCATTTTCTCAATCAGATTCCGCCGCTGCTTCTCTCTCAACACTTCCAATCCAATCAACATGGTACCCTCTCTCTCTTAATAGATTTCAATTTTCTCGATCAGTATTGAATATTGAAGCCCAAGATATGTTTGTTTGCTAGGAAAATGGGACTTTTCCGTTATTTTTTTCATCTGTGTTTTCTTCGTATTACAAAAAAAGCAATTCAGCAAAATTGGTGTCCCTATAATGTTTGAATTTATGGTGAACATTTGAGTCCAGTTTTCAATATTGGGTTTACTGAGTTGGATCGTTCTAACTACACGACCAGTAGGTGCATTGTTTTGATCCTAAATTTGTTGGGTTTATTGAATATCTTAGTAATTCTAGATGGAAATGTTGCAAATTTAAAGTGGTGCAAAGACCCCGATGCCGTAGTCGATGTTTATGAGACAAAAGAAATATGGGTTTTGGTTGTTACTTAGAAAGAACCTTTGACTGCTTGTCTGGTGTATTGAACATGTTGCATATGTTATTGATTTAGAGCTGTTGAATTTGTTGAGGGGTATGCTGTTCTCTGACTTGCATTATGTTAAATTCGCGGCATGATCAATAATAATGGCAGGAAATGGTTTTGCTGTTAAGGATTTTACACGTCTAGTTGAATTTCTTTCTTCAACATTGACTAAGAGTGATAATACCACGAGTTTGTTTGTCATCAGCTTTTTACAACCTCATTTTTTCTATGAACAACCAGACTTTAGTCAGTTTTCAGTAAATAAAGTAATAAGCCATCAGCAAGAAGCTGCATCCAAATGCATACACATCTCTTCCTTGTACCTCTTGCTGCCAATAGATAGTCTAGCTGACCCATGATTTCGCTAAATTTTCCAGACTGTTACCCTACTTTTGGATATTTTTTAATTCAAATTGCATTTTCATATAGTTTTGGTTTTGGATCTAAGTTGATCCCTTTGTTTTTGGATGCAGACTAAGAGAACAAAGAAGGCGGGTATTGTTGGAAAATATGGTAAGTGCTTTGAATTTATATGTTTTTAATCTTATATGAATCTTGATTGATATTTTTTTCCCCATAAATGAGAGATTTTTCATTTTGATCTGGTGTTCTTGATTGGGTAGTGCCTCCCCTTGCTCCTCAATAAGGGTGAGCTGAGAATTTATCTGATAGTGAATTAATGAGACTTGTCTTAACTATAATTTTACTTGTCTGAAGTTTTTATGTGGAATTTTTTGTTTTTACCTAAATGATAAATATTTAGTTTTTGTTTTATTTGGAATTGTTGTAATTTTGAATTTGTGATTTAACTATTTAAATATAGTCCATTTGTTATATAGTAATGTTAGGATCAATCAATAAAGCTATTACTTCATTGATAATTTAATGTGAATTCTGCACTTTGCTTTTGTTTTTATTTTTCTTTGTTTTTGTGTTCCCATACTAAATTTCTGAATTTTCAGTCAAGTATTGAAATAAGAGAATATGGATAAGGAAAAAAAAAACACTGCCCAAATTCTCGTTTTTTTTTCCTCTTTTTGATTACCTTTGCCAGAAACCATTTATACTGTTCCAAATTTACAGTTGCCTTTGCATGAAATTTTTTTTTTTAAATTGCATGTTGCCCCTTTTTATAGGTACCCGTTACGGTGCCAGTCTGCGAAAGCAGATTAAGAAAATGGAAGTTAGCCAGCATAGCAAATATTTCTGTGAATTCTGTGGGAAGGTAAGGCGCTGTTCTTGTGTTTTCTTTTTTCTTTTGGGGGTTAATGACAGCACTTCATTCAAATGTTATGTGTTCTAATTATTTACTTCCATGTGGCAGTTTGCAGTGAAGAGGAAGGCTGTTGGAATTTGGGGCTGCAAGGACTGTGGAAAGGTCAAAGCAGGCGGTGCATACACCTTGAAGTAATAATTCTAACTTGAAATAATTTTTTTTCCTCTTCATTTTTGAACCCTTACAAGTAAATGACCAATTGCTGTTTTTGTCATTTTGACAGCACTGCTAGTGCTGTGACCGTGAGGAGCACCATTCGGAGGCTGAGAGATCAAACTGAAAGTTGAGCAGCAATCAGCCTATTCTATCTTGTTTTTGAATGTTCGCACGTTTAGAAAGAGGCGCTACTTTTAGAACGTTTGTAGTTGGTTACTTTTTAACCCATTCATCATTAATGCAATGGAAATTGTTGGCAGTATTTTTGTTAAACAGATTTACACTTCTCAGCCGTTGTCAAGTTGGTTTCTGGTAATATTAGAACAGTTGAATTGGGTTTTCACGACTTCGAATGTGAGTTACAAGCTATAATTTGTTTTCAATGTTGATCTTGTCTCCCTGGAATCCGATTCTTTATCCACTGCCTTAAAGTGGGATATCAGGATAACAAATGGAGGTGCATCCTTGTTCCTTTTTATTCAGCAGCAATAAATAAGGGTTGGGTTCTGGAGTAATTTACGTTGTGAGCCTGTTAGGCTCATAGTTGTGCCATGCCCAATTTGTCACTGATTGGGGTATACCCTTTTTGCTTAGCAAGTGTGATAAAATGTGAAAGCACCTTGAGGCAATTTACTTTAACAGGGTAAGCAGCTTATGAAGATTCTTTTGGGGTATGGAATGACCATTGTGCCTTGACTTGTGGCAATACCTACTTGTTGGTTACCACTAACCAATGTCTGAGAATGAGGGACCCGATATCGTGCCACAAATGACACAGAGCCTTTGTTATTTAGACCACTCACCCTCACCGTAGGTGGTATCAGTTTATTGAGATTATATTTGAACTTAGTTGACGTTTATTTTTCTATACTAAAATGATGGAGTTGAAACATGGTTCTCAAAATCATGATACGGATTTTACGATTGTCAAAAACTTCAAAGCTCAAACCCTATCAGCCAAATCAAGCTTGTTGCTTATAGGAGCCCGCTCGGAAACCCATTGTCGTTGCGTAGAAATGAGCTGTTGCTGTCAAATTCGTTATCCATGTGTTGATAAATATTTTGGTACTTGGTTGATACTTACAAATATTTTTAGTATCGTGTATTGTATCATGTATCGGTATCATGTATTAGGGCATTTGTTACCGGTTTCAAGCATTCCTTTTTGCTCTCTCTGGGCCGGAACATCCCACACTTACCTTTGTCCTGAATCGTTGGGGTCTCACCACCTCTAGGTAGTATATAAATCAATGTCAACGCAGCTATTTCTACCAACAAAGTAGCTTTTGCAGTTGTTGCTAGAGATCACCTTGGCGCTGTTGTAAAGGTTTGGGCTAGAATCTTGCCAACCCGCTCCCCTCTTCAAGTCGAGACTGAGGCCCTCCTATGGGCGGTGCAGCTTGCCAAGCGTGAACGTTGGCTTCATGTCATCTTCGAAGGGGTTTCAAAGACTTGTTTTGATGCGCTCCTCTCCCCCATGTGCACCTTGAACTGGTCCATCTGCACCTTAGTAGATAATATTCGTGTTTTAGCTGATGTTTTCATTTCCTGCTCTTTCCTTTGGGTTAATAGGCTTTGTAACCCTGCTGCTCACACAGCAGCAGAGTTTGCTTTAAGTTCTATTCCTCTTGATTTTTTAATTCCGGAAATCTTCCCTTTGATTTGTTTGCAGCTTGTAAGGAGGATTCCCCCTTTGTTTCTCATCTTTTGTTTAATGAATTGCAGATTATCCAAAAAATATATATATATATATATACACAAACACCTAATAAAATTTATAAAAAGATTATATATATATATATATATATGAAAGGTATTTTTTTTTTTTTTTGATAGGATATATGAAAGGTATTTCATTTCATTATAAATTCAAAATATATTCAACTAATGACTACTTTAATCATTACTTATGTAATAATATTTAACAAAGTTAGAACAAATCAAACTAATGCATATGCATAACATATATGTTCAAATTGATTAAACTCGAAAGTAATAATACATTACCTATGAGCCAAAAGAATAATTTCTTTTGATTATATCTGTAAGGACCTGATTTAAACTCCTATTCCAAAAGGTGTATGGACTTAGGCCCAAAAAGCCCACAACAATAAATTTGTAGAGAATGGGTAGGAAAATTGGGCTTTAATGAATTAAGCAATAAGCAAATAGATCTTGATAACAAAGAAAGGAAGATACCAAACTTTCACTAAGGAAAAAGGTCCTCGGCTAAGTCCGAGGAGACTGATTTTTATGTATTACTTTTGAAGTTTTATTACAAGTCTTGTTCTAGATTGCTACAGTATTTCTTTCTTGATTTTCCGATCCCCCTCCCTTCAAGGGTCTCTTACATTATATATCTCCCTCCGATTGATCTTGGCCTTCTATTTATCGATCATCCAAGCCACTACTTGAATGCTCGTCCCATCAGACATCCCCTTTGGTTTTCTATGAGTTGCGGTAGTCAAGGCAGCACTGTTCAGGAGTTTTCTCCACATAAATGTGGCCAGAAATTAGCTGCAGGGCATTCAATGCGATGGAAGCAACTTTTCCTTAGGTATCTTCTAGCTTCCACTCTCTGGCACACTTGAGATGTATGTCCCTGCCACTAGAGCTTCCTAGAAGGTTGCCTTGATCATTAGGGTCTACATTAAATCCGTGTTTAGCCTATCCGAGGAGGTATTTCTCCTCGGACCACCTTCTCATTAATATCATACCCGTGAAGCTATGAGCTTAAACCACTTACTACTATTTTAATCATTCTTAGATCACTCGTGTTCTCGACCAAGGCCCAATGCCTAATACCAGATTTGGGCCTTTACCCCTACAATATCCATCATCTTGCCTAATCAACCACATCTAAATTAATGCTATCATCATATTCATTATCTTGCAAAATTATTTATTCATTAAATTATTTTTATCATTAACATTTATTATCTCTTTTAGTTCTTTTATTAAAAAAAAAAAAATCAATTTTTTTAGGACATTCTAGCTTCTTTGACTTAAAACAATAAGAGGAAAAATAGAAAATAATCATGTTGTCATTTAACAACTTATTTATAATAGAGAAAAGAAATTTGCAAATATGAATGTGAAATATCAATTGTCAAGTGTGTAGTCTAAATTTTGTAGGAGAGAAGAATATTTTGTTAAAATAGTTTTTTGTGTTAAGTAAACCCATAATTTGTGTTAAAAACAAGTTTAACAACTTGTTGGACTCAAATAAAAGTACAAAATTTAACAAAAATCTATTTTAAACAAACATGTTTATATATCGTACGATACATAGAATTTTACTATACGATATAATTCATACAATATACACCTATATATCATACGATTCCTGACTACTTCCGATAAGGAACTTTTTTGTACACGGTATACTATCATGTATCGTATAATATTGACAACTATAGACACGATGATGTATTACATACAAATTACATTAAATTAATGCAGATCTTTATTTTTCTATAGATAAGTTCATAATTTATGTAATTATTTAACATACAAAGTCACTACCAATTTATTTTTTGCTTTAAATATGAAAATATGTAGAATCTTATGGTTTATAACCCAATCCTATGATCCACCCAAGCATCCTGATCTTAGAAAGATCAGATCAATTTTTTTTTTTTTTTAAATAAAAGTACTGTACACAACTTTGGCTGGGCTATTTTATCCGATCACCAGCTCATACATGATATTTACATTTACAAGACAATGCTAAATTTGTGATTGTGAAGGCAGCAAACCCAACGCTAAACTCAGGCACCTCAGTGCCAGTCTTCACTCAAACCTCAGAAATCCTATGTACAGTTATTGAAGCCAGAAAAATGCAGGAACCAACTTGCTCCACAATCAGCCATTTATTCCAATGACTGAATGTGGTTCCAAGCAGGAACCCAGCATGCGCAGCGCTAAAATGGGAGAATGAACGGCAAAAGTAAAAAGAGTAATGGATACAATAAAAGTAAATCATTTTGGCATTTTGCAGCATTCTTGAAGACTAGTGCATCTTAAACTTTATCTGATGTGAAAACAGATGCAAGTGGGCATTTTGTAGTGAAAGCATGATGCTGATGATGAAAAGTCTTTCAGGATCAGACAGATGGAATTGGCGTCCCATAGTTGTTGCTACTAAGACGCATCTGGTTTTGGACTGCCTTTACAGCCGCAACTCTTGCTGCATTTGCTGCTTTATTAGCTGCTGCAACAGCTTTCTTCAACCTTTCGTCCACCTTTCCCGCATTAAATGCCTTCTCAGCAGCTTTCTGTGCTTCCTGCTCAAAACACTCCTCAATTAGAAGTTGTTACTTGTTTCAATAATTAAGGTTGTCTATGTTTCAAACAGACTGACAAAAAAGCAACTGTATAACAAGCCTATTAAAGTTCTGTTTGCATTTTGGCTTTGAGCTGCTCTCCACAACCCCAGTGGACAGCTATCTGAAACTATCATAATACAAACCAAACACAATCTAGGTTCCATGTCCTTCAGAAAAGAACTAAACACACCACAGATATGTCCCACCTTTGACTGCTAAATACACCTTGACCGGACAAAAAAACCACCTCAATTGTATGTTTTCCAGCCAATCAGTTATTGTGCAGAGGAAAGAGCTTTATCCTCTGCAAGCACGGTAATCTTAGCCATTAGTTTACCTTCAACATATAATTTATATCCTACATATACTATATACAGTTCAATTTCACTTGGGGAGGAGTAATTCATGCTCCCCTGCAGTACTCTTAGGCTCCACCATTTACTTCATTAAATAAAATGCAAAGTTGCCCTCACAATGAAAAAATGTGTAATATTTCCAGCCCAGCAACCTTTTTTTTTTTTGGGGGGGCATCCAGGCAACTTTGTCTCTCTCACCCATTTGGAGCATCTTTGGTGGCAAAATGGTTAAACATCTAAAATTCTTTACTTTTTTTAGTTAACATTTTGTCGGGAGGCATTTATTTTTGAAGGTTTCCATTCTGAACGCACTTAGGATATTCAGATTCTCATTCTAGAAATGCAGACAATGATATGGACTTTGTAACAAGTGAAACCTATGGAGAACAGGAGTGATTTTGATTTCAGAATGTCAGAAGCTTTTTTTCCCTCATAAGAATTAGGTGGTGGTTGAGGTTATAACTTATAGGTTTGCCCTAGGGGATGCGTTAGTTTCTTACCAATGGTCATACCTAGTGCACATGGCACTTGCTTTTGTGGGATTTGGGAGAGATTATAACACTGGTGGGAGGCAATGGCCAACAGCAGCTGCTTAAAAAAAAATTTCAGGTTCTCCAATATGAGAGAGAGAGAGAGAGAGAGAGAGAGAGAGAGAGATTTTTCCCTCAGGCATAGAAGAGAGGACAGAAATGGCCGATGATCAGGTTTTGGGGATTCTAATCATAAAATTAAAGGACAATTTTATCAATATTTTTGTCAAGTTAGGAGTAGAGGCACATGGCACTTGCTTTTGTGGGATTTGGGAGAGATTATAACACTGGTGGGAGGCAATGGCCAACAGCAGCTGCTTAAAAAAAAATTTCAGGTTCTCCAATATGAGAGAGAGAGAGAGAGAGAGAGAGAGAGATTTTTCCCTCAGGCATAGAAGAGAGGACAGAAATGGCTGATGATCAGGTTTTGGGGATTCTAATCATAAAATTAAAGGACAATTTTATCAATATTTTTGTCAAGTTAGGAGTAGAGGTAAGTGTAAATAGTGATAAGCTTTACTGATTCTGGATTTCATTTTATTTAGTGGTTTTTCTTTGCACAGGAATTTCATTTCACAAGGTAAAAAACCACATTTACCTTGACTGCATTGAGAACTTTGGTATGGCTGACAGCATAGGGAGATTCAGGATGGGTTAGTTGCACGCAAGGAACGTCAAGAACCCCATTTTGCCAATGACCAGATTGTGTCTCCCCGTTCCTGAAGGTGTACATACCAAGTCCCTGCCTCCTTCCCTCATGCCAGGCTCCCTCATACCGATGTCCATTTCCAAACTGATAGACTCCAAAACCATGCATTTTGTCTGCAAAATATTCCCCAGCATATGTGTCCCCATTCCTGCATTAATATAGGAAGCACATTAGCATGAATGCCCCATCATAAAAAATTGCAATTCGTATCTGGCCATGTGTTTATATTACACAATGATCAGAACAGTATTCTTTATACAATTGAAACTGCCACAGGTAAGTAAACTGCTATCTCAGATCAGGAATGACCCCAGTTAAAAGAAACCCTTGATGTAATGCAACTGAGAGATGACTGTGATTTGTGACTGTGACACAAGATGTTGGATAGCTATTCCTCAAGATAAGTCAGTGGCCCCTTTGCATGGCAAATTCTTAGATATTCAAAGCAAATGAACATGAAATCACATACTGAAGTAGAATTTAAAATCAGACTAGCTATTTCTTTCTAATGAAGAAAATATCTGCATCTTCTACATATGATACTGGCATTAACATTATTCAAATGAAGTTTAACAATTTTCATGCATCAGGCATCAGGCATCAGGCAAGATCTTAATAGTATCCACATGTTTTTTAGCTCATGCAAATATGAATTATCCAAATCATAAGCCTACACAAATCCAATAGTTAGTTTTAATCACTTAATCATCAATATACTGAATATATTGCACTAAATTTACACTATTTCGTACTTGATTTTTTGTATTCTTTAGCTATCTGTCAATATATTGTAATATGATGTTAATCAGCTTATCCAAGCTTTATTTTGCAAAACATGAACCTATATAAATTTGAGATTTAAATGTTTGACTCACATTTTTTAAAAACAGCTCATTCTTAAATTAACCAGAAAGTCAGGATTAAGTATCCACAGTTTCCTATTCTCAATTCAAATCAAATATAACACATCCATGTATACAGCATATAAATATGTCCAGTTTTGCTTGTCTACAGTTCTTTACATGTTTGACAATGAAACAGAATTTCCTGTAGTAAGCTTGTTATAAAATTCCTAGGGAATATGGACATAAGGTGGAAGTCCCATTTGGCCTATTGCTAATTACAAGAATGGTAATGGAAACTATTTTGGGCATGGGCATATGGAAGTTAGGTGCCAGAATGGTGGTGAATAAGGCCTAATTCAATAACTTACGTCAAAAAGATATTTATAGTGTTTAAGCAGGATCATCCATAGGTTAATAAGGATGGGGGGAAGGGGGTTATGAGGAAACTATAATTAGTCCAGCCCAACCATACAAGGATTCTGATACAGGTGCTGGTATAAAAAACTACCAAGTTTTCTGACTTGGCATCTTCAAAACAAAATCAACAAAGAGTGACAACAGATGAAATATGGTCCCAAGAATTCTGTAATTGTTTGTGACACATCAAATGCTTGCTAAGAAATGTGCATCAGGCAGCCAAGTAGAAATATATCATGATGGTTAGACTTGGAAACATTTCCAATTATTTGTTGAACAATAATTACTTTTATAAAGTATAGGATGCCATATAAATAATTAAGCAGCAATTCAATGCCAATTACAATGTAGTCTATGACCATAAATACATCTGTTGGGTAGTTACAGTGTAAAACCCTAAGAGTTTCCCTTCAGCATGTGAAAACATATTGCATATTTAGTTAAGTAGACAAAATAACACTCATTGAAACAATGAAATTTCAAATGACCAGCTGAAACTTCAAACAATCACCATATTCACTGCTAAGCAGGAAATGTAAAGAGGATATAGGTATTGTTTAGACCTTTAAAGAATATATGTGAACAGCAATGAAAGTTACAAATGGCAACCATAGGAATGCATAAAACCTGAAAAAAATTTAGATGTGATGTTCTAACACATGCTGGAGGTGGCTTGAATAGTGACAGTCCAATAATTGTCAAAAATGAACTCTACACAAACAGGGAAAATTACAAAATTATGTGCAGGATCCATTAGATCACACAATCAAAAGCTAACAAAACTTGGGTATACAATTTAAGAACTCAGGAATGAAACAAACAAACTTAGTTGACCTAAGTTCTACTCTATATGATGCACTAAACTAGCTACCCCCTAATTCTGTAGCCCTGAACAAAACAGTGTTGCCATACTTTCTGTATAAAAAAACACCTAGATTATTACACGAAGTTTTAAATGGAAGGAAATGTGTAGATTAATTCATCCAATTCATATGCCAGTGTTAGTTTCACCTATATTTGCACGTAATGCAAACACATTTATAAATAGAAGGCATAAGTAAGAACTTGATCAAGGTAGAAATAGGAATCATAGACCCATATCAGCTAGGAGCATAGAATCAAACTCCAGAACAAGATTCTATATTTGAACAACCTCAAAAATCAGAGAAAACACAATTTACCCCTCAGTGAGGAAAACATTATCAGCTAGTAACCTACTAAAATCCTTGTAAACAAATATTCTGCAGTTTGGATAAGCTAAAATTCAAGCATCAGCAATATACCAAATACAACAACAAAAGAATCCAACGCAATCCATTAATGGAAACCACAAAAAAACTTACCTGAAATGGTAATGACCAAGCCCGTGTTTAACACCCCACTTGAATTCCCCAACATAATGGCTCCCATCCTGACAGGTATAGACTCCAGACCCATGACACTGCCCATTAGACCATTCTCCAGCATACACATCACCAGTGTAGAACCTATACACCCCAATCCCATGCCTCAATCCCTGCCTATACTGCCCGCGATACCGGCTTCCCTTTGCCCACGTCTCAACTCCATATCCATCATACTTCTCATCAATCCAATCCCCCTCATACCTCCCACTCATATGATAGTAATAAACCCCACTTCCAGAACACTTTCCCTTATGGAATTCACCCTCATAAACATCCCCATTCCTGTAAACTTGCTCCCAAGACCCCGAATTTGGCTTTTTTACCGATTTGGGCTTCGACCCAATTGACCAAATAACAGGATGAGATGGCCTTGAGGCATAAGAAGATGAACAAAGCTTAATTGGGAATGACCGGGCAAAGAATAATCGAATCGAAGGAAGGCGAGGAAGGGCAAGATTGAGAGAAATCAAAAGGGCAGCTAAGAAAGCTAGCACAGCAAGGAAATCAAGGATAAAACAGCGGCGTGGACTGGAGACGAAGTAGTAAAGGGAAGGTAAGGAAAGAAGGATAACAAAGTGATAATGAGCTCGGGAAACCTTCAAAGCCAGTAACTTTTGGGAAAGGGAGATTAGATAAGCAGCAGTAAAACATGAAAAAGATTGTGATGAAGATTGTATGCCCAAGGTTTTGTGATTGTAATGGTTGACAGAGGATAGTGATGGAGGGTGGGAAAGTGTGGAAGGTGATTGGATCATAATAGGCCTCTTGTGGGGTGTGGAATGAAGGGTTTTTCCTTTTGAGGAATTGTTGGAAATGGGTTCATGCTGAAACTGGTTTTGGTGGGGTTGGAATTGGTTGGGAAAGAAGTGGCTGGTGCTGTGATGTGGAGTTGATTGGATATGGCTATGGCTATGGCTATGGCTATGGCTATGGCTATGGCTTTGGCTTTGGATTTGGATTTGGAGCTGTTTTTGATGAATTGGAGGAGACAAAACTGGTGAAATTGGGTTCAAATCGGAAGAGATGCCTCTGCTTTCTTTTCCGATTTGAGTTTCAGGTTTCTTCTGATGCATTTACATACACAAATCAAAATTCTGTCTGTGCGTGTGTGTATATATAAGAGAGAGACAGAGTGTAATTTAGTGGATTTTGTTTCCTTAATTTTCTGAGCGAGTGAGGTTCCTGGGAGTAATTATAGTATTTGAAAATCTGCGTGTAATTTACAGTTGGTTCTGGTTTTTCATGTCTGGCTTTTGCAGAGATAAAATAGATAAAAGCCCAAATCAGATGGGGTAGAGAGAGCTCACAATGTTTGGGGAACGAGCCTGTGAGGATAAAGAAATAGGTGTTCTTCTTATAAATAGACCCTGCCTTTTATCTAATTCACGGAGATGCCACTCATGTTTGTATTTTAATTTTAACTGTAAAGTTTTGGTCTTGAAAGTTTATATCATTCAACTTAGGGATTAGCCAGTCTTCTTCTTACGCAAGAAGCTCAAAGACAGGCGATGTAATATAAAGCTACCAACTTTAGCTTCATTGTCAATAGCCAAGAGTGTTTAGGGGTCTTATCTTAAGGTGCAATAGTGAGACTTTATCCTCTCTTAAGAAACCACCATATTGTTAATGGGATTAACTAATCGATCCCTTTATAAAAATAAAAAAAAAAATAAATAAAAGCCCATTAAAACGACAATGATAATATTAAGAATACAATTTTTTTTTCCATAATTTGATAAAGTAATAAGTTATAATTGAAACGTCACTTTTATATAAGTACATTACTTTTATTACTATATACTTTTTTTTTTAAAGAAAGCTTTTATTACTATATACTAATTTCAATAGATTATGTTAATAATAATAAATAATTTTGTATTTTTAGATTTTCCATCTTTTTAGTGGGTAGTCAAGATAGAGAGAGAGAGAGAGAGAGAGAGAGAGACCAAAAGGTGGATACAGTGTACATTGTTACATACTCTATTGATTTATTGAAGAGACAGAATTGATGTATATTCTATCACTAGCTAGATCTTATCACTTAAACTAAGTAGTAACTAAAGTAACAATCATAATAAAAAACAAGATAGAGCAACTAAGGCACATTCATCTTTGATTCTAATATATTTTTTTAAAAATGTACATCCATCTTCCATTATAAGAATATCATATGAACCATATCGAAAAATAGTATAATCATTAAACTACTCACTTTTTTTGTCAGCAAGTATTTAATTGGGTTAAGATCATGGCTTTTACTTGGCCTTTATGGTACTTTGCCCTGCTTTCTTGTGTCTTATGTTGCTGATAGCTTTCTTAGTCAAACCTTAAAAATGAGTTTAATACTATCCAATGTTAAAAGTTGCCTGCCATTTATATTATATTAATTTTAATTTAAAAAAATACAAGGCCATTTGTCAATCAATAAGAGAGAAAAAAAAAAAAAGGACACAACTTGTAACACAATTTTAAAGTGATTAATTGTGAATGATAGAACAAAAATGATAGGTCTATATAAAAATAATTATTTACGACTCACAATAGACTACTTTCTTAAGTCTTGACAAATTAATAATGGTCATATAAAAAATGAATCAATAAACTTTAAATAGAAAATAAATATTCGAACAAGTTGTAACAAGATCAATATCATAAAACAAAATAAACTTTGGCCTAGGAGCGCCTAGACTATGTGCTCAACGGCTTACTAGTGTTGACGTGTAATCTTTTACTTTAAATAAGACCCCGTTTCCATAAAATAAAAAATAAAAAAAAAAAAACCCTTTGGAATATAGCACGTCTAGAGGATTTCTTAATATAAACTAAACTTTCAGTTAATATATTGTTGGATTCTATTATAATAGTTTCTACATAGAAAGTAATAGTAGAGAATTATATGAAATTATCAATAGTTCATTTGAGTGGAAGTATTTTGAAGGAAGAAATTTGAATTAAATGGATTACATAAAAAAAAAAAAAAAAAAACGAAAAGTACTCATTTTTCAAATGCGATTTGTCTATGGGTATAATTTTATTTTTAATTTTAATTCTTTTCAAATGCAATTTTTTAGCACACATTTTTCAAATGCAATTTGACATTTTATTTCAAATGTATAAGTTTTTTCAATTTATTGAAATTCGACAGCTCTTGTAAATTTTTTTTTTAAAAAAATTATAATTTGATAATTGAGATATGAGAAATTTAAATTCTAAACATTTTCATTATAAATAACAAAAAAAAAAATTATCAGTTGAAATATAACACTATAGATTAAATCTTTTTTTATGAGCACTCTAGATTAAATCTTATTAAATAATATATTATTTTAAATTCATGACATAAGAGTTCTTATTAAAAGTTAAACTCAAATCAATAAGAATACTAGTGATATTTAGCAAAGTAGAAAAAAAAAAAAAATCTTTTAGTGAGAAAAAGGTGGCTAGGCATTTTTGTAAATTGAGTTAGGTTCAAGGGTAGTAGCTAAAAGTTAGGTTGAGTTGACCGTCGAAGGGTGGTCGCTTCTCCTCTTCTCAAATTCAACTTCACTTGCGGGAAACGACAGAAGACCGTTTCAAAAGCGGTAGCTCC
This sequence comes from Quercus glauca, assembly GCA_023736055.1. Taxonomy (NCBI): domain Eukaryota; kingdom Viridiplantae; phylum Streptophyta; class Magnoliopsida; order Fagales; family Fagaceae; genus Quercus; species Quercus glauca. The sequence continues at coordinate 34,587,687 of CM043326.1, read as the reverse complement.
CGTTAACGGTTAACTGTTCCGTTAGTGTATGTGGCACCGAATCAACAGCTAGAAGAGAAGGGTACACTACCGTACAAATATTTACGGAAACGCCACTCTACTTTTATCTTTTCCATGAAGAAAACGAAAGAATTGGGTCACGCATACAAAATCCAAAAAGCATCCTATTTCATGCCTTAAATTTATTTCAATATTACAAGTACAAGACACTCAATTATTTAGCCAAAAAAAAAAAAAAAAAGTTACAAGACGCTCATCTATAATTTTTTTTTTGATGAACGACACTCATCTATAATTTTTGTACAAGATACTCAGAAGGTATTTTTGTCAAATTCGTATTAACTTATGCAAAAAATTTTATCTTTTTTATAGTATAATAACTTATTTTTCTATTTTACGTACTTACTTTTTAAAACATTCCACATCAAATTATCTATTTTACAGCACATTTAATTAAAATATTAATTTTTCTTTTTTTTTAATTGTTTCTTTTTCCTTACATACAACAACTACCATTCACTTTCTTCCTTTATTTTCGGGATAAGTAAAGGGATAATAAAAAACTAAATACAAAATAAATAATGTTAGTGTAAATTTATACTGCTATTGTAGCAAACATGTAAATTCACACAATTATACATTCATCAATGTGGGTTATTTTTAGGAAAAATATATAAATTTTACACATTTTTTTTTTTATTATACATTTACTGATGTGAGTGCTCTAATGTTATTTAAAAAAAGAAAAGAAAAAGAAAGATGTGAATGTTCTAGGAACTCCTTTTTTTTTTTTTTGGAACAAAATTCTACATGTTTGATATTTGCCATTTCCTGGTATAGACTATCAACTATCAAGTGGATTAAATGGCATACAGTGAATGTAATTATGTAAAGGGGTATTAATAATATTAAAAAGATAAAAGCAATAACAAAGATGCATGCATAATGATAGAGGTGAAGCTAGGGTCATTGTATTAGTCAAAATTGTCGACCAGTAGATAAAAGTTCAAACCAATAAATGGTTAATGCATTAAGGTGAGATGTCTTATTCCAGTCAGCGATGAACAAGTTGGGCTAATAACTTAAAATAGATAGAGCTAGCTAGCTTCTCTACTGAGTCAGCCAAAAGGACTATGGCTATGTATGTCTATCTATATCATCGACCTTTAATTGTGGGATATCCTTTGAATTATAATCTTTTCTATTTCGTTTTGAAATTGACCAGATAGTTTTTTTTTTTCCTGAGAAAAGACCAGATAGTTAATTCATAATGAAGATTTACATTTTATAATAAAGGTGATCTCGTTTAAAATTTAAGTTACTATCAATAATTTAAACAATTTTAAAGGATGAGATTAAAAATAACGGGATATCCTATATATTTTAGATTCGTAGAAAATTACATTTCAACCATTTGTCTTTTGTCTTTTTCAAAACTAAATAGTGATTATGGCCTTTCTTCTCTTTGGTGTAGTTTGATAATTTGATTGTGTAGTAGTACTCTTTTTCTTTTTTCTTTTTTTGGAGGGGATGAATGTAAGATTATAACTAGAGAAATGGAGAAGAATCGTTAATGATACAAAAATAAAAACAACAAAAAAGAAGTAGAAAACAAACTAAGAAACAACAAGAAGAAAAAAGAAGCATACAACAAACTAAGGGCCACAACCTTCTCTCAAGGCAGCCACTAGACTTGAGGGAACAAAGAAAGGATAAAAGGGAAAAAAAAAATTAGCCATCAACCTTCAAGAGTTCAAGGGTAAAGTTCTTTGGCCACATGTAGTAGCGCGTATATGTGTTCAAACACTTTGCTCTTTGTTGTTTGTCCCTGTTGATGCCCATATTTGCAAATTTGTACCCAAAGGCTTATGAGGAAGAAAGCCCAATGAAGAGCAAAGCCCACCAAGAAGACCAAAGAATATGAAGGGTCCAAAGAAAGAAATGCAAGTGAAAGCAATCTACGACAAAACGCAAATCTGCAGTAAAATATAAGTTTGCCGCAGAATACAGTTCTTTGGCAAGATGGCTTCGGCAGATGAAGATAAATTGGGTCCAACTCCTTTTGATCCAATCAACATTATTTGGCCCACAAAGGCCCAAATCCTTTTGTATAAAAAAGAGAGGCGTGAGAACTGATATGAAAAAGAACGATGGAAGAAAACAAGGAGCAGCAGGAATTGCGTGAAGGAAGAGTCAAACTAAAGGAAATGACAAATGCAGCAGGAAACGCGTGAAGAAATAAGACAAAAACACGCAGCAGACGAAACAGAGTTGATCTGCTACGGCAGGAACGGCATGGGAGACAAAAACAAAAGACAGTGGAGCAAGAACAGAAGGGCCGGGGCACCACCAACCTGTACCCAGCCAATACAAGGGAGGTGGGCCCACGGTCAAAGAGATTCAGAGGGCGTGGTTTGGTGGTGGGGGGAAAAGGCGGTTTATATTTGGTTTCCTGCCATAACTTCTTTTGGGAGATATACCTTGCTGGGATGGTATCTTACCCAAAAGAAGTAATAAATGGTTGGGACCACTGATGCATGCCATAGAGCTAGGTAGTGAGGTAGAGATATACGGTAGGAACAAACAAAAATGGAATTTTGTCGTGCAACAAACATGTTCTGAGCAGATGGCAGTGGTCGGGGCAACCAATGGGTGAGTGGGTAATCTTGAAAGGATGCCCACAACAAACCAAAAACAGTTGATGAAGCCCTAGGGGTAAAAGGGAGAAATCCCATTGAGTTAGCTCACTATAAAAGGGAGGTAACCACGGCAGAAAAAAGGGAGACCGAAAGGGGGACCGGAGTGGAGGAAAAAAACAGGGGAATGAGTGAAAAACAGGAGAAGAAGAAAAACACCCAGAGGGGAGAAAAAGAAAGGAAGAAAGAAAGAAAAAGAAGAGAGAAAATGCGGCAGAAATAGGGGCATGCATCAATAGACCATCTTTTCCCTCCCTCTTAGCAAACCCACTCTTTGAAATCTCCAAAAGTAATAGCTAGTAGCCATTTAGGCCTATTTTCCAAAATGAACAACTTTTATGGCAGGAGCCCATGATAAGGTTGTTGAAGGTGGAGTTTGGGTTCCTTCTTGGTTTACTCATTCCATGGGCAGATTTAATACTTAATTTTGATTGCAAATATATTGGATTTTTCTCATTATAACTTATATCCGCTGTATTTAGTCATCCTGCCATAGCACGTTTTTTATCACGTCTGCCGCATCAGTTTTCCTGCTGTGATGTCTTACTTGCTGTATTAGCTATTCTGTCGTAGCACATTTTCATTATATTTACCGTGTTAATTATTATACAAGCTAATCATTTCCTGCCGAAGCTTTCTTCTCTATTTGTTATTACGTATTTTGCTTTTGACACAAACTAACCATTATCCTGCTGTAAGTATATATATATATATATATATATACATATACCCTGTTTCTCATGTTCTGGAAAATATATTTTATATATGTATATGTGAATACGTATAAGTATATATACTTATATATGTATGTATATATTTGAGAATATGCTAACCCATTTAAACTAACACTTGTTTGATGGGTATTTTCTTTGGGTTTTTTAGATTTGTTTATGCGCAGGAAGTAGAAATGTGTTTCTGCAGTAAAAATGGTAGTCATTCACATTGCCGAAGGCTTTACTGCACAGTAAGCAGCTTTAAAGCACGGCAGGCAGCTTCACTGCATAGCAGAAACTTTAAAGCACGGCAGGCAGGAAGCTTTAATGCACGGCAGGAAGTTTTGTTGCACAGCAAAAAGCTTCACAGTAGGAAGTTTTACGGCAGACAGTTTTAAAGCACGGCAGGAAACTTTAAAGCACGGCAGACAGACTTGTTGCATAGCAGAAAAGTCAATCCTGCGGCAGAAACTGGAGAAAAGTTCCTGCGGCAGAAACAGGGGATAAGCCCACTTTGCAGCATCTTCCCTTGGACTTGGACTCAACGTTTGCGCACAAGCCGGCCCAAGTTGAGTTCCAGTTGGACCGGTCTCAACTTCCTTACTCAGAATACTCGGGCCTACTACCGCGGCAGGCAGCCCAGCCCAACACACAAAAAAGGCCCCCACAGTCCCACATTAGTTACAAGTGAGTTTTGCTTTGGGTTTATAAGTCATTGTTTATCTTAAAATTTAAAAAATTTCTTAAGAATGTAGGCGCTACTATAGAGTTCGGCTTATTTATATTCAGTTTGACCTGTTAATTTTTAGGGTTTTTATTGTTGAATCAAAACTTTTTTTTCTCCAAATTATGTCCAATAACATACTCTATTGGCCTGCCTGTGAATCTAAAGCAATGAGCAATATGCGATTTCTAAAGCAAGAGTCTTGATGTCTTCTATCATTGCCTCAAGTTGTAGCTAGGAGACACATCTATCTTCACAATTGCATGAATATAGGTTTTAGAGACTGGGCTTCTTTTCAATACATGTCAAAGTTAGGCTTTGTCTTTTCTTTTTCTTTTTTTTTATTATTTTTTAAAAAGGTTTAAAGCTTCATCTTAAACCATCCTAGGAAAAGGAGGATTGGCTACTTTTTTTTTTTGGTAGACAGGATTGGCTACTTTTATATTTTCTCATGCTGTCCAACAGTTGGTGTATAGGAGTAGTAACTGTTGTGCCAAAAGAGTACTCAATAATATTTCGAGAAAAGTAATGTTACTTATAGGAGATTTTACATAAAAGAAGTATCATGATCCTGATCCTCAATATCTATTATTTTTTTGAGAAGCCAATATCTATTATTATGTCTCCATGTCAAGCTACCTAACACGTATGCAGATGTCATTCAAATGAAAAAGATTATGCTGAGTTCAACTTTCTCCATACACCCAAAGAATTCTAAACTATTATTCATCCTTTCTTTTGGTGGAGTGATAAGAACTTTTCATTTTAAAAATTCGAGTATGCAACACCCTTTCCAAGATAAACAACTTATTATTAGTATTTTGTTTTGTTTTTCGCTGAACCATTAATTGAAGCTACAAGTGCAATTATTAGGGGAAGAGATCTATACTAATAAGAAAAGTAAAAATTAAAGTGCAATTATTAGCTCCCCTAATAATAGATTTTAAAAGAAAAAAAACAAAACAGAGAGAAAGAAGACTCTAATTTTATTCCACTAGTGTTGAATCTGCACTAACAAAATATTTAATATTTGGTTGTATATCTTCCATCCAACCAATAATTTAGAGATTATATGAGTTGGATCGGTAGTGTTAAGATATGGGCGACTGAATTGTCCTTCTGACATAATGAAATTGACACTCTTGTAAGAGTTTTGCAACGTCTCTAGCCTCTCTGATTATATGACCCATTGAGGAGGATAACTCCACATCTCGACGGCTCCATTCAAAGCTCTCACCATAGCTTCACAATCTCCTTCCACATCTGTTTTTGTACCGTGCACGGCCCAATCTCCATAATACAAAAAATAGCCACCTACTTTAGAGCGTAAAGTTATATTCATATGATGTTACAACTTACAATAATGTTTAAATAATTAAATTCACATTTTTTAACACTTTAAAATTTTAAGATAAATAATAATTGGGTCGGGTGATCTTAGGATAATTGTTAATAAATCATTCTAAAAAAATTTTGACATCACTTTTATAGGTAACAGAAAAAATTGTCAAAATATTAATTATTTTTTTCCCATAAAAATTTTCAAAAAATGGCTTATTAACAAATGGTGGGAGAATAGAAAAGTGAGAAAATAGAAAATGGTAAGAAGGTGAAAAAATGGGAGGATAGAAAATAGGGTTTGTATAAATTTACTCTCATGCCCCTATTAGATAAAAAATTTGCACATTATATTTTTATTAAAAAATTTGAATATAGATAGACACTTCATTAAAAAAAAAAAAAAAAAAAAAAAGAGCACAAGAACACAAAACAAATGAGGAAAAAAATGATAAAAAAAAAAAAGGAACCGAAGAAGTTACAGAGGAAAAAAAAACTGGTGCTTTTGGTTTAGGAAAAAAGGCTGAAGAAGTAACAGAAGAAAAAAAAAAATCAAATGAAGAAAATTTGAACATTAGAGGAGGACATTTTTGTCCAAAATTATGTGTTTTTTGTTCTCTTTTTCTCTTCATTTTGGAGAGATCAATTCTTGATGGGCTGGAGGAAAAATAGTTGGGCTCCACCATTTTTCCTCTTCCTCTCTCTCCCCTCCAAGCCAAACGCTACTCCCATTCATTTTTTCTCCTATATTTTCTATTCTTTCTAAAATTTACTCAACCAAACATAATTTTAGGGCATCCATTAACATTTCTTATAATAATTTATCATTTTGTTGGAAGTCATTATTGCACTTGTTTTTTTTTTTTTTTTCGTTTTCATTTCTTCTTTCTTGAAGAAAAAGGATCAGGCTTTCAATGAGCTTCACCAAGATACCAACATGAAAGCATAATTGGTTCAGTACACCTATATTCTAGCTGAGTGACTTTCTATATAGCTACGCTATAACTTAATAAGTGGTAGTTGTTAGTTGGTACCAGGCTTGAACAGTCCGGTAGACACCAATACGTACCCCTTCCCTTTCTGTGTGTGCGTTTTTGTTTTTTGGCCAAGTATTTTATTGATTGTGAGAAAAGTTTAAAGGGTGAAGCCTCCACATCTATGAAAGAAAACGCAATTTGATGGTCTTACTTTGTTCTTATCCGGCTTCGCCTCTCCTTTTCACAGCCTTACTTACATTACATAATCCACACCCTTGTCCTTATCTTTTCCCGCCCTCCAATGTACCCTAATCTCAGTAGGACACACACTTCAGCACCATCTTTCTAAGTTCATGTGATCATGTCCCTACTAGTTTTGCACTTTTGCTGCTATCAATTACGAAATGGAAAATAAATACAAAGACGTTTCTTTGTGGCTGTGTCTTCCTTTTCAAGATTTTGGATTGTGCATAAGATAAAGAAGGACGGGGAAAAAAATAATAATGAAAAACATGCATGTATGAGAATGCGATAGAATTGGGATCAGGCTATTTGATACTATAGAATCAAACCTACTTTCTAGTTGATTTCATTTTCAAAGGGATCATATAAGGAAATCCAAATTCAAACTTTGTGGGAAAAGGATATATATTATCAAGTCAATTTATCCTCAACAGCGGCTCCAGAAATTTTTTTTTTAAATATTCCTTAAAAAGTATAAATTATACAATCTAATAAAAGATATTGATTTTGAGCTTTTTTCCTGAGGTCTATTGGGGCATTTGGGCTTGTTATGTTATAATAATTATAATTATTTTTTTTTAGATTTTAGTTCAAAAATTTTTTTTGGGCTTCTTTTTGCTTGAAAGCCCCAATATATTGTTAAGTAGAATAAATTATGGAGTAAAGTTTAATTTTATTAGCATAAAAAAAAAAACTGAAGGTGTTCCCAAAATTTTTTTGAAAGGTAGACAAATATACAATTTTAAATTATTATTATTATTATTATATATAAAAATTTCAAGTTAGGGTGGTCCTGTGACCACCCTGGCCTTCAAGTACCGCCCCTGCTTATCCTTTCCTATACAACTGAGGCATACATATGTTAATGTCAGTGAATTTGTGCAATCATTCAACCAAGGTAATCAAGCTTGGGAACCCATGTAGAATTGGCAAGAGGGTTTCGCGGATCAAATCATAGAAACAAATCAAGAATCGGAAAATTCTACTTTCTATTATAAATTATAATGAAAAATTAGTAGTAATGATAATATATGTTATTCAATCTTAAGAAAGATAGTAAATGTGACTAAAGTTACTCATAAAAGGTACTAACTGCTTCGAAACATATTAGCAATATATGAATAAATGACAAATTTCGAACTTACGAGTTTCAAGTTCCAACACCAAAAACATAACTTCCTCAAAAAAAAAAAAAAAACACCAAAAACATAAGTTCCAAATTAAAAAAATTGACATTGACTACAAAAAGAAAATCATCACAGTTCCAAAGTTACAAAGACTTTGCAAATGGTTCAATTGTATTAAGATAATGAGAAGTGTCAAACCCTTAAAAACCCATTACACCTTGATCAATAGGGCTAGACAACTCTAATCTCATCATAGAGAGACATAATTACAAGTAATTATAACAATTTTAATGGGTGTAAATTTTGTTGTTTAGTGATTGTGAATGATTCACACCAATCCAATTTGATTCTATGGGGTAGGATTTGCATGGGATCACAATCCTAGATGATGATCTTACAATCCTACTTTATAAAATCCTTAATTACGAATTTACGATCCTACCTCATAAAAGATTCTACACATATCTAGATTGTTTTATAGAATAGTATAGTAGGATGTTATAATTCTAAGATCTAGGGTCGGGATTCTAACAAGTAATAACCATGCATATAACGTTGATGGATAGCAATAATGGTTCATGTATAAAAACCATTTAGATGCCAACTAGATAAAAACCACAATTTTTTCCTTTTTATTTTTAATTTACTCTCTTAGTTGCAATCTTAGAATTTGTAGTTATATATGCATGTTTTTTTTTGGTTAAATATATATATGCATGTTAATTAGACCATTAAAGGTTTCTCAACAAAAAAAAAATTAAAAAGATCATAGAAGAAAAGCAAAAGTTGGACCAGAATGAACAACCAGAAAGCTCAGCATGATACTGGGCAAGGATTGCTATAATTTAAAAAGATTTGACAGAAAGGTACTAAAGGAGAAAGTGACATGAGATAATTACACCACAAAAAGGGGCAAAAGGGCACCTCTTTATAATATGCTACAGCTGCCCTTTTTCCATGACAAAACTATTTAATGGGCCCAACTTCTACTCAATAACCCAGCATTCCGACCAGAAAGAAGTTCACTGGCTCTCCCAATTGTTGATCAATAATCACCCATCAATCAAAGGCCTTATCAGGATAGCCCACCCCTTATACATACTGGGCCAGGTAGAGGTCTAAAGACTTGGGGGCAATAAATATATTTCTCTCCCAAAATTACCTGTCTGAAGATTTTGGGCCAAATGATAGAGAACAACCCCAACTTCGTAGCCCACATTAAATTTCTAGCATAATGTGTAAAATCTCATTCCTGATGTGTACCACTAAGCCATAATAAGCGTATTATCATGTTAATACGCATAGTATACTATACGTACATAAATAAAAAATAGTGGGCTTTTTTTTTTTTGGATAAGAAAGATGCATAGATTATAAAAAATTGTATATATATTTGGTATATAAAGTGGGTACAGCATTACCAACAATGCTCGAAGGAGGAAATTCCTCCATCCGAATCATACAAGAATGAAAATCATTAGCTTCCAAACTTTGGGGTAATTGACTTGCAAAAAAAAAAAAAAACAATAACATATTTGAGTTTTCAGAGTGTAAGCGAGTCTAGGCAGAAATGTTCATTCAGTCAATCCGGTGGCGAAGACCATAAATAAGATGAAATTTTCTTACCAAAAATATAAGGACGAAAATGTACAAAAAAAATATTAGTCCAATCATGAAATTTTGACCAACATGTTGCAACAAGAAGATTAATAGAAAATAATATTTTAAAACAATGTATAAAAGAGTAGTATACCTAGTGGCACCTAGTTAGCTCTTTAATATTCAAGAAGATATATTCGTACTTGTTGCATGTAGCAGGTCTCTCTCACATGCGGATTCCACTAGTGTGTATGTGGAGCTCATGTATTGTGAGAGAGCTTGCAGATAAGTACGTAATATCCTTTCACTTAATAATCTCTCCAAGTTTAGGAGGTTAGTTTGGTCCTAACCTCAAACTCTTTTTTTAAAGGAAAGATGACCTCTAATTTATATACTTGTTTTTTCAACATTGCAAGGACATAGATTGAGAAAGAAATGCAATTCAAGTAATGCTAAATAATCGCTCTGAGACAAAAATTTCACAATTGATAAAGTGGTAGGTTGTTTTTGACAGGTTAAAAAAGTGTTGTGGGTGAGCTCATTCAAGAGCCAGTAAAACTTGCCAGCTCAAACTTTTGTGAAAAATATTATGTACAATGCTACAGGGGCAGAACGCAAAAACCCATCTTGGCCCCCCTTAGTTTACATTTATTGTTACCATTTTTATGCTAAATAAACCTATATTTGTTTGGAGGAAGATGAGACGCATCTTTAATTTGCTTTTATTGCTATTATTATTTTGCTACGTTAACCCTATATTTGTCTTAAGGAAGATGAAAGAAGAGAAGGTGATTAGAATATACTAAATTTTAGTATGTTCTAGCCACCTTACGCTCTTCTCCCTCTATTCTGAAAATACTCTAAAAGTTTTTGAATAAGAGAGAGAGAGAGAGAGAGGCAGAATTCTTGACATGCAGACAATAGTTACAAAAATGGGGGAAGGGACTCGGACACTATAATTCTCCTAACAAAGGAGAGTAGGCTAAACTACAGGACTCTTTTTGACTAGTAGAATATTTAGAGAGTAGAACTATATTAAGCATAAGAAAACCATATCTCCATTCACATGAATATATAATGCTATACTTCAACTTAAGTGCATACATCCAACTGCGGAGTTCAGCATTAAATTTTAAATTATCAACTTCAACTATAAAAAAATTAATGAAAAAGTACAAAATGACGAATGTGAGCATACGATGGAATTCTAACTTATAACCGCCAACAATCACACACTGCCAAGCTAATGCCAGGATAGAAAAGCAACAATGGATCAATCCACTACAAGGCCATTTCATTACCTACACTACCAAAAATGAAAGAGTTCTAGAGAAGATTACTGATAAGCATCTAAAATTGAAACTAAATTCTTGCTTGTAATGGTTGCACATGGCTTTACAGTATTTTTCCAGAACACATAAAGTAGGGGAAGGTAAATGTCATATTTTAAGGAAACTTCGCAAATTCCACTGAATTCTTAAAAGCTTCCACACAAAAGCTAAGCAGTAGACTTGCATGAACTCTCAGCCCAATGAGAGTTTTGAATTCCAGCATCATGGCTTGTGAATCTTGAATCCAAACACTCGTTGAACATAGCTCTGTGCCGCCTTTTGTGGCTTGAGGTGCCCGTATGTCATCAAGAAGAGGTGGGGGAATGTGGTTCCGAAATAAGCCCCATCAATGTCTAGATAGAGTTAAAGAAACTTAGGAAATATTTAAAACCCCAGGGCACATAGTGTTCGGCCATTAAAAATGAATTGGACGCCAAAATATGTATTAATGCTGTTTTTATGACAAAAACAAAAACAGCAGCAACAATGATGACAATGATGATGATCACACTTATTCTAGTGTTTATTTATTTATTTTATAACATAGGGAACTTTTATAAAGAAGAGCCTTTTGGACTAGCCTCTAGCCATTAAAACTTATGGGCAACCGACAAAGTGGGAAAAGAGGAAGGGGAGCCTATTCATGAGACACATCTTGCAACCAGTGGATATATGCAGTAAGCAATGAAATATAGTTTCAACAATATAAAAGGATACTACCTTGATACTTGGATCGAGGGTAGTAGATATCTTCACATCTGGGGCAGTATATTTTTACCGTGCTTGAACGAGGAATGTCCGATTGACCAACTGGGAGGCAGGGTTGCCCACAGCAGTAAACTCTTGGGCATCTCCCAAAATCATAGTTCTTGTACTTTTCCAACTGTAGAAGTTCCAAAAGTGAGATTGTAGCCAGACCCAAATTTTATGAATATGAAAGCATGAAAAGGTCACAGACAACCAAGACGAAGAATCTCACCATAGCAGCCATTCCTTTGCTTGTCAATATATATCGGGCATGAATCAGACCATAAAGCATCTCCGCTGCTGATTCAACTAGCTCATTCTGTTCCTCTGTAAACATATCACCTACCAATTTCAACCATGGCAAAGTGCCCATCATACAAAACTGACTATCAAATGAGTGAAGACTAAAACCACTCCACCATTTAGTTTAAAATATCAGGTTCAAAGAACAATTGTCAGGACATCAGATACCACCCAAAAAAGGAGAAAGAAGAACTATCATAAAACAATACAGCGATATCATGACTAACTCAAACACAGTACAAGCATTAACTTTCAACATGAATAAAATATTCATCACTATGTATTAACACATAAGAACAACAATTTCTGAAAACAAGATGTAGGCTTACCATGAGAAGATTCAACATCCAAAATCAAATCAAGTGCGTAATCATAATAAGGAACTTGACTACTTAACCCACAAAGGTTAAAATCATCTTGAATATAATCATCATCCACCTCACAAAAGAATTCATTTCCTCGCAGATTGCAAAACCATGAGATCCAAGATGTGTCATCTCCATCAGAGCCACTAACGTCTGATTCTTCACTGTCTGTTTCAGATTCCTCTGCAGTGAATGTAGATAAGATGTAAATCAGAGAATTGAAGAGAATGGTTGCGTACAATCAATAGCTTGATATGAAAAAAAAAAAAAAATGATATGAAAAACTTACAGGACCAGACCATGTAGAATACAATACAAGTATACATAGTGTGCATGGGTGTGTGAAATATTTACTCAACAAAGACCAGGTACTCTCTTTCAGGAAGTAACTAACTAGGGAGAATGCAGCGTAATTGCACAAAAACCAATAAGAATTGCAAAAGCCTAATCAAGAATAAACTATTGTAATTGAATGATCTACAAATTATATAGAAAAGAACGCATATTGCACGCAAAACACAGTCTAACCTGTAACATGGCTCATTCTCAAAACATTAAAAATTGCACTTAAAATTTAAAACAAGGATGCGAAGTTGTAGTTACAATATTATGTAGAAGCTCCTTTAGATCACTAGGCAGAGGCCAAAGATTGCAAACAATTAGTTACCATCCTATTCATACATCTATACTTATATAAAAATTTAAACTATAAAACATAATATGAAAGCCCCACTGTAAGCCATATAAAATAGCAATGCCATTTTAGTAGCATATCTAATTCCTTTCTTGTCACCAAGAGTCTTGCAACTCAATTGGGACCTCCTAGTGTTTTCAACTGAGAAATCTACGGTTCAAATCCCTACTTTCCCGTTATAACTATCGAATTTACTAAAAATTACTTTCTTGTCAAATGCAGCCACAAACTTTAGCAAGGTTCTTTATATAATGTTTGGCTATTTAGTAAAATTCCATTCCTTGAAATGGAGTGTCCTTTTCTCATGATACCAGCATAGAATGGAAAATGTTTACCAGATATCTTCATCCCCTTTAAAAATTTACATCAAATGGCTAGAAGCCTCTGGATGAAGTTGAATTTTTGTACACACAGAGAGTAAGGGCGTCAACAGGAGGGGGCACCAATGCAAGTACACAGACCAGTGTTGATATCTTACAAGAAAAACATAGGTCCTTTATTAAATGCATCCTTCTCCAATCAAAGACATGCCAATTTCATATCCTATATATGCCCCATGTTTGTATTCATGCAATCAAAATACACAAGGACATAAAAAAGGGAAAGGGGATGTTTGGGGGGGCACCCATGTATAAGGATAAAGCACACCTCCATAAGCAGAATTTCTATATGAATGATAAACCCATTTTATTATTTCGGTCTTTATATGATCTAAAAATAATCCAGCTGGTTGACATTGTTAATGCTGGCAGAAAGCAGGTAGTTATTCCTCTTCATCTCTATGCATTGAGATCAAAATTTAAGTTATCCAACAATTAACAACTGCATCTCCATTAGGAAAATGGGTGACTGTCAATCATATTATAGTCAAAAGGACCAGCATGCAGAGAGTTCCTTCATAGTTTTCCTTAAAGAATTAATACCATAAAAATGACAGACAGAATATCTAGTGGCCTTCTTAGGTATTACTGTCTCCTCCTTTAAAGTTTGGACAGACACCATTGTCTTTGATCTTATAGAAACTAAAACCAAAGTGTACAATAAGACCATGTGCACTCTTCATAAGCCATAGTTCCTGTTGATTCAAGGGAAGTACCAATTTATACTTTTCAGTTCTTTTTGATAAGTAATGTTTATATTAAAAAGAAAAATAGGGGCACAACCCTAATACACAGGATGTATACAAGATATACACCGATAAATTATCAAGTTTAAATTTCTAGTTCTATCCCCTCTTCTTGGTCAAATGATGTTGCGGTTCATGTTCTATGAATAGAATGTCAGAAACTCAAAAGCTTAACCTTTGCTTCCCCCAAAAAGTTATTTCATGAGCTTGACTTGAATAACAAGTTGCTGATAAAAATAAGGAAGTATGAAGTATCCATTCCAAAATATACCATTTGAGGCTATACACTGACTTTCTCTCATACGGGTCTGGCCTATTATGATCTCCAGCTTTGTTTAACAGTCCAGTTTGTATCACTGATTTCTAAAACCAACGGGTTAACTTTACCAGACATCATAGCTGAAATATCCTTTCGTTTTCAGTAATAGGAAAGGGAAATCAACAATAATAGATTGAAATGACTTTGACTATCGGCAGCATAATCTAAAGAAAACACGCAAAAAATCTCTTCGACAACGTACAATCACAAGTATTCACTTGAAATTTTCATAAAAGATACCATCCTTAAAAATAAAACACAGAAAGACTTAGAGCTCCAACTATAATTAACCTCCTTTGCTCCATTGTGACGACAATTACCCTCTAATTTGAAGGAATATTCTTCTCTTCTTAAGCAATCTTACTAGTTTTTATTTATTTATTTACAAATCTAAGCTCAGAAAGCAAATCACATAAAGATTGTAAAAAACAACTAAAACCCATTTTTCCTTACTACAAGAAATCACATTTAAAAGACCCAAAACTTCAAATTTAAAAACAATTCCAAAAGTTACCAATCTAAGCACAAAAAAAGCTCAACACACTCATAATTCGAAGTATAAAAGACAATTATTTAAAAAAAAAAGAAAAAAAAAAAGAATCAAAGTTTCAGATTTCTCAGATTCTATTGCAAAAGAGAGAGACAGAGTGTGTGTGTGTGTGTGTGTGTGTGTGTTATATACCATCGGAGCAGTTGTTGTTGTTGTTGGGGAGAGAGTCTCTGTGATCGGGTGGAGGTTTAGGCATGAACACGGACTTATCCTTGCCGTTGATCAACGAAGGTCTGGAGGTGGACGGCGAGGATCGCTCGAGCTGCTTATCGAGTGCCTCGTTGATCCGTTGCTTCCGATCGAGCTGGGGCCCGACTCCGACTCCGACTCCGACCTCCGACCTCGAACCTCCAACCCCTCTCTCCCTATACATCTTTCCCCCCACCCTTCCTTTCTCTCCGATCAACCCCTCTCTCTCTCTCTATCTTTCACTGTGTCCCGCGCTCAAAACGGCATCGTTTCGATTGATATCTCATATACGTAAATAGGGAAACCCTAGGGTTTGTGAAAATTAGGGGTTTTGTATTTACAGATTAGAGAGAGAGAGAGAGAGAGAGAGAGAGAGAGAGAGAGAGAGATGGATTTCTTTTTTCTTTTTTGTGATGAGAGGGGGGTCTCAGCTGGGAAGAGAGAGAAATGAGAGCAGTTCGGAGCGTGGTTGCCGATAAATCGGCGCGGAGAACACCTTGCCTTTTATAGCTAATAGCAGGGATCTTATGTTTTTTTAGTATAGAGCTTGTTTCAGATTTTGTGTATTCAGCTATTGGACACGTGGTACTTGATTAGCTCTTCGTTTCTTGCCCCCATCATATCAAAAAAATATCATAGCTTATTAACGGTCAAAACTAGTCACAACATTTTTATTTTTTTTGCCCCCATAGTTTGTTTGGTTGGTAAATTGTAAACCATGTGATTCTTTTAATAAAAAATAAAAAATAAAAAAAGAATTGATATAAATGACAGTGTTATGGTAAGTTGTTATTGGTTATAATGTGAACCTATTACTGAAATTAGTTTTTTTGTTCACAGTAATGATAACGGCCCATAACAGCTAAAACTTACCACTTAGAATTTGTCGTGAAAATATTATAAACATAGCATTTTTCTTGATATAAATTGATAAATTATGATTAATATGTTAATATTATTTTTGTCTAGTTTTTACTTTTTTTTATATAGCTTTATTGGTAAAGTTTGTTTATTGTTCTTGAACGAAATATTTATGGTTTAAAAATTGCCTACACAAAAAAAAAAAAAAAAAAAAAATCAACTAATGTTTTGAACTGATAATAAAGGACAATCATTTTTGGATTAGCCGACATAAATTTGAAGCTCTTATTCGTATTCTTAAAAAATTGGTTTTATTATTATTATATATTAATTAATCCGTATTTGTCATTTTCATAATTATAAAACATTATGTTTTTATTTATTTATTTTGAGAATCACATTATTTATTAAGTGTTAAAATAGAGTTGTTGATCATATTGGGTGCAATAAGAAGGCGTTGTGCACGTGTCAGTTTCACCGTATGTATGATGAGAATGGTTGCATGTGAAAGTTTTATAACGTCATGCGATGGAGACTCTTGGTGGAGATTTTTTTTTTTCCTTAGGTCCTTCGTGATTAACGTTTGTTATGTTTTTATTGAAAAAAAAAAAAAAAAAAAAAAAAAAAACCTAACTGGGGTGCAATAATTAATAATTAAAGAAGTAAGTGGGGACCAAAAAAAACCAGAATAGCTGGGAAATTTGTACTAAACAGTAAACATTCTCTTGGAGAGGGGTCCAACTTTCTGATAATTGTGGAATCACCAAACCTTCACGTGCAAAGTATGTTTTGATAGTGCTTCAGCTTTGATTACTCCTACAAATTCAATAAACCGTGCAAACTGCATTATTCAGAAGAAGAAAAAAAAAAAAACCGTGTATATAATTGTTGCACATTTTTCTACAGAACGAAACACAGCTCCACCCCATTTGCCTATAAAGCAAAGATTGGTGTGTATGCTGCTGTACAGTACTTTCAGCAACATGCGTCCACAAATTAACTAACACCATTGAAAATGTATGTGCATTCTGACCGGAGCTTCAGCCTGTAATGAATTGCCACAAATTCCTTAGTTTTATTGTGTTATCTTTATATGCCTAGTGTAATTTTTGTTGTGGAGGGTCATAACATATCTCAACATCATGAAATCAGGACTAACCGAAGTTACTATTATCTGTAAATCATTTTTATTTGGATAGGGCAAGACTCTGGGAGATTGTCTCGAAAATCTCGTTATATCACCATAACTCTCTCCTAAAAAGTAGTATTGGCCATGCAAAATACCAATTATCTTTACATTTATTATACCCAATAACCTTTTGTTCTATTTAATGTTATGCGATATGCTCCCTCTCCCTTTTTAGGTAGGTCAAAACATTGGATCGCCCAATTATCCATGAATTAGGATGTGGCCAAATCAGAATAACAAGCAATAAATCAATAAGAGAATTATACTCAATAACCATCTGTTCTATTTAATGTTATGTGATATGCTCCCTTTCCTTTTTTAGGTAGGTCAAAACATTGGGTTGTCCAATTGTCCCTGAATTAGAATGTAGCCAAATGAGAATAACAAGCATCAAATCAAGAAATCAATAAGAGAAAATTGAGTTTTGGGGCCTAATTTGAGGTGAGGGAAATACATTCCACGAGTATAAAAGGCACCACTAGAAAGAAGAGGCACGGCCTTTTCAACCCAAAAGTTACTATATTATTTCCAAAAAATTCCAAACCTAACTAATTCTATTATTGAAGTGTCACTAGTCTTCAGGGAGAAACCAATTTCACGACGACTTATGTTGGTGTTTGTGTAGACAAAAGCTAAAGATACATTCCGACTTTTGTGGTCTTCCTAGTTAAAAGAATCCCAACTCCCACATCATTCAATAATTTTTAATTAAACGTGTTGCATCGACACCATTAAATTACACTATCCTCTTATATATAATTATGATATTAATATGATCAAAGTTTAATAAAAGTTTAATATCAAATTTCAAATTTGAGATGTTAACAGTTAACACACTCAAAAAGAACATATATTTCAATTATAAGATTTCCAAAATATTAATATAATAAAAATTATAAAGTGGTATAAACTATCACGTAATCAAATAGTTACTCACTTTGGGTGTAATTTGATCTTGATCTCATTTTCTCTTTCCCTCTCTATATGTATTCTCTATAATAAACTCGTATAACTTGATCTTGATCTTGATCTCTTTTCTCTAATGACCTCTTATCGCATAACTTTTAATGCAACCTGTTCACTGTTCTGGATTCCTATTTGGACTATTTGAATAATTTCCCAGCCATCTAGGATCCTTTCAAATTGTTCACTTTCTACCAACTTGTTCTGCTAGAATATTAAGTGCGGAATCTGAATTGATTTTATTCCGATTTCAGGGCTTAGTGGAAGTCTAAACAAGCAGCTAGTCACATATCATTTACACACAAAAAGAGACATGTAATTACATATGCAAATCTCAGCCAAAGACTTATGACCTGTTTAGATGGAGAGGAGAAGGAGGGGGAGTGGAGGGGAGTAGAGTAGAGTTAGCAAAAAATAAGCTAATTTTATGCTAAATCTACTCTACTCTATTCTATTCTACTCTACTCTACTCCCCTTCCCTCTCCCTCAATCCAAACGGACCATGTTAGAAAACAAAGATTAAATGAGAAGCTATGGCGAACAACATAAAGTTAATGCAGCTTCTATCCTCCTCAGTCCTCAGCAAAATACTTTTCCTCAGCATCATGGCTGGCTTCTCTTTGCCAGTGATCATCCAGGGTCTCATCGTTATCTATTTTTGAATAATCTAAATGTTCATGATCTTCCCCTAACAGAAACTTCTGCTGCATGATATAAGTGAATTGATCCATCTGATCTTGCATCTCCGCGGCAGATAAAGTTTCTCTCTCATTGTGTTGTTCTGAGGTGGAGTGGGCACCATTGGTTGCATCATCACGATGATCTGAGCCCATCTATAAGCAACAAGGCAAAATCTCAAAATGTCAGTCAGAATCAAACTGCTGGTTATGTTTATAGCAATTGACACCTACTAGGAGTACTAGATTACTAAAGAATTCAAAACACAAAATTTATCATTCAATGTTACAGATCAAAATTTGGCAAGTTTAATGAGGTACAGCAAGACAATTTAAATTATAAATAATCTATACACAAAACGTCTAGGACCCACCAAGTAGAACTAGTGTCATAATTCTTTACTTCTGATGGCCTGACAATAATTTTCTTTGTTAACATCCTCGTTATATATGACAAGAAGGGCCAATCAAGGCATGGAGGAGTTCACTAAGGAATGAGTAATTTATTCACATTTCTTTTGGTTAATTAAATAATTGAATCTCACGGACTGGAATTGAAATAGAACCAACCAATTTGGCTGAATTTAATAAACAAATATTACTGGATAAGCTTTTATCCAACTCAGATCCTGTTCTGACCTGTTGCCAACTCAGATCTTATCTTAACTAGTATCTCTACGATTAATGAAATGCTACAGACTGTATTTCACTCTTACAATACATCACAAAGGAAACTTCCTACTAAATTATGGAGGAAGGGTTAATTTATAAATTGATGTACGTATATATCGATAGACATAACTACTAAAGTTCATAATTATGCTTCGGGTTGCATGAATCCATAAATTTGTTAACTCATTTGGAAAGTACAAGTATAGACTATTTGACTAGTTCTCTCTCTTTAATAATGTCATGGAAATAGCCAATCTAACATTGCAATAGTAAATTTAAACAAACTTAAGGGTATATATTATAAAGAAAATCTGATAGCTCTATAAGCCTGAGGCCCTGTACGTTGAATAGACATGAACTGGTGTTATCAGAATTAGTTTATGATGGAGCAATAGAAAAACAAAGTCAACTATTTGCTATGTTTCTCTATTCTAGACAATGAAGGAATGAAGGAAGACTAGTAATTGTTATAGCTAAGAACCCATAGTGTGCCCCATTTTTCCCAACAACATTCTGAATTTAAGTAACTATGAGCAACACAAAATCCTCAAAAACAACATTACCTCAAATCTATACCCTTTCAGAAATCCACAGTATAAGCGAGCAACATAGACAGCAAGAAAATAAAATTTCATAATTAATTGAAAAAAAAAAGTAAGAAGACATGAATAATTATATAACAATTCAAACCTCAAAATTAAAAGATTATGCTAATGTTAAAATACTGAAGATGGATTGCAGACTAATATATGCAGAAGTTTCCTATATATCAAAACATTAAATTTACTGGGCTTCCAAGATAAGATGCTTTTGTATTTCATTTTCTGAGCATCTGAAAAAATCTACACAATGTACATTTCATTTTCCATTTATAAATATGCAAGGGAGAAAGTTCAAATTGTGCCACTATAATAATTTTAATATCAATTGTCTGACTGCATGTTTTAGGAAAGCCTTAGATGGTTAAGTAAAATAGTAGAAAATCCAAAATCAACCCTCTAGATATATAGTGAACAACTTTAGATAAACCAAATAGAAGTCATTCACTGACATAGTTAAAAATAAACCCAGAAAATACCTCTGCAGAATTTGCAGCTCCACCAGCCTTCTTAGCTTCTTCTTCTTCTTCATCCTCCTCCTCCTCTTCCTCTTCCTCTTCTTCTTCTTCTTCTTCTTCTTCTTCCTGGTTTCTATCATTACCAATCCAGTCCCTCTCAGCCACACCTAACCTCTGTTGCTCCCTTCTAATCTTTGCAACCAAAAATGCTTCCTCTGATCTCCTCATCAACGTCTCCGACCACCGCTCCCCCGGTCTTGCCATGCTCCTGCCGGTTGGATCCTGATATTTGCCTACATACTCATGATGCAAATATGGTTCTCTTTCCCTCATTGCATCCTCTGAGAAATATTGCCCATCATGCATCAGTTTATCCAAGTAGGCTCGTCTCCGGTTCTTCACTGTCACTGACCTCAACTTCAACTCCTCTGATGTTGGACTCATTACACTTCTGAGGTGCTTTAAGTGCCAATTTATCTCATAATCTTCTTTAAGTGCATCAAATTCTTGAAGCTCATTGGATGTCAGTTGTGATCCATATCTTTCTGAGTCAATAAATCAATGAAAAGGGAATCAGTGAAATTGGAATCTATTTATTTATTTACCTATTTGAAAACTAATTATAAAAAAAAAATTCAACACAAAAAGAAGCCTCAAGTCAGGTACATAGGCAGTGTAAGAAAACTCCACCCAAAATTAGAAGTTCCACATTCAATAAATAAAGAAAGTCTAAGAAAAATGAGATAAGAAAACAGCCACTCAAATTGAGGGTAACACTATTCTTAGCTTCCTTAGGACAGATTTATAATCGTATGACCTTTAAACTATGTAAAACATAAACTTCCTAATTAATTTTTTTTTCTCTGCGTTCACAGAGTCCAAGCATAAGTGCCAAGAGCCTTGTAGGCTAGAAAGCACAGGCAGGAACATGGAACGGATACGGTATGGGTACCATACGGCAACATGAGCAATTTCTAAAAAATTATAACATGACATGGCGGGTACGACACTGGTATGACATGTATATGACACCAATACGGCACCCCAAACGAAGTGCTTGTGCGCTTGTTCTCCGTTATGAGGAAAACTAGGGTTCAAATCTCCCCTATACCTACTTATTGTAACAACTGAATTATAAAAATAAAAAAATGCATATAGAAATTACTCTTAGATTTTTATTTATTTTTTTAAATACGTTTGCAGTGAATTGAGACCTCAAATAACAAAAATCTCTACTCTATCAACATGTCAATCATCAACACCACAGACAGAATCCGAGTTCCTATTATCTCAGTCATAGAGCCCTAAGTAATAGGCTTAGCTGAGATAGATTTTTTTTTTCTTTATAATAAATTTATTTACAGAAACTACATTGACATAGAGCATAGAAGTAAGAGATTTTCTCTCCCTTTCTCTTCCTACTTTCCTCAGCAACCAAACAGAATATAGTGATAGTAAAAGAGAGCAAAGTCTATGCAGCGTTTAGTCGCTGAGAAAAAAATGAATTAAAAAAAAAAAAAAAAAAAACCAAGATTTTCAACTTTAGAACTAAGAAAACACACAAAAAACAGAAAAGTAAGGTTTAAGAATTGACAGGAAATTCAAACTAATTAAGGTAAATAATTCGTATATCGAATACTAAAACAGTTTCCGAGAAACCAAACAGAAAACTTGAGAGAGAGAGAGATACCTAAGAAGAGGGCGACGTCGCGGGAGAGAAGGTCTAGGAGGGCGGCCTTGCGGTGAGAAGGATGATTGGAAATGGCATTGGATTGAGGGAAGTACAGATTCTCAACGCCCGATAGTCTCTCTGTTATACTCTCCATCCCTTCTCTGCTCACCATCTCTCTCTCTCTCTCTCTTCCTTTTCCTGGTGACAAAAAATGAAGAAAATCTCCAATTGTGCGAGTCGGTGCGTTTTGGGACTCTTCTGTCCATATCTCACTATTTAGGTAGAAATATTTAATAATTTATCACTTTTTTTTTTTTTTATTTGAGTTTGCTGTGTAACTCAACTTCTTTAAAAAAAAATAGTATTTAAGTTTGTTAATGCCATTTTTTATAGAACTCGAGTTACATTAAAAAAAATTATAGATATTTTTCATAGAACTTGAGTCTATGAAATTCGAATTTTAAAAAAGTGGTAGGTCTCTAATTATTTCATAAATAGTAGTAGATCTATATATATATATATATATATATATATTTTTTTTTTTTTTTTTCCCAAATAGTGGTACTTGGCCATTTTGGCCCTCTTCTATTCAGACGTGAGAAGAGAAAAATGAAAAATTTTATTACATGTTGGATATCACAATTTTAATTGAAATTGTGTTTTAAGGTTCAACTTTTAATTTTTAGCTTTTATGAATAGTTTTTTAAAATATTATTTATACTTTAATAAATTTTTTAACAAAAAGCTAAATAAGTTGTTTTCAAACTAACACTTAAAACATTTTTTTTTACAAGAGAAAGGACCAAGAAAATAATCTGCCCCAGCGTGAAGTTTTTCACAGTTCTTCTATCATCTTCATGACCTCTTAAAGTTCCTAATTGAGATGAGCCATGGCTGCCTTATCTTCCTGAGTCGTGTATGGGCAATATAGTGGCCTAATTTTGGGTTTGACCCAAGCTTGGATCCTCGAGGTCACTTGGCCGAACTCTTACTCTTGGAATGTTGTACCTTACATAAGGAATTTGAGCCCACAAATGTCTTTAGGCCAAGTCAGGCTTCATTATCCTCCCTATTTTTAAGGGTTTTTGAGAATTTCATGTAATTACTAGACTCTATTGACTAGAAAGCCCACGTGGTAATGTGTATACAATGAGTATGTAATAAGGAATGTATAATTATTTTTACTCGAAGAAACATTATCGCATAAGACAGTCTAATGGGACATATGTCTAATGTGTGGGTCCTAAATTGTGCTTTGGGGTTATTATTATTATTTTTTCTCCATAAATTTACGCTTTTTAGCATATAAAATATAATTTTAACTTATGTGGTAGATTACATGATGATTGTTCTTTATTATTAAGCCAATAAATCAATTAGTTTTTTGGTGTAAGTTACATTTAAGCTTTGAACCCTAAATCTCTTATTTAATGACAATTAAGTAACATTACCAATTGTTTTAGTTTTATAAGAATTTAGTTTATAAATTATAAATTATTGTATTTGACCCATCCAAGGTCTGGGTTTACCTAAAATCGTTAAATTTTATTTAAAATAAGTGTTTTTTAGCACGTGCAAAGTACATGAGATATGATCCTTTTTAACAATTTAATTTTAACCAATCTTTAGGAGGTTAAAATATATCTATTGAAAAAGTTTTTGGGCTAACTTGTGAGTTCCGTCACCGGTCACCACTTCTCTTGATTTAATGGACTTGCTCGCATTACTATAGTTTCCAAACCTTGGTACTTTGTAAGCCACCAAGCTTAATTTGCTTCAACAATGCTCCGATTAAATGTCACATTTGTCACCCTAGTTTGCCCGTGTTTTCACTGGCGATAGAATCAGTCACCAAGTACATATTTCCCAAAACTAGGATTGGATAGTTTTAGAGTTTTAGATCAACAGTAAAGTTCCTTATACTATAAAGTTCTTGGGGATAGATTCGTCAGTACTGTTAGATACTTAGATGAAGGTCTCAAGCAAATGTTTACAGGAAAGTAGTTATTCTACGCACGTTTTACTACTGACTTTTCAGTACTATTAGTTGGAGGGATTTGAAGTTAAGAACTAATTAAAGCAAGAACCTCAATATTGCTACTTTTACACTTTCCCAACTGCATGCATGGTAGATTATTCTGTGCGTTACTTAAAATGTTAACCATAAAGTAATCTGGATTTGTCACATATTCTATTCTTTGCCCCCTTACAGCTTCGTCTGTGATCTGTCATATATATATATACAAAGTTCACCACAATATTACGTTGTCAACTGCATTACCAAGATATGGAAGCGGAAATCAACAGCTCCTTAGAGTATACACCGACATGGATAGTTGCCAGTGTCTGCTTCGTCATTGTTCTGATATCTTTATGTGCTGCGCGTGGCATTCATCACCTTGGAAAGGTATTCAAACTCATCTGTCTCCACCTAGAAAAGTAACATCATTATTATAATGCATATAGTAAAAGAGTACCTCTTTAATTAATTTTCTGGTCTTCTCTATATTCGTGGTTTGATCTTTCTCTGGCTTCTGGCTGGAAAATACTTGGCCAAATTTCTTTCTCATTTCTAGACTGCTGCATTCTAGTCTTGAACCTTATCAAATTCTACTAATGTTTTTGGTTGCATTCTAACCCAAGAAAGTTATTTCAGAGTTAGCTTTTGATTCACTATTGAAGTTAGAAATTTAATAAACTGCTTCACTGATCCAGGTTTGACTTTACAATGACAGCCCTCATTGAGATTTTTGTCAAAAATGTCTTATTATTAGTTCTAAACGAAATAAGCATAAGATCTGAGATAGACTTTTTGACAGAATCTAGAGTTTTTTTAAAACAATTTTTTTATTTTATTGGTCTGGTATATGTTAAGCACTGCTCCTCTTGAATGATAACTTTACTGGAAAAATTGCTGTGTTTGTTCCAAAAAATAGTTCCTTAAAAACTGTTCT
This sequence comes from Quercus glauca, assembly GCA_023736055.1. Classification (NCBI taxonomy): domain Eukaryota; kingdom Viridiplantae; phylum Streptophyta; class Magnoliopsida; order Fagales; family Fagaceae; genus Quercus; species Quercus glauca. Next base: position 34,562,601 of record CM043326.1, on the reverse strand, counting down.
TTTTTAAAACACAACTGCACCGGTCCTTTTAACATTTTTGCTCTGATTATAGGAAACTACAACTTTATTTTATAGAATGACTTTATAATGGGTCTTTTTTTTTATGCTAAGTGAGGTCTTTTAAGTATTTTGCTGCTTGCTGCGTTGGTTTGCATTTCAGTTGTTGGAGCATAAGGGTCAAGATGAACTAAATGAAGCGTTAGAAAAATTAAAGGAAGGTTTGCTCCTCTCTCTCTCTCTCTCTTTATTAATTAAGAGTGATTAAAGCCAAGTTCGCAATTCTAGTCATCTTTCATATATGATTCTTTTGCCTTGCAAATTCAGCATGCCTAAATTTTTTACATTATTTGCAAATTCTAATCAATGTGCTACGTACTGATTTTTGTTGTTGCAGAACTGATGCTTTTAGGGTTCATTTCCCTTCTATTAACGGCCTTCCAAGGTTTCATAAGTCGCATATGCATACCAACTCATCTTTCATATACCATGCTTCCATGCAAGAGGGGCACTGTTTCCTCCAACGGTTCCGAACATTACTATAATCTTGCTACAAACAATCAACGACGGCTTTTGTCTGAAGATACTAATTCAGGGCACTGCCTACATGAGGTATATCATAGTCCTGTAATTTTAACCGATTTTTATACATTAGCCTTTATTATTATTGTCACTTCTTAGACTTATTGTATTGAATTGCTGCCCTATATATAAATGACCATGAACAAGCAATGAAAATGTGAAACATACATACAGACATATGATAATAAAGAATATGTACCCCTTCGCTGCAAATATACATGATTACAGATGTAGCCAAACAATGGGGGTCTGGGAAAATTTCGGATTACTCGACGTAGCCATTAGAGAATACGGTAAAGATACATGGATAGGTAGCTAACTAATAAAAGGGAAAATGATACTTATAGATGGAAAAGGTATGGGATCTTCCACCCCAAACAAACATTTGTATATGCTATCTATTAAAGCTGATATTCAATTGATATATTGTTACATAACTAGTTCTCTCTCTCTCTCTCTCTCTCTCTCTCTCTCTCACAGGGGAAGGTTCCATTGATATCATTGGAAGCATTACATCAGCTACACATTTTCATCTTTGTATTGGCAATTTTCCACGTGATCTTCTGTGTCTCTACAATGGTCCTTGGAGGAATCAGGGTAATATATTGATGCCTTTATATATATATATATATATGTTTTAAGTTAGATTTTCAGTTAAGAAGTTTTTACACCTTATATGTGGAAATTGGATAAATAAGCGTTTCATAATTTATATATATTTTCTTCTACATACGTAGATACGCCAATGGAAGGTCTGGGAGGATTCAATTAAGGAAGAAATTTCAAGAGGGGGTAACATGAACCAGAATTTTTAAAATGCCCTGAATTGTCTTTGATGTTTTTGGTTTGTTTAAGATGCCTATATGAATTCTGAATATTTTGTGCAGAGCCAACGAAGAGAAACGCTCCTGCTTCTGCTAACAACAAGTTCTTGAAACAACATACACAAGGATTTTGGAGAAAGGCAGAAGCTGTAAGTTGGCTGGTGAGTTTGAACTTGTCTGTGCAATAATGAAATTCTCAAATTATCAATCTTGAGGTAACTGTAATTGTTTTTCCTTTCATTAAATGGAAGAACTCAAAGCTTGTCTCATACACTTCAATATCCCTAAATTAGTCATAAATATCTTCATTTATACAAAAAGTTACAGTTTTTTTTTATTTAATTTTTTTATAAAGAAGAGGAGGTATTATTAATATTTATAGAAGCGTCTGTCAAAATTAGCAGATCATGGGGAATTCCTTATGGGTTCCCACTTTCATCAGGTCCCATACAAAACATTCATACACAAAAGATGGGCAACTGTCAAATTCTTCCATGCTGCTTGAGTGTTCTCTTCCCCCTCTTTGTCAGTCTATCTACACATCTGTTAGCTTTATGGTATATGTGACATGGATGGACGGTCTAGTTGCGAGCAAATAGATTCCTGGAGTCACAAACCAAAACATAAATGTGTGGTGCCAAAACACAATGGATTGTTTTTCTTCGTCGTTACAATTACATTTCTATTACACAATTTAAATTTTACTTATTTTATTTGCATGACTGATTTTTAATTTTATACCTTATGATGCTTACAATATTGAACAATATCTCTTCCTACATGTCTTAAGTTAATAAAGTTATTTCCTTATTGAAAATAAGCTTGAAGAAAGAGCCATCATTGCATTATGTGTCTTATTTGCAACAATGATTTGGTTACACATTTGTTTTTCCTAAATTTTTTAAAATTTCTACGTGAACTCTAATTTGAAAGAAATGGAGTCTATGGGACTTGGATGCACCAAGTCAATAAGTCAAGCCAATTGGTACCTTTCACATGCACACTAAGGCAGGCAACAAGCAACGAGCTGATGCAGACACAATGAGCAATGTTGTAAAGAGTATTACAGATAAATTTTCTCTACATGTATGGCAAAAAAGACATTAAAATAGAGAAAGAAAAGAAAAGTCAATCATTTCTATGCAAGATTTACTAGCTCAATAATGAACCATCAGCAGTACCAAATCATTTGCAATTTGCCATATTGCGCAGATCCAGAAAATGGTTTTATATACTTTAAACTAACTTTACTGAGATCCCTTTAAGAGTGTAAGAAACTACTTTGTGCATTAAGGGGATGTCTCATTTGCATTTAAACCACAATGCACCATTTGGACAGTGTTGTGAATAATGCAGAACAACTCAACTAGATTTTGTGCATGTCTTTGGAAACAATAGTGCAATTTAAATTATTTAATCGTTCATAATAAATCCATCATATTGCAAATAGTAGTGTATTGTTTCTGTTTGAGTTTAAAGTACTGCTCTATGCTTGAAATTTTGTGTATATAAAAAGGTTGAAAGCATTTTTTATTATGGAAGTTAGAATGTTATCCTAGTATGAAGGCTTACATCCAATGTGGTGACACCCAGATTTTTATATTTATTGGCAGATATCATTCTTCAAACAGTTTTATGGCTCTGTTAACAGGTCCGATTACACTGAATTGCGAAAAGGATTCATCAAGGTTAGGTTTGCATCATTTCTAGGTACCATATAATACAGATCTAGATTGTTTCATATGCCATTTACCCTAGTTTTCTCCTTGCAGGAGCACCACCCTCAAAATCCTAAATTTGATTTTCACAAATACATAGTGCGGACACTTGAAAATGATTTCAAAAAAATTGTTAGCATAAGGTAAAACTGAAAGAAAGGTTAACTTTAATTATTGAACTATTTTCCAAAATTCAATTTGACTTTTTAGATAAATGTTGTCAACTGTAGCTGGTACCTATGGGTGTTTGTTGTGGTTTTCTTGCTACTGAATGTGGCAGGTAATTTCCAAATCTTGATTGATTCACCTCATTTCATAATTGGAATTTCATATCTTACTTGTGCGTGAAATGAACATGCAGGGTGGCACTCGTATTTTTGGTTGTCATTTTTGCCAGTGATTGTAAGTGGCTTTGGTTGATTCCAAGTGAAAATTAATTGTCTTTGTTTATGGAATGACATAATTGGACTTATTCTTGAGTTGGTTGGAGTGACAGCTGCTACTTTTCGTGGGTGCTAAGTTAGAACACATAATCACTAGTTTGGCTCAGGATGCGGTAGAGAGCAAGATAAATAATCGTGAAGCACAACAGGTTACAGAGATGACCAGAGACAATAGTGCAGTGCATAATGTTGTGGAAAAAAATGCCGAAGACCATGAAGTACCTCGAGTGAAGCCTTCAGATAAACACTTTTGGTTTAGTAGCCCTGACATTGTTCTTGACTTACTTCAATTCATTTTGTTTCAGAATTCATTTGAGATTGCATTCTTCGTCTGGATCTTGGTGAGGATATATATATATATATATATATATATATCAGATAGACAGCTAAACAGTACATATTTATATATCAGTTAGTTAGCTAAATGGTAAATAATCAATTTCAAAAGCATATATGCAACTGCATTCTTACGTAATCAAATATACAATGCAGTGCATATATGGATTCAATTCATGCATCATGGAGAAACCAGGCTTCATTATCACAAGACTTGTTATGGGGTAATACTTAGGGGAGAGAATATGGAACATATTATCTTAGCTAGCCTGTGTGTGTCCCATCATTCACATGCTCACGTAATATTTTCCTTATGCAGTGTGATTGTTCAAGTGCTATGCAGTTACTGCACCATACCTTTGTATGCTCTTGTGACCCAGGTTAGATAATATACAGAATCACAGATATGCTTTTTTGTTGGAATAATATATAAGCTTCACCTAACACCTGAACTTATCACTCATTTCTAAGTACTTCCCTGTCTAACATTTGCTGACTGCTTGAAGATGGGTAGCTCATACAAAGGTGCTATATTTAAAGAGTTTGTGTCAGAATTCAGAAGGAAGGGAAAATTCGGAAGACCAAGGGGCCAAACTGAAGAAAGACAGATACAAATGCAAAAAATGGCTAAAGAATCACCCCAAAATGATCCAATTTCAGAACAAGCAATTGTTGTGATTGAAGAAACTAGTACATCAATAACTGAGCTTACTTCTGTAGCACAACTGCCTTTTACATCATCTTAACTTTCTTTGATGATATCAAGGACATTAGATTGTTTCTTCTCTTCCTTGAAAAATGATGTATCTTTTCAACAATAAAAGAAATTAGGTTTGCTTTGATATCATTTACATGACCCAAGGAAAGCACTAGTCACACTAATACCCAAAAGGACCAATCAAGTTGCAACTTGAACTCCTTGTAATCAATCATAACCTAAGATTCACTTATTAAACATCTGATGTGAGATTCCCCTCTTGGCTTTGTCTCATTGTCTATTTCTTAATTATTCGATTCCATCTAATAGAACTACAGTAAATAATGCAGGAAATCAGCATCACACCAAAAAAAAGAAAAAAAAGAATGAAACATCTATAACGTTCTATATGGTTTTATAAGTTCCAGTTGCTAAAACGATCTGACGAGAAATACAACAGCAAGCAAAATAAAAGGTTCAAAGTTCGAACACCCAGTACTGTTTCAGCTGACTCTCTAAGGTTTAAGTTTAACCCAACGTTCATACAATATACTGTTTAACATGCATCATCAATACCATACACAGAATCAATTAAGCTGCAAATCCATCTACCCGGTAAATTAAACCCTGAAATGGATCCCAGTTGAAAGCTGTGATCAGCTACAGGCAGAAGCAGAACAGATACAGTTTTAGCCTAAAAAGTTAAAGGGGTCATACTTTTGTTATATAAAGCATCAAAGCTGCACCATTTGTGTATTTTTTTTTCTGCACAACATCTTGCAAAATTAAAAATCCATATGAAACAAAACATCATAGAGCTTAAGGTTTAGGACAGTGTGATGTAATTACCGTCAAACTAACTGAACAAGTATAACTTAATTCTCACATTCACAGATGGTAACTAAGAATTTGCATAAGAAACTGACATGCTTAGAAGTCTCTAGCATTTCTTATATGATATAACTAATCATTTGTTTTTTTTTTTTTTTTGCCTCCTATTTTGGGACTAAGGCTTTGTTGTTGTTATTGTTGTTGCGTGTACTTAGAAAAATAAACCCTGTGGCCCCAAAAAAATAGAGTTACAAGTAGATAATGTTGTGTATAATTTCCACTGTAGTCAGGTGCAGGATTCCATACTTTGCACCTGCTAATGTCCTTATTAACCAACCACTGCACAAAAATTCATCCAACGTAAAATTTAATTACCAGTAAAAAGAGTCTTCTTTTTTATTACAGCTTCATCCATCGACTGAATGACAGGAAGAGGAAAATATATTATGTTTTCATATTTTATTTTCTTAGAGCAATGATCACAGAAAAATAATCACATTAGGAATTCAGAGCACAAACCTGTAGATATAAAGGAAAGCTTCAGGGCCAAAACCACATACTTGTTACCACAATGGCATAGTTGAAAATTGTGTAGGGAAAAGGCGAAACCCTAAAGAGAGCAACCACTTTGAATTGATGGAACCAGGTTCCTTCTCTAGCAAGCTGATCATTTCAGCTTTATTGGGCCATCTCTTTAACCATTGCTGCACTAGTAGGAAGAAAAGATGGACGGATATGTAAAAACAAAGCTAAAATGCAATTTACTGTTACACGCTCATCATACACATGCGAGTCACATGACCACATAGGAGTGTGTGATTATCATTACTAAGAGAAAAATAATCTCATGAAACAGTAATGGGACATCTCTCTCACATGTTTAGGTCCCATATTGTGCTTCACTGATATTATTACATTTTTATCTTCATAAATTTACACTATTTATTAATAGATAAAATCTAATTTCAACTTATGCTGTAAATTACATGATGATTGTTCTTTACTCAAAAGTTAAGATACCAATTAGTTTTTTATGTAAGTTACTTTTTAACACCAAATCTCTTATTCGTTAACAATTAAGAGATTTTACCAATTGACTTGGTTTTACATGAATTTAGTTTTTAAATCATTTATTGTTGTATTTGACCCATCAAAGGTTTGGGTTAAAGTAAAATAGTTAAAATTTTATTTAAATAAGCATTTTTTTAGCACATGAAGAGTACATGAGATATGATCCTATAACAATTTAATTCATTTTAATCCAAACTTTAGGAGGTTAAAATATTGCTATTGAAAATTTTGTAGGGCTAACTTGTGATATAATAGTCCAACCACAAAAGGGCAAAGTGAAATATCTTATTAGGAAATTGAGGGAGTAAATTTGTCTACAAATTACCAAGTCTATTAACTAAACCTTAGCGATTTCAATTTCATCCAAGCTTTAGGGGTCAAATTTAACAATTAAAAATATATAGACTAAATTGTGACAAGCTCAAACTATAAGGGATATTTTTTTTTTCAATACTGTGAACTCACTCAAAATTAAATTAAAAAAAAAAATACTAGTCATTTCTCTATTTATTTTTGTTAGCTTTTTTATTTTTTGTTAGCTTTTTTATGATATGCCTCTTAAAATGTTACATATTGTTGAGGGTCATTTTTTGGAATCCGAATAGAAGGAAGAAAGCCCAACCCAAGCGGTAGGAATAATGGATCACAGGCCCATAATATAAACAAATGGGTCTTGAGGAGGCAAATGGGTTTAAAGAGGTCCGGAAAAAGAAAAATAGCACCCATGGACAGTATACGATATGGAAAAGTGAGAATGGGCCACTACAGGCCCAAAGTAATGCAAACAAAGAAAGTAAGGGGTTAATGGCAAGCCCATGAGCCCCAATGATGAGAATAAGGTAATTGGGTCAGGGAAGCCTAATGAAGTTAGTAAAAACTCATGGGAATGCGAAGTTAGTAAAAGGGCCAAGGAAGCCCAAGGAAAGCAAATGGACTAAGGATGCCCAAGAAAAAAGGGACACAGGAGCCCATGAGTAGGAACATCAATGGCCATGCTAAGCCACTAGGGAAAAGAGTAAACGGCAGGCTTAAAAAGGCCGAACAGGAGTAAGTCATTACAGCAGGAATGGCAAGTGATGTGGCAGGAAATCAAAGCAACCAAGAAATGGGCTGAAAGAAATGCAAAGCCCAGTATTAGATAAAGCTCAGTCCTTTAGGGAGCGGGAAAACAATAAATAGCTCACATAAAGGGTTAAGAATGGGCGGCAAACTGTGCGGACAAAGCCTCCAGACCATGGCGGACGCGTGAGCAATAGGCAGATTTTGGACACATATGGAAAGAAGGCATGCGCAAGACCCAGGTACCACCAACCTGTAACTAGCCAATATGGGACATGGTGAGGTCATGGGTCAGAGGTAAGAGGGCATGATTTGGCGGTAGGGAGAGAAGAAAACCTATTTTGGGGTTCTTACTCAAGCTCTTTTGGAGGATACGTCCTGCTAGGATGACATACTTCCCAAAAAAAGTAAGGCTGAGTTGGAATCACTAGGTGCATGCCATGAGGGATAGAAAGAGAGAGAGCACCCGCGCCGTGGCAGGAAGAGGTGCTACAGCAGACAAACAAACAAAATAGTCATCTTTGTTTGGTGATGGGGAGTGGCACACAGACAATCCAGTGGTGGTCGGACAGTACACCCAGATTAGATAAAGGTGGTTAAGGGCTAAAACAGTAAAATCTGGCCACGGCAGGCGTTATAAATGGAGGCTCTTGCCGTGCGCAAAGGGCAGAACAACACAAGGGAATCATAGTAGAAACAGAGAGAAATCATAAAATAGAAAACAAGAAGAAAAAGAAAAGGAAGGAAAGATAAAAAGAAAACTAAAATGAAGAAAGAAAGAAAGAAGAAAAAACAGAGAGTTAGTTCGGCAAGTATGCACTAATAGATTTCTTTCCCTCTCTCCTTCTCAAAATCCTGCTCTCTGCTGAAAGCAAAAGGATTTCTTCAGGGTACCAACTATTCAGACCCGCTTCCCTCAAAGTGATTAATTTCCACGGCAGGATTTTCCCTGGGAGATTAGTTGCGTTAAGAAGGAGCGTTCTTCCCTCTCTAGTTTCGGTCCTGCGGACTAGACTCATTCTAATTTACTTCTTGTTCTTTAATCGACCCATATACTGAATCTTTATTCTCTTACTTTATTTACAAAAGTAATTGTTGCTATTGTAATTATTCCATTTGATTAAAGACTAATTGATTATATTAATCAAGAAATGAAAGTACTCTCTTTTGTCTTATTATTATCATGTCTATCTGCCACAATCCACCCAGAATGGCTTCGCCTGCCGTAAACACGTTTCTGGCAGATGAGGCATAGTTTTGCGCACAAGCCGGACCAAGTTGAGTTTCAGTTGGGTCGGTCTCAACTCCCTTACTCAGAATATTCGAGCTTAGCACAGTAGGAGGCAGCCTAGCCCAGTACAACAATAAGTATCACAGCAGGCAGCCCAGCATAACGAACAAAAAAGCCCACCACACATATATAAAAGTATATTTATTATAAATTCAAAATATATTTAACTAATGACTAATTTAATTATCACATATATAATAATATTTAATAAAACTAACTAAATAAATCAAAATAATATATGTTTATAAAAACTCAAAAATTGATAATATACAACATATGAGATAAAATAATAATTTTTTTTCTTCATCATATTCATCATCTGCCCAATCAACTTCATCTAAGTTAAAAAAAATAAAAAATAAAAAATAAAAACTAACTTAATCTAAGTCAATATTATCACCATGTTCATCATCTTACAAAATTATTTATTCATTAACATCTTCTTCGTCATCATCAATATTTACTCCTCTTACCAAACTCGAGTTCGACAAACTTGAGTTCCAAAAAGATGCTATATAACTAAATAATTTTGGCCCAGTGCTTTTTTCCTAAATTGTTTCTAAAATTATGTTATTTGACAAAAAAATGCCCATTTGATGGCTTATTCATAGTATAGAAATCAAATTTGCAAATATACTAATAAAGTGTCAGGTGTGTTGTCTAAATTTTCTAGGAAAATGAGGAGAATAAAAAAAATCATGAGCATGTTATTTTATTGAGCTCAATCAAGTAGTTCAATAATTTTGTATCAAAAACAAGTCTAACAACTTGTTGGAGTAAAAAAAAAAAAGTCCGTTTTAAATCTGTCTATGCATACAATTTATGAACACTTTCAATACAAAACTTTTTATACAAGATACGTATTATGTATCATAAAATACTACCAACTATGGTTAAAATATGACCATGCCCATAAATCCAGTTGCATAGACCCAACAAATCTTCAATGGTAATATATATATATATATATATATATATATGAGAAATGAACAATCAAGAGATCAGACGATTTAGACTGATTTGGATTGCATTTTCTATATTAAGTTGCAAACTACGAGAAGATATCAGTAATTTCATTATTGTGAACTATGAAATAAAAAGATAGGAAATTTTTTTTCGTTCTCTTCATTTATAAGTTTAGCTGACTTAACAAATTACAATAGTCCACACTTTTTCGACCTCCATTTTGGGGTAACTTAGTGGACAGGTAATCTGATAAGTGCATGCTTTTGTTTCTCAAAATTACGATAAAATTGAGTCATAATTTAAGTTAATTACTTAACCCCACTCCATTTCTTTCTCTATGTGTGCTGTATAGAACAGTGGGAAGTCTACAAAATGTTTACAATTGTTCGACATGTTTAGTAATTACATCTGGGCAAGATTGGGCTTGCAGAAGCTCTAATCGGGTGTAAGGGTGAGCAAACTGCAATATGTAATCTTCATCTGAAGCCACAAAATCAAACACACATAAATTAATCATCTGAATTATGAGAAAACACTTAAACATATTGAAAGGTAAAGAAAAAAAATCTGAAACTCACAACTATTGTTGGGAAAAGCTATTTTGTTTGGATTTGGAGGAAAATTCCTTTAACATTACCTAGCAGTTAAAATGATCATCTACATATACTTTTCATCACATGACCTACTTATTAGTCACGTGCCTTGTTTAGATGGATTAATGAGTCATGTGCTTTAGTACACATAACGGTCATTTGAATTGCCATGTAATGGGTTGAGAACTTTGTCCTAATAAGATTCCATTATCTCCCACTATTGTCTCAGCAACCAAATGATAATGGCATACGGGGCCCAAAGCAAAAATAAGGGTGAGAAACTCACTCTCTTTGACTGTTCCATAAAGCCAGCATAATACCTCGTCAGCAAATGCTAGGCAGACTCCTCCCTGCCAGCCAATTTTGTGAGAACCAGGAGAAAAAGGTAAGCAACACTAAAAATTAGTTCATCAAGACATGTAAAGACTTGCTGAACATCAGTGGTAATCATCATGCATGCATTTGTAGCAAAAACGTTTTTACCTGCCAATAGTTCTTCATTTTCACTCGCTGTGTTATGTCTTTGGTTCTAAGTCTCTCCGTTCGGACGAGTCGGCCAGCATCATCCCTGCAGCACCAAAGCAGGAATAGTTAACAGTTCTGAATTCAAAGGGCAGAAAATACAAAACCATGCTACTGTAAACCTAGCACCAGCATAGAATTGCAATAGCATGTGAATTTGGGGTTAAGAGATGGAAGAAAGAAGAAAGAGAGAGAGACGGGGGGAGGGGTAGAGAGGGAGAGAGGGAGTCGTTCGTAAGAAAGACGCTATGATGTTGCCCATTTTACAGTAAATCCAAATATTACGAACTTATATCAAAATTTCAGTGGATTGCTATTTCCTCCAATCAATCCCATTCCTTTCTGATTCCACCATACACTTACGTATGTGATTTTTTCCACCACAAAATAAAGGGAACCAGTAAGCAAGCAGAAAAAGATGATGCAGTAATGAAATTACCTAAATCCAATAACAATATATGGAACACCTGCTAGGAAAGATTGAATCTGCAACAGTTAAAACAGAGATGTTAATTCTTCTACACTAGATAGTAGATACAGAAATAAATAAATAAAAATAAAACAAATATTCCAATGACAATGCAGAAAAAAAAAATCAATTTGAAAAAAACCTCTCAAAAAGTCAAGATATAGGGGAGTTTTTTTCTTTTTGGAAATAATAATGAAGTATAATAATGTATTAAAAAGCACAAAAAGGGCAAAATCCTACGCCAACTATCATTTCAGATCTGGGGTAAAAATTATCACAAAACAGATTTGGGGAAGGTACAAAGAGAAACACCTAAAAGAAAATCTAGTCTCTAAAAATATAAGAGGTCAATAGACTCCAACAAATTAGAAAAAGAAAAACAATTAGCATTCATCCAATCACACAGAGAAGCAAGATATAGGAGAAATGTAAACTATGGAGTGACAAAAATATAAGATAGGGTATAAAAGAAACATCCGGTTAACTCAGCAAAGCACTAATTCCAATTACCTGGGATTCAACTAACACATAGGCCACACATTTTGCAGATATACTCACAAGCATAAAACTTGGCGAACCTTTAACAAAACACAATTATAATGGCAGGAAATAGATGTGAAGCTCTATAGGAACACAAATGGCAAATTTATTCTCATCATAGTGTACCACAGCACTTAGAAAATATGCAAACTTTTCAAAGTATTGAAAAGATGTACAACATAAATATCAGTAATATATCCCAAAAGAGCTTAGGCTTATCGGTAATGCAGAAAATTTTTTGGTCATAATTGATAATACTCTCTAAAATCTAAAACTGAAATTAGTTACCATAAAAATCAATATTATTAGAATGCCTTTTTAAAATGCTTAAAGGCACAAAACCAAGTCAAGGTCATATCCAAAATTAAGTGAACAACTTCTATTTCTATTCAATGCTAAAGGTTGCCAGTAGGCCTTGTAGCTCAACTAACACCTCCGGATGTTTTCAATGAAGACATCTAGGGTTCAAATTTCCCCATCTCTAACTATAAGAAAAAAAAAAATAATAATAATAATAATACTAGAGGTCATCACCAAACCTTAGCTGTATCTTTTGCAAATTAAAGTTTGATTATCACAATCAATAAATTATTGACCTTCTGTAAACGCACTAAGCTTCTTTCCATTGACAGCATTGAAGATTGCTTTTAATTTTGGTTAAATATATGATTGATCCCTAATAATTGGGTATGGTTCTATTTTAGTCCCTGTAATTTGAATAGTTTGTTTTTAATCCTCAAAAAATTGTAAATGTACCGAATTAGGTACATTTACAAAATTTGAGCACTATATAATAAACTTTTCAAATCATAGGGGCTAAAATAGAACGGGACCCAAAATCTAGGGACCACCTGTATACTTTAGGATTTAGTTTTTGAATGACACGTTGGTTTAATTTCATCTTATGGAAATTAACCATCCAAATATATTTAAAAATATAGTTTATATATAATAACATATATGAGAAAAATAACTTGAAAAGCTTTTTATTTTTATTTTTATAAGTAATAATAATACGTGAAATTGTCAAGTATGTAACCTAATTTATATAGATTCTCGAATCCTTTTCCTCCTAGACCCCCAAGCACTTTGTACATGGGAATGTGCCAATTCAGCTACAAGGCTTGCATAATTAAAATGAGATGCTCTATCTTTTATATGATTTATACTAGTATATCAATATTATAAATACACGCTGAGTCAGATATCAACGACCACCAACTCACACATTCCCATACATAAAGGAAATAATTCTCAAATGAAAAGGAAATATATGAAATTCATAGCCGTATTAGGAAGTCAACTTTACCCAAATCCTGAGCAGTTTCTCTTTCTCATATCTTTCCTCAGTATGATAATCCAACTGCACAAACATTTACAAGCCAATAAAGTAAAAATAATTTTGAGATTTTAATGTTGATATTCAACAGAAAATGATGTGCATTTCAACCTCACGATTTGTTTTCAACTCCACATAGAACCTCCTTCCATCATCAGTTGAATCACAGCAATCCATTTCAGCACCCATCAAAATACGATGAGCCCCAAGTTTTGTTTTAACTACAGAACAATATTCTACGTTAGCATCAATGTGATGTATCCCTTCTCCATCAGCTCTTCTTGGATCTTCAGTAGCGAGGCTTTCAAAACAGTATCCCCAATAACATCTAAATCAAAAAGACAACAATAAATTAAAAATGTTCACTTCCCCCAAAAACATCAAAATCAACAAGACAAACTAAATAAAACATTGTTCACTTAAAATTAATAGTAGAAAGAGAAAGTTAACAAATGACACAACACTCTTAAACATGCGTGGAGATTTTAGACCAAGTAGATGAAGTACACCAAAATAATATTTAAAGTTATTAAAGAGATGCAATATAAGACTGTACAATGACGTCATCTAACAGAGTTGATTGGTCAATAATATTTTCCCTTTGTCTTCCATTTTTTGGGTTTAATGCCTGTCTCAGACAAAGCACTTGTCTACCATCTATACTGGAATAACCCTCAGCACAGCTAGTGAACCAAACAATGTTTTCTCCCAATGTTGAATTACTCACTCTCCAGCCAAAGACAAATACTTCTCCCATTTGGTTTCAAACTCTTAACTCTGTACAAAACGGAATGAAAACAGGGAGAATTTTTCTTGCTAGCCACAATTACCATAATGTTTAGTAGAACATTAATAACATTATGGATTCATCTTCAACACCTCCCCCACCCCTCTTTTTTTACCTCTCCCTGCACCCTCTTAAAGAAAAAGAAGAACCTTCTAATGAAACAGAAAATTGCCTCAAATGATCCAAAAGGTATACTTTTGCTTTTCAATGAACCAAAAATATATCTGTGATGTAAGAAATTGTCTACTCCCATCACAAAGAAGTCAGACCAAAATGTTTGCACCTTTGTTACCCTTCTAATTTCCTTTTAACTAAGAACACATCTGTGTTATTCTGAAAATAAGAAGATATGAAGCAATACCTTCGACGTTCCAATTCACTTTTTGGCCTTTCTGGTAGCTTATGTACATCAAGATAGATGACCCCGTTCCTCTTATGCACACCCATCTCCCAAGGCTCTCGAAGATAAGCAGCAGATAATATCTGCAGAAAAGATGAGAAAAGCAGTTGAAGCACTATTAGATGCTGCTCATCAACCTAACCAAGCTCATGGGTTGAATACCAGGAAAAATTAACCAATCATAACTACCAACAAAGACTGGTAGATAAATTCTAGTAACATTCTTATATTATTAAATGAAAGCATATTCACTTCCAATATTCTATAATTTAATCAATCTCTTCTATTCTTCCTTATCAAGGATGCCTCATTGTTAATTTCTTTGTAGTTTAATTCTTTTTTCTTCCATGTCCGTATGTGTGTGTGTGTTTGGTATTCAAATGTTGTTTGAGTACATCTACTGGCATTAGCATCCAAGGATCCAAAAAAGTAATAATAATAATAATAATAATGAACATAAAACCAGTTGTAAACATTGCTCAAAGGAATTAGGACTTACCTTATTAAGGTTGTTACGAAAAGTCTGCAAAAGCACCCCAGAGAAAGGAGAGAGAAGGAAAAACCTTTAGTAAATAACCTCAATAAAAACACTATAGGCTTATGAAAGCTAGAGTTATAACGCATTCATACCACAAAATGCATGTTTTGAAGAGGAATATTTTTGTCTCTTATGCAACCAAGAAGATCACCAAAACCTTCAGAGCCCAAATCTGGTTTAGAAAGGGAGAAGGGGGGGGGGGGGGGGGGGGGGGGTGAAGGGAAGAGTTGCCTTCTTACATCAGCCACATACACATAACCCAAAAGTAAATGCATATATAAAGATAAAATTCAATATTTTTCAAATAGAAATCTTGTTATGTTAAATCAAGGTTGCAATATTTGGGAAACAAGCATACCTTTCTTTTCAATAAAGGTATCAAAACCTTCATTCAGATCAGCTCCAACATCTTCAGAAATTAGACGCTTAAAAAGCCTCTAGTAAACAGAATAAGGAGTGATGTGAATGAGATGACCACAACCACAAATTTCATATGTACACCAATTAAAATAATTTTACAAGAAAACTAATTTAGAGGTCCAAACCCAGAAAACTTACCAAGCTGCGATCATCGAAGTGGACGTCTCCACCTTCTACGCGACTATAGCAAGCAAGTTCGCATGGCTATTGGATGAAATTAGCAAATTCAGTGAGGGATAAGAATCAACAAAAAAGTCCAATTACAATCTGTTTTCACCATCCAAAATTTCTTTAATTTATGTTCCTTTCCTTACAAACCGTTATAATGAAAGCTATACATACGTCGATACAATTGTGGTGCAATCAATTACCATCCAGAAAGATCTAGGTCAAAGTTTTTAAAAAGGAGATATGGAAATCAATATTTGGTGGAAATCTCCCTTTACTGCATTAATATATCGGACCTAAAAAGTGCTTGATCAAATTACAAGAAGAGAAAGCAGTTCCTACCTCCTGAATATTAATACATTTTCTTGATAATGTTTCTTCACTCTTTGAAAGCTTTAGTTCAGAAACAAAACGTTCATCACGACCATTCATAAACTTAGAACCAAAACCAAAGTTCTGTCTCTGAGGAAAAGGTCCAGGTCGAGGAAGGAGGCCTGGTCCTCCTCTATCATTTTGCCAACGGCCACGCCCGCCTCTACTGTGGTTGTTAGGATTGCGTACAGCAGGCAACACTGCCAAAGGGGATTTCAATGAGTTCACACGGAAAATACAAAAATCACAAAATTTAGAGAGTGCAAGAGAGGGGAAGGGAAGTGACAGGGCCTTGCCTCACAAATTGATTAAAAAATACCTTTATCACTTGCGTTCAGTAAGATCAAGTTAATTGGCAATATGTAGCCACATATAAGATTGCTACAAGCAAATGCAAGGAACAAATACTTTTAAGCTATTAACTTTTATCATGTTGAAGAGCACAGTCAGTCACATTCCAAAAGGGCAACACCATTTTTCTCAAAAGCTGATTTGAAACTAAGTTCTACTTCTCTGTAGCCAACCTCCAATGTCTAAATATGTCAATGACTCAATCCTAATAATAATATTCACAACAGTCTTTAAAATGAAATGGGTGAACAATTAAAAGGCTTTACTTCATTCATGCAGCCAGTATTAGCCATATCATTATAGAACTCACACCAAAATATTTCATACTTATGGAACAAAATAACCAAGCTTCTTTAGTCACAATTGAATTCAAAGCTCCAAGCACCCAATTTTATCACAAAATGTTCCACTAGTATGTTGCAGCAAAACAATCACAACAGCTACTAAAACTAGCACAACAAAATAAAGCAAAACAAGCAATATTAGAGACAGAAGAAGCAACAAGATCATAGAGAAGCAGTCATAGAAACAAAAACCCAGATGAGGGGAATGCTTCAAAACCAAAGTAAAACCAGAAAATACGAAAAACCCATGAAAGAAAAGTAACCAGGAATAGAGAAAGGACTAATCGCAGTGGTTTTGCAGTAATCTTCATTATCAGAGCCAAACAGATCTCTATCGCCTTCTTGGTAGCCATGAAAGTCTCTACTGTTAATCTCTACCTCTTCATCGCCGTTCTCCTCTACTCCTATTACTTCTTGGTCTTGCTCTTTTCCACTGCTCACGCTCCTACTGGGGCTGCTTGAAGCTCCGCCGTTGGATGAAGAAGCGGAGGACGATGACGAAGATGCTGCCGATGAAGAGGAGGAGGAAGAAGAGGACGACGACGATGATGGCGATGATGAGTGGGCCCCACCGTCTTGTCGTTCGTTTTCGTAGTCTTCTCCGAAGATATCTACGTCTTGTTCTGAGAAATCCATGGGTTTTTTTTTTAATCAGTTTTGTGGGTTCTCTGTGGTAGGAGCTTGAAATTTTGATGGGTGAGAGGGTGAGTTGGTGGAACGTGACTCGGTTTGATTCGGTGAGTTGCGGGGTTTTAATTTTTATGCGAGGCAAGAGGACACGGCAGTACTGAGTTGGACTTAACTGGGCCGATATAATTTGATTGGGCCCATGGATTTTATGTGAAATGAAAAGGAAACGAAGAATTGGGCAAGTTGTTGTGAGTTGCGACTTTACTTGATGAGCCAAGGAATTAGAAAGTTAAGCCCTGTGAGAGGTTAGAGCTCAACAAGGCCTACCGTATGGGTTTGTTGAGCATCGTTTGGATGGACCTTAACTACCGCCCTCAAATCCAAAACATGTTGTTCAATCGTTTAAAAATTCTAGTCATAACAAGTTATATTAATTTTTTTTTCTTTTTTCCTATCCTATTTACTAACTTTTTCTTCTTCTTTTTTCCTGGTAGAGAGAAGCATACATCAGTATTGTGATAATCTTTACCTATAAACCATGCACTATATTACACATTTTATTTTATAATAACATTACAACAAATTATTACCAAAAAAAAAAAAAAAAAAAAAAGACAAGACCGTATACAAAATTTCGAATACATTGAAAATGTTCTAAAAAGAAAAGAAAAGAAAAAGAAATAGCACATTGAAAATGGAACAAAAGGGAGGGAAAAACCAGTCTGAGGGACTAGTCAGGGAGACCAACTGATCCATGAGCTGGCTAGACCATTTCAAAAGCATCATCTGCTCCATCATTTGAAACCGGCTCCTCCGATTGTTGGTTCCATTCAATAGATTCAACTTCATGTTGATGTTGTAAGTTGTGCAACGTAGTAACAGTTGCCCTTATCATGATGTTAATCTCGGGAATGCTTGGAAGCACGTTTTGCAGCCAGCGTAGAAAGATCCCAAGCACATACAGAAGCCAAGAGTAACGAAATGAGATCATTATAATGATTGGGTAAGCATACCAAAAGAGAGCTTGTGGGAACACAATGGAGGCCACTAATGAAACGGTGAGAAAGGGATCAAATTTTCCCAATCTTACAGTTATTGGGCCTGAATTGACAGAACAAGCAATGGGCAGTTTTATGCAGGTGAAGGGAAAGAGCAGGAAGAGAAGAAAAAGAATAAAAGTCTTGGTGGAAGTGGGATGAGCAATTGTGTTGAATGGATCCCAAACCAAAGTACTTCCCACCTGTGATTTTAAGATGTTTATAGCAAAAAGAAATGGGTACCTCAGATCCATGTAGTACATTGTGAACCTTTACTTCCTTGTGATTCAACTAAGCGCGACGCTAGCTTTGTGTGCCAAGGCTAAGAGAATCAATACAACTATCAGTGTAAGAGCTTTGGAGAGCTTTGGTTCCTTTATAAGGTCTAGCCAGCGGACTCCAAATTAAATCCTATTGCAATAGGATTGTAAGTTCGCGCGTGGAGTAAGTTCGCGCGTGGAGTTTGCATTCAGCGCGTGGAGTTCGCATTCTGAATGCAAACTCCACGCGCGAACTTACAAATCCTATTGCAATAGGATTTGTAAGTTCGCGCGTGGAGTTCGCATTCAGCGCGTGGAGTAAGTTCGCGCGTGGAGTTCGCATTCAGCGCGTGGAGTAAGTTCGCGCGTGGAGTTCGCATTCAGCGCGTGGAGTTCGCATTCTGAATGCAAACTCCACGCGCGAACTTACAATCCTATTGCAATAGGATTTAATTTGGAGTCCGCTCCGCTTAGATGGATATAATGCTCTGGGATATAGCGCAGACTTCGGGTACGTAAAGATACTGTTTATTATTAAAAATTAAAAATACTATATTAAAATAATTTTTAAATATATAAATAGTATTATGAAACTCATTTTTAAAATTAGATTTATTGAAATCCATACTTACAAGTACCATAAATAGTAAATGAGACTCACAGAAAAACGCCACAGGCATTGAAATAATTTCAGTGCAATCCAAACGTAAGCTTTTCTTACATCACAATCCGGGCCATGAGATTCCTAACCTGGATTTAATATTTTTGTTAAGTTAAAAAAAGAAACCAAAGGTCTACCCGCAAATTGTTTAGACACTTTTCAACCTTTGGATCACTTAATATTACTTTTAAAATATTTTCATATGAAAATATTTTAAAAGTAATATTAAGTGATCCAAAGGTTGAAAAGTGTCTAAACGATTTGCGGGTAGACCTTTGGTTTCTTTTTTAAACTTAACAAAAATATTAAATCCAGGTTAGGAATCTCATAGCGATTCAAAGAAAAATAGTCATACGGGCACAGTAAAGGTTTTCCAAAGGAAATTAGACATATTGGGAAATATACAAATAGTGATGGATTTTAGAAAGGCTAAAGTGCAAATACACATTCTAAAGTTTCAAATTTTGGATTTGTGTTCTTAATGCTCAAGGTCGTTTTGATTGACAGTTCCTCCATTAGAAAAAAGTTAATATGTCGGTTAAGTTTTACATAAGCTTGCTACATATGTTTAGTTGGTTAAATAAATGATGACATGTCATTTTTATTATGTAATGTCAATTTATAACCTAAAGAAATTTTAAATAATTAAAATAGATTTTTTAAATCTAACAATTACAATAAATTTTTAAAAAAAATACTTTAAAATAATTAAAAAATATTCTTTCTAAAATTTTCTAAACTATCATCATGTGAAATTCAGTAAAAAAATTTCAACAATTCTCTTATTTCTCTCACCTCTGCCAAATCTCATTGTCTCTATTTTAATGGTCAGTTTCTTCTATCTTGTGCTAAAATTGATCTTTTGTGAAATACTATTATTTAAAACATAATTTTTTTTGGTAAATTATGAAATTTACTTTATTTATTAATATATGCTTATAGGAACAACAATTGGAGATGGGATGAGTTTGTGAAATTTTTGATGTTATTATATATGTCTTTGTAATATATCAATTTGATAAATTTTGAGAACGCATCGTTACATTTATATTTCTTGTTTATGGAGAAATATAATATAACATAATTTATTTTTCTGGCCAACTAGCAAGTACAAGATTATTTTTTTATTAAAAAAAAAAATTTGATTGCACATTTTTCTTTGAATTTGCTGAAATGATTATATATGTTGTGGGGCCCCAAATATTTAGCAACCCTGGCCCACTCCACATCGGGCCCAAGGTCCACGCCGAGGAGAGGCGGAATCCGAGAATAAGCGGACGAGGCCCAAGTCGTCAAGGGACCTCGCCGAGGATGCCCACGTTCTCGGCAAGCTGACGTTGAAGGATGGAAGCTGTCACTCGTTCATTAAATACATGCCACCAACACTCTGGCTGCATTAACGGTGAAATGACCAGTGAACAGTGCAGCCTTGGTTACTCCAACTAACAGAAAGCCTGTAAAGGTGACTAATAGGACGAGCCCTCAGACATAAGTTCAGATGACCGACAAGTGGACGGCAGAGATCAACTAAACAAGACTATATAATAGATAGAACCCCCAACGTAAAAGGGGTGGGGAGGTGAGGACCCTTGAGGAGAAAGAAAGAAAGGGGTTTTCAGGTGTTCGAAGACAACCCTTGTATTTGTCAATTCTAAAGAAAGAGATCCTCGGACTGGGCCGAGAACGAACTTTCTTCACGAACACTTAGCCAAAGTCATTGTTATTATCCTCAGAAACACTTAGTCAAATTCCTTTATTATTATTCCTATGAATCTCACGTCGACCATTGTTCGCCTTGCTGGTGTTTAGCCCTTCTACCCATGCTCTACAAATTTATTGTACAGGGGCCGCTTGAAAAATGGGTCCCTACAATTGGCGCCGTCTGTGGGAAAGACTTGTGCACTAGCAAGTGCAATGGTTGGTGTGAAAAGATTAAGAGCAACACTTCTAAAAAAAAAAAACAAAAAACAATACAGCGTGCAGCAACAACATTCACTCAGAAGGCAACGATCACAAGAAACAAAAAGATGTGAAATATAAAAGAGATGAAATGGGTCTACTTCTTTATTAATATATGAAGAAAAAGTTACATCTTACAATTGATACCCATGCAGGCTTGTTCTAAAACTAACTACAAAGAAAGACGCCTAACAAGGCTGGTGGAGAAGTAAGAGAAGAGGAAAGGATGAGAAGCCTAGGCAGGCTTGTTTCAAAGCCATGCCTAGTGGTGGAGGAAGAAGTGGAGACAGGCCTATGTTAAGACCATTCATAGCTCCCCAACCACTACTTGCGGCGGAAGGAAGGAGAAGGAAGAAGAGGCCGCGGCGCCTGACAGTTCCACCTCTCGGTTCCGCCTGGTTTCCTTCCCAACCCCATCACTGCCAGCTTGGAGGGCTGACAGATCCAAATCCAGGGGAGGGAGGTTACGTTCTTTCTAAATCTCCCTCCAAACAGGAAGGAGGGTCCCACCTCTGGCTAGGTTGAAAAGAAGAAGAATCTTCGGCCTCCTTCTACCCCAACTCCGTCATGACGTCCAGGGTCGAGGTGCCATCCTCGGCTCCTGAAAAGGGTTAGGCTTCCTCGTAACCGCCCTTTCCAAGGGCCAATTCATTTTTTAGGGCACAAACTGCTATTTTTGCAGAGACCCTGAATAGTGTGTTTGTGAAATTTGAACTCAAATGTTTTATGAAATTTGAAGAAAAAGGTTGTCCCAGAAATGCCTTATATAGAAGGCAAAAATTGGTGAGAGCCAGCCCGCACAAAATCCTAAGGAAAGATTACCAGAGGCAATAATTTCGCCCAATTTTCAAAGGGCTTATCCACCGTTAGATCCTCGTAAATTCGCAAGGACATTAATGAGGAGGCGCCTCATTAACGAGGAGGCACCGAAGCTTCAAGCGCGTTACTCGAACAGCCCAAGGGATGCCTCGTAATCAGAAGAGGCACGCGAAACGAAGAGGCTAGACCAGAGCAGGGTCCCCTCCTTAGCGGAGCAAGTCAGAAAACTAGGTACTGGACAGAACCAAGGCCTTGCATGGTCCTCGGACTCAAGCCTCTGGGGAAACCAGCTACTTCAGATGGAGAACTAAAGGTTAGACAAAACTTAGGCATTGCATGGTCCTCGGACCCAAGCCTCTGGGAAAACTAACTACTTAAAAGAAGAAAATTAGGTACTGGACAGAACCAAGGCCTTGCATGGTCCTCGGACTCAAGCCTCTGGGGAAACCAGCTACTTCAAACGGAGAACTAAGGGTTAGACAGAACCTAGGCATTGCATGGTCCTCGGACCCAAGCCTCTGGGGAAACTAACTACTTAAAAGAAGAAAACTAGGTACTGGACAGAACCAAGGCCTTGCATGGTCCTCGGACTCAAGCCTCTGGGGAAACCAGCTACTTCAGACGGAGAACTAAGGGTTAGACAGAACCTAGGCATTGCATGGTCCTCGGACCCAAGCCTCTGGGGAAACTAACTACTTAAAAGAAGAAAACTAGGTACTGGATAGAACCAAGGCCTTGCATGGTTCTCGGACTCAAGCCTCTAGGGAAACTAGTTACCTCGGAAAACAAGCGCTAGACAGAACCTAGGCATTGCTTGGTCCAAGGACTCAGGCTAACAAAAAAACCATTTCCTCATGAAATACCAAGTGCTAGGAAAAGCCAAGGTCTTGCATAGTCTTCAGACTCAAACTTATGGGGAAACTAGTCACTATAGAACGATCTAAGCACTTGACAGAACCAGGGTTTTGTACTGACCGTAGGCCCAAACCTACGGCAAAGCCAACCCCTTTGGTGCTAAGTAATGAGTTCTGCTAGGGATGAAAACCAAGTAAAGCTAAGCGCTAAAGCACAACAACTTAAACCTACCCATCCTAGAAGAACTAGTAGGGAACTCAGGCGGAAAAGTATAGACAAGAAAGAAAAGAAGACTTACAGAAATAAGGAAAAACTCCTCGGGCGAGCTCTTTATGCTAGAGAAAGTTGCAGGGGCAGTTGAAAAGATGGTGACACTGACAGAAAGGCAAGGTTCGACAGGCCAAGACAATAGGCCCGAGAAGGTCAAAATCCTCCTCCCTGCCCGAGAGGCCGGACAGCAGAATTTTGAGGAGTTATTGTGGGGTCCCAAATATTTAGCAACCCCGGCCCACTCCACATCGGGCCCAAGGTCCACGCCGAGGAGATGCAGAATCCGAGGATAAGCGGATAAGGCCCAAGTCGTCAAGGGACCTCGCCGAGGATGCCTACGTCCTCGGCAAGCCGACGTTGAAGGATGGAAGCTGTCACTCGCTCATTAAATGCATGCCACCAACACTCTAGCCGCATTAATGGTGAAATGACCAGTGAAGAGTGCAGCCTTGGTTACTCCAACTAACAGAAAGCCTGCAAATGTGACTAATAGGACGAGCCCTCAGACATAAGTTCAGATGACCGACAAGTGGATGGCAGAGATCAACTAAACAAGACTATAATATATAGAACCCCCAACGTAAAAAGGGTGGGGAGGTGAGGACCCTTGAGGAGAAAGAAAGAAAGGGGTTTTCAGGGTGTCCGAGGACAACGCTTGTATTTGTCAGTTCTAAAGAAAGAGATCATCGGACTGGGTCAAGGACGAACTTTCTTCACGAACACTTAGCCAAAGTCATTGTTATTATCCTCACAAACACTTAGTCAAATTCCTTTATTATTATTCCTATAAATCTCACGTCGACCATTGTTTGTCTTGCTGGTGCTTAGCTCTTCTACCCATGCTCTACAAATTTATTGTACGGGGCCGCCTGAAAAATGGGTCCCTACCTATGTATAAATTGTTTATGGCAACAAACGTGACAACGGATTCCAAGGTTTCTAACAATGCAGTGTTAAGGTTTGTTGCTAGATATAAGGTTTGTTTCCCAATCCTACAATTATGTGGCCTGTATCGACTGAACAAGCAATGGGCACTTTTATGCTGGTGAAGGGAATGACCAACAATAGGAGAGAGAGAATAAAAGTCTTGGTAGAAGTGGGATGAGCAATTGCGTTGAAGGGATCCCAAACCCAAGTACTACTTGTTGGGGAGATAAACACCTTGGGGAGCTTCCTTGAGTAATTAATATAACATATAGAAACACACTTTTACCCAAAAGGCCTAAGCCCAATGGGTATATGCTCAATTATGTTATATTAACCACTCATTCTTTTCATCTTTATTCAATGTGGGACTTCACTCACACGTGTAACCCAACAATCTCCCCCTCACGTGTGAGTCTCTACCACTCTATGGGTTTCAAGACTTCTCTGTGGGCCATGAATAAGTCCTACTCGCTCCCCCTTGCCTAATGGACTTTTCTCTTCATCAGCGCGTCATCCATGGGTCTCTCGTACGTCATCCATGGGAACCACGTGTCAAACCTGCACGCACATCCATGGGAACCCCGCACGTTCATGTCCATGGGAACTTCGCACCATACCATTATTTAGCACCACGTGAGTCTCTACCTCTCTGTGAGCTTTGAACAAATCCTACTCACTCCCCCTTGACTAATGGGCTTTTCACTTCATCAATGCGTCATCCATGAGTCTCTCGTACGCCATCCATGGGAACCACGTGTCAACCCTGCACGCACATCCATGGGAACTCCGCACGTTCATGTCCATGGGAACCTCGCACCTCATCATTGTTTAGCACCATTTGCAATATTCCTTTGTTGGGCCTTTCTTTTCTCCAGGATTTTTGTGTGTGGGCCATTAAGGCTTTCTCTGTCCCCGCTGGATAGGGACCATGAACACCTCACCACCTTCGCCGCACACCACCATGGGCTCTGATACCACTTGTAGGGGGAGATAAACACCTTGGGGAGCTTCCTTGAGTAATTAATATAACATATAGAAACACACTTTTACCCAAAAGGCCTAAGCCCAATGGGTATATGCTCAATTATGTTATATTAACCACTCATTCTTTTCATCTTTATTCAATGTGGGACTTCACTCACACGTGTAACCCAACACTACTTCCTACTTGAGATTTTAAGATGTTTATCGCAAGAAAGAGTGCGTGCCTCAGATCCACGTAGTAGCACATCGTGAAACTTTACTTCCTTATGATTCAACTAAGCGCAGACAAGTATATATTGAGCATATGTAGAGATGAGGGCGTTAAGAATACAAATATCCAAAAAACACGGTTTTGAAAAAGTTCAAAATATTGCTTTCTTTGGACAAGTCTTTTGTAAAGAAATATTTAAGTCCGATTGACGAGATGACATCATAACGGCGGAGACTTAATAAGTTAATATTTCTTTGGATATATATCCAAAGAAATATTAAGTTCCGTCCAATGAGATGAATTCACGTGGAATGGGAGGTGGAAGAAGTTAAACATTGTAACACTTGTCACTTTCTTCCATCCAAGCTTAGATGGAAGAAAGTTGGGGTATTCGCGGTGCAGTGTAGTTTTGGATCATTTTTAGTATCGTATTTTACGGTACTATTTAGGTAAAATCATGACTACACTGCATCTTATTTTTGCGGTCACATGTGCGGTGTGGTGCGGTTTAGAGTTTAGCCAAAATCATAACCGCACCGCACCTCATTTTTGCGGTCACATGTGTGATACTATGTATAAGATACGATTTGAAGTCGGTATATTTTTCAAATTTTGAACTTTTCCAACTCAGTCCAAAACTAATTTTTCTCTTTTTTTGGGCCAAGTTTTAAATGATTGAACTAGTTTTTCTTTATTTTGGGTTGATTTTTCTAGTCAACACTTGCTAGGGTTATTAAATTTTTTTTTTAAACTAGGGTTATTAAACTATTAATAATATATTTAATATTAAAAATAAATAAATATATTAATATCTAGAGATGGTGCAGTATGGTGCGGTTTGTGCGGTTTTCTTATTATAAAACTGCAAACCGCACTGCACCATGCGGTTTTGGTGCGATTTTTACGGTTTGTACGGTTTATGCAGTTTGGTGAACACCCCTAGAAGAAAGTGTTACAATGTCTAACTTCTTCCCCCTTCCACGTGAATTCATCTCATTGGACAAGAGTTAAAATAAAGACTTCTCGTATCCCAGCAAATACGACCATATTTGTTTGATACACTATTGTCAATATGAATGTAAATCTTAGGGTCTGTTTGGTTCGGAGGATGGAAAAAATAGGCGTAAATGCACTTTTAGTCCCTACATTTTGACTTTTTTCCATTTTAGTCCCTACATTTTATTTTTACCACTTTTAGTCCCTAAATCAATTAACGCCCTTCATTAATGTCCTGGAAACACTATTCTGTCACCAAATTAACGGAAAGACTAACGGATTAATAAAATATTATTAAAAATATTTTTTAATATTTTTTAAATGTCAAAATTAAAAAAAAAATTAATTACTCAATTTTAATTTTAAAAAAAAACAAACAAACAAAAAAAATTATTTTCTTTCAAACAAAAATTTTACTTTCTTTTAATTAAAATGAATTTTTTTAAAATCAAACCCAAGCAAAACAATAGCAACCCAGCAAAAGAACATTATTACTTGTCATTATTATTTTTCATAACAACATTACAACTTGTTCTTGTTCTTCCCAGATCAAACCCAGCAAACAAACCCAAATTACCACCACCCCAACAGTCCATACCCACCACCAAATCCAAATCCACCACCTCCACAATCTAGCACCACCACCAGACCCTAAAATCAAATTTCAACCGCAACTAATACATATTTTGAACCATCAAACAACCCAAACCCTCACACCATCACAAATAAAAGGAGAGACCGAGTCAATAGTCCAAGAAAAGTAAAGAGAGGGAGAGAGCACCTCGACGGTGGCTCGTGGTGGTGAATGGTGAGGGAGAACTACGACTGGCCGTGGTGGGTTTGTCGCCGTCAATGGTGCCGCTGTTGATGAATGAGAGCGAGTGACCGATTTAGACCTTCTTTGCTTGGGCTTCATTGACGACAACGATGAAACCTGAATAGGGAAGAGCTTGGTGATACCCCTCTTGGCCAAAGTAGAGATAATCTCCTGAGAGATTCCAAGCTTAGCAACCTCCGACCCAAATTCCCAATCGATCCGCAAATGCCGCCTCCAAACAACAAATCGATGATGATGAACACCAGGCTAGGAAGAATCGACGGCGACTTCGACAAATCGAAGACGCCGACGACTCCAATGATGATGAACAACCATGCTAGCGACGTTGCGGACTCAGATCTCATGGATCTCTTTGCCCAGTACGGTACGCTCGATATGCCGACGACTTTGATGATGATGAACAACCATGCCAGCGACATTGCAGACTCAGATCTCATGGATCTCTTTGCCCAGTACGGTGCGCTCAAGTCAGATCTCGTGAACAACCATGCCAGCGACTTCTCACAGCTACACTTTCATCTTCTTCAAGCAAATCGAAGTCGCTAAAGCCACCAAGGATACCTTACAAGGCGTCGATCTCCATGGCCACCCTATCAAGAGCGAATCAGACTCCGAGGTGGGGACTGGATGGGGTGGGGCCGAGGCGGAGGAGGAGGAGTCAGGTTCAAAGATTGGGCGCCAGGAGCCAGGATCGAGCTCATCCTTGAACTCGTCCCACTTGGACGAGTCATGGGGAGTGGTGGGATCGAGGAGGATGAAGTGAGAGGGCGAGCGGTGAGTGAGAGAGGGTAGAGAGAGAGAATTAGGAAAGAGAGTATGAGGTTTTTGGTTGCTGGGTTTCATGTTCTTTGCTGGGTTTCTATTCAGATCTCATGGATCTGTTTTTAAAATTGAGTAATTTTTTTTAAAAAAAATTTTGGCTTTAAAAAAATGTTAAATAATTTTTTTAATAATATTTTAATGCAAGCGTCAGTTTCTCCGTTAGTTGGCTGACAGAATAGTGCTTCAAGGACTTAAATGTTCCGCGCTAATTGGTTTAGGGACTAAAAGGAGTAAAAATAAAATGTAGGGACTAAAATGAAAAAAAGTTAAAATGTAGGGACTAAAAGTGCATTTACGCTGAAAAAAATAAGAGGATAGAAAATGGAGAGAGGATGGAAAAGTGGGAAAATAGAAAAGATTTTAATTTTTCTCATTTGTATTTGGTTGGTGTTGTGGGGCCTTTTTCCTTTTTTGTGTTATGTCGGGCTGGGCTGCCCCTTCGGTTGTAGGCCCAAACGTTCTGGGTTGCGAGAGTTGAGACCGGGCCAATTGGAACTCAACTTGGCCGGCTTGTGCGCAAATTTTGCCTCGTCTGCCAGAGGAGTGCTTACCGCAGGCTGAGTTGAGAAAACAGCTTACGGCAAGCAGAGGTGTTTCAAAGGAAGAAAAACTTACGGTGAGCAGATATAATTGATAAACAGAACCATGAATTCTGGAATGACCAGATAGTCCTTTTAATGACCAAGTGATCCGTAACTATAATAACTTCAATCTACTTTCGACAAATAAACAGTAAAGAAGATAAATGATAAAATAATCAAACAAACATGAAGCGAATTCAGTTCGGTCTGTAGGATTGATGCCAAAGAGGGAGAACGCCCCTTCTCAACGCAATTATCCTCTGAGGAAAAGAAATCCTGCCACGAGGGTTAATGGGTTGAGGGAGGCGGACCTGAATGGATAACTTCCGAAATAAATATAGGAGAAATAAATATAGAAGAGGACGAGGTTTTGAGAGGGAGAGAGGGGAAGAAGTCCTGTTGGTGCATGCCACTAACTCTCACTTTCTTTTCTTTTTATCTTTTCCTTAGTGATTTCTCTCTTTGATTTTTTGATATTGTTTAGTGTTATGCTTCCCCTGTTTTCCTTAGTGTGTTACAGAGCATTTTCTTTTCTTCCTTTTTCTTATCTTGTGTTGTCCGCCCTTGTGCACATGGTAGAGGCTCCCTTCTTATAGTGCCTACCGTGAACGGATTTTACTATTCTACCCTCCAACCACTTTTGTCTGGCCTGGGCGTACTCGCCGACCATCACTGTTCCGTTCTGCGAGCACTCTGTTACATACAAAAGACTCTGTCTGTTAGTCTGCCGCGGCATTTCTACCTACCGCGGTGGTGTTTTCTCTCTCTCTATCCCTCATGGCATGCACCCATTGGTTCCCGCTCAACCTTGCCTCTTTTGGGTGATATATCATCCCAGCAGGACGTACCCCCCAAAAGAGCTTGAGCAGGAACCTTGAAACAAGCCTTCCCCTCTCCCCACCACCAAACCACGCCCTTTCTCCTCTGACCCCATGACCCCACCATGTCCTGTATTGGCTGGGTACAAGCTGGTAGTGCCTGGTCTTTGCGCATGCGTATGTCTGAAATTTGCCTGCTACTCATGCATTCGCTGTGGACTGGGGACTTTGCCTGCCTGCCGTCCGTTTCTGGCCCTTTGCGAGTTATTACTCAGACTCCCCGCTCCCTTAGAATCTGGGCTTTATTGGGCTCCGCGTTCCTTTCAATCCAATTTCTAATTGCCTTTGCTTCCCATGGTGTTACTTAGCATTTCTTTGTTGTATTTTCTTCCTGCTGGGCCTTTTATCAGGCCAGCCGTCCCATTTTCCCCCAAATGGCCTAATGTGGCCGTTGGTGTTCTCACTTACGGGCTCCAATGTCCCTTCTTTTTCCCTTGGGCCTCCCCGGCCCATTTATTTGGACGTCCTCGGTCCACTTACTAACTCCGCATCCCATGGGCTTTTACTAACTTAATTGGGTTTCCCCGGCCCAATTTCCTCATTCTCATCCTTGGGGTTTCATGGGCTTGCCATTATCCCCTGCTTTCTTTACTTGCTTCTTTTGAGCCTGCCGCGGCCCATTCTCTCTTTTTCACAACGCATACTGCCCATGGGTGCTTGTTTTCTCTCTTTCTGGGCCTTTTAGGCCCGTTTACCTTCTCAAGACCCATTCATTCGTATTGAAGGGCCTGTGATCCATTGTTCCTGCCGCTTGGGCCTAATGGTTTTCTTTCACTTGGTCTGCCGCTTCTCTGCTGCCCACATTGCTGGGTTGGGCTGCTTTTGTTAATTTCAAAAAAATGATCCTCAACAGTTGGAAAGGTGGAAAAGTAGAGGAATAGAAAACTTTTTTGTTTGCTTGGAAAGAGAAATGGGAGGATAGAAAATTGAGTTTATATAAACTTACTCATATGTCCTTATTAAAAATAATGCTCAATTAAGAAAAAAAAAAGACAAACAACCAACCAAAAAAAAAAAAGCAATCATCCAAAGTTTATTTAAAAGGAAAATTCATGTCCAATAAAAAATAAGAAATAAATTTAAAAAATTAAAAAGAAAAAACGTCCCAAAAAAAATCATGGTATGGTACTATGGTGAGTCATGGATTCATGCACATCATCATATTAAAAAAAAAAAAAAAAAACCAGCGTCCAGTGAAACCCAAAAGAAAAAAAGAAAAAGAAAAAGAAAACATATGGTAGGCAAGCCACATTTATTTCGGCCAGGTTGAAGTTGCCAAAAAATAAAAATAAAAAAAGTAAAAAGAAAATGTGGGTAATTTTGTCCAAATAATTTTGTCAACTTTTCACTTCTATTTTCTCTCCAATTTAGAGAGATTGTGTTTTGGAGGGGGAGGAGAGAAAACTTGTGGGCCCCACCAAAATCTCTCTTATTTTCCACCCACAACCAAACAACCAAAAACATCATTTTCTCTCCACTTTTCTCTCCTTCATTTTCCATCCTCCCTAAAATCACTCCAACCAAACATAGCCTTAAGAAAAGAAGTATGTCCCATCCATCGTGATGCACAAGTTGCGCTGAGTGTGAAGTTCAAGGTTCGAGTTCGAATATGGACTCACTTAGGTTACCTTCCTCAGCAACTCAAGATTCACTAGTATCCCTCATAGAGTTGGGAAGTTATGGCTCACCATGGTCCCCTGCACCTTAGCAGGGTTCCAAACCTATCAGGTAGAGTGCTACTATGGTTACGTCCAAGTAGGATTACCATGTTGGTCACCCTTCTACCCATTTTTGTTCATAAAAAAAATGTAAAGAAATTTTAAGTTAAAAAAGAAATCAAATGTATACGCACAAAACTAAGGAATTAAGCTTGGGTTTAAGATCAACACAACTAAATTCTTAAGAATGAGAAATCCACAATGGGAAAAATTCTTAAGAATGGGAGGTAGAAATCCACAATGGGAAAAGGTCAAAAAGATGGTTTTGGAGACAAATATCACTAAGGGTCCGTTTGGATACCGCTTATTATTGAAAATTGAAAACACTTTAACAAAATAATTTTTAAATGTGTGAATAATGCCATGGGACCCAGTTTTAATGAAAATTTTACTGAATTTCATACTTGTGGGTCTCATGAACAGTGCATAGGACCCACTGTTTAAAATGCAAACGCGCTTAAAAATGTTCTCAGCGCAATCCAAACTAACACTAAGTGTTTGTTTGTCAAGATTATTTTTGCCAACTTATTTTACTATTCAACTTATTTTTGCTACTATTCATGGGTCTCACTACATTTTTTGGTATTATTTATGAGTCTCACTGTACTATTTCAGCTAATTTTTACATTTATTTACTGTACTTTCAACAAAAAAGTTTTCAATTTCAATAAAATAAGTAAATCCCAAACAGACCCTAAATCTAGACTTTAGTTGACGAAAGTGTAAGAGCATCCACTGACTTTCCTTCTATTTTGCACAAAAAAGCTACTTTTTCTATTTTACACACCCATTTTTACAAAACACCCATATCAGTTTATCTATTCTACACATTTATTCAAAAAAATATTCATTATTTTACAATTTTTTTTATTATTCTCTCCCTCACCGCCTCTCTTTCTCACAGACCCAATCTGCCTCTCTCTCACTTTCTCGTCAACCAAACAATAATTACAATCCTCCATTTTATAAAAAAATAACCACAAAACATCCAAACAACATCCTAGATTTTCTCACAAACCAAACAACTCATATTTAAGACAAATTAAACAAAATTTTCTCAAATCCTCCCACCTCCACCACCACCACCACACAAACCACCATGAACAACTGTGAAATTTTAGCTACGCCACCACAAATCTTAAGATTTTAGCTCTGACGAAGCACTCGTTCATCACCTCGTCGCCTCAGTGGGTTCCGATGAAGCTAGTGGCGTCGGTAACAAGGACGGTGAGGACGGCAAGGGTTGGAGCCAGAAGCATACAAGAGAAGGAAAAAGAAGTAGAGAGAAAAAATGAAAAAAAAAAAAAAAAAAAAAAAAGAAAGAAAAAAAAAAGAAAAGAAAAAGGAGAGCACCAAAGACAAGAGAGAGAAAAAACTAATAAAATAATAAATGCAAGTGCTACAATAACCGTGCATATATGCATGGTTACTGTAACAATTGTGCAAAAATGCACAATTTTACACCTACTGATGTGGGTGTTTTTTTGCTCAAAATGTGTAAAATGAGCAACTTTTTCTATTTTGCACAACTTTGCGTCAACTGATGCAGTTGCTCTAACACTTAGTCTTTAGTCTCGTGGATAAGTGGTTATCAAGTTTTCATAGCCCGATCGGGCTATGAAAAAGTACTGGGTCCCAGGACTTAGTATTTCTTTCCTAACTCGAACTTAATATTTTTTTTTACATTATAAGGAAGTATTGAGTTAAAATGTAGAGAAATATTAAGTCCAGGCTAGGACTGTAAAGAAATATTAAGTTACAACTTAAATAAGGGCTAAAGTGCAAACACACATCCTAAAGTCTCAAATTTTGGATTTATTTTCTTAATGTTCAAGGTTGTTTTGATTAACAGCACCTCCATTAGAAAAAATCTTATGTATCTGTTAAATGTTACATAAACTTGTTACATGTGTTTAATTGGTTAAATAAAATGATGACATGTCATTTTTATTCTATCATGTCAATTTATAACATAAAGAAACTTTTAATAATTAAAATTGTTTTTTTAAACCTAACAATTACCATAAAATAAAAACAAAATAATTAAAAATATTCCTTCTAACATTTTCTAAACTATCACCACGTGAAATTTAGTAAAATATTTTTAAAAAAATCTCTTATTTCTCTCATTGTTGCTGAATCTCACTATCTCTATTTTGATGGTCAGTTTCTTCTATTTTGTGGAGATCGAACTTGATCTTTTGTGAAATATTATTGTGGGTGTAAGAGCCCAACGTTACGTATTGGGCCTGGGGCCCAATTCAGACATCACTATGTGTCCAAAGAGAGAAAAGGGATTAGAAATGAGACCGTATGGGGGAAATGCACCTGGAAATGAATGAGAGGAGATGTCTGAAGACAATCCCATTGGTCCGAAGAGGTCCCTCTCATCGGATCACAAGGGAATTTGATTAAGCAAATATACCGAAGGCCTGAGTGACCTTCCCAACTAACTCCATGATAAGAACAAGCTTTGGGCATGCCTAGAAATGATGAGAACAGAGAAATATCTAAAAAGAAAAGCTGCTACCATTGCATTTAATGCACTGCAGCAACTTTCCTGGCTGCATTTATGTGGAGAAGACCCCTGAACAGTGCAACCTCAGCTACTACCACTCACGGCAGACTAAAGTAGACATCTGATGTGACATGTACTCAAGTGAATGCTTAGATGAAGAATAAGTGTATAGTGAAGATGAGGAAGAAGGAGGATATATAAATGGAATAGGCCTCTAGGTAGAGGGGCAGAAAAAGGAAGAAAGAAAAAGGAACTGAGAGAATTGTATCCACCATTACGTGAATAATAAGTCTCTTCGGATTGGAGTATTATCCATTCTTCAAGTGTTTTTGCTTCAATTTATTCTAACTAGCCTAAGTGAATCGTTACTAAGTTCATAACCAACCCAGCTTTTTCATCCACTCTCTACAAATTTATTGTTCTGAGTTCATTGGGCTCACTATCCGAAAGATTTGGGCTTAGCCTACCAAACTTGGACCCTACAATTATTATTTAAAACATAATTTTTTTTGTAAATTATGAAATTTAATTTATTTATTAATATATGCTCATGGGAACATCAATTTGAGATAGGATGAGTTTTTGAAAAATATGATGTTATTATACACACACACACACACACACACACACACACACACACAAACTTGTAACCCCATGCATATGCATATATATACTTAAAAATATACAATAAGATACATAATATAATTTATATATATATATATATATATAATTTAAATACTATCGATAGTTATTTTTATATTTTGTTAACTCTTTAAAAAAATTTATAAGGATATTATTAGGTATAAAATGTAAATTGTCAATATTTATTATTTATTATTATTGTGAATCATTTTTTTTTTTTTTTACGATTCATTTATTCTAGACTCTTTGGTTTTTGTACTTAAGAACTCATTTGAATGAATATTTATGATGTGGTCTCATATTTGATTCTAAAATTAAGAAATAAAACTCTTTAAGAATAAATAATTTAGGACATATGGTGCAAAATTGAAACTCTAATTTGAAATTTTAATTTGAGTCTCTCTCAATTTCACATATTATTATATATATAGATGTCTTTGTAATATATCTGTGGGTGAGAGGGCCCAGCGCCATATACTGGGCCTGAGGCCTAGTCCAAATAAGACTCCCTGTCCGAAGAGATTAAAAGCACCAATGCTTTGCCATCATGGCGAGAGTGCAACCCATAGGGGACAAACGTTCCGTCCGAAGACAACGGGCTGAAGAGACCATATCCAACGGATCTGCCCAGAATCTGATCGAGGAGCTATGCTGAAGATCTCCCTGCAAGGGCTGAGCCTTGGGCGTGCTTAACTGCGTGGCTATCATGAAATATCTTACCAATAAAGCTGCCACCGCCACATTTAATGCACTGCAGCTACTTTTCTGGCCGCATTTATGTGGAGAAGACACCTGAACAGTGTACCCTCACCCATCACCACTCACTGCAGGTTAAAGCAGACGGCTGATGTGACTAGTACTCAAGTGGGCGCCTAGATGAAGGACAAGTGTGCGGTGAAGATGGGAAAGGGGAGTATATATAAGGGTAGCAGGCCTCACAGAGGAGAAGAAAAAAACATTTTGTACAAACTAAGCTTCTAAGTATTAAGCCTCTTCGGACCAAAGAGATTTCCTATCAAACATTGTTTTTCAATCTTTTTATTACTTTAGCCTGTATGAACTGTTGCTAAATCCAAATCCAGTCCAGTTGTTTAACCCATTCTCTACAAATTTATTGTTGGGCACTTGTTGGGCTCACAACACAAAGGATTGGTACAGGGCCCAACAAATTTGGACCCTACAATATCATTTTGATAAATTTTTAGAATGCATCGTTACATGTATTTATATTCCTTGTTTATGGAGAAATGTAATATATCATAATTTATTTCTTCTAGCCAACTAACAAGTACATGATTTTTTTTTAATAAAAAAAAAACTAATTGCACATTTTTCTTTGAATTTACTAAAATGATTATATATGTATAAATTGTTTATTGTGACAAATGTGACAACAACTTTGAAGGTTTCTAACAATGCAGTGTTAAGGTTTGTTGCTACATATGAGTTCAGGTTATAACTTGTAGGGTCCAAATTTGTTGGGCCAGGTACCAACTTTTGTATTGTGAGCCCAACAAATTCCCAACAATAAATTTGTAGAGAATGGGTTAAACAACTGGGCTGGTTATGGATTTAGCAACGGTTCATACGACCGGTCGGGTTAGAAGACATTCAAACTAGCATTTAACAAAAATCTCTTTGGTCCGAAGAGGCTTAACATTTAAAAATTTAGTGAATACAATTTTCTCTCCCCCTTCCTTGAGACCTATTTCCTTGATATATACCCCTTTTTTCCTCATCTTCACCGCACACTTGTCCTTCATCTAAGCGTCCACTTGAGTATTAGTCACATCAGAAGTTTGCTTTAACCTGCAGTGAGTGGTAGTGGTTGAGGTTGCACTGTTCAGGTGTCTTCTCCACATAAATGCGGTCAGGAAAGTTGCTGCAGTGCATTAAATGCGGTGATGACAGCTTTATTTGTAAGATATTTCATGACGTCTCCGCGCTAAGGAATGCCCAGAGCTAAATCCTTTCCGAGGAATCCTCCTTTTGATCACGTTCTTTGGAGGTCTGATGAGTGGAATCTCTTTGGACATGCCAGGTTGTCTTCGGACGCAATATTCGTCATTCCTTGGTTGCATTTTCACCAGGGGGCAAAGCGTTGACCCCTTTAATCTCTTCGGACGGGAAGTTATTTTCGAGTTGGGCCCCAGGCTCAACACATGGCGTTGGGCTTTCTCACCCACATAACTAATGACTACAACTCCATTTAATATCTTTTTATTGAATGTAAATTATAACAAATGCAACATTGGATTTCATTTTCTTCTTATACTTAATTTCTATGCTTGCAAAATTTTCAAAAGATCAAAAAGCAATAGTTATGTCATCAATTAATGTTTAAATTTTTAATTTTTGTAGTTTGAAATTATACATAAAAAATAAGTTTATTAACTGAATATTAAATAATATATGATTGAAACGAATTTTGACATACGTGTTAAGGACATAGAACATACAATTCATTAGTTAATTTTTTAAATATGTAACATTGTTAATTTTTTTAGTAGGAGTTGTACTACAACAAAGTTTGCAACTAAACCTTGTCTTAAGTTTATTCTTTTTTTTTAGAAAGAGTTTCAATCTATGACATCCTCTCCTGGTGAGAGCTTTTTATTATCAGACCAAGACATCAATTGGTTTTTGGTGTAGGCAAGAATTGAGCCTCAAATCTTTTATTCAACTATCAGAGACTTTACCAGTTGAGCTAACTGAAACCCAGTAAGTTTATTCATTTACAATGGGGTGATCCTTTTACAGGATTAGTAAAAAAATCAAACCTTGGAAATGCTTAAAGAAATTAGAAGAAGAGAAGTAGAGAGGAAGAGTCTGAATAATAAACTACAGGTCGAATGTATTAAGTTTATGTCTAAGAGCAATTTAGTGAGTAGACACATGTTTAGTCTTGATTAGTGTAGGTTGCTATTCTGTTATCCACGTCAAATAGCTGTTAGAGCATTTCCAACAGACTTTCCAAAATTTTGTACTGTTGGAAGAGTGATCAGTTTTTTTTACCTTTAACTATCTATTTTTTTAAATACATTTTCCAACAGGACTCTCTATCTTTTATCTATCCCATTTAAATATTATTTCTTCATTCTTTTTTTAATCTTTCTTTGTTTATTTTTTCAATCTTCCTTCATTTTATTTCTAATGGACTATATTTTTTCAAATACCTAACAACCATATTTTTAAAATATCCCATTGGTAATATTTTAAAATTTTTCCTAATGATATTCTTTTAACAAATCTTGTAAAGCACTTGTGGTAATGATATAGTGAGTTGTAGGTCATCTAATTTTAACTAGAAATTATTCTAAAAAGAATTAACTAAAAATGTTACATTCACATTATTTTTTTGCTCACTAATAATAGCCAATAACAACCTATCACTTAAAATTTATTATGAAAATATTGTAGTAAAGTTTCTTAATTTTAATTTCTTATTCTTTATTTTATTTTTCCCTTATTATTATTTTTTTTTCATCCATACAATTTCTTCCTTCTTTCTTTTTTCTCCTCCACACATGTACCCTCCTTTTTTTTTTTTTTTTTTTTGGTCCTTTCTCTTTTTTCTCTTACCACTTCGTCTAAACTAGAGCTCTCTCTTTCCTTCTTTCTCTCACTCACAAACAGAGATCGCCGGTGGATAACTTGTCCTCTCCACCACCACTCATCCTCCTCCCTACAGCAGCTCAGATGGGTCAGATTTGCTTTATTTTTGTTTTTGTTTTTTTTTTCATTTTTTGTTGTGATATGATTAGTTTTAAGATTGTGATTTGAGTTTTATTTTGATTGTGACTGAGTTTAGAGACGTTTGAGAGAAAAAAGATTTGGAATGGAATGGTTGAGTTGTAGCTGTTGTGGTTGTTGTTTAAAATTGAATATTTTAATGGGTGTGTTGAATTTTTTATTCCCATTAATTCTTTTGCTAATGAACAATAGGTCATCAGAATAAGAGAGTTACTGTTCATTAGCAAACAATTTTTTGCTAATGAATAGTGAATTAGAGAGATTGCTGGAGTAATTTTTGTGGGTTTATTCTCCAAATTTTGGGTTTAGAGAAATGCTTTTAGGAAGTTTGCTATGTTAGTTTCATTATTTCCTGCCAAGCTCTATTGCTATATATACTAAACAGATTATTGTAATTGTTTTTTGTAAGTTTAATGGAATTTCATTTTTATTCTCCCAAATCTTTTCTCTAATTTTGATATTTATCATGTTGAAGAGCAGAGTCAGTCACACATTCCAAAAAGGCAAACACCGTTGTTCTCGTAAGCTGATTTGAAAACTAGCTTCTACTTTTGTAGCCAACAATCATAACTGTTACTAAAACTGGTTTATTTGTACAATGTTTGGGCCCAGGAATTAGAAAATCAAGCGTAGAAGAGGTTGGAGCTCAACAAGGCCTGGCACAATCAGAATATATGGGTTTGTTCAGCATCTTTTGGATGGACTAAACTATCTTTCTAACTTGAAGTCATGGAAAATTGCTTGAAGCCCAAAAGATGATGTTCAATCGTTTGAAAATTGAAGTCATGACTCATCACAGATTACATGATTTTTTTTTTTCTCTCTCTCATCTTTCTAACTAGGGGTGTCCATGGGTCATGCCGAGTCGGGTTTGTGCCCAACCCAGACTCGACCCGACCTTCTTGGGTGGGGAAGATTTCAACCCTCAACCGACCCAAATGCTGTTTCAGATCAACTGGGTCGGGTCATATTGAATTTCGGGTTTTCCTAGGTCAGTTTCGAGTTTTCTGATTTCGCCAAATTTTAGCTGAAATCTGGCCGGATCTAACGAGATTTGGCCAATATTCCTTCGTATCTATGGAAATATGGCATAGATTTGGCCGAGATCTAAAGAGATTTGGCCAAGTTAGAGTTGAGCTTACCGAAGTTTGGCCGAGTTTGAGTAGATCTGGGCTAGATTCATCGGATTTAAGCTTATCGAAGTGAGGATTTGAGCGGATCTGAGTAAAGGAAGGCCAACGGTGGCCGGATTGGAGCTGAGAAGCCCAAACGTTGTCGAATTTCTGCCTTCTTTTTGAGGTTTTGTCAGGCGGATCGGATAGATCAGGTTTTTGAGGATGGAACCCACCACTCAACCCGTCAGAGGTGTCAGCCTGGCCGTGACGGGTCGGTTCCGGTTGGGTTGGTCGGTTCCGACGGGTCATTGGGTACTCTGGACAGCCCTATTTCTAACTTTTTCTTTTTTCCCGGTAGAGAGAAGCAAATAAAACCATACATCGTACCATAGCTAATAATCGTTACACGTATATTATATTATAAATTATCTTACATAACATTCTGTTAAAAATAATCCAGACAAGACCAAATAAAAATACATTGAAAATGTTCTAAAATGAAAAGGAAAAGAAACATATTATTGAAAATGGAACAAGGGAGGGAAAACAAGGAGAGACTAGAAAGGAAGAGACTCATGAGTCATAAGTAGCTGACCGCTAGACCACAATAACTTCAATAGCACCATCTAAAGCTCCACCATTTGAACTCGCCGGCTCTTGTGAATGTTGGTACCAGTCAAGAGCTTCAACCTCATGTAAGTTGTGCCACCTAGCAACAGTTGCCCTTATTATGATGTTAATCACCGGAACACTAGTAAGCACGTTTTGCAGCCAGAACAGAAAGCTCCCAAGCACATTTAAAAGCCAAGAATGACAAAATGAGATGATTGTAATGATTGGGTAGGCATACCAAAAGAGAGCTTGTGGGAACACAATAGAGGCCACTAATAAAATTGTAAGACAAGGGTCAAATTTTCCAAATCTTACAATTATGTGGCCCGTATCGAGTCTGAGGGGCACTTGTATGCAGGTTAAGGGAAAGATGAGCAAGAGAATAGCTAGAGTAAAACTCTTACTCCAAGAGGGAACACCAATTGTGTTGAAGGGTTCCCAATCTCAAGCACTTCCTACTTGAGATTTTAGGATGTTTATCGCAAAAAGAAGTGCGTGCCTTAGATCCATGTAGTACTTCTCAAACCCGTGCTAGCTTCCTTCCCTTGTGTTTCAAGACACTATATGGTAGTATCTTTTTTCTTTTGACAAAACGGTATTTATACTTGAGGAGCCGCGTGGTTGGGGAGGGGGGAGAATAATGGGGGCAACCTTTTGAAGTAAATTTCTCACGTATCTATGAGTAGTTAGAATTTGAGAAATTTACTTTTTTATTTATTTAATTTTTTTAGAGTTTCAAACGTCCGTTTTTTATGATAATAAATTTACTTCAAAAGAAAATTTGAAAAACTATTTTAAGGTCACTCTATGTCAGAATTTTTGTTAACCACGGACCCAGCTTTGTCAACTTTATAAGTTTTAAGTTTTATACAATTTCTCATATTTATCTAAATTTGTTATTAAATAGGACCTATAATATTTTAACTTTAATAAGCACCATACGGTGCCTTTTAACAATTGCCCGTCTTCAAATAATAGGGCCAGTGGGCCACCTTTTGAAGTAGATTTCTCAAATTTCTCTATCTACTTCAAAAGGTCCCCATTATTCTCCCCCAACTGGGGTCCCATTCTCCCAGATAAATTGTCCCCATCAGTAAGTAAGCCCGTGGTCATATGAAAATGCCCTATATGGTAGTATCTTTTTTCTTTTGACAAAACGATATTTATACTTGAGGAGCCGCGTGGTTGGGGAGGGGGGAGAATAATGGGGGCAACCTTTTGAAGTAAATTTCTCATGTATCTATGAGTAGTTAGAAATTTGAGAAATTTACTTTTTTATTTATTTAATTTTTTTAGAGTTTCAAACGTCCGTTTTTTATGATAATAAATTTACTTCAAAAGAAAATTTGAGAAACTATTTTAAGGTCACTCTATGTCAGA
Source organism: Quercus glauca (assembly GCA_023736055.1). Lineage (NCBI taxonomy): Eukaryota > Viridiplantae > Streptophyta > Magnoliopsida > Fagales > Fagaceae > Quercus > Quercus glauca. The sequence continues at coordinate 34,521,477 of CM043326.1, read as the reverse complement.
ATTTTTGTTAACTACAGACCCAGCTTTGTCAACTTTATAAGTTTTAAGCTTTATACAATTTCTCATATTTATCTAAATTTGTTATTAAATAGGACCTATAATATTTTAACTTTAATAAGCACCATACGGTGCCTTTTAACAATTGCCCGTCTTCAAATAATAGGGCCAGTGGGCCACCTTTTGAAGTAGATTTCTCAAATTTCTCTATCTACTTCAAAAGGTCCCCATTATTCTCCCCCAATTGGGGTCCCATTCTTCCAGATAAATTGTCCCCATCAGTAAGTAAGCCCGTGGTCATATGAAAATGCCCTAACAAGAAATTCTTATGGGCCTTAACCTCTGTCATGTGAAAATGGGCTTTGGTACTAGCCTGAGAGAAGTTAATGGGCCTAGGATCATGTGGCCCAAGTAGTTGGGGCTCCTCAAGCAGTACGCAAGGGAAAACTTCTACAACGGGAATATTTTCCTCGTTTTTCTGAACTCTACTTTCTCCCAAGTCCCAAACCCGGAGCCCTTTAGACCATGAGACCAATAGGGAGTGGCTTTTCTCCATGTTTAACGAGGGGGATCTCTCAACCTTACTCTATAAGCTGACCATGTTTAATACCAATGCCCAAACTCTATCTTTTGCAACCACACCAACACACCCTGGCCTCTCCATCCCCCACACCACACAGATCCTAAACCTGCAGGGCCAGGCCGTGGTTATGGTCCCTAAGTTAGGGGCCTAATATTATAAGGTTTCCAAATCTATATATATATATATATATATATATATGAAACTACTCAAATTATAATTTCAAATTAAAGTATCAATTTTGCATCATGTTTTCTAAATTATTTATTCTTAAAAGAGTTTTATTTTTTAATTTCAGAATCAAATGTGGGACCACATTATAAACATTCATCCAAGTGAGTTATTAAGTAGATTCTCAAAAAAAAAAAAAAAAAGTGAGTTAATAAGTATAAAAACCAAAGAGTCTAAAATAAATGAATCGTAAAAAAAAATTGCTTCACAATAATTTTTAAAAAAATGGACAATTTACATTTTATACATAATAATATCCTTACAAATTTTTTTAAGGAGTTCACAAAATATAAAAATGACTATTAATAGTATTTAAATTATATTTATATGAATTTTATTATACATCTTATTGTATATCTTTAAGTGTATCAATGCAAATGCATGAAATTACAAGCTAATTTTAATTAATAATTGGTTTTTGTTTATAGGCAAGTCTCACTCCACGAAAGCCTGCAAAATTATGATCAATAAAAATCCAAGTCAATTGAATTTATAAATTGTTTCACAATAAATGAAAAAAAGAAATGTGAGTGTACCAAATTATCATTGGTGATAGATCTATCATAATGACTTCATATTTCAATTTTTATAAGTCAATCTTTCACATGATCTACACATTAGATTTCACATGATCTACACATTAGATTGCAAACATTAGTTATCAAATCTCTCACATGACCACAAATTGAACAATACCTCTTTCACTTTCAACATCAAAATCAAAATTGAAATTATATTTCAACTTTCTTTTATCATTTATCACTTTACTCAAATGTGAATTAAAACTCGATCAAAAAATATTCTTTTTTCCATGTCAAATTTCACATATGAACCATGATATTTGATTCTCTATATAAAATTACACTTGGTTTGGTTAGTATTACTATCAATTCAATAAATTATGTATTGAATTCATCTTTTGTCTTGGCAAGTTGAGAATATTAGGTGATTATATTATTAAATTAAATGAAATTGTAATAGTGTTTCTGATAAATTAGATTATAATTTATATTGCAAATAGTGTTTGTTATATGTGAATATTTTTAATTAGAAATGTCTAATAGAAATATCGACTTGGATATGAAATAAAAAAATATAAAAAAGAGTGAAAAATATAAAAATTAAATGAAACTCACATAAGCTCCGTTGATAAATCTATCAATAAAAATATAAGATAATATTTATATGAAATCGCACAAATATATTAAAATTTAATATAAAAAAGTTACAAAATAATGAAATAATATAATGGAAAGATAAAAATGACAATAATCATAATGATGTTCAAATTGTAATACAACAATTCTTGGCTATGTAAAAGATTAAATTATTTTCCAAATGCATGTATCACTTATAAAAAAATTTCTGTCAATACTTGTTACAATTGTTTAAATACAAAAATAAAATTTTTCAAAATTAAAATTGAAAAAGTATGAATTCAAATAAATTATATCACAAAGAGATTAAGTAGATTAGTCATATTATCAATTGAAAAAGTAGATGTCAGTAAAACTTAAATATAAAAAATTAACTAGTAATTTTACATTTCGAAAGGCAAGAAGAATGAATTGTAAATAAAAATTTTATAATATAGAAAATTAATAAATATTATTTAAATAAAAAAAAATCCACACTTCAAGATTAAAATTGTTTTCTTATGCCTCAAATTGTTTTGAGTCAGATTTGCCGCCAACCTTTAAGTCATATCTAGCTCTACCATACTGACAGTTAACACTTCCCTCAGCCAACCCCCCCAGAGATTTCCTTTGTTCTTAGTGAAATTTCACTCTCTAGAGGTAACCTCATTCTCTACAACCAGGCATCAATTCAATGATCTATTGGCGTTTGAAGGACAATTAAAACCTCATGCAAGCATCAAGAACCGAGTTATGCTGTTATCAAAAAACAAAAAAATAGAGTTAAGCTACAATTCGTTTTCTCTCATACCAAGACTAACTGTGCTTGTCATGTAAATCATCAAAGACTTTACTAGTTGAGCTAACTGGAACTCACCAATTAGTTAGTTGTTCTTTCTCTCTCGTTCTTTCCCTCTTTTATGTATATAAATAGGGGGATTAATTGTAATTATTCATTAGTTCAGTTCAATGAAATTTCTCAGTTTTTGATATATATGTTTGTTCGCAATCAAGTGTTGGAAACAGTCACAAATCTGAACCAAGAAATTTGATGCAATGTATGCCAATTTCTGTCTTCACCATATGCGGAACAACCAAACACAACATCTTCATCAAGATAAAAACACTCCTTCTCCACCATCAATCTAAGAATCATTCAGTCAGAGATGGGCATTTGAGATTTTGCAGAGGCAGAACTTTAGTTAAGATGTCAGGCTGAAGAATACTAAATCACATGCTTTCTGTAGCCAGAGCAAGTCATCCGAGTAAAAAGTTCAGTGATCAACCTAGCCAAAAGAGGATCCTAAGGAAAGCCATACCAGCTTTTAAAATCTTTAAAAGACTCTTAATCCAATTGATGATCCTTCGAGAATCAAGACAATTTCAAGCTTTCTTAACAGAAATGCCCGGTAGGAATCTTCCAAGTGGTTTGTGAGACTGTTTATAGGATACATCTGAAACTCGATGCCTCCCAAAATTTCTTTAATAAATCCTATTTCAAGATTTGATGTTAAAAAATTCCCAGAATAGTTGCAGCCACATAAAATCCCAAAAAATCCAAGATTATTCCAGAGAAGGTACAATAATTCCAATTAATCATCACCTGTTAAAGGAACTTAAGTGAATTAGACCCAAAAAAGGGAAAAAAAATTGCTAATTCGAACACACAATCTGAAATTAAATCAAGTTAACTAAATAAGTACGAAAATGTTAGTACACCAACAGCCCTTCAGATACTTCAACAAATAATTCTTGTTAACTATTAAGAAGCATCATGTCATATAACCAGAGCTGCAGAGCACCCACTCAAATGCCAAATACTATCATACAATCAATTTGCAAACTCAGCCCAAAATTCAGACAAAAATAAGATATTGTTTAAAACCGCTTTAAAAACCATCAAAATTACAAACTTAAATTTTTAAAAGGCAAACTGAGAATTTAGACATAGAAACGGAAGGGGAAAAATATACATATATACAATGAAAAGGACCATTCTATTTGCAAATGATATAAATTTCACAACAAAATTAAGAATAAATTAATCAATTGAAAGAAACCACAATGACCACCCTGAAATTTTCTCTACCCTGGTTGTTAGTATTGCGTATAGCAGGAAAAACTGCCAAAAATAAATTTGATGAGTTTTCATTGAAAATAAAAACCATAAAATATACATTAAGAAAAGAAACGTTGGGAGTATAATTTAAACAATATTTATGACATGCTATCAGTAAGATCAAATTAATTGGCAACATGCAGCCATATATAAGATTGGTAGAAGCAAATGCAAGGAACCATATATTCCTCCCAAGGTGTATCAACTTTTTCATATTGTGATGTTATTGAGCAAAATCATTATGTCTCCTTTTCCATGCTTCACACAGTTTCAAGTGTTTTCCACAAAACATATAAAGCAACCCCATCTTGATCTGTGAAATCAAGCAATGCTTTTTTTCTTTTTTTTCTTCCTTGGATTTTTTATCAATCTGTGTGCGTCTGCTGGGAGGTTGTAATTTTATGTGTGGGAAGCTGAGGGTCCATTTAGTCAGAGATTTTTAGTAGCGTTTTTTGTATTTTTTAAAAATACGTATAAATAAAAAAATATGTAAAAAATATGTAATATTATTTTAACAGTGAAAATTATTGTTTAAATAACAAACGGCCATAAGTTGGTGGGACTATGGAAGATGAATAGATATGCATATGGGACTGAGGACTCGGTTTGATTCGGTGAGCGGTGAATAGTGCATTAATGCTAGTTAACATAGTGGCCAGTGGGTGGAACAAAAGTGGACCATCTTTTACGAATGGACCTGGGCATTTTATAAATAATAAAGTGGGCCATCTATTGGAAAATCGATAAAGTTTTCTTGGATCACTTTCCATCAAAAAATTTGTACTTTATAATTTTTTTTTTTGGATAACTATTCTTTTATAGTTGAATTATGTTAATTTATAATTGCATAAAAAAAAAAAGTGTTCCTGACCAGATATAAAAATTCCGACCATCAATATAATAAAAAAAAGAGACTAAATTACAATTGTACCCTCTAATTTAAATTTATAATCACTTTTTAAAAATTGTAGCTTCATTCTCAAAAACTTATATAAGTTTCTGATTCGAGGGAGAGCTATAAGAGAGAGAGAGATCTAAGAACCAAAAAAAAAAAAAAAGGCTAGTGTGAAATTGGTAAAAAATCATAACTGTGTTGTTTTGTGGGGGTTAATGTCCAAAAAATACAATATTGGATGGAAAGACTAAATAGAAAAAAAAAAAAATTAAAGTTGAAAGACTATAAATAAAATTTTTTTGGCGAAAACCACATTTTAGTCCCTATATTTTCACACGATTTCCACTTTGGTTCCTAACTTTTTTTTTCACTGCTTTTAGTCCATTTCCTGAAAAACGCATCTCGTTTTTGTTCCTACCATTACACTGCTTTTAACTAAATAAAAAAAATTAAAAATAGAATTAAAACTAGAAACTTAAAAAAAAAAAAAAAAAGGCTTAGAAACACAAACGCCCTAACCCTCTCTAACTCCCTCTCTAACCCTCTCTAACTCCCTCTCTAACCCTCTCACTCTCATCTCTTTCACCACATGCCAATCCCGCCGCTCAGCCCACCACATGCCAACCCCTTCTCTGTGTTTGTGTCTATATCTTTCTTCTTCTTTTTTTTCTTTTTTTTTCTCTGTCTCTTGGTGCGTATTTGTGTTTGTATCTTTCTTTGTTCAAGCTTTCAATCCCTCTCTCTCTCTTAATCTCTAACATTTTCTCTCTCTCTCTAAACCCGACTCTCTAATCTCTGGGTTTTTCTAGTTTTCCGTGGGGTGGTCGGTAATGGAGGTAGAGATCGGTAATCCATGGGTCTTGGATTATGGGTGTGGTTGGAGATGGAGATGGAGATGGCTAGCTTTGGTTGGAGAGGTTGGGTTTTTCTGGGTTTCAGTGAGGGTGGGCTGCGGCCATGGAGATCGGTGTGGCCGTGGAGAAGGAAACAGTGACGACAGCTGATCACGCTGCTGGCTGTGGGTCTTAAGTGGCACTTCTGAAGAGATGAAAGCCATGAAATGGGTGAGCCCAGACCGAGCTCATTAAAATCGAGTCACGAAAGCCATCATTATTGGCCTTGCAATTCAATGACTTGGTGTGACGTTTTAGATCTGGCCATTGATGAAGTGGATGACCAAAGCAGAGATTTTGAGGTCTGGGTTTGTTGATGACTGAAATAAGGAGCTGCTTATGGTTTTTGGGTTGTTCATCTCAGTGGGTTTGTTGCTTGATCTCTCTAAATGTTTATTTCTAGGTTGTAAATTTGCAGGTTTGATGTAATTTTTCTGGGTTTGTTGTTTGATATTGATTTATGGGTTCGATGTTCACTTCCTTTTTTGGATTTCATGTAAATTTCTGGGTTTTTTTGGGCTTGTTGTTTGATATTGATTTATGGGTTCGATGTTCACTTCATTTTTTGGATTTCATGTAAATTTCTGGGTTTGATGTTCATCTCAATTTATGGGTTTAAGCTGATAAGGTTAACCAAAAACAAAAGCAAAAAGAATTAAAACGATTATGAATTTTTATTTTTTAAGAAATGATTTTAGTTTACATTAGATTTTAGGTTATTTCTTTGAAATTTATGGGTTTGGTGTTGGTGTGGATGGTTGTGATCAGCTGGTTTCTTTAAAGTTTCTGGGTTTGTTGTTGGTCTGGAATGTGGATAGTTGTTTATAGGTTATTTCTGCATTTTTTGAGTGTTTGATTTACTGGGTTTCGGTGTTTTGAAGATCACTGAATTTTGTGTTTCCAAGTTGGAACTGATTTTGTGTTTCTAATTTGGATAAGTGGGTTTCCAACTTGGAGATTGGTGTTGATTTTGTGAACAAAGAGGATGTAGATCTGTTGATTTTGATTGGTGTGCATTGGGTTCAAATTTCTGGGTTCAAAATTATGGGTTCAATTTCTGGGTTAGATTTTTAGTTTCAATTTCAAATTGTAGATTTGTTGATGTTGATTATTATTTTATCTGAGTTTTGAATTTTAATGTGTTTGGTTGTAACGAAAATACAAGAAAGACAAAGAAAAGAAAATAAAACAAGGATTAAATTGCGAAGAACATGTAAAATCATGTTCTGGGAAAGAACACAAAGAACATGAACATGTTCTTCCGAAAAATCAACGAAAAGAAAAGAATGTGAATTTGGTTTGTTGTTTTCTCATTTTCTGTTTTTAATTTTATTTCTATTTTTAATTTTTTTTAATTTAGTTAAAATTAATAAATTAATTTTTTTTAATTTAAATGCTGATGTGGCATTTTTTAATACCAAATAACATTTATTATTATTATTTTAATGGCCACGTCAGCTTCCGTTTGCCACCTGTGAAATTTTCGTCTCTGATGTAACAGTAGGGACAAAAACGAGATGCGTTTTTTAGGATAGGGACTAAAAGCGGTGGAAAAAAAAGTTAGGGACCAAAGTGAAAATCACGTAAAATGTAGGGACCAAAATGTGGTTTTCACCAAAAAATTTTTAACTAAAAAAATCTAAGTTATGGGATTGATTTGAAAATTGGCAAAAGTTGAAAGGTATAATTTGTAATTTTGCCTGAAGATAAACAGGACTTTAAAGAGAGGATGAAGTTTGAACCCTTCGAACCTAAACCTGAAAAAGATGAAAATAAATAATAATAATAATAATAACAAAACCATCTGCCCAATCATTATGAAAACAGAAGTCTGAGAGTTTTGAAGATAAATAATAATAATCCTGTCCCCACTTGTTATAACAATTAAATTAGAAAAAAAAATTGAAGATATTGAAGGCTTGAAGCCCAACAACACCATTTATAATATAAACATGAATATAGAGCTTTTAAGATAACCTAAACAATAATTGTTGGTAAGTAAACACAAATGATCTCATATATTTGATCTCTTTCATAATATGTAAATTCCATGACTATAAGACACTCCTATGTTATGAGAGAAATGATGTATATACAATTATGCGTATACATCATATATAAGTTCTCTCTCTCTCTCTCTCTCTCTCTCTCTCTCTCAATTCTACCTAGTGATATTTGTTTCTGTAAGGACTCAATTTGTATTGGACCCAGAAAAGAAATGGGATTCGAGCCCAACAAGCCCAAACAATGAAATTTTTAGAGAGTGGGTATAAGAACTAGTTCCAGTATGTGGAAAAAGACATCGCTCTTGCGTAGCAAAAGGAACTTCAAAGTAAATAAAAGAAATCACCCCCTTTTTTCTTTATCCTCGGTTGGGTTTCTAGTGCCTATCTCTTTGGATCCTTTTTCTCTTTTTCTTTCTCCTTTCTCTTTTTCTTTCTCCCTCCTCTCTTTGTCTTCTGATTTCACGTTATATACTACCCTCTTTATCCTGCTCTCACCGTACACGTGTAGGTTCCATTCCGAGAACTTCTTTCTGTCCCATCCAGAACTTACTGGATCCTCCGCTTAGTGGCCATAAGGCTGCTTGGTTATTGTTCAGGTATCACCTCCACATTAATGCGGCCAGAGAGTTAGCTAGGAAGCATTTAATGTGGAGGTAGCAGCTTTCAGGAGATATTTTCCATCTTTCCCGGTTTCTCCTTCGTTCTATATTTACTTTCTCAGTTCATACACAACTTTGCGGAGTACCTTAATTGCTAAGATAGTTACATCCACCTCGGAGCATGGTATTCGAGGTGGATTTGATCCTCAGACGCGATTTGGGCAATAAACCTTATCCTCGGACATGTGAGGGTCCTCGGACTGGGCCGGTTGGGCCACAAGCCCACTCCCTATGTACTTTCCGTTCAAGCTATCAAGCATCTGGCCCCACAATAGCGCCTCAAAATCTCAATTTTTGTAATCTCGGAAAAAGGGAGATTTTGATACCACGTCCTTAACTCCTTCGTTGGACTTTTCTAAATTTCAGAACGCCTTTTCATCTGCCCAAGACACGTCCCTGACGTTTCGGCGACAGGGGCACGCCATTATTAAATGATGGTGGTTTCCCTGTCCTCCACGTTTCAGCAGGATGCGAATCAAACTGTGGAAGGCCTTTGACATTTATGAGCGGGATTTTTCCCGCTTACGATTTTTGCGCCCCTATAAAGAGCTTTTCAAATCAAATTTCTTTTTAGTTACAAAAAAAAATCTTACGATCTTAACGAGTATTCATTGAACCTGTCCCTTTTTCTTTCTTCTCAACGATCTCATAAATATCTGAAGTTTGTCCGACGAGCTCATTTTTCACACCTGTAAGTTTCTTTAACCCTCTTCAGTTTTCCATTATCTTCTTTGATTTTTCTTCACGATTCTTAAGAAATTGGTAGGTTTAAGTATTTAGTCGATTCCGAGGAGTAAATAGAGAAATTTAGAGCTAAGTATAGGATTCCCCCAACAGTGGGCATGAGGTACGCTTCCTTTGAAGAGTGGTACGATGAAAGGAAAACATGGGAAGTAGTCATCCCCATGATTGCTTTCATAGAGGTAGGGATGGCTATTCCGATGGGAAGTCTCACTAGCAATTACCTTAGGTTCTTTAGATTGTCCCCTACACAATGCGCGCCAGATATGTTCAGGGTGCTAGGGAGTATAGAAGCCCTTAACACGAGGCTGAACTTGGGCCTTACCCATCACGATGTGAACTGGGTATACAATCTCCAGCACTTAAAGGGTCAGGGGTATTACCTTAGGTCCAGGTTCCCCAAGATAAGGCTAATCCAGTGTCTCCCTACATCGAACAAGGGCGTGAAAGATGATTTCCTCATTTTTTCTGGCGCATGGCATGGCGGTTTACCCTGTTCGACTCAGGGGGGCGAACCAGGTGGGGTTCTTGGGCTGAATGCCTTTGCACCTTAATTTGTACTCCTTGACTTAAGTTAACTTTATTCCTGACGGAAATTTCTTTGCTGTTTTACTGATTTTGCAGATAAGCACGCCACCAAGCCTTAATTCAGACTAGTTAACAGGGAGAGTTTGGATAAAATTCTAAGATTCGAGATATACATGAATCCGTCCGGCGGTCAACTAAGGGCAGCGCACATCATCCTTCGGTACAAGCCAATTTCCACAGCCTTTCAAGCGCCCAAGTGTGTAATAAAGGCTAAAGATCCTCGACTGCACCGAATCAGCGTAGCCTTCGAAAGGTCCGGGTTCATAGTTCCTGAGAGTGTCCCAATCCCTGAAGTCACCTCCTTCCCTCAACCATTCCCTGTAGCTGCTATTTCCGTAGGGGCTTCCTCGTCACGCCCCGCTATTCAGGAAGTGGAGGAGGAAGAGGAAGAAGAGGAACAAGAAGAAAAAGTTGTAGAAGTCTCGGATTCTATGGACGGATTTGAGGTGTTCAACCAACCCCAATCTCCCAAGGCGGTTTCTGGCGACATGGGCATCCAAAGAAAGAGTCAAAGAAGTTTGTTGGATGTCATTGAAGGTAAATCTGGAAAAGAGGCACCAGGGAGGTCTACTCAGACCATTCTCCCTCCTCCCCCTTCTCCTAAACCTCCCCAATCTCAAGGGGCAGAACCTGTTGATCCTAAGAGGGGGAGAGAGCAAAAAGGTAAAGACGTGGTGGAGATTGGGAGACCTCGTCCAATCCAGGAAAGTGAGGATCAGCGGCCTCCAAAACAGCAAAAGACAACTCGTGGGACTTCAAGAATTGCTGCCAAGCAAACTATTCAGTCCTCGGAGCCCGAGGCCTGGCTCCCTGCTCCCATGCTCGGTGGTGAGCCATTGAGGGCAGACGCATCCATTAGAGACTACAATGGTGGGATTGGATGCCATGTCACCTCGGCTCTGGAAGAAACCCTCCTTCTTCCTCGGGACATGGCAGAGCTCAAAAACATGAAGAAAAATGAAATCTTCATGAACATGGAAAGGCATTTGGGCATGGTATAGTATCCTTACAGCTTTACTCGTTCCTTTTAGTTTATTTTATTTCTGACTCTTTTTTTTTATATATATATATAGGCTATTCAAACCACTTTCAAGTTGGAGGAGATGACCAATTCCTTCTATCTCCAGTTGGACGAGGAGAGGAAGAGAAGAAATGAAGCTGCTAAGACACTTACAGTCAGTGAGCAGAACCTAGTAGAGCTGAAGAAAAAGTTGGCCAACAAAGAATCCGCTCGAAAGAGTGCTGATTTAGCTTTGGCCGGTTTTCAAAAGCAAGCTGAGGATCAGAGGAAAAGCCTCCTTGATGCCAATGACCAACTGACAGCTTCTAAGGAACAAGTATCAACGCTGATAAAACAACTAGAAGAAGCTCAAAGGCTAAGGGGTCAGGCTGAAAAAGAGAGGGATGAGGCTGAAAAAGCAAGAGCCGAGACTGAGAAAGCGAGAGATGAGGTCGAACAGCGGGGATATGACGTCAGCGTAGCCGAAACCGAGGATAGATTCCAAATTGAGGTCCCAGTTGTGTGCCGAACTTATTGTGCGCAAACTTGGGAGGAAGCTCTCAATCGTGCTGGGATTGAGCCATCATCTGAGCTAAGAAGACTTGAGAATACTTACTTCCCCCCAGCCATACGAGCCCCAGGTCCTTCTTCCCAATAACAAGAGGTCTCCTCTACTGCTGTTGGCTCGGCTGAAGAAGCTCAGAATCAGAATCCTCTCCGAACCAAACAGCAGAAGCAGCCTGAAGTGTCCGAAATAGTAAAAGAGACCTCCTCAGTCAAGGCCGCAGAGGATCCTAAGGATGGAACAGCCTCTCAAAGTTTTGAAAAGGAGTTAGCTTCTACCATTTTGCCTACAGGGGAGGCTTCAAAGGAGAAGGAGAAGGATGTTCCTCCTCAAGAAACTGCCAAAGTTGCACCGCCCAAGCTACAAATAAAACTAAACAAATAGTTGATGTAATAATTTTCTTTTTTAATTTTAATTTAATCTTTCTTTTTTTTTTTTGTTAGGATGTTCTTGAGTGCCACGTATAGTTCCCTTTTCAGATTTATATAAGGCATTATGGTTTTATCTATAACTTGTATAGTTTCTTGCACGAACATTATTTTACTTTTACATTATCCCAAGCTGTAGAAGAGCAAAGTCTAACCCTATGAGATAAAATTTAACCTTATGCGTACCAATTGAGAATCAAAGCAAACTGGAGACAACATTTCGAACAATTAGTCCTTGGAGGTATTAAACATCCTAAAATGCTTTAAGTGATGCTCATGGAATTTGTCTTAATATATAAAGATAATCACACAGATCCCATTTAAGAAGCGCTACCTTTTACAGTGTGCATTAATTTTCACCGAGCTGTGGGCCAAGAATCTTACATGATTTAAGTTCTGCTTAATACTTCAATAAAAATGAGTGTATTAATTTCCACCAAGTTACGGTCTGAGGACCTTACATGACTTAGTTTCTGTTTAATACTTCAGTAAAAATAAGTGTATTAATTTCTACCAAGTTTTGGTCCAAGGACCTTACATGACTTAGTTTCTGTTTAATACTTCGGTAAAGATGACAGTGTATTAATTTCCACCAAGTTGTGATCCAAGGACTTGACATGACTTAGTTTCTGTTTAATATTTCAGTAAAAATGAGTGTATTAATTTTCACCAAGTTGTGGTCCGAGGACCTGACATGACTTAGTTTCTGTTTAATACTTCAGTAAAAATGAGTGTATTAATTTCCACCAAGTTGTGGTCCGATGACCTTACATGACTTAGTTTCTGTTTAATACTTCAGTAAAGATGACAGTGTATTAATTTTCACCAAGTTATGATCCGAGGACCTGACATGACTTAACTTCTGTTTAATACTTCAATAAAAATGAGTATAATAATTTCCACCAAGTTGTGGTCCGAGGACCTTACATGACTTAGTTTCTGTTTAATATTTCAGTAAAGATGATAGTGTATTAATTTCCACCAAGTTGTGATCCGAGGACTTGACATGACTTAACTTCTGTTTAATACTTCAGTAAAAATGAGTGTATTAATTTCCACCAAATTGTGGTCCGAGGACCTTACATGACTTAGTTTCTGTTTAATACTTCAGTAAAGATGACAGTGTATTAATTTTCACCAAGTTGCGATCCGAGGACCTAACATGACTTAGTTTCTGTTTAATACTTCAGTAAAAATGAGTGTATTAATTTCCACCAAGTTGTGGTCCGAGAACCTTACATGATTTAGTTTCTGTTTAATACTTCAGTAAAGATGACAGTGTATTAATTTCTACCAAGTTATGATCCGAGGACCTGACATGACTTAGTTTCTGTTTAATACTTCAGTAGACTTAAGGAACACAAGTAATAGAATTCAAATTAAGTTAAAAAAGAGACAAATTACAGAATTGTTCGTATTAATAGTAATACCTCTTTAAGTTGCTTACATTCCAAGGGTGGAGTACAGTTTTCTCGTCTAGATCTTCTAAGTAATAAGCATCTATTCCTGCTACAGATGTGATACGATATGGTCCTTCCCAATTGGGCCATAATTTTTCCCAAGTTGGGTTTTTGGTATTACCCAAGACTTTTCTTAACACTAGGTCCCCTGGAGCTAATGGCCTTAGCCTCACATTCACATCATAACCTTGCTTCAGCTTATGTTGGTAATAAGCCGACTGAACCATCGCTCTTTCTCGTCGTTCATCTATCAGGTCTAGACTCTTTCCCAAAAGCTCATCATTGCCATCTGAGGTGAAAGTACTGGTCCTTAACGTGGGGAAACCTGTTTCGAGGGGACTCACGGCCTCAGCCCCATACGTCATTGAAAATGGGGTTTCTCCCGTTGACCGTCGAGGCATTGTTTGATATGTCCACAGGACGTGCGGCAGCTCCTCCACCCATTTTTCCTTCGCATCGTCTAGCCTCTTCTTGAACCCACTCACAATGACCTTATTGACAGCCTCGACTTGCCCATTTCCCTGTGGATAAACTGGAGTGGAATATCTGTTCTTTATTCCCATGTCGGAACAATACTCCTTAAAAGCCTTGCTATCAAATTGAAGACCATTATCCGAGATAAGAGCCTGAGGAACCCCAAATCGCGTGATGATGTTCTTCCAAATAAACCTCTTGACATCCACATCCCTGATATTAGCCAGGGGCTCAGCTTCGACCCACTTCGTGAAATAGTCCGTGCCAACTAGCAGGTATTTCTTATTCCCAATTGCCTTAGGGAAAGGACTAACAATATCTAAGCCCCATTGCGTGAAAGGCCAAGGACTAGAAAGAGGGTTAAGGACTCCCCCAGGCTGATGGATATTTGGAGCAAATCTCTGACATTGATCACATTTTTTAACATATTCCTGCGCTTCCTTTTGCATGCCTTGCCATCAATACCCTTGGGTGATTGCTCGATGAGACAAAGACCTTCCTCCTGTGTGACTCCCACAAATCCCGTCGTGCAGCTCTTCTAGAAGTGCCTCTGATGCTTCAGGGTGCACACAAAGCAGATAAGGCCCAGAGAAAGAGCGTTTGTATAACTTCGTGTCCTCGGACAGCCAGAATCGAGGAGCTTTTCTTCTTATTTTGTCAGCTTCCAATTTGTCCTCGGGCAGTATATCCTTCTTAAGGTATGCCGTTATAGGATCCATCCAACTAGGCGCCGAGCTGATTTGGTTGACCTGAATAGAGTCCTCCGCTACTGAAGTGGGTGAGCTCAAATCTTCAACCACAATAATCCGAGGTAAGTTCTGCGCCGAGGAGGTAGCAAGGGTAGCCAGAGAGTCCGCATGTGTATTTCCACCTCTAGGGACGTGGGATAATTCAAAAGATTCAAAATCTGTTTGCATACGCCTAACTCGGCTCAAGTAACTTTGCATTCTGATGTCTCGAGCTTCCAGCTCTCCTCTGACCTAGCCCACGACCAGGCTTGAATCTGAGAACATCTCCACTATTTTTCCACCAAGCTTTTTGACCGTCGCCATTCCTACTAATAAAACTTTATACTCTGCCTCGTTGTTAGTGGCTGAGAATCCCAACCTTAAAGATTTCTCAACGATGGCCATTTCAGGAGATATTAGGACTAGCCCCACTCCTGACCCCCTTTGGTTTGCTTCTCCATCCACGTACACTTTCCAGGGAGAGGAACGTTGCGTGGAGATAAGACCAACTGATTTTTCATCCATGCCATGCGGGCTTGCTCCTATTTCCTCAGGGCCTTTAGCAAATTTAGCCACCAGGTCGGTGAAAACCTGACCTTTCACAGAAGTACGAGGCATATACTTTATATCGAAATCCCCAAGGATTGTGCCCCACTTAGCAACCCTGCCAGTGTAGTCTACACTCCGAAGTACAGCCCTAAGTGGATACTGAGTCAGAACGACCACCGTATGTGCCTGGAAGTAATGGGGGAGTTTCATTGTAGCATGCACCACTGCCAAGATGGCCTTCTCCAATGGTAAATAACGCACTTCAGCCTCATGAAGCAACTTGCTCACATAGTAGACTGATCGCTACACGGCATTGTCCACTCGTATCATAACAAAACTAATAGTATAAGTGGCTATCGCCAAGTAGGCAAAAAGAACCTCGTCCACCTCAGGGCTGGACATAATGGGCGCCCGAGATAGATATTCCTTTAGCTGCTAAAATGCTAGAGCGCACTTCTCTGTCCACTCGAACCCTTTCTATTTGTGTAGTAAAAGGAAAAAAGGTCTGCACCTATCCGCCGACCTGGATATAAATCTGTTCAGCGCAGCGGTCATCCCAGTCAACCTCTGGACTTCCTTGGGATTTCGAGGTGGTTGCAAGCTATTTATGGCCTTAATCTGGTCGGGGTTTACTTCAATTTCCCGGTGGGTCACCATGTAGCCCAAAAACTTCCCAGAGCAAACCCAAAAGGAGCACTTGGAGGCGTTCAGTCGTAAAGGCGTTCAGTCGTAATTTATGCTTCCTCAGAACCTCAAACATGCTGGTGAGGTCCGTCACATGCTCGGACACTACCCTGCTCTTTACTACCATATCATCAATATAAACCTCTATGTTGTTGCCCAACTGTAGCTCAAACATCTTCGTCATCATCCGTTGGTAAGTTGACCCCGCATTCTTCAAGCCAAAGGGCATTACCTTGTAGTGATAATTTCCATTGGAAGTGAGAAAAGCTGTCTTCTCTTGATCACCCAGTGCTAGTGGGATTTGGTGATAGCCCTGAAAGGTATCTAGAAAGCTCATCCGAGGATGTCCTACTGTTGCATTAACCAGCTGATCTATACGAGGCATGGGAAAAGGATCCTTCGGACAGGCTCTATTAAAATCTGTAAAATCAACACACATTCGCCATTTTCCATTTTTCTTCTTCACTACAACCATGTTCGCTAACCACTGAGGGTAAAACACCTCCTTGATAGCCCCTGCCTGCTTGAGCTTGTTCACCTCGTTTTTAATAGCCTCGGCATGTAACTTGGATGGACGCCGAGGTGGCTGTTGCTTCAGAATAACGGAGGGATTGACATTCAAATGATGACAGATGAAATCTGGATCAACCCTTGGGGCCTCATAGGCATTCCATGCAAATACATCTACGTTCCTTCTTAGAACCTCAACCAATTGCTCCTTCTCCAGCGAAGGCAATAACGCTCCAACCTGAAAGTACTTATTCGGATCATCACCAACAGTCACCCTCTCCAATTCCTCACACCCAGCTTCCTCGGCGGTTGTGCTGAAGAGGGTTCCTAGGTCCTTTGATTGCTATAATTCATCCTCGGCCTTGGCCGATGTACCTATCTCTGGCCTATGCTGAATAGCGCTACCATGCACTGCCTTGCCATGGCCTGATTTCCCAATATTTTCAACACTTGGCTACCTGACGGGTATTTCACCTTCTGGTGAAGAGTGGAAGAAACAGCCCCCAGGGTATGCAACCAGGGCCTCCCCAAAATCGTCGTATAGGGAGAGAAAACGTCTACCACAATGAAATCCACCTCCACCACATCTGAGCCTGTCTACACAGGTAATCTAATCATACCCAACGGAATGACCAATCTACCCTCGAAACTTACCAATGGGGAGCTATAGGCTATCAGGTCTTGGGGTGTCAAATTCAACCCTCTGTATAGGTCAGGATACATCACCTCGGCTTCGCTCCCTTCATCAATCATCACCCTTCTTACATCATACCCTCCAATCCTCAGCGTAACCACCAAAGCATCATCATGCGGCTGTATGGTTCCTCTCTCGTCCTCCTCGGAAAAGCCTAGCACCCGTGAGGTGCTCAGTTTCGCTTTCTTCGGCATTGAACTAGAGCTCCCATCCGAACAATGAGACACAGACAGTATTCTGGAGGGACAAGACCCTGTTCTCCCAAGGGCAGCAAATATAACATTTATTGTGCCTAGGGGGGCTCCTGAAAAGGCAGCTCCTCTCAACGCCGACTCTGTCTGGCTTCCTCGGACACTAGAATGGTGCAGAAGGTTGGTCAACCTCCCTTCTCGGACCAGCTCTTCCAAGTGGTCCCACAAGTTTCTGCAATCCTCAGTAATATGCTCATGGTCCCGATGGTACTGACAGTAGAGGTTTTGGTTACGTTTCGCAGGATCCCCTGCCATTCTATTGGGCAATCTGAAGAAAGGCTTGTCTTGTATCTTTTCTAGAACCCGCTGTACTAGTTCTCGGAACACAACATTAACCGCCTGGGAGCTAGCAGATCCTAACTGCCCTACAAAGTCTCTCTGAGGTCGGTTGTTGTTATACCGATCCGACCTGAAATCCCTCATCTCCTGAGGGATCACCTTGGATTTTCCTCTACCCCGTATCTGATCTTCCTCTATCCTTCTATACTTGTCAATTTTATCCATAAGCTGTCGCATATTGGTAACAGGTTTACCAGTTAGGGAACTCCTCAAATCATGATCGCTTGGAAGGCCCTCCTTGAAGGTATTAATAGCCATGCTGTCATTGGCTCCATCTACTTCGTTATACATTTCCCAATATCTGTCAGAGTAGGCTTTCAGAGTTTTCCCCTCTCGCATAGACATGGATAACAACGACCCTAAGGGCTGAACAACCCTCCTGCAAGTAATAAAGCGAGTGCCAAAAGCTTGGATGAGTCCTTTAAAGGAGTCAATAGTATTCGCTTCTAAACCGTTGAACCACCTCATTGTCACTGGACCCAGGATTGAGGGAAAAACCTTACACATCAGGGCCTCGTCCCTAGAGTGAATGGCCATTCTCTGACTGTAATGGCTAACATGCTCCACCGGGTCCGTCTGACCATTATAAATGGTGAACGTAGGTTGATGGAACCTCCGAGGAAGGCTTGCATCCTCAATGCGTTGCGTAAACGACGATTTGGAAACTTGACTTAGTGCTTTGATCAAAGCGTCGTTCCCTAAGCCCTGCCGAGGTGGACTCTTATACGTCCGCCGACGGTAATGCCCTTCATCATGCGAAAAAAGCTCACTGGGCGGAGTTCTAAACCGTCGTCTGTAGCTTGTGTCATTTGACTCATTAGAGGATTGTCTCGAGTCATGACTCGTACGCTTTCGTCGCTCGTAACGTAATTCCCTTCTTAACATATTAATCTCACGCTGCATATCCCCATCGTTCTTCGCATGGAAGATATGGCTTTTCCCCCGAGACTAACTCTTCTCCGTGTGGGTTGTTCGCACACTTCCCTCGCGATCCCCCCTTTGTTCATGGATTACCAACGGGCTACCATGCTGAGGCCCCCTGGACTCCGCCTGGTGTGGACTAGTATCCACCTGCTGTGGTGCTCCCTCTGCCATCAATTGTCGCATTTGTCTTTTCCTACGATCGGATCAAGCTCTTCCCACAGACGGCGCCAATTGTAAAGACGCAATTTGTATTGGACCCAGAAAAGAAATGGGATTCGAGCCCAACAAGCCCAAATAATGAAATTTTTAGAGAGTGGGTATAACAACTAGTTCCAGTATGTGGAAAAAGACATCGCTCTTGCGTAGCAAAAGGAACTTTAAAGTAAATAAAAGAAATCACCCCCTTTTTTCTTTATCCTCGACTGGGTTTCTAGTGCCTATCTCTTTGGATCCTTTTTCTCTTTTTCTTTCTCCTTTCTCTTTTTCTTTCTCCCTCCTCTCTTTGTCTTCTGATTTCACGTTATATACTACCCTCTTTATCCTGCTCTCACCGTACACGTGTAGGTTCCATTCTGAGAATTTCTTTTTGTCCCATCCAGAACTTCCTGGATCCTTCGCTTAGTGGCCATAAGGCTGCTTGGTTACTGTTCAGGTATCACCTCCACATTAATGCAACCGGAGAGTTAGATGGGAAGCATTTAATGTGGATGTAGCAGCTTTTAGGAGATATTTTCCGTCTTTCCCGGTTTCTCCTTCGTTCTATATTTACTTTCTCAGTTCATACACAACTTTGCGGAGTACCTTAATTGCTAAGATAGTTACATCCACCTCGGAGCATGGTATCCGAGGTGGATTTGATCCTCAGACGCGATTTGGGTAATAAACCTTATCCTCGGACATGTGAGGGTCCTCGAACTGGGCCGGTTGGGCCACAAGCCCACTCCCTATGTACTCTCCGTTTAAGCTATCAAGCAACTGGCCCCACAGTTTCTTTATTTTTTTCAATATTAATAAGGACAAAGTTTTTCTCCAAACTAATTTAAAGAGAAACTCAACAAACTTCTCTTATATCTATTTATTAGATATGAGTTTTAAAAATATAACTGTTTGATTGAATGTTCTTTATATTCTTGACATGCATGTCAAATTTTGTTCAAATCGAATGTAATTTACTATTCAATAAAAAAAATTAATTTTTATGCACAATTTTTTACCACAAAACTTGAAATTTAAACATGTCATTGATGACATAATATTGATTTTCTATCTTCTTGAAATTTTGTAAGTATAGATAATATAATAAGAACATGCAATCCAATTATTAGATTTTTCAAATTTCACATCTAATAAAAAGATATAGGAGAAGTTTGAAAGATTTCTCTCCAAACTAATTTGGAGCGAAACTTTTTGCATTGTTATAAACCAATTAAAGAAAGTTTTAATACCACTTTCATAGACCTTTAAAAAAATTAATTGTTTTTTTTCACTTTTCTATAAAATAAGTTTCTAATAATATTTTCTAAATAAATACCCTTAAAACACCCATTAAATGCCAAGGGTCTTTTAGCTAAATTGATACTTCCTCATGCACAAAATGCTTGGGAGTCTAGGCTAAAAAGTGTTCAAGTTGTAGGGTTAGCAACATATTATAATTATCTTATATAAAAATAAATAAATAAAAAACATTCGTTAAATTATCTCTAAATATTAAGATTTTAAGAATGCCACAGCCCTATATTGCTTAATAGGAATACAAATCATCTGTACCACTTTTTGTTTCTCTGATCACAACTTGTCATATATTGATTTTTTTTTTCTATTTAAAACTTCGATTATTTTATACAAAAAAGTAAAATCAATATATGACTAATTGTAATTGGTGAAACACAAAGTGGAACACATAAAATAGTATAGAAGATATGCATTCGTTAATGGCCATTTCAGATGGTTACAATTAGTCATTCCCAACGGGTTGGACTTGGAGTCATTATTATTGTGAATCATTGTTTTTTTTTTTTTTGGTTAACTTAATGCTTAAAATTTTAGCTCTTTTTGCTATTTGTCTTATTTATTTCACTCAATGGTCCACCACTTTTTTTTTTTTTTTTTTTTTTGGGTGAGGTCTATGTGTACAATGACACTGCCAGGCTTAATAAATATTATGAACTAGTTTCTCAAAAAAAAAAAATATATTATGAACTAACTGATTTTTTTTTTTTTTTTGGATTTTGGATTTTTTGGTTTCTTGTTTCTTTTTTCCCCCCTACTTAGCAACAATAATTAGTCTTTTGTGAAGAATATTGGATTTTTTAACGAACTGTTTGATTTTATTCATTGAAAGGGAAAATGTTGTAATATTTAGTACGGAATCAATCATAAATACTTCTGAGAACGTTGAATTCAATTTTGATGGCATATTGCAATGTATTAAGAAAGGGTTCTTTTGTGTAGTTTCATTTATAGACGTCTTGTTAAATATTAAATGGATACTAGTTCGGATTTTCTTGAAAAAATATTGTTCGTACTTTGGTTCCCCTCATTTGAAATTTTAGTTTTGTCTTTTGCTCATATAGGGGTGCATCCCAGACTTATAGGGTGCATCACTTTCATGTGAGCGTCACTTTCATGTGAGAGGAACGTATACAACAATTATACAAAATAATAAATTAGTGAACACACGAGTGAAATAAAAGGACAACAGGGTCTATTAGAGTGATCCACTCTTAAAATTCATTGAAAAATGAAAGATATATATACATGGACAACAGTAAGACAGAAATTAAGGAGGAGAGAAAGATAAGAAGTTTGTAGGATCCTTTAAACATAAACATAGCTACGGGCATGATAGGTAGATTTGGTCAGCTTGATCAATATATAGCTTCTAGAGCTCCATAATAATTTAAGGGTAATAGTTAGTGCACACACGTTATTGTACACAAAGTATACGCGCACGATTTTGCACTGACTCATGAGTGCAAAATCGTACATATCTATACTTTGTGTGCAATAGTGTGTGTGAATTAACCGCCACTCATAATTTAAACTAGTTCCGTCATTGGTTCTGCTTCGACTTCTGGTTGTGGTTCAACTTCAGGTTGTGGTGGTACCAAGTTTTGCAAACTAGTAACAGTTGCCCTGATTATGATGTTACAAACCGGAATTGTAGTGAGGACACCGTGCGACCACTTGAGGAAATTGAAAAGCCAAGGATACCAGATGAAGACACTAATGATAATGGGATAGAAATACCAAAAGAGAGCTTGTGGAAATAAGATGGAGCCAATAAATGCAACAGTGAATTGAGTGTTAAACTCTCCACACCGTAGGAGTATGTGTCTGGTAGCAGATTGAGTACTGATGGGGAGTTTGATGGAGGTGAAAGGAAGTACTAGGAAGAGAAGGGCGAGAAAGGAAGCCTTCATCCAAGTGGGTTGGTGAATTGTTTGGTATGGATCCCATTCCCAAGGCGTAGCTACATGAGATTTTAAGATGTTTATTGCAAGAAGAACGGTGTACCTAAGATCAATATGGCACATTTTCCTCACTTTTAGTGGTTTTTCTTATAGAATGTGAGGAAATAGACGGGCCGAATCACAATAACTATTTATAACAGGCTTCACACGATCTCATTTGTTGTTCACTTTTAGAAAAAAGAGCAAAACTTAGGTACAATACTTAGGTGCTATTCTTTAGATTTTTCTTTTAAGATTCTACCATGTAGCTTTTTTCTCATAGATGAAAGTGTATTTTTTAAGTTAAATAACTACATGATAGAATCTTAAGAGAGGAACCTAAGAAACAGTACCTAAGATACTGTACATAAGTTTTGTCCTTCACGAAAAGAGAATGGAGGAGAGTTTCCTACTTTGTTCCTTTATTTAACTAATAATAATTATAAATAAATATTAGGCATTTTTACTACACTAATCTAGAAATTGAAGTATCAACTTTTGAATGAAGTTTGTGATGAGATTGTCTTAGAACTCTATTCCATTAAGTGGCAGTTCCATGATTTCTTTTTAGGGATTCATTAAAAAACTTGAATTTTACATAATCGAATAAAAAGATAGCTTAAAAATATCGACATTGCAAAGAAAAAAAAAACATGAATTTATATAATTATCTTCTATGAAATTTCATATATTAAATTATTGTATGATAGTTTTATTATTAATGCTACCAACTACGTATCTTTCAACGCACACAACTAAGTAATCATTCATCCATTAATCTTTCATTCGATTACACAGTCCATATTTTATATATTTCATTGTTGAAAATTTTCTTTCCATTGTAGCAGTCACAATAGGAATTAATATTTTAATTTATTATTAATTAGTTTTATTTTTACTCTTTACCGTTCTTTTCTTTAACTATGTAACTCAACTTTGATAACCTATTGGTCTTTGAAATTTATTAAGAAGAATTTTTGTTTTGTCCATAGCATTACTCAATTAAAAATTTTTGTTGTGGCTTTTTCTTTTTGTTTTAAAAGACCAAAATAAAAGTTGGTGTTGGCTAGGTTTGTTGTTGGCCTTCCTTTAGGGTGTCTAAAATTTATTTTAGGGTGGACAAAACAAAAAGTATATAATTTTTTTCCCAAGCCAAGGGGTTCAAAAATGTTGCACCGCCACTAATTCCCTCTCCCATGTGTATGCTTGTTTCTAAAAAGAAGAAGAAAAAAAAAAGATAACTATCCCACACCACATTGCTTAAGAAAATATGTTGTATATAGTATAACTTATCATGTCCTTCCTTCAAAGTTATTATGACTTTTGAATGGAATTTATAACGTGTCTTTGTGTTATAACTTCATTCTCTCTTTCTTGTGTGTGCGACTTTGGGTATTTTGGTTTTTCAATTTTTTATTTTTTTAACTCGATATTGAAAATTGGAGAGAAAACTTTTGAATCTTGGACGTCATGAACATAGCATGAGATTCCAACAAGTTGAGTTTTTGTAATTTTATTGGTGATGACCACTTGCAGAATCATCACCAGCAAATGAGGGATCAGTTCAATAAAGACAAAGTTACACTACTTGCAAGTACACTTCCACTAGGGCTAAGTACACTTCCACTTTTTAAGCGTTGATTAGTCCTGCTTTTGGTCTAAGCATGCTCTATTTTCACTTGAAAATGGGTTTTCATTCATTTGCTCTCTTATTTTATTTCTTTATTTTTAACTTGGTAGCACCTACACTCTTCTATTTTATCATTCTCTTACTCTTGAGTGAGAACTGAGAAGGTTGATAACGCATATATATATATATATATATATATATATGTGCATGATATTCGCGTGTACCTAATTCGTACGGAACTTCATTGCCTCAATATTGTTCATGAGCCAATGGGAAATCAACTAGCTCGCAGGTTTTTTGTTCACTAAGGATAATTTATATATCATGGTTGATGAGTCGACTCCGTCAACTTGCATGTCATGACCTAATTTATGGTCTGTTTGGATTGAGAGAGAGGGAGGGGAAGTAGAGTAGAGTAGAGTAAATTTAGAACAAAATTAGCTTATTTTTAACCAACTCTACTCTAATTCTCTCCACTCTCCCTCCTTCTCTCCTCCATCCAAACAGGCCATTAGTTAAGCAAAACCAACTATACACACATACTCTGGTTTCGGGAAGAACATTATCAAACAACAAACCCTTTTATTTCCAAAAAAACAATTCCTCAAATTAACATTTGTACGTTGAGTTGGCTATTAGACCTATGGCTTAAAACTTAAACTTTCAACCAAACATACTATATTGAAGTTGGGTTAACTACCCATTTTTAATCCAGCAAAAAAAAAAAAAAGAAAAAAAAAGGAGGAAGTTGGGTTAGCTACCCGTTTCTCTGGGGAGCACTACTCTTTTTTTTTTTTTTTTTGGAGAATCATAAGGCTTAGGTTGTGTTTGTTTTGGGTGTAAATGATTTCCGAAAACTATTTTACACCTAGCTGTTTTTGGTGCACATGTAAAATAAAGTTTTCCGGAAAATCTTAAACTTTGACTGTAAAATAAGCCCTTTGACCCGAAAAATTATTTACACTTCTCTTTTACCTTCAAATGATTTTCGGACTCAAGACACCCGAAGAGAGAGAGAGAGAGAGAGAGAAAGAGCAAGAAGAGAGAGTACAGAGAGTGATCTAGAAACACAAACAAGCACACTCCACCTGAAGCACATCCTCACCAGACACACACCTAGAGAAAGAAGACCTATCCCTCAAGCCGAGCAAGGAGAGGGTACTCTGTCAATCCATCCCTTGTTCTTAGGGTAGCCACCGGAAAATAGATCGGACCACCGTGAGTCCATGATCCAGTGAACGACCCACCATTGAGCCAATCGGACTACCATGAGCAACCCACCCCTAAGCTGATTTGTCCATCGTGTGAGCGACCCACTCCTAGATCAAACCACCCAGTGAGTGACCCACTCCTAGATCGAGCTGCCACCTTTAGATCGACCCACTGTGTCCATGTCGCCACTATCGTCGCCACCACCAAGTCACCCACGAACCGATCTCTCTCTCTATCACTTAATCTCTCTCTCTCTCTCTCTCTCTCTCTCTCTCTCTCTCTCTCATGATTGGTCTTGTGATTTTGATTTTTTTTTTTTTGTTTTGATTTTTGTTTCTTTGATTGTTTATATATTTTGATTCTCTGTAATAATATTTGTTTGAATCCTAAGAAAATGTGAGAAATATGATAAAAATGGGTTTTCTAGAGCATTTTCAGGAACACAACTAAATGCTAGAAAATATTTTCCAAAGTATTTTTTGGAATCCAACCAAACACCTGAAAATATTTTCATTTTCGAAAAATATTTTTACCTGAAAATATTTTACACTCATAAAACATTTTACGTTAAACCAAACGCAGTCTAGGCTATTGAAGTTGCATTTTTTTTTTTTTTTTTTTTTTTGAGTTAAAAATAAGTTAACACTCATACAGGCATATGGGGAATGAGAAAATGATTCAAACTCAAAGGCACCCACAACACATCTCAACTTGCATATTGGGAATCAAAGTTTAATTATTCTTTCCTCATTTATGTATCTCCCCGCCTACCATATATTTTCCCAACTCCCAACTATATATATATATATATATATATATATCACCTTCCCAACTTCCTTGTCCTCGTTTATGTATGTCCAAATTTCTCTACATATCTTGCCTAAGAAGGTTCATTTGTAACATAAAGAAAATTTAGAGAAATATATAGATGTAGCCTCTAAAGTTTTACACCATGTACATAGGCTAACAAGCCGAACCACATAATTTTTTCTCTTTTCTCTTCTGCTTCCACTCTACCATTTTCTTACATCTACTTTATTTCTTGACAATTTTCTTTATTGTAATTTTTTGTTTCATCTTTTTATTTAATATGGTATCAGAGTGAAATAATCTTTCGCCTCTTGCAAAATATTCATTCCTTTTGTTCTTCTCTTTTTTGGAATTTTACTGGGCTTTTCCAACATATCACACAATACTCCATGGCCTAACATAAATTCCCTGTCAACCACCAAACCAAGGCCTTCACATCGACACCCACAGTTCTGCTCATCAAAAGCCAGCGTTATGACTCAACTGTTATCTCTCATGCACACAACCACTGTTGCTTTGTCGCTGCTGTCACTCCAAAACATATGCTTCTGAAATTACTTCAACTTAATTTCCTGTTAGGCGCTTCAATATGTTCAAAAGCCAATATTAATCAAAACAAAAACTATGAAAGTAAAGCGAAGGCGCACAAATAGAATACTAAAGGTCTCTTGGCCACTAATCACATCGCAGGGCTAATTGCATGAGGGTTGCACTTCATAACTAAGGAAAAGTACATGGCTCGTACGACGATCATTACGTACGCATCGTATGGAGAAATGTTCTACAAATTTTATTACATAATCTGTGTAGACTGATGTGAACCTCCGTGTTTAATTGTTTATGCTACATTCTCAAAAAAAAAAAAAAAAAAAATGTTTATGCTATATATCACTGTCTACTTATTTTCCATTTTCGCCTTAGCCTTTGTAAACATTAATTAACTACAACGCATGGAATGAAACGCCAAATGCCTAGTGTTGGATGACATTAGCATATTAAATATTCGGCCTTAGGGGGAATACTCCTGATAAGTTATTTTATTTTGATTGAAATTGCCTTTATAGAATAGTAGGTGGTGGAGAATCCTTCTCTTGGGGTCGAAGACCTAAGTTGCCCCGATATGGACATAAGTACAGATACGGGTACGGCAATTTTTTAAAAATAAAGACACGACATGGCATTGGTATGGCAATTAAATAATTAATTAAATTTTATATTTAGGCATATTTTTTTTTAATATATTTAAACATAAATTTAAATTATGTAAGAACTACAAATAAGTAAATTAATACCCAAAGTAGTACAATAATACACATAAAATATTTAAAGTACAAACCAAAAGTTTAATGATAATGATTTGTCCATATGTAATTATTTCTTGCTCAAATATCAACCCATTAATAAAATAATAATGATAAAGCTAATAACCTGATGTACTATATTGTAATAATGATAAAAAGATAAAAAGATGATGTTGATTTTAAAAAAAAAAAAACACATAAAATATGCTTATCAAATGTGAGTGGCAGCCAGCTTGAAAGTCTAAATATATTTGAAATTTGAAATTTGTTTCACACTTTAATGAGTTCATGTGGGGTGTTAGAACTCACACAAAACAATTAAACAAGAGCCACACACACACACACAACTAAAACAAAAGGAGCAAGATGAGAGGTTTAGTCAAAACTGATGAAGAAGAAGAAACATAAGCGACTGGACAAAACAGAAGGAGGAAGTCTAGGGGAAATGGCCGATGACATGGGAAACTAGGGGAAATGGCCGATGACATGGGAAAACAACCAGCAATGACGGCGACAGAGCTTTCTGTTGCTAAACAAGTGATGACAGATAAAATCATTTCGGCCGGTTTCGGCCCGAATCGAAAAAAAAAGAGGTGAATATGCGCATCGACAATGAGTCGCCGCGTCACTGTGTGTCAGGTGCGGGTGCAGCGACCCTAGAGCCACACCCGTGCTTGTCTGAGCTGCGTCGGAGAAGCCAAAAAAAAAAAAAAAAAGACATTGTTCAGAAACTAGAGTCTCGCGAGTCTTACCAGTATCGGTGTTCGACACGTGTCGAACACCAGTACTTTGCCAAAAATGGCGTGTCGGTGCAACCTAGTCGAAGACTCGAAAGCAAATCTTCTTGTTGGCTTCTAATATTAATAAAAGCAGCCAAAATCAAGAAAAAAAAAATCCGAAATTAGTGCACACTTTTAGACAAAATATATACTCACTAGGAATGCAAAAGTGTGAGTGAGATTTATAGTTCAAAAACCACTTTCTTCTTCCTCTTTTGGTCATGAGTCAACATGAATGGGGAAAAATCATGGTTTTAAAAACCGAATCAGACATCAAACCGTTTTTTTTGAAAATTTTCGGTTCAACCCCGGTTTTTGACCAGTTTTTCAGTTTTTAACCGGATCAGACTAGCTCTCGGTTCCCGGTTCAACTGGTCGGATTGGTCGATCCGGTCCGGTTTTTAAAACAGTGGGAAAAATCAAGGTTCGTAATGAATGACAAATGCAGGCTTTCTTTCTTATTGCTTGCTTTTTGTGGTGCGAGTTTCAACTGCTTACCAGAAAAAATATGAGGTTTTAAAATGCAGACAGTAAATTATGTAAGGTAGGGTTTCCGTGAATCCTCATCAACCATGTTAGGGTTGAACTCTTTGAATCCATTTGACATTGCTGTTAATTGGAAGCAGAGTTTTAGTTGTAGAGCTTTAATTAACTTTACAACATTTTTGATAAAGAGTTTTAATTGAGAAGAGTTTATTATTGCTTAAATTTTTTGACAAACTAAAAATCTCCAAAATACTTTATCTATAGATCATGTTTGGTAACCAAAGCTTTTTCTTTTAATTAATTAGTAACCAAAGCATTTTGATATGAGAAATGACAGAAGATACCATAATAAAGAACAAGTCTAGTGGCACAACTTGTGCCACAAGTCGCCTATGTAGTGAGTTGTGGTTGGTGGAGGGGTGTCAAACTATAATAAAAGTGCAATGTATTTTATTTTTATTATTCCTCCTAAGCCACAAACTCATCATAGTTTAGATTCTCATAGGGTTTGTAAAATTCAAAACCAGCTAGAATATGCTTATTTTATTATTATTATTATTGATATATATATATATATATATATACTTTTTTTGTGTCTTGCTTTTGCTAGTTATTATCAATCTATTATTTTCTATTTTTGCAATTAATAATAGTATTGGAAGATCTTGCACTATATGATGCCATCTAATTGTGAGAGACCACATGCATGGGGTTAGTTTTTGTTTTGACTAAACTAAGCCCATGTAAATAGGTGAGAGATTGTGTTAAATTGTTAATTGTCTCTCAAAATAGAGATTCGACTAATGATATTTACCTCCCAAAATTGAGGATTATACATTTGAGGTTTCCACTTATTTTAATGCTTGGAAAAATAAGAAAAACATATAAGAAAATAATTTCACAATAAAAAAAAATGAAAATTACAATGGACATTACCTTGTTTATGAACCATTAATCTAAGATTGGGGGTTAAGTTACGAGATGAGAATGTATTAAGCAACCACCTTGCTCAAAAAATCAGTCTTCTAAGATATGGTGGACACCATCATGTCATATCATCCAATCATCCAACATGTCATAAAATTTAAAAAAAAAAAAAAAACAGAAAATTGCATGTAATTCACACAAAGCAAGATCTAGCATATAGGGGTTTGAAGAAATTTTTTTTGAACATATGAAGTATGAACAGCTAGCGTATGAACATTTTGAATTTAAACTAAAATCTAGCATGCTTTGATCCTAAATCATTCCATATTTTTTGAAAAAAAAAAACATGTTTTTGATAAAATGGAAGTAAGTGCAAACAACCAAAGGTTCAATAAATCCTACCTTCAAGCACAAGGTTTGATGATTGGTTTAGGGTTGGAAGGATGATCCTAACACTAAGCTTTGTATTTAGGGTGAGTTGGGCAGAGTTTTAATAGATTTCTGGGGCTCTAGATATTAAAGGATTTAGCAATAGGGAGCCGGTTGAAAGGCTCACCAGCTGCTAAATGGAAAAGTAGAAAAAACTTAATTTATTCTACTCTCCTGTGATAAAATAAGTAGGAAAAATAAATTATTGTTAAAGTAGATCAAGCAGGAAAAGTAAGGTGAAAACTACATCAACCAGTGAAAGTAAACTACAACTATCGAATTAAAACTACATCAAAAACAATTAAACTCCACCAATTATCGAATTATCAAAACCAAAAAAGTCTTACTCTCTTTTTTTTAGCTAAACTACATGGCTACAAACAGCAAGAAAAATAAATTCATATTTGAGACTTTCATCAAATTATAAATGTAATTTAAGATTTTTATGTGTTTTTTTTTTTTTTATAAACAGATATTTATGTGTGTGTACAACCCAATCAACATATCATATATAGATCTAGATTAAGTTAAGACTAAAAAAGAAGAGGGGGTGGGGGGTGGAAGGGGGGAAGACTAGTACAATCTCATACAAAAGAAAATTTGACATCAATTCCAATTCTACATCCTTGTCATTGTAGCACATGAAAAGGTTTTTTTTTTTTTTTTTTTTTTTTACAAGATACAAGATAAAAATTATATTCTAGCTTAATTTGCCTAATTTGAATGTATATGTGTGTGAAGCTCCTTTCTGGAGACTTAAATCCCGGCACTTGCCCCTCACACCCTATAAGCACTTATACTTGTGGAGTGACCATCGCACCAAGAGTGTGCAGTGATAACACCTAAATAGTTAATATCAACTATGGAGCAGAAAATTGGGTGCAAAAATGTCATATATGTTATTGATCAATGAAACCTATAAATACATTAATTGACAAAATATTTTAAAACATAAAACTTACTAATTTTGTATGCCTTTAATACACACACACACACACATATATATATATGCATGTGTGCGTGTACTAAATGCATTTATTGAACAAATTTGGCGTACATGATAAACATTAAAAAATAAATAAATAAAAAGAAGAAAGAAGGCATGTGATATAAATCCCGGCACTTGCCCCTCACACTTATAAGCACTTATACTTGTGGAGTGACCATTGCACCAAGAGTGTGCAGTGGTAACACCTAAATAGTTAATATCAACTATGGAGCAGAAAATTGGGTGCAAAAATGTCATATATGTTATTGATCAATGAAACCTATAAATACATTAATTGACAAAATATTTTAAAACATAAAACTTACTAATTTTGTATGCCTTTAACACACACACACACACACACATATATATATGCATGTGGGCGTGTACTAAATGCATTTATTGAACAAATTTGGCGTACATGATAAACATTAAAAAATAAATAAATAAAAAGAAGAAAGAAGGCATGTGATATAACATTAGGGTTGACAAAATATTAAGGAAAATTTTGCAAATACCACCCTAAGATTTTTAACGTGGTAATTTAGTCCTTAAATTTTTTTATTTAAACAATTAACTCCTCTACTTTGTATTTCTAACAAATCAAGCCTTATATATGTTAGCATTTTCCATCAAAGCCTAATAAATCTAATTATGTGGTGTTATAGATGACGTGATAAAAACTATATGCACATCATGTGATTGAATCCATTCATCTTTGACCAAAAAAAAAAAAAAAAAAAACTTAGAGCATTCATAGCAGCTGTGGCATAATTTATGTCATTTTGTCACAACAAAGACCTACTTTATTATTTTACCACATCATTTTACAACATCTCATTTATCAGATGTTTTATCATTCAATTCTATACATTAAAATAATATTTACTACACATTAAAATAATATATTATCCCCTCCCCCATTATCATCAACAGCACCGACAGCCACCACCGGCCATCACCCCCACAGCCCACCACCACTGCCATTGTCGCCGCCCATAGCCCACAGCCCACCACCACCCAGATCAACTGAACCACCACCTGCCACCTACAATTTAAAAAACAAACACAAAACCCATACCACCCGCCGCCACCACCCACAGCTCACCCATCATATCAGAACCCACCATCACCACCACTACAACCCACCTCTGCTGCAAACCAACCACCACAATTACTCACCAATATTAGATTAACCCAAATTGCAGCAAAAAAAAAAAAAAACCCACAACCAGAGAGAGGCAGAGTGAAAGGCAGACAGAGAAGAGAGGAAGAGGGTGAGATCGATGGCGGCCTCGGGGTGAGATCGGCGAGATCAAGCGTGCTGAGCAATATTGACGATGGCTGGGCAAGATCGGCAGTGGCGGCTTCAGAGGGTGTGAGAGATCGGAGCGTGTTTCCAAGAAGTTGTTCTCCAAGCCCTCGCTGCAGAGCGCGCTGTCGTCGTCGGAGCTACACCATCGTCGCTGCCGATGAACATCCCGGACTGGTCGAAGAGAGAGGGAACTGGTATAGGGAGAAGAGAGAGGGAACCGGTGAGAGAGAAGAGAAAAGAAAAAAATGATGAGAGAGGAGAGAGAAAAGAGAATAAAATACTATAAAAAATTTTACAACATCTGTCCGTACTATCTCATATTTGAGACGGTATTGTAGCTGTGTTGTATAATTTTTGGGATTTGGAACATCTGATAAAGCTTCATTTTTGTGTTTGGTGTGGCAAATATGCCAAATATTTGGCACTTGGCAGATTTGCCACATCTGATGCGGATGCTCCAATGGGTTTGATGTGTCATAAGCGCTGTTGAGGAGCTTAGTTATTCAAATTGACAGTTCATACTCACATCAAAATCCAATTAATGTTGAATGAAAACAATATCGTTTTACCCACTATCTCTTCAGTCTTCATCTATATTGTCAATACTATCCTTTTCTCTCTACTGTACATGTTCCACCCTCTTTTTTTTTTGCTGAATACATGTTCCACCCTCTCAGAGTAGTATCCCTCTATTATTATTACAGAGAGAAAAAGACAAATCGTCCATGATAAAATAGTGATGTTTGGATGCCATAGGTACCAATCAAAATTTCCTCCCATAAGTCAAATTGCTTCGTTTGTCATGCTTTATAAAGTTTAGGGTTTAAATTGACAAGTTTAAAAATTAGAATTTAATTTATCACAGATTTACATGGGACAAACTATGAGCCTAATTTTTGTCAAGTTAAATTGGGTGTAATATTAAAAAAAAAAAAAAAAGTGTAACATTAACTTTTTCTATACTTCCAAAAATAACCATCTTATCTTATTGAAAATGAACTATTGATAAGACAAATTAAGACACAAAAGGTAAATACTACGGTACACCTTTAATGTGATGGTCACTTCACTCACTCCACAAGTACAAGTACAAGTTTTTATAAGTGAGAAGGGTAAAGGTTGAGGTTCAAGTTTTTAGAAGAAAATTTCACATACAGAGTTAAATTAGACTAGAGTAGAATTTTATTTCAGTTCAAAAAATAAATTACAAAGGTAATTAAGAAATTTTTAATTCAGATTCAAATTCAAACCCCATAAACTTAGAGCACACATTTTAAAATCAATGGGAATATTAAAAATTCTCCGCAAAAATCAAAACGATTAGATATATATATATATATATATACACACTCAAATTCTCCACAGTCCAAAATTCTCACCGTAACGGATGATCTATGAAAAGAAAAACTTATTTACAATCTCTTAAATTATTTTATATATATATATATATATACACACACACACAATACATTAAGTAGAACATATTAAGTTTCTCAGATAAATATAAATACAAGGATTATCAATTTTTGAAAAATCGAACACCAAAAATGATTATCAATTTCCAAAAAGTCATAAACCAAAAATACAATCAATCCCAAACTGAAAGAATACAACTTTGGAATTTTCAAATTAAATCGATTTGGTTAGTTGGTCGAGTTGTCAACTGAAAAGGATAAACTTTTTGTTTGAATTTTTTTTTTTTCCCAGTTTTATTTTTGGACTGGTTAATGCAACCCTTTTGTCATGATGAAATTTGTCACAGATCATAAAAAATAAATAAATAAATAATAAGAGAGCATTCAACCTGTAATCTTATTTTCCCCCAAAGAATCTGCTGGCCTTAAACCACCATTTCTACAGATTAACTTCTTTTTCTTTTTCTTTTTCTTTTTCTTTTTTTTTTTAAGTAGCTATTTGCAAAAAGCCCAAATAGGCAACAATTCATGGTGAATTGGGAAGCACACCACTACAATATAAATATATACAATCTCACAATTAACATTTCAATTCAACACTATTTAAAAGAAAATTGGCTACAATTTTCCAATTATAATGTTGTTTTACAATTGCCTGAGTCCGGCTAAATTTATATGCAAATCTACCTACACTTCATAAGCCGATGTAAATAACACTTGTATTACATCAACCTACTCTTCCAGGAAAAAAAGAGGGAGCGGGGAGACAAAAACAAAAGTTACAAAACAGTACCTTTCTTTTTCCTCCCAAAAGATTATACTAAAAATTCCACCCAAATATCATCCACACTAATTGGATAATGTTCCTAAGCTATTTCCTTTTTATGTTGCAATCTCATCAACCTCAGAGTTAAACACAAAACTTGGAAATGTCGTCGTTATGTCCCTGCATTCATTTCATAATTTGTGAATAATAGAATGTCAGAACTTGGTGACTGATTTTTGTTATAAACAGGAGATAAATCATGTCATATATATACATGACAAATAATTTTCCTCATACCTCAAATAGGGGAGGGTCATGATCTTTAATAATGATGGATTCTTGACCACGAAATTATCCCACTCCGACTTGTCTATCTTCCCATCTTTGTCCACATCAGCATCTAAGAAAGTCTGAACACACATGAAGAGCTCAATGGTAAACCATTTGTTCGTAAAATTGAAAGCGATTAAGTTTCATACCATTAAGATCCTACCAGCAAATCACAAAGCATAACCTTTCACATTTTCATTTCAAAGAAAAGAGAAAATGAAGTAGAAGCAGGGGAAAATACACAGCAAGACTGCCAAGACATATATCCTGCCCTATATATGTTCCCCTTCAATGGACCAAACATTCACCCCGACTAAAATAGTATCAACAGACAGAAATTAACTAAATTGTTAAACCTAGCTATTAAAAATATTTAGGCTTCAACACACTCTAGAGTGGGCTGATAATCTTTCCCGATGTAATTGTTTTTACTTCTTATTCTGGGATGTATGCAACAACTCACCTTATCAAGTATCATCTCAATGGTCTCGTCAGCCAATTTCATTTCAGATTCACATAGAAGTGCGATTAACATTTGCTTGACCTGCAAAAATCACATAAAATGAAGATGCCTACAAGGATGTTTCAATAAAAGAATATGAAATCAAAAAAACAAATTTTGGAAGTTTGGCCGCAACCTCTTTTCCAATTAGATATGTATTTGTACACCAGAAATAAGAAAATCAATTTACAAGGCGACGACCTCCCTGAAGCTCATTTGATCTTTGGTAAAAAATTATTATTTTTGTAATTGTGCTTGGATTGCTATGTTGTATTCCTACAAGGAATGAACTTTTTTTTTTTATCATAAGTGTAACCCATATTATTTTGGAGATTGCAACAGGAAAGAAGGGAAAACTGACAAATCCACTTAAAGGGGTGGCTTTCTCTCTTGAGCATTTCAATAGAATCCCATCCCCACCTTTCTGAAATCTTAACATAGGGTTGCAAACAAGATCATCACCAAACAAAATACATGATCATGTCCTATATAGTATTTAGTTTGGAAAGTGACAAACTATAAAGACATCCAATGTGGATTCACAAGAAAACACCAATTAGCTACACGCACATTAGGTCCTGATTGAACTCATACTCTCAACTAGTCGGCAGTAACCACGTAAATCTATTTTTTCTTTGATAGGTCAGTAACCAACCAAATCTGACCAAGCAAGAAGGGAAAAAAAATTCTAGATGTAGTGATTTTCTCACCCAACAATTTGAATTACCATAGCAGAAAAGCAAAAGGGTCCTGAATTTGCATTAACAGGTATAAACAAGAAAAATTTTAAGCCACCAACATACCTCTTGTCGTTCAATATAGCCTGTATTATCCAAATCATAGAGCTTAAATGAAACTGCAAAATAAATCTAAATATTAGTTTTCATAACAGTCAAATATATGATATAGTAAGGATATGCATAGCACTGTGGAAAGCAACAGTACTACACTTTACAATTGAAGGTCAAAATACATCATATCCATGACTTACAATCAATCTTGTCTTCCTGAGGAACATTGGGATGGAAGACATTAAGTGCTCTAACAAAGTCACCGAAATCAATGACTCCCTTCCTCTTAACATCAAACAGATCAAAGATCTGCATGTAAAATGACTCCAATCTCAAAACAAACACAATTGATTGAAAGCTTCCATACATTGCATAACAAAGAAGAGAGAAAAAAAAAAAAAAATTTATTCCGTAACGTTTCGATCGATATTAACCATAATTTTTTTTCCCTCTTTACCTCCATTAAACTCATCAAATGATTAACAAAATCACAGAAAATAATTAAAATGAGATTATTACAAATTTAAATAATTAATGTTTTCAACAAAAGGCCAGCACTTACTTTTTTGTAATCACCACTTAAAAAAAAATCATTGATACAAAAATATAAAAATATCTTATCCAAAAATTTAGAGAGTTTAGATTTGCTTTAAATTCTAATTAATAGTTATCATCGGTTTAACACTAAGATATTGTTACAATATCCATCTAGACAAGTATATAAAAAGGCAAAATGAAAAGATTTAATACCCGATTTGCAAAGAGATTCTCTTTCTTCCTGTTCTTGAAAAGTGCCAACTGAAATTCTTCCTGCATATATAACAAAGTCCATGTCACATATTGATTTAAAATCTGAACAATCACATTTCCAAATATATATAGATGTGTACTAAACATAGAAATGGACAAGTATAACAAATGTCATCCCAACAAATAACATGCATATCTGTAACTTAGAAACTGAATAGGTTAAATGTGAGGCTATAAACCCAGGTAGAGAGAGAGAGAGAGAGAGAGAGAGAGAGAGAGAGAGTCTTATCAGAAAATTAATATTTGGA
This sequence comes from Quercus glauca, assembly GCA_023736055.1. Lineage (NCBI taxonomy): Eukaryota > Viridiplantae > Streptophyta > Magnoliopsida > Fagales > Fagaceae > Quercus > Quercus glauca. The sequence continues at coordinate 34,484,835 of CM043326.1, read as the reverse complement.
TAGGATATCTATGCATGAAGCCACACTCAAAAGGGCCATGGCTCAACTTTGAAAAAAACACGGATGATCAATCACAGAAACAGAGTCACAGACAGCACATGCCCTTGCAATCTGAACATGGGTGCAGAAGCATAGAAGAAGCCTTCTTTTTTTTAGAAAAATAAAAAATACACACAAAGAAGTGAATGCCTTTATGTATTTTTTTTTCTTCTCTCTCTCACTTTTTTCCCTTAGTGGTAAGTTATACATGCACCCAATGGATTTTTAATCCATGATCTCGCTTAATGGGACTTGCTAATATTTCTTAGAACAAAATATAAAAAGAAACCAAGGAAATTCAGATAGAAGCAACATGGTAGGAAATGCAACTTGATAAGCAAACTGTTGAAGAGAAGAAGCCTTGGTTTTAAGCAAAAACATACCTTGTTTATCAACCCATCATCAATTACAGAACTGCTAATGCTCTTGTAAAGCTCAAAAAGTGCTTCAACTTCACTAACAGTAACTGGGAAATAAAAAAGGCACACAAGATGAAAAAATTAAAACTAGAAAGAGAGAGTTGTGAGAATGTACAATAAATAGAATATATATTTATATTTATATGATACACAGACCCAATGCTTCTTGAACTCACAACCTCACCCTTCACCCCAACATCATTATATTGATACTCAAAGAAAGAAGAATAACATGGAGATGGATAAAAATATAGTTCAGCTCTCATTATTATCTAAATTCAAAGGTTAGTCATAGAGTTCAGGCAGACAAGTCAGTTGTCATTTACTTCGTTCATATATGATGTGTGCCAGGCATCTCCCCATTTACAGATAATTATAAGTGAATGTATTAAGTTATCCATTGAGCCTATGACGTATCCAAGACAAGACAGGTTACATAAAAGACTTGTAAATGGAGGTTCACAGGTTTTGGCATAGCCAAATCTGAATGTGTATGCCAACCAACTTTTTGAGCTTCTCAGGCATTACAAGACCCCCAAGGATGATATATAACTAAAATAGCGGTTACATCATGCAGGGATTTATCTATTCTTTTTAGCAATTTATCTTTTCTTAGGTGAGATTTCATAAATTATAACATAAAGTCCGATTAGATGTGACCAACACTATAATCACAACCTTTAGAAATCAGAGTCTACAATTGCAAAATACATGGGACTTATGCTTGACCTCAATTATTAAAACAGTAAAAGAAGCAACTTACAAGCAGTTTGTGAAGCAAGAACAATTGGGTCCTCGTGTCCCGGAACCTGTCTTCTTCCAGTAGACTGAAGACAGCCCATTTACGGAAGAAGATGGCGGAGGAAGCAGAGCCCTTGAAAACAAGCGCCTAGGCTTCACTACAATATATCAGCAAAACCATCTTAACCTTGCAATTACAAATCCAAATTCAAAGACCGCCATGCAGAAAATAATTAGTATTAAATAAATCCCAATTTAAAATTAAATGCCAAAAAAAAATCATTGAAATTTGATTGATTCATTGTTTGATCCAAGAATTCAGTATAACCATTCAAATGAGTCTTCCATGAAAAATTGAACTCTCTAATACCGTTTCCTTGAATGAAAAATTAGAGAAAAATAAAATTAATAAATAAATAATAAATAAAGCTTTCCAACAACATCATTCTCTACAACATTTAATTCCTCAAAAACTGAAGGAAGAAAGTAAAAAAGGAAAGATTTTTTTTATTCTTGTTTCCTCACCCATAGCTCCGCCAAATAAAACAGATCCAAGATTTACGCATAAAGATTTTATTTTGCATGATATCCCTTCATTTTCTCAGCAATCAAACAGAGACTTATAATAAAAGACCCAAAATCTAAACTTGCAAGAACACATCATATTCCTCCATTTTCACCAACCCAGAGAAGAATAACAAACAAGCATCAAAAACCCATCATCCAAATCCAAAACACATTACATTTTCCATCAATTTCTCAGCTAACAAACACAGAATTACAACAACAAACAAAACCCAAAACCCCAAAACCTCAAATTAAAATCCATGCAAAACCCATACCATAATTTTTGTTTTTGTTAAAAGAAAAAGGAAGGAAGAGAAACTCACCGACCAACAAAAATTGGCCGAAGAACCGAAATCGAAGAGGGAGCTGTATAAAAAGAGATAACGGGCACAGAATTGAGGACGAGAACAAACCAGAGGCGGTGAGAGAGAGAGAGAGAGAGACAGAGAGAGATGGAGGGCTGAGATTGAGTTTGAGGGAGCGAAGAAACCGAGAAACTCACGGCTGATTTATATGAGGAGCTGTCTAAAAATAAAAACTCTAAGCTCTCTCTCTCTCTCTCTCTCTCTAAAAACGAGAGAAGTCTGTTGCGAAGTTAGAAACGACACTGCGAGTTTCTGAGAAAATATAGGAAGTGGATGTGGGTGAGGGCGCGTGGCCTTCGCGTTCTACTTCTGCGCGTGCAAAAGGAAAACTTGAAGCCTTAGGCTTGGCATTTCGGAATATTCCTTTTTTTTTTAAAATTAATAACAAATCTTAATGGGAATTCGTTACCATCTTACCAGAATCATTTTTTTTTTTTTTTTTAGAAACTACCATAATCATATAAATAAATAAATATTTTTTTAAAATTTGTCGGCAACCCCTCTCTAATTCTATTTTCTATCCAAAAAAAAAAAAAAGTGTAGAGATTCGTTGCATATAAACACCAGAAGAATGAAGAGTCGTCTAAGTTCTAGTCAATTGTTTCTCAAAAAAATTTAAAAAAAAATTCTAGCCAATAATTCGGAGGCCACAAATTAGTATTTTATTTTAATAGATAACCTATCTATCAAAAGAAAAAAAACAAAATTATTAGATAAAACCTTGTTGGTCCATTAGGAGTCACTTGAGTAATAGACGGCCAATAAATTTAAAAGACGTGTATATGTAACTTTTCACATGTGTCATAATCAAAAAAAGAATATGTAAAACTACTTTCTTATATTTAAAAAATTATTTGGTTAATAGTTGTGTCTTCAAGAATTTGTTAATAGACTATTTTAGAAAAGTTTCAATACTGCTTTCATTGAAAATATAAAAAACTGTAAAAAAAAAAAAAAATCAGTTATTTTTTTATAAAAAAAGTTTATAAAAATATTACTTAAATTAATGGACTTAAGAAATCTGTTATCTTTTCCCTTTAAAAAAATATATATTAAAAAAAAAGATAAAACTTATTTTTTAGAAGAATAGCTTATATAGCTTCTTTTTTAAATAGGGGAAATAACTTATATAGCTTTTTTTTTTTTTGAGAAAGAGAACTGATAACATTAGACAACCCGAGGCTAAAAATTAGCTAATACAAAAGAGGAAATGTCCAATGGATAGGATTCCATCCAAACTGAAATAGGAAAACAATGCCTAGCTCTCTGGGCAAGGGCATGTGCTACCGTATTACCCCGCCTACAGACATGAGAGAAAGAAATACTCGGAAAGGAGTTTACAATACATAAAAAATCTCGGATAAGATGACCACCCGAAGCGAGGTCCCAGCCACCCCATTGAAGGGCCTTTATTACCAACTCCGAATCCCCTTCAAAAATCACCCTATTCAGACCAAGTTCCTGGGAGAAAAGAGCAGCACGTCTGGCAGCCAACAACTCCAGCGTCTCCATAAAGGGTGGTTTACTGATCTTCTCAACCAGAGCGGCCCTCACCTTGCCATTGGAATTCCGAATAACCACCCCGATGCCAGCATCTGCAAATTCGCCAAACATAGCCCCATCAAAGTTAATCTTCCAGACCTCACATTCAAGCGGACACCATCTCTTTGAAGCAACTTCACGGACAGAGGTGGAGCAATGCTTTTGAGACCTATAATCGCGGATATAGTCACGCGCAAAGCCAACAAGCTGGCCAAAAGGTCTGGTATTTTAGTTCAACCTGGTTTTATTTCTATAAAACCACACAGACCAAGCTGTCGTGGTAAACAGAGCAACTGTCTCAGGCTTTGTGAAGACCAGCTCTACCAACTCCTTAAAAGAAGTAAAGGCTGCGCCAGAACTAAGAATCCAGCCAAAGTCCTTCTCCCAAACCTCCTTTAAGCTGCTGCAACTCCACAGAGAATGAAGGCTGCCCTCAGAAGCAACCAAACAGCGAGAACAAGTAGCATCAGTTAAGATTTTACGTTTCACCAAATTCTCTTTTGTTGCTAGAGAATATGTGCATGCCCGCCAGAGAAAGTGCTTAATTTTTCCAGGGGCCGGAATTTTCCAAAGCTTTTTCCAAAAGCCCCGCTCATCCATACTAACTTGGAGCGAACTTTCAACGGGATCCTGGATAACACACAGCAAACTATACCCGGTTTTAACTGAGTACTTTCCAGATTTTTCAAGTGGCCATATCAACACATCAGATTGGGGAGTAGAGCAAAGCGGAAGAGATTTAATCTGAGATGCATCGGGAGGGTGAAAGCATCGATCAATCAGCTATATGTTCCACCACCCCGAAGTCCGATTTATAAGCTCAGAAACTGTAGCCCCTGGATGAAGCTCACCCGAGGAGGGAGATAAAACTCCATCCCCACATGGCAGCCACTTGTCACTGAAAATTCTAATAAGTTTGCCATCTCCAACCCTCCATCTTGCCCCCGCTTCAATCAAATGTCTAGCTTTCAAAATGCTTTGACAAGCATAAGACCCCGAAGAAGTGGTGGCTTCAAAAATGGACCCATGAGGAAAAAATTTAGCTTTAAACACCTTGTAAAATAGTGAATGTTTATCGTGAACCAACCTCCACACTTGTTTTGCGAGCGAAGCCTCATTAAACTTGCATAAATCCTTAAAACCCATGCCACCCTCTTCTTTAGGTTTGCATAACACCTCCCATTTCTTCCAATGAATTTTCCGACGATCCCCCCTTTGACCCCACCAAAACTTACGGACAAGCATCTCAATATCTTGACAAAGACCAACTGGGAGGCGAAAACAACTCATAGCAAAAGTCGGAATAGCTTGGACCACGGCTTTAAGCAAAACCTCCTTACCGGCTTGGGATAAAAGTTTTTCCTTCCAACCTTGCAGTTTTCCCCAAACACGATCCTTTATATAGTTAAAACTCGCCTTTTTGTGTCTTCCCACAACCGCCGGCAAACCCAAGTATTTCTCATACTCCCTTACTTCCGGAACACCCAAAAGACTTTGCACTTGTAACTTAGCCGACTCCGTCACATTACCACCAAAGAAAATAGTGGTTTTGTTTGCATTTATTTTCTTCCCCGAAGCTCTCTCATACTTCCCTAGGATCTCTAAAATATTTGAAATGTCAGCCACTCTAGCACGACAAAAGAGGAGACTATCATCGGCAAACAAAAGGTAGGAAATTTTCGGCCCATACTTACAAAGAGAGAAACCCTTAAGGGACTTTGCAGCCACTGCCTGCTCAAGCAAGCCAATAAAACCTTCCGAACAAAGAAGGAAAAGGTAGGGGGAGAGGGGATCCCCTTGGTGAATGCCTCTAGTTGGGGAAAAAGGTTCCGAAGGCTCGCCATTTATCAGAACCGAGTAGGTCACAGATGTAACGCACTCCATAATCCAGCCGACCCACCTCCCATGAAAACCCATTTTCTCCAACACCTTTTTGAGAAACACCCATTCCAATCTGTCGTAAGCTTTACTCATGTCCAACTTCAGAGCTAAGTGTCCCACCTTACCCCCTTTCTTTCGCTTCATATGGTGGAGAGTCTCAAAAGCCACTAGGATATTATCAAAGATTGCCTAATCGGATTGAAAAGCACTTTGAGATTCTGAGATGATATGAGGTAAGACTTTTTTCAACCTATTAGCCAACACTTTTGATACAAGCTTATATAAAATATTACAGAGAGCAATGGGACGAAATTCAGAGACATATTCAGGGTTTTTAACTTTATGAATAAGAGAAATAAAAGTATGATTCAGACCTAAAAAGAGGCTGCCAGAGTTTAGGCAAAATAACACTGCCCGAACCACATCGTCGCCAATATCACTCCAAAATTTCTGAAAAAAGATGGGAGGCATTCCGTCGGGGCCAGGAGCTTTAAGGGGAGGCATTTGATTCAAAGCACACTTGATTTCCACCCGAGAAAAGGGGCTGATCAAACTGTTATTCATATCTTCGGTAACAACAGATTTTATGGACTGAACAGCTTCATCCACTTCCGGCAGCCTAGACGAAAGGAACAAATTTTTATAGTAATCCCGAACCATAAAAGATATGTTTCCTTCACCAGAAACCCACACACCCTCAGAGTTTCGGAGCTCCACAATTTTATTGCGACAAAAGCATTGCGAGGCTCTTGTATGGAAGAACTTGGAATTACGGTCACCGGAAATCATCCAATGCTCCTTACTTCACTGCTGCCACATTTTTTCATCTAATCGGAGGAGATCCACAATATCTGACTTAAGCTTTAAGAACCGATCCACCTATCTCCCTTGGGCAGCTTCACTTTCCACCATTTTCAGCAACTTCTTTTTTTCAAAAATCTCTCGTCTCACATGACAGAAAGAGTTTCTACTCCAATTCAAGAGACTCTGTTGACAAGCCCCCAACTTTGCAACTACCAATTCCATGGGAGAGCCCAAAACTAATCTATCCCAAGTTTGCACCACTGTATCTCTACATCCCGAATCCTCAAGCCACATTTGCTCAAAGCGCTAAGGTCTCATGCTCTTAACTTCAAACCCCCCAAGACAAATGCAAATTGGATTATGATCCGAAGACACACAAGTCAAAGTATTTACACACGTTGCCAGGAATAAATCATACCATTCCGCTGTGCACACAGCCCGATCCAACCTTTCCCAAACCATACCCCCATTCGGATAACACCTAGACCAAGTGAACTTATTTCCAGCAAAGCCAAGATCCAATAAGTTGCACTCGTCCAACACACCACGGAACTGCTCTATCTGACCATAGGGTCTAAGTCTACCTCCACTCTTTTCATGAGATTTCAAAATTTCATTGAAATCGCCTCCACACAGCCATGGCAAAGTTCCATATCTCTGCAGACCACGAATCAACTCCCACATTTCAGTTCGCAAATGCATTTCTGGTGCTCCATAAATTCCTGTGAAACGCCAAGCATTGTCCTTTCCTTTATTTATCACCGCATCTATATGATTCTGAGATGAGGATTCAATATCTAATATGAAACCCTCCTTCCAAAATATTGCTAAGCCACCCCCACGAGTAATCCTTGAAACTCCGTGGTAATGACCGAACTGAAGAGAATCCCGAATGTTGCTTAGCCTTGCTTCTTCCAACCATGTCTCGGCTAAAAACACGATTGAGAGATCTTGTGCCCGGACTAATTCTCCAAGCTCCTGAACTGTCTGCCGGTTCCCAAGCCCCCGACAGTTCCAACAAATGAGATTCATTGATCTTGGCGGGGCTGGGAACCAGCCTCTACCAATGTGACTGCATTTTCTTCATCAGTCTATGATACCAATTTTGTTTTTTTTTTTAAACTCCTTGCTGATTTTTCTTGGACTGAGAAACCCTCTTTTTTCCTATGAAAACCTTCAATGTTTCCTCAGGTTTAGAAGATAAACGGTTAATGCGAGTCCATGAAGGCTTTGATGGAAGTGAGGTACACATGGGCGAGTCCAAAGTATTTGTTAGGTCAACAAAAGGGGGTCTAATTGTCCTATTGATAGGTAATGGAGACTCACCCGTGACTAAGGGCTGAAATGGGCTTACAAATACACCTCCTTTTTGGTCCCTGGGCTTGGCAAAAGAGGCAGACTCCATTTTTATGAAAGACTCCAAATTTCCCTTCACAGCTCCTAGCACATCACCCAAGTCTGAGGGCTGAATTGGACTTTCAAATACACCTCCTAATTGGTCCTTAGACTCACCTGTGACTAAAGGTTGAAATGGGCTTACAAATACACCTCCTTTTTGGTCCCTGGGCTTGGCTAAAGAGGCAGACTCCACTTTTATGAAAGACTCCAAATTTCCCTTCACAGCTCCTAGCACATTACCCAAGTCTGAGGCCTGAATTGGACTTTCAAATACACCTCCTAATTGGTCCCTAGACTTGGCTAAAGTGGCAGGCTCCTTAATATTAAACAACTCCATATTTCCATCCGCAGCTTCCATCACTTCACCTTTTTCCTTTTCAGCAACAGTTTCGTACAAAGTATTCCCAAATTTTCTAATTGAATTGGGCTGTTCCCCAAAACCCGACAGAGGATCTTCCAACTCCCTGACAATAGGATTTGCAGCAATATTTGAGATATTTGAAAACAGAGTACCCAAGGTTACCTTTTCCAATGGTGTGGTTGGGACTCCGAACTCCAACGAGGAAGCTTGATAAGATGTTGGAAAAGGTTCATAACCGGCTTCTTTAGAAATCTTTGATTCTTTCTTTTGTTGATAGAAACTCGGAACTGCAATGGTTGATTTTTGAATTTAATTTGATTAAGGAGCACGTAGCCACGCCCCATAATTCCGGTCTTCTACCGTGAATGTGCCTTCACTGGTGATCCATCTCTCACAATCTTTGTCACTGTGATTTGAACAACCACACCGATAACAAACGCTGGGCAACCTTTCGTACTTGAAAGAGACCCATCCCGTGGTACCCCCATTGAGAGTGATTTTACGACCGCGACTCAGAGGCTTTGAAATATCCATAATCACACGAACACGAACATGATCGCCCCCCTTCCATGACTGAGAACTCAGAAGGACATATTTCCCCAATACCTAAACATAATCCTTCAACCACCGTTTTGTTCATGAAAGTGATCGAGATATTATAAACTTGCACCCAGAAAGGAACTCTCTCATAGTTCAGATTTTGGACATGGATGCTATTATTGTACCTCTGAAAAACCACTAAAAATTTATCGAAACTCCAGGGCTGAGAGGAGAAGATTCTGTCACAGTCAAACTTATTTTCGAAGATGAAGAGAACAATGTGATTACCTTGATCTTTAATCTTAAAACCGTTTCGGGTACGCCATAGTTGAGAGAAATTATGAGCTATGGCATCAACGTTAAGGATCCTTTTTGTGTAAAACTTTACAGCAAGAATAAACTTCTTTGACCCCATATCAGACCGGAGATCAAACTTATCTTCCTCCGGTCCCTGCAGGGACATATTATCCCATCCCACCGTAATCTCCTCCATGAGACCAAGAAATAAAAGTGTTTCCCAGACCCCCACAAGAAAAACCCACTAGCCTGTAGCAACCAAAAGGTGGCTAAACAGGGACTGACTAGCCTTCAAAAGAAGGGACCGGCTCTTCCTCAGCCTAGGAGAAGTTGGAGAACCAAACTTTCGCTAGCCATTTGATTTTTAAATTACTATATAGTACATAAATTTCCTTTTCCTATTAAAAAATTCTATTGCAGTAACAATGGATTTCTAATGAATCCATAAAATAATTGAATCACGGGTGGGTAAGCTAAGATAAGTAGCAAGAAACTTAATGAAAACTTGTCTAAATTTATATAATATGGCTACAAATTTGGATATGTACAAATTTTGACTTCAAATTTGATTGTAGTCGATGGTCAAAGCTCTCACGAAAAATATTAACAAAATTAAATATTTTGAAATCTATTCATTAGATTGCATGTGTTTTATGTTCTTAACATGGATGTTAAATTTTATGTCAATCGAATGTTATTTACTATTTTATCCATAAACTTATTTTTTATACATAATTTTAAACTACAAAAACTTGAAATTTAAATATTTGATTGATAACTTAGCTATTGATTTTAGATGTTTTGAAAATTTTGCAAGTATAGAAGATACAAGAAAAAAATATATTCCAATAGTGGATTTATCAAAATTTACACCTAATAAAAAAAATATTAAGTGAGGTTGAAGTCATTAGCTGCAACTAAATTTGTAACCAAACTTTGTTCTATGAATATATAATTACAATTGAAGATCTAGAAGATCTAATATGTGCAAGATAAGGCATACAACTTGTTTATAAGTTTGAATGAATCGTATTATTAAAATAGACCTATATAATCTTATAAACTATTGTGGGTGGAGATTCATTAATTTTTTAAAATTCATTTGTTATATATACTTGTGAAGGTTTCAAATAAATTAATCACATAATACAAACTACACAGTGAAGATTCCTCCCTATATGAACTTATAATTTTTTAGAATTCATTTAAGCTTGTGAAGGGTTATAATTACAAATAAATTAATCACCAAATACAGACAAAGTAGGTCTTGTAAAAACCCAATATAAACTATAAAGCTATAAAATTAGGTGGAATGCTATTATCACTAGCTTCACACACTAGAATGTGATTTCATTTTCTCATTTACTAAATTTCCCCTAGCTTGTATCTTAGGCAATCTTAGCTATATTATTTCAAAATATTACTTTCAACATTTCTTTTTCTTTTCTTTTTTTTCCTTTTTTTTTTAAGAGTAGAAGTTCATACCTTTTCCGTGTTTATCCAAAAACACCTAGTTTCACTTTATTTACTTCAACCTCCCTTATTTATATTTTCACCAATTAGCGTACTTAAGTAGATTTTTTTTTTTTTTTGATACACTAAGATTTGAATTTAGGATAATTAATTACTCTTTATTATTAAGATAAGATACCAATAATTTTTTTTCCTAGACAGGTTTGTTAAGAATCCCTTAATTGACGATAAGTACAAAATTATTGACTACTTTAATTAGTTCTAAACCAATGTTCAGCCATGCCTTTATGTGCATGAGTAATGATATATCATTTGGTCCTGGCTTATGATTTCATTTTTTTACTTTATTCTTTCCTTGTGACTACAATGCAAGGATCCAACATAGGTTATGCAGATTCTAGAGGAAGGAGTCCATTTTATCAAAAGCATCAACTTTGTAAATTACTATCATTTTGTTTCTAAGACCATGAGAATGGGCGGCAGTTAACAAAAGCATAAGCTAGCTTTCTAAACTGTGCTTCAACAGAAAGGAATTTTTAATGTCTCTAACTCTTGTCTCCACACCTTTAAGGGCCTTTATAAGATGGTGAAAATGATCATAACCATTGCTTTCATGAACCCCGCTTGTGATCAAATGCTCTAACAGGACTACCCTAGAATTCATATTTTAAAGTAAAGAAGCCTGTATATATAATTTTGTGATTTGGTGCAATCCTCAAGATTCAAGAAAAGGACTTGATATACTTTGCTTGGCCACAAATGATGCTTGACTTGCCAATATATTTGGACAAAATATGTAGAATAAAATGCCACATGATCCAAAGAATCTTAAACGACAAGATCTAACAAAAATGTCTCGTTTTTCATGTGTTCTCTCCAACTTGTTTGTGTTTGACACATTCAAGTTAGTAGCTTGAATTGATGCAGGGAAAATTTTATATTTTTAATATCGACATGACTGAGGAAGTTTGCAACTCATCACATGCCCTTTTTTGGTTATAGAGGATTGTACCATGTTACCTCTGCATGGATATAGATGTAGGCAACATGTGAAAAAAGGTTTGAAAAGCAGAAAAGGTGTTCCATTATTTGTGGTGTTGAGCATAGATCACTTCACAAATCGACAACAACAATCAAGAATATTTTTCCCAACTTTGTTGATGATGATCTATTAACAACAACCTATGGTAGGGTTTGAGTTTGTATCTTATATGCCCATCCCGATGTGTTATATTTGTCATGAATCAAGTGTGTCAATTTATGCATTAATTATGGTGTTCACATTGATTGGATGACTATTAATGAATTTTTTGTTGTCTCAAACACACTCATGCATGACCATGACCTTCTCTTCCAATTTGGTCCGATTCGCCTTGAAACCTATTTTGATGCTAATTTTATTCGTTGCCCCATTATCGTCACTCCACTTTCTCTCCCTCCATCCAAATATAGGTTTAAATTCTATCATATTTCTTAAAGTGCCAAAATAGGCCAACAGTATTCCGGCTCAAATATTGAAGGAGAATACAGTTAAATTGCACTCACATTTGCCTTCACTTCTCCTTTACTCTAACTCAATTTTTCATGCACGCATGAAGCACTCGGAAGTTGACTATCATGATGTCTGAAAGTAGTTTGTGCTTAAAAGAGCTCACCATTTTTTACCTCAACTCTAAGGACCAAATTGCTGATGTGTTTTCAAAGCTATATATCACAAGGGCTTGAGGCGGAGTGTCTGACCTATTAACTTAAGGGAAGCAATCATGAAAATTCCATAAAAGAGGGTAATAGTTACATGGATTGAGCTAATCTCACCAAAATAGGTAACAGTCGACTAACATCATTCTTGGATGGATCCAAAGAAGACAAAACTGAACTCAAGACTATTTATTTGTACCATGATTAGTGATGAAGCCAGGGTTTCTATTGAAGGGGGGGGAGTATGAACCAAATTTATTTTTTATTACAATCAAAATTAGTATCCATTTAATCAATAACAAAATATCAACAATTAAAAAACACAAAACAACTATTTCTTAGTACTTTGTAATGCAATTATCTATCAAAATGAAATTCAACGTTCTTTTAAATCTCGTAAATCATAGTAATTAATTAATTCTGTTGTAAATGTCACTGAAATTTCCATTTTAATGTATAAATCAAAGAGCGTGTTAAAAAACCATCTTCAATTAATGTATAAAATCAAAGAGTCTATTTGAATATCATCTTCCACTCTGTGTTGTGAACCCAATTTTAATAATATTCATGGTTGAAAATACCCATTCCATAGTTGTAGTGGAAACAGAAAGATTAATTATAAGTATAACTATACAACCACTCTATAAACAAATTGGCAACCTACTAATTTTTTAGTCCTTACTAGTTATTGAAAAAATTAAAAAATATTTAACAATTTTTGGATTCTAAATGTAAACTACATTATTCTCATAATGGTGTAAGTTCTAGTTAGCTCAACTAGTAAAGTTTCTAATTGTTGAATAAGAGATCTGAGGTTCAATCCCTACCTACACTAAAAAATGATTAGTGTCTTGGTCTAATGATAAAGAGCTATTATCAGGAGCTGACGCCATAGGTTGAAACTATCTCAAAAAAATATTCTCATAATGGTGAAATTCTATTTTCAATGGTAGTTTTTCATAATTTATGAATGTTGCTACTAACACTTGTTTAAGCATAAAAAATATCTAATCGATAATAATACTCAATTGTAAAGTCAATTTCCTAATGAAAAATATTTTAAAAATCCACTAGGTGGAATTAACCAACTGAATAACTTCCAAATCTTGTCCCAAACTTTAAATATTGGATCCCAAATAAGCAAACAACCAAAATGTCATACCAATATTTTTTGTATTTCATCAAAGATTTTTTTTTTAATGGATTTATTTTTGTTTTGTTAGTAAAAAGTGAAGGTTTTTTTTTTTTTTTTTTAAAGGGACCACCAAAATTTTGATTAATTTTTTATATGACCATTTTAATTAATTTTGAACTTTTTTGGGGTTAGATGACTATTTTAATTTTTGTGTTTTCAATTTTGGAGGGGTCATACGAATTTTATAATAAAAAAAATTCAAAAATCCAGGGACCTTGGCCAATAAATACCTCCATTGTTATAAAAATACCTCCATTGTTATATTTGATGGCTTGGATTATTATTGTGCACCACGTCGCTTGGGATAATTGCCCATTGAATTCCCAACCGGCCTTAGATATCCAAGTTCAACTTGGAATTGATGTTGGACCTGGCGTGCTCAATGTATATTGACTGGTTTGGAATAGTAGCAAAGTAGATATACTTGAGATTTAGAGTTCTACTTGAAGTAGACTTTGTCTTTACTTGGATTAGTATTTTGCACGTGAACAATTCTGGTGCTTGAATGACTTTTATCTTTGCCGACTTGATATCCTATATAAGCAGCGTGTTGCGGCAATTGAAGAGTATGGAAATAGAGAGATTGACTGGTGTATATTTACGAGAGTTCTCTAGTTTAGAATAGAGTGTAAGGTTTTCTCTATTCTTTGTATTTGTAAGAGAGCTATTGGGTGTATTGGGGTTTGAGTTATTGTGAGAATACTGATACACCAACTTGTATGTCTCCATATTTGATTAGTGGAATTCATTGGTGCTCTTTTATTTGTGTGTGTTTATTTTCAAATTTTGGGTTTGTTTCATTCCTTTTATTTATTTTTTGGAAATCTTTCTATAGTCATAATATTTTCACAATCAATATTGAAGTCAGAGTGCTATCTAAAGGTGCTCTCCTACAACATCCATCCCTATCCATGATGAACTATTACTTAATTGCCTCAAAATCGTAAGATTAGAAAGAATGAATTTAATCACCATTATTAATTAAACCTACTATTATGTTTTCACTCCCACTCAATCTCCATGTGGACCATGTCAGTCATATTTTATAGTATACATATTACCAGAATTTTATTAGGCAGAGCAATTGCTAAAAATAAATGACATAAAAAAATGCCTTCTTCTTTTTGGGATAAATTCTATTATTTACAAATTATATTCATTATTAATATAAAATATTTAAATAAATATTTAAATAAATAATTTAAATTTAAATTTTATAAAAAAAGAAGAAAAAGAATAATGAAATCGACTTTTTAGTTTGATGATTACCGAGCCCTTAGAAATAAAGTTTCCCAGGTTTTATGTAAACATTTTCAATAATTTTTCAATATTAAAAACCACTTTTCTGGCCAAAAAAAGGAAAAAGAAAATTGTAACTACCATATAACCTGAATACAAATCGGTTCGATATACCTAGTTTAATTCCGAGGTCAAGGAATTTAAGCTGAAACCTGAAGAGGCCTACTTGATTGCTTCAAAGAACGCCAGTCAATCTGAACAGTGAACATAAATGCCAGGGATGTATAAAGATTACCACCACTGCTAATTTTTCACAGAAAAATTCGCATATGTTTCACACACTCACTTCACTGCACCAGTGCCACAACACAAAAAAAATTGACGCTAAAGAACCAAAATTGCCAAATGTGGAAAATAAACCTCAATTCTTGACTCGACCAAGAAGGTATATTGTGTTTCAGGTGTTTGTAACGAGAAACTCATATCATGTGAATTTTACCGGTATATAAGGCCCATAAGTTATGAGAGACTCACTATATACACATGAAACACAATTTACTTTTTCTACTTGATGAGGCATTTCCTATTCATTGAAATTACCAATTGTTTTTACAATGCAAATCGCTCCACTTGTCTTTTTGTTTCACTTTGAATTCTTGCAAATTGTAATTAACTAGTTGATGTCCCATTTGACACGCATGTATGCTATAAATTTCTTTTGAAATATTTGATAAAAACTTATTTTTATAAACAATTTATAATACTAAGTTATAATATTTGAGAAATAAGTTTCAGTTACTTAAATGTCATTAGAAAAATATAGATTTAAAATTAATAAATTTAGAATATGAACATATCGTAATATTGTTTGCTTAAAGAGGTAAATGTTTATCTACTTTTTTAATTTAAGAAAAAAAATATTCTTTTTATATTTTTGAATATTAATTTTTTTTTTGTTGGATTTTGTTAAAATTTGATTTATTCTCTACAAATTCGTCAAGTGATATATATTATATATAGATTGGTTATCGTAATATTATATTATATTATATATATATATATATATATTACAAGATAGAAATTTTATTTTAACTTAATCTAAGTGTATATATAATCTAAGTATATATGTGTGTGATACTTTCTTTTAAAAACTTAAATCTCGACTCTTATTTTTCACACTCTACAAATACTTATATTTATAAAGTAACTATTACAGTGTCCGGTGATAATATTATATTATTAATTGATGTTTAACCCTTTTAGCCCATCTCTTGTCATATCAAAATATTTTCCATCATCAAGCCAAGAAAAATAAAAAATAATAATCTTCCTCCATTGACGTCTACAGTGAACCGTAATCTATTGCAAATTGATTGATGACTCTTCTCCTCTTCTTCGTTCTTTTTCTTTTTGATTGGTTGATGAAGCATTTTGCGTTGGCAGTTCGTCATTGCTTGGTGGACTCAGTCTTCAGACACTGTGGAAACCATGGGCAACTCCGTGTTGAGAGGAAAAGGTTAGGCATTGGACCGACATTAGATAATATTAATTATTTTAAAAATGATGTACTTTCTGTTAATCAGCTATGATTATGTTTGCTACCTAGTCACTTCTTACTGTTTACTTTTTGTTAATCGGCTATAATTATGTTCCCTGCCTCTCACTTGTTTTCACTTGATTTTTGCTGCTTTGGATCTTTTTTGTGCTTTTTAATTTTTTATATTATTACTTTTGAATTTAGTATTAGTTGCAACTTGCAAGTGAACTCTTGTAGGTTTGAGTTTGAGATGTCTCTCAAAAAAAAAAAAAAAAAAAAGGTTTGAGTTTGAGATTGATTGACTCCTTGAAAAAAAAAAAAAAAAATTAGGTCTTACTAGTCATTGTCAAGTAATATCAAAGTTTGGTTGGCCAACAATGTGCTTTAATTATTCCCAACAAATAAAAACAAAGTTTTTTTAAGAATTCATGGTTATAATTCTTTAATTTGACTGCAAGAAAGTGATGTTATTGCGAAAACATGTCGGGATAAGATCTAGTAAAGTATTTATGGCATATGTTAAAGCCTAATTGGATGAGAGGATTTGAGAAAATAGAATCAAAGGAAGATAATGTTTGATTTGAGGATATGCTCTAGCTCGTTGAGTAAAATTTTCTTTTCAGTGTATGTATGGATAAAGTTTGTTTCTTCTGACGTAAATAATATTGTTATTGTTGATTTACCGGCTATTCAATAATACTCTTAAATCTTGATAATTTGTTTTTTTGTTTTTTTTAAAAGAACATTTAAAAATGTTGTAAACTTAGTCTTTCACTTAGAATTTATTATAATTTTGTAAAAATATTGTAAACTTAATATTTCTAATTCAATTTTAGTATTTTCTTCTATTTCATTCTTTTCTATTCTATTGTTTATTGTTATGCTCCTTTTCTCTATAAACTCCGAAAGGTAGTGCATGGCTAAGGGCAACCTTTTAAGTAAAATAAATGCTCCCAACCTTCTTGAATTAAAGTTTACGAATGCATTATGGCACAAATAACTTTAAAACCTTTGAGTATTTTAGTTTATAACTAAGCCCTAAAACCTAGTGCCCATTAGAGCCTATAGTGTAAGTGCCAAGAATGAGTTGACATAATACAATGAATTTATAGAGGCGGGAACTTGAATCAAATAACCTAGCACAATTGAGGAAGAAGAAAAAGACAAGGAACAATGAAGAATACTAGTTCTCGGACAAGGTCCGAGGACAAATACTCATATTAGATTGATCTCAAAAACGATTTGCTACAGTATTTCTCTCTCTGGGATTCTCAATGAACCTTCCCCCCCCCCCCCTCATTTCAGGAGGATCTCTTACATTATATAGCTTCTTTCAGCTGATCTTGGCCCTCCATTTGTTGATCATATAGGCCACTAGTTGAGTACTTGTCCCATCAGACGCCTTCTCAAATCTTCTATGAGTTGCGGCAACTAATACAGCACTGTTCAGGGGTATTTTCCACATAAATGCAGTCAGGGGGTTTGGTGGGGTGCATTAAATGTGATGGCAGCTACCATCCCTTCAGACATGTCAGGACTAACCCCATCTCTGAAGCTCTTCCTCTACAATGTGACCTCTTCTGGTAATGTGTATTGACGTGGCCAAGGCTCGACCTCCTCAACCTTGGATATGATACGTGACACTATTACCTTATTAAATTTCTGTATCCCACATATAGGTAACTCATAACTCATTTTGCAACTCTTTATTTTATCATTTGTCACTTTATCATCTATTGGGATAAAATGATAAGTTTACGTTTGCAAATTTTCATTTATAATCTTGAACATAAATTTCATATAATTTGTACTTTAACTCTCTCTCACACACGGAAAATTATTAGGTACTCTCGGAGTACCATAAATGCGTGCTCCCTCCTCTCACATGAATGGTGGGTCCCACCATGAATTTAATTAATGGGACCCACCATTCATGTGAGAGGAGGGAACACGCATTTATAGTACTCCGGGAGTACACAATAATTTTCCCTCACACACACCTCAAATGAATCTTTCAATTTCTACCAATTTTTATTTAGATATAAGACATAAAGTATGTTAATAAATAAATTAAAAAAAAAAAAAAGGTGACATATCTTACATCACATCTAACTAAAAATAGATTCTCAAAAAAAAAAAATTCTAACTAAAAATAGTAGGAAACTGAATAATTCAATCAGAGGAGATCATTTTCCATAAAGGTTATACCACTGTTCCCTTTTAAATTATTTTCTTATCAACATGAGACTTAATGTTATTACTATAATTTATTACATTTCTAACTTTAAAAAAAAGATTTATTATATCTCATTATTTTTCTAACAAATATATATATATATATATATTTAGATAATTACAATATGCTGCTAATCCCTCATCTTAAACATTTTTTCTCTAGATCTTCGAGTACTTTATAAACATTTTTTCTCTTGACATTTTTTTAATCAATATAGGATTCCATAACAACCAGGAAACCTCCGAAATTATTTCTTTAATGGGCTAGACCGACTTGACATAACATAAACTATTTAAGACTAACCTATCAAGAGTTCTATTGGATTGACGCAACCTAATACTAAACAATGTTGATTAAATTATGTTTAATTTTCTTCCATGTTAACATTTTTAATTATTAAGGCTGTAAAGAATCCTAAATTTGTCATTGCATATGAAACCTAAGTAGAACTTACTTGTCATGAGTTATTAGACTTAACACTAAATTTTTTTTAATTAAATTATATTCGAATTACATATGGTCATTCCTGCCAACTATATATCTGGATTGAAGTGCTTTTTTTTTTTTTTTTTTAATTGATTAGTTAGATACTTATTATTATTATTATTATTATTATTTGCAGATCCCACATAGCAAATGAGTTAGCGGCTAGTTTTATGTAATAAAAAATAAAAATAAAAACTGATAAGTTGGAAACAAATATCTACACTCTTAAGAGCTGAAAAGCTATAATATATCAATTAAGTTATGAAATTTATAATTGGGTTGCTAAACCATTATTTTAAAAAAAAATATTAATCAAAGTAGATATGTTAAAAATTAAAATGAATGGATGACTGCTAAGAGAAGGGGGTAAAAGAGAGAATGAAAAAAAAAAAAAAAATTTCATCAAAAATGCATTTGGCAAATAATTTTATAAACAACCTTTATACATGTACTATTTAAGAATTTTGATGTTTAGAATTTAACTATGAAAGAGATGTAATTCAAAGTATTTACAACGCTTGTAAATTGTGAAGCAATAAATTCTCTTAGAAAAATGGTTTATAGCTTCCCGAGAAGTTAGTTTAACCGGTGAATAGGTAAGAGTCTAAGGCTTGTTTGGTTTTAAAAAAATGGTCACTCATCATTCATCACTCAGTTTTCATCACCCATCACTCATCACTCATCACTCAAAATATCTGATTCCACCCGTTTGGCACATATTTTCAACTTTCCATCACTCAAATTTTTTTACTTTTTGTGGGACCCATACCTGAGCAATGTTTAGTGACTGCTGTTAGCCTACCCGCCAAACCCTCATCTCCCACCATTTTCTTCGCTGCACATTTCATTTTGTCACCACCACAGTCACAGTTTAACACAAAAACTCCATCCACAGTTTAACCAAAAAAGTACAAACAACAAAAACTCTCAACAATTTAACACCACCTAAAGCAACTCATCACCCCAAATTCAAAACTCCATTCATACTTATTTATGATACACCACGAAATAAAAAAAAAGAGCTTCCAGATCAAAAACGAGCTTCCAACGGACCTATTACCAGCGCCGACAACGAAGCTTCCAGATCGAATCGTTGCTGTGGATGCCGATTTCGACGTTCCGGCCAAATCATTGCTGTGGATGCCGATTTCGACGCTTCGGCCAGATCGTTGTTGTGGATGTTGAGAAGATCGTTGCTGTGGATGCCGACGATAGCAGCGATGAGGAGAACGAGCGCGTGGTGGAGCTTTTCGGCGTGTTATCAAAGATCGACGCCGATGATCGCTCGGCTTGGGTCGGCGTGGGTTGGCATGTAAGTGATCGGTGAGAGAAGAACAAAAAAGAAAGAACACTGAATCGAAAGAAAGCAAAAAGAAGAAGAGATAAAGAAGAAGAGAGAAAGAAAGAAAAGCGGAGAAGAAAGGGAAAAAAAAAAGAAAGAAAGAAAGAAAAGAGAGAGTGACCGGTGGAATGTCAGATTTGGGGCCCACATTCTCCACCTATTTACGAACATGCCACTGAATATCAGATTTTGAGTGATGAAAACAGGTGAAACCTGTTTTCATTTTCCATGATTTGATCCGGTTTTTTGAGTGACAGAGTCATGGAAACAATGACTGAAAACTCATCCAAATAAAGTAAGTTGTTGTGGGGCCCACAAAATTTGGATATTGAGTGATGAAAACTGAGTATTGGATGATGAAAACACTTAAACCAAACAACCTCTAAGTACCTTACGACTCTTCTAAAGGTTGCATTTGTGGGTTTCAGACTTCCAACTAGTTTAATTGATAAAATCTCTGATAGTTGAATAAGAGATTTGTGGTTCAATTCCCGCGTACACTAAAAATCGATTAGTGTCTTAGTCTGATGATAAAAAGTTATCATCAGAAGCGGATGTCATAAATTAAGACTTTCTAAAAAAAAAAAAAAAAATTCAAAGGGAAAAGTGTGTAACATTTCATGAATAATGAGTACATGGTTTTTTTTTTTTTACTGGTTGTATCAATCATCAAAATAAATAATTATCATTTTTTTTATTAGGTGTGGGGACCATTAAACCTGCCGACATGATTCTTCCCGAGTACATTGAATAATTTATCTTCTGACATGTAATGGAACTCACATGGTTATGTAACTATTTTAATACCAAATTCACTAGTAGGCAGGGACGGACGCAGGATTTCAAGCTAGGGGGGGCCGGAGATAAGCGAAAAAAAAAAAAAAAAAAAAAAAAAATTCAAACGCACATCCATATAGTCACTGGCGGAGCCAGGAAATTTTCTTAGAAGGAGCAAGTTAGTTATGCCTACATTGTGTTAATAGGTTAAGCCTGCGTTGGCTCAAAATGCAAAAAACTCAAGTTAATTTGGCCTAAATTATGGCCAAAATTAAATTACTTTATTTTACAAACTAACTTTAAGTAAACTTGTGCCTACATTTTTTTCACTGTACTAAATTATTTGTACTTAGGTTAATAGGTTTGAACTTACCTTTTTACATTTTAGAGCTTTTCTAAGGAGTTACATCTAATGTTTCAGCATTTAGGATAAAAAATTGATTAATAGGTATGAAATTTTGAAGATTTATACAATAATTTTTGTTAAAAAAAAGTGTGAACAATGAAGTGCAAATTACTATTTAAGGGCAATTAGATCAAATCAAACAATTAAAAAATTATTTGTCCTCCTACAATTATCAGATATAAATAGATAATCTAATATTCTAATATAAACCACATTATTATATATTATATTATTATTATTATAAATAGATTTATACAATATATATATATATATATATATATTTTTTTTTAAGGTTTTCTTGGGTTTTTGAAAACTCTTGGGTTGGTTGGCTGGCTGGGGGGGCCTGAGCTAAAAACCAAGGGGGGCCCAAGCTAAAAATCAAGGAACCCAAACCTGTTTTTTTAAAATTTTACATATTAAAAAATTTTTTTTTTGGACCCAGGGGGGGCCCGGGCCCCCTTTGCCCTGCACCTGGGTCCGTCCCTGCTAGTAGGATACTCCATCTCCATGAGTACCGTGGTGGGTTAATCAACCACTCTCACACCTTTCAGACAGTATATTCTACACTACCAAAAAATAAGCACACTCTCTCCGGTTTGGTCCAAGGTATGGTTTTAGGATCCACCTATCTTCACGAGTGTCAAAGTTTTTTAAGTAGGAAAATGCTAATACAAATTTTACTTTAAAAAGCTTACAAATTGATATAAATATAATTGGTATTATCTTAATAATATCATATACTATATAATAAAAGTTTCGCAATAAAAGTTCTGATTGTGCCAACTATCTTCTCTTTTGTGACAAGTGGTTACACTCTCAAAATAATTTAAGTTAAAGGAAACTCAATTACCAAACATCAAGTTTATCATAATTTTTTTTTTTGAGAAAGTTTATCATAATTTATTCTATTATCTAATATTCTTAAGAAGGTTAAAATGTAAAAACCACCAATTTAGTTTTATCAAAATTTATTTCAATACTCTAGCAAAATGTTGTGGTTAATTGTCCAAATTTTTACTTTTTTCCTTCAGAATTTTTAATTTAAAAAATCCAATTAATGATTGAAATTTTTTTTTCCAGAATTTAAAGAACTGAAATAAATTCCGTTGAAACTTAAAGAATGTATTTTCTACTTTTACTTTTTAAAGAAATTTAAAATTATACTCGAACTAAGCTCACTCGACCCATTTCAATTGTTTTCGTATGGGCTTGGTTATTGTATGACCCATGTCGTCGATGTTCTCCGGAAAACTATGCAAACAAGGCCCATCCTACACATTCAATAGTTTGGGATTGCAATCCAACTTTGTATTTGTTTGGGCCGGCCAGGTCGGTGTTGCGCTGTCTTGAACCCAGTGGATATATGCTCCAGCTAATCCCAACTCCCAAGCTACCATTGCACAAATGTCATTAAAGAATTCAATTGGATATGGTTTATATTCAACCACGTCCATTTAAATAAAGTATCATACTGTATGATTCATACAACAAATCTTGCCCTGCTGATCAGAACTTAGTTATGGTTGTAAAAACTCCTCCCAAAAAAAAAAAAAAAAAGTTATGGTTGTAAAAAATTACTATTTGACAAATCTATGCTCTAAAAAAATTGGACCCCATTTGGTAACGATGTTTAAACAACGAAAACTATTATTTAAATACTATAACACGTATTTCTACATACTTTTTCCTCCACACGTATTTACAGAAAACTTAAACAACTTTACTATAAATCTCTTACTAGAAATCCAATATACAATTACAAGTTCTCCATTATTTTTACTCTCTCAATAAAAAAAAAATAAATAAATAAATAAACTCCATTATTTAAGCCCAAAAAAATAATACTAATTCAAAGCTTAAGCTAGGTCAAAAAGAAAAAAGAAAAGTAATCAGCCAATCTGGAGATGCCTGGAATTTATTTATTCCAAAGATCAATTGGAAGGTCATATACTCAAAGATAAAATAAAATTAAAAAAATATAAGGTCATATGTTCAGACATGAAAATTCAAACACTTCAAATAAGGCCCAAAAAATCACTAAAAAAATCGTACTTTTTCACTTAACCGTTTTTCCTTTCGGTGATCTTTCCGAAAATGAAGGGCAACAAGAAAGATTAATCAAGGTTGGTCTATTAGAGCTTTAGAGGTTGAGAATTTGGACACCAATGAAAGCAAATCAACCATTCAATTTGATTTGATACCCTATGTGTGTGTGTGTATATATATATATATGTATTTAGTATTATTATTTTTTTAGTTTTTCACGATATTTTCTTAAAACTTTTAGCTAGAAATTAACCACCGTTCGCGACGGGTAACCTATTGCGAGGTAAATCGTTGGACCAAAAAATTTTTTCTTAAGTATTTCAACGGCTCCTAGTCAAACTCAATCCAACTACAGTATTCAACCAATCGGCCAACCCTATTGGGTTGATACCATATATCTTTTATCTTATTCTGTTTGACTGTCCAAATTCTGCATATCAATATCAGATAATGCGTGTATGACTATGTACTGTGAAAATAATAGTATATATAATAGTGTGAAAACCATGAAAAAATTGATGACTTCTACATACAAATCAACAGGAGACATGGCATCAGCTTATTAACGAAGAAAGCGGCCACCTAATCAAGAAGTGGGGCGCAAAGCTCCAGGTCGGCCCACTAAAATGGGCCTTTATCCTTTACCAAATTTTGGAATTCGCACTCAGGCGCGTCATCATGAGACTATCAATTTTGACGGTTCATATGCATATGGATTAACAGGAGTTTCGGGCAAAACCAAAACCCAAATAAAAACAGATTGTCACATTTGAAATTTGAAGGACTAGGGCCTCTTATTAGCAGATTTTAAGTATTGTTATTCAAAATTATATAAAAATTGTGGTTTAAAATGTGTTAAGAAAACGTGTTTAAAGTATTCATAATGAAAATGATCACTGTGAGCTAAAAAAAAACACATTTGGTAGGAGATTTCTTTTAGAAATATTTGAGTTACGCTTCTCATTTTAGGGTGTTTGAACACTGAATTTAGAGAACTCTTCCAACTAGTTTTCAGTTTTCAAATAATATTACTTAATGACACTTTTGTAAATATGTTAAAAACTGTAAGTTCCACCGGATTAGACCACATGAGGTAACTTTCTCTCTCTTCAAATAAAATATTAATAATACTTTTATTGTACTTTTCAGCTTTAAAAAAAAAAAAAAAAACATACACATATATTCCAAACACACATAACATATTTTTAAAGAGAGATATTTTAAATACACATACATATACCAAACACACCTAACACATAACATATTTTAAACAACCTTTTTTTTTTTTTTTTTTGAGAATGATATTTTAAACAACTAAACCAACTTTTTTCACATTTTAAAATATGTTATTTGAAACATAGTATCAAACACATTTAAACAAATATGTTAACGTAGTAAATTGGGTAAATTCCAAATTACACCTTTAAAGTTTGAGAGTGTTTGGATTTTACACCCTAAAATTTTAAATTTTGAATTTTATCCCATGAAGTTTTGGGGTGTTTGGATTTTATCCCATAAATTTTAGGGGTGTTTGGATTTTACTCCATAAAATTTGGGAGCGTTTGGATTTTATACCTTGAAATTTCAGAATTTGAGGTATAAAATCAAAACACCTCGAGATTTAGGGGGTGAAATTCAAATTATGAAAATCAGGGTGTAAAATCCAAACACTCCCAAACTTTAAGGGTGTAATTTGCAATTTACCCTAGTAAATTTTATGAATCAATATTATATAATAATAATAATAATATTAATAATTACTAACTAAAATGCTGGTCTAAAAAATAAAAATAACTAAACTAATTAATATTTATAATTTATAGGAGGTTTGGTTATTGATGCTAGAGAAGTAAAACTCAATTGGATGGAAGTGTCAATTAGCCTTGTAGGTATAGTTGTCAAAATGTAAATTGTATTGTGATTTGATTTTTGATTTTTCTATATTGTGTATCGAATCTTGTATTGTAAGACACATAAATATACAAAAATTATAGATATACATATATAAAGAATATATTCATTATAAATTCAAAATATATTCAACTAATATCTAATAACTAATTTAATATCACTTATGTAGTAATATTAAACAAGCTAACTAAATAAATCAAATTAATATGTGTTTATAATATACATATTCAAATTAATTAAATTCAAAAATAATAATACATGACAAATAACCCAAAATAATAATTTATTTACATCATATTCTTCAACTTGCCTAATCAACTACATCTAAGTCAGTGTTATCATAATATTTTCTCTCTTTTTTAATTTTTTGTAGAATTTATCATCATATTCATTATATTGAAAATTTATCTTTTCATTGAAATTTTCTTTATCATCATCAACATTTACTATATATATTCATTATATATATATATATATATATATATATATATATATATTTCTTTATCATCATATTCATTATATATATATATATATATATATTTCTTCTTGGCATTCTAGCTTCTTGAACTTATAACAATAATAACCCAAAAATAAATTATATTTTCAATTAATACCTTATTCATAATATAGAAAAAAATTTTGTAAATATGAAAGTGAAGTATAAGTGTGTAATACTAATTTTGTACGAGAAATAAAGAGAAAAAAAAAAAAAAAAAAAACTTATGAACATGTTATTTTATTAGGTTAAATTAGGTAATTGAATATGTTTGTGTTATAAACAAATATTACAACTTGTTGGATTCAAATAAAAGCACAAATTTTAACCCCAAAAAAAAAACTCATTTTAAAATACATGTCTATATATCGTACAATACATTTGATACGATACGCTTTGATGATTCATGAAACACATCATTGTATCGTAAAATTCATGAACACTTACGATACACCCTTACAATACGAAAGTTTCCACGATATTGATAACTATGATTGTAGCCATTTTTAGTGGGTTCAGTTAACGAATGTCCTTAAAATATTTATTAATTGACTATTTTAGAAAAAATTTACATTACTTTCACGACAAATATAAAAATTAATCAAAAAGATTAATTATTTTTTAAGTCTCTAAAAATATTTCTTATCCGTTAACTTTTCCCTTCTTTAATTTATCTTCAAAGAAAAATTCTACCGACCTCAAAAATAACAAACTCAAGAACTTGAAATTTGAACGTATGATTCATGAATACTTATAAATTATAATACACTCTTACACCATAGAATTTTTTGTACACAATATTGACAACAATGATTGTAACAATTTTTAATAGGTTTAGTTAATGAATGTCCTTAAAATATTTGTTAATGGACTATTTTATAAAAAATTTATACTATTTTGACGACAAATAAAAAAATTAGTAAAAAAAAAAAAAATCAATTCCTTCTTTTAGTTTCAAAAAATAAAATTCCACCGACCTCAAAAATGACAATCTCAGAAACTTAAAATTTGAACTTTGAATTAATGATAAAGAAAGCTCGGATATACGAGAATGTTCCAATAATATTCTTCTTTGACCTATGAAATAAAAAGGCGGAAATATTATTTTCGTCCTTACATTTTTACGTAATTTTCACTTTAGTCCTTATCTTTTATTTTTATCGGTTTTAGTTCCTATTTAGAAAAATGCATTATGTTTTAGTCCTTTCCGTTAATACTCTAACAGCAACATCTTACGTGGCAAACAGAATTATTAAAATAATAATAAAAAATCTTATTTTGGCATTAGAAAATACCACATCGGCATCAAAATTTAAAAAAAAAAATTATTAATTTTAACTAAGTAAGAAAATAAAAAACAGAAATAAAAACAAAAAATTACATTAATTAAGATCTTAACGTGCCTTGAGCAAAAACAACAAGAACACAGACACAAATTTAAGATTATAAAATTAAAATCCAAAAATCACAAACTTAGAAATACAAACACAAACCCAGCAACAAATCTTCCTGGTCAACCAAACACAACAGCAACAAATACAAACCCAACAACTGATTTTTCTTGTCAACTAAGCACAAAAACAACAAACACAAACCCAAACATCAGTAAGAATACAAACACAAACCCAGCAATCCCTCTTCAGAAAACCTGCAATCCATCTTCAGAAAACCCAAAAAACCCAATCGATGGAGACAAAGTATGTCTTGAACAAGAAATCAGTAAAAAAAAATGTCAGGATCAAAGACAGGAGTGATGACAAGTAGAGAGCCATTTAACGTTGGAGCACTTCAACAACAACATCAACAACAGCAGAAACAACAGCAACAGTCGTCGTCGCCGCCGGCACTGCCACTGGTTCAGAACATGCGCTTGGGTTTTAGTTCCGACGGCAACGCCGTTTACAAGCCCATCTCCGCCGCAACAAACACCACAGCTACGACGACAGCAAGAGCAGCAACGTCACCGATGGGTTTGGCCCAGATGGGTCTATGGCTTTGGGTCTCACTCCTACGGCTCAGCCTGTACCTGTAGCTCAGACTCAGTCAAGTGGTGGAGGTGGGTTTTCATCTCCTCCTCCAGCTCCTCCTCCTTCGGCTCCACCATCGCTTCCTTCTGGAGGATCAGCGCCACCCACTTCGTTCAAGAAAGCTAGGGGCAGACCGCCTGGTTCTAGTAGCAAGAAGCACCAATTGGAAGCTTTGGGTACTTACTTTTTTTTGAATCTATATCTGGGTTTGCTTTTTAAAGTTTAAAGCTTTACTGAGTTTTTTCTTTTTTTGTTGTTGTTATGTGTGTGTTTGGGTTCTAGGGAAGATGAATAAGAAAAGGAATTTGTATTTGAGCTATATTTTTTGGGTTTTTTTTTTGTGTTTGTTTCCTAAGAAAGTATAGGTTTATAGGTTTGTTGGAAATTGGTTTGTTTACTGAGTTATGGGTTTGATGATTTTGTTTGTTGTTGTTGTTGTTTTTTTTTTCTAATTTAATTTCTGGGTTATGTTCTAGATTTGGGCTTGTATTGTTGCTGAAGACATGTTTAGATCTCAATTAATGTAATTTTTTAATTTTATTTTTGTTTTTAATTTTTTTACATAGTTAAAATTAATAAATTTTTTTTTTTTAATTCTGATGCAATCATGGTATTTTTTAATGTTAAAATAAAATTTTTTTATTATTATTTTAATAATTTCGTTTTCCACGTAAGATGTTGCCTTTAGGACACTGATGAGAATGACTAAAACGGAACGTGTTTTTTTAAATAGGAACTAAAAACAGTAAAATTAAAAAGTAAAGACTAAAGTAAGAATTGAATGAAAATACAGGGAGGAAAATAGGTTTTTCGCGAAATAAAAACTGATGTATGTTTTGATGTCCACAGAAGATAAAAGAGCGTGAGGTAGCCGACTAATATAATACAAAACAAAAACACGAACAGCAGCTAAAAGCCTACGCCCATGATTAGATATTAATATTATACCCTCGTGAAAATCGACAGCCTCAACTAACGACCATGTTCGCGACCCACGTGGCGTACGTTAGCTGATTACTATATTCGGACAGTGAAAGGGACGTGTCGTGCGCCTTGTTGGACCGTAAACCTACGCATCCCAGAAAGAAAGAATTAGAAACAACAAAGAAAACTCGTTTCGTGTCAGAAACGTTAAGAGTGGTCCGTGTAGTGTCAGAGTCAGAGTCAGAGTCTTAAAAACACTCTTTTTTATCGAGCGACACTTGGAAGCCACCCTTTATGGCATACGTGTCCTTTAATTCTCTGCCAAAAGACAGATCCACCTTTAGATTTCATTAGATTGAGATGTATACTACTTTCTTAAAAATCTTTCTGATATTTTTCCCTCATTTAGAGAATGACTGCGTCTCAGATTCTCTTTCAATTTTTGGACCTTTTCGAAAGTTCCTGGAAGGTTAAAGCTTGAGTCTGTCTTCGTTATTTGCAACACTCCCCTTCTCTTGTTGTGCTTTTTATTGTTATCTTTGGGGACTTTAGGATTTGTTAGTGCTTGGTGTCTATAAAAATCTGTTGGGGTTGTTTGGTTTTTACTTGCTTTGTGATTTTTGGCATATTGGTATTGTGATTTTGTGTGTGTGATTGTTGTTCGTTGGGGTGAGTTGAGATGGAGGAGCGATATGAACCATTGAAGGACCTTGGCGTAGGGAATTTTGGGGTGGCAAGGTTGGTGAGAGATAAGAAGACAAAAGAGCTTGTTGCAGTCAAATACATAGAAAGGGGAAAGAAGGTAATTTCAATTTGGAGTGAAGTTAATTCATTTATGCTTAAAACTCTGCAAATATTGGTGCTAGAAGTTGTAATGTGTTTTACTTCTTGCTTTATCTTAATTTGTAAATTAGGCTTGTTTCCCCCTAGCAGGTACATAGAAATGGCCTTTTGTTAAAATTAAGCATTGTCTTGCTTATATTACCAATTGCTGCTCTTATATAGCTTATTGTTTGATAGAGATTTTCCATTTTTTATGGCATCCATAAGAAACTGTTTCGCTCATTGTTTGTGTGTACTCAAAACTTGTAAAACACTATATATATAATGCATATTCAGCACTACAAGTCCCATAATGTTATGTTTGTGCATATTAGATAGTCAACACAAGATTTGTGGTCAAGCAGAAGTAGTGAATTTGTGAATTCGGAAGGAGGCTTGTTTAATGCATGCTTCACTCAATCAGTAAAACTTTTTTTGTTCAATTGCTCAGTAACATTATTATCTCATTATTGGGGGAACCACTTTTTGTAATCATGAGGTGTTAAACACCATAACAATTTGTGTTCCTTCACTCAATGCATTCTCTATGATAATAGCTTGCCATGAAGGTGTATTGCCTGGTTGAACAGGTGTGACCTATGACAAGTGCTACAACCTTATCAATCTGTCAATCACAAGGTTGTGACCTTGCTCGAAGGGATGGGTTTGTGTTTATAAATGAGACACAAGAACTGAACTATTGATTATCAAGCCATTCTACTTCTCCATTTCTGGGACAACATTCCTAGATTTGATTTCCATCCACACAAGACTACCTTGCACAGTCCACACAATGGGACCAACACTTTTCTGTTCCCATGCTTGTGTTTTTGCAGCTGGATATATGCAAAATTTCACGAATTTTCCAGCCAAGAGAACTAGTTAGTTTATGGTGTTTCACAACTACATTATCATGTCATTTTCATAATTCATTACCTGATATGTAGCCAGGCCATGCTTAATAACTTAATATTGCATAACAACTTTTTCCTTTCAAGTCATTGGGCTCCTCAATTGTGGATTAGGTGTTTGGTCTTGGAATTTCTTTCCTACCTTTTCTTACTTTCTATAGTTTGTTTAGTGCTTCATTTTACAATGGATGTAATTATTGATTTATTATGAAATTATTCTTGTTGACCTATGAGTTTTGACTCAAATGGTTACTTCCTCTTCTTATAAGAAAAAATGGAAAGTGATGTGTGTAACTTATTAATAATTAAAGAAATATTATGATTTCTGTTCTGGGTTTCAGATTGATGAGAATGTTCAAAGAGAAATCATTAATCACAGATCTCTGAGGCATCCAAACATTGTCAGATTCAAAGAGGTAAGAGTTTAGTATTCTGTATGTTTATTGTGTACCTTCATTAGGTTGGGACTCTTAAGGTCTTTTTTTAATATCTACAGGGGTAGTTTTTCAGTATGCCACAATCTGATATTTATAAAGTTAGGGGATGACATTGACTCCAAATCCTGTATGCATATGTACACTGACTCATGAACAAAGAGGCCCTTAACTAGCCTCATTTTGTCATTTGTGTCCATGTTGTTTATGTCATTTTAATTTCATTAAGGAATCATTTGCATTTTGTTTCTAGAAATCTAGTTACACCAACTTGTCTATAAAAAAATTTTTGAGTTACATGTGGGGAGATATTTTCTACAAATAATTTGTATGAAGAAAACTAAATCATTCCAACTAAACCAGTACAAAAGGATGTGAAACAGACGAATTCCATTATATATTCAAGTCAAACATCAGTTTAGATGCACAATAATAAAACACTCTTCAAAATTTTGTTGGTTAGCAATTAGCATGTTCTTTTCTAGATTCTATGAGGTCTATGGTTGGTCTCCTATAGGCTTAACTGTGTGAAATTTTTTCTGTACTTAATGATATAAATTATACTTGAAACTTGCAGCGAAGATTGTAGATAAACCTTTATTGAGTTGTATATAGTATATACACAGTAGCATGCTTTTAATATCATTTTGCCTGCAGGTATTGTTGACTCCCACACATTTAGCTATTGTCATGGAATATGCAGCTGGTGGTGAGCTCTTTGAGAGAATATGCAGTGCTGGCCGATTTAGTGAAGATGAGGTTGTAAACTTGCAGTTTGTACATATCTGTTTGACACATTGGGTCAATTTGTCCTTCAGTTTGATGCATATGGAAGTCATATATTTGAAGTTCCCTACTGACTGTTTGATGGTGACTCTTATGGCAGGCGAGATTTTTCTTCCAGCAGCTAATCTCTGGAGTCAGCTATTGTCATGCCATGGTATCGTATATGAATTTTTTTTCTTCTAGTTTTGGATTACAATCTTGTTCTTTTCTTTTGTCATCTCGCTTTTATTGCAGGAAATTTGTCACAGGGATCTGAAATTGGAAAACACACTTTTGGATGGAAGTCCAACACCTAGACTTAAGATATGTGACTTTGGTTACTCCAAGGTTAATGAATTTCCCAGATTAAATAAGGCTATATTCATTTGAGCTTAGGAAATAGCTTTTGATGCTTTCTTACAGTAACTATTTCTATTCAATTTTGATATATTAGATTTTGGATTTTTCATGCCTTGCAGTCTGCTTTGTTGCACTCCCAACCTAAATCAACAGTTGGAACACCTGCATACATTGCCCCGGAGGTACTCCAGCGAAAGGAATATGATGGGAAGGTACCTAATTCTCTATGTCCTATTCCAGAATGACTAGAAAGCTTTATTGGGGCATTCCACTTATTTGCAGGGAAGTCTTGGGTGGCTCTGAGCATCTATGTATTAGTTATGGTCATATTGTAGCTATTGTTGACACTCATAATATCAAATCAAATGGATATTCCTACCATATCTTCCATAATTGTTTCTATTTGCTTGATAATTTGGTAGTGCTTGTAGATTGCAGATGTTTGGTCATGTGGTGTGACGCTATATGTGATGTTGATAGGAGCATACCCATTTGAGGATCCTGAAGATCCTAGAAATTTTCGTAAGACTATTGGGGTGAGTCACTTTTGAACACTAAACTTGTGGTCAAATAAAGAATCACCTCTGACCATTCATCCACATTATTGGTTGTTCTTGATCGCTAACTTAATTTCATTTCATTGTTAACAGAGAATAATGAGCGTTCAATACTCCATTCCTGACTATGTACGCGTGTCGGCAGACTGCAGGCAACTCCTTTCTCGTATTTTTGTTGCCAATCCTGCCAAGGTATCTTGTCATGTATCTGTGCATATAACTTAACAGTTTCATATGCTTCAAAGCATTTGATATGAGCCCACATGATTTCTTCTTATAAATGCCTATAGGATCTTGTAGGTGAACATGAATGCAAGCTTATTCTTATTCAGAAGATTTTGTGTTATTGATACTGGTTCAACTCCATCTTGTATGCCTCCTTAATATATCTACTAACTAATCCTTTCAATTCTCTCTACAGAGGATCACACTCCCAGAAATTAAACGGCATCCTTGGTTTATGAAAAATTTGCCAATAGAACTAATGGAGATTGAGAAGACTAACTATGCAGAAGCAGAAGCAGAACAACCAACTCAGAGCATAGAAGAAGTAATGCGGATCATACAAGAGGCAAAGATGCCAGGAGAAGGATCCAAAGCTGGTGGTCAAGCTGCTGCTAGTTCATCGGACGTTGATGATATAGAGGCAGATATTGAATCTGAAGTTGATGTCAGTGGTGACTATGCCTCTGCTGTGTGAGCATGGTTTAGGAATTATGCTGATAGAGGATTTGTGTTTTAAAGTTTAATTACACAAACTTTGGCTTTCATTTGTTGTGTGGAACACATTGTACAGTTGACTCTATCCAAGAAACATGTGTACACTGTACACGTAAACTTGAACTGTGTATTGAGCTGGGTTTTGTGTGTGAAGTATATTGCGTGCATATTTTTCCACTGATTGAGATTTACCGCATGTAGTGTTTATGCTTATGGTTGTGTCTCTCACCTTTAAAATAAGTTATATTAACTAATTGACCCTTGTCTTATCCAAAAAAAAAAAAAAAAACTAATTGACCCTTGGATAAAATATTCTATCGTCACAAGGCTAAGAGGTCGGAAATGAATTTATTTCATGCATCTGTTCTTTCCATATTAGTGATCAATTTGGCATTTGAAAATTTATCAATATGATCAGTTTCATTGTTGCCTTAACATTAGTTTCAATATTTCCTTTACAAAAAAAAATGTAGAATCAGAAAATAGATTACCAAAATATTTCAATGTTTTAATATATATATATATATATATATATATATTTTAATAAAGTTTGATTATAAACTTGGTTGTAGTCTAAGATTACAAATTTCATTAAAAAAAATACCAAAATGACATATTTTGAAAATTTAACCGTTGGATTGCTTATTCTTTACGTTCTTAACACACATGTCAAATTTCTTGTCAATCAGCTCATAAACTTATTTTTTATGCATATTTTAAACTACAAAAACTTAAAATTTAAATATTTGATTAATAAGATAGTTATTAATATTTGATTTTCTGGAAATTTTGCAATCATAAATGATATAAAAAGAAAATGTAATTCAATCGTGAATTTATCAAAATTCATATCTAATAAGAAGATATTGAGTGAAGTTGTAACTTTAGGCTACGATCAAGTTTTTGCTATCAAATTTTATTCTTTTCTTAGTAAGTGTATTTATTTATTTTGCTAAATTTCTTAATAGGTGTATTTGTAGTTGAACTAACACTTCATAGTTTTTTCCATGGAAACATGTAAGTTCAAATCCCCCCCCCCCCCTCTCTTCCGTTATAACTATCAAATTTATCAACCAAAAAAAAAAAATGTAACTGAAAAAAAAAAAAAAAAATAATGTCACTTTTAACCAAACTATTTAATTCTCTACTCTTGAGACTTTCTGGAAAATCATATGGAACAATAATGTGGTGTCTTAAATCTAGGGGTGGCAAAATCAACCCAAACCCATTTGCCCACCCAAACCCACCCACTTAAAATAGACCCAAACCTACCTAATTATTAGTTGGGTTAAATGGGTATTAACCCAATTAATACTAATGTTTATTGGGTTTTAATTGGGTACCCAATTACCCAACTCCAAGATTACAAAAATTACAAAAATACCCCCTCAATCTAAAAAATGACCAAAATAACACCTAAACCTACAAAATGACCAAAATACCCTCAAAACCCAAAAAATGACCAAAATACCTTCTAAAACCTAAAAAATGACCAAAATACCCCTGAAACCCAAAAATGACCAAAATACCCTCGAAACCTAACAATGACCAAAATACCCCTGAAATTTAAAAAATGACCAAAATACCCCCAAAACCTAAAAATGACCAAAATACCCCCGAAATCCAAAAAATGACCAAAATACCCCCGAAACCCAAAAAATGACCAAAATACCCTCGAAACCTAAAAATGACCAAAATACCCCTGAAATCCAAAAAATGACCAAAATACCCCCGAAACCCAAAAAATGACCAAAATACCCTCGAAATCTAAAAATGACCAAAATACCCTCGAAACCTAAAAATGACCAAAATACCCCTGAAATCCAAAAAATGACCAAAATACCCTTGAAACCCAAAAAATGACCAAAATACCCTCAAAACCTAAAAATGACTAAAATACCCCCGAAACCCAAAAAAATGACCAAAATACCCCCGAAACCCAAAAAATGACCAAAATACCCCTAAAACCCAAAAAATGACAAAAATACCCTCGAAAGTGAAACCTAAAAATGACCAAAATACCCTCGAAACCTAAAAAAATGACCAAAATACCTCTAAAACCTAAAAATGACCAAAATACCCTTGAAACCCAAAAAATAACCAAAATAACCCTAAAACATAAAAAATGACCAAAATACCCTTGAAACCTCAAAATTGAGTAAAATACCCTCGAAACCTAAAAAATGTCCAAAATAACCCCGAAGCCTAAAAATTGATCAAAATAACCTAGAAACCTAAAAATGGCCAAAATACCCCCTCAACCTAAAAATGACCAAAATACCCTCGTAAAACTATAAAATGACCAAAATACCCCTTAAATCTAAAAAATGACCAAAATACCCTCAAACCTCTAAAGTGACAAAAATACCCCTAAACCTTTGAAATGACCCAAATAAACCCAAAACCGCTAAAATGGCCACAAACAACGTGAAACCTCTAAAATTACCAAAAATACCCTGAAACGTCTAAAACGACAAAAATACCTCTAAACCTATAAAACGACCAAAATACCCCTCGAAATATCTAAAATGACAACATACAACTAATCCTATAAGATGAAAAAAATACACTCGAAGCCTCTAAAATTACCAAAATAGGGGTTTGGGGTATCTTAGTCATTTTTTAGGTTTATGGGTATTTTGGTCATTTTTTATGTTTAGAGAGTATTTTGGTCATTTTTTTTGTTTTACGGGGGATATTGGTAATTTTTTAGGTTTATGGTGTATTTTTATTGACTTACAGGTTTAAGGGGCTTTTTTGTCATTTTATAGGTTTTGGGGTATTTTGGTCATTTTTTAGGTTTCAGAGAGTATTTCAGTTAATTTTTAGGTTTCGAAGGTATATCGATCATTTTTTAGGTTTATGGGGTATTTTGGTTATTTTTAGGTTTAGGGGCTATTTTGGTCATTTTTAGGTTTCTAGGTTATTTTGGTCAATTTTTAGACTTCGTGGTTATTTTGGCCATTTTTGAGATTTCGGGAGTATTTTGGTCATTTTTAGTTTTCAGAGTTATTTTGGTCAATTTTTAGGCTTTGAGGTTATTTTGGCCATTTTTTCGGTTTCAAAGGTATTTTAGTAATTTTTAGGTTTTGGAGGTATTTTGGACATTTTTTGGGTTCAGGAGTATTTTGATCATTTTTTGGGTTCAGCAGTATTTTGGTCATTTTTTGGGTTTCGGGGGTATTTTGGTCATTTTTTAGGTTTCGGGAGGTATTTTGGTCATTTTGTAGGTTTTAAGATTATTTTGGTAATTTTTAGGTTTCAGGGGTATTTTGGTCATTTTTTGGGTTTTGGAGGTATTTTGGTCATTTTTAGGTTTTAGGGATATTTTGGTAATTTTTTGGGTTCCAGGGGTATTTTGGTCATTTTGTAGGTTTCAAGATTATTTTGGTAATTTTTAGGTTTTTAGGGTATTTTGGTCATTTTTGGGTTTCAGGGGTATTTTGGTCATTTTTTATGTTTTGGGGGTATTTTGGTCATTTTTTGGGTTTCAGGGGTATTTTGGTCATTTTTGGGTTTTAGGGGTATTTTGGTCATTTTTTAGGTTTTAGAGGTATTTTGGTAATTTTTAGGTTTTTGGGGTATTTTGGTCGTTTTTTGGGTTTCAGGGGTATTTTGGTCATTTTTTGGGTTTCGGGGGTATTTGGGTCATTTTTGGGTTTTAGGGGTATTTTGGTCATTTTTTGGGTTTGGAGGGTATTTTGGTAATTTTAAGGTTTTGGAGGTATTTTGGTCATTTTTTGGGTTTTGGGGGTATTTTGGTAATTTTTAGGTTTTTGGGGTATTTTGGTCATTTTTTTTTTGTTTCGGGGGTATTTTGGTCATTTTTTGGGTTTCGAGGGTATTTTGATCATTTTTTGGGTTTTGGAGGTATTTTGGTAATTTTAAGGTTTTGGAGGTATTTTGTTCATTTTTTGGGTTTTGGGAGTATTTTGGTAATTTTTAGGTTTTGAGGTATTTTGGTCATTTTTGAAGATTTTAGAGTACTTTGGTCATTTACACTTTAGGAGCATTTTGGTAATTTTGATAATTGGGTAATTGGGTGGGTTGGGGTTTACCCATAATAATTGGGTTGGGTTGGGTTTGGGTTAGAAGCAATTAGTTAAATGGGTTTTAATGGGTAAATGAGTTTTATATACCCAACCCAATTATGCCCACCCCAAACCCACCCATTTGACACCCCTACTTAAATCGAAGACCTCCAGATCTAAGTCACAACTCATAACATCAATGAGCCCATTTTTTACAATCTAATGCACACTCTTTATGGTTTGATGTTATAAAATAGGAATTTGGGGATTTTACATACTACAACACTGAGCATTCACGTCTAGTTTCTACAAAAGCCAACAAAAAATTGACTAAGCTGTTTCTATTTCTCTTCAAAGTCAAAAATAGTTGGACTTGGACACAACTTGGTGTCTTAAATCGAAGACCACCAGATCTAGGTCACAACTCATAACATCAATGAGCCCATTTTTTACAATCTAATGCACACTCTTTATGGTTTGATGTTATAGAATAGGAATTTGAGGATTTTACATATTACAACACTTAGAGCATTCAAGTCCGGTTTCTACAAAGGTCAACAAGAAATTTACCAAGAGCATTCTCATCAAGAATGCTAAATATTTTAGCATTTACCACTCTAAAATCCTACTTTATCAATTTTAACATACCATTTTACAATCCACCAAACATCAAACATTCTATTTTTTTTACAACTTCATTTAAATAATATTATTTTTATTCTTTCTTTTATGTTTTCTTTATTCTTTCTTTATGTTTTCAAATAACTACCATTAACTACCATTTTTTCTGTACCCAGCAACAACCCTCACAACTCTCTCCTTCACCATCCTTCTCATCCTTGCAGCATCAACAAATGATCCACCTGATGCATACATGCTCAATGCATGCAAATAACCTGATGAATTTAAGGGCTCCAATTGCTCAATGCAAGCAAATAACCTGATAACTTAGAATACATATCAATTAAAGAATTCCCCATATACACTTCAAAAGCAAAACCTCTACTGATCACTAACCCGTGAACCATTCTTCCTATATTCAAGTCCCCTAAATTAGCACATGCTTTAAGGAGACCCACCATAGTTATACCATCTGGTTCAATGCCAACCTCAAAAACCATCTCTCTGAACACCTGTAAACCAATCCGAGCCAGGAATAAATGGACGTGCTCTTGATATTTAATAAAGTGAGTTTTCCAGAATGGAACTTCCAAAATTGTCAGGCACAAAAAGTCACCGTTGCAAATTCATCCAAAGCAAGAAAGAAAAAAATAAAAAAGAAACATTTAGAAAAGCTGGCCATATTTATCTTCTCAATTAAATTCTGCAGAAACTGGGTTTTACAGTGCTCCTCAAGTTGTTGAACTTCCTGAGAGAAATTCTGAAAGTAAGGGAACAAAAGACCAGCCTCAGCATACATTTCTCCAACACTTCACATACTTAGCTAAGCTTCCAGAGAGCCACACAGCTTTTATAAAGAGAAGAAGTTTTGATTCACTTCCCCCAAGACAAAACAGAGTGACAAAAGCAGAGCAGTCCTACAAAGAGAAATTGGCAACTTGGGTTGGTATGTTTTCAGCAACACTAAACTAGCAATGTAGTTCAATAAAAGTTCACATACATAGAATTTAAAGCACTTAAAGATGAAAGACAAACGCCAAGAATTGCAATAGCAGTTCAACCTTAGTTGTCAAAGCCAAATTCCAACAACAAAATCCATAGAATTGCAATATAGCTACAAGAGCAAAACTATTGGCAAATACTAGAGTGAAAATGGAAATAAGTTTTCTTAATTCCTTTTTGTTAGAGATATATATTAGTCATATTAGCCCAATATAATAGGCT
This sequence comes from Quercus glauca, assembly GCA_023736055.1. NCBI lineage: Eukaryota > Viridiplantae > Streptophyta > Magnoliopsida > Fagales > Fagaceae > Quercus > Quercus glauca. Next base: position 34,445,643 of record CM043326.1, on the reverse strand, counting down.
CAAGCCTAATTCTACTTTGTGTGCAAGCTAAGTCTCCTACTTGTACTAGAAGTCTATTAGTCTAGGGTTTAGTCTATTATATATACCCATGTTATGGCTCATTGTAACACAGGTTATTGTACTACACTCTCATATAATAAAGATGTAGCCCTTAAGGGATTCCTCCGTGGATGTAGGCCGTCAAGGCTGAACCACGTAACCCTCGTGTTCTCAGTGTTCCTATTCTATACTTCACCTTCCGCATCCACTCTAGCATACACAACATGGTATACACATCGCCTTGCTGATAATATTGTCCATTTAACATGGTATCAGAGCTAATATTTAACATGGTATCAGAGCTAGTATATTCAACATGGTATCAGAGCCAAACTTCGTTCTTGGCATCAAACAAACATCTCTACACAGCAAAGAAGCTTCACACATGCATAGCACAGATCCACGACGGTGCCCATGCTTGCTTTCAGATCAGGACCCACTGCATCACACAGCTCCCACGAAATCATCGTTGTTGTGTAAGTACTGTGTTCAAGATCTACAAACTCAAGCAAAGCCGTGACTCAACTTCTCAGATCTGTGCAAACCCAAGCCTCGCTTGATGAAACCAACACCACAGACGTGATCCACGACTTCCCGCAACCAAAACCCAGGAACTCGGCCACCAAAGGAAGCTCCACGCGCCTCCACGCGCCGCCAACAGCTCCGAAACCTCCCACACGCGCCGCCTCAGATTCCTGACATCCAGATCGTTTTCATGGCACACGCGCCACCCTGGCGGCCTCCTCGTCCACCGATCTGCCAAACCTCGAAGTCCGAGCTTCAATCTCCGTCGCACGCGCTCCCACGCGCCTTCCGGAGTTCTCCACGCGCCGATGAATACCCTCACGCGCCACACGCGCCTAAGTCTGCTGCTGACGTCATCTGATGACGTCATTATGCCACGTCAGCACCACGCAAGCCGTTTCCACGTCAGCCCTAATCCACGTCAGCGACACGTCATAGGATGACGTCATCGGCTCTGCTGCCCGATCCGTGACCCGACCCGGAAACCCGGAACCGACCCGGACCAGTATCCGTTGACTTTGACCCTGGACCAGTTGACTTTGACTTTTTGCGTTGACCGTTGACCAAAAGTCAAAAATTTCCAACAGGGCCTATCTTGCTCAGTTTTTCGCGTAGATTCCAGTTTTGGACTCCGTTTCTTCATTTGAAGCTTCAAAATTGGTCAATTGGCATATTATTCATTGTGGTTTCTTCAAAGGTATTCTTCAAGCCATCTCCAAGTGATCTTCTCATGCTTATCCAACCTCAAGCCTTCATCGAGCTTCCGCCTTGAGTTTGAGGGAGGGTGTTAGAGATATATATTAGTCATATTAGCCCAATATAATAGGCTCAAGCCTAATTCTACTTTGTGTGCAAGCTAAGTCTCCTACTTGTACTAGAAGTCTATTAGTCTAGGGTTTAGTCTATTATATATACCCATGTTATGGCTCATTGTAACACAGGTTATTGTACTACACTCTCATATAATAAAGATGTAGCCCTTAAGGGATTCCTCCGTGGATGTAGGCCGTCAAGGCTGAACCACGTAACCCTCGTGTTCTCAGTGTTCCTATTCTATACTTCACCTTCCGCATCCACTCTAGCATACACAACATGGTATACACATCGCCTTGCTGATAATATTGTCCATTTAACATGGTATCAGAGCTAATATTTAACATGGTATCAGAGCTAATATATTTAACACTTTTATATTTTATATATATATATATATATATATTGTACTTGAATATTGAGTGTACCTATAAGATACAAGCATGAAATTCTGCAATGTAAAAACTGGGATAAATTTGTAAAATTACCAATCAGACTTCAATCTTCAATTACCAATCAGATAAATTTGTAATATTTTGTAATCTCCCACACCTTTCAGTTGATCGGCACCCAGGTTTACGGTAACCAGATATCCACTGTCAAATTTTCCATCAATTGTTCCAGTCACCGAACAGCCAGGTGATAGTATTGAAGAAGCCGCATATAAGATAAATAGCATAGATCTTTATTGCAGCAACAAATGCTAACATATAACCAACCAATTGAAAAACTATATCACATAGGCATAATGCTCAAAATGGGAATCGTGATGCAGGGTGTTAACAAATGTAAAAACTTCTCAAAGCAAGTTTACAAATTTCACAGACAGCTTCCCTATTAAAATTTCTACAGCTGATTGACTTTCTTAATTACAATTTGATGAAGTTAGTGCAAAGGGGCTCAGACACATGCACACCCTCATACACAACCAGCAGATCCTATTATTTAAATGGCACCAAAATCTCAAAAATCTCAATTTCACTGAATTCAAACATGATGTATGAAATTTCATACTAGTATAATGTTCATATGTGGATGTTGAACCCATAATATATAAATAAATAAATAAAGGGCAGTAACCTGCGCACAATACTTCCACTGACCCCATAATATATGATTACATTATTTGAAAAATGATTATTCTGCTTACTTAGAAGGTATAGCTCTTGCTGAACCTTTTAATTGAATTCTCAAAAGCAATCAAAGGAGAAAGTTATGGAGCATTGATGGGAACCATTTAGGTGTGCACAATAGCAAAGGAAAATAGCAAGTCGTAATTGTTCAAACAAATGTATCTGAACTTGAGGCATGAGGCAAAAGTGCTAAAACATCATTTGAGAGACAAAAATACAGGCAGCACGGGTAAACAATTTTTGGAGTAATCATATATGTGCATCATGATACGATATATAATGTGAATACACCGAATAACTTTCACACAAGGTCAAGCATTCAGTACACTTGTCCAATATAAAATTTTAATTGTTAAATACACACTCTTTCAACTTCAGCCTACCATAAGCTCCATATACCTTAACTCAGACGTCTATTCTGAAAAGATGTTTGATAGAATTTTCATAAGCTCAATCTAGGAAACAAACCCAAATTGTAAATAATTACAACTAGAATAAATATTAGCTCTCAACAACCAAGGAAATGAAAATGAATGGGAAATAAGGATGGCAACAAATCCTATTATGGTTTATATGTTGAGCAAAGTTTAATTTCATGTGTGTAGAGAAAAATGCAAATCTGTATAAAATCTGTTCAACATATAAAACTCTAAAGATGATACTAGAATTTTAAGGAGGAATTTCAGCAAACACAAGCCTGTGCTTCACGTTCAATGCTGTTATCCTGAGGAGTGAAGCGTGTTTTATTAAACAAATATATTTTTTTTTGCAAAAATTAAAAGCTTTGATGTAGCATGTTTTTTGACCTTTTGATGCTAAAATTTAGGATTTATACCATTTGGCATTCTTAACGAGAATGCTCTAAGCTGTTTCTATTTCTCTTGGAAGAAGTCAAAAATAGTTGGACTTGCACACAACTTTAACTTAAGCACGCGCTATTGTTTAGCTTTGAAACGAAAAATTGAAAACGGGAGAAGAAAAGAAAACCGATCCGTTAAACGAAAAATTGAACCCAAACACGCGCTTTTATTTAGCTTTGGTACGAAAATTGAAACGGGCACGAGAAAATAAAGACCGATCCGTTAAACGAAAAATTGAAAAAATAAACGAAAAATTGAACCCGACGTGAATCGAACACGCAACCTTCTGATCTGGAGTCAGACGCGCTACCATTGCGCCACGGATCCTTCCTGCTATAGGTGGGGACCATATAATTAATATACCAATACTTGCCGGTTTGTGAGATATTTATGATCCAATCAATACCATAGTAAAGCCCATTAAAATAATGATACATTATCTACATTAACTCACTATTTCATAAGATTCTCAAAAAGAGAAAAAAAAAAAAAAAAAAAACTCACTATTTCATAACTTACCATACATCTCATATCTTATTTTTAAAATGCAATCGAACAAAATCCCTCTCTAAACTAGTTTAAAGAAAAATCTTACAAACTCCTCATATAACTTTATACTGAGTGTGAATTTTGAAAATCTAACCGTTGAATTGTATGTTATTATTATATACTTCATGCTTATAAAATTTCAAGAAAATTAAAAATCAATTATTATGTCATCAAAAAAATGTTAAAATATTAAGTTTTTGTAATATAAAATTGTGTATTAAAAATAAGTTTATTGATTGAATAGTAAAAAATATATAATTTGAATGAAATTTTATATGCATGTTAAGAATATAAGGAACATGAAATTCAACGGTTAAATTTTCAAAATTTACATAAAAAAAAAGATATATGAGAAATTTAAAAAGTTTCTCTCCAAATTAGTTTGGAGAGAAACTTTATTCCAGCAAAGCCTCCTTGACCACCATCACCACAATGGCAGGAGCAAATCTACTACCAGAAAAAAAAAAAAAAATGTTAAAATGCAAAATTGACCCTCTAACTTTCTTCAAATTTCATTTCAGTTATTTAACCTTACTTTTGTTCATTTCAATCCTCTAAATTTCAGATTTATTCAATTAAGGCATTTCCGTTAACTTTTGTTAAAATTTTTTGAAAAAAAAAATCTAGAAAATATTTTTCAATCATTCATTGAATTTTTTTAATTTAAAAAATTTGAAGAAAAATTTATAAAATTGAAAAATTAACCACAATATATAACAAAAGTTGATAGAAAAGTTTTAATTGAATAAACTTGAAAGTTAGATGACTAAAATGAAATCTAAAGAAACTTAGAGAGTCAGTTTTGCATTTTATCAAAAAAAAAAAAAAAAAAAAAACAACAACAACAACAACTACTACTACAACAACAACACAAAAAAGTCAGCAAGATGAACTATTGGTCTAACCTTCCCATACACATTTTTTTGCTTTTGATGTTTACAAGAGACCATGTTGTAGATTTAGAGACACAAGTCAACATGATTTCATAACCAAAGACATTCACTTCTAACAGAAAATGAAGTTTAGCGACAGAAACAAATTGCATTGAATGTTCTGACATTAAACCAGACAAAGCACAACACTAGGAAGACATCATCGAGCATAACAATAATAGTTACGGTACAGGACAGCAAATTGTAGTCCACAACACTACCAAGTTAATAGAAAAGAACACAGAGACCATGAAGAAACCCATTTATTTGTAGTAACAGGAATGGAAGTAGACACCACCAAGTAAACTAGTTAAATGAGAACATATCATTCCTCCTCAGATTCAGACTCAGCACTCTGAAGCCATTCAATGAGGTCGAGCATTCATCCATATCTGAGACTCTTTGTTGCCTCCCTTCAGGTATGTGAAGTGGACACCACCAAGCAAACTAGTTAAATTTCATCGGTATTGTTCATCCATTTTTGTAAAAATTCAAATCCTAGCTTTTTAATCATTTTTATGTAATGTTTTCAAATTAAAATGTGTTTTTCAATGGAAAAGCTATAAGTGGATTATGACAGCCTAATGAAGTAGATGGTAAAGTTCTAACTTTTGAACCACAAATAGGTAATTTAAAATCGAGTCAAACCACAGGTAGGTAATTTGTTGTAATTAACACAAATGTAAAATCATTGAGCCTAATTTTCTTTGGTTTAAACCAATTATTTACTGGCCCATAATAATAATAATAATTAATTAATTAATTAATTAATTAATTAATTACAATAAATAAGAATTCAAACCAAAAAAGAAGACAAACGGAGTAATTTGCGCTGAAAAAGTAAACTTAAAAAATTGAATATCAATGTATAGGAAATACTTCAAAAAAAAAAAATATATATATATATATATATATTGTGTTTCAGACGTGTGTAGTAAATCTCTAACAGCCTGTGAGCTCCACGCACCATAGGGACCCCGTATTGTGATTGTTTTCACTTCATATGTCTTCTCGGTCAAGTCGGGGATTGATATTTAATTTCTAGATTTGACGCTTTTGGTCATAAGTCTTTTAAGTAAGTCCGGACTTTTACACTAAATTTTTACACCATAGAGTAATTGTTATTTATTTTTTAGAACAATGTTAGGACTACAATTTTTGTCACAACTTATTATATGACGAGTTGTGAGTAACAAAGAAAAATGATGGGTTCACGCCTTCACCACTCACAACTCGCTAAATAGCAAGTTATGTAAAAAGTTGTGATTCTAGCATTTTTCTTCTTTTAGCGACTAGTGAAGTGAGTATGTGAAAGAGTATGCGTATTTTCTGTGAAAAATTAGCAATGCTGGTAATCTTTATACATCCTTGGCAATAATGTTCACTGTTCAGATTGAGTGGCATTCTTTGAAGCAATCAAGTAGGCATCTTCAGACTTCAGCTATAATTGCCTGACCTTGGAATTAAACTAGGTATATTGAACCAATTGGTACTCAGTTTGTATGGGTGTTTTTTTTTTTTTTTTTTTTCCTTTCTTTTTTGTGTATGTGTGTGTGTGTTGTTCTCACAATGGGGTTTTTTAATATTGAAAAAAGTTTTTGGGAAAAGAACTTAAGAACCATTACAAAAACAATATTGCAAACCATAAAGAATGTTTCAGTGCCAATGACCGAAAGAATGATTACCTAAAGCTCATAAAAGTTAAACAGCCTAAAGCCACTGATTAGTAACTAGTTCATTCAGCAAAAAAAAAAGATTAGTAAGTGGTTCAAAGGATTATGTCTTCTTATATAAACTGAAAAACATGAGCCCCTCAATTGATTTGTTCAAACTTGAACAGCACTTCTCTTCAATAAGTTCAATGTAAACGCCGTGGATGGCTTTTGGTTATGGCCTATCCTATTGGTAACCATAGTCCAAAAGGGAGGCTTAGTAAGACAGACTGGTTACCAAGATTTGATTCTCTTTGTAACGGTGGGGTCTCAGCAAGCAAATCAAGAAAAGAAAATCAAAAGGGAGGCGAAATCCCATGACCACTCCTACCTTAGATGTTCTATGTTCAATTGGAAGTCAATAAATATATATATTCTTAATTACAAATTTGCAATCGTCAAATGCTTGGAAATTTGAATCAAAGAAAACCCAAAATTAGAGAGGTGGAAGTTTCCGTATCCCTTTCCTATGATCTACCACACTTTAGACACGCCTTAATTATTTCAATCTTCTACATTTGATTCTCTTCCATTATTCTTTTTCTCATGCAGCTAATCAAAAAAATTTTTTGACGGGACATGCAGCTTGAAGACTCAATGTCAAGTCTTTTCGGTGAGAAATGAATGAGCAAGCTTCTCAAGTTGAAGAGAAATGGGCTGCAAAATGGTTTTACACTGTGTGTACTAGATACACAATAGCATGTCAGCTGAAATAATGTTTTAAAAATATGATTTTAGTTAAAATTATGAAATCATATTTCAAAACACAATTTCATCATTTCAAAATTATAACTGAAATCGTGTTTTCATTTCAGAAGGAGTGTGTAATAAGATTTAACCCAATTGTCAATAAAGATTACATCCTAATCAATGAGTTTGAGCTCAATTTACACCTCATGTTCCTAAATTGTTATAAAAAAAAAATAGTGAAAATTTTTGTATACTTATTATTTGATTTGAACTTCAGAAGAAAAAGAGATCTAATAGTAATAGATTCCTGTTATGTGTTATTTTTTGTATTTGGTGTAGAGGGAGTTTTTTGGTATATTTTGGATTGGGTTACATGAGATGCATGTCTGACGTTGAACTGTATAAGTGGTTTTTTATTTTTATAATTTTACATAAATTGTTATAATTTATTTCAATCAACCAGTTCTTTATTCTTTCCAATTCTTTGTAATTATATAAAAAAAAAAATCTAAAAAATGTTGTGAAATGTTTTCTGGACTTCTAAGAAAACTCTAAAATATTGGATTGATAAAAACTCAACCCAATTGAAACCCTAAATTTTTTTAGAAAAAATATTGTAACTCGATCTGGTGAATTATCATTAATGAAATTTTTTTTAATAGCTTGAGAGTTCAATTTTGTAAACTAATCATCATATACACATAGATTGTCAACATTAGTCACTTTTAATCTTTTACACAATTACACTACTCTCCCTCATTTTGAAAAGCTAGATTCTATTTTTCCCAAATACATATATCCTTTATAGGATTTTAGTAATAATACTTGTTACATTTGTTTATGTTGAAAGAAAATTTTCCCAAAAAAAAAAAAAAATCCTACTTATGATCAATATTTATGTCACAAAAAGATTGAGTATATTATTATCAATTAAAAATTTAATTAGTTATTTTGCATCTCCAAAAATAAGAAGAATGATTTTTAAATGAAAAGATAAAATATCAAATAATAGAAATTTAAAAACAAATATTATTTAATTGATATTTAAACATAAGAAATACCTCACTTATATTAATTGACTTAGGCGAATATTGAGCCAGCTCTGCTAAATAAGAGGGGAGGGCTGCTTAATTGGTTTGCCGGGGTTGCAGAGGGACTGGAGTGTTTTGTGTGTATATGTGAAAATGATTTATGCCTGAGCCCAGAGGTAAAGTATTAATTTACACCTTTCTCAACAGTAGTGTTTTGTCAACTGAAAATATTTTCAATTTGATCAGGATTTTATTTTAATTTGCGCAGACACTCAAAAACACTAAAAATATTTTTGGAAAAATATTATTGGCTGTGCTGCTATAAGCAACCTAATTAAGAAGAAATTATTACGTCTACCAATTTTTGTTAAATTACCAATTGTCTCAAAAGTTTAAACTATTGAGATATGATAAATTTAATCATTTAATTACGTAATTCTAACCATTTTTCCCTTGCTATAGCAATATTGATGAATGACCACTGTCATTCCGACATAATTTCTTCACAGGTTTGTGCCCAGTGTCCACTAAGCTCATTCTCCGGTCAATGGTCTGGAATCTAGAACTACTATCAAAGTCTTCCTGCACATGGACGCAAATGATGATAAAAGCCTAAAATATTGAAAGTCCAACACAGCCACCCACTTTAACAGAGAGAATGAACAAAGAGCATCTTGCACCACCAAATTAAGCCCTCCCATCCCCTATATATATATTATTATCAGTCATGTTCAATCGTATTAATTCATTCTACCTTGTAGAGAAAAAGGAAATGGGAAATATGATGAAAGGCTCAAGGGTTTTCATGCTTTTGCTAGTGATCATCATGGTTGTTTTAAGCATGGAGGAGGGTGTAAAATTGGCCAAAGCTGCAGGGCCAAGCGCTGCACAATGCAAAGAGGAGAGGAGGCTTGGGATTAATGCATGCAAGCCAGTTGTTTATGGCAAGCTTCCAACGCCAGAGTGCTGTGAGCGTGTAAGGGTTACCCATATTGAATGTGTTTGCACTGTCGTTACACCAAAGTTGGCTGCCCTTATTGATGTCAATCGTGCAATTCGCCTCATTGAAGGTTGTGGTCGCAGGGTTCCTCGCCACTTCAAATGTGGGAGTAAGTACTGTCTCTCTTTTATCTCGAGAAATTATTCACTCTTACGGGATGAGTCATTCCTTTCAATCTCTCTATATATGTTACAAAATATTGGAAAGTTGGACTAACTCTTATTTAGAATTAAGTTATTTTCAATCAACAGAGAGTTCATGAATTAACCAAGCTAATTAATTACATATAGTTAGATATGAAAAGTTTTGGTCTTTTTACCTAAATTAAACATGTAGTTGACTGAATACATGCTTTGTGTTCATGACTTCTTTTTCTTTTTTCTCCTTTTTGCAGGTATCACTACTCCATGAATCAAAGTTGCTAATGCTTTGTTGGCTCTCTTTTCTGGTTACTATAAAAATATGATTAGCTATTGTCAACGTGCTTGGAGAGAGGATGGGTAGCCTTGGATCAACAGATAATAATGGATTAATAATAATAATAATAATAAGTTCTTGGGTTATTTCCCAGCCTCATGATTGATGATTATGTAATGTAGTGTTCTTTCTATGAATTAAACTTATTTATTATACTAAAGAGTATATTGCGGGCTTAGTTACATTTTTTTCATTCCTTCGGATATCTCAGCATCATCATTTGCGGGTACGACAGAGAAGCTAATTTTTCTGTTTTTGTTTTGTGGGTTTCTGATGGGTAGAAGTGTTAAGAATATGAATCCTAGTAAATCACCATTTGCTGAAGCTACTGAAGATAAAGTTAGAGAAAAAGATAAAGTCTCACATAACATCAGATAACTAGAGTTTACCCCTTTTTGTTGTAATCTTTTTAATTTTCAAATGCTTGTAAGCCTGGAGATTGATTTGGCTAGCTTTCTTTACACTCTGTTTTTCAAACTTGACGAGCACAATGGCAGGGAATGATTTTTTTTTTTTTTTAGAACCCAATTTACTGCTGCTTGGGTATTTTTGCGTCTTAGGATGCAAAATGGTGAAAAGATTAAAGATTTCATCATTCATTTTCATATTTTGACAGTAAAAGTTGGCCAAATGGATTGAATTTCTGTAAAATTTTCTGGCTGTGATTATAACAAGTTTTCAGTTTTTTAAAGTGGTATTAAACCTTTATACCTGCATTCTTATAGTAAAAAAAAAGTTTCTTTTTGTTGATTCTTTTGAAAAGCTCAAGTTTGAAACGATGATGAGTTTGTAAAAAAACGAGGGAATGGGTCCAGCGGTGGTGATGTTTCAGAGAGTAGAGGGAGGCGAAGGGTAGAAGATTGCAGAAATAAGGGAGAGGTACGTTCTAATGGGGGAGGAGCCTGACCCCAAACTAAGACCATTGAATTGAAATCCATAGAGTCAACACCAGTTGAAACCAATCACAATAGATTGTGCAAATTATGATTAAAAAGAAAAAAGAGGGGAAATTTTTCAATTTATTTCTTGAATAATGATGCGAATTTCATTTTATTCAATAATTATTTATTTCATGAGGTTTTTTTAATCTTCATCCTCTAATATAATTAAGTGGCAACTTCACTAGGAGGTGACATCATTTGTTGAGTAATCATCTTGAGGACTTGATTGCGGCCTGCCATTTTTAGGATATTATTCTCAGAGTTCCTTGAGTCCATTAAGTGATGTTAAAAGCTACGGGTCATTAGTCAATTTCATCAAGTGAAAAAATTGTGAGTCATGATCCCAATTCCGAACTCGAAAAGCATGAGGATTGAGGAGTTCTAGAAAAAAAAGCTCAATCCTAGTTGGATGAAATATGGGCTTTTATGGGTTTATGTGAACTTGTCCCAAAATCTATTCTTTTTTCTTTATAAAATATAATGAGATGACATGAATTGACTAATAGAATAACACCATGAATGTGAAAGAGAGAGAATTATTTAGAAAGTATGTTGTGAATTAGGTGATGACTTAAATAGTAATTTTTTGAGTTAGAAAAAGACTAAATATAGCAATAGTAGAGAAAACCATCTTATTGGCCCACTCTATAGAGTGGAGATAAGGGATACATTCTTCAACAGTAGGCCCCCTCTGTCTTACGTGTGTGTGAGCGCATTGCCGCATTTGGGGGGTGTGGGAAAGACTTTATTGAAGAGATTATAAAATGTGGCCAAACCATGTGATTTATCGTAAAGTACTTAATAATTAAAGAAGAAATCCATCCAACCCTACATAATACGCAAGGCTTCAACTCCATGCTACAAACTCTATAATTGTTGTTGATTCGATATTCCGCCTCCAAACAATAAGTATCACATTAATTGTAATTTGAAAGTATCTAATAATTACCTTTTAGTAAAGATTGAAAAATTACCTAATAAAGATTGAAAAGCCACCTAATAACGATGTGATATAGTACGAAGAAGTAAATAATTAAGAAAGAAATCCATACAACCTAGGTCATGAGTTGGGCTTTAATTCTATGGTAGACATCCTATACTTTTTACTCCCTTCCACACAATAACTCTGAAAGTTCAATTAGTGTGAAAACACTAAAAACTTGTTCAGACCCCCAATTTGAAAATTACGGCTAAATTGTTTTTACTCTAACTTATCAAAGTGCGGAACAAAAGTAAATGAGCACAATAAACCGGTAACACTACTCTAAGCCATATTCAACCACAATGAACAATAAAAGTAAAGTTTAAAGAGTAGGGAAGTTTACACCAAGACGTGTTATTGAAGAAAAAACTGAAGAACTTGACGAAAAACCTCTCCGCGACCCTCCAAGTCAAAATCGATCTTTTAGTGAATAAGTTGGAGTACACGAAGTTATTTAGAAAGTATGTTGTGAATTAGATGATGACTTAAATAGTAATTTTTTGAGTTAGAAAAAGACTAAATGTAGCAATAGTAGAGAAAACCATCTTATTGGCCCACTCTATAGAGTGGAGATAAGGGATACGTTCTTCAACAATAGGCCCCCTATGTCTTACGTGTGTGTGTGAGGGCATTGCCGCATTTGGGGGGTGTGGGAAAGACTTTATTGAAGAGATTATAAAATGCGGCCAAACCATGTGATTTATCATAAAGTAATTAATAATTAAAGAAGAAATCCATCCAACCCTACATAATACGCAAGGCTTCAACTCCATGCTACAAACTCTATAATTGTTGTTGATTCGGTATTTTGCCTCCAAATAATAAGTATCACATTAATTGTAATTTAGAAGTATCTAATAATTACCTTTTAGTAAAGATTGAAAAGCCACCTAATAACGATACGATATAGTACGAAGAAGTAATTGATTAAGAAAGAAATCCATATTCCATGCAACCTATGTCATGAGTTGGGCTTCAACTCTATATGGTAGACATCCTATGCTTTTAACTCCCCTCCACACAATAACTCTATTATCATGTTTGCTTTCTGTTTTTAAGAAAAAGAAATTTGTTATATTTTTCAATATAATAATATTGGTAATGTTCTTCAATTAATCATCATCTTTAATTTTATAACACTTACACCACATAAATTTTTTTTTTTGGGGATGGGGAATAATGGAGAGAAAATAAATGAAATGAAATTAATAATTACGTTCTTATGTTTGAATTTTGATTTCGTAGAGAAAGTGCTGGAAAGAACAAAGGAGTTATAGCCTTTGGCTTTTTCCCTTCCTGTTTCCAATCCCACATCGAAAGAATCTCCCCCCACTTTCTGCCTTAAAAGCATGAAGTACCGCACTTTGCAATGCGGTTTAACTAAAATCATAACTGCACCGCATCTTATTTTTGCGGTCACATGTACGGTGTGGTACGGTTTAGAGTTTAGCCAAAACTATAACCGCACCGCACCTTATTTTTGCGGTCACATGTGCGGTGCTATGTATAAGATATAGTTTGAAGTCAGTATATTTTTCAAATTTGGGCTTTTCCTACCCAGCCCAAAACTAATTTTTCTCTTTTTTTTGGGGCAAGTTTTAAATTATTGAATTAGTTTTTCTTTATTTTGGGTTGGCTTTTCTAGTCAACACTTGTTAGGATTATCAAACTTTTTTTTTTTTTTGAAAATTAGGGTTATTAAACTATTAATAATATATTTAATATTAAAAATAAATAAATACATTAATATATAGAGAGGGTGTGGTGCGGTGTGGTTTGTGCAGTCTTCTTATTATAAAACTGCAAACCGCACTGCACCATGCGGTGCGGTACACTGTAACTTGTGGTGCGGTGCAATTATGCCATTTTGCGGGCAGTTTTGGTGCGGTTTATGCGGTTTGATGAACATCCCTAACGTCATTAATAATACTATTACTAACAATGAGCCCATTAAGTGATGTTAAAAATTATGGGTCATTAGTCCATTTCATCAAGTGAAGAAATCGTGAGTCATGAATCATGATCTCAACTCGAAAAGCATGAGGAATTTTTGATAAAAAGCTCAATCCATGTAGTTGGATGAAGTATGGCTTTTGATGGGTTTATGTGAACTTTTCTCAAAATCTATTCTTTTTTCTTTATAAAATATAATGGGATGACATGAATGGACTAATAGAATAACACCATGTGGCTGTGAGAGAGAGAGAGAGAGAGAGAGAGAGAGAATTATTTAGAGAGTATGTTGCGAATTAGGAGATGACTTAAATAATTTTTTGAGATAGAAAAAGATCAAATATAGCAATAGTAGAGAAAACCATCTTTATTGGCCCACTCTTCAAAAATAGGCCCCCTATGTCTTACGCGTGAGGGCATTGCCGCATTTGGGGGGTGTGGGAAAGACTTTAGTGAAGAGTAATTATAAAATGCGGCCAAACCATTTGATTTATCATAAAGTAATTAATTAAAGAAGCAATCCATCCAAACCTACATAATACGCAAGGCTTCATCTTTATGGTACACACTCCATCTATTGCCTTAAGGCCAAAAAAAAAAAAAAGTACACACCCTATAATTGTTGTTGATTCAGTATTCTGCCCCCAAATAATAAGTATCACATTAATTGTAATTTGAAATTACCAAATAATTAGTACTTTTTAGTGATTAAAAAGCCCTTAAACAATATGATATATTATGAATAGCTGTCTTTTCTTTTCATTTAGTAGTCTAGATAGAAGATGTTCCACCAGAAGTTTCATCTGTACTACAGGCTAACTTGAACAGCCTTCCTTAATAATAAGACGCAATGTCTTCCTTTAAAAAAAAAATTATGAAGATGTAATTGATTAAGAAAGAAATCCATACAACCTACGTCATGAGTTGGGCTTCAACTCTATGGTAGACATCCTATACTTTTTACTCCCTTCCACACAATAACTTTATAATCACATTTGTTTTATGTTTTTTTTTAAAAAAAAAAATTTTATATTTTTAAATATAATAATAATGGTAATGTTCTTCGATTAATCTTCATCTTTAATTTTATAACACTAACACCACATAATTTTCTTTTTCTTTTTTTTGGGAGGGGGGGGGGGAATAATGGAGAGAAAAAAAAAAATTAATAATTACATTCTTATGCTTGATTTTGTAGAGAAAGTGTTGGAAAGAGCAAAGAGAATTTTTTAAAAATTCAATAGATTTAAAAAAAAAAAATTTATTATTGATTAGCATTTTGGTGAAATTGAGAGTTGAGACGAACATTCCATATATTATTTTGTCTCCTTTTAAATTTTTTATCATTTTTTGGAAGGCAAAATTGGGTGCAACTAATATCTTTTTGAATTTCAAGCATAATGTTACCCCTATAATAAATCCAGGGTAATTCAAATTCTATAACTTAATAGTTTCAAACAGTTTAATAATAGATTGAATATCCTTTTTATTTATTTATTATTATAAGTCCCTATTTAGAACTTAGAACGCCGAGAAAGAGATGATTCGAATTTTTACTGTCCTTATAAAGGAGCCAATGTTACTAAGATAAGGACTCTTGATAATATTAAACTCAGTGCATATTTCATTTTTGCAAATATTTTTTATTATTAATAATTTTATTCATTCTTGCTTATTAATTCTTAATATGATGAAAACCTTTCTTTATATAGAGATATAAGCTAGATAGAAGCAACATGTCCTTTAATTTCATTCTTTCAGAAGTGGTGTCTTTTTTTTATATAGAGTTTTTGGATCGATTGCAGTTTAAAATTTTCTTTCTTCGTACCATAAAATTATTCAATGTATTATGTGTATTAACTATTAAGTCATTTTCTCACGTAACATGAGATTTTTTTTAAAGTACATGGAACTTACTTTTATGTGAGAAGAGTATAGTAGCATACAAAGTAATTTCTTTTATGAACTCCCAAGCAAATTATAGTTTATACCGCCTTATTTTCATTTCCAATTTTTAGGAATTTTTTGACCATCGACATATTTTTCATAGTTTTATCAAAATTTAGAAACATTATTATATTTTTAAGCTTATCATTTAGGATGTAATGTAAGTATATACGTGTAAGATATTAAATCCTTAATTAATAAATTAAAGTTTGAAATTTGAAAAGGTAAGTAAAATCAAACCCTCAACCTCAATTCATATTAATAGTAAATTACTCATTGTTTTAAAAATCAGTACGGTGAAAGAACTGAAAAAGGGACTGATTATCGGTTTTCTGGTCGGACCGAGATTTGACTGATGGTTGAACCGGTGACGTTATAAATAATTTAATTAATAATTATAAAAATAAATAAATATATTTATAACTGGTCATTTTAATTAAAAAATTAAATAAACATTAAACTTTAGCTTTAAACAATTCAACCAAAACAAAAACAAAAAAACATATACAAGCACCCACAACCCACAAGCCCACTATAAAATATTTTAATTATTTTTTAACCTTTCAAATAACAAAAAGTAAGTGCACCAGTGGGTAGCAATATCATTGCCCACTTTATATTTTTTTCCCTCCACACATTCTACATGTTGATATCCCAACTACCACACATTTTGAAATCCATACATCCACACAATTGGTTCAACAATAGTTCTGTGCATATAATTTTCCCATCTCACTTTTTGCTTTTCGTATATCTCTCTCTCGTGAATAAGTTCATGTGCAAGAGGCAAGAGCAACAAAAAAAAAGCCTCAACTGAAGCAGACAGATCATTACAAATCTACTTATCTTTGGGCTTCTTTGGTTTTTCCTCAACACAAATATAGTAAATCTATTTTTTTTTTCTTTTAAGCAAAAGGTAAGCAAAGTAAATCTGATGTTTTTGGGTTACTGTGGGTGTCTTAGGCTTCACTACTTCATACTTGAGAGAGCATTTTCAAAATCAATATCTCCCTTAAATTTGAAACAAGATCTATCTTTTTATTATTATTATTTTTTTGGGGTTAAAAAATACAACAGCTGAAGTATTTATGACGAAATGCTAAAACCAGTTTAATCGCACCGATTTTCGGTTATGCTAGTTGAACCGTCTTTTTGTACTGTTTATCCGCTTTTTCTTTCATTTCTGTTTTTAACTAATATCCGGACCGGATTAAGGTCTGGTTCCTGGTTGAACTAGCCAATCCGATTTTTAAAACCATGAAATTACTAATAAATCCTATATACGAAACCCATTTAAATGGATGAGATTTTCTTCTTTTTTTAAAAAAACTAGTTGCTAACCCATGTTATGCACGGGAACCTACCTACTTGTGAAGTAAATTAAAATAATTTTATAAAAAATTTAAGAAATTACATCATTGCATGATTTGCTCTTGTATGATTTCAATTTGTGTTACTATTTGATGAAGAAGCCATAAAATAAATTTTAATTATCAATGTTTGAGTTTGAGTTTAAGTTGAACTTGTTAAAGAAATAAAATTTCACTCATTCTTAAGTTTGGATTAAAGAAAAATAATTTTGTTTAAAAAAAAAATAATGATGAGTTTGAGTTTAAGTTGAATTTGTTAGAGAAATAGACTTTCAATCCTTCTTAAGTTTGAACTAAATAAAAATAATTTTATTTAAATAAAATGATAATTTTATTTAAATATTGTGCTAACGTAGAAAATTATGAGAATTTCAAAGACATCAATTTATTTATAGAATATATAGATGAGATTTAAAATATTATTATTTTTTAAAAATTTTAGGATTTAATTTGTTTGAAAAGTAATTTCCCCCGAAATTTTTATTGGTAAAGCTTTAGAACATTATCATTTTCACTGTCCAGTCAAAGGCTGCTAAAGAAGGAAACACAAACATCTGTGAAAATCGTTGACTCACTCCCCTGCTCGACTCTCCATGATCATTCATTGATTCATTCACTCTTCTTTGTTAGATTCTTCGTCCTTACTTTAATAAGAAAAGAAGTCACTGTTCTGTACACAAAACTCAACCTCCTCTGTTTTCCACAGTCAACTCCATCCAGATCTCAACGCCCAATTCTCTCCCCACAATCCAAAGACTCCAAATCCCTTTCTGGGTTTTACTCTTCTCCCCCAAATCTCAAATGGGTCGTAAGCCAAATGACTCAGAGTCCACCAGCAACACCTCTCTGATCCTCCTCTTGGTGGTTCTGAGTTCCTGTGCTCTGGTCTACTTATTCCTCTCTGTGTTTCTCACACCAAGTAGAGAGTACTCTATTCAACTTGAGTCGGTATTGCTTGAAGAAGATGCTGTTGCAGGGGAAGAGAATGGAGCTTGTTGTAGAGGGATTGAGAATATGGAGCTTTGGGGTAACGCTGTGAAGTGGGGTTCGGACTTCAAGTTCAATTCCTCTGAGGAGTGTTGCAAGGCTTGTAAGGCTATGTGTAGTGGCAATGATGGGCCGTGTTTGTGTGATTCCTGGGTCTTTTGTGGAAATCGGGAGGCTTGCGGATCGAAATTCGGAGAGGTGAGTGTAATTTGGTTCTTGGATCTCTATAATTTTTTGATGTGTAATTTTGGTATAATATGTTTGGTATGTCATTTGGTTATTCTGGTGAATTGCTTGTTTGCTTGTTTGTTTGTGAATCTTTGGAATGCTGAAACAATTTATTCGAAAATGAGGAATATGCGTGAACTCTGAAATAATAAGAGTTCATCTATATGTAACTTATTCCGTTGGGCTTCCTAAGATTAGTTGGATTGTTCACCTTTTAAAGCACTTCCGGAATTTTATTTTATTTTTCTTTTCTTTTGATGATTGGTAGTGGACAGTTATGACACAATTTCAGAATATGTTTGATTTTTGTAAATTTTAACCAGATATTTATATTTTCTCATCCCATGGTTGCCCATAACGTTCTAATTAAACAATATACTACATTTCTCAACTAAATGAGTTATAACTTCATTTCATTCACTTCAAATTGCTTCAGTGTTGGCTGAAGAAACAAAAGGACACCTTGGCGCCACAGCGGCAAGATTTGGGGCAGAAAGTTAGTTGGACTTCTGGGCTCATCTTTGGCAAAGGAGAGGTATACAAGAACTTTTTGGCTGATGTGAATAATTTTCATACTGTGAAATCCGAAGGTTCTCATCATTTTTGTCATGTTTTTGTACATTTGCTATTGATGATATCATTCCGTAATCTCTCTCTGTTTTCAATGTTGAATTTTCAGCATTTAATGGTATAGTTAGCTTATCTCTTAGTTTTATATTATTGTCTTTTCTTGTAGGGCATTGTGGGCTTGGAAACAGAATATGGCACCCTTCATATAAAAGTAAGTGTTCATGCTCTCTGCAGCTTTAAGCTCCATATGCTTTTTATATGGTAATAATGACCTGTAGCACTGGTATAGTTAACTGGCAACGAAGCTAGAATCTTTTCTATAGATGATAAGTTTAGGTGCACTAGCGTACAAGCTTGCATTAGTTGATATCCTCCTTTCCTGTATTAAATATCAAACTTTTGTTCATGGTCTACATATGTTTTGATTTGGTTTTCTGGTTTTATATAACATTCTAATATTTCCAGTACATAATGACAATACTGCATTTTGTGCAGCTTTTCCCTGACTGTGCCCCTCATTCTGTGACCTATATTCTTGAGCTGTTGAAGTTGCGCCATTGTGCAGGTTGCCAATTTTATCGGGCAGAGAGCCGGGGTCTCTCTTGGGATTCAGAAGGAAACCACATAAAAAATGTGAGGCTTCATTAATTTTCTTTTTACTTATCCATCCCCAGTATGATAGGAAATTGGAGGAAATGCACGTGTACCACTTTCTGGTTTAATTGTGTACTTTTGCTCTATAGTTTCGCCTATGTTAACTCGGTCATACTGGTATTTGTATTTAGGCTTTCGTCTAGAGTCTATAGTTGCTTCTCATGAGCTTTAAAACTTTGATTTGTCATTTGGCCTCAAGTTTTTTTTCCCCTCCCCCAACATAGTGTGATTCTCCTATATATGAAATTCAAAATTAAGTGGCTTCACCAATCACATTTATCACGAGAGAGAGAGAGAGAGAGAGAGAGAGAGAAGGGCATAATCCATCAACATAGCTACATATAAATTCAGAGCATCCAATGGATAGTGAGGATAGTACTTGAAATTAATTCTCTCTAAAAATTCACCCATACAGAGACACATGCATGTGGGAATATCTTGCTTTAAAGTTTAAACTTGAAAGCCAATAGAGTAACTAAATAGCCACCAGAAATTAGCTGTTTTTGACTTTTAATGTTTACATCAATGATGCAATTATTGTCCTTTTCATGTGTTCTGACAAATGTGGAGGTTCCTTACCTTTTGAAACTTTTGATCCATGTTAGCTTCTGGACATACCAAAGGGATAAAGTGTTGTGCAGACCATATGTACACATACATGTTCTCTCTCTCTCTCTCAACACCAGCTTTTGTTAAACACTCCTTGGCTTCCTCTGATTTACTGTGTTGACTGCATTGACTGCAGTAACACTGTTTTATAATAATTTGAGTATTTAATAGTTATAACTCAACCTTGTTTTGTGACTTTCCCAGGCACCTTTAGGCCCTCCTTTTGCATTGATTCAAGGAAAACTGGAACCCCAAGGAATTACATTCAATAAGATCCCAACTGAAGTATGCCCAATTATAAGAAGGGGTTCAGTTGCTTGGATTGGTTCTGGCCCAGAGTTTTTCATAAGCCTTGCAAACCACCAAGAGTGGAAAAATGCATACACAGTGTTTGGTTCGGTCCTTCCAGAAGACATGGAAATTGCTGAGAAAATTGCTCAGCTCCCCACTACACCAGATGTTTGGAACAATATCAACGTGACCGTCTTGAAGAAACCTGTTCCCTTGTCGATTCAAAGAATCAAGAAGAGTAATGGAGATCTTAACGGCATGTAACCTCAGGTTAAATCCATATGTAGATGGTTGTGTGTAAATGACAATTTTTGTTGCATTTTTTTTTCACGGCTGCTTTCAGATGTTACAAATTCTATTTGCATATCTTTGTAAGTTTGTGGTAGTAATAACACCAATTTCTGGAGCTGTTTGTATTGATCTCGCTGGTGGGCACTTAGTCATATGAGAGTTCTGTTCTTTGGTCCATGTAACGAACTTCATACATTCATAAAAGGAAATACAAATGAAGTACTACTACTTGCACTGACTAGCATCTTGCGTGTAACTCCATTACGCAGTATTGCAGGTAGTTGATCATAAATTTGTCAAAGGATAAACGTATGTGTGATGGTACAGAATGTGTTGAGATTACAAGCTGACCAGCTTGTGTTAAGTCAGTGAATGGTGCTGTTACATAAAGCCTAAGACTGTAAGACACGACATCGTCTTGCTTTCATCCAATTCACTGTAAAACTGATACGATGCTGTATCTCTATATTTAATCAATCACATGCTAAACATGTGTAATTCTGTTAAGACAGCCGTTGGGTTTAGTTAGTTTGTTGTAACAGTTATAGGCTCTGTTCTAGGTGCATGTACACAGTGCTTCATGATTGTAAACCATAAGATACCATTTTGAGTAAAATTGATTGGTGTGCATTTTGTTCATCTCTCTGGAATTACTCTCAGTATTTACATGGTATCAGAGCCAGCGTGGCCAATTTTTCGAATACCATTGATTCTGCTTCATAATCAAACTCTTCCACAAAAGCCCATTAGCACTCTTACGAAATATGTCTAACTTAAAGTCAATCAAGGTTGATAGCACGAATTAGCTGCTATGGAAGAACCAGTTAACTTTGATCTTGAAAACCTTCTCAATATTTGAGTATGTCGACGGCTCTCACTCTCCTCCAAGTAAGTTTATCCTCGATAGCAAAGGTAAATTCAATGGAGTCAAGAATCCAAAGCATCAAATTTGTTTAAATAGAGATCAAGCACTGCTAACTTTGATCAAATCTACTCTTACACCTTCAGCTTTGTCCATCGTTGTTGGACCTAAATCCACTCATGATATTTGGAACACACTCAAGAAAAGGTACACCTCAATTCTCACTCTAATGTGCTTAATCTAAGAGTTGGATTGCAATTGTTAGGTCCATATATTTAGGTTGGCAAACCGTGAACAATTGTAACAGTTAAAATCTAGATTGTCTACTAAATTGGTTTCATGGTTAGTTATTTGAACTTAAAAATTAAGGTTCAAGCAGTTGAAGAATCAAGGAAGAGTTTTATTTTGGCATATTTTCTTTATAATCCATCAATTTAAAGAAGAGAAATTTTTTATTTATTTTTTATTTATTTATTTAAATTCTTCCGTAGGGTTCTTACCACAAGTAGGGGTGGCAATTTTTATCCATATCCATGAACCCGCCCATTACCCATCTTATTTGGATAAGTCTTAATCCAACCCATTTGAATATTTGGGTTAAATGGGTAAAGACCCATTTGGTTATTTAATTAGATGGGTCTAAATGGATAAATCCACTAATATCCACTAAACCCATCTAAATTTTAAAATTAAAAAAAAAAACCCCACAAAACAATACCCACTAAACAGTATATCCGTTACCTTTCCTTTTCCTTAGGTTTCTGGGGAACCAAACATCAAAAAAATTAAACATAATAATATTCAAGATTCTTTTTTTTTTTTCACCATTAAAAAAAAAAAAAAAAAAAGATTCTATTTTTTTTCTTAGTTTTCTCGAGAACCAAACATTGATTGGAATCCTTATGAAATCTTTTGTAACTTGTAGAAAAACTATTAGACTAATGGAGGCTACTATATTAGTCTACTAGTGAATGTTGGTTGTTTCACTTTGACAGAAGGCTATTCAGAATTTGTTTAATTAATAATTTGGCCTTAAAATGAATTAACTGATATAATGGGGTCTAAAAAACTGAGTTACTCTCTTCTTGCGCAAAGTTTCAAAATAATTACTCTCTTATAAAATCTTTTGTAACTTGTAGAAAAACTAATAGACTAATGGAGGCTACTAGTGAATATTAGTTGTTTTACTTTGATAGAAGGCTATTCATGATTTTTTTAATTAATCATTTGGCCTTAGAATTAATTAACCGATATAATTGGGGTCTAAAAAACCAAGAGTTACTCTCTTTTTGCGCAAAGTTTCAAATTAATTAAATTGCTACTCTATTTTCTTTTAAGACATATGCAACATTATTCCATCAAATGACCAATATCATTTGGATTTTAAAATACAATACAATTCGGAATTTCTTCTAGTAGGTTGGCAACCACATTACAATGTCTTTTCTAGGGTTTAAACTCAAACCATTACATGTTTGAGGTATCACTTTTGCACCCTCAAGAATATGTCCTAATCTTGACAACAAAAATGTGTTATCATATAACTCCGGTGCGGGGTCTAGTGGTCAAACATTTTGTTCTCCTCATCTCTAGCGCATAGATTTGAATAGTTTGGGACATTTTAGCATAGGATGGTGGGCCATACGCAAATAAGGCTTATCTCGTTAGATGAATAGTGACTTCTCCTATAATTTCACCTCTTTTTTATTATATAAAAAGAAGAAAAAAAAAGTGTTATTATGTAGTACCTTCATTAATGTTTAACTATTTACTCTACTTAAAATTTGATTATAACAAAATATTAAGAATTACAAATGATTTACTCCTGTTAAAGTTAATGGCCAAAAGTTTTAATTATCCACCATTATTTTTATTTTAATAATTAAATTTAGGTCTTACTTATTGGATGTGTTATTTTGTTTAAAGCAAGTGTCATATATATTGTATAACTCGCTCTTATCACGTGATCGTACTTTAAGTATTTATCAAAATTTTAACAAATTTAAAATACTACTCAGCCTTAAAATTTAAAGGCTAAAAGCTTTAAAAAAAAAATCAAAAGATTTTTATTATTTTGTAGATTACTTTAATAATCCTAATATTTGTTTTAGTTTTGATTAAAAAAATACATAATATATTTTCATCATTTAATTTTTTTTCCTTTTATTTTTACTTTATATTTTAAAACATTCGGTTAGTTTATTTTATATTTTATATGATTTTTAAGAATCACATGTAACTTACATGTTACTGGAAACGTCGTCGTTTTGATCTACTATTGACTGAGAAGCCAGCAAGCACCTCTGGCCTCACTTCGACTTTTAAATAGTCTCCCAGTTCCAAAATCAAACCGCCCCGCCACAAACAACCGCCAAACCCTCCTCCACCTCATATTCCCCCAACAACAGCCAAAACGCCGCCACCAGAATGGTCCAATTCCACGAGCAAATAATCGGAGAACTTCTAGAAGACCCGAACGGCGGTCTAGTAGTCCTCTCCTCCGGCCTCTCTCTCCCAAAACTCATCTCCTCTCTCCTCCACCTCCACTCTTCCACCACCGGAACCCTCCTCCTCCTCTCTCCCCCTTCTCTCAAATCCCTCATCCTCCACCACCACCACTCTAACCACCCTCAACTACCTTCCGAAATCTCCGCCGAATTCCCCGCTAACCACCGCCTCTCTCTCTACTCCTCCAACTCCGTCTTCTTCATCACCCCTCGCATCCTCATCGTCGATCTCTTGTCCAACAAGCTCTCTCCTTCTCTCATCTCCGGCCTCGTCATCCTCAACGCTCACTCGCTCTCCGAGACCTCCACCGAAGCCTTCATCGTCCGCATCCTACGGTCCTCCAACAGAGACCTGTACGTCCGAGCTTTCTCCGACAAGCCTCACGCGATGGTCTCCGGCTTCGCCAAAGCCGAGCGCACCATGAAATGCCTTTACCTCAAGCGCCTCCACCTCTGGCCGAGATTCCAGATCCACGTCGCGGAGGAGCTCGAGCGGGACCCGCCGGTTGTGGTCGACGTTAGGGTTCCGATGACGAAGTATATGGTTGGGATTCAGAAGGCTATTATTGAGGTTATGGATGCGTGCTTGAAGGAGATGAGGAAGACTAATAAGGTTGATGTGGAGGATCTGACTGTGGAGAATGGCTTGTTCAAGTCGTTCGACGAGATCGTGAGGCGGCAATTGGATCCGATTTGGCATACCTTGGGGAAGAAGACGAAGCAGCTTGTTTCTGACTTGAAGACCTTGAGGAAACTCTTGGATTATCTCGTTAGGTACTTGTACTTGCTTTGCTCAATTCATTCATTTCGAAGAAACTTACATTTTGATCACTCTTAATAAGCGAATTCACTTCACTAGATTATACTTTCAAATATGACTTATATTTCATTCGTATGCATATAGTGAATTCGTGATTTATTAAGTCTAAAGCTACCATGAATTTCGTGACATTTTTCATAACTATTGAAGTAGCACTGATCGGTGTATGTAAAAGTGACGTTAGTAGTTATCCAAGTGAAAAATGCTGTGAAATTTGTTGTGCTTGTAGCATTGCTGATTATGATTTTGCTGGTAGCTTTAGTTTCCAGTTTGTTAAGATTTTTATTTTTTATTTTTTTTAATCAGTATGATATGCGTGCACCTAATGATTTAGAGTTTATTGAACAATGTGTGAATTTGAAGTAATTGTTGGATTGTCTTAGTGGATGAATTGATTTTTCTTTCCGTGTTTCTGGTCAAATAGATTGTAATACGAGTCTTTGGAGTTTCTTGTTGCATAAAGAGTTTCCGTTTGTTCTAATGTAAGAACTTGAGTAGAGATATGATGGCTTTTGTGATTACTTTTGTGAAAATACTTGGGTAGGTATGACGCAGTGACTTTTTTGAAGTATTTGGATACGCTGAGGGTGTCAGAGAGTTTTCGGTCTGTTTGGATATTTGCAGAGTCGAGCTATAAGATTTTTGACTATGCAAAGAAACGGGTATATCGTTTCGGGAGGTCAGATGGTGTGAAACCAAGTGGGCAGGGTAAGAGTGTGACAGGAAAAAAGAGAAAATCAAAGGGGGATGACAAGAATGAGAAAGAAGGTGAGTGGTTGTTATTATTTTTACTATTCTGCTTTGCTCTGGCTTCCATGTGTATTGTTCTACGTCATTTTAGCTTAAATTTTGAATTTTGTCATCAAAGACAAAAAAAAAAAAAAATTTAAGAGGGCAAGTAAAAATGAGGAATAGTGGTGCACTGGTGAGCCCTAGTGAACCATTTTTTTTTTCTTTTCCTTTTTAACTCTTATTCTTTAAATGAATATGTGGCAGTTGGCGGTACTTCATCAGCAAGTACAAGTAGTGGGTTAGTTTTGGAGGAAGTCTTGGAGGAGGCACCAAAATGGAAGGTGTTACGTGTGAGTGAGTGAGTTCCATTTTCTTTGCAATCTGTTGGCTATTTTTTTTTTAATTGTTGCAGAACATTTTTTATTTTGCAACCTTATATTCGTAAGCGATTAATGTGTCCTACAAAGGAAAGATAAGCTATGATTCTGTCCTGATGATCATATTTATTTTGTGTTTTTAGTTTCTCCTATTGTTTCAGTTTGATGGTTTTAGTTCCAAAAACTTTGAAGGTCTTGATCTTAGAAGTCCACTCTAAATATAAGAGTTACAATTTTATTACAGGAGGTTCTTGAAGAGATAGAAGGGGAAAGACAAAAGCAGAGAGAAGAGTTTCAGGTTGAAGGTGAAGAAAATGATAGCGGTATTGTTCTAGTGGCATGCAAAGATGAACGCTCGTGCATGCAGCTTGAAGAATGCATCTTGAACAGTACACAGAAGGTTTTTCCCACATTCTCTTCTTATGTGTTAGATTTCCTCATATTCTTTAGTGGTATTATATTCACTTTGTATCACACTTGTTTGTAAGATTATGTATTTTTTTATTTATTTCAAATATCATACTGTAGTCTAGTCAATTGGCTAGCAACCCTCAGACCTAAGCTAAACCAAGCTATTGACATCTTGAGGATGTTTTGAAGGTTTTATCAAAGCACAGATATACGCTTCTTGTTTCCTTCAACATAATGACCATACACACATATCCTTTACTAATACTTATCCTCATTGCACTTTCAGCCCACCACAAATATTTGTGATTGTAGTCTTTTAACTGATAAATACTATATATGATAAAAATATGAAATGAAACTCATTTATTCTTCTATGCAATGAAATTCATATGTGCCTGGTCAAAGGTTCTCACATATTTTTACATACTTGCACTGAGAACCTGGTTGCATTTTGATAAAAAAAAAAAAAAAAAAAAAAAAAAAAAAAAAAAAAAAAAATCTTTTTGACTATTTTGAAAACTAAGTGAACGATACACAACCTTAATTGACTTATAATTGTTTATTAATTAAAACCTATGACTATAAATTTATGTCAAATAGCATGTGTCATTTCGATAGACTTGCATTTTGCATGTTCAAGATTTCTTTCAAAAGCAATTCCATATTTGATCTAACAGGTTTTTAAGCAACAGTATGTAAGTAGAACTTTTGGTAATATTGCTTAATAAAATTTTGGGTTCTCTTAAAAAAGATTTGTACAAAGAGTAGGCTGGTATGGACTTTTTGGTGTACTCTTTTATCTTTTTTCCTTTTTTTTTGGAAATTGATAATGAATGGATGCATTAAAAATAACTATTTAATGTTACATTTTGTGCTGAAGGTCATGCGTGATGAATGGGAGAAGTACTTACTAAACAAAGTAGACCTGCGTGACCTACATACACGTTATAAAAAGAAACCAAAGGATCCCAAAGGTTTTGGGGTTCTTGATGGCATTGTCCCCATAACGCCGGCGCCGAATGCACAGGCTAGCAGCAGCATAAACAAGCAGGAACATGATGCACTTTTGGCTGCCGCATCAGAGTTAAGAAATCAAGCTAAAAAGGATTGTGCTATTGGAGATGATCCGCAGCCTCATGATAGCAGCAAAAAAGGTGGAAAAGGAAAAGGAAAGGGAAGGAGTAAGAAAGGCCCAGCTAATGTTCAGAGTCCTGGGAATAAGAAGGCGGCAAGAAATGATAAAGTTGAAACATCAAATTCAGAAAATGAAGGCAAAAAAGATGAAATTAATCCAGCCACTGTAGACAAACCAATTATTTGGAAGCATACTCAAGAGTCTAATGGATCCAGAACTGCTAAGCCACTGCCACTGGTGCACTTTTATGCCCTAGAAAGTGATCAGCCTATACTGGACACTTTGAAGCCCTCTGTAATTGTTGTATACCAACCAGACATCACTTTTGTCAGGGAAATTGAAGTTTATAAATCTGAGAATCTATCAAAAAATTTGAAGGTTTACTTTCTTTTCTATGAAGATTCTACTGAAGTGCAAAAGTTTGAGGCTAGTATAAGGAGGGAGAATGCAGCATTTGAATCTCTGATCAGGCAGAAATCAATGATGATGATTCCAGTTGATCAGGTATGACTTTTGTAGTTCAGTTTATTTTTTAACATATAGGATGTTCTTGTGGACTCGTTTGTCATGGTTATATGTTTACTTACAATCTACTGGTACCGACCATGGCATTAATCTTGCATGCATTCAGAACAAATTCAACAAGTTGCTAATGTTAATCCATTCTTTTGTAGCTGATAAATTACCATTTTTCCTAAAAGCTTAAGCTATTAATAAATTGTGAATTTAATCATTTAACCATAATTCTAACACTCCCCCTTATCCGTGGTAACGTGGATATAGGGATCAAACTCAAGATCTCTTGCTTTGATGTCATGATAAATTACCGATCGTCTCAAAAGCTTAAGTTATTAGAAAATAATGAATTTAATCATTTAATCATAATTCTATCAGTAGCAATAATATTTTGTATTATCTCCGTTTTGAACATCCTAGATTTATAATTTGGATGATTCTTTTAATGCCCTCAAAATGTTTTCTTGAAATTATGCAGAGATGCCCCCTCTCACTTTTTGACATGCAAAGCCTGATTGTGTTATCTTCTCCTTTTCAAGTGAAATAGATGATTCTCTAGTTCTTCAATACAGATCTCAGTGATTTTAGCGTGTCCATGAAGCGGAATTTTGTTTGTCTATTTGGATTTATGAATTTTTCTAGCATCATATACTAGTTGAAATGTTGTTCATCCTACATTTTACCCTTCACAATTAAAATTAAGTACTTATATAGCTTCTGTATGTTGTGGGACTCACCTGGGTTTGAGTCAGGACGGGCGCTGTCTGGGATTAAATTCTTCTGTAGAGCCACAAGCCTCAAGTTCCCAAAACTCAATAACAAGAAAGGCAGGTGGAAGGAAGGAAATTGAGAAAGAGATGCAGGTGTCTGTTTTTCTTCTTCCTCTGCAATCTCTCTCTTCAGATATGCATATTAGGAATTTTATTTTACTTTATTTATTTTTTCTCTTCTCAGGTAATAGTGGACATGAGGGAGTTTATGAGCAGCCTTCCAAATATTCTCCACCAGAGGGGCATGCGCATAATACCAGTAACCTTGGAAGTAGGGGATTATATTATCTCACCATTAATATGTGTAGAGAGAAAGAGTATCCAAGATCTTTTTATGAGCTTCACATCAGGTCGCCTTTACCACCAAGTAGAGACAATGGTCCGCTATTATAAAATACCTGTTCTCTTGATTGAGTTTTCACAAGACAAAAGTTTTTCATTTCAGGTAATTGATTTACATTTATAAACAGAAAGCCACGGTTAAGGCTTAATATTCTGCTGGTTTGATTTTTTAAATTTTGGTTTACAGTCTGCAAGTGATATTGGTGATGATGTGACGCCAAACAGTATTATATCGAAGCTTTCTTTGCTTGCTCTGCATTTTCCCCGTCTGCGAATCATCTGGTCTCGGAGTCTGCATGCCACAGCTGAAATATTTGCTTCACTCAAGGCAAATCAGGATGAACCCGATGAGACCAAAGCAATGCGAGTTGGTGTTCCCTCTGAAGAGGGTATTGTGGAAGATGATGTGAGGTAAGTTGTGTAATTTTAATTTGGTTTTCACTGCCAATAGTTGAGGTTTTCAATCTGATGCTTCTATAGAGATCGGGGAGAAAAATATAGTGGTAACTACCATTAGCTGGGTTATAGGTGTGAATCCAGAACCTTTTTCATGGCTGACTCAAAGTCAAAACTACTACAAGTTTTGGTGGTGGAAATGATCAAAATTAACAGTCCTTGAGCAAATAAGCATAAAGATGATTTAATTTTGTGAGGTATGTTTAATAGAGCAGGTGGTACACTTGAGGCCTAATGGTGTGTGCTGCAATAGAAAAAGAGGACCTTTTGTTCTTGAGCCTTACAGGGGTTTGAATTAGTCTAGTTAAGTTGCTTGATTTCACTTTTCATCTAGTATATGAATTTGATGGTATGTTACATTCATCTTTACAGAGCCGAAAACTACAATACATCTGCAATCGAGTTTCTGAGACGACTCCCAGGTGTGACAGATTCAAATTACAGGGCTATAATGGATGGATGCAATAGCCTGGCAGATCTCGCCCTTCTTCCTGTAGAGAGACTAGCTGAACTAATGGGTGGTCAGAAAGCTGCTAGGACTCTCAGGGAATTCCTTGATGCAAAGTATCCAACCTTGTTATGAGGGATAGTATCAAGTGATACAGAACCGACACCTAATTAATTCTTTTGTTTGGATATTTGATTTGTTCATTAGTGCATTACTATTAAAATTTTGTATATAGGGTTTTATGAGATCATTGTTGTTGTAGTAGCCTGATTGGCACCTGCCCCGTCATTGTCGTGGGTTCAAACTGCCTCTTCCCCCTCCCTGAAGAGCCAAAGAAAAAAGAGGATGATTAAGGTCTCCTCTATGGTTCCCCTGTATTGCTAGCTGATCCATTGTAATTGTAATTTTTTAAATTAAATAGATTATCTGGCCGTTTCATTGGCAATCTATAGAATGCCTAGAGTGTAACATTTAGACTTTTTTAGCTATAATTTAAATCTCTCTCTCTCTCTCTGCGGGTTTTGGGGTGATGACTGGTTGTAATGCTCGCGAACGAGTTGTTCCTATAAGTTTTGATTTTTTCCAATATTGAAGTGCATGCCAAAAATGAAATCAAAAAGAAAAAGAAAATTGTTACATAATGATTCCATAACAATATATATATATATATATATATATATATATATATACACGCGCGCGCCCACGAAATATACATATCTAAGTTCTAATAACATAGTTGTATAAAAAAGTATTTAGTCCACACAATTTCTATTTTTGCGGGGTTTGAGAGATGTTATAGTACTAGGCAGTTTTACTCATAATTTTTTAGAGACACTGATTCCTAAACTTGAATCCATGACTTATTGCTTTTAGTGGAAGGCTCTTGCCATCACAATACGACCTGGCCTTTTTAAAAAAAGTTCATACCCAATTCATAAAACTCACTTTTGTGAGGTGTGGAAGAAGTTATACTATCATAGTAGGCAATTTTAGCCTACTTTTACTTATTAATTTGATTCCAAGTTACTTTTATTTATTAATTGTTGAGACTTTATCAATGTTTATCTATTTTTATATTTTAAAATTTTGTTTGCGCTTTGTGTTAATTTCTTAGTATGTGGAATTCCTCTCATATTTCTTCAAAAGTCGAACTAAATTCAATTTAGAATTCCTCCTAGATTCTTTTGGATCATATATAATATTTGGCTAAATTTGAATCATCGGTCCAAATTCCTATATAAGTCTATCTTTACTTAACTTATTTATCATTTTTTTTTAAAAGTTTGAAAATATGGATTGTTTTTCATGTGTAATATTAACATATGTGTTCTTAAAGGCTAAAACACAATATAATTAGAGACATTACTCAAGGTGTATAAGTTAGGGTGTTAACCATTTAAATAAAATCAATACTAAAATAGATGATTTAAATATCAAAATAAGATTTTTTTTTTAGAATCCAAACCGAGGGTAAAGTTTATTGCAAAAAAGAAACAGCAGCTTGCGATGAGTCACGAATGACCAGAGGAGCTATATCGTTAGGAGATGATTCAATTCAAACCTGATGCTCATTGCTAGAAACTGCTTTTCTGGCTAAAAAATGGGCAACCGAATTGCCTATATGTTTAACATGAGAGAACTTACAAGAATGAAAACCATTAGCTAGCACAAGAACATCGTGTATCACATGACCATACTTCAGATTCATTGTGACCCCAGCTAAGATGGCCTTGATAATTACCTCAACATCACCCTCAACAGAGCACTAAAAAGTACTCAATTCTTTCGCAAAAATTAGTGAGCTACGAGGTTTCTCTAGTTGATTATGGTCATCTGGTTGAAGAGGCAAAAGCCTTTGCAGGTTCCTTTGTTGTTTGTTGTAGTTTTTCTCAAGTTAAAAGACATGGCAATTTTGCTACTCATCACATTATTAGACATGTTAGCAATTTTGAGGTGTGGATGAAAGATGTTCCATCTCACCTACACGCTTTAATCTTAACTGATTTGACTAACACGCTGCAATCTTAACTGATTTGACTAACTTTTAGTAATAAAATTACAGCCTCCTTTTTAAAAAAAAAAAATCCATAATGAAGCACAATTTTTAAGCTCAAACTTTTATTATATATTATAGGAAAATCAAAAATGCTAACTAGTACTCTTAGAGTATTGGTTA
Organism: Quercus glauca; assembly: GCA_023736055.1. NCBI lineage: Eukaryota > Viridiplantae > Streptophyta > Magnoliopsida > Fagales > Fagaceae > Quercus > Quercus glauca. The sequence continues at coordinate 34,413,507 of CM043326.1, read as the reverse complement.
ATAATTTATTTTAGGAAATTTTTGATATTACTTTTATGGAAAATGAAAAAAACTGTCAAAACATTAATTTTTTTTTTCTATAAATTTTTTTTTTAATTGAATTGTTAACCAATGCCTCAAGGGCATTCGTTAACAAATTTTATCATTTTTTTTTTCCAATATTGTTATTATCTTTTATTTTTTATCAACTTTTTTTTATAATAATTTAAATATGAGTTATGCTAATGAGTGAAATACTAACGAATGACCTCAGTGCATTGGTCAACTATTCAATTAAATTTTTTTTTTAAATTAATATTTTAACCATTTTTTTCATTTTTTTTAATAAAAGTAACGGGCAGTCGTCAGCAGTTCCAAAGCAATATCGATAAGAACAAGGGTGTTGTTTGTATCCCAAAATAGCGCGCAACTCATTCCACACTCCACACAAAAACGCAGCTTCATTCCAATCCATCCTCATCTCTCATCTCTGACTCAAATAGAAAGAGATGTCTCTGACTCACATTCTCAGAGGCTCTGTTTCTACAACCCCACTTCTCTCTCATTCTCACACCACTACTCCCACCACCAAAACCCACTTCCTCCACGTCACCACTCCAAAACCCACCACCATACCTTCTGTGTCAGTCTCTGACATTTCTTTCTCAGAAAGCTGGGCCCCACACTCATGGACGTCCAAGAAGGCCCTCCAGCTCCCGGACTACCCGGACCCGGAAGAGCTCCGGTTGGTCCTCAATACCCTCGAGTCCTTCCCTCCCATCGTGTTCGCCGGCGAGGCCCGCAACCTCGAGGAGCGGCTGGCTCAGGCCGCATTGGGTGAGGCCTTTTTGCTTCAAGGTGGTGACTGTGCCGAGAGCTTCAAGGAGTTCAGTGCCGATAACATCAGAGACACTTTCCGGGTTTTGTTGCAAATGGGTATCGTCCTCACCTACGGGGCACAAATACCTGTCATTAAGGTTCGGTCCGGTTCTCTTTCTCTCTGTCTTTCGTTTCTTTTTTGGGTTTTTTTCGTTAGATGATTTGGGTGGGTCTTTCGTTGTTACTTGCATGCTTTAAGATTTTGGGAATTCGAGTGTGTTTGTTGTGTGCCGAGGATTAGGAATGCGTTTTGTTCGTTCTTTTGAGTGCTCGAAACTTCATAATTGGGAATTTTGAAAAATGGATATATGGGTCTGAGTTGCTTAATGCATGTTTGTTTAGTTTTTATTTTTTATTTTAACATATAAAGCGTGCGTTTGGGAATTATTGAAAAAAGTTTTGCTTTTTGTCTCGGTTTTTTTTTTTTGGCAAACACTCTACCTTTTAGCCTTTTTGACTCGTATGTATATGGCGTCCTTACCACTTACCAGGTTTTGGCCACGGATTAATACACTATCCATAATCTATTTCATGAATAAATTAATACATTTTCCTCATGAGTTGCTAACAACTTATTTATTAGTGTCTGACCATGTTGACTTACAACTTTTTTTATATACACACACATGGGTGCTTTCTTATAGTTTTTTTTTTATAGGATCTTCGTACTATTATAGCAGCAAAATGATGATTGAAACTACCCTCGTAATGATTATACTACAAACTATATAGGAAGATAAAGTGGAAAGTTGAAGTCTTATATATGATGGAATTGCTACACATGAATCATTATACAATCCAATGAACTGGCACTTGCAAATTGTAATTCTGGTTTATTTTAGAGTAGTTTATTGTAAAAATTTTCAGCAGTCTTATAAATATAATTTTTCTTGCATCATGTTTTCGAGAATTCTTTTTAATCTGCATTTCCTGCTGTTGTGTCCCATAGGCTTCTCCCTTGATTGTTTACCAAACTAGTAATTTGGGTTCTCGTTAATATGTAATGATTTGTGGTTAATTTTATTTATTTTAAGTCAACTTTATTTTATTATATTAGGTCAACTCTTAGTTCTAGTATTTTTTTTCCATTATCTTTTGTGTGTACACCTTGCTTACATGTAGTTGACAAACTCCAGATTTGGGATTGAGTGACCAAATTCCGACTGAAAGTTGCTGCATTTGTTTAACGTTTAAAGCTTAGTGTACCATAACAGTATGTGCAAAGCCTTGTGTGCTAAAATCATGTATATAATGCCATGTGTAAAAATTTGCTTCACTTTGTTTACTTTATGACAGGTAGGAAGGATGGCAGGCCAATTTGCAAAACCTAGGTCAGATGCTTTTGAGATTAAAGATGGTGTGAAGCTCCCTAGTTATCGGGGAGACAATATCAATGGTGATGCTTTTAATGAGAAATCTAGAATACCTGATCCGCAAAGGTTGATCAGAGCATACCTCCAATCTGTTGGCACGCTGAATCTCCTTAGAGCATTTGCTACTGGAGGGTATGCTGCCATGCAGAGAGTCTCACAGTGGAATCTTGATTTTGTGGTTCACAGTGAACAGGGAGACAGGTATTTTATTTATAACACCTCCATTCAATGCAATTTTTCTGTTGTGCCTCAATTTCTTATCTATAGTTATTCTGATTATTTTAGTCAATAACCTTATGTTTCGACTCAAGCAGTGGATTTCATAAAAATAGTTATTATTTTGTGGTCCCATATTCTTTATTAGCAAGAGAGTTGCATGAAAATGAATGCTTTGGGTAATCAAATTTATCCAGGTTGGTTTCTTTTTGTATCATACTTACTGAACCTTACCTTGTTGAGGAAAGGTACATGGAACTTGCGCGAAGAGTAGATGAGGCTCTGGGGTTCATGGCTGCTGCTGGGGTTACTGTAAATCATCCCATGATGAACACTGTTGAGTTTTGGACATCTCATGAATGTCTTCATTTACCATATGAGCAAGCCATGACGAGGGTGGATTCAACAACTGGGTGTTATTATGATTGTTCTGCTCACATGCTTTGGGTTGGTGAGAGGACTCGGCAGTTAGATGGAGCACATGTTGAATTCCTCCGGGGTGTATCTAATCCTCTTGGCATAAAGGTAAATGGGAGTTGCACTTATAAGGAGATAAAATGGCAGTTGTATTCATGGGAATCTACAAAGGCAACCTCAAGTTATATAATTTTAATTTAATAAAAATGTTGCTCTGAAGATATTATTGTCTATAAACCTCAATGGTGAGAACAAGGGGGATTTCCAGGTTAAATCACACACTACTCAAATTATTAGAAATAATGCTTAACTTTAGATCTATGTAAAAGTCATAAAACCCCTGTTTTACTTGATTTACTTGATAATTTAATGGGTATAAGTATGACACGTGTCCAAAAGATTTAAGGAGACTAACTGTCTCATGCCTTCTGTGTGTGATACTCTGAGCTATTCTTTGGATTCTTATTATGGACATTGGTGCATGTCATTGATATTTTTGTGAAGAATCTTGGTAAGTTGAGGTTTTCTTGTATAGGGGGTCTTGAAGTGATTGAGTGGGCTCAGTTGCTTTCACTCAAATGGTGCTCAAGATTTATGTACTTCGAGGTTTTAATTGTTGAAAAGTCAATTATTAAGTTCTCTGTAATTTCACACATGAGATTAAAATTTCAACGATAATATTTTTCTACATTCTCTTCTCTGGGTTGTTGATGTCTGGACTTGGTCATGCAGGTGAGTGACAAAATGGATCCAAAGGAGCTTGTGAAATTGTGTGAAACTCTCAACCCTCACAACAAACCTGGAAGGCTGACAATAATAACTCGAATGGGGGCAGATAATATGCGGGTAAAGCTTCCCCATCTGATTAAAGCTGTGCGCCAGGCTGGGCTTATTGTCACTTGGGTTAGTGATCCCATGCATGGGAACACAATAAAGGCTCCTTCTGGTCTCAAGACACGACTGTTCGATAGTATCAGGGTAAGAACTCAACAATTCTCAGCTTCTGGACCCAGGTTACACCTTCAGAATACCACAGAAGGGAGTTTTGCTCTACTTCCGTCAATCTTCACTTTACGATTGAAAATGGAACAATCATTCACTAGCAGCATGAGTGCATGATCCCTACTTTAACTGCTTCCTCTCCCAGACTCGATCTTAGTCAAAATCTATTGACCTTTTCTTCTTTGAATTCTACCCTTCTAATTTCTTTTCAAAAAGGCATTGCTTGTCTGTAATGATACTTTTCTTTTGTCTCAGGCTGAGTTGAGGGCTTTCTTTGATGTTCATGCACAAGAAGGAAGCCATCCTGGGGGAGTTCATTTGGAGATGACTGGGCAGAATGTGACGGAGTGCATTGGAGGGTCAAAGGCAGTGACCTTTGAAGACTTGAATTCCCGCTATCACACACACTGTGACCCCAGGCTGAATGCTTCACAGTCACTTGAATTGGCATTTGCCATAGCTGAGAGGCTGAGGAAGAAAAGGTTAAAACCTGCTAACAACTTTCAAAGGTAATGGTCCTATGAAGTGAGATATTTTGAGGTTTTGATCTTTTGCTCTTGGAAGTTCTCAATCATTTTATTTAGGGTCTTATATATATATATATATATATATATAAAAGAGTGTAGACACTTTTTTTTGCTACCATAAAATTCTTATTTTTAAATGGAGGCCCTTGGCTTGTTAATTATATTTCTTTATAAATCATGCTCGTCATAGTTGGACGTACGTGTGTGTGTGTGTGTGTGTGTGTGTGTGTGTGTGTGTGTGTGGGGGGGGGGGGGGGGGGGGGGGTTGTGGGCTCGTGCATGACTGGTGCTTTGGAAGCCTGCTTTGTGCATTGAACCATAAGTAACATTCTAGTTTGAGATGATGTTACAAATTTAATGGCTACATCATGCCCTTTTCAAACTGAGATTATGATATCTTAAATTTCTGGACTTTGATGTGCTTTTCATGTTGTTAGGTATAATGGATGTAAAATTTTGTTACCTTGGTGTGATTTCCATGCAACTTCTGAATATTTATCAAACTTGAAGATTTTCTATAGTTTTTGGGCAGGTTGTTTTCTATGTCTAACCTTCGTATGCATAATTTATGTCATGGAGTCTTGACCTTTAAGTTAGAGGTCATGCCTTGGTGTAATAGTAGCAAATGCCTTCCACCAAAATAGGTGAGTTGATCAGTTGAAGTCTAGTTACCCAAAAAATGGGGAAGATGCCCTTACACCAATTCGTTCCTTCAAGTGGTTGAAGGTACAGGTTGGTGAATCTTTTCCCCTCAAGGGCCTATAATTATTGTTATTTCGCATTTAATTCGAGTTGAACTGAAGTGGAAAAAAGAAAAAGACGGAATTCAGCTTCGAATTTGCATGGGCTTCACTGGGGAACCTAAAATGGACCACGTCAGCGATTAGAATGTTGGTTTGGGCCGTTTGTCATGTTCGATCTTGTCATTTTCCACTGGGGGTGAGAACTGAGAAGAGCTTGGTTTTAGGCTAGGTACTTCTATGGCGGGTCCATGAGCCTCTGTTCGAATGGTGAAGGCCTAATGGGCCCTCTTAATTTCAAGGTTGGACAGCTGTTTTTATAATAGAAAAGGGAAACATGGGTTAACCTCCTCAACCGATCACAAAGCATGCGTCTTTATACGCTACAAACTAAAATCATTCTACGTTTGTTGTCATCCCAAAAGCATCCAAACTATATAAATAATCACTCAACCTAATAGATCTTGTGGCTATTGGGCCAAGAGTTCTGTAATTTAACTAGCATTTTTTGGTATCTTCAATAGAGACATCTAAGTGGCATTTTTTGGTGTCTTACGTCTAAGTTCAAACTTCTCGTTCCAAAACTATATAATTATCAAAAAACAAAAAAAAAAAATCTGGTGGTTGTTGCTTATTGGAACAATTAGCTGCTTGAAGCCTTGGACAAAGAACCAAAAGCAAACCTGAGAATGCTATTTGTTTATTTTTAATGGTTTTATCAGATAATAGTGGGCCACTGGCTTTATGCAAAATAGAAATAGGAAAAAAAAATGCAAAAATAGAAACAGAAAAAAATAGAACAAACAATTACTTAGTGAACACAAAAATTTACATGAGTTGGTTCTTAGTGTAAGGCTTGCATCCAAGGTAGGGTTTGCGCAGTCAGGTTGTGCACGTGGAGGGCAATATTTTTAACCAATCCGGAAAATTTCAATCCGTCGCTAACTCACCAATCTATTAAATTGGTGGGTCAGTCAAAAATCTTAATGGTTTCAACTTGGTGGATTGAGTGAGTTGGGTGGGTTAACAAATTCAATTAACTAAATGAAATTATTTCAATTAAATTAGATAGTTTTTTGCTCTCACAAATAAGAAAAGAAAAGAAAAATTGCAATTTTTATTAAATATAATTACAAATGCTACATTTTTTTATTAGAATGATTGAAAAACTTATCACACTAAAAAGAAAAATATCTTAAAATCTAAAATTAGACATGTACATGGAGTAAGAATAATAACAAAAACTTAGAGAGAGCGGCTGGAGTTTATTAAGAAAGAGAAATGTGAAAAAGAAAAAATAAAACGAAAGAGTGAGAGATGAGAAAAATAAAGCAAGTGAATATGTGAGGGAGAGTTTTGCAATATAACAAAATGTGTGTGTGTATATATATGCTATGCAACTGCTATTCAACCCAATATGCTGAATTATCTATCTAATCCACCTAACCCGACCCGCCTCACTTAATAGACTTGCATGTATTGGATCAGCTTGATTCTACTTTTTGTTATGAGGTGTGTTATGCTCCTTTAAAGGATTATGAGTATGTCTCCTCCTATATTGATTGTTCTTACCACATCTACAACCTCGACTTTTATTTCCTCCATTTCATTTAAATAATATTCCATTTACTTCAAGGAATGGTGTGAAGCTAGTCAGGCGAGATTGGTGATTTCTCAATAAAAGCTTGTTATTTTGTTCAGCCACCAAAAGACATGATATAAGTTTAGAATACTTCTGGAACTTACGCTCTCGTTATTGCTATTGCAAGAGCACATTCAAGACATGAAATGTAATAAACGTTTTTCTAACATGTCTTTGTCAGTATTTTTCACCACATAAGTTCAATTGTGAGCTGATTTTAAATAGTTTTAAGTTATACTCACTCGCATTTTTGAAATCTTGCAACCTTAGATTCAACCAATCATAATGACTTATTGAGAGGATTACAGTTGTATGGTGCTTGTATCTCTCCCTTAGATATTTCTACAGAACTAGGGGATCTTTTACTGTGAGGTGCTCAGTTTTTAGTTCTTCATGGACATGATGATGAATAAATTAAGATCATTGCATTTGCCCGATCCTGTTGGGATGCTTGGTTGTCATCTTTAATGGTATCTTTGAGGGTCATTGCATCCAACTGGATCTTAGCATCCAAGATCCATGATAGATAATTCTTGCTCGATATGTCAAGGGCATCAAACTCGAGTTTTGTTAGGTTTGACATGATCTATATATATAACTAAAATGAAGCAATATTAATAATTAAAATAAATAAGCATTTATGACATGCCAAATTTAATTAAGCAGTACAATATTTAGTCTATATTATTCAGATGTAAACTTATTAGGCGAAAACGTCATTTTGGTCCCTACATTTTGGGGGTAACAGTTAATTTGGTCCATACATTTTAGTAGTAGTCAATTTGGTCCATACCGTTAAATCACTAACGGAAAACGCCAACGTGGCAAACAGTATGTATTGTTGGCACTATTGAAGCTTACGTGGCAACTAAATAATAACAAATATTTTTTTATTGGCATTAAAAAATGCTACATCAGCATTTGAATTAAAATTAATTAATTTTCAATTTTAAATAAATAAAAATAATAATAAAAACAAAAAAAAGACGTTAATTTAGATCCATAACAATCTTCAACACGAACAAGAACTTGAACCCATAAATATAAATCCTAAATCGATCTCCACAAATCAAAACCTAAATCAACCTCCACAACACATCAGTCATCCTTAATCTTTCACACTGCCAAAGAGGAAAAAAAAAAAAAAAACCATCGTTTTCTATTCATCAAGAGCCACCATCGTGAATCACAAATCAACCCAACATCCATCCATTCACCAAATCAAAATACATCAAAATCACATTGCTACATTCCACAGTTCGGAAAATTCCAAGGATGACTCAAAGCAATCTGCAACTCTCTAAAATTACAAAAGTTCAAAAAAACAAATCCAAGGTAACTATTTGAGCTACCTAAGGGAACAGTGGGAGCCGATTCACATAGCGCCAGGGACAAAAAAAAGGGGGGGGGGGGGGGGTGTGTTGGGGGTTTGTTGAGGTTGATTTGGAGGAATTGATTTTGCTTTGAATTTTCTAGGTTCAACCTTAGTAGTAATAGCCTAGGGTACCACTACAAAGGTTAGGCTCTTTTGTAGTGGTACTCTAGTTATGTAATGTATTATAAGCCTGTTTAAAAAACTTTATATATTACTTTCGTGTTTATGTGTTCTAATAAGTATTACTATTTTCTCAAAAAAAAAAATATATATATATATATATATATAGGGATGTTTATCCCAAATCGGTTGTGTGTGTTAGAGTTTCGGTCATTAGAATGTTTCAAAATGTATATTATGTTCCTATAAAATAAATGTATATTATGCTTTATAGTATTAGATTTGCATAATTGGATTGTTCTTATTTGACAATAACGCTCCGTTTGTTTTGAAGTAAAATATTTTACACATTTTACTATGTTTGTGTTTGATGAAAAATATGGTTAATTGTAAAATATTTTCTAGTCAAAGTGTAAATCAGGCCAACCAATTGTAAAATATTTTATGCTTAAAACAAGTGTAAAATATTTTACAAAATTCATTCACTTGTCTCTTCCTACTGTCTCGATACAATGTCCTTTTTTAATATTAGAGCAGAGTTTATCTTCCACAAACTAGACCATCAATCCACTCATCACCGATTCACTTCCAAATGCCACTCATCACCGGCCATCAATCCACTCGTTGGCGCAATTCATTACTGACTTCATCTCCATCGCCGTCAGCACCACCCATTGATTCACCTCCCTGAGTTTTTTTTTTTTTTTTTTCCTCCATTGTCGTCGTCAGCCCCACTGTTTCTTGGCCACCTCCATTATCGGTGGTTCATGCTTTTTATCTCAGTTCTTTTTTTTTTTTTTTTTCCTTTACTGCCACATGGCTTTATCAATTTGGGTTTTTGGATGGTTTATGGGTCATGGGTGGCTAGGTTTGTGGGTTGTGGTGGATGGCTGGGATGTTTTGTGGGTCTTGGTGGTGGTTGGGTTGTGGGTTTTGGTGGCTAGCTAAAATGGTTTGTGGTAGTGACTGTTGTGGGTTGCAGTGGGTGGTTGGCCATCTTCTTCCTTTTTTTTTTTTTTTTTTTTTTTTTTTTAATCTTTTCCCTTTCCAATAGGTGGATTTAAGTGGTCAATGTGATGGGTTTAAGCCAATACAGTGGTTGTTTGGGTGGTTGGTGTATTGGTGGTGGGTTGGTTTTTACTTTTTACTAATTTGGTGGTGGTTGCTTGGATTTGATGGGTTGTGAGATTAGGAAACCTTTTTCATTTTACATTTCTTGTCATTTTCATGTAGACAATCAAACACTGTAAAATGAAAATATTTTTACATTTGAAAATATTCTACTTCGAAATAGAGCATAAATGTAAAAAAGTTAGTATGAAGTCATTGAATTAAGAAGTTTTTAAAACAACCTTATCTTTTAGTTAAATCGGCTTTTTTGAAAAAAGACAAATAGAGAATTAGAAAAACTAAACGAAAGTTTAGTCAAAATTATCTACTATCTTCCTCTTTCACAATCTCTCAACCTTTAAGAACTATGTCCAATTATTAAAAAAAATAAAAAAGAAAAAAAGTCCAAGTTCTTAGCACACATCACTTCCAAAGTTTTAGACTAACTACAAAAACTTTTGTTTGATGTTCTAACTAAAAAAATTTAGATGATACAGACTTATTATTTAGCTATACATGATATAAAAAGTAAAGAAGTGAAAAAAAAGAAAGAAAGGAGAGTGAAGAATTTTCTATCCAATTAATCTGTTGCCAAATAGTTACACAAGTATTAAGAACATAACTTAAGGAGGACAAACTAGTAAATTACTGGGGTCACATCCCGTTTGAAAAATTTAGACACCACCACCAAAGACAAATAGACAATCACTCAATTGAGTCAATTCAAAGTTCAAACAAAAATGATAATTCATATCAAAATTTAAAAACTATTAATATTAATATATATTTAACTATCCTCATCGCCTCAACTCTTTTTTTTTTTGGTTAATAACTCATACATAAAAATATTGTTGCATGCGGCATGCATGCATACATTTATTATGAAGTTCATCGCTCATAAAAAAATTTAAACAAAATTACTTTGAATACCCCTTTCATGTGATTAAAGCATATAAACTATCTCTTGGTTCAATTGACACCATATCGGGTTTAAGTTGTTCCAACTTAATTATTGAATTATAAAAAATAAAAATATTAATCAATTATGTATATAATTTTTCATGTGAAATATTGGAGGAAATTAAAAACCTATCCGCTTGAATAATTAACAAAAATAAAAATATTTAAGTTTTTCTGGATAATCCTTTCTATTAGAGATAGGGATAGCATTTTGGCCTAATTTGTTTTTGGCTTCCCTAACTAATCAAGAATTAGACTAGAATAGAAGAAACTGGATAGGTGAGTAAGTGATGATTCGAATAGGAAGTGAAATTGATAATGGTGGTGTAGGATTCTTCTACTAATTCTTAGATTTAAATGGATGGTGCTTGTTTATCAATAATCAAGCAAAATCTAAATAGATAATTATATCCAATCTATCTATGCTATTATTTATGTATACAATCATGCGTTTGGATATATAAAATGATGAGTTTTCCCTCTTCTAAGATTAAATTATAGGTGCTAAATATAATTATGGTTGCTAAATATGGTGTCTACAATAACCTTTTATTTCAAGAGGCAAAATGAAAGTCTCTTTTTCTGAATCTGAGTAGAATGTTGTGGTGAAAATGTATTGAAAAAAAAAATATAGCCAAGAAAATATATGAAGGAAAGGAGATAATATATAGCAATAATTTGTCAAGTGATAAGCCACACGCCTACGAACTAGTTGTAATATTATTTGTTCGATAAATATTTCATGCAAGTGTGTCATTGATTTTCAAAAGGTGAAGTAATTGAATTTCATAGGAAATGTATACGGGCTGCACAATTTTCTGTTGAAGGCTGCATAATTAAAGGCCGAAATTGCAAAATTAGCACACAGGCCAAACATTCAATTTACAACAAAATCATTCATCCCAATAAATTTTTATATTTCAAATTTGGCTATCATCTAAACATTTGTTGTTATCCAAAAAAAAGGTAACTAAACAGATAATTGCAGTGTAAGTGAATACCAAACAAGGTTATGCTGATGGAATAATACATGTTTGTATCGCATACAAAACATATGCAACAGAAAATTAATGGATCTACTTTATTCGCAATCGATAACATGTACTATGTAAATTTCAGAATATAAGAACAAGAGAGTGTACCTTGGTGGGGTGAATTTCAAAAACAAAGATTAGAAGTACTTGAGAACACTTTTAATCTTCACTCTAATTCCACTAATGCCCAAAAAGTGTAGTCTCCCAATCAATTTATATGAATGTGTTCAAGAGAGAATTAGAGAATGTTCAACACTCACATATAAACCATTTCATTCTCTTTTAAAATTCAGTATGTTTCTCTCCTTATAACTGATTATCTAATTGGGCTAGCATTTTGGGCTTTTCCAATTGGACTTTAGTATGTGGCTTGGAGTGGGATCAAAAGTGAACAAGTAAGACTTAGCACCAATGGGCCTTGAGCTTTTCTGTCAACTCTTGACAAGTCCAAAGTTACCATTAATTATATTTAATACCACTATATAAATATAATTGCACTCTAGGCCTTATTAATAAATTATATCCTAAGACTTTATTGTACATGCAACATTTTCAAAAAATATTTGTAGTAATACAAAGTTATGAATGTAGACTGTCAATTTGTAGATTACTACATCTTAATCCTTTAGTACTCGGTTTAATCTTTCAAGTTATTCATCATATATTTATGAAATCCAATTTCATAAATATATACTTTAGTAACTCTTTACTAAAGTAGTTAAGCCTAACATTCTGAATAACCAAACCCATTAAACTTATCTTAAGGAAATATTTTATATCTCTGTTAAGAGATTATGAATTCTATTTTGAGAATATATGTTCCATCAACACTAAATGTGGCTGCTCAACATACTGAGGTTTTGACCGTGATTTTAGATCTCACTCTTGATATATTAAAGTAACCTACACTTCATAATCAGATCCATTATTCTCTCAGGATTAAGAATTCATGTAAATAGAAGTCGTGAGATTTATTATTCATTTGACAGTCGTTAAGAGAATAATAAATCTCACAGCGATCCAGTTCAATATGTCTTAACTCTTAAAACATATCAACATATCAATTAAAAGTCTCCACTTCCATGATCAAGACAAATCATCTTAGTTGATATGTTATAGTCTTCGCAGATAAAATGCCCAATTTCATCACCAAGTACGAACTAAAATTCTGAGTTTACAAAGAACTTGTGATTTATATATTCTGTGACTTTTCACATAAATCACATACTATGCATCTCATGGACTATATGATAATGTTCGAATATTTATGTTACCATTATTTTAGATAATAATAAAACAACTTTATTAATCACAATATTAAGTCATACATAATATCATACATAACATCATATAATAGGATTTAAGAGCACTAATCCTAACATATGTTGCATACAACAATATTACCTAAATATCAACACTATATAGGGTACTTGAGATTGTTTCATAAATCTATGGATGAGTCAACTTGGTTCAACATTAATGGGGTTTCACTGAGATGGAACTCAGATAATTGGCAGCCCATGTGAGAAGTTGCATTCTCAAACTCAAAAACATGGAATGGTAAGTCACTAGTTAAGCTCTCTGTATCTTCACTGTTATACTGAACCAACAAGCTTTCATGGGACACTCTCATTAGCTTAGCAAGAACCTCTGCCACTTCCATCATTGGTGGCCTTTTTTCCCCACAACTATTAAGACAATTCACTATCAATTTAGCAACTTCCAATATTTGCTCCCTTTCAATTCTATCAATGGCCTCAACATTCAAAATTTGTAATAGATTTTCGTTTTGTAACGAAGAGATGAAATATTGAATGAGGTTACTCCTTTCTCCAAACCTAGTAAAAGTGCACGGGTTCTGTCCTGTTAAGAGCTCTATAAGGAGAACTCCGAAACTATATACATCACTTTTTGCGGTTAAATTACCTGTTGTAAGATATTCAGGGTCCAGGTAACCAACAGTTCCTTGCACGGCTATAGCTAGTCCATTTTGACCTAATGGAATGAGAACTGAAGCTCCAAAATCAGATACTTTTGCTGTATGGTGATCATCTAAGAGTATGTTACTGGACTTTACATCTCTATGAATGATTGGTGGGTCTGCTAAAGAATGCAAGTAATTTAGGGCGGATGCTATCTCTTCAGCTATTCTTAGACAATTCTTCCATGACCTTAGGAAACTTGACTTAGTCTTATGGATATGTTCAAAGAGTGTTCCGTTTGATATGAATTCATAAACAAGCAATGGAATGTCAGTGTGTAGGCATAAACCTAAGAGCTTGACAACATTCTTGTGATTGACCTGGGAAATAATACAAATTTCATGTTGAAATTGTTGGTTAAGATCTGTCTTGTCCAAGCCCTTAGGCTTCTTGACGGCGATGTGGGTATCATCAGCTAATACCCCTTTGTAAATTGATCCAAAACCGCCTTGACCGAGAAGATGGCCATAGTTATTGGTGACTTTTATTAGCTCTTCCTCTTTAAATATCCTTACCCTTTGGTTCTGCAGCACTAAACCACCATGTTTTATGAAGTTTTTTTCTTGTCTCCTCCTTTTATAGAGAATGAAGATTAGGAGAATGCTAATCACAAAGGAAATGATTGCTCCTAGAACTGTATGCAAAAAAAAAAAAAATGAGAATAGTTTAATGACCAACAATAATGATGAGGAAATTGGTAACAATATTTTTATTCCATCTTTTTGGGTACAACATGGTTTTCAAACCCGAACCGAACCATCCTGTCCGACCAGGTTAATTGTGAACTAGTCATGAAACTGATTTTTAATGAGTGCAAACTGGCTATTTGAACAATTTGAGAGAACCCCTTGAAAAAATTGTTTGAACTGTGAGTCGGTTCAACCAAGTCAAAGAGCTAACTTTATTTTAAAAAATAGAGAAAACCTAAGATTTGACACTCAATTAAGAACAAAGACCAACATTGTAACCATCAGACCACTTGCTCCCCTTGTGTTCAACTATAATCTATTATTATATTTATTGTATACTTACATGATTTATAATTTCTCAACATATTATATTACCTCTCTCTCAATTTATTAAATATTACTATTTTTTTTTCTTTGATAAACTTACTTGTGATTTAATAATAATTCTCATTGGCATGGGAATTTACTAAATTAATTAAAAATGATTTTTTTTAATTTAATCAAAATGATTTATACTTGAAGGATAATTATACAAGTTTATTTTCATGCTTATTTATGTTGTATTATTTATTAACCATATAATATCATGAAAGTTTATTTGAAATTTTTTTTTCAAATTTTTATAGATATTTTTAGTCAATCTTGCTAATATTTACAAATTTGATATAATTATTTTATTTTAATTAATTACTAAATTAATTATGACATCATCACAGTTCGACCTCGATCGGACCTCGGTCCAACCTTAAAAACTTTGAACTTCTCCCTTTTGTCGGTTCTTTGAACGATCTGGGTCTGAAAACCATGGGGTATAGCTCATGATTTCTTAGTAATTAAATTGCCAAATATTTGAGTTTGTTATATGAGCACAATATGTTTTAATAATTGATTGCATGGTTTGTAATATTTTGGCTGTTATGCAAGAAAAAAAAAGTATATTGCAACGAAACTTTTTGTTGCAATAAAATCAAAATTTTTGCAATAAACTCTTGTTGTAACAAAAAACATTATTGCAATAAAATCTTAGGCAATAGGTTATTTTTAGTTGTGATATCGTTTTGTTGCAATAAAATCTTATTGCAACAAAAACATTTCATTGCACACTATTAAAATAAAGATTGAGAAAATAGGTTATTGCGAACGGAAAATTTATGTGCAATAACGTTTTGTTGCAACAAATATTTTTGTTATTATTAGAATTTATTTATTACAACAAAATTTTGTGTTGCAATAATTTGTCGCAATGATTTTTTTGGTTGCCATAAATTATTACAACGATATTACACAGATGCAATAAATTGTTGTAGTAGTTTTGTGGTTAGGGACGGACTTAGGATTTCAAGCTAGGGGGGCCAAAATATATAAAAAAAAAAATGTATCCTTATGGTATTAACAAACTATCAACCAAGATAAATACATAAAATCATTATTTCTTTATAGATTAAAATGCAATTATCTACCAACAACAACAAAAAAACCCACTAAATAATATTATTTCTTAAGAGCATCAACTATTGCAAAATATATATATATATATATATATATATATATTTTTCACAAACCAAAAATTACTTTTTCTACTTTAATATAGCATTTGATATGTCTGTACAATAATGTTTTTGGTATTTGGTGTTCTAAATACTAAATATTTAGCATTTAGAACACTTGATGCTAATATTCTAATACTAGACTGATTAGGATTTTTTATTTTAAAGTTTTTTTTTTAAATTTTTGAGTTGAATAGTTATTAGTTGGGTTAGGCCAATTAAATGAAAAGTAATCTAAATTTTTGACAGAGGAAGCGCAACTCTAAAAATAAAAAAATATAACCGATAGGTTTTTTTCTTTGGGCAGGGGGCCAATTTTTTTTTCTATGGGCCAGGGGGCCCGGGCCCCTTGGGCCCGTCCCTGTAAAATTGTGGCAATGGACCTTTTTTCTTGCAGTGGGGAAACATCATTTTCTCATAGTACTATTATTGATTGTAAAATATGTCAGGATAACTTTGTAGAAACCATCTAGAATGTCATAGAAAGAAATTTGGTCAACGCCTTTTTACTCTTCTTCCTATTTTTTCCCTTTTCCTTTATGTTTTTCTTTCTCTTATTTTTACTCAAGTCTTTTCTTTTAATTTCTAGCTAAGCTAAGCCACTTACTCAAGATGGATGAAATTTTTTTAATCATGGAAAAGTAAATAATACCTGTGACAATTATGATAAGACGAACTCCATGACAAGCAACTTTACCGTCACCACGCATAAGAAGCGGGCAGATGCATGTGTAATTTCCTGGTGTATCTTTGCAAGTACCTTCACATGGGTAGGTGCTTGGATCTTCGCACTCATTTATATCTATGAAATAATAAGGACTACAGTTACAAACTAATCATTAGGGAAAAGAGAAATAAAAAATTAAAATGATTGTCATAAGTCTGTGCCTATAGTATAATTAACTATAGTGAATCTTTTGTGATATATTTGGATCCTCCCGAGTTCTAATAGTGTTGTAAGCTAATTATTAGCAGATTCTTAGGGGTTTAGTTATTCCATACTAGTTAGTACTTAATTCTTCCTTAATTTAAGTTTCCTCTTCATAGGAAGAAAAAAAAAAAATAGTAACAATATTCATCCCAAAAGAATATACAGTAGTAACAATAACAAAAATCATTCTACCAAAAAAAAAAAAAAAAAAATCAACAATTGATTAAGTTTAACAATAAATGAAAACAATTGATTAATTCACCTTGGCAGCCTTCGCGGAGGTAGGGGTTTCCCATGTATCCTTCTTGACAAGAGCAACGATATCCGCGGCCATTGTCAGAGTAGTTGCACGAAGTTCCAGTGTGGCCGCAGGCGTATCCTGAGGGTCCCTCACTTGCTTCGCACTTTTCCTTTCCTACCACCCAATCAAGCACCACTGGCGGCCTAGGATACCGATCACCAATTGATGGGTCAATGTGGAGGTCTATGGTGGACATATTGAACAAGGTTGGATCCGTTAAGAAGGCATAGATGCACGAAATATTACTCATCGAATTATCGATTGTATTGTTTGAGCCTACTTTTTCAAGATTAATATTTAATGTCTTGAGGTGCTTAGGAATTGGTGTCTGGCAGCATCCAACACCTGAGCAAGAGCCATCATCAGGAGGACTGCTTTCATTGTAGCTGCACAAGGAGAAACATCCACCCCCAAAACCACCGTTAGCATCATTCATGAGGGCCAAGTTATTGCAACCGAGAGCTGTAAACTTGTTTCGGGAGTTGGAGAAGGTCTGTGGCCCGTATGAAAGCGTAATTTCCTGATCAAATCGCCTCACCCTGTGCCCTGTTTCATTGTAGCAACGAAATGCTGCATATATGCCGGTGGTTACTGTGCTGTTCTCCACCGATATGTTGTACACAAACATGTTACCTATGTACAGTATAGGAGGATTGGTGCTACGGTTGCAAACGAGTAGGAAGGACTCGTTCTTTGCACACTTGGGGTCTTCAATCCCGAACGGGTACGGAACAGTTACATTTCCACATGTTTCATTGCAACCAGGATTTGCAACAGAACTTGCTGCTAATGATGCAGTGGCTATGCACGCCCATACAAACAGCACCACCACGAACCATAGAAACCAAGTTATGTGCTGAATTGTTCTGGTTTTCTTTTCCATCATCATCTTTTCTTTTATTATAGATCAGTGCTTCTTTTTAGAGACCTTGATATCATATTTATTGAAATTGCTTGATGACCCGGCCCCGGCCCCGTCACCGTCACCATTACTATCACATACACGTCAAACATTTTAATAATTTTTTTTTTTAATTTTTTGTATTTAAAATTATGTCGAATACCATAAATCCAAAACATTGAAATGAACCCATAATTAATATTTTTCTCTTGGAAGACTTGGATATATTAAAGCGGCTCTAAGTCTATCCTTTGGGGGCCCCATAATTAATGTCTGGATCTATTAAAGCTGCTTATAATACTCCATTTTACTCGACCGAAACTGAAAAGACATGATTCGTGGGAAAATCTAGTGTGAAAAGACATGATTCCCTTGCGTTACTCTCCAACCCATATGTGTGGCTTGTTGAATTGTCGTTTTACTTAACTCTTTTTTTTTTTTTTTTTTTAGAAAGTTTCTATTTTTTTTTTTTTTTTTTGAGAAACTAGAAAGTTTCTATTTCGTTGAATAGTAGCAGAAATGGACCCAATATTCAAATTTTAAAGGTCCGTTTAGTTGAAAGAATAGAAAAGTGGAAGGATAGAAAATTGGTAAGAGAATAGAAAAATAGAAAGATAGAAAAGATTTAATTTTTCCTCGTATGTGTTTGGTTGAAAGGGTGGAAAAGTAGAAGGATGAAAAACTCTTTTGTTTGGTTGAAGAGAAAAGTGAGAGGATAAAAAATGTAGTTTATATAAATTGACTTTTATACCCTTATTACATAATATGTAGAAAAAAAAAGTTATTTGTACTTATTAAATAATATAAAAATTAACACATTATACATACAAATTTATATTATTTTTCTTTATTACCAAACAACACCCACTTCTTTGTAATCATTAAATAAAAAAATTATAATTTATTTAAATGAAGAAACACCTTAAAATCCCAATCTCATTTTCTTATATTTGACCATTTATTTGCATTAGGTACATGATTTTTTTTTTCATTCCACAACTGCTCTAGTTCTTAATTAAAAAAAATGAAAAATAAAAATAAAAATAAAAACTTGTTGGAGCTCAATAAAAAATAGTATACGATAAAACTAAAAATAAAATGAAAGGCCGGTGGGTCTCACAACCTCACCTGTATTATTTTCACTATTATTCCTTACCCTTCTCTCTCATGAAATCATCTCTTATATTCTTCTCCCATATCTCCTTTTCTTTGTGACTTTCCTCTCATACTTTCACTTTCACATTTCTTTGTCAACTAATCTTAGATGCCTTTCCCAAAAAAAAAAAAAAAACACATGATCTCAGGTGCCCACTGCAGTCCCAGCTATTTCCGTATTCTTCTCTCTTTTTTATTTATTTATTTATTTTATTAAATTTATGAAAAGGCATTTTCATTTTCAACTGATGATGCTTCAATCAAGTATTTTTTTTATAATTATTTTCTACGTTGAATAATAGTGAGATGAAGTTATTGTTGAGAGAAGAAAGGAAACTGGGCAAATTTTTTTGAGATAAACGCAAGTGGCTGAGAGAAGAAGGGTAGAACTAGTCATTTGTTGCACAGTCACTTTAGTCCAGCATTTTCTCTCCAAATCGGAGAGACTGTTTTTTGGTGGGCCCAGGTGGAAAATGCTTGGGCCCCACCCAAAATTTTTCTCTCCTTCTCTCCTTACCAAATAACACCCACTCTTATTTTCTCTCCTATTTTCTCTCCATTATTTTCCATCCTCCTTAAAATCCACCCAACCAAACATAGTGTAAGGGCCAAAGTTTTTTGTTCAAAAATTTAAAAAAATTGGAACATCAATATTAAAGGTTGACAACGATACATTACTAGCATTAACTTTTTAATTTTTTATTTCTTTTTAAAAAAAATCAATAATAAGAATTTATAATCAAGAGTTTTCAAGATTTGACCAAGGTTAGACCGATTATTTATTCTATTCACATCATAAATTTTAAAAAAAAATTTATTCTTTTCACATAATTCTATAACTAATAACTTCATAATGATATATCTATAACTAATAACTTCGCACAAAAAAAAAAAAAAAAAAAACTATAGTTAAAAGTTTAAATCCATGTCACGAATTTCTCTCCCAAAAAAAAAAAAAAAAAAAATCTATGTCAAGCATTATTTTAAAAAATAGCTAAAATAATGGTTAATAGATATCATACATTAATATTCAACAAAAAAAAGGGTGAGACAATTATTGGTGTTTTGGTAAGGTTGAGATTTTTTCCTTTAAAAATTTGCAAGTTTAAAAAAATAATATAAAAAAAGATCTTTTAAACAATCACATGATAATAGATGGTAACTTTGAGTTTTTAACTAATTACTAGGAGCACATGCAACAAATGGGAGTGTTGAGCCTTGGCCCTTTCTACACCAAATAAAATGAGCAAATAAAGTGAATGGGACAGAGGCTTAGGGTCTGTTTAGGATCTGCTTATTTTACTAAAACTAAAAACTTTTTGTTGAAAATACTGTAGATAAAGATAAAAGTTAGTTGAAATAGTATAGTAAGACCCATAAATAGTACCAAAAAATGTAGTGGGGCCCATGAATAGTAGCAAAAATAAGCTGAATAGTAAAATAAGCTGACTTTTTAAGCTAGAGCCAAACTCACACTTAGTTGGAAAATTTATTATGCCAGTCATATCATCATGAATTCTAATAGTAGACCATGTCCAAAAGCTGCTCCCCCCTTTAGAACTGCACTAGACTTATGGTACATCAATTTTAGGTAACCAATTTTCGTCTTAAAAAAAAAATATATATATATATATATATATATATATCTTAGAAAAAAGTTTTCTTTTCTTTAAGAGCATTCACATCAAAGATTTCTAAAATTTTAGCATTTAACATCTCAAAAACCTACTTTATTAATTTTAACACTTTATTTTACAATACACCATACATCAAAATTTCTATTTTTTTACCACTTCATTTAAAATAATATATACAATATTTTAAAATAATATAAAAAGAACATCCACAAAATCCAACAGGAATGGTCACAACCACCTCCACCACAACACTACCAGCATCAACCTCCACTATGGCAACCCAAATCCACCACACGAAGAAAAAAAAACACGGCCCAACCACTACCTTCCTTTTCCAAATCACAAAACAATCACCATTACAATCACAAAACCCAGATCAGTGAGAAGAAAGAAGAAAGACAAAGAGGCAAAAACCCACATCCCAATCCATCATTGCCAATCAAACCACCGAGCAAAACACACACACAAACCCACCATGACAAACCTCCACAAAAGCAAACCCATCACGCCAATCTACTGCACCACGACCCAGACTCAAACCCACAATCCACCATCCTGTTGTTACCAGATTTGACTCACACCCCTTAACCAGTAGATTGGTGAAGACCCGGACCAATAGATCGATGACCCATGACCCACAAGAACCAAAACCACGACCATCGGACCATCAGACCCACGACCCATGCCCATCGGACCACAATCGTCGACCATCAGACCATCACCGCCACCACCCACGACCATCGGACCATCAGATCACGACCCATGATCGTCGGACCACGACCCACAACCCAAAATCAAAACCCACAGTCATCAGACCCAGGACCTTGACCATCAAACCACAACCCATGACGGCCCACAACCATCGGCGGCCCACAATCGCAAGACCACAATCATCGGTGGACCATAATCGCTGAACCACTTGAGAGAGAGAAGAGAGAAAAGAGAAGTAAGAGAGGAAAGAGAAAGACAAATGAGAAAGAGTTGTTGGGTGAATAAATTTTTTTTTAACAATCCAGCTACAGTGAGCTATTATTGATAACAGCTCACTGAAGCTCAGTGCTAAATTTTTTAAGATTTAGCATGTTTGATGTAAGTGGGTTTTTATCATTTGAGGTGCTAAAAATGCTAAAAAAATAGCATTTAGTATTTTTAGCACCTTTGATAAGAATACTCTAATGGTTTTAAATTTTGGATGGGTTGTCCAAGATCATGCCTCTATGTCGAGGCCAACATGTAATGCCAAAGTCTGCCGTCTTGATTAATATTTTTATTTTTATTTTTTTAAATTTCAATATATAAATTTTTGCACATGCAATCTTTTAATTTTAACATTTTTTTTGTGTGTTTATACATTATCATTGCATTGCATTTCTCTTCTTCAAACAGTACTTTTGGTGTTTATCCTATCCGTCTTCACTACCCACGCACTCCCAGACAATATTTATCAAGGACTTGGTTTAAGTCCAGTGCATCTAATGCACTAGACCCGGTCAGATGGTGACACATGTCCAAAAGTGGACACATGTCATCATCTCAACGGGTCGAGTACTACTGAACTCTAGACCTAAGCCTTACCCATTTATCAAAATCTTAGTTTTGTCTTTGATTCGGTCCCCCCCCCCCCCCCCCCCCCTCCTCCCTTTTCTCTCTAATCCTATTTTGTTTTCACACTTCAGCCAAATGAACCATTTTGGCTCAACAAAAATAATATTTGACTAAACCAAGAGCATTGTAGTTAGAGCTATTGGCTCTTTTTATACAGTTAAAAGAAATAATAAAACTTTTCCCATCATTACATTAATTTAGCTAAGGCACAAAATTTATTACCAATAGACTAATCACACACATGCTTTGGTGGCATTTAGTAAGGGTTGTAAGGCACAAAACAATAGATTTTTGTTTTTCACATGTGTATTACCATTTATGCATGCATGCCAATTGTGTACCAAAGTTAATAAAACATTAAAAATCAATAAAATTCTATCATTCAAAAAATAAATATATTTTATTTTCACGGATTGAGTTAATAAAGACATCAACTAATCCAAGTTGTTAGTGGTACTAACCGGTGTGTGGGTTGAGCGATTAGCGGCATAAGAGTTGTCTCTGTGACTATAGGGCGTGGAGTCATTTGAGAGGGGTATAGAGCTCTCAAATGAGAGGGAGAAATTGGGTAAAATTTGTTATTATTGTTTTTTCTTACATCGGATTTATTATTTGACCCAAATTTTTTCTTATTATTTGGATATATGCATTTTCTTTATTATAAATTTTTCTTGTTATTTATTTTTGGGATTTCATGGGTTAGTTTGTAAATTTTTGGGAGAGGGGGCCAAGTATACAAGTTTTAGAGTCAAAAGTTTTTTTTTTTTTTTTTTTTTGTGTGTGTTAATATATATACTTGTGAATTTTTTTTCAAGTGCTGGAGCCTGGGAGGGCCATGGCCCCCTTCAGCCCTAAGGTAGTTCTCTCACTGATTTAATATAGTACACATTGATTTATAAAGTACTTTCCATTAAAAACATATTTATAAAGAGCTTAAAAGTACTATTTTTTTTATTACTATATATACAAAAGTACTTTCCATTAACCATATCTCTTTTCTATTCGGCCCCTAGCCCCAATGACAAATTTCTAACTCCGCAACTGAATATAATATATAGTTGTCAAAGGCTTTATTACTGTCAAGGGCCATCAAGGGCTTCATGTGTAACCCATCCAGTCAAGAAAATAATAATAATAATAATTCTGTAACCCGCAAGAGATGAAATTTTCCATGCCTTTTACAAGTGACTATTCTACAGACCACAATTCACACTAGTTAATAGAGTGACCCACAAGACTTTAATTTTGGCTTTTTGAGGAGACACGAGTTCTTAATTTTCCATGTCATGGGCCAAAGCCTTTTTGAAACATTTTACTGGGTTAAAGTCTTTTTTAAGATAATGAAAGATGAGAAGGTAAAGAAAAGCCCAACCCATAAAATACGCTAACACTATGAATTAGAATTGTGTTGTGGCTGATAATCGTGGTTATGGTCTCCCACTGGGTTGAACCGGTTAGAAATTAATTCATTACAAAAAAACCTTTGGAAGAAGAAGGAGAATGTTAGTTTATCTTCTCAAAAAAAAAAAAATTTATTGTGTCTGGCTCACTATTAATATCTTATTAAAACACTAATTTGAAACTTACCAAGATAATTAACACAATTTCTCTTAGTTCAATCTAGCATGAATCTTTAGCAAATAGTTATATAGTCTAGAAGTGATGCCATTCAATAGTTGAACCATGATGCCATTACTTTGCAAGTCTAAATTGAATTTCTGAACTTTAACCAAAGACTCATTCAATGTAATTAGGATTAAAGTCTGTTGATGCCCAATTTTGCGAATCCATATCCAAAAGCCCAATGAAAAGCAAGGCCCAAAGACCCACTAAGAAGACCGAAGAGCAAGAAAGGTCCAAAGAAGGAAGTGTAAAGGAATACAGATCTGCCGCAGAATACAGATCTGCTGCAGAATACAAATCTGCCGCAAAATACAACTTTGCCGCAGAATACAGTTCTTTGGCAGAATGGCTTCGGCAGATGAAGATAAATTGGGCCCAAGACCCTTTTGATCCAGTCAACATTATTTGGCCCACAAAGGCCCAAATCCTTTTGTATAAAAAAGATAGGCGTGAAAACTGATATGTAGAAGCACGATGAAAAGAAACAAGGAGCAGCAGGAAATGTCAGTAGCAGGAATTGCAAAAAGGAAAGAAAAACCAAACTAAAGGAAATGACAAACACAACAAGAAACACGTGAAGAAATAAGACAAAAGATACACAACAGGATGAAACAAAACTAATTTGCTATGGCAGAAACGATGTGGGAATGAAAGAAGACAAAAACAGAAGGGCCGGAGCACCACCAACCTGTACCCAGCCAATACAAGGGAGGTGGGCCCACGGTCAAAGGGATTCAGAGGGCGTGGTTTGGTGGTGGGGGGGAAATGGGGTCTATATTTGGTTTCCTGCCATGACTTCTTTTGGGAATATTTCTTACTGGGATGGTATCTTACCCAAAAGAAGTAATAGATGGTTGGGACCATCTGATGCATGCCATAGAGCTAGGTAGTGAGGTAGCTCAATCTTTATCTTTGAACCTAAAGGTAGAGGTATACAACAAGAACAAACAAAAGGGAATTTTGTCGTGCAGCAAACATGTACTAAGCAATGGCAGTGGTCGAGGCAACCAATGGGTTGGTGGGTAGTCTTGAATGGATGCCTACAACAAACCAAAAACAATTGGTGAAGCCCTAGGGGTAAAAGAGAGAAATCTCATTGAATTAGCTCATTATAAAAGGAGGAGGTAGCCATGGATGAAAGGTAGGACCCGATGGGAAGGGGAGACCTGCACTTAGAAAGAGATAGTCACCCAGAGAGAGGGACCCAAGAAAAGAAAAGATCCAAGTGAGAAAAACAACCCACGGCAAGACAGTAGTAAGAAAACTAAGAGTAAAAAAAGGAACGGAAAGAAAGAAAGAAAGAAAGAAAGTGATAAAAAAAGAAGAGAGAGAACATGGCAGGAATAGGGGCATGCATCAATAGAATATCTTTTCCCTCCCTCTTAGCAAACCCACTCTTTGAAGTCTCAAAAAGTAATAGCTAGTAGCCATTTAGGCCTATTATCCAAAATGCACAACTTTTATGGCAGAAGCCTATGACAAGGTAGTTCAAGTTGGAGTTTAGGTTCCTTCTTGGTTTACTTATTCTATGGGAAGATTCAATACTTGATTTCAATTGCAAATATATTTGATTTTTCTCATTATAACTTATATTTGCTGTGTTTAGTCATTCTGCTGTAGCACGTTTTTATCACGTCTGCCGCATCAATTGTCCTGCTGTGGTATCTTTATTTACTATACTAGTTATTCTACCATAGCACCTTCTTATTATGTTTGCCATGTTAACTATTATACTAGCTAAACCTTTTCTGCCAAAGCTTTCTTCTTTATTTGTTATTACATGCTTTACTTTTGATACAAACTAATCATTATCCTGCCATAAATATATATACATATACATTGTTTCTCATGTTCTGGAAAAATATATTTTATATATGTATATGTGAATACGTATAAGTATGTATACTCATATATGTATGTATTTATATATGAGAATATGCTAACCCATTTAAACAAACATTTGTTTGATGAGTATTTTCTTTGGGTTTTAGATTTGTTTATGTGCAGGAAGTAGAAAAGTATTTCTGCGGCAAGAAAAATGAAGAGTAGTCATTCACGTTGCAGAAAGCTTTACTTACTACACAGCAGACAGTTTTACTATGCGGCAGACAGCTTTACTGCACAGCAGACGGTTTTACTGCATAGCAGAAAAGTCAATCCCACGGCAAAATTGGAGAAAAGTTCCTTCTGCGGCAAAAATGTCAATCCTGCGGTAGAAACAGAGGATAAGCCCACTTTGCAACGTCTTTCCTTGGACTTGGACTCAGCGTTTGTGCACAAACTAGTAGCGGCAAAATGGTACTTTGAAGCCCATTCTGCAGAGCGCCAGGCCCGACTTCCTTCTTAGAAAAAGAAACGTAAAAAGAACCCTCAACAAAGTCTTCTAATAGAACCACATGTTTTGAAGTCTTTTGGATAATTCAATAGTTAAAACAAAGGAAGGAGGCTTTGAATCATGGAGTTTAAACTTAAATAAATATGTTTATATAAAAATAAATTTTCTTGATCATTAAATGGGATGTGGATGGGTAGAAAACTAGATATGTAATTACAGTCCATTTTTATTTTTATCTTATTTGAGAAAAAGTAATGGATGACGTAAAACTAACCCGGATGTCATGATTGCTACACATTTGATAACTGTCATATACTTAGTCTGCAATTATGCAGTCTACATCAAATAATTATTATATAGTTCAAAATTTTAAGATTATAACTTTCCAAGTTTTTTAAAGTTTCAAACAATAACCAAAAGACTTTGGAAGTTTTGAACAATGACCAAATACTTGATGAGACATTAATAAGTTTAAAGTCTTCTAATGTTGTCATTCGTTTTCATGATTAAAGGTATCTAGCATATCAATGACTTTAAAAGAGCCGCGATTTTTTTCACCCACACAAATTTTATGAGATAAAACTACTAATTAAACTTTTTTTACTTGTTATTTTGGAAGACTCTAGCTTTCCTGTAAGTCCACTTTCCCCAGTAACTTACTCCCTCCGTCCCATTTTTTTTGTCCTGTTTGAAAAGTCAAACTTTTTAAGGGAACATCATTTATTATCTTGTCTACCTTTTAAAAATGTATAAATTTCCAAAACAACCTTTAAAAAAAATTATCAAAAAATTGAATAAGTAAATTAATATGGGTATAATAGGAACATTAGTAAATTAATGACTTTTATTTTTAGAAACAGGACAATATTTTGGGACATCTCAAAATGGAATAGAGGACAAAAAAAATGGGACGGAGGGAGTATTAAAATATTATAAATGTATGTATACCTAAAAAAAAAACAGTGCTACTTATTGAAAATAGGAAAGATGATGTTGGCTACACCCTTTTTTTTTAATTAGTGCTTCCACTCTAGTAAAGTAAACTTCCCTGTAAACCAATGGCTTGAGTACTGGCTTTTTTATTTGCGCATTCGGCATGTTTCCTAAAAAGTAAAAACTGGTTTGTGCACAAACAATATCTAGAGTTCAAATCTCATCTCCCCTAAAATTTTGCTCAAACAATCTGTTAAAATGTTCAAATCTTTCGTCTCTACTCTCTAGTAGTTCATACCCGTACTCAATAAACTCTCTATTTTTTTCCTATTCGCTGTGATTTGTGAATTCTCTGAGGCAGTGATTAATCACTCATTGCACTAAGAAGAAGATCGACCTTCCTCCTTTGGGCACATTATAAAAGATGTAAAGACTACTGTAAGAAGACTGACGAACTGCACCACTGCGGTTACTCTTACGAGCGTAGATCAAGAAACGAAGTTGTTCATGCATTAGCGAAAAGAGCTTGTAACAACTCCTTGAGTTTTTTGGTCGGGTTGGAATCAGTTCCACCCACGTTGACCTTGGTTATATATAATGATTAAGTTGGTCTCTAATAAAATTATCAACTTGATTCTATATATATTAAAAAAACAAAAATTAAAAATCTCAAATGCAGTGTCACTATTAATTTGACGCAAGTACTTGGAAAATCAATGCTTAAATCTGCTACCTCATGCATAGTTTTCACTTCGTATGCATTCTGGGTTCTTCTCTAGATGAAATGATGCAAGAATTAAAGGCCAACAAACTAATACTTGTCAAAAACAATTTAAAAATCTCAAACGCAGTGTCACTATTAAATATTAATTTGACACGTACTTGGAAAATCAATGCTTAAATTTGCTACCCCACGCATAGTTTTACTTTCAATTGTATTCTTGGTTTTCTTTAGATGAAATGATGCAAGAACTATAGGCCAATAAATTAATACTTGTCCATTTACACTTTTTTTTAACCAATAATCCATCATCTTTAAGTCTATGCAGCCTTTTCAAATCAGGGTAGGTTTGGAAGTATATATCTCGGCTCTCTATTATTGGTTTTTATAAATCTAAAGGACGGAAGTCGTCCTCACATATATATTGCTCAAAAAAGTCCTCATATATAGAGTGATACTATATAGTTACGGGCAAACTTATTTTTTTACATAAATAAATTTTTTTTTTTTTGATAGATACGTTAACAAAAATAATTGATTGGAGTCTACTTTTTTTTTTAACATTATTTATTTATACTCATCCTTTTATGACTCTTTCAATCCCTCTCCTTTGTGCCCCACCATTAGAGCCATTTCTTTTCCCTGGAACTCGTAGTCAACAAAACCCACTTTTTATTTGATGCGGAATTAATATGATAACTAGTTGTAGACTCACGCGATGCATGGGTGTATACAACTATTTTATTATGTGATATAATGTATGATTTGTTCTATAAAACGTATTGGAGATGTATTTCTAAAATTATTTTTCATCTCTCCATCTCTATAAATATATCATTCTATTATTTTGAGTTTTTTTTTAATAAAAAACTTAGGTGCATTTGATTGATATTTGTCGTGTGTGAAAAAGTTTTTCCTTCCGACAAATAAGATTTGTGTTGGGTTGGGAGCTTAAACCAAAACTCAACAATGGGCTTAAGGCACAGCCCAAAGGCTATCGGTGAAGATCCAAAGAACTCACTTTATTTTATGCATTTGGCTTAGGTTGAGACTGACAAGAATGACCCATAAACAATTCCTACAACAGACACATTAGCATGATTAAAAAGCATACTGTAAGAAATAGTCCAGCAGCAAAATGCTTCTGTAGAAAATAGCCCAATGGCAAAATGTTTTTGCAGAAAATAGCCCAACGATGAGACAGAACTGAATAAACCTCTAGCTGTTAGCTATTTCACAGATTAAGAAAAGTATCCACATTTTCAAACTCATCATCTGTTAGCTCTAGAGAAGAGTCTTCTAATACAATAATATGAGGGAAAAATTATATAGTAACAGTTACATCATAACCTTCAATAGTAAATGAATAAGTAAATATCATAGGTTCCATTATAACAAATAATGAGAAAAACTTAGTGTGAGATGAAGGGAGAGAGAGATTCCAGCTAGCGCAGCAAGATCATTATGGTGTCATAGCATGCTCATGGATATAGTATATGTAGTGAGTAGAGAGAGTCATTTGTGAGCAGTATGAGTAATGAGTGAAAGTGTATAGTAAGGCTACTAGGACTTTCTACTTGGGGTAGCTAAGTGTTTTTAAGTGGAAGTATGAGGGGTGTTTTTGAGCTAGGAGCTGGAGAACTCAGTTTCTATGCTTGAAGCTGAGGGCTCAGTGACTCAAAACTTTGCTAGAGTTTTGAGAAGACTAAACAGAGAAGTTAATGAAGAGTTCCTCTCTATAGGTGTATTTCTTAGTGTGAGATGAAGGGAGAGAGAGAGATTCCAGCTAGCGCAGCAAGATCATTATGGTGCCAAGGCATGCTCATGGATGATGGATATAGTATAAGTAGTGGGTAATGAGAGACATTTCAGGTAATATGAGTAGTATGAGATAGTGTTCAGTGAAGCTGCTGAGACTTTCTACTGGGGATAGAGAAGTGTTTATGAGTCGAGTTATGAGGGGTGTTCGTGAGTTAGGAGCTGGAGAACTTACTTTCTAAGCTTGAAGCTAAGAACTTGGTGACTTAGAACTTTGCTAGAGCTTGGGGAAGGCTAAAAAAGAGAGGCTCAGGAAGAACTTCTTTCTATTAGCGTGTCTCCTAGTGTCCCCTCATTCCCCCTAAGTGTTATTGGAGGGTTTCCATTTACAGTTGAGTTTTAAGGGGTAATTAGCAAATAATGTCAGCTAAATCTTCTTCAATCTTTAGAAAATTCTTAGAGAATCATTCCTAAGATTTTAGCTAAGAGTGTGGTAAACTCAACTTTTAGAAGGTTCTTACTGTTTTGGGTAATGACAGTTGAGATTTTGACTTAGCATTGATTGCTAATTGGCCTTAGCTAATGGGATTAAAGCATGCATTAGGCTAATGATCTTGGTTATGCTGCAGCTAGAATCAAAGCTCCCTAGGGCAGATTGTATTACCCCAAGCCAGGTGTCAACCATGGAGCCCTTGTTGGGAACTCTGTTGAGATCCCCTTGATGCCCTCCAAACCACGTTTTCCTAAATTTCTTCATTTGAGGTTCATGTGCTTGGTCCATGAACTAGAGAGCACACGTTTTTGGTATGAAAATAAATTGATTTCAAGTTGTTTCAAGAGCTTTCATGGCCTGGTCATGGCTGCTCTTGGTTCTTGACCGAATGGGCTGGAGAAAAAAGAAGGGACAGCTGGCTGAAACTTCCCAGCTTTTTGTCATGTCACTTCAGCTTTATGTCATATGAGAAATGATGAAATTTCAGCTTGTGAAAGAAGGGTTAAACCCCTGATGGACACGTGTCCTCTTCTAATTTGATTGGACAAGTTGGAACTTGATGGCAATAGGCTCCAGTTGTTAAGTTGTGCTGAAATCTGGCTGGTCAGGTCACGTAAGCTTCAGCTGTTGGGATTTGTGCATGAGCTGGGCTGGCTTAGCTAGGCTTTGTGGTTGAACTTCTTTGGGCTTTGGTCATCCCTACAAAAATGAATGATTTTGTCATGGGTAATATACATGAGCTTTTGTAGTTAGTTGATTATGGGAAAATAAGCATAGTTCCCATGAATTTTGTAAAATAAATATTTTTGAGAGATTAGTAATTATATTTCCCATGAGTGAGGGACTTTAGCATATGTAAAATAGGTGCCAAAATAATATTGGGCTTTTAAAAATAGTTGCCAAAATAGTATTTGGGTTTTGTGAAAATAGTGCCAAATTGTTATTTGGGCTTTATGAAAATAGTGCCAAATTATTATTTGGGCTTTGTAAAAATAGTGCCAAATTATTATTTGGGCTTCATTAAAATAGGTGCCAAATTAGTATTTGGGCTTTAAAAAATTGTGCTAAATTATCATTTGGGCTTTATTAAAATAAGTGTCAAATTAGTATTTGAGCTTTATAAAATAGGTGTCAAATTAGTATTTGAGCTTTATAAAATAGGTGCCAAATTATAAAAATAGGTGCCAAATTAGTATTTGGACTTTGTGAAAATAAGTGCCAAATTAGTATTTGGACTTTACAAAATAGTGCCAAATTATCATTTGGGCTTTATTAAAAGAGGTGCCAAATTAGTATTTGGGCTTTATAAAATAATTTGAGATTTTGTAAAAATATTGCCGTGTAGCAACGAGCTCTATAAAAGGTGCTGTGTGGCAACGGGCTTTGTAAAGGTGCCTTGTAGCAACGGGCTTTATAAAAGAGTTTTGTTAGGCTTTGCCCACAAGTTAAATGATTTTGGGCTTTTTTGTGGAGATAGTGTAATTTTGTGGCCTAATTTTGGTAGTAATGTGATAAGTATTTTTTGTGGAAAATCTAAGTTGGATAATATGTGGGATATAATAGGTCATATTTGTGAGAGGGTCAAAGGTAATTTATGAGGGTTATATAGGAAATATTAGTGGGAGCCCAAGTTGGGCAATAATGTGGGAAATATTTATGTGGGCTCAAAATAGCTTATGGGCTTGTGTGGGTATACATTTTTGTGAGTGGGCTAATGAAATTAGGGCTCGAAAATTTGTACCTTAACAATATTATTCCATTATTTTTTTTTTTTTTGAGATAAACGATAGAAATAGTATTCTTTTTTCAAGTGATCTATATTATTCAAACTTTGTATAGTGTGTTATGGATTTTTTTTTCTACAACTAAAATTTTTAAGTTCCAAAATTAATTATTTGAATTTTTCAATCTCTTAAGAAGATTATCATGATAACCAAACCTCATCACAAATTTACAATTAATATTACTCAAATAATTTATAGAGACATTTAAATACATAATCATCTCACTTTTAAAATATCTAAAAATTAACTCAAACCAAAACTATAAGAGGGTTAGAGAATACAAGTGATAAATATCTCAAAAAACACACCACCGAAATGTATCTTCCAAAAGTAGAGACAAAAAAAAAAAATCAATCTAAAATAGAAGTGCAAGAAAGAACTAATAATAGAGAGAGAGAGAGAGAGAGAACAATCACCTTTTTTGGAAGAGAATGTGAGACAAATAACAAAATTATATAAAAGAAGATGAGTAGAGAAATATTCAAAAGAAAATGAATTATTGTATACACCAAATTATCCAAGTCATGCTATGTAATAGAATAACATTAAATCATTTTGTCATTTCATAGGATAACATGTAACAAACAAAGAAAATAAAATTAAAAAGATAAAAAATTAAAATATAACCAAATCATCTCAACCTTTTTTTAGAAATGAACTAACTGCCAAACACACACATACATACTTAATTACACTCTCTCACCATTTAAAGTTAAACATAAAAATTCATCAATCTAAAGAATTAAACATCCACCAAGAGAGAGAGAGAGAGTATTCACCTTCTTCTGTGAGCAAAATATGAATTGAATGGAATAGAAATTAACAATTTTTTATAGTAAAAAAATTGGAAAGAAGAAGAGTCAAATAAAAGGAAGATGAAGGGATGGAGAAATTGTAAAGTTAAGGTGTAGAGTAATGGGGAGATAAAAAGGTAAAAGTAAGTAAATGTTGGAGAATGTGTAATTGTAAAGTGGCAAATTAATAATGAGAAAATAATTAAAAATAAGAGAGAAAATATTGAAAATAAGTTGGTGATATGGCTCAATAGGAGCGCGGTAACATTAAACTCTACGTTTCATCTTTTAGATGTATATAGATTTTATCTCGGCTTCTCCAAACACAAATTTCTGGTTCTAGTCCTGAGCAAAACCTAAAAGCATAGCTATGACTTTTTTGTGTTAAACATTCCGTTTTTGCAAAAAAAATATTATTAAAAAGTCTTTGCCTGAAGTTATTTTGTTACATAGCCCCTTTTAGAACTTGAGTTTGCTAAATTCGAGTAATAAATGAAAATTTAGTTTAGTAAACTCGAGCTCCTAAGCAATTTAACTTCTCACGTGGATCGCCTACTTAGAACTCGAGTTTGCTAAACTCAATTTTCAATTAAAACTCAAGTTTAACAAAGTCAAGTTCCAAAAACGGTTACAAAACAAAATAGCTTTAAGCAGAGGCTTTTCAGTAATACAGTATTTTTTTTTTTGCAAAAACTAAATATTTGGCGTAATATCATAATATGCCCATAAACATCAATATTTTATTACTTCTTAAGAAGATCGAGGAACTTCAGAGTTTCAATTTTCATCCATAAAATTAGTGTTATATTTTAAAATAGTAATATGAAAAATGAAATAAATATAATGAAAAATTTATTTATTATTAGTTATTATGAATTTATTCTATTTATTTATATTATTTAAATAATAAAAAGCCTAAATCCTAAGCCTCGTGAGAGGGAGGTTTTCACCATTTTCATCCTTCGCCCTTAAATTGATCATTTAACTATTTTTTGGGACTGATATATAGAATATTGGCGACGTTGAATTCAACATCGATTTTGGTATTGTATATCAAGTTGATGGATTCAGCCCAAGACATCTGTTATTATATATATATATATATATATATATATATATATATATATTTTGAGAAACCAGACTAGAAGTCTGGGATATTATCGATAAAACAATCTTAATGAACATCAAATAACAATAAGGTGATACTTAGCTATCAACCAGCGCTTGCATCTTGTGCAATTATTTAGCTGTTGACATTTTCTTTTGAAGCTACAATCAGAATTTTTTAAACTTTATTTTTTACCTTTTATTCTATTTTTGAATTGAAAAAAAAATCTAAAAGGTGTTGGACAAATCCTGTAGTCATCTGAATTCTTTTTGGGTTCTTTTTGCTAGACTTGCCAGGTTTCACACGCAGTATTTATAAAAGAGATCATGCTTTAATAACACCAGAAAGCCAAGTATTCAGTCCTCTACCTGAGTGGTACTTTTGATTTTGTATTACAATTTATTATTGAAATGGTTATTTCTTATCTGCTGGTGCAGTAATATGAATTTCTTTGACAGGACTAATACATAGGGAGCATACTTGATTACACCGGCAATTGGCTCTAACTTTGTAATTTATCTAGCAAAAATGCAAGGTTCGATTGTAGAATTGTATTGGCAATCAATTTCTTTGATTCCAAGTTTTGGTATGGGTCATATAGTTTTGATGCATGATGCATCTTGCGGCATTTGGTGGCTCTTCAGCTTAAGAGATAAACGTTTCAAGATGTTAGATTGGTTCATACTTTAATGTGTCACACTGATTGCAACTCATCATTCATCATGCACAAGTTGGCACATTCACATGTTTTATAACTTGAGCTTTTCGCCAGACATCTGCGCTGAGCATCTCATGATCAATGTAAGATTGGCGTACAGACGATGCAGTTTTTACACAATAAATTGGGAGAATTTGCTATTGAAGAAAAAAGGCTGGAGTTATTTGAATTTCTGAAACTTCTCTTAATATAAAAGTGGTTGAAATTTCTGTTTTCATCTCAGAGGTCTCTTTTTGCAGAGATGCAAGCAGGGCACTGTTATATATGTACCTTATATAGTCAATATATACTGAGCAAGAAGTGTATGGAAAGTTATTTCCTGATGTGCATTATATGCCATGTCTGTCATCCATGATTTGTGTGATGCCCATTTAAAGATATGTTGTTTGAATTTATTGCCTGCTGAGTATTTTTTTGGTTGCTGATATTTGCTCTATCCTGCACAGGGAATTCAAAGTCAGGACTCCCGCCATCTGATGTTGAAACTTGAAAGATATGTGTATTTACTTTTTCTTTCCTCCTTCTATATCATATGGACCATTATACAAGCAGGTTATAATTATAAATTTAATTTACTTTGTAACTTTTATTGTTTATCCCTCTAGGTTCATATTTGTGGTTCAAGTTGCCGTGTCTCTCACCAATATTTCCGGTGTTAGCCATGAACTGATGGTAAGAAAATTTATCGATATTTAATTTTAATTATGTTTCTCAGCATGAGATTACTAGTTTTGATAGCATTAAGGTTAAGTAACTCATTATGCAATATATCATATACTTTTTCAACTATTCCTATTTTGATAATCATTATGTTTGCTTTATACATTATGAAATTATCACGCATATTAATTGCTATCTAATTCTAAAACTATTGTGAAAATTAAATGCCTTGACTTTTATCTACACAGCATATGTGTAATATGTTTTGCTTCACTTCCTTACTTTTGTTCGTGAACATTCAGAACTTTATTTTTTATTTTAAATTTTATCAAAAAGAATTCCGTTGTTGTATTGGTGTTTAATGTAATTCATACGCCTTTCAGAATCTTGTATGGTTTTGGTTATGCGTATCTTTGTGATCAACATTCTTTTATGCTTCCAAGCATTTTCAAACATTAAACCTATGTTATGTTTGCAAACCGTTTCACATCTTGGCTGATGAAACCTACCTTTAAAACAAAAGAATCAATGACTTAGGAAATATATTAAGAGTGAGATGGTACTGGTTTGTGTGGTTGAGAACATAGTTTAACTTGCCAATATCCTGTGCTGTTATTTATGGTGTGTGCGCTACCTTGGTATGCCCTTTTTTTGGGATAAATCCTATCTTGGTATGCCATTAGGGGCTTCTTTTAAAGCGTACTTAGTTGAGCTTACCTCTTATTATTTATCATTAATTAACATCCCAACTAGTGTGGCAAACTGGATTGAGAGATTACAGCGGAATTTCTTGTGGGGTGGCTTGGGAGATTAATCCAAACATCATGTAGTGGGATGGGATACAGTTTTTTCTCTCGTTGCTCATGGAGGATTGGGCATTAGGAAGTTTGCCCTTTTGTAACCAAAATCTGCTAGGTAAGTGGCTCTGGCACTTTGGGATAGGAAAAACATGCTTTTGAAGGTCTGTAGTAGGCTAGTAGCGGTGAAGTATGGTGCGGTATGGGGTGGTTGGAGTGGTTTGTGGAAGAGAATCAGAATTTTCAAACATTACACTCATTTCGATGTAGGCATTGGTAGTTAGATTCTATTTTGGCATCACTGTTGGTGTGGAGATCAACCTTTGAGGGTCGTTTTTCTTGCCTTGTATAACTGTGCAATAGATAGTCAAATCTTTGGAGTCTTTGTTGGTGAGACAGATCAAGGAGGAGCTAGGATGTCACATTTCTTTGGGGCTTTAATGATTGGGAATTAGAGTTGATAGCTTCATTTCTTCTTCTTGTAGACTCTAATATACCTCTTAGAGAGGGTGTGATATTGATAAAATGAGGGGAAGGTTATAGAGGAGTGGGGAATTCAATGTTATTATTTCTATACTGCTTTTAGGGGCTCTTTTGTTAATTTACTATTCCCTTGGAAAGGCATCTGTGGTGTTAAGCCCCATGACCGGTTTCCTTCTGTGTCTGGATGGCATTTTGGGGGAAGATTCTTACTTTTGAGAAGCTCATTAAGCAGGTTATACACTAGCAAGTTGATGTTGCATGTGCCGATATAGTGAGGAGATGGTGGATTATCTATTGTTACATTGTACTTCTGCTATTGAGTTGTGAAGCTTTCTTTTTGATCCTTTGGCATTCAATGGGTTTTACAAGAAAAGGTCATCAATCTTGTGTTTAGATGAAGAAACTAGGTTGGTAAGCATTCATTAGATATTTGGAAGTTAGTTCCATTATGCTTGATGTGAACTTTAGGGAACCAATCTTTAGTGATGTTAACTAGTTCTTTACGTGATTGGTCTTGCACATTACATAGGGGTTCACTGAAAGTTCTTCTATCGTTGTGTTTATAGATTTGTTGTATTTTTGTATGTACTTTTCCTATGGTAATTATTTAGGCTTCTTTGTGTCCATTGTTAGTTTTTTACAATGAATTTAGCATTACCTATTAAAAAGTAGTATGCTATTATACTCTAATGTAGGTAGTTTGCAATTTGTTTGAATAATAAAATTTAGGCCAAAATGCAAAACTCACCCTCTAAGCTTGGTGTTGATTCCTGTTAATTGTAGGTGCAGATTCCTTGTTTTAGTTTCTCTTGCTTGGTGCCGATTCCAAACAAGCCTAGGTGCTAATTCTTAGGTTGTTTTAATTTTTCTGTTTTTCAATTTTGGTGTTGCATCAGTTTTGGTTTTGTCCTGCATCAGTATGTATGTACGTAAAAGTTGTTTGGGTTATTCGGCTTTGTTTGTATAATAGCATCAAATGTTTTTGTGATTTGCTTTTACAGGAGGTGCATTACAATCAGCATGGTATGTTGCTTGTTGAGGGACAGTGCATTTATCGTTTGGGTGATAGCTGGTAAGAGTTTTTAAGAGCTGAGAGTGTGTTATGATGTGCGTATTTTTCCTGCTGATGAAGTCCGAAATGGACAACAATTATTTGATGATATTGTAGACTAATGTGAAAATAGTTAGTAGGAAAAGGGAGTGTACTTAGGATTACCTGATTTATCTTGTACCTCTCAATTGACCTAAGGTTTTGGCATTCAGCAGGATGCCTACCTATGCTTTACATCTTATCTTGGACCATGGTTGCATTAAACTGAATGGTGCCAGTGCATACAAGAAGTATTATGCTCTTTGGCTTAATATTGATATGTCTTAGTTTCAGCAGACTATAGTTCTCATGTTATGCGTCCCCACTTAATTTATTGTTTTTTTTTTTTTTTTTTTTTTTTCTTACTGTAATTCCAAAATTTGTGTGTATTTATTGTGATAATGGCTCTTATTTGGTAGTAACTATATGAATTATGCAGCAGAATGAACACCTTCCAGCATCCTTTATGATCTTACTTTTCTAAGAGATCACTATTTCAACACATTTCTATTCTATTTGGATCCACAATAACTGGTCGTAATATCAACAACACAGTCAACGACTATTTACAAGTGTAATCAATCCTAGCAATTAAAATTAAAGCACCTTTGGTTTGTACAATTTTTAACAAGTTCTGAAATGTCTAAGAAATGTTGCAATATTTAAAGTTTTGTTTACAGTTATGAGTTATGTCTGTGTTCTCTCTGATTTTTTCCAGTTTTTACCAGCTACTGCCACATGCAAAATCAATTCTAATTGCGTCCTCTATTTTCATAAATAGGTATCCGGCTGAAGCTGGTGATGTCATTGGATGGCTCCATTTGTGCCTCAATGGTAAGTGATAAATATATTCTTTTTTTTTTTTTTTTTTTTTTTTTTTTTTTTTTTTTTTTTTTTTTTTTATGTGTGGATGAATTAAGTGATAATAATATGCAGAAATGTATTGCATCTTCCTCCAGTATGGTCTACATCAATAAACAATGACATCTTTTGCAACCTTTTCAGGTATGCTGCACTTGGTAAAACTCGGACACGGTATCTTCTGTACAAAGATGTCAATAGGGATCCCTTGTGATTATATGTAACATGTAATAAGCACATAGATGTAATTGCATGGTTCTCTGGCAACTGATTTACCTATTATATAATGTGTGAACTGTAGCTCTCACACGCTATGCACATTACTTTGAAATTTGAATCAATTACTTGTTGTCACAATCTATAAGACACAGACATGAGTACGGATATGATACTGTGACATGAGAAATTTTTGAAATATTATAACATCCCACAGTAGTTTACGACATCGTTACAACACCTTAAATAAATTGTCCGTGCTTCCTAAGTCATAACTCATAATGTGATATATGCATCAATTTATCATAAATCTAGTAATTTGCAGCAGCAATGCCATTTTCTCCTGTTTTTAAGTTGGCCGGAAAAAGAAATTGTCGGAAATATGGCATAAAATTATGGGAAATAACTGTATTGGATAATAAAATTTAACGATCCGTGACAAAACGTATTAACAAGAATCAATCTTTCTTTCTCAGTTCAGATCTAATGTTTGAGAGTGAATTTTAAATTTATTTTTTCTTTGAAGAAAAGGAGAAAATTTTTTTTTTTAA
The DNA here is from genome assembly GCA_023736055.1 of Quercus glauca. Lineage (NCBI taxonomy): Eukaryota > Viridiplantae > Streptophyta > Magnoliopsida > Fagales > Fagaceae > Quercus > Quercus glauca. The sequence continues at coordinate 34,374,460 of CM043326.1, read as the reverse complement.
CAGAGTAATCAGAGAGATAGAGAATTGACGATTATGACGATGAGAGCAAAAGAGGGAGAGCGGTGGTGAATTTGATTGTGGATTAATTCTGTATCAGTATAATTTGGCGTAGAATGAGATTATTTTATAGTTAATTCTTTGCTATTGTGGATTAATTCTTTACATCTCAAGCATTTTTGAGTCTGGGATCTGAGTTTAGTGGCTTAAGCTTTGTTTGGACACCGAGAAAATCCCACTGGGATTTTAATAATTTTTTTTTGTCTTAAATTTTTTATTTAAATGCAGATTTGGCAATTTTTTTTTAGAGGGAGATTTGGCATTTTTAAAATATTAAATAAAATATTTTATGAGTAACCACACTCTCTTCCTTTGAAGTTTGAGAAAATGACACTCCACCCAAAACTTAAAAGAAAAAAAACACTTCTTCCCTTGACATCTAATTGATTAAACTTTGTTAAATTAATATTAAAAATATTATGCATTGACCTGCCCTTTGCTTAAGGGTAGGTTTCCAAAATTATCTTAATTCATAATTAAAATTCATTGTTTTAAATTTTTAATTATTAAAGTATATTTTAAAATATTAAGTTTGAATTTTGCTTACTAATTTTTTTCTTTTTTTCAATGAGTTATATAGAGATTTGTTGTTGCAATTATTTTATTCTAGATTTATCAATTATTTTTTTACTAACTATTGTTAAATTTTTGTAAAGAGATCTTTATAAAAATTTAGAATATTTCATTACTAATATAAACAAAATGGGAGGAGTGTTAATTTTTTCAAATCTCAAGAGAGGGAAGGGTTTTTTCCCTTCAAGTTTGAGGTAGAGTGTCATTACTTCAAACATTAAGAGAGAGAAATGTAATTACTCCAATATTTTATTATTATTTTATTGGCTTCATAGGCGTGAAATATGCTAGCTATGCATGTCATGTGTCATGTAAGTATTTTCTGTTAGTAAGTTAATAATAGGAACCAAACTAACTTTAAGTTGAAAATAACAGAACCAAATTGACTCTACCAAAATATAGGGATCAAATTAACTATAATGCCAAAATGTAGATATCAAAATAATATTTTCGCCCAAAAAAAAAATTGAATAAACACAAAAGTTTAATTATTGATATCAATTTTTTTTATCTTCACTTATTTTATTAGGAGAAATACTACGTTCATAATATTTTTACAACAAAATGTTGTGAAAATATTGTGAACATAGCATTTCTCTTTTATTATAAGGTAATACACCACTTATTCTTCTTTCTCTTACTATTCTCCACAAAAATATATATATATATATATATATATTGTAAGATTCTGCCTACCCGAGGATAGTAAGAGAATCAGGATAATTGATATCCCTAAAAGACCCAAGGAAAGGAGAAGAGACAGCAGTGAGGGCAAGGATGGTGGGGGGAAGTTTCCTGAAGAATATGCATCCCACCTCCGCATTCAATACCCTACACCAACCTTATCGACTGCATTAATGTGGAAATAACTTCCAAACAATAGCTTCATAGCTACTGTGGAGCTGTGAAGATGTGGTGAACATAGCATTTTTCTTTTATTATAAGGTAATACACCACTTATTCTTCTTTCTCTTACTATTCTCCACAAAAAAAAAAATATATATATATATATATATATTGTAAGATTCCGCCTACCCGAGGATAGTAAGAGAATCAGGACAATTGATATCCCTAAAAGACCCAAGGAAAGGAGAAGAGACAACAATGAGGGCAAGGATGGTGGGGGGAAGTTTCCTGAAGGATATGCATCCCACCTCCGCATTCAATACCCTACACCAACCTTATCGGCTGTATTAATGTGGAAATGACTTCTAAACAGTAGCTTCACAGCTAGCAGCTCCTTTTACCACTTTCAGCAAGGTTTTGATAGGACAAGTATCCTGAAAAATGCTTTGAGACATACAGGTGGAGGGCTGAGATGCATGGAAAAATGCTATAAAGGGAAAGAAACCCCCCAGAAAAAAGGGATGGACATTTTTTTAAGGACAAAGAGAACAGGAAAGAGAATAGTTAATGGCCTTGTGTAAAACTTGAACTAAACTTATATACAAGAGATTGATCCTCGGACTTACCCAAAGAGGACATTATCCTCAATTGCTGTTTAAATCGCACTTATCTGTTACTCTAGTCTAGGCTCTTCGGCCTTGAACTTGGACTTAGCTTAGAATTGCACTTGAGTTAGTTTCTCACTCTCTCTTTAAAAATTCTATTGTTTGGGTCTGATTTGAAGGAAAAGGTATCACTAATCTAAGTGGGCTTGTGCCTTTATTTTTTGAGTCCTTACAGTTATATTACATTTTTATTCTTCTTTCTCACAAAAAATATATATTGTTATATTAACATTTTTTTTTATGGCTTTTGACGAACCCCCCCCCCCCCCCCCCCCCAAACACACACACCTAAAAAAAAAAAAAAAAACCTCCTTTAATATAGGAGTTCAAGACATGTTTGCCCCATCCAAATAAATTTAATTATGATATTTTTTAAATATATATATATATATATATATATGTAGATAAATGATAAATTCATTGCATTTGTTTTGTTCTCCAAATAAATTTAAATATGATATATTATTTTTAAAAAATATAGATAAATGATAAATTCATTGCATTTGTTTTGTTCTACTATTCAAGAAGATTAGAAGACTTAGCAATGAGGACATGAACCAAAGGAATAAAGGAACTACGAGGAAGTTGATTAATATAGTGGTATGTGTAGTATATTTAAATTTCAAGTTTTTGTAGTCTAAAATTATGTATAAAATTAAATTTATGGATCAAATAGTAAATAAAATCTTATTTACACGAAATTTGACGTAAATATTAATTAAGAACATATAAAACATGCAACCAAACAATTAAATTTTCAAAATATATAATAATGTTATTTTTTTTAGTGTGAGTTGTGATTATTAGTTACAACCAAATTTGTAACAAAGCTTTGTCTTTTTTATGATTATCCGTCATAACATAATTATAAAAAATGAGATTTTAATTATAAAAAATTGCAAACCAAAGCGAGAGTTCCAAGGTTGCTAACATCGTCACTCTTGTCCTTTAAAAGTGCTAATTTGCCCTGTGCCCACTCTTCTTATAATTTTCCGATTTTAGTCCCATTTTTTATTATTCTAAAAGATAATCCAGGGCTTCCGGCCTTTTTGAACATTTTCTTTTTCTTTTTTTTCTTTTTTTTTTTGTTTTATTTTTGAACATTTTCTTGATTATATATTTGTATAGTATCTTCTTTATTTAATTAATATATTTGCATTATCCAACAAGATGAAATAATTATCTTAAATAATTAAAGAAATTAGCACTATCCTCTTGGAATTGTCCAGTGCCTAGTCTACCAACTAAAATTCAATCTAATAGGAATTAATCTTTCAATTAATTTTTAGTTAATTTTTTAAAGACCAATCAAAGGTAATGACTAAAGTAGACTTTGGTCCTTAAAGTTTAAGTTTGCTTTCATTTTAGCTCTTTACATTTCAATTTTTTTCTTTTTATTTGATTTCATTTTCATATTGACCCTCACATCTATTTCTGTTAGTAATCTGACCTTTAAGTGACAGATAAGTGATATCTATTAAACCACCTCACCCATTTAATATTAGGTATTATGTAATTATTAACAAAAATAGACAACATGACCTATATGTAAACGAGCTCAAACCTAAATAGGAAATTTTTGAAATGTAAAGCACTAAAAGTAAATATAAATAAAAACCCAAAACTTCAAGTGCCAAAAGTGTACTTTGGTAAAAATTAATCTAAGATCATGTTAATCATGCATATTTATAGTAAGACTATATCTTGACCAATCAAAATTAAGCTTTCTTCACCACCACGCACCCTTGGCATAATAGTCACTCCATAAGTACTAAGTTCTTGTGGGGTAGGGGGTAAGGGTCGAGATTTTAAGTCTCAAGAGGGAAATTTCATAGACATATACATTTAGATTAGATTATAGTAAAATTTCTAGCTTGTATAAAAAAAAAATAATAATAAAAAATTAAGCTTTCATCAAACCATGGTCAAAGCATTGTTTTATACATAGAAAAAGACCAGTTTATCCTTGATTACATCTTGAACATATGTAATGTGAATTTTAAGTTCAAGCTCAATTATGGATTTTTTTTTTTCATCCATGTTAATAATCATTTTCCCTTAGTTCTAAAAAGATTGAAAAATGTGGATTCTAATGTTTTCTATACTGGGATGTCTAAAGTAAGATTTTCCCTAGATTTTTAGAACTGCGACGATCCTTGCCTTTGGTTCCCTGAGTAATCCCTTCTCCTATTTTTCTTGGGACTGGGGCAAGGGCCATGGTTTGGCCTTCTCATCTGGTTGCATTGCTTCTTAGAATCTAAACTTTAGATTTGGCAGAAGTAATCTTTTGACTTGTGCATCCTACAATGGCTGGGCCCTTGATCGCATCTCTTGATAGTCAACGTTATAGCTTAACCACTACTACTTCCACTAGGGTGGGAAAATCTAATAATATGTATCTTTGTTATGCTGAAAGCTACTAAGCTAGTAGAGCTTGGTGTATACCATTGTTGGCGATCACCTCCACGATGTCTTTGACATGGAGCGAGGGTACTATAGCATTCTTCTTGTTAGGACTCCTAAATAATGTATGCAGGGGCTACCCCTAGAAGGCTAGAAGGAGATTTTTTTATAAAACGTTTGACTTACGATTCCCACATACAACACCTATTGTAAAGGGTACATACTTTCTCTACTTTGAGGGGTATTTGTAGGGTTCCCTTAATGAAGGTTGGCGGGTTTTTACCCATGTAGTAAGGCAAAGAGTTTGATAACATGCTAGCCTTTAAAATAGATAGGGTATTTCATGAAACAGTCTCTTGAAACTCACAGTAGTAGAGCCTGCACATGTGAAACACATACATTTTGTAAAAGACGAGTATCATAAAATACTTTTTTTTCAAATTGATGGAAGGGACATGATTCAAATATAGCCCTTTTCCATGGTTGCCTTCAAAATTGTCTATTTTGAATAGTTGAATTTATTTTAGACCTCAACATGAAAAATTAGAAGAGTAATATTACGGCTATAAATTATTTTAATAACATTTTTACAAATTATTAATGTGTTAAATTCTTAATAATTATCATATTGACCCACCAAATAACATAACATTTTTTCTTACTAATTATTATTCGCTATATCATTAATTTGTACAAAATTTATAAAATTGTGTGTGACTTAAGTATTTTCCAAATAAGGAAAAGACCGAAGAGTTTATCAAGAGTCTAGATGGCCCACACTCAATTCAGGTATGGTCTGTGCTACAGCTCATCAAATACAACCACCAATCTTACTTTTTCTCAACACACATGACACCATCACCACCAAGATAGCCGACCAATAAGGCAACATCAAGAACGAAGGATCAACAACATTCAACAACACACATGGCATCCGTACAATGAATGCAATTCGTGGGGCTCCCAACCCCATTAGTCAGCGGCTGGTGAGTGATGAATTCAGCTGCCAACTCTACTACTCTCTTCTATTTTGCGCGCACTCTAGCATCACTCCAAGACTCACCCACCACCACCACCACCACCACCACCAACGACTTCCTTCCTTTAAAAACTACTCCACAAGACCCTACCCTACCCTACCCTACCACAACCACCACCACCATCATGTCCACCCCACGCAGGGTCCCACCACCATGCTGGACCCACGACGAAACCATAGCTCTAATTTCATCCTTCAACGACAAGTGGCTCAGCCGCAGTGGCAGCCGCGGCAGCCTCAGCGCCTCCGAATGGGAAGCCGTGGCTACCGATGTCACTTCCAAATCCTCCACCCAGTGCCGCCACAAGATGGAGAAGCTCCGCAAACGCTACCGTTCCGAAAAGCAAAAGCACAATCAACACTCTTTCGTCTCTTCCTGGGTCCTCTTCCCTCTCTTGGACGATATAGAAGCTCGCTCTTCCTCTTCTTTTTCTTCTTTTCCGTCTCCGGTGCCACCCAAGAAGAAGAAAATTGCTCAGACTAATGATAATTCTGACTCTGTTCCTGGTTTTGGAAATGGGATTTCTATTAAAACCCTTTCCGATAGGAATTCGATTTCTCAGGCTTTGACGGCCAAAACTTTTTCCAAAGTTGGTGGGAGTTTCAATGCTGATCGTGAATTTTACCGCAAATCGAGAGGTGGGTCTGGCGTAGAAAGCTTAGTTGGTCAAAATTTGGTGGTGCCTCAGGAGATTAGGTCGAGAAGCTATAGCACCGTTACGGATAGTTGTAGTTCTAAGCCTGATTTTGATGAAAATGTTGGTGGGTTTCCTGTGAGAACCTTAGGTGAAAGGAATTTGGTGCCCCCGGGGTTTGAGCAGAAGAATTCTGTTAAATTAGGTGAGAAGTTTAGTCCGGAGTTTAAATACAAGCATAGGATGGACTACGCCATTGATAAAAGAGGTGGGAATTCTGTGAATTCGAGAATTAGTCCGAAGAATTCGAATTTTGAATTCAAGGATAGGAATGTGGTTCGGAAGAAGAGGGAGGTGGTGGGTTCGTTTGCGGCAGTGGTTTCGGCGATTAAGATGTTGGGGGAGGAGTATGTGAAGGTGGAGACCATGAAGATGGAAATGGCCATGGAGATTGAGAAAATGAGGATGGAGATGGAAGTGAAGCGCAACGAGGTGATACTCGAGTCACATAAACTTGCTGTGGAAGCCTTTCTGAATGCAATGTTTGATAGGAAAAAGAAGAAAGTGAAGGTGGTTTCAATTGATTCTTAGATGGAAGTGAAGTTACAGTTCTACTTGGAATTTGCAAATTTAGGAATGATCCTTTTATGCACCTACCCTGGTGAATGACTAGGAAACTTTTTCCGTAGGATGGAACTTTCACATGCTGCGGGTTTTAGTTTTGTAAGCTGGTTTTAACCTTTTGACTTTCTTTTCTTCATATAGTATATTCGAGGTTCAAAGATAAATGAATTGTGTGAGTTGATTCACAAAGAATCATTGCGTATGTTTTTGGTGCTGTGCGTTTCCTTAAGCTTTTTACTCTTTACTTTCTGGTAATTGAATTTGCAGAACTATAGGTTAGTTTTGCTCTTGAATGATGGCTTTAATTGTTAGTGACAATGTACTACTTCTAGGGTTGCTAGGCTAAAAAATTTATACAACTAAACTTTAAACTTGTTTAATTTGGGCTTTTTGATGGAAGAAGTGACATGAAAGTTCATAATATTAGTTAAAAGGATATTTATTCTGAAATAGTTCAGCTAATTTTGAAAGACTTCCAAGAGGTTTGGTTATAGTCAGAAACAAAATTTCATGTAAAAACAGAGGATTGGAGATGTCATTATTGGCTTCTTTGACATGAGCCTTTCTAAATGGCATTTCAAACCAAAGTTGCCATGGTCATCACCACCACCGACCTCCGTCCTTCACGTTTCAATTAACTGTTCTGGGTTTCAATGATTTGGGAATTGAGCTTCAGACATTGTTTCTAGTAACATGACGACTGCATTTTTCCAACAAGGTATCACCTTTTGGACCTCAATGGCTTCCCTTTTCAGTTATGATAGAGTTTCATCTTCCATCACAAAACTCATAAATCCGGCATTTTCAGCTGGGTAGAGGCATTGCATTGTTCAATCAATCAGGCCTACTATAGGGAAGCTCAGACAATTGGCTGGCTTGTATAAAAGAAAAGATGGCATTTGTGGTTGCAGCCAAACTTTGAACTGGCCTAAACTTCACTGCTTTTTGCCAAAATCTGGCAAAGTAGGATGATGACTCATAGGCCTTATATGGCTTTAAAGGTGAGCTGAATCCATAAAAATGGATACGCTCTAATATTATAAATCTAAAAATCTAAAAGTATATTTAGGGTTCGTTTGAGAATAGCTTATTTAGCTAAAATTAAAAAAATTTTGCTGAAAGTGTAGAAAAAAGTGCAATAGAACCCATAAAAAGTACCAAAAAGCTCAATGAAACCCATAAATACCACCAAAAAGAAACTACAAAATCTAATAAGCTTCAATTTTCATAATTTTCTAAACGGTCCTTAGTATCACGTAAAATGAAGTGGCACCATGTACAATGGTAAATATAAAAAATAAAACTTAACCATAAAATTGACTCTCCTCAAATTTTACACATTATCAAAACAATTCTTATAGCTAGCCTCCAATAAGTTCTAATTATATGGAATATCTAGTACACAATAACAAGAGCTATATCCTTCTCAAAAATAAAAATAATAAATAACAATAGGCTTTATCTTAAATGATACTTCCACTCTTTCGAAGAAAATTCACCGTATATATAAGGTCAAGATCAAGTTACACATAGTTTAACTTTAAATAATATTATACTCTCAAATAACTTTTATTGAATTTATATTTTGAAAATCATATTGTTAAATTACATGTTCTCTATGTTCTTCAGTCCAATAGGCATTTTGTGCCAGTCAGATTAATTTACAAATCGATCTATAAACTCATTTTTATGCACAATTCTAAAATACAAAAACTTGAAAATTAAATATTTTATAGATAATATAGTTAATGATTCTCATCATCCTAAAATTTTGCAAGCATAGAGGGTATAAAAAGATCCAATAGCGTATTGTCAAAATTTGTATTCAATAAAAAAATATTTAGTGGTATAATACTGTTTAAAATTACACTACTTGAACATGAGTTCAAAAGTGTACTCTACCCCATCGCAATTTTATTAGGATCGCGAATGGAGTTGTTGTCATAATCTTTTGTAAGAGCTATAAATAAATTGAGTTGTTTATGAATGGTTTGGGCTCGGCTCAAGAGAAAACTTATTTATAATCGCTTATTTAGCAAACAAGCTAAGTTCAAGCCCAAGTTTAGGCTTGACTATTAAACAAGCCTAATTCAAATATAATAACACGTTCGTAAATAAGCTCGTGACTTGTGAGTATGAGGTTTGATTTAAGTGTGTGTTTGTGCGCGCGCGCGTGTGTGTATTGGATTGTTATAACTTATAAAATCTCAAATTATTATTTGTAGTTTATTAATAATTATGTAGTCCAATTCTAGTAAAGTTATCTATAATTTTTAATAATGTAAGGTTGGTTAATCTAATTTTTATAAGTTCATAAACGAAAATAGTTCTATCTAATTAACTCAATTTATATATTTTGTTCATAAAAGGTTATATATTTTGTGAAAGGCTAAAAATTATAGTCATAGCGTTCGTGGTTTTAAAAATAGGACTAGTAAGAGAACCAAAAAAAAGAGTGGTTACCAATTCTCTAGTCCGACCAAGGTCAAACCAATGACATCAAAAATAATTTAACTAAGAATTTTAAATTTTTAAAAGTGTGAAAAAATTTCCTACTAATTATGTATATACCTCTGATAATGTTATTAAGTGTTATTGTGGGTGTAAAAGCCCAACGTCATGTGTTGGGCTTAGGGCCCAATTCGAATACCACTATATATCCGAAGAGAAAAAAGGGGTTAGGAAGGAGTCCTGGTTAAAAAAATGTACCTGGAAATGAGCAAGAGGAGCAGTCTGAAGAGAACCCTATTGGTCCGAAAAGGTCATTCTCCTCGGATCCCAAAGGAACTTGATCAAACAAATATACTGAAGGTCTGAATGATCTTCCCAACTACTTCCACAACAAGGACAAGCTTTGGGCGTGCCTAGAGATGATAAGAACAAAGAAATATCTAAAAGGAAAAACTGTTACCACCGTATTTAATGCACTACAGCAACTTTCCTGGCTGCATTTATGTGGAGAAGACCCCTGAACAGTGCAATCTCAGCTACCACCACTCACAGAGAATTAAAGCAGATATTTGATATGACATGTACTCAAGTGAAAGTTTAGATGAAAAACAGGTGGACGGTGATAATGAAAGAAAAGAAGGATATATAAATGTAATAGGCATCTGAGAGGAAGGGGGGAAAAAATCTGTAAAAGAACTCTAAGAATTGTATTCACCTAAAACTCAAGAACAATCCTCTTCGGACTTGAGTTTATTTTAACTTTCAAGCGTGTTCTTATGTCAATTAACTGTTGCTAGATTCACAACCAGCCTAGTTTTTTCACCCACTCTCTACAAATTCATTGTTCTGGGTTCGTTGGGCTCATAATCCTGATCTTTTGGGCTTGGGCCACGAAATTTGGACCCTACAGTTATATTTTTAATAATGTTAATATTTTTTACACAACCTTTATAACAAATAGTTTTAAATATTCTCCTAAAAAATAATACTAAATTTTAAAAGGAATCTACTTTATATATATATATATATATATATATATATATATATATATTATCTAGTTAGATGTTATCTACTTATATACTCCAAAATAATATTGAATATTATTTTAAAATTCTCGTCAATCAGTTGTTGCCTCTCGCTTAAAAAAATAAAAATAAAAATAGTTGGTGCCGTGATGGTGTCACAATACTCTAAGAGTACCATAAATGCGTACTCTCCCCTCTCTCATAATAATAAAACTCACAATTCATACGAGACGAGGGAGTATGCATTTACTTCCCTAATATTCTATAATTTCTGTAGTATGCATTTACTTCCCTAATATTCTATAATTTCTGTACATATACATTTTTATTTTGATTTGAATTCCTCCCCCCACTATAATTGATCCCCCTAGCTGTTTGTGTTGTGCCATTATTCCAAATTTTCTTTCCCACAAGCATTAAATTCTTTTTATTTTATTTTATTGTTCCCTTGAATTTCTCCCTCTCCTTAAATTTCTTTCCCACAATCATTAAATGCATATCTTTTAAATAAAATAAAATAAAATAAATACAACATGCCTCCAATGAGGCCACTTTAAAGATTAAACTACATAAAAGTTGTGACACCTAATATAAAATAATAAATTTTCCAAATATAAAATAATACTAAATAGAGGAAGTTATTGTGTATTCTCAAAGTACCATGAATAATTCGTGTGAGAGGGGGGACTACGCTTTAATGATACTCCAAGAGTACTTAATAATTTTCCTACTAAATAGGTTCCTAATATTTGCATTGTTTTTTGCTTTTAATGCATTGATGTGGTTTCCTATTAAATAAGTTTGACACCTACTTTTCCACTCTTACTTTTGATGGCATTAATGTGAATGTATTAATGAGAAATTTTTCCAAAACAAACTCTCTTTATCTCATTAAATATTAAACTACATAAAAGTCATGACACCTAATATAAATAATAAATGTCCTAATAAATTTCCTAAATATAAAATGGGTCATGCTAACGAGTGCCCTTAGGGCACTCATTAATAATCCATTTTAGGAAAGTTTTGATACCACTTTTATGAGAAATGAAAAAAACTGTCAAAATATTAATTACTTTTTTTCCATTTTCCATAAAAACTTTCTTTAAATATATTATTAACCAGTACCCTAAGAGCACTCGTTAGCATTTCTCATATAAAATAATACTAAATGCTCGTACTAAATAGGTTCCTAATATTTGCCTTGTTTTTTGCTTTTAATGCATTGATGTGGTTTCCTATTAAATAAGTTTGACACCTACTTTTCCTCTCTTACTTTTGATGGCATTAATGTGATCGTATTAATGAGAAATTTACAAACTCCCTTTATTTCATTAAAGATTAAACTAGATAAAGCCATGATACATTTTATTTATACAAAATAGAAATTCTACTCTAATCTAATTTAAGTGTATATGTGTATAAAACTCCCTTCTAGAGACTTGAACTCTAGTTCTTGACCCCACACCCCACAAACACTTATACTTGTGGAGTAACCATCTCACTAAGGGTGTGTAGTGGTAAAAGTCATGACACCTAATATAAATAATAAATTTCCCAAATATAAAACAATACTAAATGGGTTCCTAATATTTGCATTGTTTTTTTTTTTCATTTAATGCATTGATGTGATTTCCTAATAAATAAGTTTGAGACCTAATTTTCCACTCTTACTTTTAATTGCATTAATGTGATCATATTAATGAGAAATTTTGCCAACAAATAAATTTCATCACATACCTCTTACTTTATTTTAAAAGGGAAATGCTAACGAATGTTCTTAAGGCATTGGTTAACAATCTTTTTTTAGAAAGTTCTGACACCACTTTTATAGGAAATGAAAAAAAGCTGTCAAAACATTAATGAAGTTTATTTGTGGGAAAAATTTCTCATTAATATGATCACATTAATCCAATTAATTAGAGTAAGAGTGGAAAATTAGGTCTCAAACTTATTTATTAGGAAATCACATCAATGCATTAAATGAAAAAAAAAAAAAAAAAAAAAAACAATGCAAATATTAAGAATCTATTTAGTATTGTTTTATATTTGGGAAATTTATTAGGATTAGCATGACCCATTTCAAAATTCAACGTCCTTCTTTCAATAAAGTTTAAATTAATGAGGCTAGTTTCGGAAAATTGTACATGTTTATGTTAAAAAATGCATTAAATATTGTTCCCTTAAAAAATTGTATTTTCTAAACATGCCAAACTAAATGGGTTGGAGGAAGTACTTTTTTGCATAGTTATTAAACTCAACCTAGATACTGACCCGGTCTATGACCCAAGTTATTGGATCATTGGTTCAACTAGTGGGTCATCTGTCAAATTATAGGGCCAAATAAAAAATGTAGAAAAAAAAAATATATATATATATATAAGTTTGAGAAATCATAACACAAATATTTAAATTAAAAAAATAGGCATATGTTTAAATTAAACTAGCCATTGTAATTCTAAATCAAGATTCACAATTATAAAGTAGTCTTTTGATAGGATGAAAGTCTTGGAAGTAGGTAGACAGACAAAGAAGTGCTTTTTTTTTATAAAAAAAATCTTTCAGTATTGTCCTCTTTAAATTACCATATTATGACACATTAAAAAATAGATAAGGTAATTATTTATACAAAATGGAATGGTAAAGGAGCTCCTCTATGATCATAGAAATGAATATAAAAAATGAAACGATATTTTAATGCTTACCAACTTGATCTTGTTGCTACAGGCAAAAAACATGCACAAACTATTTCATGAAGTATGTGTTCAGATTACCCAAAGTCTCAATGGTTAGCTCTCGGTTCCCTAGCTTTCATCTCTTAGTGTCAGTGTCAGTGTCGGCCCAACAAAGTGCTTTTGATGTTGGTGTTCTTTCCGATCTCTACGTTTTTCACCGTTCCACCGGAAATTCCCTCTGCCCCTATCGTACTCTAGCTTGGTAGTTTCTACTACCTGTCTAGGGTTGAGCCCCGGGATTTGAAGGCAGACTTAAAAAGCGACCTACATACACTTAACGCCCAATCATTACTAATAATGCTAGCATCCTCTGTATTACCCAAAGTGGACTCATAGATGTAATTTTATAAATTTAGGAACTTAGCCGGGTGATAAAAACTCATCCGGGTTACATGGGTTGCCGCAAACCCGTTGGGTTTGACTTGGTTTGACCTGCCCATGGGCAGAAACGGTCAATTTAAACACTCGGATTGATCTAGGTGTCGAGTCACTGGGTTTTCAGTGCAATCGGCCATGTTGGTCTAGGTTTAATAACTATGCTTTTTTGTATCAAACAGAACTAATAAAAAACTAGTCTAATTGGTCAAGTTCTCGGTTGAACCATGTTTTCAATTTTTTTTTTTTCCATTTCAGATAGAACCGAACTAAATTTAGGCATAATGCATTGGTAGAACCAACTGAAATGATTTTTAAAACCATGACGGTGCTTATCATATCGAGAAAAATAAGGGTTTTTTTTTTAGTTAGGAAAAGAATGAGTTAATTAGCTCGTGAACAAACTTAGGCTTGTTTGGCACCAAAAAAAAAAAAAAAAAGAAAAAAAAAAGAAACAAGCTTGAACATGTAACATTGTTAGGTGATGAACTCAAGCTTGGCTCGCATTTGAAATAAAATTAAATGAATTAATCCTAAACTTTTAATACTTTGATCAACTTGGCTTATTTATAGCAAATTTTTTATTATTAATTATTAGTAATAAACCTCTTAGAATGTACAAGTACGGCAATATATGTATTTAATTTGATTCAAAGTTTTGAAAAAGTAAAATGTAAATAGAAATATATCTGTAGGGTGAGTATTTGATGGGCTAGGCACAAACTTTGCAGACTATGAGCCCAATGAATCCTGAACAATGAATTTGTAGAGAATGGGTTAAACAGCTGGGCTGGTTATGGATTTAGCAACGGCTCGTACATGCAAATAAGGATAAATCGATGTTCAGACTAGTATTCAATGAAAATTCTCTTGGATCCGAAGAGGCTTAATATTTATCAACTCAATGAATACAATTTTTTCCTCCCCCTCTCTTCAGAGACCTATTCCCTTTATATATCCTCCTCCTTCCTCATCTTCACCGTACACTTGTTCTTCATCCAAGCATTCACTTGAGTATATGTCACATCAGACATTTGCTTTAGTCTGCCGTCAGTGGTAGTAGCTGAGGCTGAACTGTTCAAGTGTCTTTTCCACATAAATGCGGCCAGGAAAGTTGCCGCAGTGCATTAAATGCGGTGATAGCAACTTTTCCTTTAAGATATTTTTATGCTCTTCTCATCCCTAGGCACGCCCAGAGTTCACTCTCTACCGTGGAATCAGTTGGGAAGGTCGCTCTAACTTTCAGTATATTTGCTTGATTAAGCTCTCTAATGATCCGATGATGGGACTTCTTCGGACAAACAAGATAGTCTTCGGACGTATCCCATCATTCCTTTTCAAATGCATTTCCACCAAATGGACTCAGCCCTGATCCCTTTTACCTTTTCGAACAAACAAGGGTATCCAAATTGGACCCTAGGCCCAATTCGTAGTGTTGGGCTTTCACACCCACAATAGCCCTTCAAAATTCTAATTTTTCCCACGCATCCAAGGAGAAAAAATAGGATTTTGATTTGTTGCGAAATAGAAGCTTTGAAATCACTGAATCTTTGAATCCACACGTGTATGCGCATAAATTTAGGCGCTTCATTATTGCCGTTGTCGTTGCACCGTTTCCAAGGCGCCATTAATTGCTCCAGGCAGCGTCTTGTCTATGGAATCCAACGGTGGGCTGCTGATCAACGGTCGTGATTTTTCTCAAAATTTGGGCGGGATAAATCCCTCCATTTTGCCTGCCCCTATATAAGGCCCCAAAAGGGGGTTATTTTCCCCTTTACTTTGCAAATTCCAGACTCTCAGCGAACTCAGGCATCCACGCTCACTACGCCCTTCTTGTCATCAACTCCAACTCACCCCAGAATCCACTACGATCTCTCTACAAACATAAAGGTCATTCTTCAATTCAATTTCGCGTAAGTTCCTCACTCGAGACTTTCAAATTCTTTTCGGCTTGACTCTTCGGCCTTTGGATAGTCGCTCCCCAGTTTCTATTTCGCACCTTTTCCCACTATCCTAATTGAAAATGGGTAGATTTAAATATTTAGTGAGTAGTCTTTCCCAGATGGAGAAGCTTAGGGCGATGTATTGCATTCCTCAGGATGTGGGCTTGAGGTATTGCTCTCCGGAAGAGTTATTAACAAACCGAGAAGTGGGCGAAGTTATAATTCCCATTATCGCCTTCCTAGAGGGAGGAATGACCATCCCCGTGGGTCCCGTCACCAGAGGCTATCCCACAGGCCATAGGCTTAGCCCCGAACAGTGCGCACCTAATATGTTTAGGATTTTATGAGCAATTGATTACCTAAATCGACGTCTAGGGTTGGGACTTACCTGGCTCGATGTGGTACGCATGTACGAGTGTCGTACCAAACAAGGATCGGGATACTATCTTAGATCCCGATCCGATATAGTCAGGCTCGTCTCCTCTCTCCCCAAATCTAACAAAGGGATGAAAGACGACTATCTGATCGTCTCGGGAGCGTGGCATGACGGACTTCATTGCCCAACCCAGCCAGGAGAGCCAAGTGTGATATTCCCTATTTAGGTTTCCTAACAATAGATTAAGGGTTTTTGCTTTCAATAATTCGGTCTTCTCTTTCTATCACATTTCAAGCTTTTCTGACAGTTTTATTATGATGTTTACAAATAGAAATCACATTGCTCCTCGGCTCAGTCTCACAAACACCGCAGCGTTCAATTACCTTCTTCGGTCAGAGATCTTCACAAGCGAAGATGGGCAGCTTAGGGCCGTGCACCTTATCCTCGGCTATACCCCAAAGTCAACAGGTTTTCAGCCAATCGGCAACGCGATAACACTCGGAGACCACTGCATCAACCGTATCGACGTTGCTCGGAAGGATTTTTTGGCTCCCTTTGATCTTGCTCCTATGCCACACCCCAACCCACAGGGCATACCGTTGTTCGTTCAACCTATTCAGCAGGCTCCTCCTAAACTGGCAGCAGAAGAAGAGATAGTTGCTTCTTCAACCCCTTCACTTGACGAGCAGATCGACCAGTTCAGATTTGAAGGGGAAGCTTCGGAAGAGGTTCAGATTTTGGACGCCGACGAAAGGATTGATAGGCAATCAGTTGTTCTCCCATAGAGAATAGACGTGCCAGATAATTCTTCTGAAGACATGCAGAGTTTGACAGATCTGATGAAGAACAGAAGGCCGAAGGCCGCGACTAAGGGCACTGGTACATCTCAGCCAACGGCGACTCTTCCTCCTCCCCCTCCTCAAGCTCCCTCAGATCCCAGCTTAAAGCCACTGCCGGATCTAAAAAAGAAAAGGATCGTAATTAAAGCTGAAGACACTGAGGTTGCGCCTCCAAAGGGACCCAAGCAACAGAAAGTGGCCCATGACACCAGGAGCAAAAGGGCTTCATCCACTAAGAGTAAGGAAGAACCTTTGGCTACAGATGTACGCCGAGCAGCTCGGACATGGGCCCCAAAGTTAACATTGGATGGTGCAGCCATCCCATACGATGCTTCCCTACAAAATTATGCTGGAAGGAAAGCTGGCCATATTGCAGAAGCACTAGAGCAACCTCTGCTCCTTCTGAAGGACATAGAGTCCTACAGGCACTTCAGCCAGCAGGAACTCTTTCTATCCCTTAAAAGGGATTAGCCATGGTAAGAGAATTGACCCATCTTCTCAACTTTTTTCTATGTTCACAACTAAAAAAGAAAATTTTTCATCTGTCGCGCAGATCGCTCAGCAAGTATATGTGGCCGAAGAGTAGAATAAGAAAACCAACATTCAAGTCCAAATGGAGGTCCACTCTCGGACGGAGGCCGAGAAGGCATTGGGCAGCCTTAAAGATGAGTGTGCCTGTGTATCCAAGCAGCTGAAACAGGAGGCAAAGGAGAGAAAAAGTCTGGAGGCGGGCCTTAAGAGCGCTCAGAAGTAGGCCGAAGATCAACGCCAAAAACTGTACACTACTGAGATCAACCTGGAAACTGAGAAAGCGTTGGTGAAGGATCTGCGAGCCAAGCTTGACAAAGCCAGGGATTCTGCTAAATTGGCTAAAGAGGACGCTCAACTGGCCAAGGAAGCACTTGAGGCTGAAAAACAAGCTGCCTATATGCTGGGGGTGAAGGAGACCCAAACGAGGCTGACCGAGGAGTTTGCGAAGGTCTGCACAGAATATTGCGATATAACGTGGGGTAAAGGCCTCGATGCGGCTGGAGTCCCCCCAGAGTCTGCCCTGAGGCAGCCTGGGAGTATTTACTACCACCCCGATATCTGCGACCTGCCGAAAACCTTGGCTCCTTCACCGGCCAACCAAAACCTTCTAGACCCTACTGAGGCGAGCCAGGCACCTGATCGGACTGTTGATGTGGGTGAACTGTCCAAGGCTGACCCAATGCCTTCGAAGAAGGACTAGGTGTTTAGGGGTTTTACCAGCATGTTATTTTTTGTTGTCGTATTTACCTGTAATAGTTAGACCCCCCTTTTCTTTACTTTGTAACTAAGTTATTTCTCTTTTTGATCAATGAACTCCTTTCTTTTTAATGCCTTTGTAGCATATGTCATCATATATCATAATTTACCATCACTGCAAATTATAATAACGTGTAATTTCGACCAACATATTGTGATGATAAATAACCAGAATTAATACTGAAAAAAGCAGGTTGTATTCAGATTGTTAGTACGCGATAAGAGCAATGATTGATATGAAAGCTTTACATGATTGAGTCCGACCTTAAACACTTAAGAGAATTGGAAACGAATTTAACATGAATCATCTGGTCCGAGGACTATAGGCATGATTGAATTTAAGTTTAAACACAGGAAAATTATAAACGATTGTTAACCAACCCAAATTATCTGGTCCGAGGACTACAGACATGATTGAATTTAAGTTTAAACACTGAGAAAAATTGTGAACAAGTGTTAAGCAACCTAAATCATCTGGTCCGAGGACTACAGGCATGATTGGATTTAAGTTTAAACACTTAGGGAAATTGTGAACGAGTGTTAACCAACATAAATCATCTGGTCCGAGAACTACAGGCATGATTGGATTTAAGTTTAAACACTTAGTAATTGCGAACGAGTGCTTACGAACCCAAATCATCTGGTCCGAGAACTACAGGCATGATTGGATTTAAGTTTAAACACTTAATAAAATTGTGAACGAGTGTTAACCAACCCAAATCATCTGGTCCGAGAACTACAGGCATTATTGGATTTAAGTTTAAACACTTAATAAAATTGTGAACGAGTGTTAACCAACCCAAATCATCTGGTCCGAGGACTACAGGCATGATTGGATTTAAGTTTAAACACTTAATAATTGCGAACGAGTGCTTACTAACCCAAATCATCTGGTCCGAGGACTGGAGGCATGATTGGATTTAAGTTTAAACACTTAGGGAAATTGTTAGCATAATAAAATGGTACATTGACTGAAAAAAGGATTCACTTAATAATAATACCTTTTGAGGTTATTTACATTCCACGGCCGTGGTAATACATGATTATCCCGATCTTCTAGGAAATATGCTTCAATACTAGCCCTTGAAGTGATGCGATATGGTCCTTCCCAATTTGGTCCTAGTTTTCCCCAAGCTGGATTCTTGGCATTACCCACCACTTTCCTCGGCACCAAATCACCATGTTCTAAAGGTCTCAGCCTTACGTTGGCATCATAGCCTTGTTTGAGCTTTTGTTGGTAATGCGCCAGTCGGACCATTGCGTTTTCCCTTCTTTCTTCAATCAAATCCAAACTCTTTTCTAGCTGTCCATCGTTGCTGGTCGGACTAAACGAGCTAGTCCTGTATGTTGGGAACCCAGTCTCCAAAGGTATAACGGCTTCAGCCCCATAGGTCATTGAAAAGGGGGTCTCCCTAGTAGACCTGCGAGGCATAGTTCTATATGCCCACAATACGTGGGGCAATTCTTCCGCCCATCTACCCTTCGCATCGTCCAACCTTTTCTTTAATCCGTTAACTATGACTTTATTAACAGTTTCGGCTTGCCCATTTCCTTAGGGGTAGGTAGGGGTGGAGTATCTGTTTGTGATTCCCAGTTCGCCACAATAACCCCTGAAAGTTTTGCTATCAAATTGAAGTCCATTGTCCGAGATGAGGGTATGAAGGACCCCAAACCGAGTGACAATGTTCTTCCAGACGAATTTCTTTACGTCTACATCCCTGATGTTTGCTAAAAGTTCAGCCTCGACCCATTTGGTGAAGTAGTCCGTGCCGACTAGAAGGTACTTCTTGTTCCCTGCCGCCTTAGGGAAGGGGCCCACGATATCCAATCCCCATTGAGCGAAAGGCCACGGGCTGGATAGTGGGTTAAAGGTGCCACCTGGCTGATGTATGTTCGGCGCAAACCGTTGGCATTGGTCACATTTTTTGACATATTCATGGGCCTCTTTCTGCATATTTGGCCACCAATAACCTTGAGTAATATCTCGGTGAGCTAAGGACCTACCTCCAGTATGGCTCCCACAAATCCCTTTATGCAATTCTTCGAGTAGTGATTCAGCTGCTTCAGGATGCATGCACAATAAGTATGGACCTGAATAGAAACGCTTATATAGTCTATGGTCCTCGGATAACCAGAATCTAGTAGCTTTCCTCCGTACTTTGTCCGCTTCCCCTTTCTCTTCGGGCAATACATCGTCCTTCAAGAACTTGATGATAGGATCTATCCAACTTAGGTCAGCTCTGATGTGATGAACCTGGACTGTCTTTTTTCTTAATTTCGTAGGTCTATGCATTCCTCAATGAGGATAACCCTTGGCAGCTCTTGCGCCGAAGAGGTGGCGAGAGTGGCCAAAGAATCAGCATGCGTGTTACCGCTTCTGGGGACATGCCGCAGGTTAAAATATTCAAACTCTGACTACAGGGATTTAGCTCGACCTAAGTATTCCTGCATTCTTTCGTCTTTCGCTTCGAATTCACCTTGCACTTGACCAACGATTAATCTGGAATCCGAGAACACCTCAACTGACTTCCCTTCCATCCTTCGTACCATCGTCATTCCCATCAATAGAGCCTCATACTCTGCCTCATTATTTGTCGCCGAGAAATCCAGTCTTAATGCTTTTTCAATGATAATTCTCTTTGGGGATATCAACACTAGTCCTACTCCTGAACCTCTCTGATTCGATGCGCCATCTACGTACACTTCCCAGGGCAAAAGGTTTCGCAGAGAAACCGTGCCAATAAACCTTCCATCCAGGCCCAGTGTTGGTGTTACTTCTTCTAAAGGGAGCTCCGTGAATCCGACCACCAAGTCCGCAAGGATCTGGCCCTTCACTGATGTGCGTGGCATGTATTTGATATCAAAAGCCCCTAAGATTGTGCCCCATTTAGCGATCCTTCCAGTGTAGTCGGTGCTTCGGAGTATGGCTCTGAGTGGAAGCTGGGTGAGGACTATAACGGTGTGGGCTTGAAAATAGTGAGGCAGCTTCTTCATACCGAGCACCACAGCTAGGATAGCCTTTTCCAGTGGCAAATAACGAATTTCAGTTTCGTGCAGCGACTTACTTACGTAGTAGATTGGTTTTTGCACACCACAGTCCGTCCGTATCAACACTAAGCTTACCGCATTGGGAGCTACAGCGATGTAAGCAAACAAGATTTCATCTGGCTCAGGACTGGACATGATTGTGGGCCGAGCCAGGTAGTCCTTAAGTTGCTAAAAAGCAACAGCACATTCCTCCATCCATTCGAAACCCTTCCACTTGTTGATCAATGAGAAAAAATGTCTACATCTATCTGCTGATCTGGAAATGAACCTATTAAGGGCAGCGGTCATCCCAGTCAGCTTTTGAATTTCCTTGGGGTTCTGAGGAGCTCGTAAGTTGTTGATGGCCTTTATCTGATCGGGGTTAACTTCAATTCCCCTATGAGTAACCATATATCCTAAGAACTTGCCTGATCCCACACCAAACGAACACTTGGATGCGTTCAAGCATAACTTGTGTCCCCTTAGAATTTCAAAAACGTCCCTGAGATCCCCAATGTGTTCCGCTATAACCTTTCTTTTCACCACCATTCATCAATATAAACTTCCATGCTTTTACCCAACTGCGGCTCAAACATTCTGGTCATCATCCTTTGATAGGTAGCCCCTGCATTTTTCAAGCCGAACGGCATTACCTTGTAGTGGTAATTCCCCACAGGGGTTACGAAAGCTGTTTTCTCCTGATCACCGAGAGCCAGTGGTATCTGATGATAACCTTGAAATGCGTCTAAGAAACTCATCCGAGAGTGTCCAATAGTAGCATTAACTAGTTGGTCTATCTTCGGCATGGGAAAAGGATCCTTCGGACAAGCTCTATTAAGGTCAGTGAAGTCCACGCACACCCGCCATTTTTCGCTTTTCTTCTTTACTACCACGGTGTTAGCCAACCATTCGGGATAAAAGATTTCCTTAATAGCCCCTGCTTGCTTGAGTTTCATCACTTTTTCCCTGACCGCATATGCGTGTTCCCTCGATGGACGCCGGAGCGGTTGTTTCTTAGGAACGATGGTGGGATTAACATTTAGATCGTGGCAAATGAACTCTGGGCTTACTCCTGGGGCTTCCGCGGAGTCCCATGCAAATACATCAACGTTGACTCTGAGGAACTCTATCAGCTCTTCCTTCTCTTGAGGAGGCAACATGGATCCGACTTGAAAGAACTTCTCTGGGTCGTTATCAACAATTATCCTTGCCAAGCTTTCGCACTCTGCCTCTTCGGCCGAGGTTTCGGTGTCCAGCACTGAAGGTTTTAACTGCTATAAACTCTCATCATTACGGTCCGAGGACTCAGCCTGAGGTTTGTGCTGGATAGCTACCACTAGACATTGCCTGGATGTAGATTGATCTCCTCGGATCTCCTCGACCCGCCCTTCGGATGGGTATTTAACCTTCTGATGAAGAGTGGAAGATACGGCCCCGATGGTATGAAGCCAAGGTCTAGCCACAATCGCGGTGTAGAATGAGTAGGCATCCACCACTATAAAATCTACCTCCACCGTCTCGGATCCAGTTTGCACAGGTAGTCTGATCTGGCCTTTCGGAATGACCACTTTGCCATCAAAGCTCACCAAAGGGGAACTGTAGGGTGTTAAGTCCTTAAGAGCTAAGTTCAGCCCCTTATAAAGTTCTGGGTACATTATTTCTACGGCGCTGCCCTAATCTACCATCACTCTCTTCACGTTGTACCCACCAATTCTGAGAGTAACCACCAGAGCATCATCATGCGGCTGTATAGTCCCGATTTTGTCCTCGTCTGAAAATTCCAAAACTGGTTGAACCCCCATCTTAGGCCTCTTCGGCTCCATATTAACACTCTCCGAGGGCAGCTGGGCGACTGATAATATTTTGGATGGGCGAGACCCTGTCCTCCCTGGTGCGGCAAAGATGACGTTTATCGTGCCCAATAGGGGTTTTATAGAATCATCCCTCCGAGACCCTGCGTTTTCCTGATTTCCCTGACCGTAGGAATGGTGTAAGAGTTGTTTTAACTTGCCCTCGCTGACAAGTTGATCCAGATGGTCCCACAAGCTCCTACAGTCCTTCGTAGTATGCCCATGATCAAGATGGTATTGGCAGTAAAGATTGTGGTTGTGCCTTTCAGGGTTTCCGACCATCTTGTTTGGCCTCTTAAAGAAAGGCTCATTCTTGATTCTCTCAAGGACTTGATGCACTGGCTCACGAAACATAGCATTGACTGTCTGAGGGTTCGCTGAACCCGGTCCGACCCAGTCCTTTCTCGACCTGTTATGTTTCTGCCGGTCCGACTTGAAATCCCTCCTCTCCTGAGGGATAACCTTATCCTTTCTCTTACCTGCTGTTGGTCTTCCTCAACTCTTTTATACTTGTCTATCCTATCTAGCAACTGGCGTACACTGGTAGTAGGTTTACCCGTTAAGGACGTCCTCAAGCCATGTTCATTGGGAAGGCCTAGCTTAAAGGAGCTGATGGCCACCAGGTCACAATCTTCCTCCATCTCGTTATACATTTCCCAGAATCTGTCTGAATATGACTTCAAAGTTTCGCCCTCCCTCATGCTGACGGACAATAGGGAGGCCATGTTCTGCGGAACCCTTCGACATGTGACGAAACGCGACCCAAATGCTTGAGTTAGCTCTTGGAACGAGCTTATAGAGTCCGCTTTCAGGCTATTAAACCATCTCATGGCGATCGGTCCCAAGCTGGACGGGAAGACCTTGCACATTAGGGCCTCATCTCTGGAGTGAATAGTTATCATCTGGTTGAAGTGACTCACATGTTCCACAGGGTCTGTCCGACCGTTGTAGATGGTGAATGTGGGCTAGTGAAAACGTCGAGGAAGTTTCGCATTCTCGATGTTATGTGTAAAAGAAGATCTGGAAATCTGATCCAAAGCTTTACTCATAGCATCGTTCCCTACGCCCCTAGGTAAGGGGCTTCGAGGATTCTTCTCACGATGGTGCATCTCCTCATAGAGGAAGGACTCGCTGACTGGTGTTCGAAATTTCTGCTTGTAGTCAACGTCCTGTTCGTCCTCAGAATCTTCATCAGAGTACGAGGAAATGCGTTTCCTCTTTGCATGGCGCAGCTCCCTCTTTAGCCTTTCAATTTCTAACTGCATGCTTTGGTTTTTCTTTGCATGGTACATGTGGCTCTCTCCATGCGACTGGTTTCAATCGTCATGTGCGATGTGTACGCTACCCTCACGATCCTGCCTCCGTTCCAGATTAAGAAAATGATCGGTGTGCTGAGATGCCCTGGACTCTGCTGGACGTTGCCTTGGTTCAGCCATTTATGAGGTGTTGCTTCCACCTTTACTCAAGCTATTCCCCACAGACGGCGCCAATTGTAGGGTGAGTATTTGATGGGCTAGGCACAAACTTTGCAGACTGTGAGCCCAATGAACCCCGAACAATGAATTTGTAGAGAATGGGTTAAACAGCTGGGCTGGTTATGGATTTAGCAACGGCTCGTACATGCAAATAAGGATAAAACGATGTTCAGACTAGTATTCAATAAAAATTCTCTTGGATCCGAAGAGGCTTAATATTTATCAACTCAATGAATACAATTTTTTCCTCCCCCTCTCTTCAGAGACCTATTCCCTTTATATATCCTCCTCCTTCCTCATCTTCACCGTACACTTGTTCTTCATCCAAGCATTCACTTGAGTATATGTCACATCAAACATTTGCTTTAGTCTGCCGTGAGTGATAGTAGCTGAGGCTGAACTGTTCAGGTGTCTTCTCCACATAAATGCGGCCAGGAAAGTTGCTGCAGTGCATTAAATGCGGTGGTAGCAGCTTTTCCTTTAAGATATTTTTATGGTCTTCTCATCCCTAGGCACGCCCAGAATTCGCTCTCTACCGTGGAATCAGTTGGGTAGGTCGCTCTGGCCTTCAGTATATTTGCTTAATTAAGCTCTCTAATGATCCGATGATGGGACTTCTTCGGACAAACAGGATAGTCTTCGGACGTATCCCATCATTCCTTTTCAAGTGCATTTCCACCAAACGGACTCAACCCTGATCCCTTTTACCTCTTCGGACAAATAAGGGTATTCAAATTGGGCCCTAGGCCCAATTCGTAGTGTTGGGCTCTCACACCCACAATATCTATAGTCTTGCCTCCATTATGAGATTCAATGCTAGGGCCAAAATAGATAGACACGAAAATCAGAGAGACATGGCCGAAAAATACAGAGAGAGAGGGGGACTTACCTTGCTTGGCTGGAACGAAAGAGGCGAGCGACCGCGGCAGAGAGAGGTGAGAGTCAGCTAGTGAGAGACTAGATGATGGAGAAAAAGTGTGAAAAATGAGAGCAAAATTGGTTTGGCTCTTCAATATACTTCAATTTAGTCCATTGCACCAGAAAGAGCCGTTGGTGCTAGTAGCTATTCATTAAATGCAATAAAAGTAGTAGGTCTGACTTGAGCGGACTTAACAGTTGGTGGGTCCCAGTCATTTTCAAGAAATTAACGAGAATTTCACTCTACTCGTTTTCACTAAAAATGAAAATGCTGGAAATGTGTATTATTTTTTATATCCAAATCCAAATTTTAGAATACTGAAAATGAAAACTAAGTAAAAATCCTCAAACCAAACCATTTTTTAGTGGTGGGTCCCACCAAAAACTGAAAATGAATATAGAAAACACCTACTTTTTTTTCAAACTAAACACTAGTGTCGGTTGAATGATAGATGCAATTAATGCGGTTGCCTAAGGCCCCGAGTAAAAAAAAGGATCCCAAATTTTAAAAAATAGGGTTATTTATAACCAATAAATAAAATAATATTTTTTTATCAAATGAAAACCAAACACAAAAGAGAGAGAAATGCAATGTCCACAACATTTCTACAACACTTTTACATCAAATACTAAGGGCACGTTTGGTAGACTGTATAGATACTGTAATGTAATAGATATTCTTATAGCATAACTATTCGGTTGTTTGATTATGTTTTTATTACAATGAATAATTATTCCTTATAAATAACTATTCTTCAAAATGAGGAATAACTATTCCTTATCAAAAGTATTGAATATCTATTTATTTATCTTATATAATAACTTTTTTTTTTTAAATTTCCTAAAAAGCCATTAGTTGCCACATCTTCAAAAGAAAAGAAAATAAATTTTCCTTATTGTTAATTATTAGCTCTATTTTGAACACCCTAAAATAAGTGTATTTTAGGAAATTTGACTTAAAAGTGATTTAATTACACCTTTTTTTGTACTCTACTAAATTATGGATACATATTCAAGATTTTATTCCTAAATGGTTACCAAACTAATGAATAGTAATACTTATTACATTCCAACTTAATGTATTCCTTGTAATACTTATTCTTATTCCCATGTAATAATCATTACAGTGTACCAAACGTGCCCTAAGTAGTAGGTTGTTATAGCCTGTTATTGATGGCAAAAAAATAATTATAATGGTGAGTTCAAATAGAAAGTAAGAAGCAACTTAACACCTAGCATTTGTTGTCAAAAATATTTTGAATGTTACACTTCTCAAAAAAAAAAAAAAAAAACACAAAGCAATACACAAAAAAATTCACAGGATTTTTCACTTGAGTTAGCAAACTTTTACTAGTTCTCATTTAGGTCCACCATTAATATCACTCTTTTACTTATCACTATCAATCTGCCACATTAACAAGTGTGAAAAGTTTAGTCAAATTTTTTATATCTATAAACTTTCTAAAATAAGAAAAAATTATACGTGGTTCATGCTAATAAGTAGTAATTTTGTATCTAAAACAAGATAATCAATTTTTGCCTTTGGCCCTCAAATGCATCAAGCCGCCCCAACTAAACACCCTCTAATATGGACGGACCCAAGGGGGCCTGGGCCCTATCTTCCAAAACCTTAGGCCCACCTCCCCTCCAATTAGCCTAGCTAGTCCATCCCATCTAGCAACCACCTAACCCAAAAACTTAACAACAAAACTTAAAAATCCTAGTCAGCCCAGTATAAGAGCATTCAAATTAGTTCATGCATTCTTATAAAAAAAAATTAGTTCATGCAAAAAAATTTCGTTTATTTTAGCATAAGAACTTACTTTTTCTATTTTACATACTTATTTTTCAAAACACTTCACATCAGATTATTTATTTTACACAATATTACATTAAAATATCAAGTTTTCTTGATTTTTTTTTTTAATTTTTTCACACACAATAACCAACATCCACACTCTTCCTTCAACCTCGGGATACGTAAAGAAAGAAAATATATATTTATATATATATATATATATGTGTGTGTGTGTGCGCGCATGCGCAAAGTGAGTAATATCAGTGTAAATTTACACAGTTATCGTAAGAACTTTGCAAATAACATATTTTTAGTTTGACTGATATAGATGATTTTGGAGGTTGAATGTGTAAAAGTGATACTTTTTTTTCTTTCTATTTTGCATTGTTTGATGCAAATGCTTGAAAGAAACAATATAATTTTGTGTTTTTTTTTTTTTTTTTTTTTTTTTTTTTTTTTTTGTCATTGTTGGTAGATAATTGCATCTTAATTGTAGGGTAAGAATTTGTTGGGCCTGGTACCAACTCTGTGTTGTGAGCCCAACAAATGCCCAACAATAAATTTGTAGAGAATGGGTTAAACAGCTGGGCTGGGTTATGATTTAGCAACGATTCATGCAGGTTGAAACAATAAAAACGAAGGTAAACCGGTGTTTTATAGACGGTCTCTTTGGTCCGAAGAGGCTTTATATTTGAAAGCTTTCACTTATACAAAAAATCCCCCTTTTCTTTGTGAGGCCTGCTATCCTTATATAGATCCCCTTTTCTCATCCTCACCGCCCACTTGTCCCTCATCTAGGTGCCTACTTGAGTACTGGTCACATCAGCCGTTTGCTTTAACCTGCAGTGAGTGGTGGTAGGTGAAGATTCACTGTTCAGGTGTCTTCTCCACATAAATGCGGCCAGAAAAGTTGCTGCAGTGCATTAAATGTGGCGGTGGCAGCTTTATTGGCAGGATATTTCATGATAGCTCCGCAGTTAGGCAAGCTCGGGGCTCGGCTTTCGCAGGAAGATCTTCAGCATAGCTCCTTGGTCAAGTTCTGGGCAGGCCCGTTGGAGATGGTCTCTTCGGCCCAAAAGGTTGTCTTCGGACGGACCATTTATCCCTCGTGGGCTGTATTCTTACCAGGATGGCAACACATTGATGTTTTTATCCTCTTCGGACAGAGAGCCTTGTCTGGATTGGGCCTCTGTCCCAACATATGACACTGGGCCTTCTTACCCACAATAGCCCCTCAAAATTTCACTTTTTACCTCGCATCCGAAGAGAAAAAAGTGGGGTTTTGACCTTTTGACAGATGTGGGCACAACTTTGACTCCGCGCGTGTGCTCGCGTGAGTTTGGGCGCCTTCTTTATAACCGCTGCTGTCGCGCCGTTTCCGAGGCGTCATTAATTACTCCAGGCGGCGTCTTGTCCCTGAAATCTAGCGGTCCATTTCAAATCAACGGACGAGATTCTCCTCGAAGTTTTTGGGCGGGCGAAGTTTCACCACTTCACCTACCACTATATAAAGTTCCAGATGGGATTGTCTTCTCACTTTGCAAACTTCAGAACTCCCGGCGAACTCAAGCGCTCAGACTCTCAAAGCCCTTCCTGTAATCCGCTTCAACCAGTTCCAGAATCCGCCACAATCTCCCTGCGAGACCAAAGCTCATCCGCCGATTTCATTCTTCGTAAGTTCTCTCCCCGAGATTTTCGTATTACATTGAGATTGCCTCTTCGGCCCGTGGTAGCTTATCCCAGTCGCCGTTTCGTGTTTCCCTTCCTCTGACTTTGCTAACCATGGGTAGATTTGAGTATTTAGTGAACAGCCCCTCCCAGATAGAAGAGTTTAGGGCGACATATCGCATTCCTCAGGAAGTGGGCTTAAGGTATTGCTTCACAGAGGGGTTGCTACTGAACAGGGAAGAGGGCGAAGTCATTATCCCCATTATCGCCTTCTTGGAGGGGGGAATGACCTTTCCCATGGGTCCAGTCACCAGGAGTTACCTTACAGCCCATAGGCTTAGTCCTGACCAGTGCGCACCCAATACCTTTAGAATCTTAGGTGCAGTCGATGACCTAAACCGTCACTTAGACTTGGGGTTAACCTGGCACGACGTGGCACATATGTACGAATGTCGTACCAAAAAAGGGGCGGGATACTATTTAAGGTCCCGATCCGATGTCGTCAGACTTCTCTCCGGTCTTCCCAAGTCCAACAAAGGGATGAAGGACGATTTTCTTATCGTCTCGGGTGCCTGGCATGATGGGGTTCATTGCCCAACCACGCCAGGAACGCCAGGTGGGACACTCCCCCTTGAGCTTTTCTGACTCTCTAGTTTCTAGCTATTCGGACTTCTTTTTGTTATGTTGCAATCCATTGACAGTCTCATCGCCCTCTTTGCAGATAGGAGGTACGTAAATCCTCGGCTGAGCCTCACAAATACTGCGGCCTTGAACTACCTTCTTCGGTCGGAGATCTTTGCCAGCGAAGACGGACAGCTTAGGTTCGTTCCCCTTATCCTCGGCTATACCCCAAAGACTGAACTCCAGCCGAGAGGCAACGCCATAACACTTGGGGATCGCCGCCTAAACCGTATTGACGTGGCAAGGAAAACCTTTTTGGCCCCTTTTGATCTCGCCCCGGTGCCCCATCCCCATCCGCAGGGCATTCCACCATTAGTTCAACCCATTCAACAAGTGCCATTTCAACCAGTAGCCGAGGAAAGAGTCGCCTCTTCTACCCCTTCGCTTGACGAACAGATCGATCAGTTCAAGTTCGAAGAGGAAAACTTGGAGGAGGTTCAAATCTTGTCCGCCGAAGAGGCCCTCGACGGACATTCGACCGCCCCACTCCTGAATATAGCTTTGCCAGAAGACACTGACGAGGAGGACATGCAGACTCTTGGTCAGCTGATGAAGAATAGAAGGTCGACGACTGCGGCTAAGGGCACTGGCACATCCCAGCCCACGGCCAATCTCCCACCACCGCCTCCCCCTCCTCCGGCCCCAAAAGATCCAGGTTTGAAAACGATGCCTGATTTGAAGAAAAAAAGGGTAGTGACAGACGTGGCTGACATCGAGGAGGGGGAAGTGGTTCCTCCGAAGGGACCTAAGCAGCAGAAGAAGACCCATGATACCAGGAACAAACGGGCTTCTTCTACTGAGAGTAGGGAGGAAAATTTGACGGCTGAAGTGCGGCGAGGGACCCATGACTGGTCCCCGAAGCTTACTCTGGATGGCACAGCCATCCCTTTCGACGCCTCCCTCAGAAACTATGCTGGAGGGAAGGCCGGATACATAGCAGAAGCGCTAGAGCAGCCCCTTCTTCTTCCGAAGGATATGGAGTCCTATCGGCGTTTCAGTGAAAAAGAGCTCTTCCTGTCCCTTAAACGAGATTTAGGCATGGTAAGACAACTGGTGCCCTTTCGCAGCTCTTTCGTAGCCCTTGTGTATTCATATTTTTCGTAACATTCTTTGGTTGCCATGCAGATTGCCCAGCAAATCTACGTGGCTGAAGAGTGGGTTCAGAAGAAGGAGGTTGACGTGCAAGCTGAGATCCGGTCCAGGGAGGACGTTGAAAGAGCGCTGGGCAAGGCCAGGGATGAAAACACCCGTCTCTCCGATCAACTGAAGGAGGAGGTAAAGGCAAGAAGAAATGCAGATGCGGGCCTTAAAACCGCAGAGAAGCAAGCCGAAGACCAACGTCAGAAGCTGTATACGACTGAAATCAATTTGGAGACGGAGAGGGCGTTGGTAAAAGAGCTTCGGCTTGAGCTGCAAATGGCCAGGGACGCTGCTAAGTTGGCCAAGGAAGATGCGTAATTGGCCAAGGAGGCAGTTGAGGCCGAGAAGAAGGCTGCCCATCTGCTGGGTGTGGAGGAGACCCAAGCAAGGCTGACCGAGGAGTTCGCCAAGGTCTGCAGGGACTACTGTGCCATTACATGGAACAAGTGCCTCGACGCAGCTGGAGTCCCTGCGGAATCAGCCTTAAGGCAGCCTGGCAGCATTTATTATGATCCTGACCTATGTGATCCGCCTGAAACCTCGGAGGCGCCCTCAGCGGATCAGAATCCTCCAGCAGCAGCCGAAACGAGCCAGGCCCCTCTTCAGGCCGGAGATGTGGGTGATTTGACAAAGAATAATCTGGTGCCTCAAGACAAAATTCAGGATGCTTAATTTATGTAACGGCTAGGACCTTTTGTCGTCCATTTTGTAACTAGATTATCTTTTTAAGGAATGAAATAGATTCTCTCTTTTTTTTTTTTTTTTTGCTCCTTGTTGATTCTGCGGTGTTTGTTAAGTTGTCATCATGGCTAACAATGATAGACTAATAACTAAAACCAGAGTGTCCATTTAAGCGCCGCTAAACAAGGCCTCGAAGTAATAAAAGTTAAAGTAATTCGGCTTAAGTTTAAACGCCTGTGAACGGAATGTAAACTAACCCAAGTCATCTGGTCCGAGGACCGTAGGCATGATTGAATTTAAGTTTTAAACATTTGTAAGAGATCGTAATGGAGTGTTAACTAACCCAAATCATCTGGTCCGAGGACTACAGGCATGATTGAATTTAAGTTTAAACACTTGGAAGAGATTAGTAACGGAGTGTTAACTAACCCAAATCATCTGGTCCGAGGACTACAGGCATGATTGAATTTAAGTTTAAACACTTGAAAAAGATTGTAACGGAGTGTTAACTAACCCAAATCATCTGGTCCGAGGACTACAGGCATGATTGAATTTAAGTTTAAACACTTGAAAGAGATTAGTAATGGAGTGTTAACTAACCCAAATCATCTGGTCCGAGGACTACAGGCATGATTGAATTTAAGTTTAAACACTTGAAAAAGATTGTAACGGAGCGTTAACTAACCCAAATCATCTGATCCGAGGACTACAGGCATGATTGAATTTAAGTTTAAACACTTGAAAGAGATTAGTAATGGAGTGTTAACTAACCCAAATCATCTAGTCCGAGGACTACAGGCATGATTGAATTTAAGTTTAAACACTTGAAAAAGATTGTAACGGGGCGTTAACTAACCCAAATCATCTGGTCCGAGGACTACAGGCATGATTGAATTTAAGTTTAAACACTTGAAAGAGATTAGTAATGGAGTGTTAACTAACCCAAATCATCTGGTCCGAGGACTACAGGCATGATTGAATTTAAGTTTAAACACTTGAAAGAGATTAGTAATGGAGTGTTAACTAACCCAAATCATCTGGTCCGAGGACTACAGGCATGATTGAATTTAAGTTTAAACACTTGAAAAAGATTGTAACGGAGCGTTAACTAACCCAAATCATCTGGTCCGAGGACTACAGGCATGATTGAATTTAAGTTTAAACACTTGAAAGAGATTAGTAATGGAGTGTTAACTAACCCAAATCATCTGGTCCGAGGACTACAGGCATGATTGAATTTAAGTTTAAACACTTGAAAGAGATTAGTAATGGAGTGTTAACTAACCCAAATCATCTGGTCCGAGGACTACAGGCATGATTGAATTTAAGTTTAAACACTTGAAAAAGATTGTAACGGAGCGTTAACTAACCCAAATCATCTGGTCCGAGGACTACAGGCATGATTGAATTTAAGTTTAAACACTTGAAAGAGATTAGTAATGGAGTGTTAACTAACCCAAATCATCTGGTCCGAGGACTACAGGCATGATTGAATTTAAGTTTAAACACTTGAAACAGATTGTAACGGAGCATTAACTAACCCAAATCATCTGGTCCGAGGACTACAGGCATGATTGAATTTAAGTTTAAACACTTGAAAGAGATTAGTAATGGAGTGTTAACTAACCCAAATCATCTGGTCCGAGGACTACAGGCATGATTGAATTTAAGTTTAAACACTTGAAAGAGATTAGTAATGGAGTGTTAACTAACCCAAATCATCTGGTCCGAGGACTACAGGCATGATTGAATTTAAGTTTAAACACTTGAAAGAGATTGTAATGGAGAAATGTACTCATAACTGAAAGATGAATTCTTTTAATAGTAGTACCTTTTGAGGTTATTTACATTCCATGGCCGGGGCACTACATGATTATCCAGGTCTTCCAGGAAGTATGCTCCCACGCCGGCCCTCGAAGTGATACGATATGGACCTTCCCAGTTCGGCCCCAGTTTTCCCCATGCCGGGTTCTTTGCATTACCTACCACCTTCCTTAGGACCAGATCACCAGGCTCAAGAGGTCTCAACCTCACATTGATGTCATAGCCCTGTCTCAGCTTCTGCTGGTAGTGCGCCAATCGGACCATTGCGTTTTCCCTTCGTTCTTCAATCAGATCCAAACCCTTTTCTAGCTGCCTGTCGTTGTTGGTTGGGTCAAAAGAGCTAGTTCTGTAGGTTGGGAATGCAGTCTCGAGAGGTATAACGGCTTCAGCTCCATAGGTCATTGAAAAAGGGGTTTCACCGGTGGACCTACGAGGCGTGGTTCTATATGCCCACAACACGTGGGGTAGTTCTTCTACCCACCTACCCTTCGCATCGTCTAGCCTCTTCTTCAGCCCGTTAACTATGACTTTATTGGTGGCTTCGGCCTACCCATTCCCTTGGGGATAGGCGGGGGTGGAGTATCTATTGGTGATTCCCAGCTCGTTGCAATAGCTTCTGAAAGCTTTGCTATCGAATTGAAGCCCGTTATCCGAGATGAGGGTATGGGGAACTCCAAATCTGGTGACGATGTTTTTTCAAACAAACTTCTTCACGTCTACGTCCCTGATATTTGCTAGAGGCTCAGCTTCCACCCACTTGGTGAAATAGTCCGTTCCGACCAATAAGAATTTCCTGTTTCCTGCTGCCTTAGGGAAAGGACCTACGATATCCAACCCCCACTGAGCAAAAGGCCATGGGCTGGATAGCGGATTAAGGGTACCACCAGGTTGATGTATGCTCGGCGCAAAACGTTGGCACTGGTCACACTTTTTAGCGTACTCATGTGCCTCTCTCTGCATATTTGGCCACCAATAGCCTTGAGTAATGGCTCGGTGAGCTAAGGATCTTCCACCAGTATGGCTTCCACAGATTCCTTCATGCAGTTCTTCCAACAGTGATTCAGCCGCCTCGGGGCGCATGCACATCAAATACGGGCCAGAATAAGATCGTTTGTACAGTTTGTGATCTTCGGACAGCCAGAACCTTGCAGCTTTTCTCCGTATTTTATCCGCTTCCCCCGTCTCTTCGGGCAACACATCATCCCTCAAAAACTTGATGATGGGGTCCATCCAGCATGGGTTGGCTCCGATACAGTGGACTTGGGGTGGCTTTTTTCTTAACTCCGTGGGTCTCTGCACGTCCTCAATCAGAATAACCCTTGGTAATTCTTGCGCCGAAGAGGTGGCGAGCGTAGCTAAGGAATCAGCATGCGTGTTGCCACTCCTAGGGATGTGCCGTAGGGTAAAACATTCAAACTCCGACTGTAGGGACTTGACCAGGTTTAGATATCCCTGCATCCTCTCATCTTTCGCTTCAAACTCTCCCAGCACCTGGCCGACGACCAACCTTGAGTCTGAGGATATCTCGACGGATATTCCTCCCATCCTTCGTACCATCTTCATCCCCATCAGTAGAGCCTCATACTCTGCCTCGTTATTCGTTGCTGAAAAGTCTAGCCTTAAGGCTTTTTCGATGATGATTCTCTCGGGGGATATCAACACTAGCCCTACGCCTGAGCCCCTCTGATTCGATGCGCCGTCTACATACACTTGCCAGGGCAATGTGCTTTGTGACGCGATCGTGCTGACTTGCCTTCCTACCGCGCCTAGAGATTGTGCTGCTTCCTCTAAATGTGGTTCTGTGAACTCGGCGACCAGGTCCGCAAGGACCTGGCCCTTCACTGATGTGCGCGGCATGTACTTGATGTCAAAAGCCCCTAGCATCGTCCCCCATTTAGCAATTCTACCAGTGTAGTCGGCGCTTCGGAGTACGGCTCTGAGTGGGAGCTGAGTAAGGACTATAACGGTGTGAGCTTGAAAATAATGGGGCAACTTCTTAGTACCCAGCACAACGGCCAGGATGGCTTTCTCCAATGGCAAATAGCGGATTTCAGCCTCTTGTAGTGACTTGCTCACGTAGTAAACTGGCTTTTGCACTCCACAGTCCGTTCGGATCAGCACCAAGCTTACAGCATTAGGGGCCACGGCAATGTAAGCAAATAAGACTTCGTCTGGCTGGGGACTGGACATGATGGGGGGCTTAGCCAGGTAGTCTTTAAGTTGCTGGAAGGCAATAGCACATTCCTGCGTCCATTCAAAATCCTTCCACTTATTGATTAACGAGAAGAAAGGCCTGCACCTGTCTGCTGATCTAGAGATGAACCGATTAAGGGCAGCGGTCATCCCAGTCAGTTTCTGAATCTCCTTGGGATTCCGAGGAGCTCGTAAGTTGTTGATGGCCCTTATCTGATCGGGGTTAACTTCGATTCCCCTGTGTGTGACCATATACCCCAGGAATTTGCCTGATCCAACACCGAAGGAACATTTAGAGGCATTCAAGCGCAATCTGTGTCCCCTCAGAATTTCGAATATATTACTGAGATCCCCAATGTGTTCGGCAACAATCTTGCTTTTAACCACCATGTCGTCAATATAAACCTCCATGCTTTTGCCCAGCTGTGGCTCAAACATCCTCGTCATCATCCTCTGATAGGTAGCCCCTGCGTTTTTCAAGCCGAATGGCATTACCTTGTAGTGGTAATTTCCTACAGGAGTTACAAAGGATGTTTTCTCTTGGTCGGCGAGAGCCAGGGGTATCTGATGGTAACCTTGAAAGGCATCTAAGAAACTCATCCGAGGATGCCCGACAGTAGCGTCAACTAATTGATCTATCTTCGGCATTGGAAATGGATCCTTCGGACAAGCTCTATTAAGGTCGGTGAAGTCCACACACACCCGCCATTTCCCACTTTTCTTTTTCACTACCACCGTGTTAGCCAGCCATTCGGGGTAGAAGATCTCTTTAATGGCTCCTGCCTGCTTGAGTTTCATCACTTCATCCCTGACCGCGTCAGCGTGTTCTCTCGACGGTCGTCGGAGTGGCTGTTTTTTAGGGATGGTGGTGGGATTAACGTTTAGGTGGTGGCAGATGAATTCTGGACTTACTCCTGGGGCATCCGCGGGGTCCCAGGCAAATACGTCAACGTTGGCTCTGAGGAACTCTATCAACCCCTCCCTTTCCTGTGGGGGAAGCATGGATCCAACTTGAAAAAACTTCTCTGGATCATCACCAACAACAACCCTCGTTAAGTTTTCGCACTCTGCTTCTTCGGCCGAGGCCCCGGCTTCCAGCGCCGAAGGTCTTAATTGCTATAAACTCTCCTTATCACAGTTCGAGGGCTCGGCATGCTGCTCATGCTGGATGGCTGCCACTAGACAATGCCTGGACATAGCCTAGTCCCCCCGGACTTCTTCAACTGCTCCCTCCGAGGGATACTTAATCTTCTGGTGGAGAGTGGAGGATACAGCCCCAAGGGTATGAAGCCAGGGTCTGCCTACGATAGCGGTATAAGGTGAGTAAGCGTCCACCACTATGAAATCCACCTCCACAATCTCCGTGCCGGTCTGCACAGGCAGTCTGATCTGGCCCTTCGGAATAATCACCTTGCCATCAAAGCTGACCAAAGGGGAACTGTATGGAGTTAAGTCTTCGGGGGACAAGTTCAGCCCCTTATATAGGTCTGGGTACATTATCTCTGCTGCGCTGCCCTGATCCACCATCACCCTTCTCACGTCATATCCGCCTATTCTCAGAGTGACCACCAGGGCGTCGTCGTGCGGCTGTACAGTTCCTATTTTGTCCTCTTCCGAAAATCCCAAAACTGGGATGTCTGTCCTAGGTTTCTTCGGCCCTCTGTTGCCGCTATCAGAGGGCACCTGAGCGACTGACAATATCCTGGATGGGCAAGATCCCGTCCTCCCTGGTGCAGCAAAAATAACATTGATTGTTCCCAAGGGAGGTTTCACGAAATTATCCCTCCTGGGCCCCGTGCTAGTTTGACTTCCTTGACCGTGCGAGTGGTGCAGGAGGTGTTTTAACCTGCCTTCGCCGACCAGCTGATCCAAGTGATCCCACAGGCTCCTGCAGTCCTCAGTGGTATGCCCATGATCCAGGTGATACTGACAGTAAAGATTGTGGTTGCGCCTCTCAGGGTTTCCCACCATCTTGTTCGGCCTTTTGAAGAATGGTTCGTTTTTTATCTTATCCAGGACTTGGTGCACTGGTTCGCGAAAAACTGCATTGACCGTCTGGGAGTTCGCTGCGCTTTGGCTGGCCCAGTCCTTCCTCGGCCTATTGTGATTCTGCCGGTCCGACCTGAAATCCCTCCCATCATGAGGGATAACCTTCTCCTTTCCCCTACTCTGCTGTTGGTCCTCTTCAACTCTTTTGTATTTATCGATCCTATCCATCAGCTGGCGTATACTGGTGACAGGGTTGCGCGTCAAGGACGTTCTCAAAGGATGTTCGGTGGGGAGGCCCAGCTTGAAAGAGCTTATGGCCACCAACTCGCAATCTTCCTCCACCTCATTGTACGTTTCCCAGAATCTGTCTGAATGGGACTTCAAAGTCTCACCCCCTTTCATACTGATGGACAACAAGGAGGCCACGGATTGGGGAACTCTTCGGCAGGTGACGAAACGGGATCCAAAAGCCTGAGTCAGCCCTTGGAAGGAGCTAATGGTGTTCGCTTTTAAACCGTCGAACCATCTCATGGCTATTGGTCCTAGGCTGGATGGAAAAACCTTGCACATTAGGGCCTCGTCCCTAGAGTGTACTGCCATCCGCTGGTTAAAATGACTTACGTGCTCCACTGGGTCGGTCCTGCCGTTGTAGATGGTGAATGTGGGCTGGTGGAAACGCCTGGGAAGTTTGGCTCGCTCGATATTACGTGTAAAAGGAGACCTGGAGATCTGATCCAGAGCTTTGCTCATAGCATCGTTCCCCGTGCCCCTTGGAAATGAGCTCTGAGGGTTTCTCTCGCGGTCGTACGCTTCCTCATAGAGGGGAGGCTCACTGACTGGTGTTCGAGACCTCCGCCTGTAATTATCGTCCCGTTCGTCCTCAGAACCCTCATCAAAGTACGAGGAAACGCGCTTTCTTTTTGCATGGCGCAACTCTTTTCTCAGCCTCTGAATCTCTAACTGCATGGCCTGGTTTTCCTCTGCATGGGACATGTGGCTCTCTCCATGCGATTGGTTTTGGTCGCCACGGGTGGCGTGCGGGTCCCCCTCGCGATCGTGTCTCCGTTCCAGGTGGACAAAAGGGTCGGTGTGTTGAGATGACCTGGATTCTGCTGGTCGTTGTCTTGATTCAGCCATCTTTTGAGGTGTTGCTCCCACCTTTGCTCGAGCTGTTTCCCACAGACGGCGCCAATTGTAGGGTAAGAATTTGTTGGGCCTGGTACCAACTCTGTGTTGTGAGCCCAACAAATGCCCAACAATAAATTTGTAGAGAATGGGTTAAACAGCTGGGCTGGGTTATGATTTAGCAACGATTCATGCAGGCTGAAACAATAAAAACGAAGGTAAACCGGTGTTTTATAGACGGTCTCTTTGGTCCGAAGAGGCTTTATATTTGAAAGCTTTCACTTATACAAAAAATCCCCCTTTTCTTTGTGAGGCCTGCTATCCTTATATAGATCCCCTTTTCTCATCCTCACCGCCCACTTGTCCCTCATCTAGGTGCCTACTTGAGTACTGGTCACATCAGCCGTTTGCTTTAACCTGCAGTGAGTGGTGGTAGGTGAAGATTCACTGTTCAGGTGTGTTCTCCACATAAATGCGGCCAGAAAAGTTGCTGCAGTGCATTAAATGTGGCGGTGGCAGCTTTATTGGCAGGATATTTCATGATAGCTCCGCAGTTAGGCAAGCTCGGGGCTCGGCTTTCGCAGGAAGATCTTCAGCATAGCTCCTTGGTCAAGTTCTGGGCAGGCCCGTTGGAGATGGTCTCTTCGGCCCAAAAGGTTGTCTTCGGACGGACCATTTATCCCTCGTGGGCTGTATTCTTACCAGGATGGCAACACATTGATGTTTTTATCCTCTTCGGACAGAGAGCCTTGTCTGGATTGGGCCTCTGTCCCAACATATGACACTGGGCCTTCTTACCCACATTAATGTATTAAGAAATAATGATTTTGTATATTTTTCTTGGTTGATAATTAGTTAATACTATATGAATGCCTATTTGAAGGTTTTTTTTTTTTTTTTTTGCTTATACTCCGGCTCCCCCAACTTGAAATCCTAGGTTCGTCCTTGCCCTCTAAGTCTCTCAATCTCCTCAAGTCATGGTGCTTATAGTGTGGTGTTTAGCAAAGATAGGGTTTTCTCTGCTTGGGTGCGCGTGTTGCCATCTTTGTCCTTCTCGGATTGAAGCTAGTGTTGTATAGCAGCAAAGAAGGTGCGTTGAGCAAGTAAGATTTGATGAGGCTAAATCTGGCTATGGAATGCTATAGGGTCAAGAAAAAAGGGGTGTTTAGAAAATGGATATGATAGCTGAAGTGATTTCATGTGGACAAGTCTGTCGATATTAGATAAAAAGTAATTACATGAAATAAATTAATTTGTCTCGATCGAATATTGGATAAATTATTTGGATGATTGAGACCAAAATCCAATCCAATCCAATTGTGAAAAAATTGTGCTCATTTTAAAGATCATGAAATTCTCTTTAAAGTGACAGTTTACAGGCCCAACTCAAAGTTGAAACATATAAGATATCGTAGAAGCATTAAATCTTTAGCCAAAAAACTTAACCATTTTTACGAATTTTGATTATTAAAAGTAATGATCATTTTGATACAATACCAAAAAAGTTTAGTACCAAATTACTACATTTGAAAGTTGATTGACCAAATTGACATACAACCTAACGATTAGGGATCAAATAGGTAATATACCCTATATTTTCTGCCTAACCCAGTTGACGGAATGATAGTGCACAAATAAGGACCAATTTAGACAATGCCCAAATTTTAGGGGTGTTTAATTTCAAATTAAAAGAACAAGGAGCTTTTGGGCTTTGGTTGAAGAGGATGATGATGATGATGATTATGGGCCTATCTACCCCTACTCTTCCTCCTCGAATACATTTTTTATTTTTACTTTAAAATATAGGGAGTTTGAATCTGACCCAAATTCATGAATGTTTTGCATTTTTTCCAAAAATAAAATAAAAATTATACTGATCTAATATAAGAATCTTCAAATGATTTATACCTCCACGGCACAAGAATTAAAAAATGAGACATATTACTTTTACACGCTATATGTTGTATTCTATCGAATCCTCTGCCTTCATAGAGAAAAAATGGTTTAAAACAAAATAAATCTCCGTTCATCAAAATCTATCTCTTACAACATTCCCACTTTATTAGACGAGCCAGAAAATGACAAAAATGAAGAACTAAGGCTCCGTTTGGATACAACTTATTTTACTGAACTGAACTGAAAACACTGCAACAAAATAATTTTTAAATGTGTGAATAGTACCGTGAGACCCATTTTTAATGAAAAAAATGCTAAAAAGTGATATTTGTGGGTCCATAAACAGTGCATGGATGCACTGTTTACCCTGAAAAAGTCAACATTTGCGGCTATTGTTCATGAACAGTAGCTGTGAACAGTAGCCGCAAACCTCTTAAAACGCGTGAAAAAAAAAAAAAAAAAAAAAAAACAGAGACGCAAACGAGGATCCACAAACGCAAATCCAAACCCAGCCTAAGCCAACCATTGTACTTGCCAAGTGATTCAATATATTGGGTCCATCATTACTTTACTACCATCTTCTCCACTACCAAAAAGGCCATTCTCTAAACATCTAACCAATTTATATGATGGTGATCACCATTACATATGGAAGAAAAGAAAGAAAGTGCAACCAACCATGTACAGGAGGAAATATATCTCTCTCTCTTATATCTTTGTTAGAATTATGGTTAAATGATTAAATTTATAATTTACTAATAGCTTAAACTTTTTGGACAATTAGTAATTTAACATGGTATTAGTGACTAAATTCATCATTTCCTAATAGTTTAAACTTTTGGAACAATCGTTAATTTAATATGACATCAGAGCAGGAAATCCTAAGTTCGATCATTGTCTTTACTCTACCTCTCATTTAAAATGTTAAATTCCCACGTATTGGGCCCCCACTTATTAAGTGGAAGTTTAGGCCCACACGTGAAGAGAAGTATTAGAATTATGATTAGGTTAGATTCACAATTTCCTAATAGCTTAAACTTTTTGAACAATTAGTAATTTAACAGCATTTTCTTTTCGTTGGTGACCTATTATTTATTCGTTGTGTGTCTGTTTTATGGGATTTTCTTCTTGTTGCAAGGAAATTCCATAAATAGACACTGTAATACAATCTTAAAAGTTAAAACTAAAATGACTGCTTCAAAAGAAATGAAAGAGAAAAAAAAATGTTGAAAATTTACAGAACTCAAAGTGTTCAATGCTTTGTTTTTTTTCTGGCTGGACATTCTTTATTCAAATCACTTGAATATCAACCTTAGGCAGTAGGATTGATGAGTTTGGATTCACTTCATTAACACCCATCTCAAACTCCTCTGCTTTGTAAGTTGAATGAACACCATATAGCACATAGAACAAAGTTATCAAACATGCCCATATACCAAAAGTTTGGAATGCGCTCATCTTTAATGTGCTCATGAGGAAGACATTAAGGAAGACTGACATTGCGGCTGGCCATGGCATAAATGGCACCGACCATTCAGTGTCTTGGCGTAGACAAGGTACCATGTATTGGAAGAGGGCAGTGATGATGATCATGGATCCTCCGAAAATGGAAAGATTCCACCATTGTTGGTGGAACTGCCATGATATGGAGAAGCCAAGAGCACAAGATGATAGGAGGAAGAGGAACAAGAAGGTATGGGAAGGGGGGTTGTGGCTTATCATCACATATTTTCGATAGATGAGAGCGTTGGCCACAAGGTAGAACACCAAGAGTACGCCAAGGTTGATCATTTCCACCACTATTTTTAGTTCAGTGAAGAGTGCGATTGTAGCTGTGCAGAGTCCTACATCATGAAGAGGGAAGGATTTACTCATGGTAAATATAGGTAAAATGTTGAAATAATGTCTTTTATATATATAACTGATAAGAATGCTGATGGTTCAACACTTCAATTAAAATGGGAAAATAGATAATTGAGAGTAAATGGATAAAGTACTTCCCTTGGTACTTCTATGCAAGAGAAATGCTAGGTAGATAGTATTTTTGTTTCAAGCAATGTCTATTACATGCACTT
Organism: Quercus glauca; assembly: GCA_023736055.1. Classification (NCBI taxonomy): domain Eukaryota; kingdom Viridiplantae; phylum Streptophyta; class Magnoliopsida; order Fagales; family Fagaceae; genus Quercus; species Quercus glauca. The sequence continues at coordinate 34,332,247 of CM043326.1, read as the reverse complement.
TAGTATATACATAGTACATACAAGCTGCAATTTACACGGGAACTTGTGACTTTAAATCACGATTTCGAAATTATGATTTAAAGTCACAAGTTCTCTTGAAATTATAGCTTGTGTGTCGTATCTAGTATTTACTATGTGTACACTTAGCTGTGCACTAGTCATTTTCCACTGGTTTTACATGATCTCATGTCTTGTTTGGTGAAGAGTAGTAGAGACAGAAGTATTGTCCCAACGTGTTTCACAATTTGCTAAAAGTTAAATTTTTGATTTTATTATGGGCTATTATAAAATTATTTTATTAACTACTATTGATAACTTGTTATCTTAATAGTTACGAAAATAATTGTGTACGAAGACATTTTTTTTTCATGTGATTAGACATTATCCCTCCCCCCACACCCCCCCCCCCCCCCCCCCCTCTCTCCCCGGCACCTCTTACATGCAATGAATTAGGTGGGGGAAAGATCTGGCTAAAAATTTTATCGGGTGGACATTTCTTTCTAAGTTCTCAATGAATCCTGAGTATATCAGAATTGTTACAAACAAAACACGGTTTTCTTTCTTAAATACTAATATTATTATTTTTTTAACAGACTGATTTAGTTTTTAATGCATTCAACCTCCTTTACCAAAAAAAAAATAGTATTATTTTTGTTATTATTTTCTGTTACCTTTGTGGTGGTGTTCCCCCACTCTGAAAAATGGATAGACCTTGGACAAGATTGGTGGTAAGAACATGTTAAATAAGTTATCATAAAATTCCATTAATCCACCTAAAATCCAACCCCAAAAAGGAAAGATAGACTGAACTTTTTAAGAAAATATATGATGGGAAGTATTACCTGAATTGATATCCAATTGATTGTTACCAGGTACATGATCAAGCTTTGATACCAATTAAATGACCAATTGTCCCAAAGTTTAAATTGTTAGGAAATTGTGAGATTAACATCTTCTATGTTATAGGAGTCTTATCTCAGGTTTTTCAATTAAATTCATACAATATAGATTTGTTTATTTTGTGTTTCTTCTTTGGGATGTATTGGGAGAGACAAAGTTCAAGGAGAAGCATATCACGCGTGCAAGAATTTACATACCCAAGAAGAGGGTGGCATTCAAGGGGGTGCCTCTTGAAGGATGCACCTGAGCAAACCATGGCGGCACTAGCCGGGCCCTTCCAAGAACACAAAGGTATCTAGCTTGACCTAACATGGCAACCAGGAGAGAAGCAATAATTCCCAAGCATGCGCCTGCCCCAACAACATTAGCCGCCCACTTCCACCCAATATGTTGGAAAGCCATTGAAAATGAGGCTGATTCTGATATCTATAAAATGGCTATAACTTAGAATTTGCTCTAAGAGAGCTTGAAGTTTTCTTATATGCTCTTGCTCTTTACATGCTTAATAAGTAAACACATGATGTCTTTGAGATATCAAATTTAGATTACTCACCTTGTTGTAAGGAACCATGAAACACAAAGACAAGGCCATGAGGCAATATAGTACAGAAACAATGAGAACTGAACCTACAATTCCCACTGGAAGACTCTTTGAAGGGTTTTGGATCTCTTCTGCCATTGTTGAAACTGAGTCATAGCCAATATAGCTGAAGTAAACACCAGCTGCTCCATCTAGGAGACCTCTAACACCATGGGGAGTTAGTCCATCTGGCCTTACCATGTTATTGGAATTCCCATGAAGAAAGCCAGCAATTATTATAAATGCAAAGAAAACTACATGAAAGACTGTCATAATAAGGTTCAAGATAGAGCTCTCCTTTGTACTGCATCAATAAAAAAGACATCCATATGTCACTTTTGAAATCCACAAACAATCAAACCATTATTAACTGACGGTCCAATAAAATTAGAGAAAGTACAATTATCTGTAATGGTAATAGTTATATGGTTATAATGATGATAATAAGTAACCAACGAATTTATAATAGTTATGATAACATCAAGAATAATATATTAAATCTTCCATAATATAGGATTAACATTATAAAAAAATAAAAAATAAAACATTACTCCAAAAGACTTGACTCAGTGGGATTGTCTGACATTTTTAGGGAGAAAACTTGGATTAGAAATAGAATACCAGTCCCACTTGTAATTAAAACAAAAAATAAAAAGATTAAAACCAAGCCAAATGGCCACTAACCCACGTCAATGGAAGATCTACCTAATTACAAGAACCCTGTGCACCAATATTAATAAAACCTCATAAGAAAGAAAACTAGTAAAATAAATAGTTTGTGTGAAATATGGTAAGAAATCAAACCTATGGCATAGACAGAGGGTGAGAAGGAGAATAAGAGCAACGGCAGGGAAATCCAACATGTCGTAACCTTTTACTAATCCATCCACTTGGACTCTCCATGCTGTGGTTGAATTATGTACTCCAAAAGCACTAGACAAATACTCTGTAAAAGTTCGTGCTATCGCAGCGTTGGATAATACATATTCCATTAGTATGTTTGCTCCAGCAAAATAACCCACAAACTCTCCTACATCATATCAAAAATAAAGCTCTAGATGAAGAACAAAATGGAGTACCATACTAATTAAAAACAAAAATAAAAACACCCAACAAGTATTTCTTTAGGGAAATGGAAAAAGCAAGGATTTTGACAAAACTATATATACATACCAAAGGTCACTCTAAGATAGCTGAAGGCACCTCCGGCAACTGGAATTTGAACTGAAAATTCAGTGTAACACAAGGAGGAAAGAAGGGCTGATATTCCAGCAATGATAAATGAAATGAAGACGGAAGGACCAGATTTTTCAAGAGCTGCAGTACCGGTTGTGACAAAGACTCCAGCCCCAAGCATTCCACCAACACCAAGGGCTACCAGATCATACCACTGCAGCTTCCTCTTCATGTCTGCACCAGACCTTTGCCTCACTTGGTTGAGCTCTTGGTCGGGGGTCCAAGTGGCTAACATTCTCTTTCTGAGCCTTTGAGGTGTTTGGGAGAGGGAATAGAGGTATTTGGAGATGCAAATGGAGTTGGGTGCAGTTTGGGTGGTGGCCATGTTTGTGAGTGTCTTTGCTTCCATGAAATGAAGGTGGGATTGATGGTTTTAAATATACATTTGGGAGATGATTTCATATAATGCTTGATAGTTTTTTACTAATAAAGATTGATCAGAGAATCCAAATGGGTGTCCCTACTAGCTAGCTTTATTGTGAGTACCTAGTTGTCCTTGTGTGTGTATAAAATGACAATGATGCCCTCTCCCTTTCTCTTTCTTAATTTCCCTCTCTTTGATTGCTAACAGCCTTTGAGAGTCCCAAGCAAGGCCTTCCCAAAGAGAGGCTCTTCTGTTATATAAAAGCATGCACAAAAAAGATAGAAAAAGGACTAACTATTTTGAAGTGAGCTTTAGTAAGAGGAATCACTATGTGTAGAAGGGACTTTGACCTAATCTTTGGAATTTCACATCTAAATTTTCAAAGATGTGACAAGCATCCAACACTTTGTTAAAGTAACTAAAGATTTCTTCAAATAAGTCTCAAGAATAATTGAACTTGATTCCTCAACAGGAGCACCTTCACTTCACAGTTCCAGCCAATATATTGATGATGCCCCTGCTTCCAGAAAGTCTCTAAAATTTTAAAGCCAAGCACGTGTTAGTGCACCAAAGCTGGACTAATATATTTTGTTACATAGTCTTACCACATCTGATTCCATCTGATCTATGACCAATATAACAACTACTCAATTTAATGGAACCATATCTTTTCAAAGTTGAATTTAAAATTCAGCTTAAGATAAGTGAAACGAGTGGTTTTTGAGAACTCATAAGTTAAAATAATGTCCAGAACAAGTAAAAGAAATAATAATAAACTGAGGTTGGAGCTTTGAACCTTTAATTATCATCTTCGTGAAAGCTTGTCTGACATCTGATGTTATACAGGTTATGCAACATAACATATTCTCTAAACCATATGTTAAGCTCCCAAATTGATATATTGGTTGTTTCAAAATATACGGAATAAAGCTTGTCTGGCATTTCAACATAATGCAGTATTGTAGCTTCTTCAAGTTACAGCATACTTCTCAAAGACATATACTATATTTTCCTAATATGGTAAAGTAATTCAGTTTCAAATTAAGATAACCACTTATTAAAAGAGTTAGCCTTGCATCTATTTGCCACCTGTTTGACATATCCCACTGCCACTAAGGGAGAGAAGAATCAAGAAATTGATTGGGCTTAATTCCCTTCTTAATTATTGTGGAAGAGATTAATATAGGACTTAATGATTTGGGATGTCCTTTGCATTTTTACGTACATATACAGACAAAATAAACAAACATGTATATGGAATACAAATCATCTCTATCACTTTTTGTGTTGCATTTTGTATTCCATCAATTGTAATACAAGCTATATATATATATATATATATATATTTTTAAACTTTAGTGATTTTAAGGGAAGTAAAAAGAATACATAACAAGTTGTAATTAATGGAGCCTCAAGTGAAATACAAAAAATAGTACATAGGATTTGTATTCATACATGTGTACATACAAATACATGAATACAAATCCTCTATCTCATTTTTTGTGTTCCACTTGTATACCACCAATCATAACTTGCAATGTTTTCATTTGACTTTTCTTATAAAATAAATAAAGTTTTAAATGGAAAAAATTCAAACACATGGCATACTATGATTAGTAGAGCATAAAATAAAACATAAAAAAGTGAGACAAAAGATTTATATTCACATAATCATATACATAAAAGCGCATGTGATGTTGTGTCATTGTTCAAACATTATTTTGTACATATGGCAGTTCATTTGTAAAATGAGCTCTATTAAGTCTAGGACAAACTGCGATCAAAAGTTTTTTTGTGTTGATCTCAAAGGTTAAGATAATTGTCCGAATTCTGCATTTTAGCTTTCAAGTTTAAGCCTTCTGACAGCTTTCGATAGCTTTTTGATTGATCTAGAAGTCAAGTTTTCGATCGATTCAGCTTTAAATTGGATCAATTGAAATGCAACAAAATGGTTTCGTTTCAACCCGTCAAGTGTCTAGGTTTTCATGTATACAAGTCTAAGGTATATAAGAAAACCCTAGTAAACACACAAAATACTTTTGGAGTTCTATTGATTGTAAATCTGAAGGTGTTAAGCCTCCTGCTCTCAAAAGACACTACTAGTGTTCCGGACTGAAGAAATTAAAGAATTGGTTGTTGCATTTTCTAAAATATCAATACTGGACCAAAATTTTCAAGTGGGTACTTGAAGTGGTGGACGGAGGCTCACATGCAACATCTCCATATTTAGTTTGTAAAACTTCAATTTAGTTAGTAGATTTGTTTTGGTTGCTAGGTTTAGTGGTTTTGACATTAGAATTGTTATTCCATTGGTTTTTCCTATGTTACCATAATGTGGGCCAAAATGGGCATTTGCCCTTTTCGCCCAAAACAAGTAGCAAAATACTCATGTTCTGAAATTATCTAGCAAAATGTCCCTATTTTGAAACTCGATTTTTAAAAAATCGAGTTTCAATGAAAAATTCTATTTAATGAAAATTGAGTTACTTGCAAAATGTTACATGAAACTCGAGTTCCATGTATTTTATTTTTTATTTTTTTTTAAGTTTTTTGCTTATAACTCGATTTTCTAAAAATCGAGTTTTTCATTGAAACTTGATTTTTAGAAAATCGAGTTTAAAACAAAGGCATATGGCTAAATAGTTTCAGAACATGAGGCATTTTGCTGCTTGTTTTGGACAAAAGGGACAAATGCCCATTTTGGCCCCATAATGTGTGTTGATTGTTACGATGTTCTTTCTTTCTTTTTTTCTTTTTTCTTTTTTTTTTTTTTGATGAGCACTGTTCTTTCTATTAATTGCACAATATTGGATCTATCTGCGTAACCAAGGACCATTCATAACTTAACTAAGGGTCCATTTGAATACAACTTATTTTGCTGAAATGAACTGAACTAAAAACTGAAAATACTGTAGTAAAATAATTTTTAAATGTGTGAATAATGTCATGGGACCCATTTTTAATGAAAAAAATGCTAAAAAGTGATATTTGTGGGTCCGTGAACAGTGCACGGATGCACTGTTTATCCTGGAAAAGTCAACATTTGCGGCTACTGTTCATGAACAGTAGCCATGAACAATAGCCGCAAACCTCTTAAAACACGTGAAAAAAAAAAAAATAGAGACGCAAACGCAAACGTAGATCCAAACCCAACCTAAGTAACAACTTGACCTTAAAACTTGGATAACTAGGTCTAAAAACTAACAAGCTCTACTATATACACAAACAAAAAATAAAAACAAAAAATCTCCAAAAAAAACAGAGACGCAAACGCAAACACAAACGTGCAAACCCAACCTAAGTAACAAGTTGGCCTTAAAACTTGGATAACTAGGTCTAAAAACTAACAAGCTCTACTATATACACAAACAAAAATAAAAACAAAAAATCTCCAAAAGAAACACATGCACCTTGCATAAATTTTCACTCACTTCACTCGATGCCCACCATGCAAGAGATGGTCTGTTATTTATTTGGTGTACACAAACTGTCTCAATTGAGACTAACACTATACATTTATTCTGATGATTCATTTGGCGTGCGTAGTCTGTCTCAATTGAGACAGACTTTATGATTTACATGCACTGTCATCGAAGTGATTTGATAGACTATGGGGAACGAAAATAAGTCTAAACACACAACAAAGTTTATAACATATTTTATAATAATTGAGGTGATAAGTTGTAGTAATTAACTGGTATATAATAATTTTCTAAAGAAAAAAATTTGGTATATAATATAAATGATGTTAATTATGCTTCCTATAAAAGTGACGTTTGGATCACTTATAATATGTCGCTTCAATAAGTATAAAAAAATATATATTTATGAAATTTGTTAGGTTCATCACATCAATAAATAATAATAATATTTTTTTATATAAGATAGAAATTCTACTTTAATTTAATCTAAGTGTACATGTGTGTGAAATTCTTTACTAGAAACTTAAACCCTAACCTCAACATCCTTAGTGTGCAATGGTATAATAATAATAATATTAATAAAATAAAAGATTCAGTTTTTTCTCTAGTATAAATTTGCTATTTATCCAATAATAATTTATATGATTGATAAAGAGAACCCTAGTGGAGCTAAGGTGAGGTTAAGGTTGAACCTATAATGAAAAGCCTACATACCCCATACCATTTGGATTTTAGACCCTACTTTTTGGTTTTTTAATGGGTTTTAGCGATTATGGTCAAGGGTAGTGGAACTAGAATTTCAGAATTGAGGGGTCAATAAAGTAATAACACTTAAAAAAAGTAAACAAACTAAAGAGGGTTATATAGAAAATAAGGAAAGATTGGGGCAGGACCGCCTATATTCTTGTAAAATTAAATTGAAATATAAGGCTAATAAAGTGAAACTTTGGAAGGCATTTCCAAAAATGTATGCAGTTCCGTCCATGATTATGGTCACATTTGGTAGGTTTATTCGATTGGCCCTTACCCCCCCCCCCCCCCTTCTCTCTCTCTCTCTCTCTCAAACAAATAATATTACATTCACAATATTTTCACAATAATTTCACAACAAATCTTAGATAACATACTATTATTAGGTTTAATCTAAAGTACTCATTATTGACATTACTTTTTTAGTCACAATAACAATCGGCTAATTAACATTTGTTGTAAAATTATTGTAAAAATGTTGTAAATTTAACATCACTCAAACCAAAATATTGTTAAAGAGGATGGTTCTAAAATTCTATCCAGAATCCAACGAGCTGATCACTGAAGTGATTATTGGTTGGTATTCTATATTTTAAGCAAATGGAATATATGTCATTCGCCTAAGTCTCTTTCGTTGTAGAGATTTGGCTTTCTCTACTTGAATGTACTCCTTTTTAGCCTATAAAACTCATCAGTAACTCTATTAAGTAAATAACTCGGTGTGGTTTCTATCCTTTTCAGATGGGATATAACCTTGGAATTACTCAGATTTCAACCCTATCCTCGTTTCACAGTTTAGAGTCAAGTTTTTCAACAAAAGCATAATGCTTCTCATCTTTATGTCTCCACGTCCAATAGGGCTTCAAGATACTTTACAAGCTGTGCCCAGAAGTGCTTTATGTAACTTTCGGTAAAAGGTAGAAAATGGATGGGAATCAGTATGTAGCAGTTAACGGTTATAAAAAAGTAGAATTACTATATCTATTAAAACACAAGTGGGAGAGGAAGTGGTGCACATATCACCACCATGCGAAAGCTAATCTATTATCCTTTCTCTTTGGTATATATTTCCTTTATCCTTTTCTTTTGTATTCATATATATCACACCAAAAAGGAACTCTCTCTTATATATGTGTGAATCAAACCCAAATCTAAGCTGTGTAAAAAGGAAAAGAGAAAGCTTCACTTGATTATGTGACATACATAATACTTCTGTCATGTTACAAATCCACACAAGTTGTCACTGATGGAGCTTTTCCTCAGTGATTTAAAAGCAACAGTGGCTCGAGAATATTAGGCTGAGATTGAGTGGTCCATGAGGTCCTTCACTTCTCCACGCGTAGCAATGGGAAACAACAACAAAAATTTGATTCTGTGTAGCAAATATTCTGTCAAAATCTCTATGGATTCCTTTACTGTGAGGAAGAAACTTATCCGTGCACACCACTTGAGATGCGTCTGGACTATAGAGGCTAGCTGTGCTTGAATTATGTGAATGCTAATCGCGTTTTCAAACACAAATCATGAGGGTCATGAAGTGGGTATTGTTTGCTTAACATCACAATTTTAGATAATGGAATATTAAGCTAATCAAGTTGCCATGGAACGCGAGTACTTTTTGCTCTTGATGATTAATTTGAAACTTCTAGCACTAGCCATGTGATTGGTATTCTTAGAATGGCGAAAATAAGTCAAACGGCTGAAAAGATCCTTAACTCAAAAATAGATGGAGATGTTTGATAGCTTTGGGAGTAAGATTTAAGAAGTAACTGTTCCAAATTCTTGGGAGAAAACTCTATAATATATTCTAGAAGAAGCATTTGAAAGAGATCATCGGAATCTTCAAAAAATTATATATTCTATAACATTAGCAATAGAATCGAGGAGTAGGCTTAACCTAGCAGTTTGAAGCAACTAGAGTTAATTTTGAGTTGAGTGAGGATACTCATTGATTCCTATTGCGATTGATTGAACGAGGTAAATGCAAGTTTCTCATTATTTATTGCTTGATACTTGCAATTGTTTTTATTATTCAATTTTTTACTTATTCGAGTCCTTTTAGTTCAGGCAATTCCAAACTCACTAAAAGCAAATCTTATTAAAAACCAAAAGGGGATACCCATAAACAACTTGCAAACTAATTCGTCACTTTGTCACTAGTTACAAGTTAGGCATTAACGTGATGGTAAGTGCCTTCCATCCAAAAGATATGTTACATGTTCGAATTTAGATTCAATCTCTCCAAAATTAGGGGATAAGAACGCCTACCAACCGCTTCTTTTAGACATTTTAGAAATGAGAAACTTGTGTAACTGCGTAAACTTTTCATAAGTAGCCAACCTTGCAGAAGGGGATAGTAAAAATCATGTTTATGATTTAATTGGACAATGCTCCATATCGTGCATGTGATCTCATATTGGCTTCAACAACCTAATCTCTAGACCATGACATTAATATATTTAATATTGAAAAAAGGAAGAAATAGATTTGTATGATCTTTGTAATATATATCCTTAACAGAAACCTATCAAACGCAAAATTAGTACCGGATGACTTCACAAACAATTGTCTCTTCAACTTGCTTTAATTTTTGTCAATTACTTGCATCTTTTGCCGATAACAGTGCCCCCATTATCTGCTCCATACACATCTTAATCTTTCAAAAAGTCCGAATTATAGTTAACTATATAGTTTTGAATTAAAATTTTGCATTATTATGAGTTCCAATTGGTTCAATTAATAGTCGTTCGAACCTCGTCTACACTTAAAATCGATTGATATCTCTTAACTTGACGATAAGAACAATCATTATCAAATGACACCGCATTCTCAAAATAAAAATTATCGAATGACACCATAAATTAAAATTCAATCCTATATGATAAATAAATAAATAAATAAATAAATAAAATAAAAGGCATTTTAATTTGCATCATTTATGGTATAAGGGACAGGTTAGAATGATAAAGAATGGGGTATTGTTGGTGCCATCAATAGGATTATTTAAACAATCACAAACAGTAGATAGCATATTCATGCTATAATAAGAAAAGCATTTGTAGAGTGGAATTTTTGTTATGCCTTTCAATGTGATTGGTGAAATTGCACTCAAGAGGGTGTCTGGAAGCAGTGGAAGACTTTTGCTTTTGATTTTCTGAAGTGGGTCATCCAATTTTCCCTTGACCTCAATTCTCACCTCTCAGTGAGTGTTGCAAAGGAACCTTCATAGGTCATGTCATACACGAAAAGTTCTTTTTTATTATTATTATATAAAAATATACTAATAGAAAAGTAAGGTAAAGAGAGTCACCTCCCGGCTCCAGCTCCAGGAGAAGAAAACGCCCTTTTTGGGGAGGGGGAATCAAGGATGGATAATCCTAAAGTGCCTAGTGGACTTTTCCTAGACTGATTAGTTTCTGGCTTTTAGTGTTTTATATCCTATGTATAGTGTTATATTACGCGAATCCTAGGATATGTATATTAGGTAAAATACTAGTAAACATATCTTGTTATACAATAAAATTACTTGTAATGTACATTTCATGATAATTGTCCTGTATCGTCAAATTAAGATACTAACTGATCTTAGAATAAAATATTCAAACCCAAATGTCTTATCTATATCTGTATATATCTAAAAGCCGAGACGTAGAATTTAATGTTGTTGTACTTTTGTTGAGCCATTTTATCAGTCACGTCATACTTTTTTTTTAATTTCCTTTATGATTTTCATATTTTATTTTATATAAAATAATTAAATATATTTAATGGACAAACTTGTTAATGCACTCCATTACAATTCAACATGTTACTATTCATTTGTTTCAAATGCAAATATTTGACTATTTGGCTATCCAAATTGATTTCAACTTTTCATTTTCTTTTTTCTAATTTTAAGTAATTGTTAAAATTAAATAAGTCATTATCATTTAAAGGATATATGCACATATTTACTATCATTAGATGCAAATGTTTTACTATATTCAGCTATCCAAATTTATTTCAACTTTTCATTTTTTTTTCTTTCTAATTTCAAGTAATTGTTAAAATTGAATATTTAAACTTTACATCTTCCTATTCTAAAAATTTTTAAAAAAAATTAAAAATTAAAAATTAAAAAAAAAAAAAAAAAAAAAAAAAAAAAAAACTCTTCTCTTCCTCTGACCTTTCCCCCCCATCTTTGCCTCTTTATCTCTCTACTACTCTTTACTTTACCTTTAAACTTCCTTCATCATTTCCTCTTTCTTATATTTTAACTCTTCTTCACTCCATCTTATTTTGTATAAATTTGATATCATTTATTCCATTCAATCCATATTTTTTGCACACAAAAACTGTTAGTACTCTCTCTCTTTCTCTCTTGCTTGATTTTTGTTCTTTCTTATAACTCTAATTTAGGTTAATGGTTTTTTTATTTAAATTTTTTGTATTGTATTTTTTAAATTTCCCATCACAAATCACTTTTATAGCTTTGGTTGAATTTTGGTTTGAGTTAATACGTGGTTTTTTTTAAATAGAAAATTGAACTTATATCAAAACAAAATATACATGGCTACGAATTTGAATTTTCCTATCAATGGACTTCCACTAAACAGAGATTTATTCACAATATTTTTAACTTCATATACTTCTTTGGTAATGTGAATTTGAGAAAGAGAAAAGGGTATGCAAATGATGTATGGTCTTTCATAATCCTCTATATCTTGAAGAAAGTGGAGGGCCTATTAGTCTCCCTTCTACTGAAATTTTGTATAGAAAGCCTTTTACTATAAGTTCCTTAACTTTTTGTTATTTTGTAATCACTCTAGAGTCTATATTGTGACAAAAAGTTAATAAAGTTTTTTATTTGTAGAGTATCAAAAAAAGTCAAAAAATATTCAGTGTAGTAATTTTGAATTGTTGCATCTCATGTGTTTGGTAAAATTTCTTTTAGAAATCTTATGTGTTGTTCTCAAATCTATTTGTTATTTTTATTTTGGTCATTTTATTACAAATAATTAACATTTCCACCACCAAATTTTTAGTTAATCTGAACTTTCTTGGTAAGCTTTTACTTTGCTTAATTGATCATATTTACTAAAAATGCCAAAAAGAGAATAAGATAAAATGTAATTTATTTTATAGCATCATTATGCTATTAATGTTTTTATGTATAGATACTTAAGGAACTTTTTCTTTTTGCATTTTATTTTATTTTATATTTCCACTTTATAATATATGATTTATTGATAATGATATATTGCATAGTTATCGTTATATACTTTTTCACTTAGTTTCAATTGTGAGGAAGAAAGAGATGGGGATCTATGTTTTGGAGTAAATCACATACATCTGTATAGTAATAAACAAAGTATACATAGTTACAACTTGGTCTAATAGTTCTCACACTATCAATTTTTTAAATAAAATAAAATAAAATTATTGCATTACATTTTTATACATATCTCACTATATATAATACCTAATTACAAAATATATTTTGTTATACTACAAAAAACTTCTAATTTAAAACATAATTTCAAATAGCACATATTGAATTTTTAAAAATATACAATCTAATATATTAATGCAATAATTATCTAATAAAAAATAATCATATCATATTTTTTCACGTATCGCGCAAGTCTGCGACTAGTGTAATGATAAAAACTTTATGTACACACAGTCACACACACACACACACAAAATAGTGATTGTGATGTATCATCAGATCAAGATATTGATTGGTTTTGGTGTAGATGAGATTCAAATCCAGATCTCTTATGTGGAGATAAAAAATTTTACTAATTAAGTTAACTAGATCCCAATTAATAATAAGGTATATCTTTTATATCTCAAATTGTGGTCATTATCTAGTTGAATATTATTATACCGATAAGCATGCCTTTAAGAACTCATTTACTACAATTTTGGCTTAATACCCTACATTTTCTCATCTCATGTTTACTTACTAAACCTATACATGCATGACAAATAAATGCCCACATAAACACGTACATATATAAACGTAATGAAAAGAGGGGGAAGTATTCCACTTGTGTTCATGCCTAGTGTCATAATTTTTTGTTTATAGCTGGTTTTAAGCCCAAACAAAGGAGAAGGGGTTGCAGTAGATTAATGGCTAATGTAAAATTTAGTCACGTTTCTTTAATGAATCCTTATGAGATATAAGTTCACTACAAAAAACACGGTTTTAAGCTGCGTTTTCTATAGTCACGTTTATAAAAACACGGCTATAGACTGGCTTAGAGCCGCGTTTGATAAAAACACGGCTCCATCGAGCCGAGTTTACTAAATGCGGCTTCAGAGCTGATCTGGAGCTGCGTTTGACAATGTTCCAGCTGCGTTTATGTGAGAAGGGCTATAGCCGCGTTTTAAACGCAACTATAGACCCATTTAAAAACGCGGCCACGTTACAGCGTCCCTTACTAATGATGCATTGCACTGGACCTTAGATGCAATGAAAAGTAGACAATGTTTAGCTAGAATATCCCACATAAGCTACTCACTACATCAGTGCCAAGTGTAGTAGGAAATGATTAAGGGTTCCGGCACTTTGATCAACAAATGTGGGTAAAGAAGTTAGTCTAGGAAAATATCATTCTTATAGGCACTTGAAATATAGGATCTTTAACAAAAAAAAGTAATCAAATAGTAGATATAATGATTAGGATGAGAAAGCATGCCTTCAATAAATTAACTTGGTAGGTGAGAAGTTTAGGAATATTAAACATATATAATATAAATTATGTTATACAATAAAAGAAAAGATGGAACCAAAAATGATATAGGGATAATTAGGGGTGTGCATCAAACCCACCAACTTGACAAAATCAACCTAAGCCAACACTTCAGGTTGGTTTTTGTGGATTGGGTTGGAATTTTATTTTGAATCTTGGGTTAGTTCGAATTTGGGTTAATAATATTTTAACCCATTTGACCCAACCTGATCCACCACGTATATAAGTTTATTTCACTATCCTTAGAGCATCCATCACTAGACCTCAGATGCAATGAAAAGTAGACAATGTTTAGCAACGGCATCCATATAAGCAACTCACTATAGGAATGCCCAAGAATAGTTGGAAATGGTCAAGGATTCCTGCACTTTGATGGACAAATGTGGGAAAAGAAGTTAGTCTAGAAAAATAACATTCTTATAGGCACTTGAAATATAGGATCTTTAACAAGGAAAGTAATCAAATAGTAGATATTATAATTAGAATGGAAATAAATATAGTAGGCCTACAATAAACGATCTTGATAGGTGAGAAGTTTAGGGAAATTGAACATATGAGATATAAATTATGTTATACAAGAAAAGATGAAAAAGAAAAATAGAAATGCTATAGGGAAAATTAGAAGTGTGCATCAAACATATTAACCTGAGAAACCCAATCCAACCTAGCTAATGTCTCGAGTTAGTTTTTGTGGGTTGGTGGGTTCAGTTGGAATTTAATTATTTTGAGCCTTGGGTATTAGTTTGGGTTCGATTTGATAGTCTTTTCAACCCATCTGACCCAACCAAACTATAATATATATATATATATATATATATATAAGTTTATTTTATTATCCTTATTTCAGATTTTTTTAGTTTGATTGACTTTGGTATTTTGAGAATTATTTTTGATAAATTTGAAAAATAATTTAAGCATATTATATGATTTTCATAATTTTATTGAAAAGTGTTTAAATAATTGATGAAAACTCAATTTTTTACCGAGGTATAAAACATGTATACACAACTTACCAATTCAACCTGATTCATGTGAGTTGAGTTGGGTTGGTTTCTACACATGTAATAGATTGGGTTAAGTTAGGAATTTTTCGTCCCAACAAGGTTGGGTTACATTAAAAAAAAAAAACCTTTCAACCTAACCCATGCAAACCCTAGTTTTGTTTGATGGAAAAATTATAAATTTTCCATGTCATTTTATTGGTTCCTTTTAAAACATCATAGAGTGAATAGTATGTTTGAATGTTAGAGACGACTCAAACTTTCACCATCGACAAATGCACTTCCCTTTGCACGATTGTACAACATGATTAACAATTTCTGCTTTAAGCATATATCATAGCAACCACCCCTTTCTCACGTCCAAGCCACTCTTTAAAATCATGAACTAAGGGCAAAGCTTCATAGACTAGGTCTTCGCTTCAAGGATATATATCCTCCTTTCCTGACACTACCAAAGAGATCTTGTTAGGGACCCATATGCATTCAAGCCAAACCCATTATGGCTTCCAGCCCTCAGTCT
The DNA here is from genome assembly GCA_023736055.1 of Quercus glauca. NCBI lineage: Eukaryota > Viridiplantae > Streptophyta > Magnoliopsida > Fagales > Fagaceae > Quercus > Quercus glauca. The sequence goes on along the minus strand of CM043326.1, from coordinate 34,316,734 downwards.
TGTTGGGGGTATTAATACACTCCTCACATGACTCATGTTAGAATAGTATATTGAATCATTGATGAAATGAAAGCATTTGCCAGAAAATTATTATAGCTTTACCGACTCTCATTGGCGGCTTCAGAATTTTTTTTCTAGGGGGTCAATAGTGTTGTAATTTTTGTGTGCTAAAAGTTGTGTAATTTTTAGCTAATGAAGAAAAAAAGTACTGGAAAAAAATTTTCATTCCGTGACCAATGGCAAAATAAGACAGGGTCCAGAGAGAATATTTATTTATTTATTTATTTTTAAAAATGAAGCAGCAATTTTAAGAGTAAATCTACTGACACAACACTTTCATAACAAAATTTAGGTGGCAAGTTGTTAAAGATTTGTAAAGGAATGATGTCATTTGTGGGTCTAGATTAAACCAATTAAAACTGGCCACTTAACCTTTATTGTAAATTTATTGTGAAAATAGCACTAAAATGAAAAACAAAATATTAAAAAATTATATATATATATATATATATATAATTTTTGGCTTTTAGCCAGATCAGGGGATTCCTTTGAACCCCTAGGCTAGCTGTAGAGGCAGTAAAGCCGCCTCTGATTCTTTATAATTTATAAGCAAAAGCCATAATTCTAGGTTGGATTGGATAAAGCTAAAAACCAAAGGCCTCGCAACCAATTTTCAAATGACTTCTTTTGTTTATTAAATCAATATAATGATTCCAAATGAGTATGAAGGTCATGGGCTTTATTAGTGTTTTGTGACTAAAAGAAATATATAAGATGGACTGTGCGTTAGAATGTACAGATGATTCTTGTTCTTGTGGTCCATACTCTGTTACACACTTACACTATTTGATTGGAATATATTAAGATAAAGTGGCTAATATTTCCTTAATCACTAACCCTATTGTTTGCAAAGTTACCTCAACTAAAGCTTTTGGAAAAATGCTAAATCTACAACCAATTTTATTATAAAAGACTTACAAACTATATAATATTTTAACAATATAATAAATAAATAAATGTTAATTATTTAATTACAATGGGTGATACATCATTTTATTAAGTTTATGTAGTAAAATCAACGACAGAGTCACATGTAAACCAGGGAAGCATGGCCCCCAAACTTTTTAAAATTCCTGTAGTTCCCCATACTATTCAAAATATTTACTAGTATAAGAAAATATACTACTTGGCCCCCTCAAAAAAAAAAAAAAAATATATATATATATATATATAGTGTTTTTTTGTGTGTATAAAATGTAAGAATATCTCTCCAATTATTTCCTTCTTAATTTACCACGTAGTTTTCAATTATTTTAATCTTGTGTGTACAATTTTTAATTGATTTACTCACAATCTTGGTGCAATGTACTGTAAGCAAATTGTTAAAAAGAAAAGTACATGATCATGTGAGTTGAGAATATATACCCTAAACACACTTATATAATATTCTTTTACAACTAAAAAAATTTCTAATAAATACTTAAAATGTAAAAAGAAGCCCTTAAACTATTCTACACATAAATGATAGTGTTAATTTTTTTTAAGCTTTGTTTATGTGCTTTTTAGAGTTAGAGTAATTACTTACAATTTTTTATTGACACACACATCTATAAGTATGGCCTCCAAAGAAGATCTTCTAGCTCTACCACTGAATAAAACGTTTCATATCCAATCTAATTCACATAATCCAAAATATGAATATCACTCTTGAGAACCTTATTTGCATGTACGACATTAATTTATTATTATATCTATCATACATTGAACCCACAATGTTATCCAGAGCCTGTTTGGTAAGATAGTTCAAAGTTCAAACAACAGTTTTTAATATTTAAACACTGAAAATTGTGGAAAAAAAAAAAAACAACGCATTTGGTAAGGAATTTCATTTAGGAGTATTTGAATTACGTTTCTCATTTTAGGGTGTTTAAACACTGAATTTTATCAGAGAACTCCTTCTACCAATTTTCAGTTTTCAAATAACATTATTCAATAGCACTTTTGTAAAAATTTAGAAAAATGTGGGACCCGCTTGATAAGAATTAACAAAACTACAACTCTCTCTCTCTCTCTCTCTCTCTCTCTCTCTCTCTCTCTCTCTCATGTACTCCTCTAATAAATATTAATAAAATACTCCAATAGTACTTGTTAGAAATTTACCACTTAAAAAAAAAATACATACACATACCAAACACATAATTTTATTTTTTTTCACATTTTAAAATATGTTGTTTGAAATATGGTACCAAACACATTTTTTGCATTATGAGTTTAAACACATATTTTCACAACACTTTTTAAATCACAGTTTTCACATCATTTTGAACAACAACACTTGATTAAACACTGAAAACTATGGTTCTAAAAAAACAAAGGGTTTGGTAAGGATTTTTTTTGTGAATGTTTAAGTTATTTTGCTCATTTTAGGGTGTTTAAACATTAATTTGAAAAACTCCTCTTACCAATTTTCAGATTTTAAACAATGTTACTCAATGGCACTTTTGTAAATATTTTGAAAAACATGGGACTCGCTTGATTAGACAACACACATACCAAATCATGGGGCCTACTTGTCAACTTTTTAAAAATAAAACACGCATATACTAAACACACAATTATATTTTTTCACACACTGAAACATGTTATTTGAAATATGATATCAAACACATTTTTTGTTTTATGAATACTATAAACACATGTTTCAATCACACTTTTAAAATCATAGTTTTCACATCATTTTAAACAATAATACTAGAAATGTCAAACCAAATGGGTCCAATTTCTTGAAACCTACAAAGTCATGATCACCCACATCAACCATGGTGACAGAAGTCAGGTAGCACCACGGACGGTATAAGAGAGTTTAGGATAAAAATGCCATTAAAAAATTAGAGAAATGTTAAATCCATAATATTAATATTTTACAACACCTTCACAACAAATCTTTAAGTAGCAAGTTGTTATTAGTTATTACGGATGGATAAAAAAGTAATTTAAATTGTAAATTCAAATTAAAATCAATAATAACTTACTATATATGATTTATTATAAAAGTGTTGAAAAATGTTATAAACGTTTCTCAAAAAAATTATGGTCTATTTATATTCTAACATATACCTTTTTAATGAATATTGGTAAATGGTTGCTACTGATCTATGAAGAGATCATAGAACCCTTTAGAAGAGTCGCACTTAAATAATTGCATGGAAAAATTTCACCGTTTCTATACGAAACAAAATAAGAAATTACGTGTGAAATTTGTAATGGGGGGACAAATAACAAATTACATTGATGCTTTCATCTCCCATGGTGTCTCAATGCTTCATAAGTCAATCGTGTCTTTTTGTTTTACCCATTACTCAAAAATAAAAGTCCGTCGTGTCACATCAATGAGTTAGTACTAGTTTCATAATTATAGTGCATTTGGTTTTTACTTTTTTTTTTTTTTTTTGGTTGTTTTTTTGTCTTTTTATATGTTATAAATAATCTCACTTTTAGTTTTTTTGGTTGTTTTTTTGTCTTTTTATATGTTATAAATTACCCTAGTTTTTTGGTTGCAAATGCATGTTACTCTAAAGCATAGTTATGACGCAGCCAACATTGAAGTTACCCTAGCACAGTGTTGAAAGGTTGTCAATATATGAAATCTAAAAGCCGAAAACAGACACCTTTTCGATGATCCAAACCTTAACCAAATCACTGTTTCGGAATCACTCGAGTGAAATGCAGCTGTCATAAATGTCTATCAGAGTAACGACAATTTACACACACACACATACGCATATATATATGAACAATCCACTTCAAAAGTTTAACGGTGTTGATCTATGACCATATTGGATGGGACTCGAAAAGGTAACTGATAGATGTGTTATTCTATTCATTCTCATAATGCAAAAGTGGTTTTTTTTTTTTTTTATCTAAATTATGATATATAATAAATTAAGGCTTTAAAAAAAGGATATATAATAAAGATGCCAAGCAAAAATGATACAAAGGCACTGATAATAATTCATTAAAGTTTAATATTCAAATTAATTTTTGTAATACAGGAGATGGAGCTTCAAATTTTTGGAGGGCTCACAAACAATAACAAAAGAACAGTTCTCTAAGCAACGAAAAAATTACGGATTTTTTTCGCACCCTCTTGCAAACATTCACTTCACCCATGTTTCACCACAACCCAAAAGTAATGGAGTAGTGATTATCATAAATTCAATGGTGTACACAACGCCTGTACACATTAACACTATTCATATTATATTGTGAAAATCATTTCAAAATTGTGGATACGCACCTAATTCTAGATATAATGAAAACGAAATGTATATTATTAAGTATGTAACAAAATTCTTTCAAGAGCATGATAAATTAAATGTAGATTTTTGGTGCCTATATATAACAATTTCCATAATGAAATGATCACAAAGTGGCATCATTATATTTAAATTTTAATTAGTCAACCCTAAACTTAACTTAAACAACGGCTAAGACTTCACAATAATGTCAATTAATAAGGCTGAGTGCAGTTTGTTTCAAAATTAATGTATGTACGTTGTTGTTGGGTGTCTTTTGAATTTTGATTCTCTAATTTTTTATGTCAAGATCTAGTTGACAATTAAGGGTATTAAAATATATAGCCATTGGTTTCCATATATGTTGGGCGTCCTTTGATTCCATTGGTTTACTTTCCATAAATATGTTATCCATTCCCCATATTCCATACCCTACTACCTTTTTACGCCAACACCAAAGAATGGAAAAATAGCAGATGCTCTCTCTCTCTCTCTCTCTCTCTCTCTCTCTCTCTCTCTCTCTCTCTCTCTCTCTCTTATGACGATTGTTTTCTCTTATGGTTTATTTGGATTAAGGGGAGTAAAGTAAAGTAAAATAAAATTGGCCAAAAGTTAACCTATTTTTAGCCAACTTTACTCTACTTCTCTCCACTCTCTCTTCCTCTTCCCTTCAATCCAAACGTACCCTTAAGTTCAAAACTTCCTTATACTTGTATAATTAATGAATGCATTATAGTTTTTTACGGCAGCTTTTTTTTCTTTTTCTTTTTGGTCAAGGATAAAAACAATGAAAAGATTTTCAAAATTTTAATAACTTTCTACATAGCCCTCACCAATGTCACCATTTCTCAACAAGGGAAGCATTGGGGTGAGTTTGTTCCGGCCAGGGCTTCTACAAAAGAACTTAAACAATTTACTAATGCCCCTAGTGAGAGAAAAGAATGCACATATATATATATATATATATATATTATCATCTTGATTGGCGGTGGACCTTTTTTTTTCTTTTTAGAAAGCGGTCTACAACTAGCTAAAATAATAGTAACTCACATATCTTTTGTTTTTGTTGTTATATATCCCTCTAACTTAAAAAAAAAGTCTCTCTCTCTCTCTCTCTCTCTCTCTCTCTCTCTCTCTCAAAGATTCTCTTGACAACCTAGTACCATCAAATTAATCTCTCTCTCTTACTCTAACTTATTTTCACGGGTCACATTTAAAGTAAATAGATTTATTTTATTTTTTATTATATTATTATGCTTTAAAGTGTATATGTCTCTGTTTGTAAAGTTTGAAGTTATTGGATGATTTTATTGTTAAGTGAAGTTGCATTAGTGCCTTAATAAATCATGTTCATCCCGATGGGCGATTAACCTTTTTTTTTAGAAAGTGGTCTACAACTAGCTAAAAATATTGAAACTCACATATCTTTTGTTGTTCTCTCTCTCTCTCTCTCTCTCTCTCTCTCTCTCTCTCTCACAAAGATTCTCTTCCCAACCAAGCACCATCAAATTAATCTCTCTTTCTCTCACTCTAACTTATTCTCACGGGTCACATTTAAAGTAAATAGATTTATATATATATATATATATATATATTATGCTTTAAAGTATAGCCGTCTTTGTTTGTAAATTTTGAAGCTACTGGATGATTTTATTGTTAAGTGAAGTTATATTAGTGTCTTAATAAATCATGTTTTGTATAAAAAATAAATAAATCATGTTTTATTATTCTATATTTTAAAATTAATTTTGTTCTAGTTATATATTATAATTATATATCAAATACGCATGGTGTTTCTTTGGTTTGTAAATATTTTTTAATTGTGAATGTCCTAGTTAAAATTATAGATTTTGTTCTAAAACAAGTTTGAAGAAAAAAGAGAGAGAAGAATATAAAAAATAATTGAATCTCAAAAAGAATCTCTTAATAAAGTTTTTTTAATGTGGTTTAAAAAAATGCATTGTTTGAATTATTTGATTATTAAATTGTTTGAATTGAAATTGATTATGTGGGGCCCGAAGATTTAGCAACCCCGGCCCACTCCATATCGGGCCCAAAGCCCATGTCGAGGACAATGCAATATCCGAGGATGAGTGAGGAAGGCTCAAATTGTCAAGGAGCATCGCCGAGGACGACCATGTCCTCGGCCGGTCGATATCGAAGAAGGGAAGGTCGGCGCCCCACCAAAAACACCCTCCCAGGGCATGCCAAAGAAAAAGACAAATACCCAAGGTCGGTCGGGGGAATATGGTGAAGGAGTAATCCGTAGGGGAGCTATCATCCCCACATTAAAAGCACGCAACTGACACTCTGGCTGCATTAATGAAGAATTGACCGTTAAACAGTGATGCTTTGGTTACTTCAACTAACAGGAGGTCTGGGAAGGCGGCTGATGGGCTTAGATGATCAACAAGTGGAAGGCAGAGATCAGTTGAACATGACTATATAATAGAATGAACCCCCAGAGAAGAAGGGGTTCGGGGGGTTCGGTGGCAACCCCTATTTTCATTAGCAATCAGGGAAGAACTCCTTGGACTGGGCCAAGGACGAACTTCCCCTTAGAAAACCTAGTTAAATCTCATTTAATGATCTTGTAAACCCACATCAACCGTTGTATCATTCACTAATGCCTAGTCCTTCTACTCACTTTCTACAAATTTATTGTATAGGGTCAACTGGGCTTGGGTCCACTCATCCCTAGGAGGGAAGTGCCCAAACCCGGTCCTTACAGATTATATTAGGCTTTTATTATTTTGTTTTTAAATAATGAGTTTCTTAATGTAATAGATGTTTTGGATAGCATTAACCATGATGCAATTATGAAATACTTTCAAAATACGACAATCTTGGGTCTGGCAATATATGTGATATACATTTTAGGACTAGTTAAATTACAATTGTGACACCTTATAATTACTTATATATCCAAAATTCTGAGACTTAACACACACCCATACAACACATATAAAATAATTAATCCAATCAAATCCACATAACACACAATTTGGGATATTTCAGTCTTCTCTACTTAAATTTCTGACATCCTCATCAGGACCTATGTTGTGTTACAGTGCCCATTCGAGCTACATAGAGTTACTTCTAATATCATTTGTCATGATCTGAGATAAACACTAGCGACATTACCCTTATACCCCCAAGAAGACTAGTCAAATTATAATTGGAGTTCCTTAAAATCATTTACATACTTAGTATTCACCTAATAAATATTTAATAGTGCCCCTTCGAGCTACATAGAGTTACTTCTAATATCATTTGTCATGATCTGAAAAAAGCACTAGCGACATTTACACTTATACCCCCAAGAAGACTAGTCAAATTATAATTGGAGTTCCTTTAAATCATTTATATACTTGGCATTCACCTAATTAACATTTAATAGTAAGTTTCAGTTAGCTCAACTAGAAAAGTCTCTGATGGTTGTATAAGAGATCTGGGGTTCAATCCCTGCCTACACCAAAAACTGATTAGTGTCTTGGTCGGATAATAAAGAGCCATCATCGGGAGCGGACACCATAATTTAAAACTCTCTCAAAAAATAAATAAATAAATAAACATTTAATATAGGACTCAACACTCCCGCACAACACACACTAATCATACAATCCAATCTAACCAAATCCACACAATTTAACCAAAAGCCCATCAAATAAAGGATCGTAAGTGTTACCGACAACATAATGATAAGGTCTATGATATTAACCAATACTCTCTTTTGTTAATACATGAATATAGAAAATCAATTTTTTTTTTTTTAAACATTATTTCTTTGGCATTTGAGTGGTACCACTTTAGTCAGAGTGCTAATCAAAAGGAATTCATTGGAAGGGAATTTGGAAAGCCTTTAGAGAGGGAAAATTTGTGACATCTTATTGCCTAGTAAGTATGTCACTAATGATAACTTTAGAGAAAGTAGTTTATGAAAAGGGAAGACACTAACGGGATGCCCTAAAGACACTAATTTATGAAAAATTAGAAATTTTTTATGAAAATAAAACCATTAACTAACTTTCTTTTCAATTTTTTATATTTTCCCTTAATCAGACCCAAAAAATGAAAAGATAAAAAATAATTAAATAATTAAATAATAAATAATAAATAATAAAACTCTTTTTTTATTGTACAAAAGCAGAGTAATGTTTATCATAATATTCCGAATTGGGAAAGGCTGCCTTGGAGTGCATACATCCCACCAAATAGTCGAGTAAAAATGGAGGAAAGGAGTGGTGAAGAAGAAAATGGGTCGGTAGTGGTGGTGTTGCTACTTGCTTGTGCTTTCTCTCATCACATTTTATTTGTGGGTCCAAATTTTATTTATTTATTCCAAGGTGCATCAAGGCCACGTGGAAATATACGGACCATAGGCTCTACAATCTATTCCCCCATGATATTGTCAGGGGCTACAAGGAAATTGGGGTGGAAAGTTTTTTTTTTTAGAGGATAATCGTACATTTGATGATAATGTTGATAATTAACTCAGATTGCGTCAAAGTGAGTCTAAACTTCTAATCTAGAATATGTGTGCAACAGTTTCTCAAAAAAAAAAAAAAGAATATGTGTGCAACATAAAATTACAATAGTTTAGAGCTTATAAGAGCATTCATATTGGAAATGACATATGTCATATGTAGGGAAAATTTAGTATAAAAGTCTAAACCCCCCCCCCCCCCCTCACACTTCAAATTTGTAAAAACCAACTATTGCAAAAAAATTTGCAACAGTGCTTACAGTGCAATTCTAAATGTAGAATTGCAGTGTAGCTCAATTCTTAAAAAAAAAAAAAAAAAAAAAAACTAATATTTTATTCATTTGCTTTATCAATTTCTCTCTCTCTCACCTGGTTTTTGGGTTTTTTTTTTTATTTGGGTTTTGGGATATATTATTTTATTATGTAGAAATATTATTTTAATGTGTTGTATTATACAATAAAAGTTGGGATGCTAAAAGTATTGTAAAATGGTATAGTATAATTAATAAAGTAACTTTTTGAGATAGTAAAATAGGATGAGATAGAATTTTGGGATGTAAACGCTGTAAGGTATTTTAAACTTTATTTATTGATTGATAAATGGATGGTTTCGTTTACAAAAAAAAATTCAATAACTTAAAAAAAATGACAAAATAGTTTTAACAAATTCTTATTTAGATGATGATGTGCCAAATCTGAACCAATTTTTTGATAAATAATCAAGAATTTAAGTACTCTAAGTGAGGGTTTGGATAGTGGGTTTAGTTGCATTACGTTTTGCCCCTGCGTGTTCAGTTTTTTTTTTTTTTTTCTTGCCGCATTGTTTGACTTTTGAGGGACAAAAATTACTGTGCATGAACAGTATGATACTGTTCACGCACTGTTTATGCACTGTTTATACATTAAAAAATATTAAAAATGAGCCCCACGATACTATTTATACATTTAAAAATTATTTTGCTACAGTGTTTTCAACAACAATCAGTTTTTAGCAACTTTCAGCAACAATAAGCTGTATCCAAACGGACCCTAAGTAAAGCTATAATCTTAACTTTAAACAATCCTGATCCTTCAAAGTAAATTTGCAATATTAACCTTCTTTTCCTCGTATTTTTAATATGGGGACAACTATTATGAACAATTTGATCTCTGATTTTCTTTTATGCTAATTTGATCACAGATTATAGAAACAAAACTGTTTGGATATTTATTTTCTTGGTATCTTGAACTCAGAATTTCAACTTCCACCTTATTTTTTTATTGAGAGAGGAATTATTATTTAAGTTAAAGCTCATTTGCAAACAGTTTTTAATTTTTTCCAAAATAACGTCTACATTCAAACTCAATCCCAAACTAGAATATTAATTCTTTCATATTTTTCTTCTCACCAGTTCTTGATTCTTTGAGTTATGTTAGATTGGATATAAATCGAATACATTCTCAACCTCCTAATTTATGTCCAATGCTTGACTGACTGACAGGCACACAAAATTAATGGTGAACCAAGATGGCTCCTTTTATGAGTTTCCCTCTAGTTCAGTCTCATACAAGTAGGTTTCTAGTTCTATATTATTTGTCACATGGAAGATTGAATGATGCACAGAGCCAATATTCGAAAAGAAGCCCATTTTATAGGACCACATTGCCATTGCTTTATGTTCTAACGTGAAGAAATATATTGCATAGCTTCTCTTCTTTCTTTCTTTTTTTTTAATTAGTTTGCCATGTTTTGCCGTCAAGAGAGCTCATTTTCTTCCTAGAAGGGCAATTATTGTAGGATGAAAGATGTGTCACCGGACATTCTTCATGTTGTTTAGGCCAGTTTGGCCTCTTTGATTTGATGAAATTGATGTCTTTCTTCTTCTTTTTTTCTTTTTTTTTCTTTTTTTTTAAAAATTGCAGCATTTTGACATAACAATGCATGGGCTCAAAGAGTTTATAGGCATAACAACAATGCCATCCATTGATGTCCTTTTTCTCAGGCTTTACCTGATCAGAAACTTGAAGTCATTGGAAACATTTTTTTTATACCCTTTATGCTTCTCACTTTTTTTTGGAATATTAAAGTATACATAGGCTCGTAAAGTTGATGTGAAATCCTTGGTGAGCTCTTTTAAGGATCAAAGTCCTTAATGAAGGTTGCTTTATTCATTTGGACTGCTACCATGCTAAAATTGTCAATAAATAGCCTTTAGGAAGAACAAGTTGCCATTAACAATTCGTATTGTAGTGTACAAAGCAGATGGAGAGACTATTGATCATTTTCTCCTTCATTGTTGGAGGGAATGTAATTGCAAATTCTTTGATAGGATTAAAGAAACCTTACTTCAAATTGAAATTCATGTTTCTTATATTTCTTTTCTATTTAATTGGTTAAGAAACAATAGAGTAATAGGTTCAAGAGTTACCGAATACATGCGTTAACATACAAATATCAAATAAATAAAATCATATAGAGTTGGTATCTTATATTCAAGTAAAATCAGTTATTTCCCATAATTTTATGCCATATTTCTGGCAATTTCATTTTCCAGCGAACTTAAAAACTGGAGAAAATGGCATTCCTGCCGCAAATTACTAGAATTTCTGAGAAATGGATGCATACATCATATTATGACGACAATTCAAAGTGATGTGCATAGCATGTGACACCTACAATTCACACATTATATAATAGGAGTTGTCAGATTCATACAGTTACATCTATGTGCTTATTTCATGTTACATATTATTACAACGGATCCCTATTCACATCTTTGTACAGAAGATATCGTGTCCGAGTTTTACCAAGTGCAGCATACCTGAAAAGGTTGCGAAAGATGTCATTGTTTATTGATTTAGACCATATTGAAGGAAGATGCAAAACATTTCTACATATCATCATCACTTAATTCATCCAGGAATCACAGAATATATTTCTCACTTACCATTGAGGCACAAATGGAGCCATCCAAATGACATCACCAGCTTCAACTGGATACCTATTTACGAAAATAGAGGACACAATTAGAAATAATTTAGATGTGGCAGTAACTAGTAAAAACTGAAAAATAAAATAAAATAAAAACTTCAGAGAGAATGCAGACATAACTCATAACTGTAAACAAAACTTAAAACATCGCAATAAGCAAATTCATCAACTGTCACACGGACTGGCAAAGCCAGGCAACTTTACTTAGACATTTCAGAAGTTGTTAAAAATAGTACAAACCAAAAGTACTTTAATTTTAATTGCTATGATTGATTCCACTTATAAAGTGTCGTTGACTGTGTTGCTGATCTTATGGCCAGTCATTGTGGATCCAAATAGAATAGAAATGTGTTGAAATGGTGATCTCATAGAAAAGTGAGTAAGAACTGAACATTAAGGATGCTGGAAGGAGTTCATTCTGCTGCATAATTCATATAGTTACTACCAAATAAGGGCAATTATCACAATAAACTCACAGCAATTTTGGCATTAGAGTAAGCAAAAAAATAAAAATATAAACAAAAACAAAAAAAGATGACAACAACAACCATTATTCCCAAGGAAGAACAAAGCCAAATAAAACATAGCTGTAATTCTTTGGCATAATGCTCAAAGATCAAAATCCCACTGAGGCCAAGAACATAGTAATTTATGACATCTTAGCATCAATTCATGGACAAGTGTTTCATGAATAAGATATTCTATGAAGATTCTCTATGCCATCACCAGCACTGTGTAATTAATAAATACAATCAACAACCAAATTTAATCTCACCTCATAATAAAATCCCATTTGTAAGATAATTATCTAAAAAACCACAATAGTTCACTCTAAGAAAAAAATAATTAAGTAGGGACACATCAAACATAAGAGTTATAGTCTGTCAAAATTATGAAGAATCAATATTAAGCCGGTGAGCATAATACTCCTTGCACTAGCACCATTCAATTTAATGCAACCGTGGTCCAAGATATGATTTAAAGCATAGGTAGGCATCCTGCTGAATGCCAAAACCTTAGGTCAATTGAGAGGTACAAGATAAATCAGGTAATCCTATATACACTCCATATCCTACTATCTATGTTCACATTAGTCTACAATATCATCAAATAATTGCTGTCCATTTCAGATGACATCAGCACGAAAATTATTCACATCATAACACACTCTCAGCTGTTAAAAACTCTTACCAACTATCACCCAAGCGATAAATGCCCTGTCCGTCTAAAAGCAACAAACCATGCTGATTGTAATGCACCTCCTGTAAAAGCACATAGACAAAAGATATAATTTACTGAGTCCCTCATAATATTGGGAGGAAAGCATCCTAGAGAAGCTGGAGACTAAAATAACTATCAAAACAATTAGGTACTTTAATAATTATTTAACATAACCTACACTAGGAAATCAATCAAATTTATTTTTTGAAAAAGAAATTATATTGTTCAGGATGTGAATTATACAAGGCTCTAAAGATTCATAAAATTAATTACTTTTTTAGAATCACCAATCTTTAGCTTAAATGTAAGTTAAGGAACTCAGATTAGAAATTACTTAGACTGATATTATGATTTAATATGTCACATATCCAAATCTACATCAAGGTTCAAGGAGCAGTTTCCAGAAACTCAATGAAAAGGGTTTAATCATCAAGAAAGAGAAGAATACCTTCACATTAAGAAACTCTCCAGGATGAAAATCCATGATCTGCAGGCATGGTATATAGTAAATTACTGAAAAGAATGACATGATCAAGAAAACCGGGAATGGCCTCAAACAAGTTGATTAAAACTTACATGGATATTGAAGTCATATGGCAAAGATGTGGGGAGAAGCTTCCTAAGTTCAAAGATCTGATAACATGTAAAGAAAAAGTTAGAACGCAAAGTTAATAACAACAATTAAGCTTATCACCAAAATACAAACCCAATGGAAATAAAAAGAAATAGTTCCCAGAAATCACATATACATTGGCTATATACAATTGAGTATCTGTTGTGTGGATTCCAAGAGCCAGGAAAAATTAAAAATATATAAAGGAGGCTTGTTTCTTGTCAATACAAATCAAGGAACATCTCCAATGCAACCAATGATGGATTTCCAACCAGTATTTTGGGTGGGTGTTTTTTTATTTTTATTTTGAATTAACAAAAAATATTAGTATACAAGAAAACAGGACTTTCAAGTTCCAGCCTTTCTGAAATATTAATAACATAATAACAAACAATCCACAACTTACTTCTCCTGGAGTTTCAAGGAGTGGCTGTTTTTCTGTTGAACTGACAATCTGCTCTGTGACATACTTTTCCAGAGAGGCATACCTAAAAGTAAACATGACAGTTTAATATAATATGTATTAAGGATTAACTCATAGACCTAAATATCTTTGGTGTCATAGACCTAAATATCTTTGGTGTCAATAATGTTTCAATATCAGAGTAATCCATAACTCATAAAACAAATTTTTCAGCGGCTTTAATGGCAAGTCAGGGTACCCTGAGTGAATTCTCATTCTAAGCATGCAATGAAAATGAAAGGTACGGAACAGATCACAACACATCCAATCAATTACAACACAATGGGTCTCATACCTTCGCTCAAATACCACAAGAGTAGCAGATGCATCACACTTTAGTGAATGTTGAAAATTAGGAGGTAGATAAGCATATGAATCAACCTGCGTTTTAAAGAGAAATAGCAATAGACTTACTTTTTTTTATAAGTAGGTATTAGACTTTCTTTGTTTGATAAGTAAAAATGGCAATATACTTTCTCCCAACCTTTATCAATGATCCTTAATAATCTCACTGTACACCTCATGCAAAACATCAACCAAATCATAAAAACATTTGCTGCTATTATACAAACAAAGCCAAATAATTCAAACAACTACTTTTACGTACATACATACTGATGCAAGACAAAACCAAAACTGATGCAACACCAAAATTGAAGAACAGAAAAATAAAAATAACCTAACAATCAGCACCTAGGCTTGCTTGGAATCAGCACCAAGCAAGAGAAACAAAACCAAGGAATCCACACCTATGATTAACAGGAATCAACACCAAGCTATTGAAGGAAAAACTCCAATAAATTTTATCATTCAAGCAAACTGTAAACTGCCTTCATTGGAGTATAATAGCAAACTATTTTTTATAGGTAATGCTAAATTCATTGAAAAAAGACTAATGTCTATTAGGGAACAGTTTATTTAGCTTTTTGCTGAAAGTGTGCTAAAGTATACTTGTACTTTGAAAATGTGAAAAAAAGTAAGAAAAAGTGAGGGTTTTACATAGAAGCTAAAAAGTAAAAAGCTAGCTTATAAGCTAGTCCCAAACACACATTATCAATGGACACAAAGAAGCCTAAAGAATTACCATGGGAAATTACATACAAAAAGACAACAAATCAATAAACACAACAATAGAAGTACTATTAGTGAACCCCTATGTAATGTGCGAAATGCCGAAACCAATCATGTAAAGAACTAGTTAACATCGCTAATAATTGGGTCCCTATAGTTCATATCAAGCATAACGGATCTAAAGATTGATGACCTTTTCTAGTAACACCCACCAAATCCCAAAGGATCAAAAAGACAGCTTCGCAACTCAAATGCAATAGTACAATGTAACAATAGATGATCCAGCATCTTCTCACTATACTGGCACATGCAACACCAGCTTGCTAGCATATAACTTGCTAGATGAGGTTCTCACAAATAAGAATCTTCCCCCAAAACGCCATCCAAACAAAGAAGGAAATCTGTCACGGGGCCTTAACTCCACATATGCCTTTCCAGGGAAGACTACAACAAAAGAGCCACTAAAAGCAGTATAGAAATAACAAACATTGAATTCCCCACTCCTTTGTAACCTCCACCTCATTTTACCACAAACCTCTCTAAGAGGTATATTAGAGTCAGTAAGAAGAAAAAATGAGGCTACCAACTCTAACTCCCGATCATTAAAGCCCCAAAGAAATGTGACATCCTAGCTCCTCTTCCTTGACCGTCTCACCAACAAAGACTCCAAAGACATGTCTCTATCTGTTGCACAGTCATACAAGACAAGAAAAACCAGCCTCAAAGGTTGATCTCCATGCCAACATTTATGCCAAAATCGAATCAAACTACCAATTCCTGCATCAAAATGAGTGTAATGTAAAAACCTATCCCAACCCACCCTAATTCTAATCCACAAACCACATCCATGCGGTCCTCAAATAGGTTTCATACTCCAACCGCCCCATTCGACACCATACTTCACCGCTACTACACACCTTCAAAAGCATGTTTCCCCTACCCCAAAGTGCCAGAGACACTTACCTAGCAGATTTTGATTACAAAAAGGCAAGCTTCCTAATACCCAAACCTCCATGAGCAACAAGAGAACAAACTGTATCCCATCCTTCTACATGATGTTTGGATTCATCTCCCAAGCCACCCCACAAGAAATTCCACTGTAATCTCGCAATCCAGTTTGCCACGCTAGTTGGGATGGTAATTAATGATAAATAATGAGCTCAACTAAGTACTCTTAAAAAGCATCATCCTCCCCCCTTTTGACATGTAAAGTCTCTTCCAACCAAATAACCAACACTCCAACTTCTCTAGAATAGGTTCCGTATCTATTTCAATTTAAAATTTTTTTTTGATAAGTAAGAATGTTATATATACGAATGGCTACTCTACGCATGAAGATCATAGAGCAAACCCAGAAAATACAAGGAGGAGAAAACAAAGAAAAAGCATAAAAAGAAAACCAATCAACAGATTAATTACAAAGAGAAAGAGAGCTAAGGAAAGAAGGGAGAGAATCACTAGTCGTGAGTCCCCATGCCCGAGACCAATCAAAAAGAGTCCCACTAAAAGAAGCAAGCATCTGATCACCGGAACTATCCAAATCCTCAAAAGTCCGCTAATTCCGTTCCTTCCAAATACACCAAAGGATGCACAACGGAACTAAATTCCAAATCTGAGATGAGTACTTCCCCAACCAATTCCACCAGCCAAAAAGCAAATCTGGTATGGATCTAGGTACAACCCAAGACAGGCCAAAAGTTATAAAGACAAAACTCCATAACCGATAAGCCATCTCACAATGAAGAAGTAAGTGGTCTACCGTCTCTTCACAACGAAGAAGTAAGTGGTCTACCGTCTACCGTCTATTTCAATTTAAAATAAGCCCTAATGGCATACCAAGGTAGGATTTATCCCCAAAAAAAGGGCAAACCAAGGTAGGGCAAACACCATATTTTATAGCAAAGGATATTGGCAAGTTCAACTATGTTCTCAACCACACAAACCAGTACCATCTCACTCTTAATCGATTTCCTAAGTCATTGCTTTTGCGCTCTTTCTGTCTGTCTTCCGTTCTGTTTCACAATTTCTCTTTTCGATCAACCCAACTTCCTAGGATTATGGTTTTCAAAAGCTTTGTAGCTCAACTAGTTGGCACCTCCTGGTGTTTCCAAGGGAGACATTTAGGGTTTTGAACCCCCCCATCCCCACCCACCCCCCTAATTGGATCATTCAAACTATTAAAAAAAAAACCTTCATAGGATCATGTTTAAACTTTTGTTTTAAATGGTAGGTTTCATTTAGGACTGTAAACGAGTCGAGCTTTGTCGAATAGTGCATGTTCAAGCTTGGCTCGTCAGGAAAAATCAAAAGCTCGAGCTTGGCTTGAGCTTGTGACAAGTCTAAAAATAGTGTTTGAGCTTGAACTTGTAGGAAAGCCAAAAAGCTTGAGCTTGGCTAAGCTTGAGCTTGGCTTGGCTTGGCTTGGCTTGATTAATTAGTCAAGCCAAACTCAAGCTTAATATCAAGCTCAAACTCGAGCTCAGGTCAAGTTTTTGAGATTGAAATCTAAAAAAATTACATTATTAAATGCTTAAATCTCTAAAATTAAGAAAAAAGAAAAAGAAAATAGTATACTCGTTTTATCACGCATCAAGTCTTACTTATGATTAGCTATTATTCAAATTAATAATTTACATAATTAAATTTATTCATTCATCATTCATTGTCTACAGCTTCAGCAATTTTTCAAAATACAATTTTTACATTCACGTTAGATGATGAAAGACTAAAAAAATACTTGTTTGTAACTATTATGAATGAGAAAATACTAATATATTTCATAACTTTACTTTAGATGATTGATAGGGAATGATCATACGTGGCTTACTTAATTATTTATTTATTTTTAAATGTAACTATAGTCTAAAGTAGTTCTTGATTAGTTTAAAGGGAAGGAAAAAATTAAGGTAATATAGGTAGTGGTCTCATGTTGGCCATGTTATTATTAAAATATGTATAATGATTATATTTAGTTAACACATATAAACTTATAAATGAGTCTATGCTTGAATTGTTGTGTATCAAGCCTAATAGCTCACGAGCTTGTTTGCAAACAAATTTTTTTGCTTGGCCTCAACTTGTTTATTAAACGAGCCTAAAACTAAGGCTCAAGCTTGGCTTACTTATAAACAAACAAACATGAACAAGTTTTTTATCGAGCCGAGCCCGAGTTATTCATGATCGGCTTAGTTCATTTACAGCCCTAGTTTCATTAGCCAAGAAGTGAAGTTTTTTGGCAAACATAACATAGTTTAAATGTTTGAGAATGTTTCGAAACATAAAAGAATGATTAATCAAATAGATAAGCATAACCCAAACCATACAAGATTCTGAATGGCATATGAATTGCATTACACACCAATACAACAAGAAAATTCTTTTTTATAAAATTTAAAATAAGAAATTAAGTTGTGAATGTTCATGAACATAAGTAAGGAAGTGAAGCAAGACATATTACACATATGCCATGTAGATAAAAGTTGAGGCATTTAATTTTCACTATAGTATTAGAATTAGATATCAATAATATGTGTGATAATTTAATAATGAATAAAGCAAACATAATAATTATCATAATAGGAATAGTTGAAAAAGTATATGATATATTTCATAATGAGTTACTTAACCTTGATGCTATCACAACTAGTAATCTCATGCTGAGAAATATAATTAAAATTAAATATCAATAAACTTTCTTACTATCAGTTCATGGCTAACGCCAGAAACATTGGCGAGAGTCACAGCACCTTGAACCACAAATATGAACCTAGCGGGATAAACAATAAATGTTACAAAGTAAATTAAATTTATAATTATAACCTGCTTGAATAATAGTCCATATGATATAGAAGGGGGAAAGAAAAAGTAAATATGCGTACCTCTCAACATCAGATGGCGGGAGCCCTGATTTTGAATTCCCTGCTCAGGATTGAGCAAATATCAGCAACCAAAATAATACTCAGCAGACAATAAATTCAAACAACATATCTTTAAATGGGCATCACACAAATCATGGATGACAGACATGGCATATAACGCACGTCAGGAAATAACTTTCCATACAGTTTTGCTCAGTATATTGACTAATTAAAGGTACATATATAGCAGTGCCCTGCTTGCATCTCTGCAATAAGAGACCTCTGAGGTGAAAACAAAAATTTCAACCACTTTTATTTTTGCAATAAGAGAAATTTGAGGTAAAAACAACAATTTTAACTGAATCACATGATCATTTAATGGATGTAGTAAATAGGATATCTCTGATTTTAAGGCAAATGTAAAGACTGTAAGAAGCTGACTTGATCACACCATGCCATGCAAGAAAGTTGGGTGTGGTAAGAGAACATCCCTAAGCTTGTCCTAGACTTCATGCACGTTAGTGCTGGACTTTGACCATTATGAGGCATTTCTTTTTAATCGAAACACTCCTCCTATAATCAGGAAACATGAGCTCCTAATTCAAATGAACTTGGGATATTGGGAATCTTACTTGATTTTTAGATCTTTGTAGTTTTAGATGTTAATTATTTGCTGGGGCTCTTCTACACACCCCATGTACTAAGGTTTCACCTTTTTATTTTGATAAAATTTTATTCTTGCAAAAAAAAAAAAAAAATGGAAAGAAGAAGAAGAAGAAGGAAAGATGAGTAGACTAGAAGACATGACTTGAGTTGTAATTAAGAAATTAATGAATATAATTGAAAATGGCCATCATAGTGGATTAGCACAACAGAATTCACAAAGCTAATCCCAACTACCTAGTTAAATCATCACAGGGCATTGTGTCATCTTTCAGACACAAACTATAATAAAGGACTTTATGGGGTACGTCACTCTTGTTAAAGACCACAGGGAAATTCATTTCTAGTTGAGAGAGAGAGAGAGAGAGAGAGAAAACCTCAATGTGCCAAATCATGTATGTCAAGTATTGATTTCTGTAATTTCACATCACATTTTTCTTGTCTGTGCATGATAAAAAAATTCACAAAACAACATGAAGAAATGCAGGCAAAGAATGTAGAGCATATGGGAAGTTAGTGAAATAGAACAAATTGGGGAAATCTGTCTACATGTTCTTGTGGTGGATCTAGATTTAGGGGATTTTGTGGATCTAGTGTTTAGAACTTTAGAAAGAAGAGCTTGGGTTCAAGAATGACTTAGACTTTAAATAGAGAACGGAATAAGTTTGATTTAGGATTGCAAAGAGGTAAAGAAAAACTGAAATCAAATCTACCCACAATCGGTGAATAGTTCACATGAACAGTAAGAGAAAAAGAACAATAAGGCCAAAATGTCTCTGTACTCAAAACAGTTAATATTTGTATTAATCAACTCCCTTTCTTTTTTTCTTAATAAGTAAAGGAAATTTTATTCAAGAACTTAAGAATGAGTCACCCGAGTATACAAGTATATAGCCGAGGACCAACATAATCAAATACATAAAGTACAAGCATCCATCAAATCATAAACCGAAGAAATAGAATGACTTCCTATGATAGACATCCAGTCCGATAGAGTTTTAAAGAAGAAAAGTTTTAAATTAGCTATAGTCCTTTTAGAATCTTCAAAACACCACTTGTTTCTCTCCCGCCAAATGCACCACATCAAACAATGAGGGACAACCATCCAAATAACACCATTACGATGATGACCAAAATTTCCTTGCCAACAAGCAAGGAGCTCAACTACAGTCTTTGCCATCACCCAGTGGATACCAAACAAGGTGAACACCATGGACCACAACTCATAAACAATAGGACAATGTAGTAAAAGATGGTCTATCGATTCTCTATTACTTTTCCACATATATAACACCAATCTAGAATCAACACCTTCTCACGTAAATATCAATAGTCAAGATCGGTCCTAAAGCTGCAGTCCAAACAAAAAATGCAACTCTGGAAGGAACCTTTTGCTTCCAAATACTTCTCCAATGGAAGGATAGAGTACATACACCTAACAAAGCCTAATATAACTGCTTACCTCAAAACCCTTGCTCTTAGCAGGTGTCCAACACATCTTATCCTCACCGATACCTCTCAATGAGGCTCCATATATAACATTCCAAAAAACAGACAAAGAATCTAATTCCCTATCATGAATTTCTCGCAGGAATTCTAAGTCCCAAAAAAGAACCCCGTTGAGAAACTGCATGAGATCAGCCACATAAGCCTCCTTATCATTACTGATTCTGAATAAATATGGAAAACACATACTCAAAGGATTATCCCCACGCCAAACATCATGCCAAAGTTTCACTCTAGTCCCTATCTCCAATCTGAAACTGAATGTAGCGAGAAAAAGTAGACCAACCACTACTGATAGTTTTCCATAAACTCACCCCACAGGAGCCTAGAACAGAATTAGAGCATCAATCTCCCTCCTCAGCTCCATATTTAGCCCTTATAACCCTTATCCATAGCGCTTCTCTCCCATACCCAAATCTCCACAACCATTTTCCCAATAGTGCTTCATTAAAGTATCTCAAGTTTTGAATTGCTAGACCCCCAGATTGGATAGGAGAGCATACCTTGGACCAATTCACCAAGTGACGTTTAGAATCATCTCCCAGACCACCCCAAAGAAAATTTCGTTGGAGTTGCTCCATACGATATGCTATATCTGCTGGAATTGTAAAAAGGGAAAGGAGATAAGTAGGTAAATTGGATAAAGTACTTTTTATGAGAGTAAGTCACCCCCCTTTGGATAGATACAATCTTTTTCATCTTGCTAACCTCCTTTCCACCTTCTCAATGATAGGATTCCAAACTGCTCTATGTTTCCATTTTGCACCCAATGGAAGGCCTAAATATTTCATAAAGGAAGTGAGCCCTACTTACAACCCAACGCATCTACTAGCATCTCAAAATTTGGAACCACTCCCATAGGAACTAGTTTAGACTTATCCAAATTAATTTTCAATCCCGATACAATCTCAAACCATGACAAAATCAAGCGCAAAAACAGCATCTGGTCGATATCAACATCGCACATAACCAACGTATCATCTGCAAAGAGATGATGAGATACCTGTAAGTGATCGCCTGTGGAGGTACACACACTAAATCTGGACAATCGACCTTCCATCACCACCTTATCCATCATTTTGCTAACTACCTCCATAAAAACAACAAATAATAATGAAGACAAAGGATCACCTTGTCGTAAGCCTCTATAATTCTCAAAGAAACCACATGGAGCTCCATTAATCAGAACTGAGAATTTGACCATGGATATACAGTAAAAAATCCATTTTCTCCATTTTTCTAGGAACCCAAGCCACTCAAGCATATACATTAGGAAACCCCAGTTCACATGAACAAAAGTCTTCTCTACATCCAACTTGCATAACACCCCTGGAATTCTTGATCTCAGCCTACTGTCCAAACATTCATTTGCAATGAGACATGAGTCTAGAACCTGCCTATTCTTAACGAAAGCATTTTGAAATTCCAAAATAACATCCCCAATCACCTCTTTCAACCTATTAGCCAATACTTTAGCAATAATTTTGTAAAACCCTCCTATTAAACTAATAGGCCGAAAATCTTTCACCTCTACTAGATCTGACTTTTTTGGGAATCAAGGAGATAAAGGTTGCATTTAAACTTTTCTCGAACTGACCTCTCTCAAAAAAAAACTTGAAAAATCTCCATGAGATCTGATTGATAACATCCCAGCAAGCTTGGAAAAAAGCCATAGGAAACCATATGGGCTATGAGCTTTATCCCCCTCAAAATCTTTAACTACCCCAAAAACTTCTACATCATCAAAAGGCCTCACCAGCCAGCCAGCCTTGTCATCATAGATTTTAGGAAAATTCAGCACATCCGGATGTGGGCGATAGACTTGTATTAATCAACTCCCTGTTTGAGTACAATGACACACTTTATATAGTCTCTAGATCTTGCTTTTTCTAATAGAACTAGGACTCCTATTTTGACTAGTAAACATTTTCCTCATTAGACTACCAAACTAAAAACCTAATAAGGTAATAAAGTCTAACTTGGACTCAAAGGAAATATAAGATAATTCTAGACTCAACTAAACTACCAAACCCTTAATTTGCAAGAGTTGCAGAAATTATATTTCTAACCTGGAACACAAAAGTGGCCATAATTTGTAAAATAAAAACCCATATTAAATACTGTTTTAACCCTATAATTCTTATAATTGGACCTTTAAAACTGTAAGACTCTTAATTAAATTGGAATTTAAATATTGAACCAATAAAATAGATCTTGAATAGAAGTATAACAAGTAATATATATTAACACTAACATTTTCCATCTGACACTAAAAGGTAAGGATTTAACAAGACTAGACACAAAACATTACAGTTCATTGCATTTCAACAATTGGTCGTGTGTACTAAAATCTCTATAGTGTCATTAAAAATCATAAGCTGGATAATTTTCCTCTCAAAACAAACAAATAGTTGCAGAGTTCAACTTCATGCTTGTTATCTATAGTTTACAAGATGTATAATGAGTCAGTTATCTCTAAGGAACCAAGTTGAATCCTATGAAGCACGGATGCGTTTCCGGATTTGGGTACAGGTGCAGGTGCGGGACTCGGCAATTTTTGAAAAAGTAGGGTACAGGTGCGGCGATTAAAAAATTATTAAAAATATTTTTATTTATATTTTCTATATATTACCAAGCATACTTTTTCATATAATTGTAAATATATACCAATTTAAGAGTAATAGTAAATAATAATTAAAAATTATATTCATAAATTAGAATACAACCCACAAGTTCATTTTTATTTATTTTTTTCACATGTATTTCGACCATGATTTTGGCCAATTCTGGCATATTTCGGCTGATATCGGCCGATTTCGTCTGATTATGGCCGGAATCGGAGCCAAATCGGCACGAATCGGTGCGTGTCGGCGCGAATCAAAAAACAAAAAAAAAAAAGGGGCGAATCGGCAAGTCGGAGGAGCATCACTGCGTCGGATGCGGGTGCGGCGCCCATTTTGCCGCATCAGTGCATCATAGGTTGAATCACACAAACTCCAGCCATTTTTCATCAATAGCAAATTCTCCCAATTTATGGTGTAACAACTGCAACGTCTATACACCAATCTTAGATTGATCCTTTTTTTGCATGCAGATGTTTGGCAAAAAGCTCAAGTCTTTATAAAACATGCAAATGTGCCAACTTGTGCATGATGAATGATGGTTTGCAATTAGTGTGACCCATTAAAGTATGAACCAATCTAAAATCTTGAAGCATTTATCTCTTAAGCTGAAGAGCCATCAATTACCACAAAATGCATGAAAACAACATGACCCATACCAAAACTTGAAATCAAAGAAATTGACTGCCAATACAATTCTACAATCAAACCTTGCATTTTTGCTAGATACATTACGAAGTTTGAGCCAATTGCTGGTGTAATTAAGTATGCTCCCAATGAATTAGTCCTGTCAAAGAAATTCAAATTACTGCACCAGCAGAAAATAAATAACCATTTTAATAATAAATTGTAATGTAAAATCAAAAGTACCACTCAGGTAAAGGACTGAATACTTGGCTTTCTGGTGTTATTAAAGCATGATCTCTTTTATAAACACTGCGTGTGAAACCTGGCAAGTCTAGCAATAAGAACCCAAAAAGAATTCAGATGACCCTCCAACACCTTTTAGATTTCTTTCAATTCAAAAATAGAATAAAAAGGAAAAAAATGAAGTTCAAAAAATTCCGATTGTGTCAACAGCAAAGTAATTGCACAAGATGCAAGCACTGGTTGATAGCTAAGTATCAACTTTCCCAGAGTTATTCACTAGTTTCTTGGCATCCAAAAACTGCCATTGAGAAAGTCGCACAGTGATTCACTGTCACATGATGTATTCCAAAACATTATCCTTGAAATAACGCATACATAAACAGAAAAAAAATTAAAAATAAAAAAATTTGTTTGAGCTTTGGTCAGCTATTAGATAAGTTTTCAGTTTTCTTCTTTTTTTGCTGAATTATAAGTTTTTAGTTTTCATTCCCTGAAAATTTTCCTTTAATTTATCACCTTTATATCACTTTTCATCGTTTTTAAAGAAGACCTTTAAAGTTTCAACTAATCAAATATGTTTTTTGAATTGTTGAACTAACCAAATATGTTTTCTTATGATTTTTCCACTCTCACTAAAACTGGAGAAAATAAGGACACTTTCACTTACCATACACAACCCAAAAAGTTATGTTTGATAAACCTTTTACTACTCAAGTAACTCAACCTTATTAAATAAAAATCTCACCCAACCAAACTGCTACTACTGCATGGTTGAGTTGTGTTGTCCATCTTATTAATCTCACATCACTAAAGCACAGAATCCTAAAGTTAAAGGCTTGCTTGGTTTAGAAAATTATAATTAACTTCTAAATAAAACAGTAAAAAAAAATATTTCATAAATCATCATTTTCAATTTCTGTTGTCACAGAAATCAACTGTTTAAAATTTTGATATGTTCTTTTAAGAAGAAGGAAAAAAAAAAAAAAAAAAAAACACCTTCTTCTACAGCACATATTTTTGCATTGTTTTCTACTTTTCTTCTTCAATACAAAGGTAGAAACAAATCCCAAAATTTATAACTTTGGACCCTCTCCCTTTTTTGCTTTATACCCTCAGCAACCAAACACAGTCAAAAAAGTTTAAAGCAATCAAACTCTATGCTTTGGATTTCTCTACAGACTAACACAAACCATTTCCACGAATACCCAGATCAAGTTATAATAAGAAGACAAATTTATATTCACTTACCTTGAAGATGAGAAGGAGAAAGTGTAGGATTGGTGACCTTCCAGTACAGAGGCTTCGAGTCCGAATCAGAGTTAATAATAGAAGGGGGCATAGAGCAAATCCCTTCTTCAGTCACTGCAACTTTGATCAAACCTGAGAAGGAAAAACAACAATAAAAATGAATAAGCAATCACCCATGTGGGTTTTGGCTTCTGAGAAAACTGAGTAAGAAAATATAAAGATTTTCTGAGCAACCAAAATGGGTTATAGAATGTTGCTTACTGAAAATGGTGAGGAGGAGGAAATGTGAAGGAGTGGGCATTGTGACCGTGTATGGAGGACAGTGCTGGCTTGTTTGTTCCTCTGATTTTGCTTTGTGTTTTTTGTATGTGTGTGTATGAACTTTGAAGAAATGGAAAAAAAAATGCTGACAAGAGTAGCATGTGTTGTTGTCTTGTTGAGGAGCCAAAAGTTTTGGGCGTGAGGGATGTCTGTGTCTCAACTGCTTTGCACGTGCGCAGAAAGATGGGATTTTTTTTTTCCATTTGGCATTATTTTAGCAATAATTTCGTTAGTTAGCATATTTTTAAAACATTTTAGCAAATTAACTCCTCAAGTTTTTTTTTTGCCAAAATCGAGTCTCACGCACTCAATTTTGATGCTCTGAAAGGCTGATGTGAAAATTTTTATACACGTAAAACTCAAGTCTCACGCACTTGATTTAGTTTTACTGATCTAAAGTACAAACATGAAGAACAGAGAAGAAGAAGAGAAGAAGAGACCCACCCCGTGATGTCACTTGCAAAACCGAACCCCCCCCCACAACAAAACCAAATCCACCCCTTTGTTGCCATCTCTACCTGCAAAACCAAACCCACCTGCAAAAAAATCTTTCTTTCTTCTTCTCAGTGTTTTCTTCTTCTTGTTGTTCTCTAAATCCAAAGCCTAAATCAAGTGTATTAGACTCGAGATCCACATGTACAAAAAATCCACATCAGCCTCTAGCAGAGCATAAATCGAGTGTATTAGACTCGATTTCCTTAGTTAAAATCGAGTCTAACAAACTCGAGATATTAGTTTGCTAAAATGTTTCAAAAACATGCTAATTAACGAAATTGTTGCTAAAATAATGCTTAAAGGAAAAAAAATCCCTGACAACTGTCTAGCAATATTTGGAGTTTTTTTTTTTTAAATGCCTAAAAATAAAAATTAATTGCCTTAGGTTCCTCAATTTTTAATTTTGTAGATCGTTAATTAGGTATGATTGATCCCTCAAAAAAATAATTTAGGTATGATTGATTGAAATTTTGCAGTAAAAAAAATACCCTTTTTAGTGTGCACTTGGATTAAGATGGAAAATTAAAATTATTTTACTACTCAACTTATTTTTTGTACTATTCATGGGCCCAACTGTACTATTTCAACAAACTTTTACATTCATCTACAGTACTTTCAGTAATACGTTTTCAGTTTTAGCAAAATAATCGGTATCCAAACATACCCTTAGAGTTGAAAATGTTTTATGTCTCAAAATAAGTATAAAACAAATTTCATCTCAAAAAATGTGACTGGTGTGAGCAAAGACGGTGGCTTGGTGCAATGGTGATGGTGGCAGCAAGTTGGCATGGTGGCTAGTGGTTGTTGGCTAGGCAAAGAAAAAAAGGGGAAACAGACTTC
Source organism: Quercus glauca (assembly GCA_023736055.1). NCBI lineage: Eukaryota > Viridiplantae > Streptophyta > Magnoliopsida > Fagales > Fagaceae > Quercus > Quercus glauca. The sequence goes on along the minus strand of CM043326.1, from coordinate 34,289,193 downwards.
TCTGGTAGAAACAAGGTGGATGGAAAATTTTGGAGATATAATAGGAAGGAAAACTTTTTTGAACTGTATTTGGTTTGGTAGGAAGGAAGGAAAATAAATGACGAGGCCAAGTGTTTTCTTCCCAGACGTACCAAAATTTTTTCTCCTCAAAATGGAGAGAAAATTAAGTGAGGATGAATTTTTTCTTAATTAACAAAAATGCCCATGTGCATGTGTACATAGACTTCCTCAAGTTGCCTTTTTTTTTTTTTTTTTTTTTTGGGCAACGTTCCCTCTTCTTTTTCATATTTTCTTTTGACTATTTTTTTTTTTTTGTTTTGATTTTCTAGGCCTAGGCGGACCTTCTTTTTTTTTTTTTTTTTTTCTCCTTTTTCTTTTGATTTTTTAGTGCTTGAGCATGGTAGTTGTTTTTTTTTTTCTTTTTAGCTAGACTTTTTTTTTTTTGACATGATTTTTATTTTTTTAATAAATTTGGGTGATTGCTCTTTTTTGTGGTTATTTGTCACTTTTTTTGTTTTAATTGGGTATCATTCTTTAATAAGGGTATATGAGTATATTTATTTAAATTTATTTTTTTCATCCTTCTACTTTTCCATTCACAACCAAACAAAAAGGAGAGAAAATAAATAAAAAAATTTATCCTCTTACTTTTCCATCTTTCTACCATTTTTTATCCTTCCACTTTTCCACCCCTCCAATCAAACGGACCCTTAAAAAAAGGTAAAAAAATGAGAATTTTGGTGGTTTGGTTATGAACATAATGTGTGCGTTTGGATGTGGATGAAAAATTAAAATTATTTCACTATTCAACTTATTTTTACTACTATTCATGGGTCTCATGCACTATTTGGCACTATTCATGGGTCCCACTGTACTATTTCAACTAGTTTTTACCTTTATCTATTGTACTTTTAGCAATAATTTTTCAGTTTCAGCAAAATAAGCAGTATCCAAACACACCCAATGTGTGTGTTGAGATGCCTTAAATTATTTGGTGTATAGGAGATATGACTTTAAGGGATTTGGTGGGAAATTATATGGTACACACTATACATATGGAGTCTAAACAATGAACCTAAAATAAAGTTTGAGATAACAATTAATTTTGCGCCTATGGGTCTGTTTGGATACCGTTTATTGCTAAAAACTGAAAATACTATAGGAAAATAATTTTTAAATGTGTGAATAGTGTTGTGGGACCCAGTTTTAAAGAAAAATTTGATCAAATCCGTACTTGTGGGTCCCGTGAACAATGCATGGGACCCACACAAAATGCCAAATGCAACTGAAAATTTCATTCTCAGTGCTAAACCAAACGAGCACTATATGTCATTCTAGTGGAATCACAACATTGAGAAGGAATAAAGTGGATGCCACATCTTATCCAAAAAACAAAAGTGGATGCCACATGGTAGCTTAGGATTGGTGGGAGACATCCATTGATAGTTGGGTTTGTAGTATTTAAGAGAAATACTATGTTTATAATATTTTCACAACAAATTCTATATGACAATAATGACATATTGTTACGGGTTGTTATTAGTGGGGTAGAAAAGTAATTTCAGTGGTAGGTTCAAGAAACCATAAAAATGTTTGTTACGGGTTGTTATTTGTTGTAAAAATATTGTGAAAAATGTTATAGACATACCACCTCTCTTTAAACAAGTGACACAACTCAAAAAATCTGTAATTTCAAGATCTATATTAAATTCAAAACGTTCGGCTTTTGGTTAACTTCATAATATTGTGCCACATAAGCATTTAACATATTAGCATTATAATATATTTTTAATCAATTTAAAATTTATTCTATATTTAGATCCTCAATTAGAACATTAGCACACTATATTTAATTTAAATAGTAGATAATATAGTTTCATAACAAATACTATCACAATAAATGTCTAGTACTTTTTTTTTTTTATAGAAATAAATGTCCAGTACTTTTAATGTATAGTTTCATATATAAACACACTCATGATAAATACCTATTATATGATGGGATAATATATATATATATATATATAATTTTTTTTTTTTTTTAGGAAGATAATGAGATAAAGTACTGAGAGTATTTTAGGAAGTAGAAAAAGTGATAACTAACTTTTCCTATCTATAAATAGTATTGTGAGGGCCAAAAACAATCCAAACTGAGGGATACCAAAGGTATCCAAGGATATGGAAAGAGAAATAGGGCAAAGCACTCCACAGTGGGAAACTCAAACAATTGATTTCAAGAACACCCATATATTTCAAATGAGACTAATGCATTATAATAGGAAAATTTCTATTTCAAGTGGTATTAGACTACATCAGATAGATAGATTTCTCTCTATTTTTACTCTAATCACTATTTTCTCAACCCGCTTCTCTTTGTATGTCCCTCTCCTTATATAGGTACATTTCCTGTCCTTATCTCTACAGCTGTCCTATCTCTAGCCAAATTTTCAAGGATATTTTCCTCTCCTTTATCGGTTTCTTCCTCTTCCTTATCTTGGAACATGACTTTTGGGGGTGTTTGTACTGTTCAGGTTATCTCATATGCATTCAATGCGGTAGAGGTTAGCTGGTAATCCCCTAATTAATGCGGAGGTAAAGATCTCTACCCTTCTTACATATTCTGGAAGATTTTGCGAGGTTCTAGATGCCAATCGTAAGTTAGATGTAGATCACCCGTGAACATCTCCTCGGATAGAACTTTGCTCCATGTAGCTTGCTACCTATCTCGCGGGAATGTTCTACGTGAATTCCCTTTCCTTCTTGGATGCTCGAGATAACCTTACTCCACTCCATCAGATCTTGTGAGCAATTGGGCCTTCCTGTGAGTATATGGGTCTGACCCATTCCACTTCACGAGGTCCAACAGGTATTTGGGCTTCATGCAAGATGAGGACTTTCCCACTCCCCACAACTATATATTATAGTATATTGTGTAGTATATTATTAATAACTATTATAATTATTGAATTTATTGTATCTAAAAGATATATATATATATATATTAAATTTCATATATTAAACAATGATGATGATAACAAGTGCCTCCAAATCCTCCAAATATTCGTCCATGTGATTCGTCCTTAAGGAAGGTGGACGAAGTGAAGCCATGTCACCGTCATAACCTCGTCCGTCATCAACAAGGACGGACGAAGCCTCGTCCGTCCCCAAGGATGGACGAGGCAGATATGGACTTGGCCAAACTGGAAATTATGACAAAATTGGCTTTACCAATGAACCAATACCTCCTTTGTCCAAAACGAAGCTTCAGTCTAGATAAAATAACTTCCATGGAAGTTATTTTATACTCTGATAAGTTCCTCAACAATAGGAACGGTTTATTGAATAAATAACCGCTCCATATGCACTATATAAGATTTTTTCTACAAAGAGGTAAGGCATTCAGACTTTTTCTCTAGAAAACAGAACAGCCTTAAAGTGATTTTTCTCCATCCCAAGTCACTAACTTTATCATCGGAGGATCATAGGCCGGCCTCCATCGGTCTTCTCTCTGATTGAGTTTGGTTTTTCAGGATTCCACCGTGAACATTGCCAAAGTCCGGAGACTTTCAATCCACTGATTTTCCAGTAACATCAGTTGGCGCCGTCTGTGGGAAGCGCAAGTTGTTTTACGATTTGACTTTCTGCAACAAAAGGTTGAATGGTTCGGACTAGATCAAGGGCCACAAGCCCAGGCCATCAGGGAAGCAGAGACGCTTCAAGTAACCCCCATCGCGATCGCCAATCAGCGCCTGTTATGCAGTCGCCTTCCATCCAACATATACAATCCATGGCGGCCGCGATGGCGGAGCTAACTCGCCAAAACCAAGAATTGACTAGGGAGATGGAGAGGCAACGCCGTGAAGGACATGCTGAGGGACAATCCCAAAGTCAGGAAAACAGAGGAAATGCCGAGCCCGAGACTCAGTCAAGAGGTACCACTTCGCGAAGGGTGCCACATTTGGAGAAAGAAATGGATCAGATGAGGAGGGTTATGGACGAGATGAAGGAGAACATGAGAAGGGCAAATCCCGTCGAGGATCTGGTTCACCGAACAGATTCCCCATTCACGGCTTCCATCAATGGGCATCCCTTACCTCCAAAGTTCAAAATGCCTTCCCTGGATTCATATGATGGAGCACGTGATCCTTTTGATCATATTGCTACTTTCAAGACAACCATGCATCTCCAAGGGGTTCCAGACGAGATTATGTGCAGAGCCTTCCCTACCACCCTCAAAGGACCAGCACGAGTATGGTTCAGCAAAATACCTCCAAATTCCGTAAGTTCTTTCGAGGAATTAAGTAAATTATTTGTCAATAATTTCATTGGAGGACAAAGACACAAACGTTCTTCATCCAGTTTGCTGACCATAGAGCAAGGGGAGAATGAAAGCTTGCGTTCCTTCATCACACGCTTCAACAGGGAAGCCCTGACAGTAGACGAAGTGGACGACAAACTATTATTGGCAGCCTTCCACAATGGAGTTAACTCGGACTTATTCATTCACAAGTTGTATGAGAAAGAGCCCCAGTCCATGGCTGAACTCGTCCACTCAGCCAAAAATTTTATGAACGCAGAAGACGCCATCATAGCTAAGAAGAGGAAGAGAGCTGAAAGAATGGAAATCAACCCCCCACGTCACTCTGATCAAGGGCCTCGTCCAAAGAAGGGACGAACAGAAAATAAGAAAGACCGAGACAGGGACAACAGGAAGGCAGGCCCATCAGCAAGGAATCAGAATTACACACCATTGAATGCCCCACTTGACCAAGTACTCATGCAGATCAAGGATGACCCTTCCTTGAAGTGGCCAGAGAAGATGAAGGGAGATCCTAACAAGCGCAATAAGAACAAATATTGTCGCTTCCATAGAGATCATGGCCATGACACGGACGAGTGCTATGACTTGAAACAGCAGATTGAGAATCTCATTAGACAACGAAAGTTGAGACACTTCGTTGGAAGGGATTACAAAGATGAAAAGTTGAAAGCAAAAATGGAAGAGCCATCAAGACCCCCACTTGGAGAAATAAGGGTTATTATTGGAGGGACATCAACAGGACAATCCTCCAAGGCAAAGAAGACGTATCTCAAGGCAGTGCAAAATGTCCAACTTTCAGGACGGTCCTCAGAGACGAAGGCGACGGACGAGTCAACCATTTCTTTCAACAGATGAGGAAGCTGAAAGAATTCATCATCCGCATGACGATGCCATAGTCATTACCCTACTTATAGCAGATTACACAACCAGGAGGGTGTTAGTGGATAATGGGAGTTCAGCAGATATATTGTATTATCCTGCCTTCCAGCAGATGAGGCTTGGACGAGATCAGCTACGTCCAGCATGCTCACCACTGATAGGGTTTGGGGGAATGAAGGTGCAACCCGTAGGTACCATTACCTTGCCTGTAGTGGTAGGATCATACCCGCAACAGATAACTAAAGAAGTAAATTTCCTTGTGGTGGATTGTTCGTCCTCATATAATGCCATCATCGGAAGACCAACCTTGAACAGTTGGAAGGCGGTAACATCTACCTATCATCTATCAGTCAAATTCCCTACGGAGTGTGGAATTGGACAAGCACAAGGAGATCAGTTAGCAGCTAGGGAGTGTTATTTAGCCATGTTGGCTATGGACGAGCAAATGCAGACCATGAGTATAGAAGAAAGAAAAAATGTTGCAGAACCGACTGAAGTATTGGAAGATGTTCTATTACAAGAAAATGATCCAGAGAAATTCACTAGAGTTGGGACAAGTATGAAGGAGAAGGTGAAAGAAGACCTCGTCCAGTTTCTAAGAAAGAATGCCGATGTTTTTGCATGGAGTCATGATGATATGCCTGGCATTGATCCAAGTGTAATCACTCATCGACTGAATGTATCCCCCATTTCTAAGCCTATTCGTCAAAAGAAAAGGGTGTTCGCCCCTGAACGAGAGAAGGCTATCAAGGAAGAGGTTCAGAAGCTAACCACAACACAGTTTATCCGGGAAGTCTATTACCTGGATTGGTTAGCGAATGTAGTGATGGTGAAGAAGGCAAATGGCAAGTGGAGGATGTGCGTCGATTTTACTGATCTGAACAAAGCTTGCCCTAAGGATAGTTATCCTTTGCCACGTATTGATCAACTAGTTGATTCTACAGCTGGTCATCAACTGTTAAGCTTCATGGACGCCTTCTCAGGATATAATCAGATAAAGATGGACGAGGCAGATCAGGAAAAGACATCATTCATTACCAGCCAAGGTTTGTTTTGTTACAAGGTGATGCCCTTTGGTTTGAAGAACGCAGGGGCAACTTACCAAAGGCTGGTTAATCATATGTTTCGTCCGCAGATAGGACGGAATGTAGAGGTGTATGTGGATGATATGCTTTGTGAAGCGCTTAGATGAGGGAAGCCATTTAGATGATCTTCAAGAAACTTTCGAAACACTCCGACGATACAAGATGAAGCTGAACCCGAGTAAATGTGCATTCGGAGTATCGTCAGGAAAGTTCCTAGGATTCATGGTTTCAGAGAGAGGAATTGAGGCAAATCCGGACAAGATTCAAGCCATACTGGACATGGAACCACCGAAGAACATCAAGGAAGTCCAATCCTTAACTGGACGAGTTGCAGCTTTAAACAGGTTTGTCTCGAAAGCCACTGATAAATGTTTACCCTTCTTTAAGATTCTCAGAAAGGCATTTGAGTGGACGGACGAGTGTCAAGAAGCCTTCCAGGACCTAAAGCACTATCTTACTACAGCTCCGTTGCTAAGCCCGTCTATGCCAGGAGAAGAATTATATCTGTATTTAGCAGTGTCCCCACATGCTGTCAGCTCAGCGTTAATCAGGGAGGAAGAAAAGGTGCAAAAGCCGGTGTATTATACTAGCCGGGCGTTGAGAGGGGCGGAAGGAAGGTATCCATTGATGGAGAAGTTAGCCTTCGCGCTAATAACGGCCTCTAGGAAGTTAAGACACTACTTCCAAGGTCATGTCATTATAGTCATGACTGATCGTCCACTCAAGAAGGCAATGAACAAACTCGAAGCTGCAGGACGATTGATCCAATGGGCAGTTGAGCTTAGTGAATTTGATATTCAGTACCAACCGAGGAATGCAATAAAAGCACAAGCCCTGGCAGATTTCATTGCAGAATTCACCCCAAGTTGTGAGGAACTGGATGAAAGTGAAGACGGTAGAAAATGGGTCGTCCATGTAGATGGATCATCTACACTGTATACAGGAGGTATAGGAGTTGTTTTGCAGTCACCAGAAGGAGACAAACTGAAATATAAAGCTCGCTTGCAGTATCAGACCACTAACAATGAAGTAGAGTATGAAGCCCTTCTTAAAGGGTTGGAGTTGGCTAGATCTGTGGAGGCAAGCTCGATACTCGTTCTGGGAGATTCGCAGTTAGTCATGGGCCAAGTAAATGGAACATGTGAAGCTAAAGAAGAAAGAATGAAGAGATACTTGAAGAAGGTGTTACATCTTGTGAAGAAATTCAAAAAAGCTAATTTCGTCCAAATCCCAAGGGAAGAGAATACGGAAGCAGACACTCTAGCGAAGGAAGCCTCCGCTAACGAAGCCATGGACGAGTTGGATGAAGTACGGTACATACCCAGCATAGATCTTCCAGAAATGTTGCAAATAGAAGGAGAGGGGAATTGGATGACTCCGATAATCTCATACCTGAGGGACGGAAGACTTCCAGAAGGGAAGGACGAAGCCAGGAAGCTTAAAGTTAAATCGGCAAGGTACATCCTTATGGACGAGGTGTTATACAAAAGAGGTTTTTCACAACCATACCTGAGATGTTTAGCTCCAGACGAAGCGAACTACATTTTGAGAGAGATTCATGAAGGAGCATGTGGCAATCACTCAGGAGCCAGATCACTCGTCCACAAAGCCGTCCGTGCTGGATACTATTGGCCAAACATGCAAGCTGATGCTAAGGCATATGTCAAAGTCTGCGATCAATGCCAAAGGTTTAGCAATATCCCTAGGCAACCATCAGAGTATTCGACTCCAATGATGGCCCCGTGGCCCTTTGCACAATGGGGGCTAGACATTCTGGGTCCATTTCCGCTGGGGGTAAGACAAATGAAATTCCTCGTGGTTGGTATCGATTATTTTACCAAATGGGTAGAAGCGGAACCATTAGCCAACATCACACAACAAAATGTCAAGAACTTTGTGTGGAAAAACATTGTTTGCAGATTCGGAATACCCAGGGTGCTAGTATCAGATAACGGACGACAATTTGACAACACACTCTTCCAGGATTTTTGTGCATATTTTGGAATTCGAAATCACTACTCATCACCAGCCCACCCACAAGCTAATGGACAAGCGGAGGTAGCAAACCGGTCCTTACTGAAAATCATCAAGACTCGGCTTGAGGGGGCAAAGGGTGTGTGGCCAGATGAATTACCAGGTGTCTTGTGGGCTTACAGAACAACAGTGAGGACTCCTACAGGAGAGACTCCTTTCAAACTAGCATACGGAGCTGAGGCAGTTATACCCGCAGAAGTGCACATGGCTAATCATAGGGTGACAACGTACCAAGGTGAAGCTAATGAAGAACAACTCCGTTTAAACCTCGATTTAATAGACGAGGTAAGGACGGACGCCGAGCAAAGGATGGCAAGGTATAAAAACCTTATGGCAAGGCGATATGATGCAATGGTCAAACCAAGACGATTCAATATAGGGGACCTCGTCTTAAAAAGGGTTTCCTTAGCAACAAAGAACCCAGCCCATGGGAAGCTGGGACCAAATTGGGAAGGCCCCTACAGAGTTGTCAACTGCAAAAGGCAAGGATCCTACTACTTGGAAGCCCTTGATGGGAGGAAGCTGGAGCATCCTTGGAATGTGGAGCATTTGAGGAAGTACTATCAGTAAAGTACCAGTCTAGAAGAGCATGACTCTGGACGAGATCAGGGTTGATGTGTGTGTGGCTTTATTATTGTGTGGCTTTATTATGTGTGGCTTTATTACTACTATTGTGATAGGATTGTGGACGACATTATAATTTGTGTTGTTTAAATAAAGGCATTAGATATATGCCTCGTCTATGAACAATACTTATGAATAATATTTGTGGAATGTACATAATGTTGTGTAATTCACGTTCTCACATGCTAAGTTTTTTTTAAATTTATACCTGAAAAGGTTGAAAAGCTCAAGACGAGAAAATTCTCTGGATTCGGAGATGTGACCTCAAGCTTTCCTCTAAGGCACGCTCGTCTGTCCAAGAAAAGGACGAGGAAAATCTCATGCCTAAAACTGTACTAAGCTTCCTCGTTCGTCCAAAGGAAAGGACGAGGTAAATTCCATGCTCAAGAGAAATTAGTGCAAGGCATCCTCGTCCGTAATACGGGCCAAGTAAAATATAACACTCAGCCATTATATGGACGAGGAAAAACATATGTTTTCAACTTGAGCCTATGGACGAGTAAAATGCAAGGACAAGTCTAAGGACGAGGTAAAGCATAGACAAGTCTACAGACGAGTTATGTTTACACTTAAACCATTTCAAGAAAGGTTTTTACTAACCATTTCTCAAGAATGAAACACAAGTAAAACTTCCATGAAAAATGGTTTTATGTATATGAAATATAGACGAGCAAAACAAGATACCATACAAAATTAAAACATACTCGTCCGTACATATGCAAAAAGAAAATAGTGTTAAGGGTGGATATCTTACATCCAAAAACCCCTTGATAAATTTAAATAATTGTTTAATACCTCGTCCTAAAACTTCGGACGAGATAAATGTATTAGAATTACATCAAAAAAAAAAAAAGAGAGAAAACAGGTAAAATTACATCAATATTTTTTTTAAGGGAAACAAGTCTTCCTAAGACGAAGGAGCATCAGCTTGGGAGGCGTCCTGAGGGGGAAAGGTTGTAGCATCGTCTTCTACATTAGCATCCTCGGAGCCAGTATGAAGGAGAGAGCTAGTGGTAGCAGCATTAAGATTCAATACTATGGAGCTGAAGTCCACACTTGGAAACTTCTCCATAGCCTCCATCCTGAAGTCTTCAAACCCAGCTGCATAATTGGTGTCCAAAACATCAGTATATTGTTTGGACACCTTGAATTCTGCCACTGCCTCTTCCTTCGCTTTGGAGAGAAGAATGTTGTTCTCTTCATCCTTCTTCGCCAGGACCTCAAGACGAGCGTCCTTCTCCGCAGCACTGATTTTAAGCTCCTCAACTAAAGACTTTAATTCTTTCACCTCTTCTGTAGTCCTTGAAGCCACCTCTGCCCATTGCTTAGCCTCGTTTCTCAACTCCTGTACCCTCGTCTCTAGCAAAATCCTCGTCCTGTCCAATCCTGTGGCCTGCCTGGACGCTGCTATAAACTTTGACATGCCCTACAAAAAAAAAAAAAAAGAATAAATAAAAGTTAGAAAAAGGAAGAGAGAAAGAAGGAAAATAAAATCCTTAGTCAAGACGAGAAATGAGTTTTTTACCTTAAAGAGGTCGTGAACACCAGAGTGCTCAAAGTCTTTAAGGGACATGTCATAACAGACGTTTATATCTTCGTCAGTTACAGCCGTCTTGAAACGTTCCCACGCTAAGTCCTCATTTTCAATAATGTTGGAAGGGACCGCTCGAGAAGGCTGAGGAGTTGACACAGTCTTGGACGGAGGGGACTTGGACGGAGTACTTTCAGTTGGGATGGACGAGTCAACGTCCACTATTTGCACAGGCTGCTGGGACGAGGGAAGAGTAGGCTTGATTACCTGGGACGAGGTGCCCTTAGCTTTTTTACCTCTGCAACTGGGGAGATTTGCTAGATCCAAGTTTTTGGGCAAAGTTTTTCTTTTCTCCCCAACCACAGGACGAGCCTGAAGTTCAACTTCAGGACGCTCCCCCTCAACAGCCACGTCCTTCCCTTTGTTTCCTTTCATCGTTGCCATTCCTAAAAAAAAAAAAAAAAAAAAAAAAAACTTCTAAATTAAAAAAAAGAAAGAGAAGAAAATAATATGCAAGGGTGTTTTGGAACTTAAAACTTACTTTTCCTCATAGTGACCTCGTGGGCAATTGCTTCGTCAGAAGGATTAGGACCCAATCCCCACTTAGCAAGTCGCCTAAGTGAAACCAAGGAATGGAAATCTCTATCCACGTGTAGACGAGCCCTGTGGACGCGGTCACGGAAGAATTTGCTCAAGGACGGACGTTTAATGGCTGAAACAAACCAAGTAAACATAAGTTAATTATCTATGTTGAAAGAAAACAACAAAAAATTATTATTAAAAGAAGAAGGGGAGCAACTTACCCTCAGGACGAAGGTTTCCTAAGTCCCCGGTATAACGACCGAAAGTGTCCTGGCCAACGTCTATAGGACTCCCAGCCCAGAAACCGGAGACGAAGAAAAATTCCGTCTTCCATTTTCTGTCAGACGAGGCCAAGGACTTGATCAATCTACAATCTTTACCCCTGGCAGTAAATTGGTGAAAGCCAGGGGACTGATGTATCTCTGAAGGTTTATAACAAAAAAGGAACTCGTCCACCGTAATAGGACGGTCCCTTTCGAACACTTCACCCCACAAAATTTGCATTGAGATGATTAATCTCCATGCATTTGGGTTAAATTGGCATACTCCTAAACCTAATCTAAAAAGCAACTCCCTAGTAAAAGTGTTTAAAGGGAATCTTAAACCTCCCAAAAGGTATGCCTCGTAGACGCCTATCCCAAAACGAGGGTTGCAACACCACTCTCCACGGACGGGTATCCTAGGGTTAAACTCATCTGGAATTTGATACCATTCCTTAAGATTTTGGAGCCTTTGCTCGTCCGTCCTAGAAGGAATGTCCACTGCACAACTGTATACAGTGACCTCCTCCTCGTCCAAGGGACCAGATGGAGGAGCAGTGGACGAGGGTACCAGCATGAGACCCTGAGGCCTTCCTAAGCTGATCCTGTACAACTTCTAAAGGAACTCCGGGGACTCCAGAAACATACTCGTCCGTGGTGTTCCCTCCACTACTATCGCTAGAACTACTAGAACTATAATAACTACTCTCGTCATTGTACTCGTCTATGGCCCTATCTACACTATCACTAGACGAGGAAAGCACAACCTCAGCCATCTTGCAAGAAAACTAAGGGCGAGGAAAAGAAAAAATTACCTGGAACTAAGACGAAGGGAAGCTATGGACGCAGGAAGCTTCTAGACGAGGATCTAAGACGAGGAAGGATTAAGAGGGAAATTTCAGAAGTAGGAGGGGTAGTGGAGGCATTCCACTATTTATAGGGAATAAACTCTGGCACCTGGGACGACGTGACCAGCCAATGAATGCCACGTGGCACGTCCCTCGGTTAATCAATCGACGTGATTTTTTAACCTATGAAATCGCGACACGTGGCACTCTCCGACTTACCATTAATACACCTCTTACATCTTCCTCTCTGGACGACCCATGGACAAGGGGGCAACTGATGATGATAACAAGTGCCTCCAAATCCTCCAAATATTCGTCCATGTGATTCGTCCTTAAGGAAGGTGGACGAAGTGAAGCCATGTCACCGTCATAACCTCGTCCGTCATCAGCAAGGACGGACGAGGCAGATATGGACTTGGCCAAACTGGAAATTATGACAAAATTGGCTTTACCAATGAACCAATACCTCCTTTGTCCAAAACGAAACTTCAGTCTAGATAAAATAACTTCCATGGAAGTTATGGAAGTTATTTTATACTCTGATAAGTTCCTCAACAATAGGAACGGTTTATTGAATAAATAACCGCTCCATATGCACTATATAAGATTTTTTCTACAAAGAGGTAAGGCATTCAGACTTTTTCTCTAGAAAACAGAACAGCCTTAAAGTGATTTTTCTCCATCCCAAGTCACTAACTTTATCATCGGAGGATCATAGGCCGGCCTCCACCGGTCTTCTCTCTGATTGAGTTTGGTTTTTCAGGATTCCACCGTGAACATTGCCAAAGTCCGGAGACTTTCAATCCACTGATTTTCCAGTAACATCAAACAATATTTGAAAAAAAATTATATTATACATTATGTTTTTGTGCATAGTATGGTTACTGACTACTAAGTTATACACTAAAAAATACACATAGTATTATTGTTTCCTAAAAAAAAAAAAAGGAATGTTTATCTCATGTTGGTTGTGTGTGTTAGAATTTCAGTCCTTATAACTCCAGGCTACTACTATAAATGTTAGACCCTTTGGTAGTGGTAATCTGGTTATGTAATATATTATAAGTCTGTTTAAAAAACTCTATATACTACTTTCGTATTCATGTGTTCTAATAAGTATTATTATTTCCTAAAAAAACAAAAATGGATGTTTATCTCACATTGGTTGTGTGTTAGAGTTTCAGCCCTTATAACCTCAAGCTACTATTATAAAGGTTAACTCTTTTTGTAATGATACTCTGGTTATGTAATATATTATAAGCCTGTTTAAAAAACTTTATATATTATTTTCGTGTTTGTGTGTTCTAATAAGTATTATTGTTTCCTAAAAAAAAAATAGGGATATTTATCTCACATTTTTGTAGTGGTACTCTAGTTTTAAAAAACTCTATATACTACTTTCGTGTTCACGTGTTCTATTAAGTATTATTGTTTTCTAAAAAAAAAACACATAAAAAAGTTTATTCATGTAAGGGAAAATGTCTATTATACATTAAGTCATAAGGTTGAAAATTTAAAATTACACATGAATACATTTATTCACGTCAGGGAAAATGTCCATCATGCACATAATCACACACTTTTTTTTTTGAGAAACTCACATAATCACACACTTAACTATATATAAATAAATAAATAAAAACTCACACACATGTTTTGAACTAAAATTGCACTTGGTGATTTCCAAGACATTATTAATCATGCAAGAAGCTCCAAACCATTTTGTTTTTACAACAAAAATATGGGTTAAAATGGTCCAAATTTTTTTAGTAAAATACCACACTTTTGGAACTCAATTTTCTACGTAGAACCCATTTTCAAATATATTTTGAGTTCCAAAAAGACTTGATTTTATAAATATCAAGCTCCCTGCAACATTTTTTATTAAAAAAAGTCACATCAGGTAACATTTTTTTTTCCCATAGAACTCAATATTAATGAAAATGTGGGACTCAATTTTTACAAAATCGAGCTCTAAAATGGTGGTATTCTACTATATAGTATGTGTTTGGATTCCATGTCTACAGCTACGTTTCACGTTTCACGCGTTTTCTCTCTTTTTTTTTTGTTCAATCCGCAATTGTTGACAAGTCAACTGTGAACAGTGCTCTTGTACACTGTTCACAAGTCCCACAAATTATACTTTTCAGCAATTTTTTCATTAAAAATGAGTCCCACAGTACTATTCACACATTTAAAAATTATTTCGGTACAGTGTTTTCAGTTTTCAATTTTCAGTTTCAGCAAAATAAGTTATATCAAAATAGATCTATAGTTTGCAAATAATGATATTTTGCTAAAAATTTTGAAATTCGAAAATGTGGTATTTGGCCGCCCAAAAAAATGTCATAAACTTAGCACAAATAATAATATTTTACTTCTCACAGTAAAAAAAATAATATTTTACTTCTACCGTTTATCTCTACACACACACACATATATATTACAGAAAATTTCGAAATTCGAAAATATGTGGGAACTAAAAGAAAAGAAAAGCTTATCAAAAAAAAAAAAAAAAAAAAGAAAAGAAAAGAAAAGAAAAACCCTACACTAGGGTTTTAGGGTTTTCCGTTTTTCTCTTTCAGCAGCGTTTGAATTGAATTACACCGTTTCTTCTCAGTGACTCTGTACACGGATATGTCTACAACAAAGAGCGACTCCATGGACCCTGTAATCGCTTCCCTGTCCACGAGCTTCGGCCAAGTGCCTCCGGCGGCTATTCCGGCGATGTTGGATTGCATATTGGCTTCCACGGGCTTATCTCCGCCGTCTCTCTATGCGTCGCTTCTCGACGCTTTCCCTAATCTCATTAAGGTATCACCAATTTCATCAAACACCCAGTTCGTGAAACCCTCTAGTTCTGTTTTTGGTTGCTGAGAAAATGCAATCACAGTAAGATAAGTATTTGCATTTCGAAGGGTACTGGGTTAAGAATAGAGTAATAATGATATATTCTGCAAATTAAATGAAAGAAATGGGTTTAAAGCTTAATGGGGGTGATGGGTTTTCTTTGAATTACTAAGTAAACGTGTTTGCCACCTGGGTTTTATGTAGGCATTTTGAGTTGTTATATGTTCTTTTTCTAATGGTGTTTGGTATAATTGTATATTTGAATCTTTTTGTTATTAGAAAATGTGGAAACGACATTCAAGTGTGAGAAGCAAAAGAGGAAATTTCTTTTATTTTCTGCACTTTTTTTTCTTTCTTCTAAGGAATTAAAAACAGGGTGATTGAATTTCAGTTGATGTTTAATTGGGTTTGACTGTTGTGGATAGGACGTAATAAAGGAGGATGAGAAGTTGGGTTCTGATCGGTGTAACTATCTTACATCATTGGTGGGAGCACTTTGTCACCTTCTAAAGAAATTTGGTGAGTTATCATGTGAAGTACAAGCTTGGAAATCTTTTATTTGAAAACATTAGCACATTTCCTCGTAATTTCATACTCTGTTAGGTTGCAGTTACCACCTTTTACATGGAGTTGTTTATGTTCTGTTTGGCCGCCACGACATTACAGGGAAAAATTTATTAAATTTTCACTTATAACTTCCGTAAATCTACTTTCTTCCCGTAGGTGTCTCCATTCTAATAAAATCTCATTAGTTAATTTCTCAGTAAATCTTAAAATTTTATTGAAACTAAAAAGGGTGAATCCCAAATAAGTGGGAAGTATACAAGAGCTACACAATATAAAGCCTTAAGTTATGGAAATCAAGGAACTCCAAAAAGGAAGAATAATTAACCTTCTCAATGTTCTTTGACTAATCAAAAAGAGATCTAAGTAAAATGAACTTCAGTTGAATCATTGCTTATAACACACACACAGATATATATATATATATATATATATATAAAAAATTGGTAAGTTACATACTCACCATTGGATTTAACCCATGACCTCATCTTCCCATTTGAGCTGAAGCTCATTGGCACTTTTGACTTTTGAGCTGTTTGTGCTGTTACAATTTTGGTTTTCAACTGTCTTAGTAATGTGTGGGGTTATACATACTATGCATTTAAGCCAGTGGTCTTTGAACCAAGTGACATCTCCTTCCCCAATATGTAGGAGGTGGAGGGCTTAAACTTGTATGGGTGGATGAGTTACATTTACCTATGTAAATAAAATAAACATTTAAAAGTTGAGTAAATTTCTATTGCAGGGGCCAATAATAATAATGCTTTGCAATCATTTATATGGAGAAGTTTTATTCCTTTGTTGAGGATGGTACATGCATCTGATCGTGAAATGCGAAACCAGGTAGAATGTCTATGCAGGGTGCTGTCATGTTTACGGGACTTTTAGATGTTTTACCCACCCCTAAATTTTCTTTGATGTGATCATTCTTGGCCTCATGTGATTTTATATTCAGATTGCTGAATTGTTCGTTGATGTTGTGGTTGAGACTAATTCCTGGGCTGTTGTGGAAGCTACCTTGGTGCCATTTTCTCTAAGATCTGTTGGTCTTTCCGTGGGTGTGCTTCAAAGAAAAGAGTCAGATGTCTTGGAATGCTCAGTTTTCCGGGGTTTAACTGACCAGGTAAATGATTTGGGAATGGTAAAAGAACAAATGCCATCACCAGGTGGATCCTTTCCATTATCAATATCATGTCATATACTAAACTTTATGCTGGATGCGGCCCTTCAAAGCCTGCAAGCAACTCCAACCTCAGAATTGATGGTGGCAAATGGGTGTTATGCTGAAAAGTTTGTGGGTAATTTGATATGGGATCTTTGTAATGTGACTGAAAAACTGCTTCTACAAAGTTTGGAACATCGTTCCTGCATGATTGGATTTTTTCTCCCAGTTATTTTCAAAGCATTAGTTTTCCATCGCTCTTTTGACATCTCAATTCATGGGCAAACATGTACACTTTCCAGGTGAAAACCTACAACTTTTTCTAACTATGTGAGTCTTACATCTTGGTGTCCTGATTTCATATGCATTCTATCTTATTGATTTAGCTTTCTATAATGGATGTATTTGATTTTCTTACAGGAAGTCTTTCCTTATGAAAGTTTGGAATTGCTGCAGAGCACTGTTTTCTCTTGGACCTCTAGAGAGAAGAGATGCATATAATGTACTCTCTCTGTATTTGTCTTTTTTCCCTTGTACAGAAGAATGTGAAGATGCTGAAGAATTTGACATAAGAGCTGAAAAGGAATTTTGGGATGAAATTAAAAGAGGATTGGTATTTGAGCTTTATTTTCTACGTTTGTTAGACCACACTGATTTTCAACTGAACATCAAACTTCTAAATCATTCTAATTCTTATTTTCTATGTTTGGTACTTTTTTTTTTGGTGGGGCTTGTCAGGTTGATAAGGAGGGCTTAGTCAGGAAGCAATCTTTACAAATATTGAAAAATGCACTACACATAAATGGAGGAAGCCCATCCTCTTCTGGTGTTTCAGAGATAAAATTGGGTGAGAGAGAGTCAATCCCTCGAGGTATGACAAAGAGGGAACAGTGGGCTGACAAGGAAGCGAAGTCAATGGGTGTAGGGAAAATCTGCAACTCAGATGATCTCTATTTGAACAGCGACCAGCAATGGGAGGCATTCATACTTCTATATGAGATGCTTGAAGAGTATGGTACTCACTTAGTTGAAGCAGCTTGGAATCACCAGGTGTGGCATCATGTTTATTTTATTCTTGATTTCAGTACTGAATCCTAAATTTGGTGTTGGAATGAGCCATTACTTCTTAATGGCTGTGTGAAGTGGCTATATGAGAATTCATTTGCTTCTGAAGCCACATAGGGTTTTTTTTTTTTTTTAAATTTTATTTTTATAATAATTTTTAACAAAAAAATTATATTTACAATCTTGCTATAGGAAATCTGAATTCTTTTTTGAAATCACTTTATATTTCTTTTTGAGTACAATATGAAGAATATATTTAAAGAAAGAAGCAGATAACAAAAGGAGATCTCCAAGGGACAAAAAAGGGGTAGAAAGTCTAAGATCCAATTATACACATCATAGGACCCATGCATCTACAGGAATAGCTATCTACCACTCATCCCTTTTCACCATGCTGGTAAGTGTGCTAATAGATTGGAGAAAATACAATGTGCATAATTATAGGGGGAATGGGGGAGGATAAAAGGATTGACATGGTAGATTGGAGGATAATATATTTACCTATGAGCATAGGAGGATTGGGTATTAGAAAAGTGAGCACTTTTAATTAAGCATTATAATTGAAATATGGGAGGTTGGTGGTAGTTAAATATGGGGAGTACGAGGGGGGTTGGACTTTGAATTTAGTGAGATCAACAAATGGGATGGGAGTTTGGAAGGCAATCAGAATAGGATGGGATTCTTTCTTAAGTTATATCAAATTATAAGTTGATGATTGGAGAAGAATGAGCTTTTGTATGATGTATGACGTGTGACGTGTTTACCCAGGAAGCATGGACATGCCTAAAAGCCCAATGTGTTTGTGGCAGATGTGCGTTAGACACTGACATGGCTGGGACATGGCTGCTTGTGTGTTTGCCGGGTGTTGGGAGAAATTTTTTTTTTTTTATTTATTTCTGGCATGGTTGCGACATGGTTGCAACACGGCAACATCAAAGTTGAAAAATAAAATTAAAGGGAACAGTGCTGCTTCTGCCTTTGATTGTACCTCTGGATCTTAGATCTCCCTCTCTCCATCTCTCATTTGTTGCTTGCTCTGTTCTTATTTCATTTGTTTTTTTTTTTTTTTTCTTTTTTGCCTTTGCTTTTCACTCTCGTTGATCTTCCCTGATGCTTCTTGTTGTTCTCAATCTAACCCACATGCTGGCAGGGTGGGATGGGTTTTGTATATTAATATTTGATTAATGGCTAGTGGCGTGGGTTCTCTTTACAGTGGGTTAGTGGGTTAAAATGAAGCAGACATTAGCTTTTTTTAATTTATTTTCTTGGTTTTTTTAGTATATTATTGCTTTTAAACATTTTATTATTGCATTTACATTAATTTTAGATATTTTTTCAAACATTTTGTTGGATTGTTAGTTATTTATAAAACCTAAAATAAATATAAATTATGCCTAAAAAATATATGGAAAATGTTTACCTCCAAACCGGTTTGGAGGAAATTTCCTTCATCCCGCTACATAGCGGTTAAGAGGATCATCCACTAGAACTTTTAGTCACGCGATTTTTATAATGAGTCATTGGACTTGTTAATACATGTGGATAGTCTTTTGGATTGCCACATAATGAGTTGAAAGAGATTATTCCAAATTAGTTTGGAGGAAAACTTTTTCCAAAATATATATTAATTAATTAACTAACTGTTGTGTCCTAGTTTTTCTAGATTTGCTGTGTCGTCGTGTCATGTATCATGTCATGTTCATGCCGTGCTTCTTAGGTGCTAATGAAGCATTGGTGTCTTTATAACTTGTAATATTCTGGTTAGAGGTGAAAAAACATGTTAAAGTTCATGGTTACATCAAGATTAGAGATGGAGCGGTTTATTGAAATTAAAATTTTTTTTTTGATAAGTAATAAGTTTATTGATATCAAAAAGGGAAGCACCCTAGTACACAGGGAGTGTACAAGGGGTCAAACAATCAAGAACAAAAATTACAAGAATCTAGGAAATCAAGAAAAGATGAAAATGATTGGTTCTGCAATGCAGCCAACCAATCCATTAAAGTTCTAAAGAAAAATAGCTTCAAGTTTGAAATTGATTTCTCCTTATCTTCAAAGCACCTACTAGTTCTCTCTCTCCAAAGACACCATAATAAGCAGTGGGGAACAATCAACCATATATACCCATTTCGATGACAATCAAATCTGCCTTGCCAACATGCTAAAAGCCCCACTACAGACTGCAGCATAACCCAGCTCACTCCAAACAATCCAAACACCATAGCCCACATATCTCTTGCAACCGGACAATGAAGAAAAAGATGATCAACCGATTCACCATTACACTTGCACATGTAGCACCGATCCAATATCCAAACTCTCCTTTTTCGTAAATTGTCAATCGTTAAGCACTTCCCCAAAGCAGCAGTCCAAACAAAGAAAGCTACTCGAGAAGGAATCTTCTGTTTCCAAATACTTTTCCAAGGAAAGCAATAGTCATTAGAGCCCACTAAGAGACTATAATAGTCTTTAATCAGGAAGCCCTTCTTTCTATCAAGTTTCCAGCACATCTTATCCTCACCAAACCCTTTCATCGAAGCACCATAAATGGTATCCATGAAACCAACCAGTGCCTCTAATTCCCGAGCATATGCACACCCCTAAAGAAACTCACATCCCAAAAAAAGACTCCATTATCAAGCTTCATAAGCTCAGCCACACTAGCCTCCTTATCTCGGCAAACTCTAAACAATTCAGGATAACTGACTACAAGAAAAGTCTCACCACACCAATGGTCTTGCCAAAATTTCACCTTAGACTCATCCCCAATATCATATAGAATGTGGCGAGAAAAAGAAGGCCATCCCCGACTAATATATTTCCACAAGCCAACACCATATGGACCATTAATAGGCCTAGTACACCAGCCACCCCATTCACTGCCATATTTCACCTCTATCACTTTCCTCCAAAGGGCATCCCTCTCCATCCCAAATCTCCATAGCCATTTCCCAAGTAAAGCTTCATTAAAAAATCTTACCTTTCTTATCCCCAAGCCACCCGATGCAATGGGGCTACAAACAGTAGCCCATTTAACCAAATGGAATTTTGGTTCATCTCCAATGCCACTCAATAAGAAATTTCTCTGAAGTTTCTCAATTCGGTTAGCCACAGTTGCAGGAATAGGAAATAGAGATAGGAAATAAGTGGGTAAATTAGATAAAGTGCTTTTAATTAAAGTGACTCTACCTCCCTTTGATAAGTACAAGCGTTTCCATCCTGCTAATCTCCGTTCTATCTTCTCCAGAATTGGGTTCCATATTGCATTATCCTTGAATTTTGCACCCAAAGGAAGACCCAAATACTTCATTGGAAGAGTACCTTGTTTACAGCCGAGTACAATCAACAATAAATCCAAATTATCCACCATACCCACAGGAACCAACTCTGACTTACCCAAATTAATCTTTAGACCAGAGACCGCCTCAAACCAAATGAGTATCATACGGAGAAATAGAACCTAATCTAAATCAGCACCACAAAAAATCAAAGTGTCATCCGCAAAGGGAAGATGAGACACCGCCAATGATATTCCTTCTTCACGACCCACACAAAAGCCTGACATGTGACCATCATGGACAGCTTTATCCAACATTCTCCCAAGGGCTTCCATAACCAATATAAACAGTAAAGGGGACAATGGGTCACCTTGTCTTAAACCCCTGGAACTCTCAAAAACCCACAAAGAGAGCCATTTATCAGAATAGAGAAACGAACTGTAGATATGCAAAAGAATATCCATTGCCGTCATTTAGCAGAGAACCCACCCTTTTCTAGTAACTGCATAAGAAATCCCCAATTCACATGATCAAAGGCCTTCTCAACATCTAATTTACAAAGCAGCCCTGGCAACCCAGTTTTCAATCTACTATCAAGACATTCATTAGCAATGAGTACAGGGTCAAGAATCTGCCGGTTTCTCACAAAAGCATTTTGTGAAGCTGAAATTATATCTTCCATGACTGTGCGAAGTCTGTTGGCTAAGACCTTAGCAATAATTTTATAAACCCCCCCTTGAAATTTAATTTTTTTCAAGGCTTGCCCAACGCTAGGAGTTGGAGTCAATTAATGTCTTTTTTGAGTTGTTGTAATTAGCTAAGATACATGGTACAATAGATAGATTTGTTTTCTTCTCTGGTCATTCATCACTTCATATAATAAGGCTTTTAGATGGAATATTAGAGTAGATTTTATTTAGAAAGCCATTTGGATAGTGAAAGCTCTTAAGGTCCTTTTGCTTTTGTTTCAATTGCAATTTTTGGGAGAAATCTAATGGTAAGATTATCATCTAAAAATGAAGAGGGTGATTATAGACTAGCGTTGCATGTGCAAAAATAATAGGGAGAATGTGGATCACTTACTATTCATAGCTATGGAGTGGTGGACTTATGTTTTTATGGTTTTTGGAGTAGATGGTGATGCCAAAAACGGTGTATGATATACTTTGATGTTGGAGGAGAAACCAATCTCATTTAATAACAGGGTGTCAAATGTAGTTCCTTCATGCGTCATGTGTCATGTGGAACATTTGGAGGGAAAGAAATTGAAGAATGTTTAAGGGGCATGAATTCTCTGTGGAGAGAATAGAGTCTGGGTTTGCTGGTTCTTTATCTTGGATATACTTAGATGACTGTAGATTCTCTAAGGTTTGTGATTTTGTGGATTCATTATATTGCTGGATTTTTTTCATAAAGGTTAGTTAATATATAGACTGTATATTTAAACTACTGTCCTGAATCATTGTACAATTATTTTTGATTAATACAGTTGTTCCTAGTTATAAAAAAAAAAGGGAAATATGCAAAAAAATCCTAGCGTTTTGGATCAAAATCAAATTGACCCCCCTATTCCTTAAATTTGAAATTTGAAGCCCCTAACGTCATGGTAATGATCAAATTGGTCCTATCGCACTTCTATTGGTTAAGCGATGAAAAATGCTATCACTTGATGGCATTTTAACAAATTAATTCTTTTTAAATAAAAATTGACTTTTCTCTTGTCTCTCCCTTTTCTTCTTTTTTATTTTTCCTTTCTTTTTTCTCTCCCCCCTCATATTTGGAATTTAGTTTAAAGTTGGTCACTGCAAAGCTTGCCTTGGTGATGAGAACGACAATAATGAAGACTTCCACTGGTGTTGGTTGCCAAGAGTGTCACTATAGAACTCGAACCATCTTGGCAATCTTGGACTGGCCCCACCACAAGTCAAAATGCACAAATAAAACCCCCACATGCTGGCAACTACCATTTAACCAAAATGCTAATCAAACCCTAATAACCACATCATGTGAAACCTACACACCCAATCAACTACAAAGCACAAAGCCATCAATTGGTGGCTTGAGGGCCACCCTTGATGTAATCATGCATTGTGGAAGATAAAAGAATCCACTTTTAAAGTGAAAAATACATTGAACTACTCTCTCTCACAAAATTTACTGTAAAATTTCAGGGAAGTTTGGGGTTTAGAGTGGTTAGAGATGCTTTCTCAAATCTATGTTTCTATCAGCTCCCTGGAGAGAACCTCTAATGATTCATGCTCTTATCGACTCGCCCTTAAATTGAACCAAACAGTTCACATGAATTTTACCAACCAGTTTCTTATGTTTTCTAAGTGAAATCCAGTCATTTCTTGTAGAACGTTATGACTAGCCAAATTTAAAAGTTATGTCATCTAGAGGGCGTCTTAGGAACAAATATGTCAGAAGGTTTTGATGGAGCATGGGCAGTTGGCATTGTTGGGACATTTGAGAGATTTGTTTGGAGCAAAATAGGAAAAGAAAATAAGGGAGAGATAATTGGGTCAAGGGGGGTGGAGTACTAATGTTTGTGGGAGGTCTCATGGGTGTGGCCTATGGAGAAGCATTAATGAAGGATGTGAGAGCTTTTCTAAGCATCTGTCTTTTGTAGTAGGTGAAGGCACTCGTATTCGCTTTTGGCATGATAGGTGGATTGGTGACACTACTCTAAAAGATCTCTATCCTGAGCTCTATGTGTGTTTAGCGATCATGGATGCTTGTATCTCTGAGGTTTTGTGGATTCCAAAAGGGGGTACTGATAGAGTGTGGAATTTAATGTTTTATAGAGTTTTTGAAGATTGGGAGTTGGCTGCATCGTATTCTCTACTTCAGCTTATCCAAACTCGTATTCCTCAGGGTACTAGGAGAGATACCCTTTACTGGCAGCTTAAAGGGGATGGTAAGTTTGACACTCGGTCTTACTACCTTGCGATCCGGGGTGCTTTGAATTCTTTGTTTCCTTGGAAGGGGGTTTGGAAACCAAAGATTCCTAAGCGCGTGGCGTTCTTTCTGTGGGCTGTTGCATATGGTCGGATCCTCACCTTGGATAATCTAATGCTTAAGGGTCGCCCTTTGGCTAACAGGTGTTGTATGTGTTGCTGTGATGGAGAGTCGGTTAACCACCTTCTTCTTCATTGTCCTGTGACCCATTCCCGATGGACTTTTATGCTTTAGGCCTTTGGTGTTCTTTGGGTTATGCTAGGTTCAGTGGCGGGTTTGTTATCTTGCTGGTATCAGTGGCATGGGAAGCATGAATCGGACATTTGGAACTTAGTTTCAGGGTGCTTAATGTGGATTGTGTGGTTGGAACAAAATCGTCGTTCCTTTGAGGACAAAGAGAAGACATTGGATGAGTTAAAGCTTTTATGCCATCGTAGTCTATTGTAGTGGTCTTGTTGTTGGGGTTTTTCTGATTGTTCTTCTCTCTCTGAGTTTTTGTCCTCCCTTAGCTTAGTTTCTTGATTACCCTCTGTTTATTGTACTGTTTGTTCCTTTTATTTCTTGTTGTTCATCATCATGAACTTCTTGTATTTCTCTTTTTTCTATCATTTATATAAGTTTTATGCTTACCTATCCAAAAAAAAAAAATGTTCCTTACTCACCTTGAGCACTGGTATTATGTGTGTGTAATATATTTATTTAAAATTTTTTGGAATGAGATATGGGTTTGGTTTTGGGGTTGGTGTGTTTCTTTATCTTGTTGAGAGAGAAGGTGGTTGAGGCTGGTGGTCATCTGGTGATTTTGTGTACCAGAGAGGGGAAGAAAAATATTATTTAAAAAAAAAAAGAATTTTAAATTTTTTTATAAGAGATTTAAAAACGGAATTTTTTATTAAATTTAAATTTAAAGTTTTTTTTAATAAATTAAAAGCTATCATGTGCATCACATTGATAGCATTTTCCCTTACTAATCATTGGAAGTGTGACAGAAGGACTAATTTGGTCATTTTCTTAACATTACGGGCTTTTAGTTTCAAATAAGAAGAACATGGGGTCAATTTATTTAACTCAAAATTTAGGAGTATTTTTGCATTACCCCCACCCCCCACTTCCCCCCTTCCCACTCTCCAAAAAAAAGAAAAAAAGGAAAAAGGAAAAAGGAAAAAGGAAAAAGGAAAAGGGAAAAAGAAAAAAGAAAAAAGAAAAACAGTACACCAAGGCAATAATAAAAACATTCGAATTTTCTATTAATCAACTGTCTTCTAATTTGAGAACCATGACACACTTATTTTTTTGATCAGTAAGTTGCACTGCACCCAAATATGCTCCTTCCATGCTTGGAACTAAATATGCTCTTTGATGAGCTCCTGGAAGGAATGATTCTTAATAGGATGTCTTACTTTGTCTCAATGGTGTAATGACAGCTGTTTACTACTTGTTACTGTCCAGCAAGTACAATCATTAGTTTCTTATGATCAGCACTAGTGCTTATGTTGTATGATAAGTTTTTATTTTATTTTATTTGTAATAGCTTTTATCACTTGTAACAGAAAGTTAGTTAGCTGATAGGTGGTTGTTAGTGATTAGTGCAATAGCCTATCAGTTAGTTAGAGAAGCTTGTTAGGCTTTGGCCAATCACATGGCAGCCACATGGTAGGTTCTTGGAACTAACTTCCTAGCCAATCGGTAGCTGGCTTATGTACTATAAATAAGTAAGGCTGCCCTCATTGTAACTAGTTGAATTTGAATCCAAAATATCTATACTTGTGAGGTATTATTCCAAGAGTGTGTCTCTTGAAGAGCTAGTTCATTCTATATTTTCTGTAAGCAGCTTAGCTTTCTAAAACAGCCCTCATTTCCACCAATTTTCTTCATCATGTAAGGATCTCCTTGGATGGTTATTATTGCGGTATACAAATTTTGATATGTCCTCAATTTTATTCTGCCTATTTTGCTTGAAACTATTGGTTCCTTGCAGGTATCATTGTTGCTACAATTCTCTATATCACAAGTTAATTTTGCTAGCCTTGTCAATGGAGGAGTTCATCAAAACCAGATTCAAACTTCGAGTGAAATCTTTAATTGGCTGTCAATTCTTTGGGAACGGGGCTTTTGTCACGATAATCCTCAAGGTACCTGTGACTTCTTATTATAATTATTTATTAATTAGTTTACATTGCTGTAGTTAGTTTACTGTAACCTTGTATTATAGTTTTTCACTGGATATTGCTGACATAATGCATTTTCCCCCTTTTATTTTATATGTAATGCAGTGAGGTGCTTGATTATGCAGTCATTTTTGGGAATTGAGTGGAAAATTTATGGAAACTATGCAAAATCAGTGCCTGAAACTTTTGTCCTTGGTCCATTTATACAAGGGTTGAATGACCCTGTGCACCACAAAGATTTCGGTTTGTTCTCAATTTGATTGTTTTCTACACTAACTTCACTTTTCTACAATATTTGATACTATTGTATTCTATTATGGGCTTGTAGTAGAAGATTGGAGTAAGTTATTAAATTTGTTATTATGTACACTGTACTTGATGCTATGAGCATGGCACAGCACCGGCCTTGGCAACATGGCAGTGAAGGTCTAAGATTTCCTTAGATGATGACTGATAACCATTTTCATGCTAAGTCTTATGGTGCCTTGATATTCTATCTTTTCTTTGGTATCTTATGGGATACTCCAGCGTGAGCTGGTGCATCAGAAGTGTAGATAATACAAAGTTGTCTTTTAACTTAAGTCTTCACCTGCGTTAGAAAATATGGTAATGTCCAAATAGTATTAATTTTTAACGTGGCAGTGATTAGAACCATCAGCTTTTAAACAATTTTCTATACAAGTTTCATTTGTCTAGTTCAGAAATTTCCCTTTATTTTTTAATTTATTTTAAAAATTCATTATTTTTAAAGAATATTGACCTCATTTAATCGACATACTCTTCTGTTCTCTCTTCCCTGTACAATGATTTGGCCTAGACAACAATGTTGAATACATATATCATTTCATGGTTTTTCTTTTCTCCCTTAGTCCATGCCCTAATTAAATAATTTACATCAACCTTTTTCTTTACTGTGATCCTTGGTCCTTGAAAACCATCTTGATTATCTTACGTGCCCAACTATATTTGTATATTGGAAACTTACAATTGCATCCTGTGGGTTTTGAACTAGCTACCTCACCCATTTGTTGATTGGAGGAAGTTTCATTGGTGGGTTTTAAACTACTACCTCACCCTTTTGTCAATTGGAAGAAGTGCCATTTGAGCAAGAGCTCATTTGGCATATTTCATCCACAAATAGTTCTACCTCTAGTCTCTTATAGATTCATCGAGTTTAAATTCTTATATATATATATATATATGTATGTATGTATGTATGTATTTAAGTGATTGGCTGGTTTTTTAGTTGTATACTTTTATATTGAACTACTAGATATCTGGTGAAGACTGGGGACTTTTGTGATGTCTTTTTCATCCCATTTGTTTTGATGTTGTTACCAAACATGCTCTGCTTTCCCTTACGCTCTGCTTGTTTCAATGGTGATATTTTCTAAAAAATGAGTCATTTTTCAAAAAACATTTTCTATAAAACTATTTCATTTTCCAATGTTTGGTAGCAATCTTAAATGAGTTGAAAAACAATCTCCTAACTTCCCTTATTTAGCTTGCTGTGAGAGAAAGTTGTTTTCTAAAAAAATTTAGTGGAAAACAATCTCTAAAAATAAGCCATACTTTTTATGTTAACCAAAGATAGTTTTCTTTTGACTCATTTTTTTAATGTTACCAAACACCGGAAAACATGGAAAACTATCTTTACACAAGGTTTTCTATTGAAACAAACAGAGCGTTAGTGAAACTTAGACAAAAAAAAAAGATTTCTATTTGCCATCTTTCTGAAAAATAACTTGTTTAGAATAATTTTAATAATGCTTACTTTCTTCATATTCAGTTAGTGTCCTGTTTCTTGCAAAATCTTATGGTATTTATGAAGCAACTTTCAGTCATTTGGTATTAATGATGCAAATTTAATTTATAATTATTAGGGAATAGTTTGAAGCAACTTTCTTCATATTCATTTGGTCTTCTACATCTTTTATCTCTTTTTAAACTCCGAGTTCCTTATTTTCCTCACCTTTCCTATGCCTTTCACAAAGTTGTTGCCACTAAAGGCCCCATGCCCGTAACAAGTATACACTAGATATCTACAACCAACAACTCTAGCGCCCCTGCCCCCCTCCATCATCCTCACAATCTGCTAATCCTCCATCATCTACTAACTCCAATTTACTTTGTGTTGCTCTTCAAAAAAGGTAAATGTTCCTGTTAAGAATCTATAGTTGATCCCAATGATTTTGAGACTAAGGCTTGGTTGTTGTTGTATGCTCCAACTTGAGGGTGTGTTAGAAAGAGAGAGAATTGTATCCTTCTAGAAGTATACTGTTCGTGAGGTATCCCTACCAGCTGCCACTATCAGAATTTTCTTTATCATATTTTGTAAATGCTTTTCTAGAAAAGAATACATGTGGTTGACCCTGACTAGTCTGTTAAGACTCCATAGCCGATCCCACTAAGGCTTGGTTGTTGTTGTTGTAGATGCTCCAGCTTGAGGGGGAGTGTTAGGAAGAGAGATATAAGTATCCTTCTATAAATATACCATCGGTGAAGTGTCCCTATTCTAGAGAGAATAGGGACACCACTCTGATTTTTTGTGATGTTGAACCTTCTCAGATTGTTAATTTGAGGGCGATTCTTGCTAGATTTAAGGAGTTGTTAGGTCTTCGTATTAATTTGGGGAAATTGGAGTTGGTACCTGTTGGTGGGGTGCCCAATTTGGAGGCTTTGGTGGGTCTGCTGGGGTGTGGGCAGTCTTCTCTGCCCTTGACATATTTGGGCCTTCCATTAGGTGCAAAATTTAAGGATTTATCTGTTTGGAATCCTATTCTAGAGAGAATGGAGAGGAGATTAGCAGGTTAGAAGAGAATGTATTTATCTAAATGGGGTAAGGTGACACTCATTAAAAGTTTGCTCTCGTTTTTACCTACATACTTTCTTTCTTTTTTTCCTTTACTGGGTAAGGTGGCAAAACGTATGGAGAAATTACCGAGAGAGTTTTTGTGGAATGGGATTGGTGGTGAACCCAAAATACATTTAGTTAATTGGGCCAAGGTTTGTAGACCTTTGAAGGTTGGGGGGTTGGGTATAAGAAGGTTGGGAAACTTTAATTTTGCCTTGCTAGGAAAATGGTTGTGGAGGTATGGCATGGAGACTGATGCTTTATGGAGGAGGGTTATAGAGGCAAAATATGGGAACATTTGGGGTGGTTGGTGTACGAAAAAGGTGACAAGTCCTTATGGGGTCAGTTTGTGGAGATACATTAGAAGTGGCTGGTTGAACTTCTCTAAACTTCTAGCTTATGATGTGGGGGATGGTACTAGAGTGAAATTTTGGAAGCATGTATGGTGTGGGGATTGTACTTTACAAGAGGCCTTTCCGGAGTTTTATTGTCTTAGTAGGTCAAAGGATTCTTCGGTAGCTGAAGTTATGGGTTGGTCTGCTAGGAAGTTTCACTGGAATGTGCAATTTCGTCTTCCACCACAAGATTGGGAAGAAGAAGCCTTTGATTGGTTTATGGGACTGGTCTATTTTTCGTTAGTGTGGGGATTTGGCCCAGATAAAGTTTGTTGGAAGCCTGCAAGGATTAGAGGTTTTGAGGTTAGAGGTTATTATAGCTCCTTCTACCCTCCTACTTTTGTTTCCTTTTCATGGAGAATGATATGGCAATCGAAGGTTCCTCCAAGGGTGGCTTTCTTTTCTTGGTCTGCTTCCTTAGGTAAGATCTTAACAACAGATAATCTTCGTAGAAGACGAGTGATAGTGCTTGATTGGTGCTATATGTGTAAGAGGTGTAGGGAGTCAGTGGATCATCTGTTACTTCATTGCTCCATAGCTTGGGAGTTGTGGTCTTTGGTTTTCTGCTTGTTTGGTCTTCAATGGGTTATGCCTCATACTGTTCTTGAGTTGTTTGAGGCTTGGCAAGGAAAGTTTGCGTGACATCGTCACATGGATGTTTGGAAATTAGTACCTCATTGCTTGATTTGGTGCATTTGGCGTGAAAGAAATGCTAGAAGCTTTGAGGGTTGTGAATGTTCTTTGCTAGAGCTTAAGTCTTTGTTCTTACACACTCTCTTTGAATGGAGTGTGGTCTTTTCCCATTTTTCTTGTTCTTCCTTTTCTACTTTTCTTGATCGTTGTTCTTTTGTTTCTTGATTTGTGCCCCCATATTACATCCCCAATGTACTCGGTTTGGCAATTTTTCTATTATTAATAATATTCTTTCGTTATTTATCAAAAAAAAAAAAGTGTCCCTATTCTAGTCTCTTCTATAAGATACTATTGGTGAGGTGTCTCTAGTGAGTTGTCCCTACCAGCTGCCACTAGAATGGATTGGGTGAGGGCAATGCGGAGAAAACAACTGCTCCCTTTCACAATTTCTTCATATTTGCATCACCTTATGTGCAAAGAATCACTTTGATTATCGTGTTACACTAAGTTGGCTTATTTTTTCCCTTTAACAGGTGTAAAAGGAATCTATTCATCGAGGACAATTGAAGGTGCATCACTGTTTTTTCAACAATATACAAGTTGTCTGAATGAGAGGTACATTATCATGTGCTTGATAAAATATAATTTGGATAGAAAGTACTAGCCTAGTGCCGCTAGAATGATTTCTTACAAGAAATCTGCAAATAAAACCTTACTAGGCTGATATGAATGCATCATTTAAAAATTATTTTTATAGATAAGAGAGGTTTACCTTCTCATATTTTCTCTCACAGTTCTCATATTTTCATTCACAGTCGATAGAGACTACAAGCCACACCTAAGTTCTCTTACGCATTCTAGACAGAATTTAACTTCTTCAATAAGTTCTTAAATAAGTTAAGAGTCTACTAAGGCTAGATAGCCACATTATTGCATTTTCAGTTTCCAGGAATGATGAGACTCACTAATATAAGGCTCTAATCACTAGACTGCCAATAGGAAATTAAACCACCTAGTCTTTTCCAAAAGCTCCTGGAAACTAGAATGACAGGAACACCATCATGAAACGAGTGTTACAAGATTTGCTCCCCTCCCCTAGCCATAATTTTGATCTAGTAGCAACCCAATTTGTGGTATGCTTGCAATCTGGGTCTTCAGTTTCGGCAATACCAATTTCTATTAAACTAATTTGATCATAATATAAAAAAGAATAAATCATTTAACTTGGTTTTTATATATTTTTTCCCATTCTAACATAATATAGATATTTGACTTGATCTCATGGGAAAATATTATTTTTCCTTTTTGAAGTAATAGATTTTTAGAATTATCAACTATTTAATATGCTCCAGAAATTCCAGGAAAAATGGAAGGGTTTATTTGAACTTGTCATTTGACTTTTTCTTTTTTAAATTTCAAATATTAAAATAAGTATCTGAAATAAGGTAGTTGGATATCACAAATATCACCCCTTTCAAGAAAGAATTTTATTTCCTATTTTAAGAGCAGAATTGCAAAACTGTCTGTGTGTGGTACTTGTACATTACATCTAAATGACCCAAGAATGCATGGCACTATGTACCATGAACTAGGTAGCAAACCATGCCTACTTCTATCCTGCCACATACCAGGCATAGGAGTGTATTTACCATGATCCCTAAGGTACCGCTTCTCTTGGAAGTGACTTCAAAAATGACTTTGCATTGTACAAAATCTACTTTGATTAGTCTTAAATAAGAGGGCCACCAAATGAATTCAGACAGCTTAAACACCACTCCTGCCAAAAAAAAAAAAAGTGAGAAAAGGAAAAAGAAAAATTAGAGGAATTTGTTAGAACTCTGTTTATCGAAAAGTTATTGTTGGAGCTAAGTGGTTGATATATCCTATTCATTCCTTATGGTTACAGGAAACGAATTGCATTTTTGAGTAATTTAGCGTCAGTTGCCAAGCAGCAATCTTTCTGTAGAGCTGGGTTGATGGGTCTTGCCGAATGCATTGCTTCAGCTGCCCGTAGACTTGACAGTGAAGCAGAATGGGGTGAAGATGCTTTTCTGGTCAAATTGGAAATTGCTTCGGAAAGTTTTCCTCAGCATGATAAAACGACTTTACTGGATGTTTTGAGATTTGTTATTGAGAGCAGCAAACAACATTTCAATCCTAATTATCGTTTTCGAGGTCTCTAATCACTAATCTGGTTAGATTATGTTATTTTCTCTTCTACAGTTAATCTTCTTAGTGATATTATTAACAGGCCAGATCATAACTAACATGATTCCTTTTCTATGTCTACTAGTTTGTGAAAAAGTCCTTGAGGCTGCTGCTTCAGTGGTGTGTACATTTGAAGTGCCCTTGCAGATTCTTTTGCACTTCATTTCAACTCTGCCACGAGAATTTACTGATTATGGCGGTAAGTGAAATTACCGTGGCATACTGTATCTACTGCTAGCTTCCACCTTGCCTTTTTGATATCATCAGAAAGAATCAGAGAGGCGTTGTCTTCTTGGCTAGTAGTATGCCTACATTTTTCTAAGTTATTGCTTTCTGATTGGTGGTTGATGTGCTTGCGAACTCTTGCTTTTGCCATTTTGATTTCAAAACTTGGAATTTTTTCCTAATTATGGCCACAGAGAGCTAAAAATAAGCCTTAGAGTCGAGATTTTTTTATTTTTTATTTTCTGCCTTTTGCAGTAGATGAATGTTTCATTGGAAGAAAAAAGCCTCAGACTTCAGGCATTCGTTTTGGGACCTAATGAATTGTCCATTTGCTATTCAGTTCTGTCTCGAACCATGATTAACTGCTTTAATGAGTTTTCCCTGGAATCAATATGCAATTGATGCTTAAGTCAGTTTCTTAGCCAAAAAGTGAGATAACAGGGTAAAACGCTTTGCTCAATCAAACTTAAAATGTATATCTAAGCAGCCCGTGTTTGGTTAAATGAATAATGTTTAGAGCCAGGATTTTTTGCATACTTAAATATGTACAAATGTTGTATGTATTTTTGCTATCTTTTTATAAGCCTAAAGTTGTGCTATAGAAGGGGATGTAGAGCATGAGGTGGTATCTAGTGTTTCGGATGCATGCAACATCACACTTACAACATTTGGGGCCCACAGATAGTGATTGTGATGCTGTATGCATCCGAAACATTAGATACTTTTTTGTAGAACAGGGGCCACATGTGCTTTGGATGAATACACAATCATTGCTGTAGTGAACCTGATAAAATGCTTGGCCAAATGCGAATGAGTTCTAGCTCAAATAGCGCTCTCTCCTATTGTAAAAGCAAGGTGGAGGGTTAGGTTATGGATTCAAGACCCTTGGGTGCGTGTATAACTTACAATTAAAAAAAAAGCTGAGCCAAACTGCTTGAAGTTGGGTGCATTATAACTTTTTATCCATTAACACCTATTTAGAGCCACTTCCCTTTTTGGATTCCTAATGACCAGATTTGACTATATGTTTTTTTATTTTTGATAAGTAATAAGATTCATTGAAATCAAAAAGAGAGGAACACCGAAGTACACAGGGAGTATATAGGGGTGAACAAATCAAAAACGAACATTACAAAAATCAAGGAAATCCAAAATAGAAGAAAAAGGATGGTTTCTCCACACAGAAAACCAATCAAGTAAGGTTCTAAAAAAAAGAAGCTTGAGATCAGGCATGGAACGCTCCTTGTCTTCAAAACACCTACTATTTCTCTCCTTCCAAATACACCACATCAAACAATGAGGAACAACCATCCATAGATCTCCATTACGATGGTGACCAAAACGACCTTGCCATCATGCCAAAAGCCCAACAACAGAGAAAGGCATAACCCAACAAACTCCAAATAACCCAAAAACCATATCCCACAACTCCAAAGCAACTGGGCGATGAAGGAAAAGATGGTCAATAGTTTCACTATTACACTTGCACATGAAACACTAGTCCAAAATGCAAACCTTTCTTTTCCTTAAGTTGTCAATAGTCAGACATTTCCCCAAGGCTGCTGTCCATACAAAGAAAGCCACTCTAGAGGGGATCTTCTGCTTCCAAATGCTTTTCCAAGGGAAAAACTGCTCACTATGGCCAACTAGAAGATGGTAGTAAGCACTGACCGTGAATCCCTTACTCTTACAAGGCAGCCAACATCTCTTATCCTCCCCGATCCCCCGTACAGGGGTGCAATAAATGGAATTGATGAAACTCCTGAAAGCTTCCAATTCACGGTTATGCACCTCCCTACAGAACTAAAGATCCCAGTGGAGAACTCCATTGGTGAACCTCATAAGATCCGCTACACTTGCCTTTTTGTTGCAACAAATCCTATATAAATCAGGATAACGATCTACGAGGGGAGAAGATCCACACCAACGATCAAGCCAAAACTGCACTTTTGATCCATCTCCAATTTCAAACAGAATAAACCGAGATAAGGAGTGCCACCCTCTTCTAATATTTTTCCACAGACTAACTCCATAAGGACCAGAGAAAGAGCTAGAACACCAACCGCCCCAATCATAACCATACTTCACCTCTATCACTTGACGCCAAAGAGCATATCTTTCTTGCCCAAATCTCCATAACCAATTCCCTAATAAAGCTACATTGAAGGTTCTCAGGTTTCTAATCCCCAGCCCACCTGAAGAGAGCGGAGTACATACTGTAGACCAATTAACCAAATGAAATTTGGGCTCGTCTCCTAGGCCACCCCACAGAAAGTCTCTCTGAAGTCTAGCAATACGGTTGGCCACAGAAGCAGGAATATGGAATAAGGAAAGAAAATAAGTAGGAAGATTAGAGAGAGTGCTTTTAATCAAAGTGACTCTACCTCCCTTGGAAAGATATAATTTTTCCCAACTTGCTAATTTTCTTTCCATCTTCTCAAGAATTGGATTCCAAATAGACTTGTCCTTAAATTTAGCCTCCAAAGGAAGACCCAAGTATTTCATTGGGAGAGAACCTTGCTTGTAGCCTAAAACAGCCACCAAAAGATCCATGTTATGAACAGCCCCCACAGCCACTAGCTCAGACTTACCCAAATTTACCTTCAGACCAGACACAGCCTCAAACCAAATGAGCACCATATGGAGAATCAGAATTTGATCAATATTAGCATCACAAAAAATTAGAGTATCATCAGCGAAAAGAAGATGGGAAATCATCAAAGATCTTCCAGAAGAAGCACCTACACTAAAGCCTGACAAACGACCCTCATGGACAGCCTTATCCAACATTCTACCGGCTGCTTCCATAATCAGCACAAATAATAAGGGGGACAAAGGATCACCTTGCCGCAACTCCCTAGAACTTCCAAAAAACCCATGGGGAGTACCATTAATGAGGATGGAAAAGCGAACCGTTGATATACAAAAAGACATCCATTGCCTCCACTTATTTGAAAATCCGCAACGCTCAAGCAAGTTAGAAAGAAGTCCCCAGTTCACGTGATCAAAGGCTTTTTCAATATCCAATTTACATAATAATCCTGGCTGACCAAACTTCAATCTACTATCAAGGCATTCATTAGCAATAAGAACGGAATCAAGAATCTGCCTATTTAGAACAAA
Source organism: Quercus glauca (assembly GCA_023736055.1). Lineage (NCBI taxonomy): Eukaryota > Viridiplantae > Streptophyta > Magnoliopsida > Fagales > Fagaceae > Quercus > Quercus glauca. Next base: position 34,253,546 of record CM043326.1, on the reverse strand, counting down.
GGCGTTCTGGAACATTATCAAAACACAATATTGGTGGACTTAGAGATGTAAATAGCTACTAAGACTGGGAAATATATTGTTGTTAGTAATGGGAAGTTTGACTCCCTTAATATTTGTTTTATATTTTGTATAAGTTGAAAGTCTTACCTTTTTTGCGCTTGTGAAATTCTTCCTCTCTATATTTTTATTTAACTATTGGTTGTTGTATGGTTTAACCACTCACTAAATTAACCATCTTTAATTCTCTTTCTCCCCGTCTCCTATCCTAGGTTTTTTAAGAGTAAAAGTACAAGAATGGCTTTCAGGGTGTGGTAAAAAGCATTGTCGTGCTAATTGCTGCAATACTGAGGAGAAGCTTTTAAAGAGTCTTCATGACTTCCCCAAAAGGTTTACAAGTTGTCATTATCAGGTTGATGCTGTTCTTACTTATGATGATGAAGATTTGGAAGCATGGGAATTTCAAGCAAAAAGATGGGCAAGAGTGCTTTTCCTTGCGAGCAAGGAGGAGCATCATTTTATATCTCTATTTACGGTTTGCCTTTACCGTCTTATGCTCTAAACTAATTCTCATTTCCTTATATTTATTTCTTGTTGTCAAGTATGTTATAATTAGGATAAATGGTATTAGCTGCTACAATTGTCAAGTTGAATGAACTTACTTTTGGATAAAATAATAATTAGAATATAACCTTTCTGATGCATGGGAAGAGAACTGAAACAACTAGAAAAGATCTCAATGCGTCTATTCTACATAGCTTTCTATTTTTTCAAAAAATATCTTATAAGTTTTATTGATTAAGAAGAAATTCCTCAATTGCACTTATCAAAAAGAAAAAAAAAAAAAAGAAAAAAAAAATGAACTTCCTCAATTGCACAAATGTATACATGAGGTAGTTCTAAAGAATTACAAAAGAATGACTACAATTGAAAAGAGATAATCAGTGACATTTACAACATATTGAATCCTGCTAGGACTCAAAACAGAGGACCACTCTATATAGCTTATAAATATGCTCAGCAAAATTATGAACTGATACATATGATGACGTAATGGTATGTAAAGGGGGTAAGGTGACACGCATTAAAAGCTCATTAAAATCTCTATCTTGGAGAGGAGATTAGCAGGTTGGAAGAGAATGTATCTATCTAAAGGGGGTAAGGTGACACTCGTTAAAAGCTCACTCTCGTCTTTACCTACATACTTTCTTTCCCTTTTTCCTTTACCGGGTAAGGTGGCAAAGCGTATGGAGAAATTACAGAGGGATTTTCTGTGGAATGGGATTGGCGGTGAACCTAAAATACATTTAGTTAATTGGGCCAAGGTATGTAGGCTTTTGCAGGTTGGGGGGTTGGGTATAAGACGGTTGGGGAATTTTAATTCTGCTTTGCTAGAAAAATGATTGTGGAGTTATGGCATGGAGACTGAGGCTTTATGGAGGAGGGTTATAGAGGCAAAATATGGGAACATTTGGGGTGGTTGGTGTACGAAAAAAGTGATAAGTCCTCATGGGGTTAGCTTGTGGAGATACATTAGAAACGGCTGGTTGAACTTCTCTAAATTCCTGGTTTATGATGTGGGGGATGGTACTAGAGTAAAATTTTGGAAGTATGTGTGATGTGGGGATAGTACTCTCCAAGAGGCATTTCCGAAACTTTATTGTCTTAGTAGGTCAAAGGATTCTTCGGTGGCTGAAGTTATGGGTTGGTCTGCTGGGAGGTTTCACTAGAATGTGCAATTTCGTCGTCCACCACAAGATTGGGAAGAAGAAGTTTTTGACCGGTTTATGGGGTTGGTCTATTCTTCAATAGTGCGGGAATTTGGCCTAGACAAGGTTTGATGGAAACCTGCAAGGAATAGAGGTTTTGAGGTTAGAGGTTATTATAGCTTCTTCTACCCTCCTACTTTTGTTTCCTTTCCATGGAGAATGATATGGCAATCGAAGGTTCCTCCAAGGGTGGCTTTCTTTTCTTGGTCTGCTTCCTTAGGTAAGATTTTAACAACAGACAACCTTCGTAAAAAGTGAGTGATAGTGCTTGACTGGTGTTATATGTGTAAGAGGTGTGAGGAGTTGGTGGATCATCTTCTTCTTCATTGCTCCATAGCTTGGGAGTTGTGGTCCTTGGTTTTCTGCTTGTTTGGTATTCAATGGGTTATGCCTCATACTATTCTTGAGTTGTTTGAGGCTTGGCAAGGAAAGTTTGCGCAACATCGTCACATTGATGTTTGGAGATTAGTGCCTCATTGCTTGATTTGGTGCATTTGGCGTGAAAGGAATGCTAGAAACTTTGAGGGTTATGAACGTCCTTTGCTGGAGATTAAGTCTTTTTTGTTACACACTCTCTTTGAATGGAGTGTGGTTTTTTCTCATTTTTCTTGTTCTTTTTTTTTTTTTTTTTCTTGACCGTTGTTCTTTTGATTCCTGATTTGTGCCTCCATAGTACATCCCCAATGTACTCGGTTTGGCAATCTTTCTATTATTAATAATATTCTTACGTTATTTATCAAAAAAATTCTAAAGAGGGAAAAATTTAAGAGGATGTGAATCATAGGATAAGAGCAGGTTGGATGAAATGGAGAAGTGTTTTGTGAGTATTGTGTGATTGTGGAACACCTATTAAGTTAAAGGGAAAATTATATAAGATTACTATCAGATCAGCAATTCTCTATGACACTGAGTTAGGTAGTTAAAAAGTAACATATTCATAAAATGAGAAAGTTAAGATATATAAGTGGAAATACATGAAAATATTGGATTCAAAGTGATGAAATTCACTTAAACATAATGGTGGCTTCTATTGATGAAAAGATGAGGGAGAGTTGCTTGAGATTGTTTTGTCATGTTCAAAAGAGAGTGAATAATGCACACTTGTGAAAAAGAGTAAGTTGATTCAAGTTGAGGGAACAAAAAATAGGTTGAGGAAGACCAAAAAATAACATTAGTAGAAATAGTAAAAAGAATATGTCAATCAAGGAAGTAACAGAGACTATGACTTTGGATGTAATAGAATGAAGGAAAAGAATAAATGTGGAAACCTTGACTAATTTGTTGAGGATCCATATCCATAGCTGACCCAAAAAAAAAAAGTGAGACCAGGACTTGGTTGATGTTGTATATTTTTCTTGTTTGCTAGATAAATTTATAGTCAAACTCTTTAATTTTTGTTTTATTTTTTATTTTTTCATAATTCTTATTCCATTGGATATTAGTTTTACTATCGTTCACAAATATATATTTTTTTGTTCATAGGTTGCTAGTGGAATATTATAAACTCTACAAATAATAGTCATGTTGAATATGAAAATGAACAGCAGAAATGCAATATGAAGCTAATGGAGAAAAACCTTTAGATTCATTTTGTGTCTTGTTGATATATCTTTTCGACATTCTTGATTTCTTATTTATTTATTTATTTGATAAGTAATGATTTCTTATTTATTGATAAGTATAAATATATTGAAGCCACCAAAGGGGGTGACTTGGTTAATTGGGCGTCTACAAAAAGATAGCCCCTGGAAAGAACAGAAGGAAATGGAAGAGTACATATCAAATTCCAAAGTTTACAACATCAACTTGATCTTCTAATCCATTTTGAATTAATTTTCTTACTAACTCCCTCAAGACAAGTTTATTGGTGCTCTAAAATTAATAATATAACTCTAACGTCACATATATCCATCATAATATAGAAGCATAAACATTAGATTGACTTAAAACACCGAGCCACACAAATCCCCCAAATTTTTAATCTCTGAGCTATGAATTTCTAAAGATTTAAAAAGTTTGGATTTGCTCTATGTGAATGGCTCGATAAGTTGAATCCTAGATTTGAAAATTTGATCCTCAATCGTAGTCCCTTTGTGAATGTACATCATATTGGCAACTGTATTATCTGATGGAAGAAAGTTATTAGCCTGCTTTTTCTAAAAATCCCCTCCAAACTAAGAGAAATATACTAACAACCCCATAGTAAAATAACAAAGTTACCCAATCAAAGCATTTTTTCTTCTTGTGTGTGGATATTATAGTGTATGAACAATTATCACTTTATAGGGGCATCAAGTCTATCAACATATCAATGGTTATTTTCTTGAATCATGAATATTTAATGATTTAAAATTTTTTAAGTCTCATTCTCTATCCTTGTCCAGTTCATTTTGGCGTCTATATACTCTGCATGATGTCTACTGGATTTTGTCCAGCTTAAGTGCATCGTTGTCCTAATTTGCTGTAGTTAGGTTTTGTTGTCAAGCTTCTGATGGTTTACCTATTTGTGCAGTTTATTCAAAATTATGGAACTAATATTTGCAAACAAAATAAAGATATGGAGTGGATACCTGTGAAGTTTCTCATCATAACCTTGAGCTTGGTTCTGGAGCTTCAAATAATGCAGGAAAGAGCAGCTGAATGTGGTACCAAAGTTCGAAGCAAATCAGAATTTAGCATGCTTGAGACTGTGGTTCGATTGAATAATGGAGAAGTGGCTATTTTATTTGAGAAGTTTGCCAAGACTTTTCTTCATATATTGGTATTTAGAACTAACTGCATCAAGCCTGTAAACATTTCTGCAGTATGTTATGTGCTTGTCATTGATGTTACTGTAATGCTGAAATTATATCTGTCTTGCAGGAGGAACTGATTTCATTTGCAAACATGTCTTGTTCCATATTTTCATCTAGCATTATGATGGAGGACGTGACTCTGCCTAGTTCTGTGAGAGGAAAACTTGGAGGCCCAAGTCAACGGCGGTTGTCATCTTCAACTACCACTGCTGTTCTGCAAGCTGTATTAATCTCTCTGCACTTTACTTATCTTGGGTTTATATACTTGATCTACTATGGAAAAGAATGTACAGTTACATTTAGACATGCCACATGTGTGGTAACTTGATATTTCTTTTTTAGCCATTTTATATATTATTTATGTAGTAATTAATCTTGTCAAGTTTCTATATTTAGGTATCATATGTTGGTAGCTGTAGTGTTTTTTTTTTTTTTTTTTAAATATAGATTTTCAACTTATACATATTATGTGTCCTATCTTTTTTAATAATGATCTCAGCAACAGTGGTCATTGTATTATGGGAAAAAAAATAATCCTTAAATGCATATTTTTGTTCAATTTTATCTGACGTATCTGCTGATACTTCTTTTCTATTTTGCTCTATGAAGGGTAAGTTAAGAAGTTATATAGAAATTGGTTTGTTTTCAGTTTTGTACGTGCCTGTGTCTTTATGTAAAGTTTAAAAAAAAAAAAAAAAAAAAAAAAACTGTCGAATCCATTGCCTCTTACATTAATATAACTTGCTTTTATTGAGTGCTCCTTATTGGTAATTTATTTTTTGTTTTTGTCTTCCTTCTGTATGCATGAACAGGTAACAGCCATGAAGTCTGTTGCAGCTATCTCATCATGGTGTGCAACGTTTAAGAGTGATGTTGTACTAAATTTTGCTTTCAGCTTTTTGTGGGAGTTCTTCTTAAAGACTATTTCATCTCCATCTTGTGATTTGGAGGTATTGTGCAATTTTTATAGATTTTCTAATCTAAAGCATATTCAGGTTTATGTCATAAAGATTTAGTACATTTATTATGGGTGATAAATTGTAAGCTCCAAAGCAGACTGGAGCAGAAATCTGTCTTGCAGCATATGAAGGATTAGCTCCAGTTCTCAAAGCACTAGTGTCCGTGTTTTCTCCTCAACTTTTGGATACCATCAGGGAAAACGATAAATTCCTGCTACCTAAAGTAGAAGGCACACCTCTATTAGATTCCTTGGTTCTTTCTTTTCTTCAAAACATCAATAATTTTCTTACCATTGGAGTTTTGGCAAGGACGCGTCGGGCAGTTCTAATGAATTGGAAGGTATGGATCTGTCTTCTGTTAAACTTTTGTTGCTGATTATTGCCTTTGTTGTTTATTTCTTTTTGCATTCCCTAAACCGTTTGTCATAGGATCTCAAAAATTTGAATTGTAATAAAGGGGGTTATATGGCCATATTGTTCTAGTTTGTTTAGACTTGCATTATTGGTTCATTATTATTATTTTTTGCTGTAATTGTGATAAACTTGGGCACTCCCTTTCATTGTTAATGTTCTTTTCCACTTTTCAGTGTCATGCATATATTATGAATTTCTACGGGTATTGTTAATTTGTTTTAGGTTAATTAGTTTGCACACAAGGAGACTACATTTTTCCATGTGGATATGATGTGATAGAATGATGAAAAGTTGTTAACTTATCTATTGTGACTTATTCAGTGGCTTTGCCTAGAATCTCTTTTGACAATTCCAAGCTATGCTTATGAGGACGGGTTTAATGTAGAGGACAGTATCAGCTTTTTCTCAGATGCTACTCTCAGATTGATTTTCACTGACCTTGTTGAGAGGTGAGAAATGAGACAAAGGTTACTTGCACAACTTTTTTTTTTTTATTATTATTATTATTTTTTATCTTCCTTTAAATATTTGTCCTTGTTGTTTTGTCATAAGGGGGTTGGGGGTTGTGGGTGTAGTTATTTGGGCAATCATCATTTCCAGTTTCATTATTTATGCAAATTCTTTGTTTATTATATATTTTTTCAAAAAAAAAAAAAAAATTTAGCTCATTAGATTATCCTTGCTTTATTCTTACAAAATATCTACCTGGCTTGCAGAGAATTGGTCTGCATCTGCTGTTAATTAATTTCCAAATTTGGCTTCTAGATGAAATTTTTTGTTACAATCATGGCGCTATTCTGCGAGGTTTTGTTTTGTTTTCCCCTTTGTTTTTAACTCTTCACCCCCAAATAAATTTGCAGCCTTGAGAATGCTGGAGAAGTGTCTGTTTTACCCATGCTGAGATCAGTCAGACTGGCTTTGGGGCTTTTTTCTAGAGGAAAGTTTGGTTCAGTTGTTTCCTCATGCAATGGTGTGGATGTCCAGGTTCACTCACAACTTCCATGCTGAATATGGGATTATGTGCATGTTCTTCTATTATTGATGCTTTGATGTGCATGGGCTTGGTTTGTGCTTTGATTGTCGATCATGCAAGTTGTCTTATGTTTGTGATTGCCCTGATGCAGCAAGGGTGATTTCCGGTAACAAATTGTAGAGTGTGGATGTCATTTATGAGTAGATTGATTAACCTGTATGAACCAATCTTGACGTCCATTAACCACAAGCATCTCCCTCTTTTTGATGATTCAATGGTTGGGGGAAGGGGTTTTTGAACCTTGGACGTCTCTAATAGGAATGCCAGAAAATGTCAATTGAGCTAGAAAGTTCTTGGTTCATTTCTCAATTTTACACCAATACCATGTCTCCAAAAGTGACCCCCTTCTCAACATAACATAACTATTTTCCTGACAATGCATGTTTGAAAGCACTTTGATTTCTCTTATATTATGAGGAATTTCATAAATTTAGATGGGGTCTTTTGATGAGAAAATAACTGAAAAACATAGAGAGGCCCGTTAAGATTTTTATATGGTTTTTATTGGCCTATAGAAAGTACATCCCTAGAGAGGTTATGAGGTGGGTCTTGACAAAGAAAGGAGTACCTCGTAAAGTATATGAAGTTGATGGTACTGTAACTAGTGTAAGAACAAGTGGAGGCATCACAAGTGAGTTTCCTATCACTATAGGTTTGCGTCAAGGATCAACACTAAGTCCTATGCTTTTGCACTAGTGATGGATGAGCTCATTAAATCGATTCAAGAAGAAGTGCCTCAATGAATGCCATTTGTAGAATATATAATTTTAGTGGATGAAACTAGAAGTGGAGTTATGCCAAGCTAGCAATTTGGTGAGACACCCTAGAGTCTAAAAGCTTTTGATTAAGTAGGACTAAAACAGAGTACATGGAATCTAAGTTTAGTAAAAGTAGAGACAGATATGAAGGGGTAGTAAGGCTCAATGGTCAAGAAATACTAAAAGAGTGAGAGCTTTCGATAACTTAGATTAATAATTCATAAAGATGGAGAGATTGAAGATGATGTGAAACATAGGATAAGAGCAAGGTAAATGAAGTGGAGATCCGCACCTGGGGTATTATGTGATCGTAGAATACTTATTAAGTTAAAGGAAAATTTTTATAAAACTGTTATAAGACCAGCTATGCTCTATGAAATTAAATGTTGGGCTGTTAAGAGGAAAAATATTCAGAAAATGAGTGTAGTTGAAATAATAATGTTAAGATTTATAAGTAGAAATAGACGGAAAGTGAATATATGAAATGAGGAAAGATCCTCGTAAAGTATACTTGGAGGTAAGATCCTTGGCGGTGTCTCGTCTCCTTTTTGCGGATGACATTTTTATTTTTTGTAATGCTGACCTAGAACAGATTTTGATTCTTCGTATGATTCTTATTTGGTTTGAGGCGATGTCGAGTCTAAAGATAAATCTGGGCAAGTCAGAATTGGTTCCGGTTGGAGTAGTGCATAATATTGACTTATTGTTGAATGTCCTTGGCTGCCAGGGTACTCATCCAATGAAATATTTGGGTCTTCCTTTGGGTGCTAAATTCTAGGATAAGACTATATGGGACCCGATTCTGGAGAAAATGGAGAGGAGATTAACGGGTTGGAAATGCTTGTACTTGTCTAAGGGAGGTAGAGTCACTTTAATCAAAAGCACCCTATCTAATTTACCCACTTATTTTCTATCTTTATTTCCTATACCTGCTAGTGTGGCTAACCGAATTAAGAAACTTCAATAGAATTTCTTATGGGGCAGCTTTGGTGATGAACCTAAATTTCATTTGATTAAATGGGCTACTGTTTGTGTCCCATTTCTTCAGGTGCTTAGGGATAAGGAAGATAAGACTTTTCAATGAAGCTTTGCTTGGGAAGTGGCTATGGAGATTTGGGATTGAGAAGGATGCCCTTTGGAGACAAGTGATAGAGATAAAATATGGATATGTATGGGGGGCTGGTATACCAGATCTATTAATGGTCCATTTGGTGTTGGTTTATGGAAAAGTATCTGTCAGGGAAGGCCTTCTTTTTCACGCCATATTCTGTATGATATTGGTGATGGGTTTAGGGTGAAGTTTTGGCAAGACCATTGGTGTGGAGAGACATCTCTTGCTTTCAGCTATCCTGACTTGTTCAGATTTTGCAGGAATAAGGAGGCTAGTGTGGCTAAGCTTATGAAGTCCTCCAATGGAGTCTTCTTTTGGGATGTGAGCTTCTTTAGGGGTGTGCATGCTTGGGAATTAAAGGCTTTGTCAGGCTTTCATGGAAACCATATATGATTCTTCAATAAGGGGGTTTGGTGAGGATAAGATGTGTTGGATACCTGGTAAAGATAATGGTTCATGGTTAATGATGACTATAGAATTTTAGTGGGCCTTACTATCTACGGTTTTCCTTGGAGAAGTTTTTGGAAGCAGAAGATTCCTTCTCGAGTAGTTTTCTTTGTTTGGACTGTTGCTTTAGGGAAATGCTTGATGACTGATAATTTACAAATAAGGAAGGTGTGGATTTTGGATTGGTGCTACATGTGCAAGAGTAATGGTGAATCAGTTGACCATCTCTTCCTTCATTGTCCCGTTGTTATGAATTTGTGATCTATGATTTTGGGTTTATTTGGAGTAACTTGGGTTATGTTGCATACTGTTTTGGGGCTGCTAGGGTGTTGGCAAGGCAGGTTTGGTCGTCATCGAAATAGTTATATATGGTAAATTGTTCCCCATTGCTTAATATGGTGTCTTTGAAAGGAGAGAAATAGTAGATGTTTTGAAGATATTGAGAGATCCATTACAAACCTCAAGCTATTTTTTTTTAGAACTTTGTTGGATTGGTTGTTTGCTTTGCAAAAACAATCATTCCCTTCTTTTATTGATTTCCTACATTCTTGCAATTTTTGTATTTGATTTGTTGACCCCTTGTACACTCCTTGTGTACTAGGGTGTTCTTTTTTTATATCAATAAAACTTATTACTTATCAAAAAAAAAAAAAAGAAGGAAATTTGCTTATATATTAATGAAAAGATGAAGGAGAGTTGAGAAGGGTGCTAGATCTTCTATTTGGATGGAAGAATTGGTTGGGGAAGCACTCGTCTTATATTTGAAATTTGACATTGTTGTGTTTAATGTGGTGCATTTGGAGGGAGATTAATAACTGCACATTTGAGGATGTGGAGAGCTTGGGAATCAGCTTCTTGCCTTGTTTATGGGCTCTTTGTTTGATTGGTCTCGGGTTTGGAGCCTCACATCTAGTGATTCTCTTCCGATGTTTATAGACTCGCTTCTTTCTTTTATATAGTTTTTGTTATTTCCTTTGTACTTTTTGGCTGCTTTGTGATATTTCAAATGAAGTAGTTTTTTTTTTTTAATAAAATTTTTGTTCTTAAAAAAAGAAAAAAAAAAGGTAGTGGAAGACCAAAAATAACGTCAGCAGAAGTAGCAAAAAATGACATGTCAATTAAGGAAGAATAAAGAGTATGAATTCAAATAGAATAGAATGGAGGAAAACATTACATGTGGTTGACCTTGACTAATTTGATGAGGATCTATAGTGGACCCCAAAAATTTGGGACTAAGGCTTTGTTGTTGTTGTTGCATAGAATATATACTACATGCTATATTCATTAAAATGGTAGAATAATGCGGATGCCCTGTTCAACTTAAAATTTTAAACTTTATTTAGGTTGAACTGAGTCCAGCTGTCATGGTGGGGACTTAATTTTGCTGTGAGGGTTGTTGGTGGTGGTAGATGAAGCTTCTTGGGTTAAGATTTCAACCTTTATTTGTTTGGGTATTTTCAGTTTGAGTGATTTGATGGACAAAAGTAGGTTCTCAAGCCCATGGCATATGCTTCTCTTTGATTGTAAAAGTTTTGCTTCTAATGGTGTCAAAGGTGGATTAACGTCTATGGACTTTAGAGGATGCTCCCATTGATGGTGTGTATTGTTATTTCGTTGACAGCTTTTCCCCTGTTCATGGCTTAGATCACTTGTGTCTGGAGACGTGGTCCATTGGCGTCTTTCTCTTTTCCAATAAAGTTGTAGCATCTCATCAACAAAAGAAAATTAATAGAATATCAATGAGTGTCCAGTGTTCATCTATAATTATCACTTCAATCTTTGTTGCAAATTATTTTTCTTCATTTATATGCAGACCTTGTTCATGAATCATTTTACAATTCTGAATAAAATATGATTCAGATGATGTGGCATTTGGTTCATGCCTCCTGGATATTGCATGTCAGCTGCAACAAGCGGAGGGTTGCACCTATTGCTGCACTTCTGTCTTCTATTTTGCATTCTTCTGTGTTTAGTGATGAGAACATGCATGTAGCCGAAAATGCGCCTGGTCCTCTGAAGTGGGTGTGTGGTCTCTCTCTCTCTCTCTCATTTGTGGGTGTGCTAATTACCTACAGGATTTTTACGACTGTTATCTTGTCTTTGTTGCAGTTTGTTGAAAAAGTTCTTGAGGAAGGTAAAAAAAGTCCTCGTACAATTCGCCTTGCAGCATTACACTTGACAGGGCTTTGGTTCTTGAATCCCAAGACTATTAAGTACTACATGAAAGAGCTGAAATTGCTGTCACTGTATGGTTCTGGTGTGTTCAATGCTTATCTTTTCTGTGTCTTATGTCCATGGTTTAATAGTCATCCTTGCTTTGTAACATAAAATGTGAAATTTCTTTTACAGTTGCATTTGATGAGGATTTTGAAGCTGAATTAGCAGACAATTTTGATGCGAGGACTGAAGTATCATTATTGGCAAAAAACCCCGACTCTGAGCTGACTGAAGTAAGCTATCCAATATATAAAGTTATCTGATACATTTTATTACATGTTATGCATCATTTGAAGTGAACTACAATTGATCATGACATCACCTAAGAGAGACTTCTAGATAGGGATAACAAAAAGAAAAAAAGAAAACAGAGACTTACCCTTAAAAAAAAAAATTACTGGGCCACTTATGTGGAGTTATTGGAGACCTTAGTGTTTTATCTAGAAAGAAAATGATAAATTTTCTTCCATTGTTGTCTTAAGTAATGGTTCACATTGAAACAGTCATAAGACTGTAAGCTGTGGGTTATTCAAATTCAAAACTGAAAGGTGTGTTATATGGTTGGGTTGGTTGGGTGGAGGTAATTAACTTCTTGTAACACAAATATTTAAGTAAGGCAAGTTGAATGGTTTATGGATGCTGGTGGTTACTTACAAATACATAATGATCCAACTTAGAATTCTTTGAAGAACTTCTCAAACTTGCAATATGACTTGGTAGCATCTCTTGTTAGGTATTTATCAACACAGAGTTGTATGGACGTGTGTCTGTTGCTGTTCTGTTTCACAAGCTAGCTGACTTGGCCGATATGATGGGATCTGCAAATGAAACTGAAGATTGCCTTTCTGCTTTGGAGTCTGGAAAATTATTTCTGCTGGAGCTTCTTGATTCTGCGGTAGCTTCTTATTTTGCATTTTCTAATTGCTAATGATATTTTGTTTTGTCTAACGTTCTTTAATTCTATAATTCATGCACTCTTCCCAGTCTCTTATAAATACTATTTACAAAGCTAAATTGTATTTTTAAAATTTGTTTGATTAGACTCTAGCTTTGCAATGTTTTTCTTGTTCTTCTCTTTTAGATATGTTTAATCGTCATTACCTGAGAGGTTGATTATCTTGTACCCATATTATACCCCTTGTGTGCTTGGGTTTATTTTTACTTTAATAAAATTCGTTACTTATCAAAGAAAAACTATTTTTGAAATTTGTGTCAATGCTTATGGTGGTCAATGTTTGACACTTTGATGGATCCTTGTAATCAAAGTAGTGGATGATCTTTCTAGCATTGCCACTTCAGTGTCTTTGTGTTTCTTCCCTTCTTTTATGCGAATTCATGTAGCTTAGGAGGTGCATCACTTGGCATAAGGCTTAGCCAGTTTTGTTCATTTTAATTAGTCAACAACTCTGAATTTTGATTTGCATTATTTGCGGTCTTTAATTTCTTCTTTAGGTTATCGTCACATTCCCTGATGTAGTAAATCCAAATTACATTTCAAATTTGCACCCTGGAGATAATATACTTATTCTTTGTAATATCTGAGTTTAGGGACAGTGTTGTTGCCTCTTATTGAGGTTGTTGAGTGGATGGAGTTTGACACTGGTATACCAGTTTGATGCAGTCATTTCCAGAGTGGGGGTTAGGCATGTTTGATTTTTGATACTCTTAGCTCAAGTGGAGGTAGGGATGAATTGTGTTGGAGGCTAACAAAGGAATAGAAGGTTTGTGGTTCATTCCTTCTACAAAGCATGATAATAGGGACTATAGGTGAGGAATCCTAAAAGAGTATATTGAGTTAAAAGGTCCCAAAAGCTTTTTATTGTTTATTTATTTATTTTTGCATGGACATCTGCTTGGTAAAATTTTGATGGTTGAGAATCTGAGGGAGGAGAAATTATTGTAGTCTGGTGCTGGCGTGCTGCCTGTGCAAGGGTGGTGATGCAACAGTAACTCATCTCCTACAATATTGTGGGAGACTTTTGGTCACCATTGTTATCCTTGTTTGGCATGCATTGGTGATGCCTAGAATGGTGGTGTTCATACTTGTGTTGGAAGTTGGGCTATCATGAGAGTTGTAAGGTCTAGAAAACTGTTCTCCTGTTTTGTGTTAGAGAGAAATGCTCAAGCTTTCGATGATGAACTAAATCTGAACTCTAGCTCTAATAGTTCTTCCTGCTCTCATAAAAAAGGGGTAGAGAGTGAGCAAGTTTAACACCCACTGAGTGTCTGCGTAGTGTACCAATAAAATGAAAAAAATTCTACTCTACTACACTGGTTTAAGTTGAAGGTCTAAGTATGACAAAGACATATACCTACATACATTAATGTATAGAGATATTTAAAAAAAATATTTCATCTTTTGCAATATAGATTCAGAATATATAAACTGGTGCATTAATAATGATTTGTTAAGCATCCAAAATAGTTTGAAGAACGCATTGTTGAGCAATAAGGTTCTATTTCTGTGCATTCTAAGTATATCTTCAATGATTATGGATTTATGTAAACTTAAAAGGCTTATTTCCTAATGTAGGTACTCAAATTCTTGTTTGCCATTGCCTTCATTATATCATCTGCACTACGCCATTTCTCACTGCCTCGCTTTGCTTCCTCCACCTCCCCATGGTTTTTTTTCATCTTTGTAGCTCCTCCGTTGTTAATCTTGAACTTCTTAACGTTGCAATTGTTTGTGCCCACAGTTGATGATCCTCTAGCTTATTGTGAATGCCTCTTCCATCTTTTGTTATGTTGCTACTTATCTACTCAGTGTCACCATTGATCAATTTTATTTAATGTTGCTTCTTAACCATGTGTACACTACCCTTCTATCCTCTGAAAATGAATTTAATTGCTTGTACCAGTTAGAATTTTATACTTGATCTCACTTGGAGTTAGAATTCTTGGTATACATGGTGGTGGTGATCATAAGTTGAATTAGGCAGCTTCAAGGAGTTTTGAGTTGAAGTTAAAACTTGCTACATGGTTTTGAGAGATATTGGGAGTGGATCTTTCCTTTGAGGAGCATTTAGTAGTTTAGAACTCCATGAAGAGTGGCTTTTTTCAATTGGACAGCTGCATTGTGAAGATTTTAACAATGGAAAACCTTAGAAAAAGGAGAATTGTTATGATTATTGTTGCATGTGCAAAAATGGTGGGGAGACAATGGATCATATTTGTCTTCGCTGTAATATAGCTAGAGCTCTTTGTTTTCTGTTTTGTTTGTTTGGGGTTAGGCAGGCTACGCCTAGATCAGTGGCTAGGCTTGCTGACTGGGGCAGTGTGATAGGAACCCTAGTGGTATGATTTTAAATGTTGTTCTCTATTGTATCATGGGATACATTTGGATAAGGGAGAAATGCTCGGACTTTTGAGAGTTGTGAGATATCAATGTTGACGTTGAAGCATCTTCTCTTTCATGCGCTTCATGGTTGGGTGACTGCTTACAATTTTTTTCTTTAATTTGTTACAGTTCCTTTAACTTTTGCTTTAGGAGCTCTTTGGGTGTTCCCCTTTGCATACTGCCTATTTTGTTGGCTATGCAAGCAAGCGAGAGATTCCTGGGGAAGTCTTTCAAAAAGGAATGAGTTTTGCCCTAGCAAAGATGCACGGGAGAAATTCGGCTAACTAGGGATATATTCCAGATGAAAGCTCGACCGTTTAAAGAAATCCATTTCCATGTAGAATATTCAGCCATGTCATCATCCCATGTGGAAAAGTTGGCCAACTCATCAGGCCCATGTACATTATCCAGCCATGTCAGCATGCATGTGTTTTGTGGAGTAGTCATGTTGAAATTCCCTACATTAGAGAATTTCATCAGTGTTGGTCTCTGCTTTTATGGAATACTTTTTTTAATTTTCTCTAATAGCATATCTGTTTTAGACTGAATTACAATTGTGTGCTCAATGTTCAGCATACAATAAAGTAAGCGTAGATTGATAAACTTGCTATGGATTATTATGGTTACTTTTAGTTCATTTTTCATGTCAAGTTGCCTGCATGCCAGTATCCTTTTGCAGAATAGCACATTTCTTTTAATGGTATTATAGTGTTGGTTTATTGGTTGATGTAGGTAAATGACAAGGACCTTTCAAAGGAGTTGTATAAAAAGTACAGTGCGGTGAGCAATCCTTTTCCTTTTAATCCTTTAAAGTTGGGAGTTGAGATTATTCAGAGCTTGAATAATAAAACTTGCTTAATCCTTCAAGATCATATGCAAAATAAAGGGAGGCTTACTTTAACACAACATCAAAATATTATAGGAGAATATGAAAATATAAGTGCAATTTTGCTTTAGATGGAAGATGCTTCAATTAATAAATTGAAAATAACTAAAATTGAGTTGTATTCAGATAAAAGTTTGGAAAAGTGACCTAATTGTAATGAAATGAGTTCCCCATACCATTAATTATAAGTTCTCCTCATGTACATTTTTCCTTATACTGATCTTTGCTATATTTTGAGATAATCATTTGTACTTCTACCATTAACAGATTCACAGGCGCAAAATACGTGCTTGGCAGATGATATGTGTCTTATCACGATTTGCTCGTCAAGATTCACTTCGGCAAGTTGCACAAAGCTTGCACACATCCCTTTATGTGCGTAAATTTTGCTTCAGAACAATTCTAGTTCTCTCCATTAAATATTTTGTGCAAATTTAATTTGTTTCAGGAATTTGGTCTTGCTCTTGGAATAACTGTTTCAATTATTTTTATTTTTATTACATTTTCTGTATTGTTTTTATGATTTGTTAAGTAAGTTTCATTTTTGCTAAAAACTTTAATGGGAGCCCTGTTCAGATGTATTTTCCATATATCTGCTACGAGTTAATATCTTGTGGCCATATGTATATGTCATGAGCTCCACTTTTGTGTAATTCATTTTCTGTCTTTTCTAGGTTGGAGTCTATTAGCTTGCTATAGAGGCAAAATGCTTGAAGATTTAATTTGTATTTGCCATTCCCTATAATTATGCCAGTTTTTTACCAAGTGTTAAATTACTGGTTGTCCCAAAAGTTCAAGCTGGTAGGAAATGTTGAATTTAATCATTTGACCATAATTCTAACACTTTCCTTTACATGTGGACCTAAACTCCCCCTTAATAAGTGGGGTCCAACATTTGGGATTTTTGACATTTTAAATGGGAGTTAGCATGGAGACAAAAGTTTAAGCTGTTAGGAAATGGTGAATTTAATTATTTAACCATAATTCTAACAGCAATCATGCTTTCAATTTGGCTTCCCTCCCTCGCGTCCCCAACCCACCCCCCCCCCCCCCCCCCCCCATATGCACACTTGCTGATTTAAACAGCTTTATCATATCCTTTCTGAGGCTTCTCATATCCACGATTTTCTCCTCAAGGAATGTGAAAATGGGTTATAAATTTTCATAGGTGGTGTCTGACTATTTATGTGATGCTTCTCATACACTGCTTATCTTATATATATATTTGAAAAAAAGATTTAAAAAAAAAGCAAGCAATGTAAATAATATTTTTTTCATTGTTTTCCAATACCAGCTGGTCATTATCAATCCTAGAATGATGTACAGCTTGCACTACATGCACTGACTAATCTTTGTCAATTCCAAAATTTATTTTTGGTTTAGACACAGTTTAACCTTTGTGAGCAAGGATATGATTTCAAGAGTTGGGGAATTGAGGGTTGTTTGACTGCAAAATATTCATCTCTCTCTCTCTCCCTCCTTTTTTAACAAGAATGTGGTTGCCTAGAATATCATTACCTTGGATTAAAGAAGAGCCAACCTGATTGATAATGTTAAGCTTGATGTGTGTTATATATCTGCCTTTGATGGGAGTTAAAATGCTCATGCATGATTGAAGCTGCTGAATCTGTACTCTATTATGCTGCAACTATCGTCAGTATTGTTGTTGAAGAATTGTAACAATTTTCCTTTGTTATTTGGCTTCTTCTTGCAGAGAAACAATTTACCTGCTGTCCGGCAATACTTAGAGACATTTGCAATAAATATTTACTTGAAGTTTCCTCCATTGGTAAGGAATTTTCTATTGCATTGATAAGGCAAATACACCCAGCTGTTTTTATGGGTATTGTGAAAGGCGGGAAGGGAAATCAGCTACCTTTTTTTATGAAGGCCTGTCAACTTTTGAAGCTTTAGTTTAGCAAAGTTTTTTTTTGTGCATGTATCAAAAACTAAAAACCAAATTTATATTAACTATTTGCTTATTTTGTCTGCACTTAACTTGTTCTTCAGTTTTGTCTTAAAATATTTTTGCTTGGTAAATTGACTCACCCCGTAGGATAGAACCCATGACCTCTCACCCACCCCGTTGGCCAGTTTTGACTTAAAAGATTAAGAAAGAGTACTTTGTTTAATGGTTTTTGTTGACTAATAGGGTTGGCTATTTCTTTTGCACCATTCTATCCTATCCAAAATCAAGCCTTAGTCTCAAAACTTAGGGGTTGGTTATGGATCCTCAACAAACTAATTAGGGTCGGCTATTTCATATACACCATTCTATCCTACCCAAAATCATACTTACAATCACCTTCTTAATTGACATTTCCTTTATTATTACTCTACTAACAGTATTTTAGGTCTTTCTCTATCATTCCTTCAACTTGAATCAACTCACTCTTCCTCATTGGTGCATTAATCACTCTACTCTACACATGACCAAACCTAAAACGACTCTCTCTCATCTTTTAATCAATAGGGTCCACCTCTATCTTTAAGAAAGAAAATTTCATTCCAAATCCAACCTTTTTCTGTAGTTCTACTTATCCATCTTAACATTTTCATTTCAATGACACTCATTTTATGAATATGTTGCTTCTTAATAGCCCATCATTGACTTAAAAAGAAAATAAAGAACATTATTTATTTTATGTTAAGCAGGTTGTGGCTTGTGTTAAAGCTAGCTTCATTGATAGAAAACTGTGAAGCTATTGAAGTGGCTTGTGTTAAAGTAGGTTTTTAATCCATCTCACATCTTATGTGATATATAAAAAAAAAAAATAAATAAATAAATAAAATTTAATTCTTTTTATGTTATTACCAAAATATTGTGAATGTCATGTTTGTAGAGTTCGTGTCAATGAGTTGTTTTAAGGATGTAACTGTCACGCCTGCTTAGGGTGTCGGCAAGGTAGCTTTGGTCGTCATCGAAATGGTTATATATGGTCCATTGTTCCTCATGGCTTAATGTGGTGTCTTTGGAGGGAGAGAAATAGTCATTGTTTTGAAGATATTGAGAGATCTATTCCGGACCTCAAGCTTTTCTTTTTTAGAACTTTGTTGGATTGGTTGTTTGCTTTGCAAAACAAATCTTTCCCTTCTTTTTTTGTTTTCCTAGATTCTTGCAATTTTTGTTTTTGATTTGTTGTCCCCTTGTTCACTCCTTGTGTACTAGGGTGCTTTATTTTTTATATCAATATATCTTATTACTTATCAAAAAAAAAAAAAAAACTGTCACGCCTGCTTAGATTTTTAATTTTTGTCCTTACATGGTTTTATGGACAATGTTTTGGCACCTTTAGTTATTGTTTCATCACTGCCCTTATAAGATGAAGGCTTCTCTTATTAATTCTTGCATTGTTATTTAATTGACAGGTTGGAGAGAATTTAGTTCCTATACTACGAGATTATGACATGAGGCCCCAGGTAAATATTGTGTTGGGACATTATGTGATCATAAACTAAAATTTCCTTTGCAGTTTATATGGTTGGATGGCAGAATCTACTACTTTGCACTTTCATACCTTTTGGATTAATAAAATTTTTAGCATAATTTATTTGTATCTTTTTCTTTTTATAAAGTTGATTCTCTCTTGTATACTTCTTCTGTGCGTTGGTTGCATCCCTGGGTTTTTCTTTATAATTTTTACTTGTTAAATTTCTTTTTTATTATGAAGATAATAAAATGGCAAGTATAATGACAATAAGAGTGATGAGTCCTTTGGCAAGGGCCGCAAGGCATCTGTCTTTCTCTTACTCTTGTTTGGCTATGAAAGAGTGTAGAATTTATTCCTTAAAAAGTACAATACCATCATGATGTCATGAATAGCAAGGCATCATGACTATTTGCAGTACGAACACTTGATGCCTTTCCTTAATTTTTCCAGTTTCATTGTCTTGATTTAATTCAAGGATGTCAGTGATGATCTTAAACTGCACTCTATGATAATGTATGTGATATTAATCATATTACTATGATGGGCTCTAGATTTGACATAAACTCAACTTAATGAAGCTTTAATCCCAACATTTTGGAGTTAGCCAGATACTGTGTAATGAATAAACTATAAAGTATCTTCTTCCTACACCACCCCGCCCCCCCCCCCCCCACATTTTGGAGCTAGCCAGATACTACGTAATGAATAAAGTATCTTCTTTTTGTTTTTCCTTTGATTCCATGCATTACTGGTTACTTCATTTTTTCTAAAATTATATTATTGAAGAAAATGATGTTGTAGAAGTGCTGGTTTTCAGAATGATACCTATTAGGCTCCCTGTATTCAATATGATTTTCTGCTCTGTGGTTTGGAGCAAATTTCAATCCTGACTAACTTCATATATATATTGTTGGCTGAAATGGTGCTGTCATTGCTCAGAGTTATTAATTGCTTGAATTTTAGTAGTCAACATTAATTGTGTACTCAACATTATCATCCTTGTTGGACGTCAAATGCAGGCACTCTCTTCTTATGTATTTATAGCAGCTAATGTCATCATCCATGCATCTGAAGCGGTTCAATATAGGCATTTGGATGAATTACTTCCTCCTATAGTTCCATTATTGACATCACATCACCACAGCTTACGTGGTTTCACCCAGGTCAGTTTTTGTGAAGCTGGTGAATCTTCTGTTTTACAACTTTACGAGGGTGGGGGGTGGAATTCTTATTTATGATGAGTCTTTTTTGTTCTTGCAGTTACTAGTATACCAAGTTCTTTGCAAACTGTTTCCTACTTCGGGTTCTGGAGCCTCTCAGACAATGCCTTTAGAGAAAAGATGCTTTGAGGATTTGAAATCATACCTGGCAAATAACTCTGATTGCAGGCGGTATGATATTTACTGATAGTTTTTGGACCTTATGTTTCTGAAAAGAATATAATTTGTTAGACCATGAACTTTTTGTGTTAGCATGCATTTGTTAAGTAACTTATGACAACAAAAATCTTTCATACTACATTTTTTGTATGACAGCATTTCATTTGATCAATTAACACCTACCTATTTTTGTCAACAGTCCAAGACCTGCTTAATTTTTTTGTTTTTGTCTTTTTAAATCACTATCCTTGGCATGAAAACTTTATTCATTTGTAGTATACCAAGTTCTTTGCAAACTGTTTCCTACTTCGGGTTCTGGAGCCTCTCAGACAATGCCTTTAGAGAAAAGATGCTTTGAGGATTTGAAATCATACCTGGCAAATAACTCTGATTGCAGGCGGTATGATATTTACTGATAGTTTTTGGACCTTATGTTTCTGAAAAGAATATAATTTGTTAGACCATGAACTTTGTGTGTTAGCACGCATTTGTTAAGTAACTTATGACACAAAAATCTTTCATACTACATTTTTTGTATGACAGCATTTCATTTGATCAATTAACACCTACCTATTTTTGTCAACAGTCCAAGACCTGCTTAATTTTTTTGTTTTTGTCTTTTTAAATCACTATCCTTGGCATGAAAACTTTATTCATTTGTTGTACTTTGAATGATATTGGTTTCATGGGTTGTGCTAAGGATGGTGATTTAGATGTTGGACTTTTGGCAAGGAAGATTTCATTGTCAGGTGAACTAAGATTTGGAAAACTATTCCCTTGTGTGTAATGTGGAAAATTTGGCATCAATGGACTAGCTAAAATTGGTTGGTGTTGAATGTCCTAATCATGTCATCAAACAATCAGTGTTGAGAAGTTTATATGACTGGATGGCTGCCGTGGGTGGGCAGAATGCATTCAAGTTCTTTTATTTGAATTTTTAGATTTACTGAATTTGAGATCCTAAGCTTTTAGGAGTGGTTTGGTCTGTTTGTTGTATATTGACCTATCTCCTCTTCTAAATAACATTTTTTTTTTTAAATCCTGTTAACAAAAACCTCGATAGACACATGACAGAACCTCATGCCTAATAAAAAGCCCACTCAACTTGAGGTTTCTGTTATCATTTTATATAATTAGATTTCCATTGTGGGAAATTTGAGTTATTATTTTTGTGTTAAAATTTTAGGTATGGTCATGATTCTAGTTTATATTGGGGGAAATGTGCATAGATATATAATTGTTGAGCAATATTAATTCAAAATATTTATTAACGAAATTATTGTTGAGAACAAGGGGTAACGCAATTGGGTGGGTGACGACATCTCATAAAGCGGATGTCACCAGTTTGAATCCCTCCCCTTTGTCCTCCCTTGGGGTTAAGACTTGATTATTAAAAATAAAATAAAAAATTATTGTTGAGCCTGGTTGGTGTTTTTGGTGGTAGTGGTTAGAAGTTGGCTGTGATTTTCCAAATGGTAGTATTGCTTAAGAAGCAACAATCTGATAAATCCGGATGATGCATATTTTGGAATCTAACAATTGTTTTAAACGTTTGATTCAATGGAGATGCTGCTGCTAGAACTACTTAATTCCCATTCTGATGTAGTAGAGCAGTCAAATAAAGTGACTAGGAGTCCTGGAGCTAAATTTTGTATATTATTCATGGAAATTCATGTGATAGCTTACCAATAATCCAGAAAACTTAAGCTGATAGGAAATTCACTTAATAACTATTCTAAACTCCAACTTTTATATGGGCCCAAACTCCCCCTCAATAATGATCCCCAACACATGGAAATTTTTAATTTTTAGAAGAGTGGTTGGACGGAGACAAGTTTTCAATAGAAGACCACCTGGCACCTACTCTGATAACATGATATAAAATATCACTAATCCCAAAAGTTAAAGTTGATTGAAAACTATGAATTTAATCACCTGACCATTATTCTAAAAGTATAAATGGTTCCATATCAACAACAGAAAAAGGAGCCTAGTAGAATGACCCAAATTTGTATTTCAATATGTATTAGCTTGTTTTGTGTAGTTTCATTTTGGTATGTGATGTGGATTTGATGCAGTCTATTGAGGGTCAGTGAGAATGATGTCTGAAAGTTTGTAAATGTAAGTATAGCCATTACATATCCAGCAGAACTGCAGTTCAATTGTATGTGCTATGAATGCAACTTCAATTCCAAAGTCTTCATTTTTCTTTTTGGAATCCGTTCTTCTTGTTTTTTAAAATTATATATTTCCTTTTTCATAACCCTAAGGGTTAGCACAATTGACTAGGCACCATGTCTCATGAAACTGGGGTCACAGGTTCCAATCTCCCCTTCCCCCTCCCTGGGGCCAAAACTTACTTATAAAGAAAAATACTCTTCTTTTTTGTTTTAAGTGCTATAGAATATAATGTCAATTTATAAAACATGGTGTACCTATGTCGATTGCAATTTTTAAAAACAAGGGTATTCATATATTTTGAAGAATTCTGAGCAAGGCCATCTTTACTGTCATGCATTAAATACATGGCAAAACCAAGTGCCTTGTCCATTTCTTGTAGTTCTCAAATTATGATTCTTTTGCATTTTTCAATGTAGTCTTTGACTTCGGTGGGTTCTTCAGATCGATTTCTAGGTAGTCACAGCCTATAAGAGAGATTTTGGTAATTTGCTTGTCCCAAAAATATAGTTGAATTACCTAATAATGTTATTGGTTATATATACCAGAGTTGTATTGCCACACCTTACTGATAGTTATGTTTAAACTGATTGGCTTCTTTAGTTTACTCTTAAAAAAATGGGAAGAGAACTAGTTGTTCTACTATATCTGATAAATTGACAGAAAAACTGATGTGTAAGCACGTCTAGCAAACAGTGTGAACATGTTTGTAACTGCTAGTAGGAAGAAAAGCATAACTTGAGCCAATAAAAGCATAGCTGATAGGCTCTTTTGATTTCATGCCCCTAGTTATACATATGCTTTGTAGAAAGCTATTGACATAGTAGCTTTGTTTGATCCTATTTCAGCTTACGAGCATCAATGGAAGGATATCTTGATGCCTATGATCCCAAAATCTCCGTCACTCCAGCAGGAATTTTCGTCAATCGGGTTGAGGTATGGGATTTCTTTGTTTAGTTTGCAATTCTATCCTTTTATAAAAAGAAGCATAAATAGGAGGTATGGGGAAATTATAAACCCTTTTATGATCCTGTAGGCCAATGCTGTTAAAGAAAAAAAAAAAACTGTCAACACTGTAGGCAAACATGAAGCAAAAAGAAGTATAGCAAATAGTCTCTATGGTCGTAGTAATAGGAGAACTTAGAACACAGTTGCATGTGTTTGAATAACCTTGCAAGCAGTAATGGAATATTCTTTCCTCCTTGTAATTAGTAATGATGGTTCTGGAACTTAAAACTATATCAGGTAAAATATCTGAACCCCTAAGGAAGATATATGCACCAAAATACGTTTTAAAAAATCCAATAAATAAGGCTTCCATCCTAGATTTTAACTTTTGACATGTTTTTCACTTATATGATCTGTTTCATGAGGATATGGTACCCAATGATACAAATGTACTTTTCTACTTATCAAAAAAAAAAATGATACAAAAGCACTTTTCTGTTCTCTTAATTTAAACTTTAAATTTGAAGGACATTTTACCTTCAAAAAAGCAATAGATCTTTTTTTTGTCATTATTATTTCTTTTAGAACTGTAAAACTGCTGAGAGGGGCAGTTTTATCCTTGAAGTACAAATCTGGGTATATACTTTATTTTCATATTGCTGAACTATATGAATTATTTTTCAGGGGTTTTCTATAATCAGTTCATGTCATACAAATTTATTGCTCTTTCAGAAAATTCAAGTTATAAGTTTAATGTTCAGAAAGAAACATTTGATTAACCTGGTACATGTAGGAACATGGCATCATTTGTACAAACACTTCCATTTCCATATTAATTTTTCAAGATTGTATGATGATGTCCTCTGATACCTAATTCCTAATTGTCTGAAGCCAGTCAGTAAAAATTGATTGAAATGTGTCAATCAATTTTATTTTCATATTGCTGCTGAGAGGAGCAGTTTTATCCTTTTAAGTACAAATCCGGGTATATACTTTATTTTCATATTGCTGAACTATATGAATTTTTTTTCAGGGGTTTTCTATAGTCAGTTCATGTCATACAAATTTATTGTTCTTTCAGAAATTTCAAGTTATAAGTTTAACGTTCAGAAAGAAACATTTGATTAACCCGGTACATGTAGGAACATGGCATCATTTGTACAAACACTTCCATTTCCATATTAATTTTTCAAGATTGTATGATGGTGTCCTCTGATACCTAATTCCTAATTTTCTGAAGCCAGTCAGTAAAAATTGATTGAAATGTGTCAATAGTAGGCATCTATCAAACATTGCAAGTGAGTCAGCATTTTTTTCTCTACATTCTGTCTTGATAAATTCACTAAATAGAATCCATTATTTTTACTAGTGCTACTTCATGGCTTTTGAGATATTCTCTACATTTTGTAAATAATAATTTCCAGGACCCTACGAAGTGGGACCAGCATTTGATAATATCCCTTTTAATACTTTGTCTCTAAATTCTTTTTTTTTTCCCTCTCTTTTGGGTCTATGTTAAAGGAACTCGAGTTCGAATGCGTCCCAATATCCCTTTTGGAGCAAGTACTCACCTTCCTAAATGTAAGAGCTTGATCACTTTTTACTGCCATCTTTTATGGGGTTTGTATCTCATTTACAGTGTTGCAGGATGTCAGGGAAGATCTTAGATGTTCAATGGCAAGGGATGTGGTGACTATCAAGAATGAGAGCTTAGATCCTCACCGCATGGATCTATCATCTAATGCCAAAGGAGAAAATTTGCTTATCCAGCAGCCTAAAGATACTTGTTTGGATTTTCAAAAGAAGGTTACTCTCTCCAAACATGAGAAGAATGAAACCAGTGTTAGTTCCTTCTTCGGCAACAAAGAAATTTATGAACAACTTGTCGGTATGTATAATTTCATGAAGTTAATTAGAGGGATGAAGAGGACGCAGATAGTTGTACCGTTCTATTGTTTGTTAATACTCAATTCATTCAAGCAGAAGCACATCACCTATCTACTTTGTTATAGACATCACCCTGCATTAGATAATAATAATTTACCATTCTAGCTGTCCTGAACTAAACTGCTTAATATATTTTCTTCAATATGATCTAGATAAAGATCTTAATCATCAAAGGTGGGCCTTGTTATTGCTTAATCTTCATTATCTTCTGGTGTGCTAACTCTTTGCTTCCCTTAGCGGAGAAGAATGAAGAATTCTGGTGAAACCCAGCATGAAATGGGTATGAGTATCCTGTCTAGATATACTCCCACACAAGATACTGTTTCCCATTCCTTGTCATCCACCGTTTGTTCTGTGTTAGTGGAAGCTTTGAGACCTAATTGTTTTAAAAAAAACGCAGAACAATTAAATAACAAGCAACACTTGACAGAAAATTCAACTTGGTTCAATAAACTCTATGCCTATATCCACGGGCAATGCCAACAAAAATCCACTATCAATAACTTAAACTCTCATTAACCTCACAAACATAAACTAACTCAAATCCCCAATACACCCACAGGTTCTCTCACACTAACAAACTCTCTAACTAGACAAAATTTTGTCTTCTAACTCTTGTCACCCCAAAGGTACACCACCTCTCTATTTATAGGGACTACCGTGTTTCCCTACTTATCAATTTAGGACTACCACTTTTAATAGGATCACTGCACATCCTTATTATTCTTTTAGCCTACGTGGAATTCCAAAACCAATAATGAAATCTCTAGACTTCTGTCATAGGCTGGACTTGATGAATTTCCACCTCCATCCCTTGAGGTGTCTTCACTGGTACTGGCGCTCTCTTTGAACCCCTTTTGTGGGTAGAGGAGCTTGCCGTGCTCCACCATGTCCTCAACAAGAAATTCAACAAATCGTTTTGGCAGTCTAGAAGTTTTAAGTGTTGCATAACTGTATTGCTAATAGAAATTGTTATCTTTCTCTTCTAACAAAGTTCACAACTGCACTATGTGAAGCAGAAATGGAAAAGGATGATCAGCTTCTAGATCAGCTGTTGCAGTCTAGAAGTCTGGCTATGGAAAGAGTAAAAGCTAGTCAGCAAAATTTTATCCTAGTAGCATCACTGCTTGATCGTATACCTAACCTTGCTGGATTGGCACGAACATGTGAGGTATGTTATGGTGCTCATAATACTAGGTTTTTTTCTCTACCCCCAACACCCCCTTTTTTCTCCTCTCTTGAGTTGTTTTAGAATATTTTCTAATAGTTTAAGCTTTTGGGATAATTGGTAATTTAATATATAATTAAAACAGGTGATCATGAGTTTGAACCTTGCGTTCATTCTCCCTTTTTTTTAAAGGTCAAAAACCCATATCCTGGGCCCCACTTATTGAGGGAGAGTTTGGGCCCACATGTGAGGGGGACTGTTAGAATATTGGTTAAACAATTAAATTCACTATTTCCTAATAGCTTAAACTTTTGAGACAGTTGGTAGTTTATCAACTTATACTTCTGCCATTTCATGTTTTGGCAGTATTAATTATCTCACTCGTCTTCTTTTTTATGCCAATTGTTGTTCCTTGCAGGTATTTAAGGCATCAGGATTGGCCATTGCAGATGCAAATATATTAAGTGATAAACAGTTCCAACTCATCAGGTTTGATGATAGTCCACTACCCTACATTTGAAGCTCTTTATATTCTATTCCTACATTGGATCTTAGTTGGATCTGGAATATAATCTCTACATCATGTTTGACAAATGGCAGCTCTCTCTTAGAGAATCTTTCTCATTTCTTTCCTATAAAACTTATTTGAAATTTAAGGGTTGAGTACTTTTGTAATTTGAATTTGTGTCAACTAGCATGGGGTTTATCATAATGAAGTGATTTAAACTTAATAAGGTATAATAAAGCAGCAGGATAGCAGTTTCAGATGTGGGAGAATCACCTAAGATTGAAGATTCATGTGATTTGGTCTGTTCTGTTGAATATTTATGTTTTTTTTAGGGATAGATACCTCTTCTATTGAATATTTAAGTTATAAATCAGATACTTACATCGCCTCTCAGTAGTCTCAGGTACAAGCTAACTCGCTAGATATAGTCTTATTCTAATCTGCTATATTGTTCAAACACCCATACAAAATCCACACATTTGGTGTTTTCTCCCCTCTCACATCAAGGTTTCTATATATTATTTCATATTCATAGGTTTTGAAGTAAGTATTCTTACAATTTTTCAGTCAGTCATTTAAGCCCATTGTTATGTTTTCTAGTGTGACAGCAGAGAAGTGGGTTCCTATCATAGAAGTCCCTGTGAATAGTGTGAAAGTTTTCTTGGAGAAAAAGAAACGAGAAGGCTTCTCTATATTGGGATTAGAGCAAACTGCAAATAGTATACCTCTTGACCAGTATGTCTTTCCCACAAAGACAGTAAGTTGTTCTGCGAACTCAGACCTTCCAGTTCATTTAATATTGAAAAAGTCAGTGGAACTTGTATTCATCTTACATTCTTATTGTAATGGTAGTAAAAGTAGGAGAAATTATACAGTCCTCATGGTAGACCACATCATTTGTTTACCATTCCAATAAAAGACTCCCACCTATTTAAAATTACCGAGTCAGTATTTAGTTTTTATTTAAAACTTCACAATTTTAGACAAATTGGAGTTTTTTACTGGAATGGTGGACCATATCACTTATCCACTATGAGGAACTTATAATTTCTCGTAAAAGTAGGTTCACTTAATCCGTGCTCATAAAAGAGGGTAAAAAAAAAAAGGCTTGGGTTCTGTTGGTCAAGAGGAAAAGGGAGTAAACTTTGCTAATTTCTTCTCTTCCCCTTTTCAATTTTACATTGGTGGAAGTGCTTCCATTTAATTTGTTATAAAATTGAAAATTTCATTCAATTCTCTGTATATTTATTGTTCTGGTCATTTAATCATTTTGTCAGGTCCTTGTCCTTGGGCGTGAAAAGGAGGGTATACCTGTGGATATAATACATATTTTAGATGCTTGCATTGAGATTCCACAATTGGGAGTTGTTAGATCTCTCAATGTTCATGTCAGTGGTGCCATTGCTCTCTGGGAGTATACTCGGCAGCAAAGGTCCCAATAGATCTTCATTAAACACAATGCTGTATTTCAATTATAGTCAGGGATTTTCTGGATGTAATGTCTCAGCAGCAAATGATTTTACAAACCACATGCTTCCTTGTCTTTGTATTAGATTCATATATTGATCCATTTGTGAATATTCTTTAATGGCGCTGTTGTCATTGTTGGCCTTTTTGACAAATAATATGTGGATTAAACAATGGTAGAATGATGGAGATGTTACAACTAGATTCCATTCTTTGGCTTTGTTTAATAAAATTCCTGTTTACTCATCAAAATATATAATGCCAAAACCAATTCAGGTGACTAATTGGTGTCACATTTGTTTTGATATGATGTTGCTTCATGATACTATCAATAATATGGTCCAAATTATTATTGTCATTGTTGGCCTTTTTGACAAATAATATGTGGATTAAACAATGGTAGAATGATGGAAATGTAACAATTAGATTCCATTCTTTGGCTTTGTTTAATAAAATTCCTGTTTACTCATTAAAATATATAATGCCAAAACCAATTCAGATGACCAATTGGTGTCACATTTGTTTTGATATAATGTTGCTTCATGATACTATCAATAAAATGGTCCAAATTATTGGATAAATTTTATTTTTTAAAGGACAGAATTTTCCTTCAAACCAGTTTGGATGAAAGTTTCTTCTACCCATTACAATACATGGCAATTGGAAAGACTATACTTTTAGTCAAATGACTTACTTAAAAGTTATGTGACTTATTTAAATGATTTAATGAATCATAAGATTTAATACATGTAAATGGTC
The DNA here is from genome assembly GCA_023736055.1 of Quercus glauca. Classification (NCBI taxonomy): domain Eukaryota; kingdom Viridiplantae; phylum Streptophyta; class Magnoliopsida; order Fagales; family Fagaceae; genus Quercus; species Quercus glauca. Next base: position 34,224,035 of record CM043326.1, on the reverse strand, counting down.
TTATAACCATCAAATAAAAAGCCTGTTCAGGAAGACCATCTAATTCTGCGGAAAGGATCAATTTAAACATAATGTTTTGGGGAAGATTCCAACAACATAGTATAGAGAACAACTTTGTCCGTTTCCTCAGGTTTTCTGCTACAATATCCATCACAATGTCAGATACCTATGAACGCATGTTTGTTTGTTTTCATCAGCATATGTGAGAGGGTATTATTGCGATGGTCAGTGAATCCCTTCTCTGCGTTGATTTCTAAAAGTTTATTGAACTTCTGTGGGCACTGAAATTTTTGTACCCTAAGTTTCTTTAGCATGGAATAGAACAAAATTCCTAAGACAAAAAGAAAAAAAAGAAAAAAAAAGAAGTGGTTTTATTGTATATTATGGATCACATAATCTATAAACATAATGAAAAATTCGATTCTGACATTTTTTTTTTTTTTTTTTACTTCCATTCTATTGAGTTGCATAATACACCCAGTAGATTTGTATTCATATAAATGATGCTTCACCTATTCTTTTGTAATGTTGAAGACAGTTTTGAAATAAATCCCTGCTTCTTTTGCCCCTAAAAGAAAGAATTCATCTGTCAGACCAAAAGATTATGAGATTTACACAACATGAAATTCACTACTTATCTCTCCTCTAAATCGTTCATGACATCTTTAAGCGTATTGCTTTTTGATCCACGGTGTTTCTTCTTCTTTCTCTCTTTCCTAGCTTTGGAACTTATCAAAGATCTGAAAAAGTTTGGAAGCAAGATTTTCCATATGCCAACGCAAGCTGGTGCTCTATTTTGTTTTCGCTTTCTCTGAAAAGCGGCAATATGACAAATCAAAATTGAAAATAAATACTCAATTACATCCAATGTTAGCATCTTCCTAAATAAGAAAGCTTATAGAAACAAGTAGATATTGAAGGGTATTAAAATGGTTAAGTTGACATTCTTCCTTCTTTGTATGAAATATTAAAAAATTCTACACGCAAAATTGGTCTAAGGGCCTTATAACTTAATTGGCACTTCCTAGTATTTCTAATTGAGATGTTCAAGATTCAAATTCCCCCTCTTAAGGTGTGAAATGATTTATAAATTAAAAATAAATAAATAAATAAATAAAAACCATGCCTTTCTGTAATGATGTATCAGCCAAATATTTGTAATTAAAGGAAAATGATAAATGACGCAATCAAGGATTTAAATGCAGCCTGGCTCAAAGATTAGGTATTATAAGCAATAATTATGATGCCAAAAGGCTTGTCCTAGCTATCACAATATATAGTAAATGATTTAGGATTTGTGGTGGGGATTGAAAACTTTAAATTAGTTTAACTGATAAATTGTAACAGTTGTGTGCACAAATAAAATTGACAAAAGAAAACACACACAAAAAGAAGCTTTGATAAGAACGCTAGGCTAAGTATATACAATAAATATAAGATACAAGGTTGTACTTGAGTTGAAGGTTGCTGGTTGTGGTTGCTGGATGAAGTTGGCTTTAATGGTAAGGGTGTGATTGTTGCTGATCGAGAAGACTCCCGTAGATGTTTAGAGTACTGAAGCAGCTGGGCTCTCCTATCATACCCTTTGCCAGGTCCAGGAGCGCCATGGCTGACTTGGGTTACCTCTCTTTTGGTGGTGTGATGAAGATAATGATGGTGATGGTGATTTGTTGACACCTTCTTTCTTGGACGCTCTACATACACTGTTACTAACACTGCCTTTTCTTTGCGACATGTTGCCTGAAATTTAATACCATGTCAAACATATGCTATTAGAGAGAGAGAGAGAGAGAGAGAGAGAGAGAGAGAGATGATTTACCATTTTTGTTGGAATGTTGGAGAGGGTGAGAGAGGGCTTAATGGATTGAACGAGTATATTATATATATGTTTTGAGTGTGTTTGTATATAATGTATGCATATATGGATGTTTTTAAAAAATAAAAAAGGTATATATATGTTTTTTTTTTTTTTTGAGAATCCGGTATATATATGTGTGTGTGGATGTATAGTTGCATGTATTATAATGCAGGCACAGGAAATATTATATCCGGATTGAAATACCAGGCCAAACAGAGAAGGTCAACAGGACACCATTGATCCAATCGAAATCAAACACATTACTAAATGTAAAGGAGCTTTCAAATAGGCAATTCCACACTGATGCAATCTACATTTTTATTTTTATTTGTTGGGGTTAGACTCTCTCTAGTCTAGAGCCAAAGAATCAAGGACACTACGAAACAAAACCTACGAGGCCGCTTTGCTATATGCCTTTTCGCTTTACGTGGCAATCACGAATTAACAGCCACTGTTATTACCAATTCGAACGACAAATTAATCTATATATAAAAGCATAGAGCTCGTGTGAGAAAGTATGAAATTCTCTCGAGTAACAAGTTTCTTAAAACTCTCCCATTTAGGTTTATACCGCATCAAAGTTCGCATTTATGTAAAAATTTTAGTTCATTGAATATGACAATGAAGTAAATACACATATTAATTATCTATAGGTGTACACTAATTATATATAAAAATATAAATAAGTATTTCATATGTTTTTTTTTTTAAAAAAATTTATAAGAAAGCAAAAATCTCATATGGGAAATTATACAGTTCTACCGTGTGACACTTTGTTAGAATAATTTTTTATATAACTTTTCACCTCACATTCTTTACATATTACTATTTTCACTTAGTTTTTAACCTATCACTATCATACTTCAATAATATAAACATGACATCATAAATTTTCTATGATATTTTCATAAGTCAACTACACATCAACATGATATTACAAAAAATCAATAACATAAACGTGACATCATAAATTTTCTATAATATTTTCGTAAGTCAACTAAACATCAACATGATATTACAAAAAATTTATACTAACTCCAATGCATTGAAAAAACAAAAATTATGATTAAACAAACAATTAACTTATTAGTTACATCACATAATAACTAATTTCTAATTTATATTTTACTCTATAGTCTAAATTCTTCATTTCCTTAATTTTGTATTACATCAATAATTTAACAAAAACCTCTTCATATTATTGTAACATTATTTCATGTTATTACTTTAAAATATTTTGAATATTCTATATAATCTTTTCACATAGCAACTTACAGCATTATTCGCGCATTGCGTGGACCCATTGCTTGTTTTATTAATAACAAAGTTTAACTATAAAATTGGTTGTATCTTAAGGCTATAACCTTACTCAATATCTCTTTATTGGAGATGAATTTTGACAAATCCACCATTAGATTATATTTTCTTCTTATATCCTTCATATTTGTAAAATTTCTAGAAAATTAAAGAATAATGGCTGTGTCATCAATATATTGTTTAAATTGCAAGTTTTTGTAGTTTAAAATATTTATGCATAAAATATAACCTTATAAATTATAAAGTAAATAATATTCGATTGGCACAAAATTTGACGTGTGTATTAAGAACGTAAAGAATAAGCAATCTAATGGTTAGATTTTTGAAATATATAACAATGTTAATGATATTGAGTAAGGTTGTAGCCTTAGGCTATAACTAATTTTGTAACTAAAATTTGTCATTTTATTAATAAGTAGTGTTTATTACACACCACTTCTTCTTCTTCTTTTTTATGAAATTTTACACACCACTTAATGCATATAATTGTACATGTGGGTGTAAAAGCCCAACATCATGTGTTGGGCCTTCGAATATCACTATGTGTCCGAAGAGAAGAAAGGGGTTAGGAAGGAGTCCTAGTGGAAGAAATGTAACTGGAAATGAACGAGAGGAGTAGTCCGAAGAGAACCCTATTGGTCCGAAGAAGTCATTCTCCTCGAATTCCAAAGGGACTTGATCAAACAAATATATTGAAGGTCTGAATGATCTTCCCAGCTACTTCCACGACAAGGACAAGTTTTGGGCATGCTTAGAGATGATAAGAACAAAGAAATATCTAAAAGGAAAAGCTGCTACCACCGCATTTAATGTACTGCAATAACTTTCCTGACCGCATTTATGTGGAGAAGACCCCTGAACAGTGCAATCTCAGCTACCACCACTCACGGAGAACTAAAGTAGATATCTGATATGACATGTACTCAAGTGAAGGTTTAGATGAAGAACAGGTGGATGGTGATGATGAAGTAGAAGAAGAATATATAAATGTAATAGACCTCTGAAGAGAAAGAGGAGGAGAACAAAGGGTAGAGAAAAAATCTGTGAAAGAACTCTAAGCATTGTATTCACCTTTCAATTAAGAACAATCCTCTTTGGACTTGAGTTTATTTTTAAAGCGTGTTCTTATGTCAATTAATCGTTGCTAGATTCACAACCAACCTAGTTTTTTCACCCCCTCTCTACAGATTCATTGTTCTGGGTTCGTTGGGCTCATAATCCTGATCTTTTGGGCTTAGGCCACGAAATTTGGACCCTACAGTACACATATTATTTTTCTTCTCACACTAAGAAAATACCTTTTTTATAATTTATTTTAATTTTTGCTCGAAGCTTTCCTGGGAAACAAATCATATTGAAATTATATTTTTCAAAAGAAAATCATTATGGAAGAATATCTTCAAACCCAATTTATAGTAAAACTTTGTCCAAAATATAATATCAATATATGTATAGTTTTAACTATGAAACTACATGTTTAATTATAATAATTTAGTATTCCTTTGTCTCTCCTTTCAAATATTTTTATTTGATTATTCAGCCACAATAATTTAAAGAAAGAACTTAATTTAAAAATATATATATATATATATATTTTTTTTTTTTTTGTTCAAATATGGATCAAGCATGTATGAATTTTTAAAAGAACTAAAATTTTAATGGAGTTTTGTCTAGATTATCAAATTACGATTTTGGAAATGGACTGAAATAAAGACTTATAGCTTCTGAAGAATTAATTGAGCATTCCAACTATGATTTAGACCCATCCATTGGGTTATACATTGGCACAAAAACTAGTTTCTTATGGGGCGTATTACTTGCTTATCATGATTTTGGGGCATACCATGGGCCTAGTCACGGGGATATAGTGTTACCCATTGACAAAAAAGAATAAGATTTGTGAAGAATATAAAATCGGACTGCACATGATGTTTTCTTTCAAGCCCAATGAAAATACACGCATACATATTCGAGACAAGACGGGAGTTGAGCGCAAGCAAAATCTATCCCATTCCTATCACCTTTTTAGAAGGAAAAAAAAAAAAAAAATTGCTAGAACAGAATAGATCATGTGGGATGATAAATTTTTGTCATCCTAAATTCTTTAATCAAATTTGAATATTTTAAAAGTTTTGGTATCACAAAATCTTATCAATGCCTTTTGTATGCAAGGCTTAACTAACAAAGAACTCTTTGAAAGTTTATACTTTTAAACTTTCAAGTTTCAATTGTTAATGGGCAAGAGTTTTATAGTTCAACTAACACTTCTTAATATTATCAAATTCTCCATCGCCTTTATTATAACTAGCTTGTAATCTCATGCATATGCATGGATACACTTAAGGATATATAATAAAATGCATAATATAATTTAAATACTATTGATAGTCATTTTTATATTTTGTTAACTCTTTAAAAAATTTTGTAAGGATATTATTATATATAAATTGTAAATTGTCCATGTTTTTTTTTTTTTTTAATTTTATTGTGAAGCACCTTTTTTTATTATTATTTATGATTCATTTATTTTAAACTCTTTGGTTTTTGTACTTAATAACTCACTTGAATGGATATTTATGATATGGTCTCACATTTGATTCTAAAATTAAGAAATAAAACTCTTTAAGAATAAATAATTTAGTACACATTGCGCAAAATTGGAACTCTAATTTGGAATTTTAATTTGAGTATCTCTCAGTTTCACATATTATTATATACTAGCTTGTAACTCCATGCATATGTATGGATACACTTAAAGATATACAATAAGATACATAATATAATTCTTATATATATATATATATATAATTTAAATACTATTGATAGTTATTTTTATATTTTGCTAATTCTTTAAAAAAATTTGTAAGGGTATTATTGAGTATAAAATGTAAATTGTTCATATTTTTTATTATTTATTATTGTGAAACACTTTTTTTTTTAACGATTCATTTATTTTAGACTCTTTGGTTTTTGTACTTAATAACTTATTTGGATGAATATTTATGATGTATTCCCACATTTGATTCTAAAATTAAGAAATAATACTCTTTAAGAATAAATAATTTAGGACACATGGCACAAAATTAGAACTTTAATTTGGAATTCTAATTTAAGTTTCTCTCAGCTTCACATATTATTATTATATATATATATATATATATATATAGATTTATAGATATATAGATTATCAAATTCAGTGAGTTTCAATGACCTTAAGGACAAAATTTAGCTATAAAATTAGTTGTAGCCTTAGGCTACAAACAAACTTAATATCTTTTTATTGGATGTGAGTTTTGACAAATCCACCATTGGATTACATCTTCTTCTTATATCTTCCATGCTTGCAAAATTTTAAGAAAATTAAAGATCAATAGCTATGTCATCAATAAATTTTTTAAATTGCAAGTTTTTGTAATTTAAAATTATACACAAAATATAAACTTATAGATCATATAATAAATAATATTCTATTAACACAAAATTTAATATATGTATTAAAAGCGTAAAAAACATGTAATTCAATTATTAGATTTTCAAAATATGTTGTAATATTTATTTTATTGAGTGAGTTTGTAGCCTTAAGTTACAACCAATTTTGTAATTAAATTTTGTCCTTAACTTAATTGGTAAAGTTTTTTGTTGTAGAATAAAAATTCAATGATAATAAAGAACAATTATTATGAATTGAATGTTATAAGTTAAAATTTATTTTATTTAAAAATAAATAAATAAATAAAGTTACACCAAATTCTCTATGGAGTTCCATCTCACTACGTATAGTATGAAACTTGCATAGTGGAGTAGGATTAATTAATGGTAATTGGCATTTGATTTGGATTCTTTACCTTAATTAGTCTTAGGTACAGCTGCTGAAACGGAAAAGGTGCAACGGAAAATTCAATGGTAATAAATAAATGCCTAAACAAAAGGCCGGCCCTCTTGATTACTCAATCAGCTGCTTGTTTTTCAAAGCACTTCTTCTATCGGATGCAATTTTTTCAAACTAATGCACTTTTTTTTTCAATAAACCAATTTAGCAAGTTGACAAAAAGTTTTGTCCCTAATAAGCTTTCTCTGTGCAAAAACATTACTGAATCTTGATTTTCTTTTGGCCTTTGGGCGGTAGATAATTGAGTTTAGACTTATATAGTGTTTGTTTTATTTGTTTAAACACCAAAAAGTACTTAGAAATTAGGACGAAATTTGATATGCGTATAGAAAATATAAAGGAGTCAATTATCTTCTGTCTTCTGTTTAGTGCTCGTGTGTATACTGAATTGACATGTGGCTGTTTTAGGACTTATGTCGTGCTCGTATCTTCTCCAATGCAGAAGAACACCAAAAGTAAGCCACACCCAATATAAAAAAATATAAATAAATAGTGAACCTTTTTTTTTAAGCAACAAATAAACGTGAACTAAGCGAAGCGATGGTTTTATAAAATTAATTCAATAAAAAAAGTATTAGGTAGTATAATATTCTAAGTATAACTAAAACTCAATTATTATTATTATTATTGAAGAGTAAATAATTTTTTAAAAAACAAGAGTACATAATTTAAATTGGAAGGTTTTTTTGTTTTTATTTTTTTTGTTTTAACAAGTGAGAAGGGAAATTAAATTCAAACTCTCTTTAATACTCTATTTGTCCCACATTATTTGGCCTATATTCCATTTTGGAATATCTCAAAATAAAATTTTAGGTAAATTACAAATTACACCTCTAAAGTTTGAGAGTAATTGAATTTTACACCTTGAAATTTTAAAATTTAGATTTTACCTTCTAAAGTTTGGGATGTTTGGATTTTACACCATGACGTTTCAGAACTTGGATTTTACCTCTTAAAGTTCAGGGTGTTTGGAATTTACACTCTAATGTTTCAAAACTTGGATTTTATCTCCTAAAGTTTAGGGTTGTTTGGATTTTACATCCTCAAATTCTGAAACTTTAGGGTGTGAAATCCAAATATCTCAAAATTTTAGGAGTAAAAATTCAAATACTCATAAAATATAAGGGGTAAAATCCAAATTTTGAAATATCTTGGTGTAAAATCCAAACATCACCAAACTTCAAGGGGGTAAAATCAAAATTTTGAAATTTCAGGATTTAAAATCTAATCACCACCAAACTTTAAGGGAGTAATTTGCAATTTACCCTAAAATTTTCTTTCTAAAATTAACACATAAAATATATCCCTTACTTTATTTAAAAATATAATACTCCTCTTTCACTAAAGGTTAAATTAATGAGGATAATTTTGAAAACTTGCATCTTTTTATACAAAAAAACAATACATTAAATAACGTTTCTTTAAAAAGTTCAATTTTTGAAACAGATCAAACAAATTGGGAAGGAAAATATAGATTCAGTACAATAATTAGACCATACCACATAAATATAAAGCTTTTGGTGTAGAGATATACTGATTATTGATTAATGATATAATAAAGTTCATAATCATACCCCTTTCTCAAAAAAAGAAAAAAAAAAGGTTCATACCCCCCACAAAATCCCACTCATAAGTCATAATAGACTAACATAATTTTTCACTAATTTTTTAAAATTGTTATTAGATCATGAGACCATCATTCTAATTTCTAACATAGACGAGACATTATTACCTTTTTTTTTAGAAGGGTGTTATTAGACCCCTTGTATTTTCTTTTTGTTTTTTTTGGTACATGTAACTCAACTAAAGCATTAGGGTCATTAAACAAAGTAATGTATTTTTTTTTTTTATGGATAGAGTTTTGCTACAAATTAATTTGGTTGTTGTAGTCTTAAGTTACAACTGACATATGAAAAACCAAATATAAACTATTAATTATGACAAATTCATTAAAATTGTAGTCTAACATTTCAAAATGACAAGTACAACACAAAAATAACTATTTAAATTCTCAAATGCTTTATTCTTAATAATAATTTTTAAAAGAATTTAATCCATAATGGAGAGTCCCCTTCAAACTTTTTTTTTTTTCCACATGTGAAACCTAAATAAAACTTTGTTAAAAATATATCAACAGAGTTGTCTATCTTGTTTATGTTATGTTGGCGGGAAAAGATAAAGATCAGAGAAAAGATATTGACGATTTGTTTTATATTTTATCTTAATTGCTTAAATGATAAGAAAAAAGGGTTAAAATTGTCAATTTATAAAAAAATACAATTTCCTTTAAGCTTGGGAATCTGGATTCCCACCTGTTTTAAAGGGAATCCACATTCCTATTGAGAGGGGTTTAAGGGGGAAATCCAGATTCCCCTCGTATCTGATTCCCTAGCATGATTTGCAACCAAACATGAGAATCTTTAAACATTCCTAGGAATCCTAAAACATTATCCCGTACCAAACACCACTTATGTGTGTGAAGCTTCTTCTTGGAGACTTGAACCCCGATCCTTTCCCCCTCCACACCCTACAAGCACTTATACTTGCGATGGTTTTGTAGCCAATTTTTATCTTTCTTTTATAATTATATATATTCCTTTTTTTTTTTCTTTTTTTCCACATCTTGAGCAAAATCACGACGATTTCGGCCTTTCTATTGAAATCTAGCTTTTCAAGAAGGATGGAAGCCTTTATAACATCTCAAGATGAAAAAGGTAAATCATTTTTTTTTTCTGCCAAATGTTTGTCCGTAGAGAAGGAATTGTGTCTGGCACAGGTACATTGATTTAATTATCCATTAGAATCAGACTACGCAATTAAAAAAAAAGAAATGATATGTTTACAATATTTTTATAACATTTTTACAATAAATCCTAAGTGGCAGGTTATTACTGGTTATTATTGTTAGGGCAAAAAAGTAATTTTAGTGTTAGGTTCAAATTTGAACCTATAACAACTAACCACCTATGATTTTGATTCTCAAAAAAAAAAAAAAAAAAAAAAAAAAAAAAAAAAAAAAAAAAAAAAACCCACCTATGATTTGTTGTGAAAATGTTGTGGATGTAACACATCTCTTAAAAAAATGCACAAAAAAAAAACTTATCATATCTTTTAACGATATCTTGTGCAAAAGTTAGAACTCATCAAATCAATAAGAATCTTTCTTCATTCTCAAAAAAAAATAAGAATCTTTCTTTGTTATCAAAAAAAAAAAATCTTTCTTTGTTCGCTGAATCAATCAGAATCTTGCTATTTCTATATGAGTAGTAACATACCGACCATAATTATAGCTATAAACTCTTTTTTATAATAGGATTAAAGCATAAGGCTTTTTCCCCCTCCCATAAAATGGGAAAACAAAAACCTACTTCTTTCATTCACAAATATTATTATTATTTCTATTTTCGCATGTGTTCTAACAAGTATTACTATTTATTAAAAAAAATATTATTATTATTATTATTATTATTGGGTTAAAAATTAAATTGACTTTTGACACGTTACTTGTAGATTACCATAAACACAAGTTGCCACCTGTAGAATAAATAAAATAATTGTATAACCAATAACTTTTTTTGTTTATTGTATGCCCTGGACCTGGAGTTCACAATGCCATATAAAGACCAAAACATCAGCTAGGAAAAAATTGTCAAGAAATAATTAGCACCTTCTCAAAAAAAAAAAAAAAAAAAAAAGCAAATTAAAATTGTGTTAAGTTTGACAATAAATTCTAACTCAAACATATCAAATAAAAATAATGCTAAGAACTTTGTGGATCAAATGCTTAATTAATTTGTTGGCACTTTCTAGTGTTTTCATAAGAAACATTTGAATTATTAAAAAATTTGTGTTAATATGTGTGTAATACATATCTTCAGGTATTGTATTATAGTTCCTATTGACGGGTGCCTTTCGGCAGGGGTGAAGGGTGGAGGTGGAGCCAAGGCCCCTGATTTTTCCAAAAATGCCCTCCCCCTCTATTTTTATGTCAAAAATTCAAAATTTTGAATAAATTTTAGGTAGTGATTTTTTAAGAAGTATAAATACTTTTTAATTTATTGTTATCTCATTTATTTTCCTTTTAACATTGACTTTTTGTCATATAGTATAAGTCATTAATTTTAAGAGCATTTAAAGTAAAAGTTTATAAAAAATATATAAGTAAATCTCTTTAACCATTTTTTTTTCCCGAAAATAAAGTCATACACATTTATATTTATATAATTAAGGATACGGGAATTTAATGATAGATTTAAATTGCCCCTTCGAGAAAAATTTATGGCTTTGCCCTTAGAGAAGTTTCATGACACTTTTATTAATAAACAATTTTAGAAAATTTTTGACATAACTTTTATAAAAATTATAAAAAATAGTAAAAAATATTATTTAATTTTTTCTTCTTCCATAAAAAAGCTTTTAAAATATTTTCTAAACCAATTCTTTTAGGAGATCCGTTTATACATCCGTTATCTTTTGCCCTGTATTTTTCAAATATTCATGATACATGCACCACGTATTTGTAGTTTGAACAGCAACGTGAGGGCTTAATGTTATCGACAAGTGTCCCAAAACATCCCCCAATCCACGGGAGTTATATGAGTCATTTCAAATTGAATATCTTCTTCCACAAATGGAAAATGAGTCAGATTAGACTGATTAGTGTCAGCGTCAATGTTCCAGCTTCCAAAGTCCACTTTGCCATTTTGCATGCATTAAGCACTGCCAGAATTTTTTATTTGAAAAATCTAGTCTATATAAGGCTATATAAGCTATTCTCCCTTAATATCTGTGCCTCCTTATCAAAAGGAAAAAAAAATCTAGCCTCAGATTTCACCTACCCCATATCAGTAACACCCAGTTTTGTTTTCTTTACATTTGGTTTTTGGGATTTAGATGCCATTTCAGTTTCTGGGTCCTCACTGTTTCATTGGGTTTACTACTTCACTTTGTTAGTTGAGGCAGCCATGAACGCCCTTGCAGCCACCAACCGCAACTTTCGCCATGCAGCTCGCATTCTTGGCTTGGATCCCAAGCTTGAAAAGAGCCTTCTCATACCCTTGAGAGAAATCAAAGTAACAATCAACTATTTCTACACTGTTACTGTTAGTGTTTGACTCTGTGTGTGCGCTTTGTTATTGTTTGAAGTGTTTGATCTTTGCAGGTTGAATGTACGATTCCAAAGGATGATGGGACTCTGGCTTCCTATGTTGGATTTAGAGTGCAACATGACAATGCTCGTGGCCCAATGAAAGGCGGAATCCGTTACCATCCTGAGGTTATCTTCATTTTTAGTGTTCTTTTTCATCATTGAGATGATTATGCATGTTGATATAAATAATGCATGTTGAAGCTATTTTGATTTGGGTTTTGGGTTTCGGTCAAGTTCAATTCTTTTATCTGTTTAAGATAAATGTACGGCTGCAGGTTGTTGTTTGGACCATTTGCTTTGTGATGTGGAATCTTTATTTTTTGGGTAATATTATGTGGAATCTGGATTCTTACTGTTTGAGTTTATGTATGATCAAGCAAAAATGGATTATGAAACTCATATTTGTGGTCTTTTGAAACACATCAGGTTAAAAATAACAGGGTTTAAATTAGTTTCAGTTAGATCAACCTTAATGACTAGAATTTTGAAGATCATATCTGAATTTAGTTTCAACTTTTCTTACTTAATCAAGTAATTAACCTTGATTCACACAGTTATTATACCAATGGCTTGCTTGATTGAAATGTTTCAGTAATTTATCTCCATATTCTGTACCAGACTTGATGTAATGAAGAGGATTTTTTTTTCTCTGTCATGATTGACAAACATAAAACTGGAAAATTGAAGTTCATAACTTCTTAATGTAACAATGTAATGTGAACAAAAGACTTACTGGTAACTTAAAAAGTAAATTAGGATATCCAAAGCTAATGGTTTGTTTGTGCAGATGATTCAAATCACATTGTAGCACCTGATTGTTTGGTTACATTAGACAGTATTCATATGCTGTGGCCCTAGCTTGTTCACTGAGGACGAAGAAGATTTCATTCTTATATGCACTTCGATCTATAATGATATTAATAGTGTATACATGATATGGTAGCTAAATTTTATTGTAAATTTGTGCGTGCTTGTAAGTTTGGTAAATCAAGTGTTATTTTGCTGTTTCGTGGTTTTATTATGTACAACTGTAGTTTTTTTCTTGGTTTTTCCTATTCTAGTAATTGTCTGTATCAATGCAGATTAGATTGAGCAATAATCCTTTAAATCAGACCCAAACTAAAAGTGTATTAAAAATTTCTGAGTTTTCATTTGAGGACATGACTTATAAATATTTTATGTTAGTGGTCAAGTATATCCTGAATTTATGGATATGAACAGGATAGCACTTGTGGGTTCCAGTAAGGAGGACCAGAGAAGCAATCTGGGTGACATTGAAAGTGTTACAAGAAGTCATGTGGTTGTTGAGAAATAAATGTTACACAAGGTGGATAAAAACAACATATGATCAACTATATTATGAACAAATCATATTACCCTAGAAGCCTAGACACTATACATTCTGATATGGTTGATTTCTGGAAATTTTTTTTGATTGGTATATAGTGGGTTGGGGGAGGTGGGGTTCAAAGCTTTCTAATAATTTAAGGGCTATATGAAAATGCACCATGTACATTTTTTCCTTCATATGCTTTTTCCATTATTATTTGTTTGTCTTCAATTCGTTTGAATGATCTTGCGATTTATTATAAACTTACATTAATGCTTATAAAAGATTATAAAACTAGAGCATTCATTTATAGTTGTTTGGTTCTATTTCAGGTTGGTCATGACAATAAGTTATATCTGTAGAAAAATCTTGGTATCAACCTGTAATCCCTGCTTTGTAGTTGTGAAGTGTAGACAGGGAGCCCAAATTTAAGTTTTAGTGTGCAACATTTCCTTGTTCCATTTCATTGTTTTTCAGCACTAAAAATGATATATGTAAGCTGTCTAATATCTGATGTATGAGAGACAGCATCAATTGTCTGTTCTTTGCTTACCAAATGAAACCATGGAGAATAGAATTGATACACCTGAAATTTCAGAGGAAGATGCAGGACAAATGGTTATCAATAACTGGCATGGGGCCATCAAGGAAGGGATCAAACGGATTTCCGAACATTCCTTTAACTGTTTGAACAAACTGCCTGATGCTTATAAATTACAATTTAATATGTCAGATGTTGTTTGTCATCTAAATTATTACATGTTTCAGATTTCATATATTATTCTCTGTTTATGTTAAGAGGAAATAAAAAATAATAATCTTAATAAGCACGTAGAGTCCTCTAATTTATTGTACAACCAACTATGAAACTGATGCTTAGTATAACTAAGAGCCATCATGGTTTCCTTTAGAAAACTCTCCATTATGGCTTGAATTTAAGATTATTGCCTGGGACTATACTTATAGGTTGGCATAAAATAGCTCCCTTATCTTGCAAGTTTTTATAAGCTCTATTGAGTACTGAACTTTCAAATTCTCCTGTGTAAGGTTGACCCAGATGAAGTGAATGCTCTGGCTCAACTAATGACATGGAAGACAGCTGTAGCAGACATTCCATATGGTGGAGCAAAGGGTGGGATTGGATGTAACCCGAGGGACTTGAGTATTAGTGAATTAGAACGTTTGACTCGTGTGTTCACTCAGAAGATCCATGATCTTATTGGAATTCACAGGGATGTTCCTGCCCCTGACATGGGAACTAATGCACAGGTATCTTGTTTCCAGTCCCGTGACTAAATGAGTTTTGATTATCATAAAATGCTTACTAATTTCAAATTGTACAGACAATGGCATGGATTCTTGATGAGTACTCAAAGTTTCATGGGCATTCGCCCGCAGTTGTGACAGGAAAACCTATTGTAAGTAAAAGAGAAATATAAAAAATGTGGCCAATTTAGATTAAGGACATATGGAATTGATTTTTTTTGGGTCTTTTTTACCATTCAAGGATCTTGGAGGTTCACTAGGAAGGGAGGCTGCAACAGGACTTGGAGTGGTTTTTGCAACAGAGGCTTTACTCACTGAAAATGGGAAATCAATCTCTGATATGAAGTTTGCTCTACAGGTAGCATGAATGTCACAAGTAAACCTGCCTTTTGGGGGTTAGGCAGATTACATGAATAACCATTCTGTTTTAGTCCATTTAATTTAGTTTCTTGTAATTTTTTTTTTCTGAAAACTACTTGCAGGGTTTTGGAAATGTGGGCTCATGGGCAGCAAAGTTTATTCATGAGAAAGGGGGCAAGGTTGTTGCTGTTAGTGACATCACAGGTGCACTTAAAAACCCAAATGGAATTGATATCCCAGCTCTGCTGAAATACAAAGATAACAATGGAACTTTAAAGGATTTTAAAGGAGGAGATTCTATGGACCCAAATGACTTGCTTGTATGTGAATGTGATGTCCTAATCCCGTGTGCCTTAGGTGGAGTTCTCAACAAGTATGTAGTCTGCTTTTTTATTACAGTCAGGCTGCTGATCAACATTAATTCTATTTTTTGTATAATACAACCTGGAAGGAATTGTTTGTCAAATTTTCAGAGAAATTGCAATTTTAGATAACTACCTTAGGACATGAAGAATCAAACATTTTATGACTTTCAATTTCTGTATTTCGACCATCCTGATTATTTCAAACAAATACAAGTCAAGTCATTTACGGTTTACTTGTATCTCTCATTTCAAGGGAAAATGCTGCTGATGTTAAGGCAAAATTCATAATAGAAGCTGCAAATCATCCCACTGACCCAGAGGCAGATGAGGTAACAGTGTAGATGTGTTTTACTAATTTGGTACGGGAAATATTTACTTATATCACAAAATTTATATGACAAAATATATCTTCTCTGCAGATCTTATCTAGGAAAGGAGTTCTTGTCCTCCCTGACATATATGCAAATTCTGGCGGTGTGACTGTGAGCTACTTTGAGTGGGTACAGGTAAATTTGACTGCTAGAAAATCCACCTCTCTCTGCATAATTATTTTTCTTTTTGGGGCTGTCCTCCATATAATGATAAAATATTTTTTGTTATTTAAGTCTTAATCCTTTACGGATTTATGATATTTTGGTATGTACTCATATTAAGCTGATTTTTTACTGGTGCTTAAATATCTCTATCTTGCTTGGCTGCAGAATATTCAAGGATTCATGTGGGATGAAGAGAAGGTGAACTTTGAGCTTAGCAGGTACATGAGGAGGGCTTTCCATGAAATCAAGGCAATGTGTAAAATTCATGACTGCAACCTGAGAATGGGGGCCTTTACTTTGGGGGTGAACCGGGTTGCTCGTGCTACCCTCTTAAGGGGCTGGGAAGCCTGAGGCAAGTTCTTATTTTCCTTACTTTGTCCATTAGATGCATCCAGAGGTTATCATCCAAGAAGTGAAAACCGAAGTTACCAGCCTTGTTATTTATTTCTTTTCTTTTCTTTTTCTTTTCATTTTTCCTGTTTTCTTTGAATCTCACTGTTTCAGTAACGGAATTTGGCTGTGAAATGAGTGTCGTTTTTGAGGAATGGTATTTCTTGGTGGGGCACATAAGGAAAAAATCTAAGATGAATTAATAGCTGTTTAAAGAAATGAAGTATTAATATGAAGATTGTTTCTTTGCCTACAATATTGTATGCTTCCTGCGACTCATTGATAAATATCAACATCCAAAACTTTACATCATTTACTAATAAATACTTCTCTGAGAACCTTCTAATTGGTGGAGCAAAAGTAGCTAATCTGTAATAGGATACATGCATAGGAAATGACATTGTTTAGTTATAAAATGGAGTTAGTCTTTGGATGCTTAAGTGGGGGCACATATATTCATGTTGCCCATATGTTGAGTAACCTTCAAATAGCATGACTGTCCTAAAGGACATAAGACATTTTTATCAGGTAATGCATCAGTCTTGGCATGGAAGATGATAAAGTCAGAAATGGGAAAAAATCAAACCTTCTTCTGACGGGTCACTTTTATACTAGTAGAAAATGCATCTTTCTCCTCCCCAAATTGGACCTCAAAGCCCGGGCTTCTTTGTTTGATTTGATACTTGTCATACTAGTCTAGTGTCATTCAGGGGACAATTGGGTAGCTAAATGTTTTGACTCACTTTAGATGAGGAAGGGAGCATATCACTTCACATTAATTGCAATGGGAGGTTGTTGGAGTGCAATAAATGTGGAGGACTGCTATTTTATACGACCGACGCTTCTTCCTAGATGAGGGATCTAATGGTGTGGTGAGACCGGCATAACGATCCCCTTAATCTTGCCTTATCGAAATGATGGGCGAAATGATGGTGACTTGCCGTTATAAGCCGAAAATTATATGTTGTACCCGGCATATATGCTGGGTACACAATATACCTGCCTCGTTATAAGCAACTGTGGCCAGGCTTACTCTTTGCGCTAGTGTTGCATGGCTCCTCTACAGGTGTAATGCCAGGTTTTGGATATAAATTTGTGTGTTGATTGTCTGCTTTAGGCTCTGCTAAACAATAGTTGCAATTATTTAAGGCCTCTAAATAAAAGAAGGCCTTTACTTGTAAAAAAAAAAATAATTTATATATATAATATATTTATTTGTACATTTTAATTACAAAAAAAAATTTTAAGTAGTTTTATTGGTCAATAAAATTCATTAAAAATGTCATATTGTATCCTAAAATGCAGAAAACTGCACAACAACAATGCAAACAGCTTGATAGGACAAGACTTCACAGTGTACATAGCACTGCACAGTCTTGTCCACAGGCCACAGCAAATCAAGCTAAGCCCATAGTTCACACTCCTCAGTACTGATTTCACAGCTGGCTCCCTATAGCCACAAGGCCGCACACTAATTAATAAGTTATCACTTTTTTTTTTTTTAATACAAACTCTTATTTTATCAATTATTATAAATTATCAAACTAATTAATAATTTGATGTATATTATATCAACTCATTTGTATTATAGCAATATTAATTTATTGAACCATGTAATAAATTAATTTTTATTTGTGCAGGTTTAGATTTTAAATTAAAAAAAGACCCACTTAAAATTTTTGCCTAAGACCCCTAAAATTGTTGAACCGGCCTGCTTCTAGATGGGTATGTTGTGTTCAGGTTTTGTCAATTTTAAGAATCATGCACCTAAGAATAAGACTGCAAGAATAAGGGTTGAACACTGAGTTTCAAATGGCATAAGGGAGGCATGGCAAGAAACTAACTGCAGTCTGAAAGTTGTCAAATAGTCTGCAGCAGAGAAAATGGAAATGTGACTCTTTTTTCCTCTTTTGGTTGGGGATCAAGTAGCTAAATTATTTGATGGAAAATAGAATGCAAGCTAGCTAGCTGGAGCTAGCACATATTGACTAGTGAAATGGGTACATTTGATAAAGCTAACTTGAGAGTTGAGAAAATGGATTTATGAACCAAAATAACACAATCATCAATTTCTAGAACATTTTATGACTTTTGAGAAAGGCTAAAAGTATACAATGGACTGGAATTGACTTCTCCATTTCAAAGGCCACCTTCAGTGGAGTTTTTCATAAACCTTTCAAGAATTAGCAGAAAGGGAGATTTGATAGTAATCTCGTGAGAGACCAACAAATCTATTACTTTTTTTTTTCCTTTAGATTGAAAAGACATTTTAGGGTATTTCTTCTATAATGCTTAGTTGCCATCAATTCTGACTTGACTCATTCTCTAATACCATCCATAAGGGGTTAGTTCATAAGTAATTTTGTAGACCATTACTTATGAGCCAGGTTAAGACCAATGTTGCATTTGTTGTTAGGGATAAAACATGGCTTTGGAGCTCTTGTCAAATTTGATAAGCTTTTGAAGATTCAAAGCGGACTTCATCTACTCGACTTGAAAGAGGACGATAGAGCTTTATGATCTTCATCCCAGCATTGTGTGTGCTCATACTTCAATAAAATTGGAGAAAAGGGTGGCGTGGTGGATTCCAACCAAAGCTAAATAGAATTCCAACTGAAGCTAAAATGATCCAATGGGCTTGGTTGTGGGTAATCTATATATATTCTTTGGGTCCAGCACTGAAGATAAGAGCCCATTTCTTCACCTTAAGGAAAAAGGTATTGTGCAAGCTAGGGGTGTACACAGGTCGGGTCAGTTTGGTTTTGGACTTAACCCGAACCCAACCCACTTACAATGGGTGGCAGGTGGAGAGACCTGCCACCAATTGCCAGCACCAACAAGTTGAGTTAGTTTCGAGCTTAGGTGAACGTTTGTTGGTAGGTAAGGTTGCCAGATTCTGTTGGAACTAGTCGAATTTGGGCAAAAATCACCGAAATTGGTTGGGATTTGGCTAGATCTCGTCGGATTTGGTCAAGATTTCACTAAATCTAGTCAATATCTCACCGCATTTAAACTGGCTAGGCCAAATTTTGATCTCACCAGATTTGGCAAAGTTTATCTTTATCATTGGTTGGGTTGGGTGGCTTAGGTTTTGGTGAAGGAAACCCACCACTTTACCCACCAGCATCGGTTCTTGTAGGCGGAGACCTATGGGAGCTTTGGATTGGGCAGAATATGAATCAGATTTGGTCAATTCCACAATTTCTGGTTGGGTCTAGACAACCTAGTTTAAGGTAGCTTGGTGCACATATTAAGATGGTACAAATGCTAGAAAAGTAGCAGAAATGAAGTTGAAGAAGTGTTGAAGTCACCATTTATCTAAGCTACAATTAGTTTTTCTAACCTACAAATAATGTGGAAGTTAGTTGGTTTGTTATCCAAGTGTACAGGTGTGGAAGTTGGTCTGTTATCCAAGTGTACAAGTTTTAGCTATTAGTTTTTCTTTCTCACCTCTCTAATTCTTTCAGTATACAAATGACATAGCTATGTATTTTTGTACTAAGTTAATCACGATCATAGTTAGTTATATTTAATTTTTTCTTTCTCTCTAGTTTTTCCTTTCCTCCAAATATTGTAATGATATGATATCAAAGCATTTTTCACGTTTATGAGATAGCTATTCTTTCTGAATTTTCTTTCTTTGCTTTGTTTGTTGCATTTACTTTCTTGTCAAGCTTTAATTCTTGATTTTGAGGGATTTCCATGGTGACAAGTGAGAATTCTCAGCCACCTGTTCCAACTAGATCTTCTTATTATTCCTCAATTGTGGATCAGCCTTTTAGTCCCTATTTTCTTCACAATGGAGAAAATTCTGGAACTATTTTGGTCTCGCAATTGCTTTCAACAATAAATCAACCAACATGGAGTAGATTAATGACTAAGAACAAATTAGGCTTTGTTGATGAATCCAATGCAAAATTGTCAGATCCTAATTCTCCTTTGTTCCAAATTTGGTGGAATGAGATCTATTCAGATTGAGCTCATGATATTTGGATGGATTTGAAGGTGCAATATATTCAAAGAAATGGTTCAAGAATTTTTTAATTGAAAAAGGATTTAGGTTGTAACGCTCCAGGTTCACTTATTGTTGGAGAGTACTTCACTAAGCAGGAGTGTTTGTAAGAAGAATGGTTAGTTATAAAATTTTGCATGCTTGTCCATGTGGTGCTATGTTGAAGGATGCATGATATATTTCAAGAATGATATATTTCAAGAATAGTTTGTTCTTTAATTCCTCGTGGGTTTGAATGAGAGTTATTCCAATGTCAGAGGGCAAATTCTTTTACATGACCCTATGCCTTCAATTAATAAAATTTTCTCTTTAGTTCAACAAAAGCACAAATGGAAAAACAAAAATCTGTAGGCATGAAAAAAAAAAAAAATTGGTTGAATCTACTGTGCTAGGCTGGCTACTAGAACTGGAAGCTCTTATGGTCATGGTTCTAGTTCCAAGAATAAGAATTGACTAATCGCTCCAATTCCAAGAATAAGGATCGGCCAATTTGCTCTCACTGCGGTTTGAATGGTCACATAATTAAAGGGGAGGTCAAATGCATCAAGCTGCTATAGTTGTTATGGCTCCTAACCAAACACTTGCATCTAAGACTCTAAACTCACTCTTTTATTGCTACAATCACAAAGTGTTAAGAGTTGATGAAACATGTATCTATTTCAAGTTCTCAACTTGCTGAAATGGGAACTGCAAAGTGAGTTAGTCTGATATCCATGTGTACAAATCGTTAGCTGTTAGTTTATATTTCCCTCCTTTTTGATTCTGTATATAAAGAACATGGCGATGAATTTATGTACTAAGTTAATCACAATCACAGTTAGTTACATTCCTTCTTTCTCTCTAAATTTTCATTTCTTCCAAACATTGTAATTCTTGATAGGGCAATTGTTTGCATTTTGACATAGTTTATGATAATCAAGTCACTAACTTGTTATTAATTTCCTCCAATATTTCAATAATTTTATTTGTGAAAATTTGTAATATTTCTTATTCTATTTCCTAGACAAAATAGAAAAATAATAATAAGAGTGGTGTAAAGATTTGATCATACTATATGTATATACAAATTTAAAAGTTTCATGATATAATGACTTACATAGACAGGCATGTTTCATGCCTATTCAAGAATGCAATTATCATTTTGATATTAAAAAAAAAAAAAAAAAAAAAGAAGCAAATATCCTTCAATTGTTTTCTTTTTTTTTTTACCTTCTTGTTTGTGTA
The DNA here is from genome assembly GCA_023736055.1 of Quercus glauca. NCBI lineage: Eukaryota > Viridiplantae > Streptophyta > Magnoliopsida > Fagales > Fagaceae > Quercus > Quercus glauca. Next base: position 34,202,339 of record CM043326.1, on the reverse strand, counting down.
TCATTAAATTTTTTTTTCTTTTGTTGGATTTTGTTTCAATTGTTGCGAAAGCAACTAAATTTGAGCAAGAATACCACATTTCAAATCAATTGTTTCTCATATAAATCTTAGAAAAAATGACTTCAAAATTTAATTATATTTATATAATTAACGCATCACTTAAAATAATTCATATAACAAAATAAATGTAATTATCCTATTGTATGATTTTTAATTACATAAAATAAATACTTTAATGTTGGTTCAACAGACACATATCACTATAAGAAGTTAGGAAATCTAAATGATTAAGATTAAGTGTTTGTTTGGATCATGTCTGGCGTTTTTGGCCTTTTTTTTTTTTTTTTTTTTTTTTTTTTTTTTTATAATAAGTCCAGCGCCTCTTGCACTATTCATGAGACATGAACAGTGCAAATAGGCAAATGCACAGTAATTTCATTTATGAACAGTAACCGAAAAATCATTTTTTATTGTTTTCAGTTTTCAGCAAAATAAGCAGTATCCAAACGCACACTAAGTTTAGTGAATTCACAAATATATAATTTTTTTTTATAACTTTTGTGTTAATTGTTGTCAAAACTACTAAACACGAGGAAATTTTTTATATTCTTAATATATTATTATTATTACAGATAAAATTAGTTTCTTATATAAATAATCATATAAATTCCTTTAATATAAATAATTAATGCATAACGATAGATAGTTAGTATGGATAATACTAGAGACACAAACTATTTTACAAAAAATTTTACAAACTGCTGATGTGGTGACAGATTATAAAATGGGTTTAAATGAAACCAATAAGAGGTTGGTTACATCAACATTTTGTAAAAATATTGTAAAATAATTTGTAATTATAGCTGTAGGGTCACAATTTGTAGCCCAAGCCCAAGAGGTATGGGATATAGGCCCAATGAGTCCAGTACAATAAATTTGTAGAGAATGGGTGAAAGAACTAGGCCTTTTATGAATTTGACAACGACTAATATGAATTTGAGAGATAAACAAAAAAGTGAGACACGTAAAACCGAATGAACTTGTTGTCCAAGGAGGTGAATTATGGTATAAATCAATAGAGCTGAAGGTTAGTACAGTTTTCAATACTACAGTGATTCTTTCTTCCTTTTTTCCTCTTTTTTCTATGGGATAACTCTCCCAATATATAGTTCTTTTCCAATCATCTTGATCCTACATTTGTTAATTATCTAAGCCTTCACTTGAGTGCATGTCCCATCAAACACCTTCTCTAGCTTTCTGTGAAGTGTGATAGCTCAGACTGCACTGTTCAGGGGTCCTCTCCACATAAATATAGCCAGAAAAGTAGCTGCAGTGCATTTAATACGGTGGTAGCAGCTTTTCTTTTAGATATTTCTGAGTGCTTATCGATCCTATTCATGCATGAGGTTCATCCTTAATGAGGAAATTTCCTAGAAGGTCACATAGATTGATGAAATACAAAATTGACCTGTATTGATCATGTCTGAGGAGGAGTTACTCCTCGAACTATCCGCCTACCATTCTTTCCCTATGTAACTTTAAACTTGGGGTTTTTAGCAATTACTTCCCACTTCTCGAACACGCTCACGTTCCCAGATAAGGCCCAAGGCCCAACATGCAAAATTGGGCCTTTATCCCCACAATAGGCCCTTAAAATTCCAGTTTTTCCCTTGCATCCGAGGAGAAAAAATGGGGTTTTGATTTGTTGAGAATCAAGAATATTAAATTCCTTTTTGGCATGTGTGAGAGTGCGGTTTTATGCTCCTCATAATTACTTCTGACGCTTCAGAGACCACGAGGCATCATTAATTGCTCCAAGTGGTGCTATGTGTCTTGCATCTGATGGTGAAGCGTTCATCCAACGGCTGACCTTTTCCCTTGGGTTTTGTGCAAGGTTACTCCCTCCAATTTTTTCCTCTATATAAAAGCCTTGAGGGAAACCGCTTCTCTTTATTTCGTATACTTTCAAGTTCTCCAGAGATTTCAAATATTCAAACCCACCAAGCTTCCTAAATTTTAAACTTTCCACACTATTTTTCCAAGAAATCTTAGGGATTTTATCTAAAGCTTTCAGCGATCACCATTCGTTTTATTTCTCATAAGTTCTAGTGTCTTTAAACCTTTCTTTTCTCCCCGGCCAACCTTCTTGGCCTTCCAGTTATTATTTCTCCTACTGTCAACTTCAGTAGTTTCTCTTTAGTCTACTAAAATGTATAGATTTGAGCATTTAGTTGACTCCCCTACCAAAATAGAGGCCTTTAAGAAGAAATACCATATACCACAGGAGGTCGCACTGAGATACTATCCCTCAGAGCGTATAGTAACAGATCGAGAAGAGGGAGAGGTCATAATCCCCATGATAGCTTTCATAGAGACCCTTCCTATGGGTAGGATAACGAAGGACTACCTCCTTAACCATAGGATATGCCCTCATCAATGTGCACCTAACCTTTTTAGGGCCCTAAGAAGTGTTGATGCTCTAAACGAGTATCTAGACTTAAGACTCACCTAGCATGACGTGGTTCACATGTATGAGTTCCACAAACAAAAAGGGGCAGGATTTTATCTTAAATCCCGATCGGATATTGTCAGGCTCATATCGTGCCTCCTCAAGTCTAATAAGGGGATGAAAGACGACTACCTGATTGCTTCGGGGGTGTGGCATGATGGACTTTATTGCCAGTCCAAGAGGGAGAGCCAGGTGGGATGCCTTAGAATTAGGTTTTCTAACAATAGATTTAGATTCTTTAACCCTGACATTGCTCTGCTTCTTTTTGCTTTGCTCTTTCTTACTAATAGATTTTGAGTTTCTAATTGCGCTTCGTTTTTTGTTTGTGCTCACAAATAAGAGGCATATAGCTCCAAAGATTAGTCTAACCAACGTCCAAGCCCTTAATTACTTGCTTAGATTCGAGATCTTCATAAGTGCAAACAGGCAACTGCGGGCCGTCCACTTGATTTTGTACATTCAGCCAATCTCGGAGATATTCCAAGAGGTCGGCCACGCTATAAGATCAGGTGACCAAAGGATAGCTCGGATTGACGTATCTCAGCCCAATTTCTTAGCCCCATACGATCTTCCCCCAGTAGCACACCCATAATAGCATAACATTCCTTTGATCGTCCAACCAGTTCACCAAGTCCCTCTAGAAGCAGCCACAGCCAGAGAAGGGATTGCATCCTCGAACCCTTCACTTGACGAAGAAATTGATAAATTTCGATTCGAAGAGGAAGAAACCCAAGGTGTACAAGTAATCCCAGTTTCGGACCTCGAAGACGAGCCAGACAGATATTCCGGCATTTAAGCTCCTACTTTGGTGATAGCTCGTCCAGACGGTTCTTCCGAGGAAGAAGAGGAAATGACATTGAACAAAGGAGGCAAGAGCCTGAAAGAACTAATGGCCGCGAGGGGCAAAGATTCTACTTCCAAAGAAACTAGCAAGCTCCAAGTCCCTGCTAATCTTCCACCTCCCCCTCCTCTCCCAGTGACTTCGACTGGATTACTCCCCAGCCCTAATATGAAGACGAAAAGGAAGGATCCGGAGGTACAGGAGATAGAAAAGGGTGAAATGATCCCTCAGAAGGGGGCAAAACAGCCCAGACGTGCAAAGGGCAAATAGGCTTCCTCCGTGGAAAGTAGGGAGGACTCTCAAGATGCCAAGGTGCGCTGACCTCCTCGCACATGGTCCCCTCGACTGGATGTAGATGGTGCCCCTATCTCCTTGGACGCCTCAGTCCGAAACTTCCAAGGGGGGCATACGGGCCACATTGCTGAAGCCCTTGAGCGACCACTTCTCTTACTGAGAGATATGGAGGCTTATAGGCGCTTCAAGCAACATGAGCTCTTACTGTCCCTGAAGAGGGACCTAGCTATGGTAAGTGCTTAAGTACTTTCACATTTTGTTCTTCATTGCTTTATTCACTATCAACATTCGTTCATTATCTCTTTCTCCCTTTTTTTTTTTTTTTATGTGGACTCCTTTGATTGTCTTTGCACAGATTACCCAACAGGTCTATGTGGTCAAGAAGTGGGTCAATAGTAAGAGCAACCAAGCCTGAGCAGAAGCCCACTCCCGTACCGAGACCGAGAAAGTCTTGGGGACACTCAAGGAGGAACATGCTGAGCTAATCAATAAGCTCACCATCTCAAAGGGGGAGCGTAATAGTGCTGTGGCCAACCTAAAGAACGCTGCGACTCAGGCAGAGGATCAACACAAGAAACTCCACCTAACAGAAATTGATTTGGCCACAGAGAAATAGCATGTTCTGGACTTAAAGGCTGAGCTCAAAAAGGCCAAGGAGGCAGCCCAGCTGGCCAAGGAAGCCTTGGAGGCTGAAAAACAAGCCTCCTACCAGCTCGGTGTAGAAGAAACTTAAGTGAGGCTTGCCGAGGAGCTTTCTGAGGTTTGCAGGGACTACTGCGCCATATCATGGGGTAGGACCCTTGATATTGCAGGCGTCCCTGCAGACTCAGTGTAGAGACAGCCTGGGAGCATTTATTATCATCCGGAAATCCGTGCTACCCAAGATGTTTCCACTTCTTCTGCTGATCCTACTCAAGAGACCTCGGAACAGCCCCTGGCCATCCAAGCTATTGACCAAAGTCAGGAGGTTGAGAGGGTCAATGAAAAAGCAGAGGCGAGGAGAAAAAGCTCTCAGCAATAGCCGAGGACCTTGCCAAAACCAAGAAAGGTGAAGTTGAAGCCAAAGATGCAAAGCCAAAAGACAAAGTAGCTGACCCTAAGGCTAAGGATAGTGCCACTTCCCAGCCAAGCCAAAGTGCAAACCCTGCTGCTCCTAAGCCAAAGACTTAATCCTTAGGATTTTCTTATAGTCTATCATCATTTAGTTTTTATTTTTTTGTATTGGCGTTATGCCACAGAACATAATGTATTGTACTCTTTTGATTAATGAATGGTTATTTATTTCCATCTTATGTGTTCTTGTTTCATATATCTTTAGTATTACTGCTGTTACATATGAATTTGCTTTGCTGCTAACTTAGTTTCTATAAAAGCTAACCCAACAAACATCTTGCCAGTGCAAATATTATGTATTATTCAGTAACAAACTTATACTTGGTTATATAATCAAGGCATTTAACTTACTCTAAATCCTAAGTCTGAAGAGTTGGTAATTGTTACAGTTCTGTCTTAACACTTAGTGAAAAACAAATGGGTATATAAACAATGTCATAGTGTGGTAATCTCCCTTTAACATCTGGTATGAGAACTTAGGCATGAATAGGGTTCAATTTAAACACTTATAAAAGATGTCACAATGTGTTAATCTCCCCTTATCATCTGGTCCGAGGACTTCAGATATGAGTAAGGTTCAACTTAAACATTTATAAAAGATGACAACACATGTTAATTTCCCCAAAGCATCTGGTCCGAAGATTACAGGCATGGCTAAGGTTCTGTTTAACACTTATAAAAAATGACAATGAATGTTAATTTCCCCAAAGCATTTGGTTCAAAGACTACAAACATGACTAAGGTTCTGTTTAACACTTATAAAAAATGACAATGAATGTTAATTTCCCCAAAGCATCTGATCCGAGGACTATAGGCATGACTAAGGTTCTGTTTAACACTTATAAAAAATGACAATGAATGTTAATTTTCCTAAAACATCTGGTCCGAGAACTACAGGCATGACTAAGGTTCTATATAACACTTATAAAAAATGACAATTGATAAGTATAATGCCTTCGAATAACAAAAGAACATATTGGCAAAGGGAACTTTCATTAGTAATAATACATTTTCAGGTTATTTACATTTCAAGGGCTCGGTATTACATGTTCATCTAAATCTTCCAAAAAGTATGCTCCTATACCAGCCACTGAGGTGATGCGGTATGGTCCTTCCCAATTGGGTCCTAACTTTCCTCATGCTGAGTTTTTTGCAGTACCTAAAAACCTTCTCAGTACCAGATCACCAAGTGCTAGTGGTCTCAGCTTCACGTTAGCATCGTATCCCTGCTTGAGTTTGTGTTGGTAGTAAGCCAAATGCACCATCGCATTTTCTCTTCTCTCTTCAATAAGATCTAGACCCCTTTCCAGTAATTCGTTGTTACTGCTCGAATCGAAGAAGCTGGTTCTAAGTGTAGGGAAGCCAGTTTCTAATGGAATAACGGCCTCGGCCCTGTAAGTCATTGAAAAAGGGGTTTCCCTGGTTGACCTGTGAGGTGTGGTTTTGTATGTCCAGAGAACGTGTGACAGCTCCTCTACCAATTTTCCCTTTGCATCGTCTAGTCTTTTCTTGAATTCGTTCACTATAGTTTTGTTTACTGCCTCGACTTGTCCATTTCTTTGAGGATAAGCTAGGGTGGAATACCGGTTTGTAATTCCTAGATCACAACAATACCTTCTAAAAGATTTACCGACAAACTAAAGGCCGTTGTTTGAGATGAGAGTTCGAGGGACTCCGAACCGTGTGACAATGTTTTTCCACACAAACTTCTTGGCATCCACATCCCTGATATTCACCAAGGCCTCAGCTTCAACCCATTTGGTGAAATAGTCTATGCCGACCAGCAAATATCTTTTGTTCCCTGCTGCTTTAGGGAAAGACCTAACAATGTCTAAGCCCCATTGACCAAATGGCCAAGGGTTGGACAGGGGATTAAGTGTTCCCCCTAGTTGGTGTACGTTTGGCGCAAATCTTTGACATTGGTCGCACTTCTTCACATATTCTTGGACTTCTCTTTGCATATTAAGCCACCAATAACCCTAAGTGCTGGCTCTATGGGATAAAAATCTACCTCCTGTGTGGCTTCCGCAAATCCCTTCATGTAATTCTTCAAGGAGCGGTTCTGATGCCTTAGGATGGATGCAGAGTAGATAAGGTCCTGAAAAAGAACGCTTATACAACTTTTGATCCTCGGATAGCCAGAAACGAGGCGCCTTTCTCCGTATCTTATCAGCTTCAGATTTGTCCTATGGTAGGATGTTTTCCTTCAAGAATAGTACTATGGGGTCTATCCAGCTAGGACTTACTCTGATTTGATGAACCTAGACCACCTCCCCCTTTTCTTCTCTGGGTTGGCATAAGTCTTCTATAAGGATAACCCGAGGTAAGCTTTGATCCGAGGAGGTTACAAGAGTGGCCAAAGAATCAGCATGTGTGTTTCCATTTCTCGGGACATGCAATAGGCTAAATGATTCGAATCTTGGTTATAGATGTCTAGCTTGACTCAGATACCCTTGCATTCTTTCATCTCTTGCCTCTAGTTCGCCATTCACCTGACCGATGACCAACCTTGAGTCGGAAAACATCGTCACTGCCTTCCCTCCCTTTCTTTGCACCATGGACATTTCTTCCAACAAAGTTTCGTACTTGGCCTCATTATTAGTCGTCGAGAAGTTCAATCTTAATGATTTTTCAATGGTGAGTTTCTCGGGTGAGATCAAGACTAGCCCCACTCCAGATCCCCTTTGGTTAGCTGTCCCGTCAACATATACCTTCCAACACAAAGGCGTTTGTAGAGAGATGGTGCCAACTGATTTTTCATCCATGTGCTGCGTTGCTGCGTTACTGCTATTTCTTCTAATGAAGGTTCAGCGAATTCAGCTACTAGATCTGCAAGAACCTGGCCTTTGATAGAAGTGCGAGGCATGTACTTGATGTCAAAATCCTCTAGCATGGTGCCCCACTTAGCAATCATTCTTGTGTAATCAACTCTCCGTAGTATGGACCTAAGCGGAAGCTGGGTAAGGATAATAACCATGTGTGCCTGGAAATAATGAGGAAGCTTTCGTGTGGTATGCACCACTGCCAAGATGACCTTTTCCAGTGGTAGATAACGAACCTCGACTTCTTATAAGGATTTGCTTACATAATAAACTGGCTATTGTGTGCCACTGTTAACTCTGATTAGTACGAGGCTTACTGCATGAGGGGCTACAACAATATAAGCAAACATGACTTCTTCTACCTCTGGGCTGGACATAATAAGAGGCCGAGATAAATATTCTTTAAGTTGCTGAAAAGCTAAAGCGCACTCATCGGTCCACTTGAATCCCTTCCATTTATTCATTAGGAGGAAAAAAGGCCGACATCTATCAGCTGATCTGGAAATAAACCGATTGAAAGCAGCAGTCATTCTAATAAGTTTCTAGACCTCCTTAGGATTCCGAGGTGGTTGCAAGCTGTTAATTGCCTTGATTTGATCAGGGTTGACTTTAATTCCACGGTAAGTCACCATATAACCTAGAAACTTGCCCAATCCAACACCAAATGAGCATTTGGAAGCATTAAGGCGTAACTTGTGTTTTCTTAAGATTTCAAAAATGTTTCCGAGGTCTCGCACGTGCTCGGACTCCACCTTGCTCTTCACCACCATGTCACCTATATAAACTTCAATACTTTTTCCCAACTGTGGTTCAAATATTCTGGTCATCGTCCTTTGGTACGTAGAGCCTGCATTTTTCAGACTAAAAGGCATTATTTTGTAATGATAATTCCTAGTAGGGGTAAGGAAAGCTATTTTTTCTTGGTCGTCTAGAGCTAACAGTATCTGATCATAGCCTTGGAAGGCAACTAAAAAGCTCATCTACGGGTGGACCACGGTAGCATCTACCAACTGATCTATCCGAGGCATGGGGAAAGGATCTTTCGGACACACTTTATTCAAATTAGTGAAATCCACACACACTCGCCACTTTCCATTCTTCTTTTTTACTACCACAGTATTGGCCAGCCACTCAGGATAGAAAATCTCCTTGATAGCCCCTGCATGTTTGAGCTTCGTTACTTCATCTTGTATTGCATCTACGTGTTCCTTGGATGGACATCGAGGTGGTTACTTCTTAGGAGTAACAGATGGGTTGACATTTAGATGGTAACAGATAAAGTTTGGATCCACCCCTGGAGCCTCCTAAGAATTTCAGGTAAATACATCCACGTTCCTTTTTAGAAACTCTAACGGCTCTTCCTTCTCTTCAATGGGCAATTGAGACCCAATTTGAAAAAACTTCTCAGGGTCATCGTCAATAACCACTTTTATTAAATCCTCGCATTTCGCCTCATCGGCTGAACTATCAACAGGTGACGCCTGAATCCTTAATTGCTATGAGCTTCCTTCGATATGAGCCGAAGACTCATCCTCAGATTGATGTCGAATGGCAGCCACCAGGCATTGCCTAGCCGTAGACTGACTTCCAACAATCTCTTCAATCCGGTCTCCCGATGGAAATTTCACCTTTTTGTGCAGAGTAGAAGAGACAACCCCTAAGGTATGAAGCTAGGGCCTGCCTACTATGGCTGTATAAGGGGAGTAAGTGTCCACCACTATGAAATCTACCTCAATTGTTTTGGAGTCAGTCTGTGTGGGTAACCTGATTTGACCTCTCGGAATGACAACTTTCTCATCAAAGCTTACCAAAGGAGAGGTGTAGGCCGTTAGATCTTCAGATTTCAGGTTCAACCCCTTATACAAGTTGGGATACATGATCTCTGTGCCGCTACCTTGATCCACCATTACCCTCTTCACATCATAGCCTCTAATCCTGAGCATGACCACTAGAACATTATCATAAGGTTGTATGGTTCCAACTTTATCTTAATCTGAAAAACCAAGAAATGGCTGAATTTTTGTTTTTGCTCTTTTAGGTTCTAAATCAGAGTCCTTGGCAAGTACGCGAGACACAATCATTACCCTGGAGGGACAGGAGCCGGTTCTTCCCGGGGCAGGGAAGATTACATTGATCGTTCCCAAGGGAGGTCTTGAGGAGTCTCCCCTTTTAGGCTCCGAATTAGTCTGGTCCCCTTGGTTGCTAGAGTGATGCAAGAGATGTTTCAGCTTTCCTTCACGGACGAGCTGATCTAGATGGTCCCACAGATTTCTGCAATCCTTTGTTACGTGTCCTTAGTTTTGATGGTATTGGCAGTAAATGTTTTGATTACGTCTCTCGGGGCTTCCTGCCATTTTATTCGGCCGTTTAAAGAATGGTTCATATTTAATCTTCTCCAACACTTGCTGCACTGGTTCTCGGAATACAGCATTAACCACCTGAACATTAGTAAGGCCTAACTGTCTTGAAAACTCTCTTCGTGGCCGGTTGTTGTATCTGTCCGACCTAAAATCCCTCTTCTCCTAAGGGATAACCTTCTCCTTTCCTTTTTCTTACTGTTGGTCTTCCTCTACCCTTTTATACTTATCGATTTAATCCATGAGCTAACGCACGTTAGTAACGGGCTTACCAGTCAAAGATTTCTTTAGATCGTGCTCGGCTGGGAGGCCGAGCTTGAAAGTACTGATGGCCACGTCGTCAAAATCACCCTCAATCTCATTGAACATCTCCCAGTACCTATCCAAGTACATTTTCAGACTCTCTCCTTCTCACATGCTTAAAGATAATAAGGAAGCCAAAGGCCGAGGGACTCTCCTACAAGTAACAAATCGGGAACCGAATGCCTGGGTAAGCTCCCTGAAATAACCTATGGATTCTGCCCTTAAATCGTTGAACCATCTCATTGCGACGGGTCCCAAACTAGATGGGAAGACTTTACACATCAAGGCCTTGTCCTTGGCATATACAGTCATTCTCTGGTTGTATTGGCTTATGTGCTCCACAGGATCTGTTCGACCGTTATAAATGGTGAACGTCGGTTGATGAAAATGCCGAGGGAGTCTTACATCTTCAATTTTATGCATGAATGGTGACTTGGAAATTTGGTTAAAGGCCTTGCTCATAGCATCATTTCCTACACCTCCTCGTGGTGGGCTTTTACGATGCTGCTCACGATGATGCTCTTCTTTGTAGGAGAAAGACTCACTGGGCGGGGTCTGGTACCTCCTCCTATAATTAACATCCCTTTCATCATCAGAGGAAACATCACGGTTCGATGATGCTCTCTTCCTTCGTGCATGGCACAGGTCCCTTTTCAGTTGGTCGATCTCTAGTTGCATGCCCCTATTGCTTTTCGCATGGGAAATATAGCTTCCACCTCGAGGTTGACTCCTATCTGTATGTGTGGTGTATACACTCTATTCATGGTCACCTTGACGCTCGAGGTTAACAAAAGGGTCACCATGTTGGGAGCCCCTCGATTCAGTTGGTTGTGGACCTAGTTCTGCCATAGCTGACCGTTTTCTTCACTCTCGCACAAGATCTTCCCACAGACGGCGCCAATTGTAGGGTCACAATTTGTAGCCCAAGCCCAAGAGGTATGGGATATAGGCCCAATGAGCCTAATACAATAAATTTGTAGAGAGTGGGTGAAAGAATTAGGCCTTTTATGAATTTAACAACGGCTAATATGGATTTGAGAGATAAACAAAAAAGTGAGACACGTAAAATCGAATGAACTTGTTATCCGAGGAGGTGAATTATGGTATCAATTAATAGATCTAAAGGTTAATACAGTTTTCAATGCAACAGTGATTCTTTCTTCCTTTTTTCCTCATTTTTTCTATGGGATAACTCTCCCAATATATAATTCTTTTCCAATCATCTTGATCCTACACTTATTAATCATCTAAACCTTCATTTGAGTGCATGTCCCATCAAAAACCTTCTCTAGCTTTCTATGAAGTGTGATAGCTTAGACTGCACTGTTCAGGGGTCCTCTCCACATGAATACGGCCAGAAAAGTAGCTGTAGTGTATTTAATGCGGTGGTAGCATATTGTCTTTTAGATATTTCTGAGTGCTTATTGATCCTGTTCATGCATGAGGTTCATCCTTAATGAGGAAATTTCCTAGAAGGTCACATAGATTGACGAAATACAAAATTGACATGTATTGATCATGTCCGAGGAGGAGTTACTACTCGGACTATCCCCCTACTGTTCTTTCCCTATGTAACTTTAAACTTGGGGTTTTTAGCAATTACTTCCCACTCCTCGGACACGCTCACGTTCCCAAATAAGGCCCAAAGCCTAACATACAAAATTGGGCCTTTCTCCCCACAATAGCATTACTTTGTTAGTATATGCATTTATTGAATTTTTTTTTTATTTTATTTTTATAGAAGAGTGCATTTATTGATTTAGTTCATTGGCTAATTCAATAAACTAATATTTTGATATAAATGCAAAACTTTGTTGACCTTAAATAAATAAAATCTGTAGGAATGCAGCACATAGCAAAATCTCGTACTCTCTCACATGAGATTTCTACTTTATATATATATATATATATATATATATATATATATATATTCACATTATTCCAATCTATAGTCGAGATGATCCTACCAAAGTAGTCTATCACAAGTATTTATAGTCCGATTCATTTCTTGCACAGATTGGGGGTCTCATCCATCTCTTCTTAAAGACCTACCAGGTCACCCAATTCAATTTTGCTACTATGATTATATAGAAGCATGGTTTAGAGTAATCCTTCACCAGAATGGGACCACTTTCATTCCTGGTTCTTTAATTTTGACAAGAAGTTCAGAAGCCAAATTCCTTCATGGCTCCTCAGATGGTGGACCATGCTTGGCTCCATCCCAAAATGCCTTTCAAAAGCCTTGTTAGACCAAATGAGGTATTTCTCGTCAGAATACCAAGTAAACCAGCATAATGCCCAATTCCCGACATTGCTCCATTTCTACAGTAAATACAAAGTGAACTTGCCAGGAAAATAATGCTTCAAGTCACCCAAATGGCCAAATGGGAGATGATCAAGAAAATGCTTCTCCGGCTTCTTTAGAAGCATCCTCCTCCAGTCAACAAGCCAGAAGAATTGAGCCCAACCCGTTTCTCAATTCACCATACCAAGATTCCTAATATACCTATGATCTTGCAGAAGATTGAAAAAATTCCTCTCACAAAAGTTAAAGATGAACAACACCACCAATAAGTCAAGACAAAAACATTGCCACTATAAACGTACTCAACAAGTTACTATCCATGGACATTTAGTCGTCACATCAAATCTACTCTCTGTATAAATAGTAAAGATTTGCAGTCAGTTAAAGAATTTCTCTACAGTTAAAAGAATCCGCTTTTGGTGTAAAGCAGTTCAGTAATCAGGAATCCCTACCATCTAAAAGCAAAGCAATCCAACAAGAATTCCAGGCATCCCGAGACAAAACAATCTAGAAGTCAGGAATCCCTAGAACCATGCCGATACCATTGTCGATGATAGAGAGAGTCTTGTTGACTTTGTTAAGGACAATCCTAATGAATTCCTAGCACCATGAAACATGAAAAGTCTATATAAGTTAGCATTTCAGAGGAAGAAGTCATCACTCATTCCACAACCTCATTCCATTACCTAATTTCCCATCTAAGTTGATAACCTTCTTAGCAAAATTATATTTTATTTTCTAATTAAGCAAAATTATATTTTAGTTACCTTGCACTTGTAAGTATTTTGAGTTATTTTAGTTATTTCAAGTTTGCATTTAAAGACATTTCAAGTTAAATTCCAATTTATATTCAGTCAAGTTATATTTATTTATTTGATGATATGTGGAGTCAAAAGAAATGCTAGCATCCATGCAAGGAAGATCTACACCGAACAACAACTTATAACAGTCATCGAGAAAGATGTTTAATGACGAATTGAAGGCCAAATGTTATTCAAAGGCTCAATCTTGAACCGTGTACGGTGTTGTAGATGGAGAATCAATGCTGCCGTGTTATGCAGTCTTGGTAATTGATTGTCTATAATTTGTGTTGTAATTAGCTCACTGGTGCTTGTTTTGGTTTTTTTCATGTAGAGATTGGTGCTGCGGGTAGTTTCTGCAGTAGTGTGGTGCTGTTTTGTTTCCTGTGGGTCTGTAATGATTGGGTGTTGGTGTTTTGTAGTCACTTCTGCAAGTGTTCTGTATTCTATTCTTTGCTCAATGAAATTACTGATTCTTGCAAATAAAAACAAGCTATATGCCCTCAATGGGAGAAAGTACATGTAATAATCCTAAAATTGTATCTACAGACGTGCAGCTGCGAATAATTATCAATTTATCACTGAATCTAGAGTTAGGTCCACCATGATTATTTCAAAGACTCAATTCAAAAGAAAACATGTTCAGAGAAATTCAGAAAAGAAAGAACCTTGTAACTGGAAAGGCACAAGAACTAATAAATCAAAAGACTAAATTACAATGATGGGAATTTAAATTCATCATCCTTCACTAAAACAGAGTAATTACAATAACATGAACTAGACAAGAAGATGCTAATTATTTTTTGATAAGTAAAGGAGGTTGCTGATTGAATTTGAAGGGACAAACTCAGGAATAGCAATGTCACTACTCAATTCTTGAACTGCCAGGCTTCTCGTCCTGCCAGGTTGCTTGCCATTGCTTGTCATAAAAGGTTGTCTCATCCAGCAGTTTCTTTAAATTCTCTAAATCTTCATTCTTCCGGATCAGCAGGACTCCAACAACAGCTATAAACAGTAGAGTTTTACAAAAGAAGTTGCCCATTTGGTCAACCAAACCCACCCCAGTCAAGCTATCAACCAGATAAGCCATGAAGAAGCCGATCATTGCAGCGCGGCCTGCATAAAACACAATATACAGCATAGACAGATTAGCAATATATAGCATCTTACATATATAAACACACATTTCATTTAAGAGAAAACAAATGCACTGAACAAACCATTAAGTAGTTCTGCTTCAGGTAGATGGAACCGTTTTATCCATGCCCACCAAGGTATGATAGATGTGTCAAAAACTATGGGGGCATCATTACTGGATGTTTCCGGGTTACCCTCAAGCCATTTTCTTCTCCTAGCCTCTGAAATGAGTAATAAGGAGGTCCATTAGAAATCAAGTAATCACTAAGGTATATGGAGGAATACAAATAAATTATTAAGTAATTATAATTTAATTCCATCTTCAACTCATCCCATCCTCTCTTCCCTTTGAGGCTTTAACAAGAAAAGAAAAAGAAAGCAAGCATCCAAATTTCAGGCTAAATATAAGCGAAGCACAAATTACAAATATCTTTACACCCATGGTTCATTCAGAAAGTTTATGTGAATATATTGTGTTTAATATTTTGAAAAATAGCACCATTCAATTCTTTTTCAGACCAAAATTTTATACGCATGTAGTCTGTGCGAAACTTAACCAACAAAGAATAGCACATCCATGATAATAAAATAAAACAAGAAATGTCATTGCCATCCTTATGCATAAAAGAGAGGGGGAGGGGGGAGGGGGGAGGGGGGAGGGGAGGAGGAGGAACACAAACTAAACAATTTATGACTGACATATACACACATTGTTCTGTAAAGAAATATAAAACTAGTAAAATGCAGACACATAGGATGATTACACCTCATCAAAAACACACAATATTTGACAGGAGTCACATGACATCTGCTTGGAACTCAAAAACAGCAAGAAAGGGGAGATTGAATCTGCAAGAATGCCTAAGATAGGAACCATAAGCCTTACAGATTCTCTCTCCTTATTTACGAAATCCAGACTAAGTCTTAAGCATTCATTACAGATTCCTTGCCTTGGTTCTTTCCAAGATAAAGGCTGGTTTTATGCTTTACTACATTGTGGAAAACAAGGGAGGGAGCACTAGATGTCCTAATATTGTCCCATGAGTAGTTGAACAAATTTGTCCAACTACAAAAATTCAGTAATAAGATAGAAGTATTGTAGAGTGACATTTATTTTTGGGTTTGGGATAGAAAGTAGGATGTTCTGCCATAATTGTTAATTTCAGTTTAAGCTATTGAATCTCCTTGTGCTGTGGAAGATGGAAGACTCCCTCTGCACTCAAAGTTAGTGGATGCACCAAATGATTTCAATTCCAGTCACATCCATGAGGTGACATGGCTAGAAATTATGGTCACCAGACAGTTCTGTGTTCCAAGTATAAACACATCCACTTCTGATATCCCCAAAAACATTATCACACCTTGAGCTCCAAATTCAGAGTGCACGAAATAAACAATCACAAGTGCCAGTCAATATTAGTTCGGAATTTCCAATGCTTCTGACCACATGTCAAGACTAGACAACGAACACAACCGTGAGGTACTAAGAAACATCTAGTATAGCAAGAAATGAAGGGAATCTTCCTAGTAGATGCCACTTGCTGCACGAGCTTGCCAACTATGGCAATTGGTTGTGACCAATTAAAGCAAGACAAATATTTCTATGATCTGAGATTATAGAAACGGAGTTGCTCAACAAATCCACGATATTTCAGTTAAGAAAACCTTCTTTGTTTGGCAGACTTGCAATCTCACACTGGTTAAGTCTCATTTTGGTTCTGTAGCTACCTTGCTATGGTTCCATCATATAATGAATGCAATTGCCAACTTCAATTTCAACTAGTTTCCGAACTCCGTTATGGTCATATAAATCTTTTTTTTTTTTTTTTCAGGATTTTTCATTCTGTTCCTCCTAACTGACAAGCAAACAGATGAATGGGGATAAAGATCACTGAAATTTTTAATTTTTGAGTTGCAAGTTATCTTAGTTTCCAAGAGAAACTGGAAATAAAAACAAAACAAAATACTCTCACCCCAAGTCAAATTACACAATTAGGGAAAGTTAAATAAAGATTATTGGCCAATTTCTATGACCCAAAAAATCTGACCACATTTCTTATCTTTCTCACCACACAAGCAAAGATTTTTACGAGTGAAAGAAACAAAACTCAAAGTCAAATCCAAAATAAAGGATATCCTATATCATAAAGAAAATCGAAAGAAAAAACTATGAACCCAAAACCTCACCAGCATCAATAACAGCGTCCCAGTCAGTCTTTCCATCTTTCTGAAACTGGCTCAAGTCCCAAGTCCCACCAACCCATTTGGGGTCCACAAACTGACTCAAAACCTTATCTTCTTCTGTTTCCACTGCCCCCGCAGACCCATTGGCTCCAACAGAGCTCTCATCTTTCTGAACTACCTGCTGGGGAGTTTCAGCTACCTTCTGGTCTGGTTGTATTTCAAGTGCAGTAGCAGCTGAGGGTGAAGTTCCAGCACCATTTTCAGCTGAGGCCTTGGTGGTGGTGAGGAACTTGGATGGTCTGAGAGAGAGGTGGGGCTTAAGAGTTAGGTAGGGTTTGGAAGGGGAAGAGGGAAAAAGGAGTGGGGGTTGGGTTGGAGGAGAAAATAAGGCCAAGGAAATGGACATGATGGTTTGTTCGGTTGCAATTTACAAGGAGCTGTGTCTCTTAGAACATGGGTGCTTCTTCTCCACTGGGCTATCCTTTCCTCAGCCTCAGAAATGGCCAAACACTGGGTTTGTACTTTGGTTTACTCTGTCTCAACTCTCAAGCTTGATGATACGTGGAGTGGTAAAGACTGTCAAGTACACTGAGAAGTGGAGGGATCTGGTAAGCCTGTTAGCATGATCAATCCATGCACCTTCATGGAATACTTTTTTTTTTTTTTTTTTTGATGTGTGTGTGTGTTAAATGAAGAATTGATGGTGGTTGTGGTGGTGGTGAAAGTCGTGCTGAGTAAAGGACTGATAATGAATTAAAAACCATGCCAAATTGCTCAATTAAATTTTGATTTGGCATTTTGATGTGATATATATATATATATATATATATGTGTGTGTGTGTGTGTGTATATTAAGGATATTCAAAAAGTTAATTATTGCTTTTTTTCTTATCAAAAATACTTATAAATTAATTAACCAATAACTTAAAAATGGGATTAAAATAGTAAATTAGCAAAAAGAAGTTAGTTATTATTTTTTTTACTGTAAAAAATACCCCTACCTAAAACTTAAAAATCAGGTTAAAATAGTAAATTGACAAAAATAATAAATTTATACTTCTACGTTGAAATGTCTTTTTGCTTTTAATAAACTCATATTTTTACGTTGAATTAAATTCCTACTTCTACTCACTATTTCCTTACAAAATAGGATCATTCTTTTGTTAATTTTAAAACTCCTCAAATCTACAAAACTCACCCCAAGAGCCTCTGAGCACGCGCATGAGCGCGTGCTTAGAGGCTAGTATATATTAATGTTTATTACTTTTTATGTGATATTTATTACTATTTATTA
Source organism: Quercus glauca (assembly GCA_023736055.1). Classification (NCBI taxonomy): domain Eukaryota; kingdom Viridiplantae; phylum Streptophyta; class Magnoliopsida; order Fagales; family Fagaceae; genus Quercus; species Quercus glauca. Next base: position 34,184,380 of record CM043326.1, on the reverse strand, counting down.
GTTATTGTTTGTTTGTGTATCATTTAAGATCTGTTTGGATACTGTTTATTTTCAGAAAATTTAAAACTTATTGCTAAAAATATTATAGTAAAATAATTTTTAAATATAAATAGTGCCATGTGGGACCTAGCAAAATATATAATCTGCATTTAAAGTGGAGTTGGCCGACAAGTGCACAGTTGCTTTGGAACCTACCTTTTAAACGTCAAACGCAGACGTAATGAGGGAAACATTTTCCAAACGGTCACTTATCCTACTTTGTCTTTGTTTTTCAATTCCTTTTTTTTACTTTTAAGCTCTTTTTGTTTCGGAGGAAAATATTTTCAAATGAAAAATGTTTTATACTAAAAATATTTTACTGAAAATATTTTTATTTTACGATGTTTGATGGTGTACTAGAAATTACTCAAGTTCTAGTGTTTCTACATTATAAAATGAAAAAAAAAAAAAAAAAAAAAAAATCTTCAATAAGAAACAACTCAAACTCAAAATTCTCACCAACTTAAACTAAAATCCTCAAATTTTAATAAAAAAACACAACCATGAATCAAACCCAAATTCAAATTAGCTCCAAAAAAAAAAAAAAAAAAAACCAGATTTGCCCAAGCATAGATTTGCAAGAAAAAAACCCAAATATGCCAAAAAACCCAGATCATGAGAGAACCTTCAAATTGGAGATCAAATAGTATTTTTTTGTGGCATACAATTAATTGAGTTGTTGAAGTATTGAACATTGAATGGTTTCTATGCTGGTAAAGCCTTAGAAGATCACAAAATGATGTTGAGTTTCAACCATCTTCTTCTATTTTGGAGAAACTACCCCGTTGGGTGTTGCTGAAGGTGGAGCCATTAATGGGTGGGACCGTGGGAGAGAGGGATCAAAGGGGCCTGGGTTGTGGAGAGAAAATTGTGAGGGAGAGAGAGCGTGAGAGGGGGTATTGGGACTGAGAGGGAGTAGTAAATGTAACATATTTTACCAAAATTTCAAGTGTAAAATACAAATTTGCCTAAGTTGATTTGATTGACTGAAAATATTTTATTTTTAGCCAAATATTTTACTGCAAAACAAATACTGTAAAATGTGAAAATATTTTACGTTGAAACAAATGGAGCGTAAATTTAACTATAATTATACAATATCCTCACTTTTTGTTGATAATCTACCTCTGCTTTGTTATTGCCTTATTTAAAACTTTTTTTTTTTCATTTTTTCATGATGGAATGTGATAAGGTCCCAAAAGATTGTATGTGACAAATACAACGATGAACTCCACCGTATTACAAATAGCTTATTTCTTTTGTTTTTATCTAAATTTTTCTAGTTACTTTGGCCAAACAATAACATGGTCACCAATAATAGTAATTTTCTCCACATCTAATTGTAACTTGTCATAATATGACAACTACGTCTAATTTAAAGTTAGGCTCAATCATGTGGCATGTAACTTATTTCTTACATTTTAATTTTCTAATGATCACTTCTTTTCTTTTCTTTTTCTTTTTTTTTTTAATTTTTTTTTATGGAAATTCTAAATATCACTTTGAGAAGCAATAAAAAAATAATAAATAGTAGTAACTTTGTCCCATCAAAACATTGAGCAATAACTTCATGGCTACATTTATAATTTTTTAATCGTTTTTAGGTATGGTAGATTGTGATACGGTGACAACAATTGTTTGTCTCAAATACAACAATGAACTCTACCACGACTCACACTAATTTTTTTTTTTTTTCAATTATTTTTTTTTTGGTCACTTTTGAACAATAACCTTATGATATATATATATATACACACACACATACACACACTAGCCTCATCACATGTGTTTTGTGCATGCGATCAGGCTTTTTTTTTTTTGTTGGTCTAGTGTCATAATTTTCCTTTTTTTTTTTTTTTTGATATGTTTGTTTTGAAGATATGGATTAGTAAGAGTGTCCTTTTTGTAGGTATTTTAAGTGGAGTTTGAGACATATTTTTACTGGGCTGTCTTTAAATTTTTTCCCTGTTAAATGTAAGATTTAAGGGTATTTCTAAACCACATAAAAGTCCAGCTCAAAGAAGAAAATCCTTCTATAAATAGTACTAGTCTCTGAGCATGCGCTCACGCGCATGCTTAGAGGTTTTTCTATTTTTTTGGGTAAAGATTAATAATTTGTGTACGGTTACAATTTGGAACCTGGGCCCAATAAGGAGTTGGATCCAGATCTAAAGAGCCTGATCCAATAAATTTATAGAGAGTGGATTGAAGAGCAGGGATTAGAAAAGATTACCAACGGCTAAAATGGTATTAAACTCAAACATCCGAGTACACTACACATGAAAGTTGACCCCTTTTTAAATCGAGCAGGGCCTCTTCTATAGAATCTCCTCCCTCCCCCACCTTTTTTCTTTTTTCTTCTTGCAGGGGGGGTTGTTTACATTTTATATCTACACTTAGGCCATCTTGATCGTCCATTTGTCGACAATCGGGATTGCTACTTGAGTACTCGTCCCATCAGCCACCTTCTCTGGCCCTCTATGAGTTGCTGTTGCCAATGCAACACTGTTCAGAGGTCTCTTCCACATAAATGCGGCCAGGAAAGTGGTTGGTGAGCATTTAATGTGGAGGCAGTAGCTTTTCGATTGGACGTTTCTGGGCTCATCTTTTCTGCAATTGTAGGAGTCTTTCTTGTCAAAAAAGCCTTCCAACCGGTCACCAGTACTGCAAGGAATATGGCTGACTGGTATCTAATAATATCCGAGTGTGAGTTACCCTCGGACCATATTTGAGCCGACCCAACTTGGGCATGGAATCCCCACTCGGACGTTTCATGATTAGGATAGGGCCCAAGGCCTAGCAAGCATTATGGGTTTCCACCCCTTACAATAGCCTTTCAAAATTTCTGGCTTTTTTTCTTGCATCCAAGGGAAAAAGGAGAGATTTTAATGATCTTTGAAATTGACCAATGGGAGCGTGAGAGCCTTTGAACTTACACGTGGAGGGCATGGTTCTATGCGTGTTGTAATCACAATTAATTGCTTCGGAATTCGCAAGGCTTCATTAATTACTCCAGGTGGCGCTACGTCTCTTACATCTATTGGTGAGGCACCGATCCAACGGCTGATGTTTTCCCTTAAGTTTGGGCGGGATAACTCCCCCCAACTTTTCGCCTCCTATATAAAGCACCAGAGGGATTCATTTTCTTTTTTTCTTATCTTAGAAACTCCCAGACTTTTGAGCGATAACTAGTGCTTTAGATCCTTAGATTGATCAAATCGCCACACGCCTTGCTACCTTTATCTCAGGAACCTTTAGAATTCCTCCTTACAGGATCTCGTGGATCCCCCTTTCGCCTTAGCCTGCGTAAGTCAAAAGTTCTTCTGATTTATTGTTCCCCTGTCACCAAGTCCACTCGGATCGTGATTCCCCCTTTTTTAGTTTGCCAAGAAAACGGGTAGATTCGAGAGCTTAGTGAACTCTTGTGCGAAAATAAAGGCCTTCAAGAGAAAATATCACATACCCCAAGGGGTCAACCTACGCTACTGTTCAACGGAACAAATAGAGTCCGACCAAAAAGTGGGGGAGGTGGTCATCCCCATGATTGCCTTTATAGAGGGAGGGATGACCCTCCCCATGGGCTCAATAACTAGGGATTATCTATTTAATCATAGACTGTGTCATCACCAGTGCGCGCCCAACTTATTCAGAGTTTTGGGTAGCGTTGATGCTCTCAACGAGCATCTGGGTCTGTGGCTAACCTGGCACGACGTGGTACATATGTACGAGTGCCATTCCCAAAAATCCGCTGGATATTACCTAAGGTCCCGCTTGGACGTAGTAAGGATGATATCGTGTTTGCCCAAGTCAAATAAGGGTATGAAGGATGATTTCCTCATAGCTTCAGGAGCGTGGCACGATGGCGTTCATTGTCCAGTCCGAGCGGGGGAACCAGGTGGGACGCTTAAGGCCTTTTAGTGATAGATTTGAGCTTTCCATTCCTGACCTTGTGCCGTTCCCCACCCCATGAAAGATAATAAAAATTTATTATTATTATTATTATTATTATTATTATTATTTTGTGTGGTCTCTAACCGTTTTCTCTTGCTCGGCGGTTTTTGCAGATAGAACGAACGTAGCTCCTTGGCTCAGCTTGACCAACATCCAGGCACTCAACTATCTGCTGCGATTCGAGATCTTCGTGAGCGAGGACGGACAACTGCGGGCTATCCACCTGATTTTGGACTTTAAGCCCATATTGGATACGTTCTTGGACGTCGGTAACGCCATAAGGGCGAAGGATCGCCGCATCCATTGTATAGACGTATCTCGGCCAAACTTCTTAGCAGATTACGACCTTCCCCCGGTAGCGCATCCCATCCCTCTAGGTGCACCTTTGGCTATCCAGCCGACCTACTGCATTCCCGTTGAAGCTCCTACAGTTGGAGAGGGGACCGCCTCTTTAAACCGTTCGCTTGACGAGGAGATTGACAAGTTCCAATTCGAAGAGGAGGGCCGGGGAAAGAAAGTGATTTCATTATCAGATACTGAGGACGAGCCGGACCAGCATTCCAGTGTCCAAGCTCCCTTTCTAGTAATTTCTTGCCCAGAGGACTTCGAGGAAGAAGAAAAAGAGATGTCATCGAACAAGGGTGGCATCGCTCTGCAGGTGCTTATGGCGGCAAGGGACAAAGGCTCCTCCTCAAAGGACGCCCCTAAGACCTAAACCACCGCCAAGTTCCCTCCTCCCCCTCCACCTCAAACAGCCTTGACCAACCAGCAAACGATTGCTGATATAAAAAAGAAGCAGAAGGAAACAGAGGTGCGAGAGGTGGAGGAAGGTGAAGTGATCTCGCCGAGGGAGGCCAAGAAACCCAGGCGAGCCAGGGACAAGCGGGCATCCTCTGTGGATAGCAGAAAGGGTTCTCAAGGTGCTGATGTGCGTTGGCCACCCCTAGTCTGGGCCCTCTCGCTGGAAGTGGACGGCGCTCCCATCCTTCCGGACGCCTTGATCCGGAGTTATCAGGGGGGGCAGGCAGGCTATATTACCGAAGCCCTAGAGTAACCCCTCCTCTTGCCGACGGACATGGAGGCGTATAGGCGCTTTAGGCAGCCAGACCTCTTCTTATCCCTAAAGAGGGACTTAGCAATGGTAAGCCTTTCAAGGTTAATTATACATTCAATCCTTAGTTGATCCATTTACCAAAAATACTCGTTTGTTTTCTTCTTGGCTTTGACTTGGACCTCTCGGATCCATTCATGCAGATTACCCAACAAGTTTTTGTAGTTGAGGAGTGGGTCAAGAGCAAAAGCAATCAAGCTTGCGCAGTGTCCGAATCTCGTGACGAGGTTGAGAAGGCTTTAGGTGCGCTCAAGGAGGAGCATGCTGAGCTCAACAAGAAGTTTATTATTTCAGAGAGGGAGCGGAACAGCGCCGTGGCTGGTCTAAAGAGCGCTGAAACACAAGCTGAGGACCAGCGCAAGAAATTGCACCTTACTGAAATAGACCTGGCTATTGAAAAGCAACAGGTGCTGGACCTCAAGGTCAAGCTGAAGAAAGTGCACGAGGCTGTGCAGCTGGCGAAAGAGGCTCTAGAGGCTGAGAAAAAGGCTTCCTACGCGCTTGGTGTAAAGGAGACGCAGGCAAGGCTCACAGAAGAGTTTGCTGAGTTGTGCAGAGATTATTACGCAATATCATGGGGTAAGGCCCTTGATATGGCAGGCGTCCCTGGGGACTCAGCTTGGAGGCAACCTGGGAGTATTTATTATGACCTTGAGATCAGAGAGACTCCAGAAAACGCCCCTTCTGCCGTTGATCCTGCCCAAGAGGACGAGCAACCCTCGGAGACCAAAGAAGCTGAGAAGAACAAGGAGGCGGAGGGGGAGCCGGCCGAAAAAATTGCAAAGTCCAAGGACAGTGTTACCTCTCAACCGAGCCAGAGCGCGGACCCTCCAAAGGTGAAAATTTAATTCATTGTTGCTGTAATGATTTTTTTTTTTTTTTTTTGTGGCACTGTAACCCCTTTTTCGATCAATGAATGAATCTTCTCTTCTATTTCGTCTTGTTTCTTTCCTATGCGCGTGTGTACGCCTTGTCGCTTATCTAGATCTTATAAAAACTAGGGAAAATTTTGTGAACAATAATGATTTTGTTTAAACACTTGAGATAATTAAGAAATCAGCATTAACTTCTCCACATCAGTTGGTCTGAGGACTACAGGCCTGATAGGGAGTCCGTTTAAACACTTGGGATAATTAAGAAATCAGCGTTAACTTCTCCACATCAGCTGGTCCGAGGACTACAGGCCTGATGGGGAGTCCGTTTAAACACTTGGGATAATTAGGAAATCAGCGTTAACTTCTCCACATTAGCTAGTCCGAGGACTACAGGTCTGATGGGGAGTTCGTTTAAATACTTGGGATAATTAAGAAATCAGCGTTAACTTCTCCACATCAGCTAGTCCGAGGACTACAGGCCTGATGGGGAGTCCGTTTAAACACTTGGGATAATTAAGAAATCAGCGTTAACTTCTCCACATCAGGTGGTCCGAGGACTACAGGCTTGATGGGGAGTCCGTTTAAACACTTGGGATAATTAGGAAATCAGCGTTAATTTCTCCACATCAGCTGGTCCGAGAACTACAGGCCTGATGGGGAGTCTGTTTAAACACTTGGGATAATAAGAAATACTGTTAACTAGGAAACATACCAACGAAAATTCATTAATAATAATATCTTTTTAAGTTATTTACATTCCACGGTCGTGGTATTACATGCTCTTTTAGATCTGCCAAGAAGTACGCCCCAGTGCCGGCCACCGAGGTGATATGATATGGCCCCTCCCAATTGGGTCCCAACTTCCCCCAAGCTGGGTTCTTCGCAGCGCCAACAACTTTCCTCAACACCAAGTCCCCAGGAGCTAGAGGCCTCGCCTTAACATTAGCGTCATATCCCCTCTTGAGCCTGTGCTGATAGTATGCCAGTTGGACCATCGCATTTTCCCTCTTCTCTTCGATCAGATCTAAATCTTTCTTTAACAAGCCGTTGCTCGTGTCCGGACAGAATGAACTGGTTCTCAACGTCGGAAGACCGGTCTCTAGGGGGATGACCGCTTTGACTCCATATGTTATTGAGAATGGGGTCTCCCTAGTGGACCTACGAGGGGTGGTGCAGTACGTCCAAAGGACATGCGGCAGCTCTTCCACCCATTTGCCTTTCGCATCGTCTAACCTCTTCTTTAGTCTGTTTACTATAACCTTGTTAATAGCTTCCGCCTGTCCATTGCCCTGGGGGTAGGCGGGAGTAGAGTATCGGTTCATAATTCCCAACTCGCCGCAGTATCTTCTAAATTCCTTGCTGTTGAACTGTAAGCCATTGTCCGAGGTTAGGGTTCGAGGGACCTCAAACCGAGTCACGATGTTTTTCCAGACAAATTTCTTAGTGTCCATGTCTCGGATGTTTACCAAGGGTTCAGCTTCCACCAATTTGGTGAAATAGTCCATGCCAACCAGTAGATACCTCCTGTTTCCGGCTGCTCTGGGGAATGGACCCACAATATCTAACCCCCACTGAGTGAATGGCCAAGGGCTGGAAAGTGGGTTGAGGACTCCTCCAGGTTGATGTATGTTTAGGGCGGACCGTTGGCATTTATCACACTTCTTCACATACTCATAGGCTTCCCTTTGCATATTCAGCCACCAATATCCTTGAGTGATAGCACGGTGCGCTAGGGATTTTTCGCTTGTATAACTTCCGCAAATTCTCTCATGTAGCTCTTTAAGGAGTGATTCGGTTGCTTCGGGATGTACACATAGTAAATATGGCCCCGAGAAGGACCGTTTATACAATTTCTGGTCCTCGGACAACTAGAACTGCGTTGCCTTCCTTCGTACTTTGTCAGCTTCGAACTTTTCTTCCAGTAGTTTATCCTTTTCAAGAATAGCGTGCTACTCGGTCCATCCAACTAGGCTCTGCTCTCACTTGATGAACCTGGACCGATTCTCCCAGAGGCTCCGTGGGCCTGCTCAAATACTCGACCAGAATAACCAAAGGAAGGTTTTGGGCTAAGGCGGTTGCCAAGGTGGCAAGGGAATCAGCATGGGAATTACTGCTTCTGGAGATGTGTAGTAAACTGAAAGATTCGAACTCTGATTGCAGGCGCCTGACCTGCTTCAAGTACTCTTGCATTCTTTCATCTCTCGCCTCGAATTCCCCCTTCACCTGGCTGACCACCAATCTAGAATTCGAGAACAACTCTATCCTTTTTCCCCCCATTTTCCTCACCATAGCCATGCCCGTCAACAAAGCTTCATATTCAGCCTCGTTATTTGTTGCCGCAAAATCTAACATTAACGACTTTTCGATGATGATCATTTCTGGGGACACGAGCACTAGCCCCACACCAGAGCCCTTGTGATTCGCTGCGCCATCGACGTACACCTCCCAGGGCGATGGGTCACGCTGAGCAATTAGGTCAACCAATTTTCCATCCATGCCATGTAGCGGTATTACCTCTTCTATAGAAGGCTCTGTAAACTCGGCCACCAGGTCCGCTAAAACTTGACCCCTAACTGAGGTGCGGGGCATGTATTTAATGTCAAAGGAACCTAGAATTGTTCCCTATTTGGTGATCCTTCCCGTGTATTCGGCACTCTTGAGTATGGCTCTAAGTAGAAGTTGGGTGAGGATAACAACCGTATGCGCTTGAAAATACTGGGGTAACTTCTTTGTACTGTGTACCACAGTTAGAATGGCTTTTTCTAAGGGTAGATATCGAATCTCTGCCTCGTGTAGTGACTTGCTCACATAGTAAACAGGTTGTTGCACCCCATCATTGACCCGTATCAACACTAGGCTCACGGCATAAGGGGCAACAGCAATATAGGCAAATAGGACCTCGTCTCTCTCAGGGTTGGACATTATAGGGGGCCGAGAGAGGTACTCTTTTAGTTGTTGGAAGGCCAAGGTGCATTCCTCAGTCCACTCGAACCCCTTCCGTTTATTTAGCAAATGAAGAATGGTCGGCACCTATCTGCAGAGTGGGAAATGAAGCGATTTAGGGCCGCGGTCATTCCGGTCAGCTTTTGGACTTCCTTGGGATTCCGAGAGGGCTTCAAGTCACTAATTACTTTGATTTGATCGGGGTTCACCTCAATTCCTCTGTGAGTAACCATGTAGCCCAGAAACTTGCCAGATTCCACCCCGAACGTGCACTTGAAGGCATTTAAACGAAGATTATGCCCTCTGAGGATTTCAAAAATGCTTCCGAGGTCTCCAATATGCTCAGACATGACCTTGCTCTTCACCACCATATCGTCGATGTAAACTTCCACGCTTTTACCCAATTGAGACTCAAACATCCTCGTTATCATCCTTTGGTAGGTTGCACCAGCATTCTTTAATCCAAATGGCATTACTTTATAGTGGTAATTCCCAATCGGCGTGACGAGAGCGGTCTTCTCCTGATCACCCTAGGCCAACGGTATCTGGTGGTACTCCTGAAAGGCATCTAGGAAGCTCATCTGAGGGTGGCCGACCGTTGCATCTACCAATTGGTCAATTTTTGGCATGAGAAATGGATCCTTTGGGTAAGCTTTATTCAGGTAAGTGAAATCCATGCAAACTCGCCATTTCTTGGTCTTTTTCTTTACTACCACAGTGTTGGCCAACCACTCGGGGTAGAAAACTTCTTTAATTGCTCCGGATCACTTGAGCTTCGCCACCTCCTCTCTGACTGCATCTGCATGCTCCCTGGACGGGCATCAGAGCGGCTGCTTCCTAGGGGTGATAGCTGGGTTGATGTTTAGGCGATGACAAATGAACTCTGGGTTCACCCTAAGGGCCTCTGTAGGGTCCCACACAAATACGTCAATGTTTGATCTGAGGAATTCCGTCAGCTCTTCCTTCTCTTGGGGAGGCAGCTGGAATCCGACTTGAAAAAACTTCTCTAGATCATTGCCAATAACGATTCTTGTTAAACTTTCGCATTCTGCCCCCTCGGCTGGGTCCTCGGTACTTGGCACTGAGGATTTTAACTGCTATAAGCTCCCTTCTTTAGGAGCCTGAGGCTCAGCTCCAGGTGTATGGTGAATCGCGGCCACCAAGCATTGCTTGACCACCGATTGGTCTCCTAAAATTTCCCTAACCTCACCCTTGGACGGATACTTGATCTTTTGGTGAAGGGTGGAGGAAATAACCCCTAGTGCATGAAGCCAAGGTCTGGCCATGATGGCAGTATAGGGTGAGTATGAGTCCACCATAATAAAATCCACTTCCACCACTTCTTGGCCAGTTTGCACGAGCAACCTTATTTGGCCTTTCGGAGTGACCAATTTTCCATCAAAGCTCATCAAGGGGGAGCTGTAGGGCGTCAGATCCTCGGGCGACAGGTTCAGCCCCTTGTAGAGGTCAAGGTACATTATTTCGGCACCGCTGCCTTGGTTTACCATTACCCTTCTTACATCATACCCTCCAATCCTGAGGGTGATCACCAAGGCATCATCATGGGGTTGAATGGTTCCAATTTTGTCTTCGTCCGAGAAGCCCAACACTGGATGTGTCTCATTCTTAGCCCTTTCGGATCCTGGCCATAGTCGTCAAGTGACAGCCGCGCCATAGACATTATCCTGGATGGGCAAGACCCTGTTCTTCCTAGTGCAGCGAAAATAACATTTATCGTGCCCAAGGGGGGTCTCGAGGGGTCATCCCTCCGAGGCCTTGAGTTTGACTGGCCCCCCTTACCATCGGGGTGGTGGAGGAATTACTTCAGCTTGCCCTTACGGACAAGTTAGTCCAGATGATCAGACAAACTTCTGCAATCCTTGGTGGTGTGCCCATGGTCCTGATGGTATTGACAGTAGAGGTTGTGGTTGTGTCTCTTAGGGTTTCCCATCATCTTATTGGGGCGTTTGAAGAAGGGTTCATTTTTTATCATTTCCAGGACTCGTTGCACTGGTTCTCGGAACACAGCTTGAACTACCTGAACATCCGCCGACCCTGATTGTCCGGTCAGATCCCTGCGAGGTCTGTTGTTGTAACGGTCCGACCTGAAATCCCTCCTCTTCTGGGGGATAACCTTGTCCTTTCCCTTTTCCTATTGCTGGCCTTCCTCAACCCTTATGTACTTGTCGATTCTGTCCATCAGCTGGCACATGCTTGTGGTTGGTTTACCAGTCAGAGATTTTCTCAAGCCATGATTAACTGGAAGGCCAAGCTTAAAAGAGCTAATGGCCACCTTGTCAGAGTTTCCCTCCATTTCATTGAACGTTTCCCAATACTTATCTGAATGGGCTTTTAGGGTTTCATCCTCTCGCATGCTTAAGGACAATAAGGAAGTCAGAGACTGAGAAGTTCTACGGCATGTAACAAAGCGGGAACAGAATGCTTGAGTGAGATCGTGAAAAGAACTCAGAGAGTCTGTCTCCAAGCTGTCAAACCATCTCATCGCGACTGGCCCCAAGCTAGACGGGAAGATTTTGCACATCAAAGCTTCATCCTTCGAATGGATGGCCATTCGCTGATTAAAATGACTAACGTGTTCTACGGGGTCCGTTCTACCATGGTAGATGGTGAACGTTGGTTGATTGAAACGCCTAGGGAGCTTTACCCTTTCGATGTTGCTCGTGAAAGGCGATTTGGAGATTTGGCTTAAAGCCTTGCTCATGGCGTCGCTTCCCACACCACGGTGTGACGGGCTTCGACTCCAACATCGGTGATGGCTCTCCTTTTGATAAAAAAAAGACTCACTGGGTGGGGTTCGAGACCTCCGCTTATAATTGACGTCTTTCTCGCTATCAGAGGAAGAACCTGAATCCGGAGAAACCCGCTTTCTCTTCGCGTGGTGTAACTCTCTTTTTAACCGGTCGATTTCCAATTGCATGTCCTTCCTGTCATTTGCATGGGAGGCATGGTTTTCTTCTCCATGGTGATTCTTGTTAGGGCGTGCGGTATGGGCATTTCCATCGCGGTCACCTCTCCGCTTGAGGTTGAGAAAAGGGTCACCATGGTCAAAGCCCCTTGATTCTGCTGGTTGCGGATCTCAATCTACCATGGTTAGCTGTTGTCTTGACTACCACACGAGCTCTTTTCCCACAGATGGCGCCAATTGTACGGTTACAATTTGGAGCCTAGGCCCAATGAGGAGTTGGGTCCAGATCCAAAGAGCCCGATCCAATAGATTTATAGAGAGTGGATTGAAGAGCGGGGATTAGAAAAGATTACCAACGGCTAAAATGGTATTAAACTCAAACATCCGAGTACACTACACATGAAAGCTGACCCCTCTTTAAATCGAGCAGGGCCTCTTCTATAAAATCTCCTCCCCCCTCCCCCCACCTTTTTTCTTTTTTCTTCTTGTAGGGGGGGCTGTTTACATTTTATATCTACTTTTAGGCCATCTTGATCATCCATCTGTCGACCATCGGGGGTTGCTACTTGAGTACTCGTCCCATCAGCCACCTTCTCTGGCCTTCTGTGAGTTGCTGTTGCCAATGCAACACTGTTCAGGGGTCTCTTCCACATAAATGCGGCCAGGAAAGTGGTTGGTGAGCATTTAATATGGAGGCAATAGCTTTTCGATTGAACGTTTCTGGGCTCATCTTTTCCGTAATTGTAGGGGTCTTTCTTGTCAAAAAAGCCTTCCGACCGGTCACTAGTACTGCAAGGAATATGGCCGACTGGTATCTAATAATATCCGAGGGTGAGTTACCCTCTGACCATATTTGAGCCGACCCAACTTGGGCGTGGAATCCCCCCTCGGACGTTCCATGATTGGGATAGGGCCCAAGGCCCCAGCAAGCATTATGGGCTTCCATCCCTCACAATTTGTATCTATTATAATTTAGAAATATATATTTTTATTTTTCAAACAAATAAAAAAAATAAACTTTAGAGATAAGTGGTAACTGTAATTTCTTTTTTGAACAAAAAAAAAACATAAATTTTAAGAATTATCTTTTTGAATTCAAACTAAAATTTTTTATTTGACATTTATGATCCTATTTCTAAATGAAGCTATCTTTTATTAATGAGGTATTTTTGAACCATATAAAAGTCCAATTGAAAGAAGGGAATCCTCTTATATATAGTATGTATACATGTATAATTTTTTTTTTCAAAACAAGGTAACAATAGAATTGTTCCCTGAAATTCAAAATTAGGTTTGTCATGTCTCATGCTAACCTATTTCTTATAACTTCTAAAGCATACTACAAATTTTACAATATAAGCCTTTCAAATTGATGTATTGTCAATCATATTTATTGTCACTTTAGTTTGTAACTGTAAGGACTCAAAAAGAAAGGCTCAGGCCCACCTAGAATAGTGGTCCCTAGTCCTTCAAGCCAAGCCCAACACAATGAATTTTAAGAGAGTGGGCTTCTGAGTCAATTACAATGCTAAGAAAATTACAAGCATAGGACCAATAGAACTAAAGCGGTTAGTATGAGTGAAAAGAACAGCAATTCAATATAAGCTCCTCCTCGGGCAAGTCCGAGGATGGGTTTCTCATTAATAAATAAGAGTGACGTGTTTACAAAATGGTGTTGTGCGCTTTCTTTCTCTCTCTATGTCTTTTCTCTTGTAAGATGTTCATCCCCTCTTTCTGTGGGGTTCCTTTCCTTATGTAGTCCATTCCATTGCATCTTAACCCTCCATCTCTACGTCTCAGAAGAATCATTTGGATGTTTGTCCCATTAGGACTATTCTGGAGGTGGTAGAGAGGGCTGTGGGCTATGAAATCACTGTTCAAGTGTCTTTTTCTCATAAATGCGGCTAGTTCAGTTAGTGCAATGCATTAAATGTGGGGTGGTAGTCACCTTCCCAGATATTTCCTCCTTCTGTTGCTTGCACGACTCTGTTGTCTTCCTTAAAGCTTTACTTTTCGGTGTAGGGAGTTACATAAAGTACTCCCGAGGTGCCTTTGCTCCTCGGGATCCTCGGTCAGCAGATTAGTTTGCTTCTCTCCTCAGACCTCTTATTCACAGTTTTCGCTTGTTTCAAAATGATCTTGACGTCTTCCCTCCTCGGACTTGGTCCACGTGTTAGACTTTGGTTAACATATTCATGAATTTTTGATCATCCTCGGACAGGGCCCATGGACTAAAAATGTGTTTGGATCTTTCACTCCCGCAATAACATTTTATTAACTTCCTTTTTAAAATTACCGTTTCATCATATCCTGTAACATGTTATGTCCTTGCACATATATTTTATTAGATGGCAATCCTATATGCTCTTACCGTTGCATTGGAGAAGACATTACACATCTTTCCACTTATAGCAATAGCATATGGATTATACTCTATAACAAAACTTTCACGTTGTAAAATGGTAGATGCATAAGATAATTATTAACAATGCAATTAAAGGATCTCAATCTTTTGTATCATAACTCTAACTTATCGGCATCTTTAAGACCTTCTTCCTCCTCCTTGTGTGTGTTAAAAAAGGACTTAATATTCTTAAAAAAAAACTGTCAATATTTGTAGGTAGATGAAAAAAAGTAGTGGACTCATATAAGGGGATACGAACAATCAGTCACAATCTAACGTGTGCTAAAGGTAAAAGGATATAGTCCTACAATTGCTCCACAAGTCACAACCCTCCAAGGCTCAAACCTTATTCATCAGCCCACAACAAGTGAGTAGATGTGGCCAAGTTTAAAGTGACCTCGCTTAACAATTTGGTTTTGGTTCCCCTAAAATTAGAACCCAAAGCCAGCCCACTAGATTTATCATTTCTCTAATCTTCTCCGATTCGTTTCACTCTCACTACTGTCTCTCTCTTACACTGCAAGCTATGGAGGTTGCAACCGCAGCTTCGAGCTTAGCGCTCCACCGGCACACGCTAGTAGCACCCCCCAGAACTTCGCGAAACGTAAATCTTAACCGCGGCTTCTCTCCCAGAGCCTCTCTCTCCACCAACTTCGTCGCTCCCTTCGTCGGAGGCAGCGTCTCCTCCGACTTCTCAGGCCACAAGCTCCGTCCCTCCTCTCTCAATCCGGCGTCGTTCCCTAGCTCCAAGCCCAAGCGAGGCGTCGTCACCATGGTATACCTCTCTCTCTCTCTTCTCAATTTTCATATTGTTTGCCAATTTTTCCATCTTGCAATTAGGGGAAATACTTGTGATTTTATTATCAACGATCTTAGGAATTGGTAGGATTTATCTATTTTCATAATGTATGTGTGAGAGAGAGAGAGCTATACTTCAAAGTTGCAAGCCGAAAAGAAGAAAGAAAATTCTAGTGTATTAATAAACTTTTAGAAAACAGCAAGTAGCAATGGAGGACTTCATGTGTACTGTATGGTAAATGTCACGGTTGTTTGTTTGGGGTATGAACAATTTTTGGATATTTAACATTGATGCCTGAGGGGGAAAAACTTGGAAAAACCGAAAAAATTCAAAATGGTTGGTGTTGAAATGAAATCTGAGTGAAGATGAAGCGGAAAGGGCTAAATATTCAACCGAGGGTCATATCAATACCTAGAGTTTGATTCATTGCCTGGAAATGAGTGTGATGTAGTTAAATGATGAAACCCTGAGGACATATTTCAAGTACCTTTAGTCCTTCTTCGATATTATCTTGAGACTTGCTCTCTTATGGGGAATGAATGAGTTTGAAAAACGAATTGAGTGTGAAGATTCACTCCTTGAGATTAGATTGCTCCCCAAAAGGCTTCCTTTCGATGGAATGCAGAGACCAACACCAGAATGATTTTTCATCTCCCTCTTTTCCTCTTTGATGAACGAAAAGGTTACTTGCAAGGTTATAATCTTACCAGCCACACAAAGTGGGATTTACAAAACTTCGTTTTTTCCTCGCTGCTAAGTGATTTCATTGTTAGGTGCCAGAAACTCAATGGCCAACTGCTGTCACTGAAAGGAGACTAAGGTACTTAAGAGCTAGACTCACAAACAACATAAACATCCAGGGCAGCAGATTATTTTGTTTGTTTTTATAATTAATAAGTTTTATTGATATCAAAAAGAGGACACCCTAGTACACAGGGAGTGTACAGAGGGGTCAACAAATCAAGTACACAAATTACAAGAATCAAGAAAATTAAGAAAAGAAGAGAATGATTGGTTTCATAACACTTGCTATTTCTTTCCCTCCAAAGACACCACTTTAAAAAATGGGGGACAATTATCTATATATGACCATTTTGACGACGACCAAACTGGCCTTGCCAGCAAGCTTGGAGCCCCACAACTGACTGTGGCATAACCCAACTTACTCCAAATAAACCCAAAACCATAGACCACAAATCCATGGCAACCGGACAATGAAGGAAGAGATGGTCAACCTATTTATTTATTTTGTCACATGGCACATGGACAGGTCATAATTTTGAAATTTATTCAGATTGCATAGTTTATAAATGAGAAGGCAGAGTTTAATTATTTCCTTTTGAGATGGAAAAACAAAAGTTGCCTCTACCCAGTGAGAATCATTGGAGTTACATAATTTCTTGACCCCATCACACTGCACCCACCTAACTGTTTTAAACAGGGATCTGTGTGATATTCCTTGTAATTGTATGAATAGAAACTTAATCGCCATCACTTCTTTGAATATATCCTAGCTAAAATGCACTTGTAATGGTAGTTGTTGTTGATTGGGTTTTCTTTAAGAAATATGTGGTCTTTCTCTCTCTCTCTCTCTACAAGTAAAATATGTGGTCTTTCAATAAAATAAAACAGTCTAGATTCCCTTAATCTGATTTTCTTGTGAGAAGTATTAAGTTGTTTTATTTCACATATGACATAGGAAAATGGGCTCTAATACCAATCACGTATGTTAGTCATTTGTGGGCTTAACGGATATTTTCTTGAAAGGCCTTCAATGACCAATAGCAATATATGCAGTGCTGGGTCTTATGGCTGCAAAGATTGATATAGGCTTGAAATGAGTCCGTGAATGAATCATGGAGAGTAACTGGTGATGGTAGTTTTGTTTGCAGGAATTGTCCCCTGCAGCAGGTATTTGAGGGGAATTGGGGTTGTTTGGGTTTGGGGTGGAAGGGGCTGGAAAAAGAAGCTGGGTTAAGGCTTGTTTATGGTTGTTAAAACGATTGGTATGTTTGGAGCTCAAAACAGATGAGAAAAGGAAGAAACAAAATCAGATCAGGTTTGTAGCTGTGAATCAGAATTGTAGCAGATCCAGTTTTGTGGGTTTGGAGGCTAATAGTACATAACTTCTGTTGGGTTTCTATTGTAGGGATTTTAGAGTTATAAGGGTGAGAAATCGAGGTTGGATTGTAGTTTTTGAAGCCTGGATAAATTTCTGGAAATTAGAGAGAGAAAGAAGATAGATCTATGACTTGCTTTTAGTTTCCCTAAGCTTTATATTTAGGATTTCCTTGGTATCACACTTATTTATATTAGTATACATCTTGGAGAAGGATTACATCACACAACATCAAGAGCATAATTGTTGGGAAATCTCATATGACTTGTTCCCCCTTGAATTTTAAAATTAGTATTTGTAGAAAACCAAAGCTAACCTAATGTAGGACAACCCCAAGCTTCACCACCAAGATTAGCCTGAAACCTTAGGCTTCACCATCTAAGGGTGCTTGGAATCATCACCAAGCAAATAATTAGATTTCTCACTAGAATAAATTATTATTTCAATGATAATATAATTAAAATACCTCATGGAGCCTTTTATAGAGCTTCTAGGGACACTTTTGATGAATCCCATAAAATCCTCAACAGAATTATCCTGAAGAATTTGAAGTACTCCCTAACTGAAAATGATAATGATAAATCTGAAATAATGTCACTTATCAAAAAAAAAAAAATCTGAAATAATGTCATAAAATATTATGAGAGCCTAAGCTGTAAAGGTGAGAGCCTAAGCTGTAAATGATGCCTCAGTGGTAAGGGTGAGATCCTAAGCTGTAAGCCCAGACAAGTTTGATCCTTAGCTGTTGCATTTGAGTTGCAATTACCTGATGTGCAAGCTTAAGGGCCTAAGGGGGGACCCACATCCCGAGTTTTCACTGGCCACCACAAGTCCAAAGGGCACGTGTTGGGTAGGTCTTGGTTATCCCAAAAAAAAAAACTCATAAAATATCATTTTGTCTGCGCCATAAGCCTTATAGGACTTAATCTCAAGTTTGGGCTTAAAAAATAACCTACATATAAAAGTCTAGTAACATAATAAAACCCATAGTATGACCCATGGACTACAAATTGTCAAATACAACTTGTGCCTGAAAATATTGAAATTGCAGAAATGCCCCTAGCACTGAAAACTGAAGAGAATAAAACAATACTAAACCAAAAGCTTCCTAACATAAAGGAACCTAGAATTTGACTCAATAGCAGGTAATCGAGCCTATGGAGGTTGCCAATGAGCTTTAGCTCAACTAGCACCTCCTCCCCTTATTAGTACTAGGTGGAAGGTGAGGTATTGGGGTCAAGATCCAATGGTGCGGCTAACTTACCAATCAAGAAGGAAATATAGCCTATGGAGGGCATCAATTAGGCCCCAGATCAAAATTATACTGTAATCTTGAATAGTATTGGCTTCTAAGCTTTCCTTTTCCAGGAGCTTCTAGTAATCTGTACCAATCTAGTTCTCTATATTTCACACTAAGATGTCGTCTGTGTTGCCAAATTCTATGAATGCAGTCCTCTTATTTATTTGTGAACAGGTCATTCCATTTGTAAGGGGAAGTGCAAGGGAGCAGCCTCCTCCAGACTTAGCATCGTACTTGTACAAAAACCGAATTGTTTACTTGGGCATGTCTCTTGTTCCTTCTGTCACAGAGTTGATACTAGCGGAATTTCTGTACCTTCAATATGAAGATGAAGAGAAGCCTATCTACCTATATATAAACTCCACTGGAACAACCAAGGTTAAGACCTTTCCTTATTCTCCTCAACTTGCTTCTGGAACTCTCTTTATATTCTTTGTGCATGTCTATTATAGAAATACAGGAGTGTGTTTGTGTTTGACAAGTTCCTTGGTGGTTTCATTGACATTGTTTTTTTGCTAATTAAATGTTTGCACTATCTTATATAAATAAATTATAACAAGGTGTGCGGTTCAGACAGTTCTTCATTTTTGTTAAAGATAAATCCGATGCTGGTTTTGTTTAGACAGCTCTTGATATAGAGGTTGACAAAAACAATTTTTTTTCCGTAAATCAACAATCATAGACTCAACCTTGGCAACATTTACATGTGTTTTGATTTTAATTAGAGAAAGGTAGGTGACTATAAAAGGACTGATGAGAAGAGAGTTAAGTTTGTAGTACATTCTTTTGTTTGGTAATAGAAAGAAAGAAAAACAAGTGTCCACTGAGGTTGTAAAATATGCTTTGTATGTTGTACATGAACACTTCCCTTGACTTCTCACCAAATTCATCCATTACTGCCTGAGAATATTATGGGTGCCAATTTCCTTTCATCTCTCAACACTTGTCAATAAAATTCAAACATGAGAAGTTAGTAAAATTTTATCTGCTTCACTTCTCTTTTCCACTTCTCTCAATCCAAACACATGGATACTCTTTAGTATTAGGCTTCCCTCTCCCCCCGCCCCCTTCTCCAAATGTAGTCAAAATAATTTATTCAAATAAAAAAAAATTATAGAACATTATGAAAATATTTGAAATATGCGATGCATTGATGTTTAGATGATTATAATTTGCTCCAAAGCATGAGCATAAATTGCTTAGCCCATTAAGGTTGAATGCCCATGGATTACTCAACAACTAGTTCTAACTGATGGAGTTAGTTGCTATGGGTTTTACCAATGTTAGATAAAGCCCAGGCCGCAGTTAAGCGCAATGGCCTCTTGGAGCCTAGGTGCAATGCACAAGCGCACCCCTGATTGAAGTGAAATGCACATTTTTAAAAATTAATTAAAATTTTTTGAGAATAATTATTAATGGGCAATTCAACAATAAAGTGATCAAATAATCATATAAATTGAAATAAAACATTTTATATAATTCATATGACACTTACATTGAAATTGCAAGTCAAGTCAAGTCAAGTCATTTTTTTTTTTTGGATTAGCTAGATATGAGTACTTCCATGCAATATACTTTATTGAATCTCATGTAGCCATGATGCCCTATGACTAATGGCTATTATTACTTAATAATTTAAGTGCTATTTTTTTTTTGATAAGTAAGAAGAAAATATTATTAATAAGGGAAAAACATGAAAATACAAAGAGTTCACGGTAGTGAACAAAAAGACACAAGCAGCCACAAGTAGCCACTAAGAAATACTAATAGACGAAAGGAATTCCATAAGGGTAAAAAAATCCGAAAGACCCTAACACCGAGACCAATCAAAGAGGGTCCGATGGCATAAGTCTAATAACTGAATCACAGTTTTCCTCTTATCCTCAAAAGAACGCCGATTCTGTTCAGTCCAAATAGTCCACATTAAACAGTCTGAAACCAAATTCCAAATATCGGAGCTATGCTTCCCAAGCCAATGGTACCAACAAAATAATAAGTCTGCTACTGAACTTGGCATGACCCAATCGATCCCAAACAACCGAAGCATATAAGTCCACAAAGAATGAGCTATTGGACAAAAAAGTAACAGGTGATCCACAGATTCCACATTACAATAGCATATACAACAACGATTTGCCAAAGGCCGATCACAAAGCATAAGGTTATCTAAGGTTAGAATCTGACCATGAGCTGCTGTCCACATAAAAAATGCCACCCTTTTAGGAACCTTGACTTTCCAAATGCCCTTCCAATGGAAAATGGAAGGAGCTGCATTTCGAATCTTATGATAAAAAGACCGAATGTCAAACTTCCAACTTCCATTAAGACCCTAACAAAGCTTGTCACCCCATCACCCCTAGGAATTCGGGTTTGGATGAATTGAAGTAGGGAATATGAAGCCGCTAACTCCCAATCATTGAAATCCCTAAAAAAGCTTAAACTCTACATTGTGTCATTATCACCCACTGGAGGGCTTAACACTTTAGAAACATAAACTTCTTTATTGGCTGAACACAAAAATAACTGGGGATAAAAAATTTTAAGAGGGACATCTCCAGTTCATTTATCATGCCAAAAAAGAATACGAGAACCATCCCCCACCACAAAAGACAAATGCTTAGCAAAACTTTCCCACCCTTCACTAATACTCTGCGATAACCACAACCATGAGCCCTTCTGCAAACTCTAGTGCACAATTAAATGATGTCATACTTTTTTTTCTTCATGAATGAACTAAGAATTTCAGGACTTAGCAATTTGATAATTAGTACCAAGCAGAAAATCAGAGGGAAAAAATAAAATAAGTAGAAAATGAACATGGGTAGCTTACTGTTTTGGGGAGAAAAAAACCAAGAAATAAAGAAAGAGAAAAGTTAACAGATGCCCTAAGGGCATTGATTTAAGAAATATTTTTAGAAACTTTTTATGGTAAATGAAAAAAGTAACTATTTTTTTGTTAGTTTTTTATATTTCTCATAAAAGTAATATCAAAACTTTCTTAAAGTAGTCCATTAACAAATGCCTAAGGGCACTAGTTAACTGTACCCATAAAAAACCCTAAAAACTAAAAAAGGAATAAGGATTAGGGGTCTGTGGGTTTCAGGACAAGTTACAATAAACCCCCACCCCAAAATAAAAAAGAAGAGAAGAGGGTGTAGGTTTGTACAAGAGAAGAAGGGGAGGGGGTGTTAGTGGTTCCAGGTTGCACAGTAAAATATTAAGAGAGAGAGAGAGGGAGAGAGAGGGAGAGAGAAGAAGAGGTAATAGTAGTAAGAACTGTAAGATATTCAAAAAGTTTCAGGTTTGTGGGTTTTGGAATGAGGAAAAGTTTCAATGGAAGAAGATAAAGAGAGAGAAACATACCTGGTAAAGACAAAAGAAGAGATTTGTCAATTCTTCCTGGTGAGAACATGAGAACTGTGGTGGACTGCAATCCCAAATGTGTTTCATAGAATTTGCAAAGTTGGAGGGGTTGGGTTTAAGTGCATAGCAGTGTACCATAACATTAAATTTTATGTGCCAAATCAATGGTTTATATCAATAGTGTTAAAATCCTATGGTTACAATTCAGTTTTTTTTTTTTTTTGAAAATATAAAATAGTGCAGTTCATGCTTATTGAAAAAGCACTTAAGGCTTCTTTGAATGCGCCTTGCTTTAGAGGCGAAAAGTGTTGGAGCATTTGCACTTTGCGCATAAATGCGCCTTTACCCACACTAAGTTTTACTAGCTAGAGGTGAGTTCAAATGGCTCTTCTTTAGAAAAATTCCCTATTTTAAAAAAGAAATGATTATAATTAAACCTTGAGCTTAATTTATGTACATACACCAAGCAACATAAAGTGCAAGGTATGATGAAGAAAAATGTATATGCTCATTGGCAAAGGCTGATGTGATTGCGTTTATTGGCAAGTGGCTTTGCCCTTGAAGGTAGTGAGATTAATTGTAGTGGTTGTACTTTAGTGAGAAAGAGTGAGTTGATTCAAGTTGAGGGAAAGAAAAAAAGTAGAGGAAGACCATAAGTAGTTAAAAAGGACATGTCAAAGAAGTAACAGTGTCTATGACTTTGGATAGAATAGAATGGAGAAAAAGAATACATGCAACCAACTCTTTTAGCTCAGTTGGCACCTCCTAGTGTTTCCAACAAAGATGTCTAGGGTTCAAATTCTCCCTACCCATTGTAACTATCAAAAGAAAATATATGCGGCTGACCTGGCTAATCTTGTTAAGGACTATTGCCTACTCAAAAAATATTGGGACTAAGTTTTTGTTATTGTTGTTGTTGGTTGCATTTTAGGGACAATGACATCAGACAGCCTTGAAAAATTAACAATTAAAGGCAGTCTTGATTCTTGTGAGGGAAAGACAGCAGGATGGCTGTAGATTGCTTTAAGCTGATGGGAAATTTGTAGAATAGGGTGTTGTGATGAGCGGCTTCTCTCAAAACAGCTAACAGAGAGCTATTGCTTTGTGAGCAGAAAATTAGAGAGCAGAAGTGAAAACTAAACACCTTTCCAAAAACAATCAATTTATCATTAATCAATATCATTAACTAAAACTATCATTAATCAAAACAATCAATTTCTCATTGATCAAAACATTTATCATTAATCAAAACTTAGGACTCCACCTTAAAGAGAAGGTAGAGATATAGAATCAAATTCATTCGTGGCAATAAAGTTTAAGGTAGAAAAACAAATAAAGGATTTACCAAAAGGAAAGAGAAAGGAGCCGTGAGGAGATACATAGGGTGAGCATGGGTTGGGTTGGGTTGGGTTTGGGGTATTTTCAACATAACCTGACTTCCTTGGGTTGAGAAATCTCTAAGCTAACCCAACCAATGGTAGCTCTAAAAACACTTTGTTTTTGTTTTCGTTTTCTTCAAGTGCATTGTTCGTTCACGGTTTTCTATTAAATAATACTTTTAATGAAAAAGAGAAGAAAATTATATACATAATTCTTCTAAATAATAATACAAACAATTTATAATCTAAATGAAAGAGAATCCATAGAATCTACAAATGAATGCCAATTACAGTATCACTAACTCCCATGCAACGAGACCGCTTGAATAGAGATCTCACAAACAAAGATTTCATATTTATAAATGAAACCTCCATCCCATTAAAATTCAATTGTTCCTCTCCTTCCAATGCATTGTTCCTTCACTTTGAGAGAAACAACACCCCTCCCCACCCCCCAAAAATCCTCTCTCTTTTTACTTTTAGATGCTCAGCATAAAACAAGAATGAAACACTTCCAAGCCAAATTACCTCCTCACCTCTTAGGCAGCCAAAAAAGGGGGAAAAAGAAGGAAAAAACTGCATGCTAAGTGCCACACATAGAGGCCTGATAACTAACTAGTCTCACTATGACCAAATCAAGCAACTGCAAAAACTATCAAATACCAAGCTTCATTACTTAAATAAAAGTCAACTTTAAAACTAAAATAAGATATTAATAACTCAATGAATAATCCTAGGCATTCATACATGAAACCTGAACTTTTAGATTATGAGGGCCCATAGCTTTAGCCTTATGCATCCAAATTGGATATTTCCAACAATAAGAATTACTCCATCATATGGTTGTGACAATGTTCTATGACTACAATTGCGTCTCTACTTTAAATAAAATGTAGAGGTTGAGTTCATGGCAATCCCATATTATTGCCAGTATTGTGTCATATTAATGTCATTGGTGTGAAAAGTAGAGAAGATTTTGCTTGCATGAGAATAGTCTTCTTCTTCAAATAATGAGGCGTGCCCCCAACGCCCCCCCCCCACCCACCCACCCACCCAAAAAAAAAAAAAATCCACCCCCCAGGGCTGCTGCCCCTATATTTGCTTTGCCTCTTTTTAAAAAAAAATGAAAAATTGCTTGGCCTTTTTTTTAGCACATCTAAGTTTTTATCAAATATAAATTATTTGGCTTTTATCCTTTTGTTTTTGTTTTTTTCCCCCCATTTGTTTGAAGAAAAAAAGGGGGTGGGGGAGATCTTAGACAAGCAACCAAAATTCTAATATGATGGTATGAAGGTATTTTCATATAATGAATCATACTTTGATAAAAAATTTCCACTTTTTTTCAGGGTGGCGAGAAGTTGAGTTACGAGACTGAGGCTTTTGCAATTTATGATGTTATGAGGTCATCATTTTTTTCATAGTTCTGTGTCTTCTTCTTCTTCTTCTTCTTCTTTTTTTTTTTAATTTTTTTTAATTTTTTATTTTTTAAGTAATTTCATTAAAAATCACATAGTTCTGTCACTTACTCCCCTTGCAATTGCTAGGTGGAGGGTGAGGTTTTGAGTTCAAGACCCACTTGGTGTGTGTGTGTAACTTACCAGTAAAAAATAAAGCTATGTAATTTATTTTGAACTGTTTAGATATGTTGTGCACTATATTTTCATTTGTAAATTTTAGCGATTATTTTTGTATTTACTTTCTTTTCAGCACTCTGTTGTCAACATTTTGATTGGTAAGGTACATATGCAACCAATGACCCAACCTCACCCTCCATCCCATAATTGTGGGAGGAAATTCCACTTCAGCTGGAGCTCGTTGGCTCTCTCATGCAAATTTTGAATTTAGACTTATTATCAAGAATGTTTCAATCGATTCAGATGGCACCTATTATGTACTTTGTGAATCATTCTGAGGCCTTATAGTAACTTGCAGAGTTTTCTATGCAATAAATGTTACTTTGCCTTTAATTACTGGTCACAAGATCTGGCTGATGTGATGAATCTCCCCAAGTTTCATGTTCCAATGTTTTATTTATTTATTTATTTTTAAATATGAGCTTTGTTGCATGCATCTTGGGAAACAAAGCTGATTCTGCACTAAATGATAAATCATGACTTCTAAACATTCTTACATTTATAATTTCTATTTGATTTTCTTGTTATTGCTTTAAGTACTTTGTGTTCATCATCATGAACATAGAACTTTTTCTTTATCAATAAAATTTATATTACATATCAAAAATAAAATCAGATATATCCCAAATCTGGTTGGCCAGGGAAAGACAGATGTTAGACAAAAGTACTGCCACCGAGAATGTCATTGCATCCTAGCATAAAATGTATTATAAATGGTTTCAACTTTGCCCTTGATTTTATTTATACATTGTTCTTGCACTGTAACAACCCTGGCTTATCAATGTACTTAGTTTTAGAAATACCCATATTTACACAGATCCTTATCTCATTTGCTAATTTTTTTTGTATTTGGTGGAATTCGTACCTTCAGTTTTAAAGGTTAGCTTCTTCTAAATGATGTAAAATAAGCTTTGCAAAAAATTTTATGTTTGTAAATTGGGTTTCGGTCCTTTATTTGTCTATACAACTGGATGAGTTAATGGGCCGGTTGTTATGTGTATGACTGAAGTATTTTCTTCCACTGCAGGTACGTCAAGCCACCTATATTCACTCTCTGTGTTGGTAATGCTTGGGGAGAAGCAGCCTTACTTTTGGCCGCTGGTGCAAAGGGAAACCGTTCAGCCTTGCCATCATCCACAATAATGATAAAGCAGGTTATTTGTGACCAGTAATATCTAATACTCTTTAAGGGTTTTTATTTATTTATTTATTTATTTATTTTTAATTTTTAATTTTAAAGTAATAGATTTTGTCAAAGAAGGGAAAAAAAGGTGTGCCACCCTGATAGACGGGAAGTATACGATATCTAATACTTTAACATGTTTGTTCTTTCCCAATGTCTTTGCCTTCTGTGTCAGTCTTGTTTAGCCTTTGCATGCTTGGGATGTCAATAATTATTTAATTTAATGGTGCATATACATTGATTAAACTCTTACAAACTTGTGGTCATATTTCTCAATGAATCTGCAGCCAATTGCCAGGTTTCAAGGTCAGGCAAGTGATATTGAGCTAGCAAGAAAAGAAATAAAGAATGTGAAGGCAGAGTTGGTAAGTTTAGTGGTCAATCTATATATATAAGCTAGAACCAAGATGCTGCCATGTGGCGCATTTTTTGAGGAGGAAATAGAATTTTCTTCATTTATCCTTCCACCTCATCAAATCTTTGCATTTATGTTAAAGTATTAATTCATTATCATGTGTTAATGAATAGATACATTTATTTCTATGTATTAATTATTAGAGGTCGGGTCTTGGTACAATGGCTAGTGCCTTCCACCAAAATCGATAGGTTGCGAGTGGAATTAGCCATTTCAAAACAAATTGGGGGCAAGGCTACCTCCCATAACCTCTCCCAAACCCTCAAAAGTGGGAGCTTTATGCATTGGGCATGACATTTATTATTAATTATCTATAGACTCTATCTATCTATAAATCTGTCTATACTGTAGGAATCAATAGGCGATACACTAATTATTTATGTACAAGGAATTTATATGGTTCTCTCTCTCTCTCTCTCAAGTTACACATGTTGTAGCTTTTTGTTAATATTAATATTACTAAATAACTTTTAATTGGTCTAGCACCATTGAATCACACATTTTCATTGTTCTAACACGCCAAATTTTGTGTTAATTGGATGCTATTTACTGTTTGATATATAAAATTTATATTTTCTTTATGATTTAAAATGCAAAAAACTTAAAATGTATTCAAAATCACGTGTATCCTTTCTTTTCAATGACTTTTAATATAATTAAAATTAATTCCCCAAACATTTTGACATATTATGAGTATTATAAATAAGTCAGAAATAATTTCTTATTAAATTTTTTAAAATAAACTTATTTAAATTTGCATCGCAAGATATTGGCTAGTTATATTACAAATATTCTCCCCTTGTATGCTTCATGGTTGGGCGGCACTATAAAAAATAATTTAAAAAAGAAGAAATGATGCCAAACGCAGTAGGAAAATAGAGATAAAAAGAGGAACAAAAGTAACAATAGATCAAACCCTAGGATTCACCACCTAGAATCAGCTTGCAAACCCTAGGCATCACCACCTAGGGGCGTTTGGCATCACCACCAAATAGAGAAAACAAAGGAGGAGACATATTCTCAACTCATAGTAATTAATCTTAGTCAAATTCATCTGTCTTTTTCAGGATTACAAGAGCACTATTTTAATAGGGTTTAGGGAGTACATTGATATGGAAAATGCCTAGTCAAATCCCTTAAAACCCTAAATTGAAAACTATTTTCAAATTTCAAATTTAGAATCAAAATATTAAATGAATTTGGTTTTAATGCTCCCTGCATCAAGAAGAATTAAATAAA
The DNA here is from genome assembly GCA_023736055.1 of Quercus glauca. Taxonomy (NCBI): domain Eukaryota; kingdom Viridiplantae; phylum Streptophyta; class Magnoliopsida; order Fagales; family Fagaceae; genus Quercus; species Quercus glauca. Next base: position 34,156,700 of record CM043326.1, on the reverse strand, counting down.
AACAATGGTATGAAAAAAATATTATCTACCTGCTAAAAAATCTGGGAAAGAAGAAAGAGAAGAAAAGCAATAGCCAATATTGAAGATTGTTGATTTAGATCTGCATTTAGATGTGCATTTAAGCATGACCTGATATACTGCTTGACATGGTTATTGAATTTACATTCAAGGTTAATCTCCTCGCAAAGCATGTTGGAAAATCACCTGAGCAGGTTGATGCGGACATCAGGCGCCCAAAATATTTTAGTCCCAGTGAAGCTGTTGAATACGGCATCATTGACAAGGTGCCTCCAGTAGATGGAGTTGATTTAGTTTTTGGTCTAATTCCATACAACACTAAATTATCATTTCCATAATTTTCTCAGGTACTATACAATGAAAGAAGTCCTGAAGACCGGGGAGTTGTCTCTGACCTTAAAAAAGCGAAACTTATTTGACTGTAGGAATACATGGATTAATTATTGTAAGGAATATTCAGGTAAAGTGCGACCACAAGTCATTGCCCCATTTTAAATTCTGTTATGATTAAAATGCTTTCAATAAATTTTGTGTTATATAATATCTCAGGGATAACAATAAGTTTCTCTCTTTTCACTGTCACTCTGTCAAAGATTGTTCTTCTTATCCTTTATGGCGCTTGTGATTTGTTATGCGCTTCTGTTTGTGCTGTTTAACAATTTTAAGATAAACTCTGGTAGTTTGATGGTCATATGGGACCTCAAGGTGTAACGGGCATCTTAACATATCAAGACATAGATAGGATGATTTCTCAGCTTTCTTAAATGTAATGTTTCACCACTTCATAATTATTATTAAAAAAAAAAAAAAAGGATTTCACCACTTCATATGCATTGATGACAACGCTGTTATTGGTAAATGAATGAAGAGGCTATTACAGAACAAGTCAAGCATCATTTGGAAATGCTTTTATGAACTTTGCACCCACTAGAGTCTGGTCTCAAATCATGTGCCTCTGAATTTTGGCGCCTAGGATCTCGCCAGTATCTATCCGGAAGCAATCTGTTGCTTTAGTGAGGAGGATAAGTTGGTTCTGGAATTGTAACGTAATTGCTTGTTCTTTTCATTACCATGTCATCTCCACCAAAACCTGGAGTAATGTGACACCTGGCAGTGGGTATTAGCTAAAGTTTCTCATTGTGACTGTTGGTTAACTCTTGCTTGACACCTTTCATTTGTTTTTTGATTGTTTTGTTATGATTGCTCAAATTGAGACTGAAAGTACTTTAGAATTAAAAATTGAGATTGAAAGTGACTCTGGAGAGGCATTGGTGGTTGGTGGTATGCCTTGTTGCTTTGTAGTTTTAGTTTCATCTCGCACCAAATGACCTTTTGTCCCTACCTTCTCATTCCAAATTACAAGTGTAGGAGAGGGATGAGAACCATACACGCAGTCTGGTCTGTTGTCTCAACGTTGTCTCTTCCATTATTTATTGGTACGACCTGTTTATGGAGAGAGTTGTCATTGTCCAAGCCCATTATAGTGATTCACTTTCTTTTAGTTGAAGCTCTCTCTCTTGAAACAATCATTTTGCAGGTCTGAACAGATTAATAATATGTTTTTAAAGGTCATCTTTCGTAGGTCAATCTTTCTTGCTTTGTCAATTCATTGATTGCTATAGCAATGTAAATCAAAATGAATGGAGGATCTAGAGACTAAGAGCACAAATTGTGCTTTTGACGAGTTCACATCAGCACCGTAGTATCCTTCGGTGAGGAGCAAGGCAGAAATCCCAATTCTTTAATATTAGTGTACAATGCGTGTGCAAGTTATACGTGTTGGTAAATTGGATGTATACATCAGCTGGTTGTACTCCATTATATTAGCCACCTTCATTTTCTCTTCTTACTTTAAATAGATTGAAGATTATATCAAGATTAGCTTCTAGAGAGCTGGAATAAGAGTTGTACCAAATTCGGTTATCAAGTGTTTAGTGATAATTTGGTAACAGTATCACCAGTGAGAATCTAATCACAGTTAAGAAACTCATAAACGATTGACAGACTGCGTTTATTTCAACATCCAAAGGATTACCAATGATTCTCTGGTCTGATGACGTCCTTGTTAATGTCTCGTTCAAGTGTGTAAAAACAAATTCTAAATGTCGTGTCAGTTCGTGTATTAGACTCATTGATATGAAACACCCTCTCTCTCTCTCTCTCTCTCTCTCTCTCTCTCTCACAGTAAATTTATTAATGCAATATAGGATTTGAATCTAAATTGTGCCAAAGATTATTGACACGTGGAATTGCGTTCTAAACATGTTTAATATTTTAAATGAATCATAGAATCCAGCATGATATTTTGTGTAAGAAAGAATAAATACTGGTAAGGAATATTTCCACAAGTAGTTGACACCAATATGCTCATTTGTACCTATGAGGAATATTTTCATTGGTCAGCTTTCACTAATCAGCCTTCACTTGTCAACTTTTTGGAACTGAAGCCACTAGCTAGACCCATTATAGGCGAGATTATCCCTTCCGAATTGGTTAAATCGTCTGCTTGGTCTACTTTAGTTAAATCCATCTAATTGAGTAGCCCGACTTCAATACTCTTCTGTTATTCCTAAAACCGGAAGAGTAAAGGCATTTATTTGTGATGGAGAGCCTTTTTAGCTAACTTAAAACTACAAGAGCTACTCGTCCAAAGAAGACCCACTCGTTTGAATTGATAGGACTCATCTGTCACGGTCGGGTTGGGTTTGGGTCGGGTCATTTAGGTTGCGGGTCGAATTTGGTTGGGTTGATCCATATTTTTACATTTAAAATAAATAAATGTCAACTTTTTAGAGAGAATAAATCAAATCAAATCAAATAGTTAAACTATTTGTTACTAATTTTCTATTATACATGACATGTGATGTAAAGGGAAAAAAACAGACAAATAAAAAAACATAAAGATTTCCATATCATTGCAATTCAAACAGTTTTGACTTTTGAGCATGACTAAAATTCTTTATATACTTCAGATTCAAAGTTCACTAATAATATCATTCCCACAAAAGAACCAAAATAATAATAATAATAATAATTACAAAACTAAATGTTATGGACCATGTCAAGTTATCAACCTTCTTAAGTACACAAATCCTTGTTGCATTTAAAATAATAATAACGTTAGATTATATAGAAATATAAACTAAATATAAAATAAAACCTTTAAAAATGAATATAACAATTTAAGTAAAGAAGAACAAATAAATATTTTATAAGAATTATACCTCAATCTACTCAATGATGGTAGTAGATTTAGCATTACAAACATTCATACTTGTGAATTGTAGCTCAAGTTGGCCAATTTCATCAATATCTTTATCTACAATACAATATTTTAATATAACGTAAGTGTATCATAAAAGCAAATTAAAGCTTATCAATAAAGAGTTAAAAATGTATAATTTATATGACTCTATTAATAAATTAAAATACCTTCAAATCCATATAACCAACTTTTAGTGCACAACATAGCTTCCACGTTCTCAGGTAAAAGACGTGATCGATACGGAGTAATAATTTTTTTTCCTATGCTAAAACTTGATTTAGATACAATTTTTTTTTTCTGTGCTCATGAGATCTTGTGCCATTAAAAAGAGCTTTGGAAACTGGTTGCAATGTTCTTTCCACCAAGGGAGAAATTCTAACTTTGGATTTTGCTTTTTGCTAAGTCTAGGCTCTTTTAAATACAAGTCCAATTGAGATTTTTTATTTATTTATTTTGGCACTGCGACAACTTTCATAATGCTCAAATTCCTAATCATTCAAAAAAATTGCAATTATTTTGTTTGAGTAACTATTGAATTATTTTGTTTTGTTTACTGTTTGTCACTTTGTCAATTGTCACTGACTCATTGTGGCCGAGTTTGTGACTTTGTGTTAGATATATACTTAGATTAGATAGATATTAGTATATTACATTATTACTATTAATACTATATTAAAATCAAATAGACAAACTTGGATTAAAAAAAAAAACTTGGACATGTTGTTAGATACTTAGATAGATATTAGTATATTACTATTCCTTTTGTATATTTTTTTTCCTTTCATTTAACTTTTTATTTTTTTTAGTAAATAGAGGGCAAAACTGCTAGAACACACAATTAATTGTGCATTTTATATTAATGTTATGTACTTAGGAGTAGTCTAGTACACCTTGCCATAATGCCATATAGTTTTTAAATATTTTTTAGGGGAAAAAATAAAGTTAAAAAAATGGGTGGGCCGTGGGTCGGGTCGGGTTGGCCCACAAAAAAAATGGGTGGTTTGTGGGTTGGCCCATATTTAATTTGAAACAAAATGGGCGGGTTCGAGAGGGTTGAAAATGGGCGGGTTTAGGTTGGGCCAACAAATTTCAGCTCGTTTTGCAATGTCTCGCCCCTAAAAGACAGATGAGTGAAGGTAGTTATGTGAAGACCAACCCTTCTAAATAGATTGACTCATCCCAAAATCATGGTTTTTAAACCCGGACTGGACTGTACGGTCCAACCGGGTTAACCGTGAACTTCTCTTAAACATGGTTCTTTTAATCTTAAGAACTGATCTATGCTAAAAAAGCAGGGCACAGTTTGAACCGCGGTCCAACTACACGGTTCTGAGAACCGTGATCAGATCGGTTCTCACAGTTCCCTACTTTCCTTTGAATCTGAACCTTAAAAAAAAAAAAAAAAAAAAAAAAAAAAAACACAACTGCTGGGAAACATTTCAGATTTTGGCAGAAAAAAAAAAATCCTACCTTCTTCTTCTTCTTCTTGGTTACAGACCCTTTTTTATTTTTATTTTTGGGTTTCAAACCCTTCTTCTTCTTCTTCTTCTTCTGGTGGGTTTCAGACCCTTCTTTTTCTCTTCTTTTTTTTTTCTTCTAGTGGGCTTCGGTATTGCTGCCAATCTGCCTTTTCTTATTTATTTGTGTGTTGTACAGGTAATGTATTTGACTATTTGTCAGCCTCCTTCCTCTTCCTTAAATGCTATGTCCTTTGTTTAAAATTTTTTATTTGTTCTATTTTTGCTAGCCACGTACTCTTCTCTTTTGTCACTTGTGTTTTTAAATTTGAATTTTTTCTTTGTTTTGTTTTTGTGAGCCCCACATGACAAACAATAAAAATGGATGTTCTAGCCTTAATCCTCTTCCACTGTTTCACCTACTCATATTAACATCAACGTTATTTATTTATATATTATTACTCTTATTATATTTTATAAATGATTGAATTGATACTTATTATTATTATTATTTGGGCTTCAAGATTACATATTAGTTGAAATATGTACTTATAACTTCTTTAAAACCCTTAAAGATTACATATTAGTTGAAATATGTACTTATATCTAAGTGCATTTATTGTTTTGTTTTTGTTAATAAAATGGCATGTTAAATAAATTATGAAATTTTTATGAAAAATACATATAATTTGATTATTTTATTTTATTTTTCTATTTGTATTAATTTAATATATTTATTTATATTTTAAATAATTATTAAATTAATTATGATATCATCACGGTTCGACTTCTGTTCAACCTCGGTTTGACCTCAAAAACCTTAAACATCTCCCTTTTATGGCTCAATGAACGGTCTGGGTTTTAAAACCATGTCCAAAATGGTCAGACTTGTTCGTCCTATATAGGACTTGTCCTTCACCCCCAGTGCGGCTTTCCTCAAACGAATGTGCTATCCATTAAGCTTGATGTCTATCTATCACCTTTGTCAACAGACAAGTGAGACACATACAAGTCCGGCTTAGACACTCGTCCATCACCTTTCAAGACTGATGGGTGAAGACAACTATTCAAAGCCAATTACCTTATAGTGAATGCATAAAAGCCATTACACAAGATCCTCTAAAATTCTTGCAACCACAAGCAAAGGGATAACTCTCATCTCCTATAATTCTGTTGAGGGATAGCTCACATCTGCTACAATTTAGGAAAGGTGGTTGTGTCACACCCTTATCTCTCCGCAACATTGATCACTAAAAAAGTGCCTACATTCTCGACAAAGAGATAAGCTCTAAGTTACTATATAAAGAGCTATGCCCCCTCCTTCTAAAAGGGTACGAAAAAATCACAATTCTATCAAAGGGAGGGTTGTCGGCCAATAAGTTGACCTCACACAGGTGCTCTCCAAGAGTGTTTTTATCTTTGTAGACCATCTGATGCTATCTGTTTGAACCATCGGCTTACCGACGATTTTTTTTATGCATCATAAAATTCTGAAATATATGAATAAAATTTAACATCAAATTGGTGATAGATAATTATCAGATGATCATGATAATTTCGTGTGTAGTTTATCAAGGTAAGTGGACCAAAATGGACGTTTGTGATCAAGATTCACCTACTACCGCAATTGTGAGACTACATAACTTTGGTTTTGTGCACTTCCTCCTATACGTAATTTACACTTGGCTTGTATTTATCCTCCACGAATGCCGACACCAAATGAGTCAAAAAATTAAAAAAAAAAATTCTAATAGGCGTGTTCGGATGGGACTGGGTGCGTCAAAAGTTCAAATCCAATTGAATCTCCAAAAGTTATTGTCCAAGTTGTTTTCGAAATCCTAGGAACGGAGTTATGACTTAATATTATGAGTGCTACTACCCCAAATCCACTAACCCAAACTGTGACACGAGTCCTATTAAAAAAAAAAAAAAACTGTGACACGAGGAAACGTACCTATGAGTTATATAGTTACAACTGAACCTAATGATGGCTCCGGTGCCTGTGGGTTGATCCAGTTGTTTAAAGCCAATAGCTTTTGCATTTTAGTTTCACAAATAAATAGAAAATTTTCAGATTTCTATAACATTATAAATTATTATAGGATTTAATTTCTGGTGATTGATGATGCATTTATTTGTAATAAAATTTGTTATATTTTTAACATTATTCATGAATAAACTATGAATGGAGATGTCTTTCAAAAGAGTACTCAATTGTAATTACCTCATTTCTTTCTAGACTTGACTTAAAAATATATCAAAAGTAAATCCTAATTAATGGAAAAGGATAGTAAAACAACAGATTTTATTGATTTTTTTTTGGTTAAACTCCCACGCCATTACCAAAACTGTATGTAGTAGTTGGTAATCTGGAGCAAGTTATAAATCCAAACACACACACACTCCACTGATATGGGAAAAGCCCATGATTTTTTTTTTTTAGGAAGAATTCAAAATATCTATGAAGTGGCATGTTTGATTACAAATGACAAAAGAGAAGAATAAATATTTATATGGTTGTGACTAGGGCGCACATATATTTCATTTTTACTTTAATACCCTTATTTGATATGTATTGTACCAAATACCTTGCATGTACGTACAATTCGTTTTTTTTTTTTTTTAAGAAAAAAGTGCCGACACATCTAGGATATGTATGTGATACGACTAGGATACGATTGTAACTCAACCTCATAAGAGTGAAAAATAGACCAAACTTGTAAGAATTTTAATTTATATTTTTTATATATTGTTTTTAATGTTGAACTTGAACACTTCTCTAGTTATCTTTTTATTTACTTTTGAATTTTTTTTAAATATATATTCTAAGCATCATGACCATTGATTAACTTTATTATCCCCCTCAAAAACAAAAAAAAAAACTTTATTATCCATTATTACACTTAAATTGGTATATACTTAACAATATATAAAAACATATATTTAATAAGTAATTAGTTAGGGACGGACCTAGGTGGGGGCCAAGGGGGCTCAGCCCCCTGGGTCCAATTTTTATTTTTTTTAATTTTTATAGTTATAATATATTTTATTTTTGTAGTTGGGCTCCTTTTCTAAAACCTTAAGCCACTTTCTCCTCAATAAGTTTAACTAGCCTCACCCAAATAGCAACTATCCAACTCAAAAACTTAGTGAAAACAAGGAGAAAGTTCAGTTACAAAATTGATTATAGCCTAAGGCTACAACCTTACTCAATATCTTTTGATTGGAGGTGAATTTTGACAAATCCATCATCGGATTACATTTTCGTCTTATATCCTCTATACTTGCAAAATTTCTAGAAAATTAAAGATAAATAACTATGTCTTTAATAAATTATTTAAATTGCAAGTTTTTGTAATTTAAAATTATATATAAAATATAAGCTTATAAATCATATAGTAAATAATATCCAATTGATACAAAATTTGACATGTGTATTAAAAGCATAAAAAACATGCAATTTAACGGTTAGATTTTCAAAATATGTGGTAATATTTATTTTATTGAGTAAGGTTGTAACTTTAAGCTACAACCAATTTTGTAGTTAAATATTGTCCTAAAAATAATAAAAAAATTCACAATAGTGATTGCATTTTAGCAACAAAAAAAAAAAAAAAAAACTATTTTACCAACAAAGAACCAAAAAATCATGTGTTATTGGAAAAGTCAAAGCTAAATTTTTTGCAACTATAGTAAATTGGTATAAATACTAGTTGATTGTAGCAAGTTGTTGAAAATAAAATATAATATTTTATTAAGATTATATTTCTTCATTCAATTAAAAAACTCAAATTTTTTCGCTTCCTTTATTATTTTAAAGTAGCTTTTTGAAGTGTTAAAAGTTAAAATTTTTAGCACTATCACTGTGAATGCTCTAATTTAAAAAAAAAAAAAAAATCCTCGGATTTGTCCTGTAATTAGTACAATATTTTTATTTCTTTATATTTTTAGCACTATCACTATAAAAGTTTTTTGTTTCTTTATATTCCGGCTCTTGCTAGCTTAAATTCCTGGATTTGTCCCGTGATTAGTACACATATTTCCTCGGTATAGTATCCCATTTTTTCAGAAACTACCACATCGCCATATCCTATTTCATATCCTACCCGTACCCATACTTTTGCATCTTAGGTTGTGAATCAGATAACTTGCTTTTGTCACTACTTCAGTCTCACAAGCGGTTGCTTGAGTTTTCTCTCAATTTGAAGATGTTTCAACTCTTTTACGCTGAAATATATGTACCTTTCAAAAATTAATATAGGACAAGAATGTTGCCAAACGGCCCAACCTATTGTCAAATAATTAATGGGGGTGGGAGTAGATTCCTCCACATGCCCGAAACTTCTCATTAGCTTCTTCCACATCCTGCAAAAAAAGTGCAGAGCAATCTCTTGTTTGATCTCACTGTTTGCACTTAATTGGATTTTCTTAATTAGTTTTGGTCAGAACCATTTAATCTGGAAGAACTTTTTTTTCACACCCATACATGTAACAAATGAAAGAGAGAACTTGGAATCCAAGTTCCCCATACATGTAGCAAATGAAAGAGAGAACTTCGAATCCAAGTTCTCTTCATTGGAGAGAACGGAAAATGTTACTGAACAATAAGAATTAGCAAATAATTAATAATTAAGGTTTTAGATACAAAGGAAACTGCAGGAGCAGGCAGCCTAGCCAAAAAGTAAAACAGGGAAACGTCGGTAAGGTTTCTTCTAAATCATTTTAGATACAGGTCGATCCTTAATTATAGAATGGTCTTAAGAGGGTGTACCGTGTACATGTAAAATGATCAAAATCTAATCTTGAACCCCACTTCACATTCCCTATTCCTAAGTGGAAGAAAGTAGCTATCGCTGCCTCTTATCTCAACACGTTCCCTCAAGACCCCAACTATAAATATGGGATTGTTATTTCTTGGCTTCCCATCTCAGAGCCTACCTCATTCTCATATATATTCTTCTGCTTCTTATTACTGAAGTCCTATTTTCATAGTATCTTCCTAGTGTTAGGAAACTTGGTCCCTTAAGACATGGGATTTGCACTCAAAAACCAAGTCTTTCTTCTTTGTGTCATGGTACTCTTGCTTGCAGTACTGTGTTACTCTCAAGACACTTTTACCCACTCAAGAGCAACCTATTATGGTAGCCCTGATTGCTATGGGACCGCAAGTACGTGCATTAATTTGTTACGTCTAGATATTATGTTAATGTGTGTGTTGGACTTCTATTCTTTTTCTCAACAGATTTCTATTGATTTTTGCTCGTGAGAGAGAGAGAGAGAGAGAGCAAGAAATTAAAAACTGCTAACCAAGCAATGCGTAGAAATTTAGCATATCATGTTATTGTTGAACTCATAATATATATGGTGATATAGGTGGAGCTTGTGGCTTTCGCGAGTTTGGAAGGACTGTCAATGATGGCAACGTGGCTGGAGTGTCAAAGCTGTTTAGGAATGGAACTGGTTGTGGTACATGCTATCAGGTAAAATTGAAGCCGCTTAATTACCTTATAAAATTCAGTCAGAATAATTATTTATAAATACGATATAATTTCAACTTACAAAGATATAATTACTTTTTGTCTATTATTTCGAATTTCAACTTATGAAGATATAATTACTTTTTGTCTATTATTTAACTACAAGAGACAGTAGAAAACTGAACTATCTAACATTCCCCGTATGAATATTATGTTAAGTTCAATGGCAATAATTGTGTTAGGCACTAATAAGAAAGTGACTCCTTTGATGTAGTATCCATAATCATACTTGTAATAGTTTGTGAATGAATCATCAGGTTAGGTGCAAAACACCAGAAATTTGCGCTGATGAAGGGGTGAACATAGTGGTGACTGACCATGGTGAAGGAGACAGAACTGACTTCATCCTCAGCCCAAGAGCCTATTCAAAGTTGGCACGTCCCAACGATGTTTCGGAGTTGTTTTCTTACGGTGTGGTTGAAATAGAATACCGAAGAATCTCATGCAAATACTCTGGTTACAACCTCATGTTTAAGGTCCATGAGAATAGCAATTATCCTCGCTACCTATCTATAGTATTACAATACGTTGAAGGACAAAAGGACATCACGGCTGTTGAATTGTGGCACGTACGTGTACTTCAAAAAGAGTGACATTAAGGATATTACAAATTTTATTTGTTTATTTGATTAATTAAATTCATGTAACAGTTTATTGGTTTATTCCTTGAAAGTTGGTAAAAGTACAGTTTTATCTAAAATAAAAAATGAACCTTTTCAAAAACTATACACATGTAAGTAAACTAAAAATCTAATCCTTTGAGATTTTAATAAATTAGTTTTATATTAATCCTTTTTAAGAGCTATTAATATAGTATCATTTGGTTATTAGCATTCAAAAGGTAATAATGAAACTATGAAATGATAGCTAAAATGGTGTATATATATATAATTATTAAAAGGCTAATACTTGTGCAAATAGTGCACACAACTTGAAATAACTGAAATAATGACTTTAAGTCGTGATTTCAATTATTTTGGATAGTATGTGTACGCACACATTATATGTAATAAATTATGCCATTATTAAAAGGATGGATCTTGTTGGTTTATGGTGCAGGATGATTGGCAGCAATGGAGGGCCATGCGCAGGGCCTACGGGGCAGTGTGGGATATGGTTAACATGCCAAGAGGTTCAGTCAAATTGAGGTTCCAAGTGAGTGGCAGTAGCAACTCGGATATAACGTGGGTTCAGTCGAAAAATGTTCTGCCTAGTGATTGGAAGGCTGGGGTTGCTTATGACTCGTTCATTCAGCTCCATTGAAGCTCTCTTTTTTAGATTCCAAAGTGTGATCGATAAATAATGGAGCAGTTTGATAATGACTTCTTTTTAGTAACTATGGTACGGTATTGTATGCTTTCTCAGCACAAGTGCTAGCTCTTAATTTGCGTTGCTCAATAAATAATAGGATGGTTGTTCATTAGATTCCAACATTAGTATATGTTTGGAACAGTTTGTTAATCATTTCCTTTTAGTTACCAGTCTAGGGATTGTACTATATGCTTTGTCAGCACAAGTGCTCTATGTATTGCTATGGACTAGTCATAAAATATAAATAAAGCTTCACTTCGGAAATACTTTGGCTATTCCTTATATGTACAAATCAGGGGTGGAACTACAAATTAATAAATTATGCAACTTGATGGAGAAGAGTGTGATTTCATTCATACGTCGACGTAGTGACTCATTAGTACTAAAATGTGACTTCTACGATTTCTCTACTATATATACCATTTGGTGCTGCCATCAAGAATGACATTTCGTTTTAACTTTCAATGAACATGCTTTGGTCAATTATTTGGTCACTCAACACTCTTTAAATGCTTTGCAGCCCGGGTAGATTTTTCTTATCCAAAATCATTCATATAAAATTCCTTTTCCAAGTCCAAGCATTCCAACATCAATGCTTGCATGAATGCATGATAAATCCAAAACCTTCAAGGTCAAAAGTTTTAATTAGCCCAACACTACATCACAATTCGACACCATATAGACTAATTCTAAACCTATCAACATCAAATTTACCATGACAATGTTAACCATTTTGGCAAAGTTCTCAGATATTGCAACCTATATTGGATCCGGTTAACAAGGGGGTGGTGTGTACATAAGTATATCTGTATGAAATGTAAGTGGCCTGATAGGCTGATAAGATTCCAAGCAGAAGGAAATAAAGGACAAGGTTAGTAGAATGAAGGTAGTCAATTTCTGTATTGTTGAAATTAAAGTGAAAATGGTAGATTTCATGAAGACCAAGGAGTTTTTCGTACCTTGTTTGAGTTTCTAGAATAACTATTATTGCCATTAGAAAGAATTTGGGTTTGCTAGCGATGACACGTAAAATGATAAAATATCTAGAACCATAACACACAAAACTTAACGTGGTTGGCAAGCTCTATACTTATATCTATGACATGTACCGTTAACCATAATCCACTATTTATAATAAATATTACAGCCACTCTCACAAACAAAAATCACCACAAAATCTAATATAGCCAAAGTTGCCCTCTCATTAACACACTAGAGGCTTAGTATCTTTATAATGCAGCAGAATACCTATGAGAAATAGAACACAACTATTTCAAGATGCAAGAAACAAAAACATTTACTTTTGAGAGATAACTTCAAATCCACGAGAGTTTTTGAATTCACAAAGAGAAAGAGGTTTAGAATCCACCATAAAATAATAGAGAAAAACACTGATTTTTATTAAATTGAAATTGAAATTGAAAAAACGTTTATAGATTTAGAGACCTATTAAGAGGCTTTGTAAAACTTAACATGCAAATGTTTATTGGAACTTCTCTTGAAAATTGTTTAGTTTCCACACGTCTGTCAAACTTTTTCTCTCCATACTAGTCTAGTACCTCTTCCCCTTTTCCCTTTCACCAGAGCTAGTCTCCTCACCGTCCCTTCCCTTTGCATTCCTTTTCCCCCTCCTCACCTTCTGCCCCCCCTGAATCTAAAACAAACTTTTTTTTTATCCTTACCCATCCCTGTGTTCAAAGTCTCCACCATGGAGGTCTCGGAACTAGTGGCCAGGATAGAAAAATGTTCGTGCCAAGAAAACAGAATAGAGCTCCCTCTAAACCAAGATAACAACCTACCTCCAGATCTTATCCTTCTAGCCAAAATCATAACCTCCAAAAATATTAGCTACAATATGGTAAAAGATGTCACTGTTAAGGCTTGGAAGCCTGTGTTCCCAATGGAAGTTAAAAGACTCAGCAAAGATGTTTTTATGTTCATTTTTCACCATGAACTAGACCTTCACAAAGTGTACTCGAGAAGACCATGGTCCATCAGAGGGGGCCATATAGTGCTTAAGAGGTGGAGTCCAGAACTTACATGGCAGGAAGTAGATTTTTCTACATCTTCAATCTGGGTCCAAGTTCATGGACTACCTCCTCTCTGGAGAACAAAGGAAAATCTAAAAAGTATTGGGTCTAGAGTGGGCACAGTCCTGGAAGTTGATTTGACAAGTGAACCGGGTGGTGTATGGAGAAAGTTCATCAGACTCAGAGTTGAAGTAGACATAGCTAATCCATTATCCCCAGGAGATTTCCTTCCACGGCCAAACAAAAATGATTTATGGATTGGTTTAAAGTATGAGAAGATTGCAGATCTTTGCTATCGCTGTGGTATCAGTGGGCATGACCAAAAGAATTGCTCAGCTAATGAGTTTAAGCTCAAGAACCCATTTAGTGAAAGGTTTAAGGCTGCTGGTCCTTGGCTCAGAACGGATAACGAAGATATTCCTGATGAAATCGCCGATTCAAGCACAACGGCAAACTCGGCCAACCCATCAAACCAAAGTAGTAAGCCGGCCAACGGCACCTACAACTGGCAAAAGGACGAGAGCAACCACGATAGTGGTAATGGCCAAGGAGGTGACACGTGCACACCTGAGGACAGCGTGAATACTGTTAGCAAGGACGATTCAGGGACTGATTCCGGGAATCCAGGAATGAAGCTCGCACAGTTGGCTGTTGACATGCAAAGCTTATCCGTTCAAAATGAGGTGGGCCAAGACAATTATGTGACGAGGAATCTAATTCTTTTGACACCGGTAAAAATTGGATTTCATAAAGGACCCAACACTGCTGAGCAATATCCATCACAACATCAGGGCCAATCAATTGACCCAATCAGTAACCATCTGCCAAACACACCTCCAAGCAAGGAACAATTATTCCAAGACCCAAAGCCAATCAGCCCAAAAACAACTCCCAACTCGCAGCAACCCCCTAACACCAATCACTCCAACCTAATCACTCAAAATCTCCAAACCCAAAATTCCCTTACTGTAATCTCTTAAGATATCTCCCTCGAAACACATACCTTGCTTACCACAAAACCTTCCCAATTCATCAAAGAAGCTCAGACCACAAATCTTAAGAGGAAAACATCAAAACCGGTGCCAGACCACTTCTCAAAGAGGCTAAGGACAGCAGTCAATGGTTCAGAGCAAATTTACTTCGACCCAAGCTCGGCTTCTTTCATTCCAAGTTCCAGATTGGAATCTTTTATGTTGGAAGAGAGAAATGATGCTAAAAATCATGGTGAGCTCCTTCTTAAGCCAATTCTTCCTTTCATCCCCACGGTTTCTGATTGTGTTTTCTCTAACTCTGTTAACACGGCTGAGAAGGTGGGCCTTATCATGCTCCCAAAATTGCCATGAAAATCTTGGGTTGGAACTATCGAGGTATCTGCAACACCTTGACAGTTCGAGCCATTGGGGCTCAAATAAAAGGGGTAAGGCCTGAGGTGGTCTTCGTCTCTGAAACTAAAGCTAATGTAAATAGGATGGAGTTTGTTAAAAAATCTTTAAAGTTTGATTTTTCCTGTGTTGTTGAGGCTAGAGGAAATGCAGGATGTTTATGTACTATGTGGAAATATGGCGTGGTGTTTAATAAGGATTTGATTGCAGTTAAGGTCTCTGAATAGAGTGTTGAGTGGATGTTAGTGGGCTTCTATAGTGCTTCATACCATTCAAAGAAGAAGAAAGCATGGGGAAATCTGTTTGCCCTTCTTGAATCTCACTAGGGGCCGTGGGTTGTCATGGGAGATTTTAACTTTACACCCAATGAAGAGGAACCATTGGATGGTAACAAGGGTGGCTCCTTATTGATAAATTACCTTAAAGAATTACTTTTCAAGCTCAATGCTGTGGATTTGGGGTACTTAGGGAACAAGTTCACACGGGCCAAAGGTAAATGGTGCAAAGCTTCAATCAAAAGAAGGCTTGACAGGGGAGTGGCAAACATATCTTGGAGGCTAGCTTACCCAAGGGCAACCATCACACATTTAGGTGCTATCAAGTCAGACCATGCCCTAATTCAATTGGATACAAACCCAAGTGACAGTTTTGCTCACTGGCCTTTCAGGTTCAAGGCAGTTTGGCTTAGGGATGATAGATGCAGTGATGTCATTGAGGAAGCTTGGAAGACAAAGGTCTCAGGCTCAGAGTTTATTAAACTATACAAAAAGCAAGCTACAACTAGAGAGGCTCTTCGCAAATGGAATAAGGAGGTTTTTGGTCGCTGCTAGGACAGGATAAACTCTCTTCTCAAGAAAATCAAGGACGTCCAAGCAAGGTAGCCTTCTCATGTAAATGGTCCCTTGGAAAATGATCTTCAAACCGAGCTCTCTGAATGGCTTCTCAGAAGCAAAGTAGTTTGGAGACAAAAGTCCAGGGAATTGTGGAATCTGCAATTAGGAGGTGGAATCTACCTCTCACCTATTCTTCAAATGTCCTGCTGCAAAGGTGCTCTAGTTTGCAACATGTTGGGGTTTCAGGTCAGAGGAAGTTCAGTTAGCACAGCCATGTGACATCATTAAACTCATCCTAAAACCACCAAAAACTATTTGTCAAGCACATGATCTCTGGTTGGTATCACTTAAGATGGCGCTCACTCTAGAGGAGATATGGTGCATCCGTAATGTTGTCATTCACCAAAAAGGTCCCATTGACCTTCAGGCATCCATTGGCAAAATTGGGGAAAAGTTTAAGGAATGTACAAGAATTTTTTCTTATCCTCAATCCGTTATAATGGTACAGCCTGTAATTTGTTGGTCTCCACCCCCTCCGGAATTTATCAAGTTCAATGTGGATGTGGCTATTGCTCAAAACATCTCAGCTCTTGTGGTGGTAGCTAGAAACGAACAAGGAGCTGTTCTGAAGGCTTAGTCCAAGATTATGCCAAAGAGATCACCAATTGCAACTGAAGCTGAAGCTATCTTGTGGGGACTGAGCTAGAGGCGAAAACTGGAGGAAGATCATTGTGGAAAGTGACTCAAAAATCTGTATTGACTCTATCCTTGACCACGCGGCCTGCCCCCAATGGGCTATCTCCTCTCTTGTGTCTGACATTTGGCTGTTAGAAATTTCTTTTGTTTCGTGCTTGTTTTTTTAGGTTAAAAGAAGTGGAAACGCTGCTGCTCATGAAACAGCAAAGTACGCAATTATGTCATTTTCTTCCTTTTCTTTTTGTGCAGACAATCTCCCAACCTCTATGGCTTCTATTTGTTTGGGAGATGTCCAGGCTTTGTCTCTTTCTGGTTGATGAAATATATTGAAGTTTATCCAAAAAAAAAAAAAAAAACTTAACATGCAAGAAAATATATTCTAAAATAAATCCTAATTAATATTTGACCATAATTTGATCTAAAAAGTATTAAAAACACATTACAACAAAATGTATTTTTGGTGACGAAAATTTATGTCACCAAAAGTCCTAATTTTAGTCGCCAATGACTTTTGACTACGAAATTGGTTTTGTTGCGTATACCGCATCACTAAAAGTCCTGGTGATGAAAAATTTCATTGCCAAAGGGCCCAACCATTTTTAGAAAAAAACTTTTGATGACGAAATTATTTCGTTCACCAAATGCACACCTAAAATCAAGCAAATAAAAACCCTAAACCTAAAATTCCAAAAATTACAATTAAAAATCAAAATTAATAAATAGCAAAAATCAAATTACAAATTTTATCCTACATTAGACCCCTCCATTTGAAAAAAAAAAAAAAAAAAAAAAAAACTCATCTTCGAGTTAATAGTTGTGAGATCTGAAATCTTTCATACCTACCGAATAAATACTTTGAGTACTTCATCTTCTTAGTCTTCTTCAAAACCTAAAAGTTATCAATTGAGCAACTTGAACTTCAAACCCAATAAAGAGTTAACGATTGTGTCAAACCTTTCAAACCCAATAAAATCAATAAACTTTGGTTCGATACCTTCGACCAAAATAATAGAAGCTCAACTCATGCAATCAACTCGTTTGACTACATTGAGATCTTTAACAATTTTAACTTTAATTTCTTCCTTAATAGTCTCTACCTTCTCGACTTCAAGATCTTTCTTTATAATAGGATCTTCATTAATCTCCTCCACAATCTCAATTTCCTTATCTTTTTCTATAATGAGATCTTTACCATCTTCCTCATAAACTTATATATATATATATATATATATATATATTTAGAAATTGCTTGCATCTTGTCAACCCTCAAACCCTTTTTCTTTTCTTGACACATGGAATTGGATGTCATAATTTTGGTTTTGTGATTGGCCTTTCATGTTTTGAACATATTCCTCTTCATATGAATATATATAGATCTATAATTCACACTTGTATAATCTAGTATATCATAATAATATATTGTGAAAACCATAAATCAATTAACACTTTTTCATTCTTTGCTAAGAGTGAATTGGATGTTTACCTCAACGATTTCTATCAATTTGAATGTCTTTCTACCATTCCTCTGCTTCACCGTCTAATTTATTAAATGCAAGTCATGCTCTTTCTTCATCACAAATCTTCCAAAAATTAACATACCCTTCCAAATCAAAAAGTCAATCAATAAATTCCAACTTACTCATCATCCCATCAAAAAATAGAATGTTCTTGTATTTAGGAGTACGTGTCATTGATTTTATTGATTGGTGTTGTCATGGGAGGATTTCCTAGTAAGAGGGTTAGCGACTAGTGGCTATAGTTCACGTAATACTTGTTAGACATCTTACTAAAGTTGAAGGAATTCATTTCTAAGAACTTATGCTTAAACCTAAAATTCCAAAAATTACAATTAAAAATCAAATTTAATAAATAACAAAAAGTAATTGCACATTTGTAGACATCCCATTTTACAACTTGCATTTAACCAACCGGTAGATCTTCAGATTTGTGATACAAAACAAATCTTGATACTCTAACGATCATAATGATATATCATAGGTTTTAATCGGACCACTAGATCAAAACTTATCATACAAACAATTTTCAATGATCATGGCTTACCTACACGATGGACCCGATCACATCTTATTTTAAACACTTAATTTTGATTGGTTCTCAAAAGAATTAATTAAAAATTAATTAAGTGTAATTTTTGATTGGATTTCATTTTATTTCATTTTTTTAAAAAGAAATAATAAAAAATGTTTTTTTACGGCATCTTATCTGCTCTTTTAAAATTTTTTTGGAGATATGATCCATGAAAAATTCAAAAAAAAGAAAAAAAGAAAAAAGAAAAAAGCTCAAAAAACGTCATTATCTTCAGCAGCAACCTGAATCGCATTTTTGGCCTGGAAAACGTTGAAATTTGGTTTTCTCTATTTCTATAAAAGTTGTAGAGAATTAAATTTCCTTTCAAAAAATATCAATACTGAATCAATTGGAATTTTGAGCAGAAAGTTATGGCCAAAATACGAAACAGGTGCAGAAGATAACACAAATTCAGCATCATCTTCAATCATCTTTCAAAATTTCAAATGGGGATCAAACTCAAATCTGTTCAAGCTTATCTAATAGGCTTATCCCTTCCCTTAGTTTCAGAAGAAATTTTTTTGAAAAATAAATTGGATGGAGAAACAGATACATCTTGTGAAAATTTTCAAAAATGCTCAAAAGACGTTACTATTTTCAGCAGCAATTTGAAACGCATTTTTGGTTTGGAAAACGTTGGAATTTGGTTTTCTCTATTTTTGAAAAAGTTGTAGATAATTGAATTTCCTTTCAAAAACATCCATCTTGAATCAATTGGAATTTTGAGCGGAAAGTTAGAGCCAAAATACGAAGCAGGTGCAGCATCATCTTCAACTTCCTTTCATAATTCAAATGGGGATCAACACCAAATCCGTTCCAGCTCATTTAAACAGGTTATCTCCCCCCTTAGCTTCATAAGAAAGCTAATAACTTAGCTTTAAAGCCAAGCCATCCCTTCCCCTATAAATAGAGACGACCTTTTCCATTTTCTGGACCCCAAATTCTCTCTGGAGAGCTAGTGAGAAAGCAGAAAAGAAACGCTGTTGTGCAACCATTGTTCTTACTTTGGTTGTAGTTTAGTACTTCCTTACTTTCTCCCTAGCCCTTTAAGTGATCACTTCCCCCTTTTAATTTATGTTCTATGCTGATAAGTAGTTAATTATGTTCTTAACTTTCTACACATGCTTGAATAAATGTTTAACAAGTCATTATTTATTTCTTTCATGATATGCTTGGATGAATACGCCTATATGTCTCATTGATATTCATTTTACATGCTTAGATCAACACTTCTAGGCTAAAGCACAATTCTCTCTTGAATGCTTAGATGAACACTTCTAGGTTAAAGCTCAACTTTCCCTTGAATGCTTTGATGAACATGTCTAGGTAGTTGTCCTACTTTTTTAAAATGCTTGAACGAACATGTCTAAGTATTTTGATTTTCTCTAGATGAACATGTCTTAGGGATTTTTCATTTATTTATTTTTTTCATAATTGCTTGGATGATCAAATATGTTTAAATGTTTTATTTTATTTGGTTCTCTCTGCAATTATGTTGATAACAAATAACATGACAACTTTGTTTTTTTCCTCACATGCTTAGATGAACATGTCTAGGCTAGGAATTCTTTACTTATTTTGATTTCTTAGATGAACGTGCCATTACCTTAATACTTTCTTTACATTAAAATTGTTATCTAACAAGTTTCACTTTTTGTTTCTTTTTATGTTTAATTCCCCTAACACATATTTGTTTACAATTCCTGCAAATTAATATGTTTATATGACATATTGTTTGTATTTGTTTGACATGACATGATATTGGCCACCTTAACCTAGGAGAGATGGGTGCTTAATCCCTTCACATCTCATAAATTAGCCTCCACACCAAGATCAAGGGTTTTAGACTATGCTCTTGTATATGTAATTTTACATTTTTTTAGGATGTAACTAGGAAATAAAACAATGTAATTTACTTTTCTTAGATTGTATGTAGGACAAAAAAGAATTGTAAATTTTTGTTACAAATTGATGTAAATTGTCATATACATTAATACAACAGAAGTATTTTTTATTAAAGGTTTTCTTATTTTTCCTTTTAAATTAAATAAGTGGCGACTCCATGTAAAACCCTCGATTTAGGGGAGAGTACATTTTACAACATTCTGACCTACATCACTCTCTCACTAGACAAATTAAGTTTTATCTTCCATCCCTTAAACAAAACAAAGTTACTCCTTGCGTTGTACATACTAATATATATGGCTTCAAAGCTTATCCTTTGGTGATTAAGGAACACATTTCTTTATATACATAGAGAAGGAACACCTTTCTTTTGACAAGGAATAAACTCTTCTTATACACATGGAAAACTCAAATAATTAATCAAGTTAAATTAAATTCTAAACTACTCATGAGCTGGACTTCCAGCTCATGAGGTTTCTTCACTTGTGCCTCTTTAGATATTCTTTTTGCCGACTTTGTGGGTATAGAGCCGTAGAGGTCCCCCACACCTCGTCCTCAACAAAACATAGGCTCAATAATGGAGTTCAAGCAATGCTTGAACTTTTACTCGATCGAACTTAGCTCCACAATCTTGTAAGTGACATTTTCCACAAATGTAACTTTCTTTTACTCATGATTACCTTTCATTTGTCATTTGTGGTGTTCTAACCAGAGACTTCTTTTTGTCTTTGCTCCATCATTTGTTTCACTTCAGCCCTCACACCAACCCACTAGTACGGATTTTGAAACTTTTCTCTCATTCCATCACCACCTACAGCACAATATTGCATGCGCTGATGAAGTGGTGAACAAAGTGGTGACTGACAATGGTGACGGTGACAAAACTGGCGACATCCTCAGCCCTAGTGCCTATGCAAGGTTGGCACGTCACAATGTGGCTTTGGAGTTTTTTTCTTACGGTGTGATTGATGTTGAATACAGAAGGATTGCATGCAAATACTCTATTTATAACTTAGAACCTAACCTACTGTACAAGTCCATGAGAATAGCAATTATCCTCACTACCTATAGCTAGCTAGCTATAGTGGTTATATATATGTTGCTGGACAAAACGACATCAGAGCAGTAATACTAGAAATTCTACTAATTTTATTACATAAATCTTATAAACATGTGTCACCAATCACAAAAAAAAATATTTCGAATATTCATTTATTAGACTATTAAAGTCCGCTAATTAATCATTTTATAGTCGCTCTAAGCCTCTAACACTTTCTATGATTTTATATGGCTGTCCTATATGCAATTAGCTCACTTGTGTTTTGATTAGCTAACTTCTTGTGCTTTTGTATTTAAACCTCATTCTCTCTCGTTTGTACATGTGTGTTTGTTTCCAATTAAAAAAAGGGGGTTAAATTCTTTTAAATTTTAACAGTTTATTTATTTATTTGTTTGAAAATTGATAAATGTACAGTTTTATCTAAATAAAAAGTGAACCTTTAAAAAACTATACACATGCAAATGAACTAGAAAATTAATCCAACTCACACTTAAACCAATAACTTCATGACTCACACTAGACTAAAAACTACTAAACTAGTCCTTTGGGATTTTATCATATTAGTTATATATTAATCCTTTCAAGAGATACTACTAGGTATTATTTTGGATAGTAGTATTCTTTTTCTTTTCTTTTTTTCTTTTCTGGTTAATTGTATTCAAAAGGTAGTAATTGGAGCTACGAAATGCTAGCCAAAATGGTGTACTATGTATATATGAACCCGGTGTGAAGGTCTAGTGGTCAAGCACCTAATCCACCTTGCTATAACGCTTAGGTTCGAGTAGTGTGGGACTCGTCAGCACTAGTGCCGCAAGCCAATAAGGGAATCTCATGGTATATCCTACTTGGTAGAATGTGATTTACCTCTATGACCATACCTTTTTTTTTATTCAGGAAAAAAAAAAATGGTGTACACATGGAAGTATTAAAATGGTAGATGGATCTTGTTGTTTTATGTTACGGAAGGATTGTCAGCAATGGAGGGCCATGCGTAGGGCCTACGTGGAAGTGTGGGAAATGGCTAACCAGCCAAGTGATTCAATCAAATTGAGGTTTCAGTAATCAAATTAGTTACTACTAGTCTACAGATTGTATTGTATGCTTTATCAGCACAAGTGCTCTATGTACTGCTATGAATTAATTAAAAAAAAATTGTTTGTTTTGATGGACAAGCTTATGTAAAGATAATTCTATTTGTTTTCTTGTGTTTGGTAGTATCAAGAAAAACATTGAATCGACTCAAAAGAAAATTATCTCTTAATTTTCCATATTTAGCTCAACATGAAATAAAGTTGTTTTCGGTTAAAATTTTATAGAAAACAACTCTATCTCACACCAACCTAAATAAGGAAAATCAAGAAATAGTTTTCCAACTTATTTTAATGTCACTACCAAACATTGAAAAATAAGATAATTTTCTAAAAAATGGTTCATTTTCTAAAAAAATATTAATGTCAAATTAAACAAACATAGTAAAAGTTTCACTTTGGCCATTCCTTTTAATTTACAAATTAGGAGTGGAATCGCAAATTAATAATTATGATCTTGGGGTGGGAGTTTAGTGGTCAAGTACCTCATCCACCTCGCCTTAGCAATGCTTGAATTTGAGTTGTGAGGAATGCCTTAGTATCGGGGTTGGCAAGATCGACCATCTAACATAGGAGTTTAACTTATCATGGTAAAAAGTAACTTGCTCCCAAAATTTCACCTTTTTTTTTTATTTAGCCAAAAAAAAACTAAAAAGGAAAAAATTAATAATTATGAAACTTGTTAGAGAAGAGTATGACATCATTCATACGTCATAGTGACTCAGTAATATTAAAATGTGACTTCTACAATTTCTCTGATATATATATATATATATATATATACCATTTGGTCAATTACTTGGCCAATCAACACTCTTTAAATGCTATACGAATCTAAATCACAATTTGACACCACATAGATGGGTTTTAACCCTATCAACATCAAATTTCCATGACAATGTTTGCATTCAAGAAATGTCTATCAAATTTCCCATAAACCATTTTGTCTAGCTTCCCCGATAGATAGCCTACAAATCACTCAGACAACAAAGAACTTCAGATATTCTAACAACCAAAGTAGCAAAGTTCTCAGATATTGCAACCTGCATGAAATGTAAGTGGCTCGATAACTCTCCAAGAATAAGGAATTAAAGGATATGGTTCGTAGAATGTAGTCAATTTCTGTATTGCTGAAATTCAAGTGAAAATAGTAGATTTCACGAAGATCAAGGAGTTTTTAGTTCCGGAGTTTCTAGAATAACCATAATTGCTATGAGTTAGAAAGAATTCTACTTGCTGCTTATATCCATGGGTACCATTAACCAAAATTCCATATTTTGCTAATAAATCCACAGCACTATTCACACATTTAAAAATTATTTTGCTACAGTGGTTTCAGTTTTCAGTAAAAATAAGTTGTATTCAAATAGACCCTTAAACTATTCATTTTATGGGCTAGACTTAACAAATCTTTGCCTCTAGCCCATGCTCCCCTTTTGGAGGTGTGAAATCAAAGTGCTGATTTGTCTTCTCAAATTGCCGTTCAAGAAATAGAAGGGCCTAGTTGGTACTCCAAAACTTGGTCAAAGTGTTAATCAACACTTTAATCCTAGTTTTCCAAAATTTTTATTTTTATTTTGTACCCCATACGAATTTATTCTAATTTTTTAACTATTTAAAGGATAAGTCCTTTTTTTAAAATATCAAAATGGACTCTTCTTTGAATGAAATGATTCCAATTGGATTGGCCCTTCCAAATTATAAATCTAATTTTTATTTTTGAAAAATGAATAAATAAATTTTATCATAAGAAATTTCACAATTAACGCCCCATTTGGTTGGGGTGATTTTGGAGGATAAAAAAGGGGGAGAGAAAAATAGAGAGAATAATTTTTTGAGTGTTTGATTAGAGGGATTTTAGAAGAGAAAATTAGTAGGGCTCGAGTATTTTCTTCATGTGCCCAACAAAATGTTTTCTTCCCAAATCGGGGAGAAAACTAGAGAGTCACTGAACAAAAGTTCGTGCCTGTGTAGACCGAAAAGCCCATGTGCAATGTTCACATAGATTTTGTCATTTTCCTCTCTCTCTCTCTCTCTCTCTCTCTCCCTCTCTCTCTCTCTCTCTAGATTTATCTTTTTCTGTTACCAATATGCTTTCTTCTTCTTCTTCTTTCTTTTTTATTTTCTTTTTCTTTGGTTTTCTTCTTTAGTTTTTCCCTTTTTCTGGTAATTCTCATCCCTTTTTTCCATCTGACTTGGGTTTTATTTTTGGTTCATCTTTCTTTTTTGTTGTTGTTTTATTTTTTATTTTTTTATTTAATAGGGGTATAAGAGTAAATTTTCTATCCATCCACTTTTCCACCCCAATCAAACACTTTGAAAGAAAACTAAAATCTCTTTTATCTCCCCCCCCCCCTTTCCCAAACAACTTTTCTATCCCTTCCCCACTTCTTTGCTCCACTTTTCCATCTCCAGCCAAACGGACCTTAACTTGTATTATCTTCTAATGGATGCATGACCATAATTAATATTTCAATTAAACTAATGAAAATTAAGATTTTATTTGACTTTCATTATTCCTCTTTATATATATATATATATATATATATATATATATTACAATGTTTGGGAATTAGGGGATTTGAACGTTGGATATCTTTATTGGAAACACTAAAAAGTGTTAACCATTTGAATTACGAGGCTCCAGGCTATTACTTCTCTTAAGAACCAATCAAAATCAATCAATTTTAATTCCACGCATTTATGCTCACTTTAAAATCATTTTAACCATTGAAAATCATATTTTTATGTGACTTGGTCAAAACTTATGATTTTATGACAACTTTGTCATTGAATTCCATAATGACCCATTATGATAAGAATTTTTTCTCTAGGTTAAATTTACGCACATGTAAATGAAGATTTTAGCCTTGGATGCATAAAATGACCATTTTGGCCCTTTAAATTTTTCCTATGATTGCAAAAGAAGGTATCTGTATCTACAGATATGCAACTTAACAAGGTCCAACATTTATATCTCTTTCAATACCTAAGGGCATGGACGGAATCAGGATTTGAACATTGGGGAGGGGGAGGGGGAGGGGGGGGGGGGGCAAAGCTTAAATTTTTTTTTTTTTAATGAAAATAAAAACTAACACTTATTTCATATTCAACAAAATACTATCCCAAAAAAAAATCTAAAACCAAAATAATCCCAAACAGACAAGCACAACTTTATATATATTACTAATAATGGGTCTGGTTAATGTGTGCCCTTAGGGCACACATTAAACCATCCATTTTTGGAAACATTTTCTTGGGAATTGAAAAAGCTATCAATACTTTTTCAATTCTCGAGAAAATATTTCCAAAAATGATTAGTTAATGTGTGCCCTTAGGGCACACATTAGCAAAATCTTAATAATATTAGCTACATCACACAAAGTGACAAAGACAAAATTTTTGATAAAATCAAAACAATCAGACCAAAGACTTTCAATTGGTCACAAAAAAAGTCACTTATGACTTACCAAAGACAAGTCTTCATAGTTAACAGTACTCACAAGTGACAAAACAGTGACTACCAAAGACTACTCTCACAAATAACAAATTCACTATCACAATTTAGTACTTACATCCTACTTCCTGGTCCCACTTTATTTATTTATAGTTAAAACCAAAACCAAAAGAAAAAAAAAAAGTTTACAAACACTTCTGAAACCGGTCCACACAATCACAAAAAGGAAAAAGCCACAAACAATTACACTTTACACGGTAATCAATACTCAATAGTCAATATAAAGCCACAAACACAAACTAAGTCTATGGTCCACACATTTACACAAGCACAGTGAACACACCAGTCCAATAAAATCCACAACTCACAAACACAGTCACCATAGACCACAGGTCCACAATCCATAAAAAAACGCAGAGGGCAGAGGGCAAACAGCTAAGGGCACTAGGCAGGGCAATATAGCAAAGACAAAAAAAAAAAAAAAAAAAAAAAAAAAAGAACTTGAGAAAGAAGAGAAATTTCTTAGATTTATCGTGTGTGACTGTGATCAAGGATCTGAGGAGAAGCAGCAGCAGCAACAATCCGGACTCCGGATATGATCTAAGGAAAAGAATAGCAGCAGCAGCAGTGATGGTTGGAGGAGGCGTTGATGCTTGATGAGGTTGAGTGGAGGAAGAGTGAGGTTAGGGTAAAAATTTAAGAATTGTAATTTAGGTTTTCAAATTTCAGTCCATATTTATTTTGTTTGTCGGTTATTATTATTATTATTATTTTTTTTTTTGTATGAGAGTTTGCAGGTGATTTTTTCAGATTGATTCGTATACCAGTTTTTTTTTTTTTTTAAATTGGGGGGGGGGGGGGGGGGGGGTGGGGTGGGGGAGGCTATTAGGACGAAAATTTAATATACTAGCTTTTTTTTAGGGGGGGGGGGCATTGCCCTACTGTTGGTCCGTTCCTGCCTAGGGGTGCTAACCGAAACCCATTTAAAATTTTGAAGTCTAGGGTTCTTTTTTTCTTGAATGAAAAAATGGGTTTCCGGTGTGGGCTTATCAACCTCACGTCATGTGACGGCAATGAGTAATACCACGTGTACCACATGAATCTTGTTAGAGCGGTGTGTGGTAAATCTAAGGTTCATTTTAAATTTTTTTTTTTTTTTTTTTAAATTTGAATAATGAGCTGCTTTGCGTCCCTGCTTTTTCCAACAACCACATACCCCCACTTGTGAAAATAATTAAGTTACATGCTTCACAACAAAATGAATTAGAAAATGAACGAGTTTCTTTTTTACTTATCTTTTATTTAATCTTTTTTTTTTTTTTTGAGAAAATCTTTTAGTTAATCTCAGCACACAATTGTCCAATTTGATTTACACTTATAGAATTAGAAAATACTTTTATTTGTATCTCAAATTGTTGTAAAGGACAAAGTTTAGCTCCAAATTTGATTATTGACAATGGTTACAATCCCACTCGATATATTTTTATTAGATGTAAATTTTGATAAATCTACCATTGAATTACATTTTCTTCTTATTCTCTTTATATTTGCAAAATTTCCAAAATATCAAATATTAATAGTTATATCATTAATTAAATGTTTAAATTTCAAGTTTTTATAGTCTAAAATTATGCATAAAAAATAAATTTATAGATCAAATAGTATATAACATCTAATTGACACAAAAATTGACATACCTATTAAGAACATAAAAAACATGCACTCCAATGGTTAGATTTTTAAAATATATGTAACTATATTGATTTCTTTAGTGCGAATTATAATCAACGACTACAACCAAGTTCGTAACCAAACTGTGTCATTCTTATAAAATATTTTTATATATAACAAAATACATAATATGCAAAAAGGTTAATTTTTTTTTTTTATCATCATAGTTTTAATTTGACTCCCTTACAAATAAAATCATGGCTCCGTTTTGGCCATAATGTCAATATCGAAAAGCAGAGAACTTCGGCGTACTAATGTATCCACAGGAAATGCATAAAGCCCTCCTGAAACAAAAGGTCTAGACTTATTCTTGTTTGGACCTGGTGCCACAACGCCCACAACCCTCGCTCTTGAACCCAAAATGTTGGTTAAAACGAAGGTCTAACCAATATCTTCTTGTAAAACCAGCTTGCATATCTAGAACCTTATGTGTAAAGTCTCTCACTTTAATGATTTCATTTGTCCTACTCAAACAGTTTTCATGAGTAACTGAACGTGCAATGCTTGGTCAGGAACTTGTGAAGAATTGTCATAGAGAAGGGTCTTCTGCGAGGTCTACTACTACGTATGATTCCATTTATTTTCTATACTTTAGAGACGATTGGTATGCCTTTACAGATTCAAAAATAGGGTCAAGCTTTGTATTAGTTCTCAAAAAAAGTAGCTATTAATGGCAGTTTGGAAGCCTATTTTGATGGCATGGCAGGAAAGGTCTACTCCAGGGTGATCCACTATCAGTCTATCACAGTAACTGCTTATCAATGGTACAGAGGTGTTTTCTAAGCTTTATCCAGCATCTGATCAAACTTTAAACATAACTTAGTTTTTCATCGAAAATTTCAATGGTTTAAACTTTTCTAATTGTGTTTTTCTGTTCATAGTGCTTCAACTTATACCATTCAGTAATGAGTTTTAGACACCGTTTTGCTTCAAGGGCAAATGAAAACAAAATTGAATTTTTCTTTCAATTCTTTGTTGAGGTCTCGAATACTAAAATATAGAGTCCTCCCCGTTCTGAATTTCAAGGAGGACATGCTCCAATCCAGACCGTGTATGCCATTGGGAAGCTTTCAGCATTAAGAAGCTTCAGGATTATCAACCTTTGATAAGATTTCTGCCAAAATATCTTCTAAGAGTACAGTGGATGGATCTATCCTATGTTCGTAGGCTTCTATTGTTCAAGCTGTAAATAGCATATAGGTTCAAGAAAATTGAGCACAAATTTAATCATAGTTATTAAACCCGGCCGAACATTGACCCAATTTATGAATCGAGTCATTGGATCACCAGTTTAACCAGCGGGTTACTGATCAAACCACATATATATATATATATATATGTTTGAGAAATCATAATATAAATATGCAAATTTAAAAAAATGGGCATATGCTTAAATTAAATTTGCAATTATAATTCAAAATCAAGTTTTTACAATATTTGAGTAGTCTTTTGATAAAACGTGGGTCTTGAAGGTAGTAGATAGACAAAGAAGTTCCTTTTTTTTTTTTTTTAATAAAGTTTTCTCATCTTTAAATTACTATATTATAACACATTAAACAACAAAAAAGTCAATAAAGTGAACCTATAGATGTAATTTACAAATTTTAGAAACCCAACCGGGTTATATAAACCTATCCTGGTTACTCGGGTCACCATAAACCCGCTGGGTTTAACTGAATTTGACTAGGTCATATGCATAAATAGTCCATTTAAACACTTGGACCAGTCTAGGTGCCAAGTCACCGAATTGCCAGTCCAACTAGCTGGTCAATCCGAGTTTAATAACTATGGATTTAATGTATATATCTATAAGTGTCCATGAATACAGCTATAGTAGCTAAAGCAGCTTTGGCATGCTCTACATGTTCCTAAAAAGAAATGAGGTTAGGACTGAAGAAATGAAAAGTGGAATGTGGCTTTCTATTATAAGATATATGTGGAACATTTTTACTTAGCCTGACTCGAGACAGATGACTTTGCTGAGTTTTGTTTGTTAAAGGAATAGAAGCTTATTTTTTGATAAATAATATAACTTCATAGAATAAAGAAATCAATACAGGGAACCAAAGCACACAGGCAGTGTACAAAAGGAGTAGAAGCTTATTGACCATTTCAATACCAACATAGTGCTCATGGAGTAGAAGAAAAATCTCTTAGCGTAAGATAACTTGCTACCCCTTTCATGAAAGCATCTTTTGAGGCAAGGAGAGAATTTTCCAAGGGTGATCTTTGATACAGTAAAATTGAGCCACATTCACATAGTACCCCAAATTAAAGTTATTGTCCAAGTTGTTTTCGAAATCCTAGCAACGGAGTTATGACTTATAATGAGTGCGAATACCCCAAATCCACTAACCCAAACTTTGACACGAGGAAACATATACCTTTGAATTATATAGTTATATACTTATAGGCATAGCCTCTTAGTGCGTTACAACTAAACCTAATGATGGCTTTGGTGGCTGTGAGTTTTTCCAGTTGTTTAAAGCCAATAGTTTTTGCATTTTAGTTTGAAAAATAAAATATTCTCAAAAAAAAAAAAAAAAGTTTGACAAATAAATACAAATATAACATCATAAATTATTGTCAAAATTAATTTCTTGTAATTGCATACATTTATTTGTAAAAGCTACGTAATAAAATTTGTAATATTCTTAACAATTATTCTATTAATGGAAATGTCTTTTTTAAAGGGTACTCAATTGTAATTACCTCATGTCCTTTTAGATTTGACTTAAAATGATATCAAAAGTGCATCCCAACTGATTTTCTTGATTTCTTTTTTTTTTCTTTTTCTTTTTCTTTTTTTAAAAGAAGAATACAAAATATCTATGTAATGATATGTATGATTAGATTCAATCATTTGAAACAATATACAAAAATGAAAGAATAAATATTTATATGGTTGTGAGTTGTGACTAGGGTGCACAAATACTCCTTTTTTTTTGCTAAACTATCCGTATCAACACTTAAAAAAAAAAAAAAAAAAGAAGAAAAAAAAAAAAGAGTTGATACGTCCAGGATACACCTGTGATACGACTAAAATACAATTGTAATTCAACCCCTTGATAGTAAGAGATAGCCTAAACTTGCAAGAGTTTTAATTTATATTTTTTATATATTAGTTTTAATATAGAATACTTATCTAGTTAGTTTTTATTTACTCTTTTGGGATTGATTTATATTCTAAACATTATTTAATGTCATGGATTCACTTTGTTATCTATAATTACTCTTAATTGTTATATACTTGACAATATATATATATGAAAAATAAATACCTAATAAAACATATTTAATAAGTAATTAATATATACATTTCCACTACATCGTATTCTATTTTTTCAAAAATTGTCATTTCATTGTATCTTGTACCTACCCGTGGTCCCATACCCGTACTTGTGCATCTTAGGCTGTGAATCAAATAACTTGCTTTCGTCACCACTTCAGTCCTCTCAAGCAGGGTTTGAGTTTTCTCTCAATTTGATGATGTGTTCGTTTGGCATGACTTAATTTTTCCAGTTTATTTTACTATTCAGTTTATTTTTACTACTGTTCATGAGTCCTACTGTACTATCTCAACTAACTTTTACATTTATCTACAGTACTTTTAGCAAAAAAATTTCAGTTTCAACAAAATAAGCGAATCCCAAACAAAGCCGATGTTTCAACTTTCAACTCTTTCACGCTGAATTATATATATCCTTAAAAATTAATAAAGGACAAGAATGTTGCCAAACGGCCCAACCTATTGTCAAATAATGGGGTAGGAGTAGATTCCTCCACATGCCCGAAACTTCTCATTAGCTTCTTCCACATCCTGCAAAAAACGTGCGGAGCAATCTCTTGTTTGATCTCACTGTGTTTGCACTTAATTGGATTTGCTTAAGTAGGTTTGGTCAGAACCATTTAATCTGGATGAACTTTTTTTTCACCCCGATACATGTAACAAATGAAAGAGAGAAATTTGAATCCAAGTTTTCTTCATTGGAGAAAATGGAAAATGTTACTGAACAATAAGACTTAGCAAATATGGATGACTGATTAGAATCAAAAGAAAGTGATTTAGTTCCAAAAGCAATAATTAAGGTTTTAGATACAAAATTAAGGAAACCGCAGGTGCAGGCAGCCTTGCCAAAAAGTAAAACAAGGAAAAAGTTGGTCAAATTTCTTCTAAATCATTTTCTTAGAATAATAGATACAAGTCATTATGGAATGGTCTTAAGGGGTCAATAAGAGGGTGTACCGTGTACATGTAAAATTATTTATCTAAATATTGAGCCCCACGTCTCCAAGTGGAAGAAAGTAGCTATAGCTGCCTCTTATCTCAACACGTTGCCTCAAGACCCCAACTATAAATATGGGATTGTTATTTCTTGGCTTCCCATCTCTCATAGCCTACCTCATTCTCATTTATATTCTTCTGCTTCTTATTACTGAAGTCCCATTTTCATTTATAGTATCTTCCTAGTGTTAGGAAACTTAGTCCCTAAAGACATGGGATTTGCACTTAAAAACCAAGTCTTTCTTCTTTGTGTCATGGTACTCTTGCTTGCAGTACTGTGTTACTCTCAAGACACTTTTACCCGCTCAAGAGCAACCTATTATGGTAGCCCTGATTGCTATGGGACTCCAAGTACGTGCATTAATTTGTTATGTTTAAGATATTATGCAAATGTGCGTGTTGGACTTCTATTCTATTTCTCAACAGATTTGTATTGATTTTTGCTCGAGAGAGCAAGAAATTAACAATTGCTAATCAAGCAGTACGTAGAATTTTAGCTAATCATGTTATAGTTGAACTCATAATATATATTGTGATATAGGTGGAGCTTGTGGCTTTCGCGAGTTTGGAAGGACTGTCAATGATGGCAACGTGGCTGGAGTGTCTAGGCTGTTTAGGAATGGAACTGGTTGTGGTGCATGCTATCAGGTAAAATTGAAGCCGCTTAATTATCTTACAAAATGCAGTCAAAATAATAATTTATAGATACGATAGAATTTCAACTTATGAAGTCATAATTACTTTTTTTTTTATTTATTTAATGATACCATAGATAACTGAGCTATATAACACTCCCCATATGAATATTATATGAAGTTCAAGGGCAATAATTGTGTTAGGCACTAAAAAAATAAGTGACTCATTTGTTGTAGTATCCATAATCATACACGTAATTGTTTGTGAATGAATCATCAGGTTAGGTGCACAACACCACAATATTGCGCTGATGAAGGGGTGAACATAGTGGTGACTGACTATGGTGAAGGAGACAAAACTGACTTCATCCTCAGCCCAAGAGCCTATGCAAAGTTGGCACGTCCCAACGTAGTTTCGCAGTTGTTTTCTTACGGTGTGGTTGATATAGAATATCGAAGGATCTCATGCAAATACTCTGGTTACAACCTCATGTTTAAGGTCCATGAGGATAGCAATTATCCTAGCTACCTAGCTATAGTATTAATATACGTTTCTGGAAAAAACGACATCACTGCCGTTGAATTGTGGCAGGTAAGTGCACTTCAAAAAGAGTGATATCGAAAATATTACAAGTTTTATTTGTTTATTCGATTAGTTAACTTTTTTTAACAGTTTATTTGTTTTTTCTTGAAAACTGATAGAGGTACAGTTTTATCTAAAATAATAAAGTGAACCTTTTAAAAAACTATACACATGTAAGTGAACTAAAATCTAATCCAACTCACACTTAAACTAATATCTTTATGAATCACGCAAGACAAAAAACTACTAAACTAATCCTTTAAGACTTTAATAAATTAGTTATATACTAATCCCTTTTAAGTGATATTACTATAGTATTATTTGGTTAGTAGCATTCAAATTAAAGGTAATAATTGGAACTATGAAATAATAGCTAGAATGGTGTATATATATAAAACTATTAATACTTGTTGTGCACACAATACACATGGCTTGAAATAACTAAAATCGTGACTTTAAATTACGATTTCAGTTATTTTGAATAATGTGTGTACTCACGCATGCTATATGTAATAAACATTACTCTTATTAAAATAATGAGTTTTGTTACTTTATGGTGCAGGAGGATTGTCAGCAATGGACGGCCATGCGTAGGGCCTACGGGGCAGTGTGGGACTTGGCTAGCCCGCCAAGCGGTCCAATCAAATTGAGGTTCCAAGTGAGTGGCAACTCGGGTATAAAGTGGGTTGAGCCAAAAAATGCTCTGCCTAGTGATTGGAAGGCTGGGGCTGCTTATGACTCATACATTCAGCTCACTTGAAGCTCTCTTTTTTAGATTCCAATAATATTTTAAGTGTGATTATTATTGGAACAGTTTGATAATGGTTTCTTTTTAGTAACTAGGGTACGGTATTGTATGCTTTCTCAGCACAAGTAGTGCTAGCTCTTAATTCGCGTTGCTCAATGAAAGGATTGTTGTTCATTAGCTTCCAATATTAGTATATGATTGGGACAGTGTGTTAATCATTTAGTTTCTAGTCTAGGGATTGTATTGCATGCTTTGTCAGCACAAGTGCTCTATGTATTGCTATGGACCAGTGATAAAAATATGAATAAAGTTTCACTTTGGAAATACTTGGCTATTCCTTATATATACAAATCAGGAGTGGAACTACAAATTGATAAATTATGCAACTTGGTGGAGAAGTGTGTGATTTCATTCATACGTCGTAGTGACTCATTAGTACTAAAATGTGACTTCTACGATTTCTCTAATTTATATACCATTTGTTGCTGCATCAAGAATGGCTTTTCGTTTCAACTTTCAATGAACATGCTTTGGTCAATTATTTGGCCAATCAACACTCTTTAAACGCTTTGCAGCCAGGGTAGATTTCCTTATCCGAAATCATTCGTATACAATTCCCTTTCAAGCCCAAACATTCCAATTACATCAATGCTTTGCATGAATGCATGATACTTCCAAAACCTTCAAGGTCAACAGTTCTAATCTTCTAATTAGCCTAACACTACATCACTATTCGACACCTCATAGACGAATTCTAAACCTATCAACATCAAATTTACCGTGACAATGTTAACCATTTTGGCAAAGTTCTCAGATATTGCAACCTGTATGGGATCCAGTTAATAAGTGGTGGTGTGTACATAAGTACATCTGTATGAAATGTAAGTGGCCTGATAGGCTGATGCCTCTCCAAGACTCCAAGCAGAAGGAAATAAAGGACATATGGTTTGTAGAATGAAGGTAGTCAATTTCTGTATTGTTGAAATTAAAGTGAAAATGGTAGATTTCATGAAGACAAAGGAGTTTTTGGTTCCTTGTTTGAGTTTCTAGAATAACTATTATTGCCATTAGAAAGAATTTGGGTTTGCTAGCGGTGACACGTAAAATGATAAAATATCTAGAACCATAACACACAAAACTTAACGTGGTTGGCAAGCTCTATACTTATATCTATGACATGTACCGTTAACCATAATCCACTATCTATAATAAATATTACAACCACTCTCACAAACAAAAATCAACACAAAATCTAATACAGACAAAGTTGCACTCTCATTATCACACTAGACAAGGACGGCCTAACATAATTTGAGGCTTAAGGCGAAAAATTTATGCGGGACCTTTAATATGTAAATATTAACTAAACAAAATTATTTAATACTAATCAAATTAAGGTTAATTTGATACATTAAATACATAAATAATACCAACTAGACTAATGTTAATTTCATATAGAGAATTGAATATTATAGTTGAACCTATAAATATTAATAAAAAGAAATAAAAATATATTGCGATTGAAAAAGATACTTTATTTTGGATATAAGATGATGCATAGTTAAATAAAGTTGTAATCTAATTTTTAATTTTATATTTTGATTTTAAGAGAGAGAGATAGATATTATTTGGTGTGTGGCTTTGTAGGATATTATTTTACAAAAATCAAAGTCTCAAACTATTATGAGAGATTAATCTATAATTGATGATTTAACACATTTGCAACATTTTTTTGAAATATTTTAGGGTTTCAATTGAGTTAAGGTTCTATTGGTCTCGTACTTTGAGAGTTTTAATAGAAATGAAAAAGAAAAATGCGCTAATTAAAAGCATTATAAAATGTTCAAAATATAATATGATATTGTTTCTCATTGATGAACTTCATCAATTTAACTAATGAATGTTTATATTACTTTTTTGTGATTAATAACATGACAATTTGTAAGCCAATAGTAAAATTTGTGGTATCCTTAACATCACTAATAAAAAAAATGTACAACTTTTAGAAAATATATATATATATATAATTTTATAAAAATTTGGGCCTTTAACTATGAAAAATGGGGCATTTTTTCTTAAGGAAAATTTTGTTTTTTGGTGTGGCCTTAGGCCTAGGCCTAACTTGCCTAGGCCTTGAGCCGACACTGACACTAGAGGCTTAGTCTCTCTCTAATGTAGCGGAATATCTACAATAAATAGAACAATACTATTTCAATATGCAAGAAACAAAACATGTTTGCTTTATTTGAGAGATAACTTCGAATCCATGAGGGCCTTTGAATTCACAAGGAAAAATGGGTCTGAAATCCCTCATAAAATATTAGAGAAAAACTCCGATTTTTATTAAATTAAATCTGCAATTGAAAAAACATTTATAGACTTAGAATCCTATTAAAAGGCTTCGTAAAAGTTGACATACAAAAAATATATATTCTAAAATAAATCATAATTAATATCTAACCATAATTTGACCTAAAATGCATTAAGAGCACCCAAAATCAAGCACAAATAAAAATCCTAAACCTAAAATTCCAAAAAATTAAAATTAAAATTAAATAGCATATTTTGTCCTACATCAAACCCCTCCACTTGAAGAAGAAGAAAAAAAAGTGTCCTTGAGATAATGGTTGAGATTTGCAATCTTTCATGCCAAGCGAATAAATACTTTGAGTACTTCATCTTTTTAGTCTTCTTGCAAAACCTGAAAGTCATCAATTAAGCAACTTAGACTTCTTGTTCCTTGGACTTCATATAATTGACAGGATTCACTATATAAGAGTCAACAATTGTGTCAAACCTTTCAAACCCAATTAAATCAATAAACTTTGGTCTGCTGCCTCCCACCAAAATAATAGAAGCTCAAGGCATGCAATCAACTATATTGACTACATTGAGATCTTTAAAATTTTATCTTCAATTTCTTCCTTAACAGCCTCTACCATCTCAACTTCAAGAAATTTCTTTATAGTAGGATATTCATTAATCTCCTCCACAATCTCAATTTCACTATCTTTTTCTATAATGAGATCTTCACAAGCTTCCTCTTAAACTTCTATATTTTATTTAAAAATTGGTTGCACCTTGTCAACCCTCAAACCCTTTTCTTTTCTTGACACATGAACTTGGATGTGATAATTTTTGTTTTGAGTTTCGCCTTTCATGTTTTGAACATATTCCTCTTCATATGAATATAAAGATCTATAACTCACACTTGTATAATCTAGGATATCATAATAATATTGCAAAAACCATAAATCAGTTAACATTTTTTCATCCTTTGCTAAGAGTGAATTAGACGCTTACCTCGACGCTTTCTATTAATTTGAATGTCTTTCCACCATTCATCTACTTCACCGTCTAATTTATTAAATGCAAGTCATACTATTTCTTCATTACAAATTTTCCAAAAATTAAAATACTCTTTCAAATCAAAAAGTCAAGCAAAAAATTCCAACTTACTCATCATCCCATCAAAAAATGGAATGTTTTGTATTTAGGAGTGCATCTTTGAGTATATTAATTGGTGTTGTCATGGGAAGATTTCCTAGTAAGGGGGATAGTGACTGCTAGCTATATATAGTTTGCATAAAACTTACTAGACATCTTACTAAAGTTGAAGGTGTTCCTTCCTAAAAACTTATGCTTTATCCTTTCGGTTACTAGAATTGCTACCATCACATTTAGTAGCCATTAGACCATGATAAGTCTTATCTCTAATACCAACTAATGCAGTGAAATACCTACGAGAAATAGAACACATCTATTTCAAGATGCAAGAAACAAAACATGTTTGTTTCTAAGAGATAACCTTGAATCCACGAAAGTCCTTGAATCCATAAGGAGAAAGGAGTCTGAAATTCACCAAAAATTACTTTTATTAAACTGAATCTAAAAGTGAAAAAACGTTTATAAACTTGGAGACCTATTAAAAGGTTCCATAGAACTTAAAAAATAATATAATATATTATAAAATAAATCCTAATTAATACTTAATCATAATGGGAACCTAATTTGACCTAAAAAGTATTAAAACACCTAAAATCAAGTAAATAAAATCCTAAACCTAAAATTCCAAAAATTACAATTCAAATTCAAATTTAATAAATAACAAAAACTAAATTGCAAATTCTGTCCTACATTACTCACTCACTAGACAAAGTTTCATCTTCCAACTCTTAAACAAAGCAAAGTTACTCCTCCATGTTGTACATGCCAATAATATATATGGCTTCAAAGCTTACTTCTAGCCAAATACAATAACACTCTTTCACGGTCTGTACTCTCTCCTATTTAAAAAAACTACTTCTATGTTTCTAACATCACTCTGCTATATAGTCTTTTGCATTAATTTTGGTTCAGGGAGTTTAGTGTAAAAGGAAGCTGCAAATTTTTAAGCTTAATGGGTCGGTTCTGCACAGGTTTACCGAATTGTGGATTTGGTGAATAGGAAAAGTCACGGTGTAGGCTTATAGTCTGACAAGCTATAGATGTAAAAAAAATAAAAATAAATAATAATAATAATAATAATGGTATACCCCTTAAGTGCCCATGTGCCTTACTTGGTTTTGTCCTCATCTCTAAAGAGAATTACTGGTGGCAGGCAGGTGGCAGGAGGTTAAAAAAGAGAAGAAGAAAGGAGCACATGCATACATGGTTGTCAAAATCCCGATCTGGATCTTACGATCCTACAATTTTACGATCTCACCTGCCCAAAACTATCTAAATCTTTCAAGGATCTTAGCAATCGTTCAGGATCGTATGATTCTGACGATTCTAAACGATTTTGGTTTCTTGTTGAACGGTTTTAGACCCCTTAAAAACAACCAGATTGCGTAGCCTAGTTAATTAGCCAAGTTGTTACTTAGTCAAATTAAACAATTCTAGGTTAAAACAATCAAATAATCATATCATGTATATAAAACATATAAAGCAGCGGAAATAATAAAGAACACAATGATATGATCACCTAGGAAACCACACGGGAAAAACCTGGGGAGGATTTGACCCACCGATCCTCAAGGCAAACCAGAATTCACTATGAAAGAATTGAAGTTCTTACAAAAGGACTACAAGCTCCCCGCTCGACTTCCTAATGCTACCCACCAGTAGAACTTACTGACACGACCACGTGCAAGTTCCGAATCCACGGACTCCTTCTTTCTTGAATTCTTCAATCAGCTACAAGCTCCCCGCTTGTTTTTCTTTTAAGTTCCAATGGTTGCAACTATAATGATCTTCAAGATGTTGAAATCATCTCTACCTTGAAAACCCTAAGTTTTGTGTAAAGGAAAGCTCCTCTAAGATCTCACAAGAGATTCACACAAAACAGCAATATATAAGCAACAATACAATATGGAGTGCCTTCAAAAACGTGGCTAGGGTTTTGTTTATATACCTAAGGTAAAAACATAAAACCCTAAACGTTTAATGAAGTAGGGCTGAGTTGGAAATTCTGCAGAAAAATCAACCTGTGCGATTTTCGATCGATCGAGCCTGTCCTTCGATTGATTGAGCCAGGCCGAAAGTCCCAAGTACTTCTGCAGCCACTCGATTCCAACTTTACAATAATAAACAAACTTTGAGCAAGCCTTAACAAGACTAAATACATTGTTTTGATCATGGTTTGCCAACATTACAAATTAGAGTTCTAAATAGATAAAATCCTAAGACCTTAGAACCTAACACTTGTAATCTTCTTTAACTTAATAGAAAGTTCAGTTGGACCCAAATGAAAAATAATATTCCAATAAATCAAGTTTTGCTATTTTAATGTAACGAGATAGAGTGTTAGTTGAAAAAAACAAAAAATAACATCTCAATAGAGTGTTACGTTTTGAGATTTTTGACATCTTAAATGATACTTACAAATGGATGTAATGATGCATGGTAATTACATCAAATGGATGCAAATTTTTGATTTTTTGTGAATGTATAATTTATGTGATTATTTAACATACCAATTTGTTTTTTTTTTTTTCTCAAATAATGTAAGATCTTACGATTCACGATCCGATCCCACGATTCACGATCCGATCCTACCTCTAACGATCTTACGTAGGATCCCGATTTTGATAACTATGCATGCATAGAAGAAGATGGGTTTAGGTGGGGATCCTTTACAAATTGACTCTATATGTAATCTATAGGCCTTATCCTAGGAGCTATTGGTGGCAAAAAGTAAAGGAGATATATATCATGAATATGTGAATTTTTGGTGTGAGATAATAGTGAAAAATTATTATATATTTTTAGCAATATTTTTTTTGGCCGGTTACCGCTATAAGTTTTTAAATTATTTAATTATTGAGTAAATAGTACCTGAAAAATTGTTTTAGGTAATATTTGAGGATTTTAAAGAATGTGTTAGGGAGATGTTTTTTGGTGATAAGCTAATTAAGATAAGTAACCTTATCTTAATTGGTTTTATTTTGCTTATATTACTGTATCTTAATTACTGAAAATTATTTATAATTGTTACTATCTATTTCAATTGTATTATTGATTTAAAGTAAAGAATAAAAGATTATTACAAATATATTTGATTACTGAATATATGATTTTATATATGTATTTGAATGATATATATTTTTTTGTTTGAACTCTGATTGATATATATGATTTTAGACAATATGACTATGTCTTAACTTTGATACCCAGCCAATGGGGCCATTAATTGGTATATAAATTTTTCTTATTAGATTTAATGTTAACATATATGAGAGATATTTTGGTTAATACTCTGAAGAAAAAAAAAAGTGACTGTATTAGGCAGAGGCTTTTGGAGATTGTTGTTTTTATCTTTGGAATTTTTTACATTCATGTGTATGTATGTATTAGGTTTAATTGAATTAGAATTATCTTTAAAACTTTGGTTTTGATTGAATAATGAAAATGGCAGAAAAAGTATATTCCAATATTTGGAGTTTTCTGTATATGTGTTGTTGTAGTTTAAACTTGGTATTTGAATTGTTAAAAAATTGTTAATTCACAGTTTTATTGTTCATCTATTAATCATGAATAATAATATTGCTATTTGTAACCATTATGATATGATATTGAATGTTCAATATGTGTATATACCACCCTTGAACGTTTAGACCCTAAATACAAAAATATCAATTCAAGCTTAATATCAAACGATTAACGTGCGGAACGTAAACATAAGCCAAACACAGAATTGATAAACAATCTAAGCCAAATATAAACACATCCACAACAGAAAATAAATGGCAAAGATAAGGGGAAGGAAGATGTAAACACACGGACAGCACACGATGTGTTATCGAAGAGGAAACCGAAGCCCTCAGCGTAAAACCTCTCCGCCGCCCTCCAAGCGATAAATAATCCACTAAAGAATGTAGTTGGGATACATGAATAGCAGAAGACCATCCAAGCCTAATCTACCCAGTGTACCTAAGCCTCCAAGCTTCTTGCTCCAATGAGGTTGTGCCGAACCTATTTCTTCTTTAGCTTACCAGATTTCGCTATAGCCCATAGCATCAACCAATATGAATTGGTTTCTTCCTAACTGCTTCCCAAAAGTACCAAATAAACCTTCTCACAGATATGGGTATGGTGAGAATTTGAGAAAAGGATTTGGTAAAGAACCTCTCAAGGATGTATCAATGGAGAGGAAGAGAGTAGAGGAATTTGAAGAGTCTCTTAGGTAAAAATTGTGGATGAATCAATTTTTCTCTAGAGTTTCTCTCACAAAATTCTCTCTAGAAGCTCTCTACATTTCGTGGGTATAAGGGTTTATATATAGTGGTGAGTGTTTGGAATGCGAAGAGTCAGTTTCTCCCAAACAAGATGTTTTGGCAGCTTGGTCTTGCGACTGGTCTGAGTTGCGAGTTCCAGCCGCGAGTTACGGCCTGGCCAGTCTGGGACTTTTGTTCTGTAGTGCGACAGCTGGCGTGACCCTTCAACTCCCCGCATGCTTCTCACGTGTGCTGCAGTTGGCAGCTTGTCAATCACGAGTCAACCGCGAGTCCTAGCCACGAGATTCTGCCTCCTTGCACAAACTTGAGTTTTTCTTCACATTTTCTCACAAACTACCCTTACAAGAATCCCATCTAAATACAGGGTTACTAATTGCTAAAATACAAGCAAATTTGGCACGGAATGAAGCAAACAAGATGGTTGATTAAATTCAACCTTACAGATATTAATGATGTGATCATTCTAAATGCTTTCCTTTAAAATTTAGATAGAGTCTATTTTATGATAAATTTACAAATAAAAGACTTTTGAAATTAATTAATTTAAAAAAAAAAAAAAATTATTGAATACATTGGATCGTAAATAACTTCTATTAAACTTCATCATTTATGGCATCATTAAAAAGAAAACTCATATAGATAGGTATTAAGATATTATTTGGAACTATCATAATGGACTAACGTATTACACATGGTACGGATCTAACTGTAATATCTTATGCTATAAAATAAAAATTGGGCTTATGGTTATCTTCTCTTTGCAAAAAATGGTTAAATTCTCATTAATTATGATAGTTCACTTTTAGGTAAAACAGAAACTCTATTAACTAAGTTTTAAGAAATTTAAAACTCTATTTCAAAAAAATTCCAAAACATTAGATTTTATTTTAATTATTTTAATCATCTATCATAATAATTTTATATTGTAAAAGAATAAAATTTATACATTACATATAATCATTACTCTAATTACCTTCTAAATGATGGAGGATATGAGAATGCAATTTGTAGATCTACCATCAAAATAACATAGATTAGATCGGTGGTAGATAGTAGATTTAATTGCAGTTGAGTATTGTGTGAAGTCATTACCATAAAATAGCTCATTTCGGAATGTGCTATATGGAACCAATGATATGGAAAAAAAAAAAAAAAATTCTAAACCATTATATTGAACAAAAAATTACTTATTTTCATTCATTTTCAAGTTATACATTTTTTAAAGTCAAGTCCAAGACTTTAAGCCAAATAAATACTTATAATTTTTATTTAACTATCTCGTGCTTCGCATAGGTTAACAACTAGTACATATAGAAAACTCAAATAACTAATCAAGTTAAATTAACTCTAAACTATTCATGAGCTGGACCTAACAATTCCCCACCTCCAGCTCATGAGGTTTCTTCACTTGTGCCTCTTTAGATGTTCTCTTTGCCGACTTTGTGGGTAGAGCCGTAGAGGTCCCCGACACCTCGTCCCCAACAAAACATAAGCTCAACAATGGTCAAGCAATGCTAGCTTGAACTTCTTACTCAAACTTAGCTCCACAATCTTGTGACATTTTCCACAAATGTAACTTTCTTTAACTCATAATTACCTTTCACTTGTGGTGTTCTAACCAGAGACTTCTTTTTGTCTTTGCTCCATCATTTGTTCCACTTCAACTCTCACACCAACCAACTGGTGCGGACTTTGAAACTTTTCTATCATTCCATCACCACCACCGAAGAACCTTAAACAATTTTAATTTCATAATTTTGCCTGTTGTAAAATATCCACAATGTATGTACCAAAGAATCCAATCAGGCTGAGGAAATCGAATTTCTTCCAAATTCATAATTGTTAATGAGTCAACAGGTTAAGTGCACAGCAGCAGTACTATGTTGCATGCGTTGATGAAGGGGTGACTGACTGTGGTGACGGAGACAAAACTGGCGTCATCCTCACCCCTCGTGCCTATGCAAGGCTGGCACGCGTCCCAACGTGGGTTTTGCAGTTGTTTCCTTACGGCGTGATTGACGTTGAATACAGAAGGATTGCATGCAAATTCTCTGGTTATAACTTAACCTAACCTACTGCACAAGAGGTCCATGAGAATAGCAATTATCCTCACTACTTAGCTATAGTGGTTATATATATATATTTGTTGCTGGGCAAAACGACATCAAAGTAGTAATACTAGGAATTCTACTAAATTTATTACATAAATCTTATTGATAGGGATATTTTTGACAAATTGACTTATAAGGGAGCGGACAACCTCTATGAGACCGTTGGCTCCACAAAAATGACAAAAGCTTCAGAAAGACAAATGAGAGTAACATACCCTTAATAAATCGACGGGTCCTAAGTGGCCTTGCTTGGTTCTCACGAGTATTCATGAATGAAAATACCTTGCATATTACGCACAAAGACCTTATCACACTATCATATCTTCTCCATATAGAAAGACACCCTAAAATCTCAGAAACCCTAATATCGGATTTCCTCTATAAGGAAAGATCCTTACTTCCAAAGGATCTTGGTTCTCTACTCACCACTATATAAGCACTAGACCTCCACTTTCCTCAGGTGTGCAGAAAATCTCTAGCTCTCTCACTATAGAGTTCTTAGAGA
This sequence comes from Quercus glauca, assembly GCA_023736055.1. NCBI lineage: Eukaryota > Viridiplantae > Streptophyta > Magnoliopsida > Fagales > Fagaceae > Quercus > Quercus glauca. The sequence goes on along the minus strand of CM043326.1, from coordinate 34,112,257 downwards.
TTTTTCATTCGCTAACTTGACATTCGGAGGGTTCTTGGCCAGTTCCACACCGGTGCCTTCTATTTGGTCCATTTGTTTTTATTCCATAGGTACTCATTGGCATGATTTGGAGCCTACAACTCACTGACGATTTCAACATATCATCACTTATAAACATATATCACCAAACACCAAGAAAATGCATTTCAAACATTCATTTATTAGGTATTAAAGTCCGTCAATCAATCATTTTATAGTCACCCTAACATCTTCTATGATTTTATATGGCTGGCCTATGTGTAATTAGCTCACTTGTGCTTTGATTAATTAACTTCTTGTGCTTTTGTATTTAAACCTCATTTTCTCTCATTTGTATGTGTGTGTGTGTTTGTTTCTAAAAAGGGGGTTAAATTTTTTTTTAAGTTTTAACGGTTTATTTGTTTGAAAATTGATAAATGTGTAGTTTTATCTAAAGAAAAAATGAACCTTTAAAATCTATACACACGTAAATAAACTAAAATTAATCCAACTCACATTTAAACCAATAACTTCATGACTCACCAAGACTAAAATCTCCTAAACTAATCCTTTGGGATTTTAACATATTAGTTATATATTAATCCCTTTTAAGTGACACTACTAGGTATTATTTTGGATAAAAGTATTCTTTTTTTTTTCTTTTTCTGGTTAATAGTATTCAAAAGGTAGTAATTGGATTTGGGGCTATGAAATGCTAGCCAAAATGTTGTACTGTGTACATATGAACCTCAATATGGAGGTTTAGTGGTCAAGCACCTAATCCACCTCGCTATAACACTTGAATTCAAGTAACGTGGGGCTCATTAGCACCAGGGCCGTAAGCCAATGAGGGAATCTCTTGGTATATCCTATTTGGTAAGATGTGATTTACCTTCATAATCTTACCCTTTTTTTTTATTCAGAAAAAAATAAATTGGTATACATATGAAATTATTAAAATGATGGATGGATCATTTTGTTTTATGGTGCCGAAGGATTGTCAGCAATGGAGGGTCATGCGTAGGGCCTACGTGGCAGCGTGGGACATGGCTAACCCGCCAAGTGGTACAATCAAATGGATTGAGGTTTAAGTCACCAGACTGTAGATACTGGGCATCGGACCACCGGCTCTATATTAGTTACTACTAGTCTAGAGATTGTATTGTATGCTTTGTCAGCACAAGAACTCTATGTATGCTGTGGATTAGTAATTTAAAATATATATGTATTGTTTGTTTTGATGAAAAATATTATGTAAAGATAATTTTATGTATTTTCTTGGGACAAAATGGGCTTTTGCCCTTTTCAACCAAATTAATTAGCCTTATGCCCTCCTTCCCAAACTAATTAGGGAAATGCCTCTCTTTTAAAACTCGATTTTTGATAAATCGAGTTAGGTCCTATAGCGGCATTTTTAAGGACCTATAGTGACGTTTTCAAGACCTATAGTGGCGTTTTGTAACTCGATTTATATGAAATCGAGTTATAGGTAAAAAAAATTAAAAAAATTACCTATAACTCGATTTAATGGAAGTCGAGTTAAAAAACGTTACTATAGGTCTTGAAAACGTCACTATAAGTTCTTAAAAACGCCGCTATAGGGCTCCAGATTTTTTTTTTTTTATATATAACTCGATTTTGAGAAAATCGAGTTTTAAAAGAGGGGCATTTCCCTATTTAGTTTGGGAAGGAGGGCATAAGGCTTAATTAATTTGGTTGAAAAGGGCAAAAGCCCATTTTGTCCTATTTTCTTGTATTTAGTAATATCAGGAAAAAAAAACATTGATTCAAAGGAAAATTAACTTTTAATTTTACTTATTTAGCTTAGCATGAAATGGAGTGATTTTTTGCTAAAACTTTCTGAAAAACAACACTATCTTACACCAAGCTTAATAAGGAAAGTCAATAAATAGTTTTCAAACTCATTTTAAGATCACTACCAAATATTGGAAAATGAGATAGTTTTCTAGAAAATACATTTTAGAAAATGATTTATAATCTAGAAATATTAATGTCAAAACAAATTAATGGAGTGAAAATTTCACTTTGGCCATTCCTTTTAATTCACAAATCAGGAGTGGAACCGCAAATTAATAATTATGACTTTAGGGTGGGAGTTTAGTGGTTAAGCATCTCATCCACCTCACCTTAGCGCTTTAGTTTGAGTTGTGAGGAATGCCTTAGTACCAGGGTTGGTGAAGCCATCTAACATAGGAGTTTAACTCATCACGGTAAAAAGTAACTTGCTCCCAAAATTTCCACTTTTTTTATTTAACCAAAAAAAAAAAAAAAAACTACAAAACAAAACAAATTAATAATTATGAAACTTGTTAGAGAAGAGTGTGACTGCATTCATAAGTCGAAGTGTCTCATTAATATTAAAATGTGACTTTTATAATTTCTCTTATGTATGTACCATTTGGTCAATCAACACTCTTTAAATGCTTTCTAGCCAGGGACGGAGGCATAGTTGGACCAAGGGCGGCAATGGCCCCGCCTAAAATTAAAAAAAAAAAAATACTAGTATTATATAGGTACTAATTTTAGCAAGTTTGTTTTATAAAATTACACTTTGACCCCCTTAATAATATCATTAATTTTTTTATGAGTAATACTATAGCCACAAAATTTTCTACAACATTTTTACAAACTACTAAGGTAGTAAATTTTTATTAGTTCGCATCTAAGCTCACCACTTATATCACTTTTTAACTTACTAATAACTACTCACCACATTAACAATTTTTTTTAAATGTTTGTAGCTCCAGTATTTTCCTCCTTTTAAAGGCCATAAAAAAACTTGACCTAAAATCTAAAACAAAATATACAAGCCCAACAAAATTAGCCCAACAATAGAACTACCCATAGTAAAGATAAAAACAATTAAGCTTAATCAATCAATTTTACCCAAAATAAACAACCTGATCCTTTAAAAAAATTTAAATGAAATAATTTTGTCCTTACCTAAAAGCAAGGCACACATCAAAAACACACAAAAATAAATTAAACCCCTTAACAGTTAAGCAGCAAAGCCAAAAGCCAAAAGCCAAAAGCGAAAGCTCTACACGCAGCCAGCAATAAAGTCGCCCTCCCAAATACCAAGTCCTGGCTCCATCCCTGTTTCCTACCAGAGTAGATTTTCCTGATCAGAAATCATTCATCAATTCCTTTTCAAGTCTGAACATTAATTCCAACATCAATGTTGACATGATACTTCCAAAACTTTCAAGGTTAACAATTCTAATTAGCCTAAAACTATACGAATCTACATCACATTCGATACCACATAGACAAGTTTTAACCCTATCAACATCAAATTTCCCATGACAATGTTTGCATTCAGGAAATGTCTATCAAATTTCCCATAAACCATTTTGGTTAGCTTCCCCGATAGATAGGCTACAAATCACTCAGACAACAAAAAACTTTAGATATTATATTATATTCCAATAACCAAAGTAGCAAAGTTCTCAAATATTGCAACCTGTATGGGATTCTGCTAAAGCGGGTCGTATATGCATGTAGTGTGTACATAAGTGATAAGTATGAATCTACCTTTATTAGATGTAAGTGGCCCAATACCTCTCCAAGCATAAGAAATTAAAGGATATGGTTCGTAGAATGAAGATATATAGTCAATTTTTGTTTTGTTGAAATTCAAGTGAAAATAGTAAATTTCATGAAGATCAAGGAGCTTTTAGTTCTTTCCTCAAAAAAAGAAAAGAAAAAAGAAAGGAGCTTTTAGTTCCTTGTTGGAGTTTCTAGAATAACCATTAATTACCATTACATGAGTTGCAAAGAATTGTATTTGCTGCTTATATCCATGGGTACCATTAACTAATATTATTGAAAAAAACCACATTTACATGTGGTGTTTGCCAAAAACACTCCGATGCTTAAGTCAGAAATGGAAAAAATTGTTTAGAGAGAAAAATAAAGTGATTTTTGGATGAGTATTTGTGTGTACCTTTGGATTATGTTGTTCCTTTCTTTTATAGTTATTTCCTATCTTAATGGGTAATGAATCTCAGCATTTATGGGCAACGGCTAATATGTCATTAATGGGAGCTCTAAAGTGCACTGCTCATTTGTTACCGTTGCTCCGTCCGTCACGTTTCATCATCAATGCACGCAATAAATGTGTAACGCTCACTTGGATCGTCATTTAATGGGAATAACGATCCCATGTTATTTTTGACTCATCACTTACAATTCTCACTAATTCTCACAAACAAATCCTCGGAAAAAAAATTCTCACAAACAAAAATTAACACAAAACATAAAATTCTCCACCTCCAGCTCATGAGGTTTCTTCACTGTGCCTCTTTAGATGTTCTCTTTGCCGACTTTGTGGATAGAGCCGTAGAGGTCATCCACACCTCGTCCTCAACAGAACATAAGCTCAATAATGGAGTTCAAGCAATACTTGAACTTCTTACTCGAACTTAGCTCCACAACCTTATAAGTGACATTCTCCACAAATGTAACTTTCTTTTACTCATAATTACCTTGTTGGGAAAATTCTATATAACAATGAATAAATTTCAGCAAGTATAACGGAAGCACAACCACACAATAACATAAAAATTTATATGGAAATTAACCATTTCTCCTTGAAGGGAAAAACTACGGGACAAACTCCGAATAAATATAATTTCATTATATTAAATAGATATTACAACATTTAGAGATACAACTTAAGTAAAGAAAAACTCTTTTTTTCTTTTCACTAATTGCTCTCTTTCTCACTGTATATCTCTCACAGTTTTCTCTTACTCTCTCTATTTTTCTCTTCTCTTTTTTTGCTTACTCTCACTTACGCAATTCTTTAAGACTACACTCACACTATGGGACTTCACGTCTTTTTCCCTCTCTGCCCCAAATGGCCGAATGGCCTTTTCCTTTTATTTCTTTCACCATTTCTTCTTTTCTTCCTTTCACACTCTTCTCATCAAATCACAATAAATAGAAGCCACTTTACTTTGATTTCAATCAAATCTCTTTTCTTCAGCTATGCTATAACCGAATGACTCTTGCTTTTGCATCTTTCTTTTCTTCCTTCCTCCAGCGTGTCCAACACGCCTAAACCAACCAACCCCAATAACTCATGGTGACTTTTGTACATAATAATGGGTCCGTTTGGATTGAGCTTATTGTTGCTGAAACTGAAAACTGAAAACTGAAAACACTGTAGCAAAATAATTTTTAAATGTGTAAATAGTGCCGTGGGACCCATTTTTAATATTTTTTATTGCGTGAACAGTGCATGAACAGTGCGTGAACAGTGCACGCACGGTTCATGCACAGTGTTTTTTTGTCTCTCACAATCAACATAAGCGGCTGGAAAAAAAAAAAAAAAAAAAAACCAAAACGCTAAACGCAGACGCAAACGTTGAATCCAAACTGCACCAATAAAGAAAAATTAAAGAAACATGAAGACATGCTCATTAAATGAGCATGTCAATTATGTGGGTTGGACTCACGGTGCAGTGCACTTAACATACCTTTCATTTGTTGTGTTCTAACCAGAGACTTCTTATTGTCTTTGCTCCATCATTTGTTTCACTTCATCTCTTACACCAACCAACAGGTACGCATTTTGAAACTTTTCTCTCGTTCCATCACCACCACCGAAGAATCTTATAACCTATAACCTAACCAACTGTTTTAAGGTCCATGAGAATAGCAATTATCCTCACTATCTAGCTATATATAGTGGTGATATATGTTGCTGGACAAAACGACATCACAGTAGTAATACTAGGAATTTTACTAATTTTATTATATAAATCTTATAAACACGTGTCACCAATTACGAAAAAAAAGTATTTCAAACATTCATTGATTAGGTTGTTAAAATCCTCCAATTAATCATTTTATAGTTGCTCTAACACCTTCTATGGTTTTATATGCCTATATATAATTAGCTCACTTGTGTTTGATTAGTTAATTTCTTGTGCCTTTGTGTTTGAATCTCATAATTCTCTCTCATTTATACGCGCGTGTGTTTGTTTCTAGAAAAGGAGGGTCGACTTCTTTTAAGTTTTAACAGTTTATTTGTTTGTTTGTTTGAAAATTGATATATGTACAGTTTTATCTAAAGAAAAAGTGAACCTTTAAAAGACTATACACATGTAAATAAACTAAAAAATTAATCCAACTCACACTTAAACCAATAACTTCGAATCACACGAGACTAAAAACGGCTAAACTAATCCTTGGGATTTTAACATATTAGTTATACATTAATCCCTTTTAAGTGACTACTAGGTATTATTTTGGATAGTAGTATTCCTTTTTCTTATTAGGTAAATAGTATTCAAAAGGTAGTAATTGGAGCTATGAAATGGTATACAGTGTACATATAAACCCAGTTAGAAAGCCTAGTGGTCAAGCACCTAATCTACCTTACCATAACGCTTGGGTTCAAGTAGCGCAGGACTCATTAGCACCAAGACCACAAACTAATGAGGGAATCTGATGGTATATCTTTGCAGGGTAGGATGTGATTTACCTCCATGATCCTGTCTTTTTTTTATTCAGCCAAAAAAAAAATTGGATTACATATGGAATTATTAAAATGATGGATGGATCTTGTTGTTTTATTATGGTGCCAAGGATGGTGAGCAATGGAAGGCTTATGCGTAGGGCCTACGTGACAGTGTGGGACATGGCTAACCCACCAAGTGGTTCAATCAAATTGAGGTTTCAGTAACCAAACCACCGATACCGGGCACTGGACCGTCGGCTCTGTATTAGTTACTACTAGTCTAAAGATTGTATCGTATGCTTTGTCAGCGCAAGTGCTTTATGTACTGCTATGGATTAGTAATTGATTTTTTTTTTATTAATGAAAAACCTTATGTAAGAATAATTTTATGCGTTTTCTTGTATTTAGTAGTATCAAGAAAAAAAAATTAAGTCACCAAGGACCTTATAGCTGAATTGGCACATTTTCATGTACAAAGTGTTTGGGGGGTTTAGAAGAGAAAGAATTCGAACTGCGGGGTTAGCAGTATGTTGTAATTATCTCTAAAAAAATAAATAATAAATCAATGGATAAGTATCTCTTAAATTTCCTTATTTAACTTAGTATGAAATACAGTTGTTTTTTCCTAAAATTTTCTGAAAAAACAATACTACTCACACCGAGCTAAATAAGGAAAGTCAAGAAATAGTTTTCTAACTTATTTTAAGTTCACTAACAAAAATTGGAAAAAATCAAGAGTGGAACCACAAATTAATAATTATGACCTCGTGATGGGAATTTAGTGGTCAAGCACCTTGTCCACCTTACCTTAATACTTAAGTTTGAGTTATGAAAAATGCCTTAGTATCGGGGTTGGCAAGGCCATATAGCGTAGGAGTTTAATTAACTCGTCGTGATAAAAAGTAACTTGATCTCAAATTTTCACTTTTTTTTTTATTTAGCTAAAAAAAAACTACAAAACAAAACAAATTAATAATTATGAAACTTGTTAGAGAAGAGTGTGACTTCATTCATACGTCGTAGTGACTCATTAATTTTAATTAATGTTAAAATGTGAATTCTACAATTTCTCTGATATATATACCATTTGGCCAATTATTTAGCCCCCAATCAACACTCTTTAAAAGTTTTCCAGCCATGGTAGATTTTCCTAATCAGAAATCATACTATAATTCCTTTTCAAGTCTGAATATTCCAACATCAATGTTAGCATGATATCCAGATCTTCAAGGTCAATAGTTCTAATAATAGCCTAAAATTATGCGAATCTATATCACAATTCAACACCACGTTTGAAGTTTGAACCCTATCAACATTGTGCGGCACCCAACACCCGGGCCCACTGGGCTCCAATACCCCAACGAGTCCAGCAGGCTATTGGTCCAGGTCTCTCAGCGAAGGCCCCGCCTTGTACGGTTTCCCCGAGCATCGAGAGGAAGGGAAGTAAGCTGTCATGATAATGTGCACTTGTTCGGCAGCTTTCCACGGAACGAGACTGCTGAGCTGTATTGAAAGGAGGAACCAAGTTCCAAGGCCACCACCACCTAACCAGCCACTTACCATCAACCGCATTGGACCTCCCACTGCATCTGTAGAGAAGCAATGATGGCCATTTTATGGAGAAAGGACTATAAATATGAGAACAACAGGATGAAAAGGGGGTTAGAAAAAATAGAGAGAGAGAGAGAGAGAGAGCAGTACTAAGGTTTAGCGGTTAGAATTACCCATAGTAGGAAACTCTCAAACCCATGATACAAATAAATTGTAAGCCCAAAAGAGGGAAGGCCCACTGGTCGCACATTGGGCACGCACAAACATCAAATTTCCATTGACAACGTTTGTATTCAGGAAATGTCTATCAAATTTCCCATAAACCATTTTGTCTAGCTTCCCTAATAGATAGGGTACAAATAACTCAGACAACAAAGAGCTTCACGTGATATCTTACTCTAATACCATAATAAATTACCGATTATCTCAAAATTTTAAGTTATTACAAAATTAAGAATTTAATCATTTAATGGAAGACACCCAAAGGTACCCTCTCATTAACACACCAAACAAGGCTTGGTCTCTCTCACTAGACAAATCATTGTTCTCTAACTCTTCCATAAAATAAAGTTACTCCTTGTATTGTACATGTTTATATAAGGCTTCAATACATATTCCTTAATGGATAAGGAACACATTTCTTTTCTTGATAGACAATGAACACCTTTCTTAGTAAGACAAGGAATAAAATTTACCTTGGGTTGGACAAGGAATACCTTTCTTTTGACAAGGAATAAACTATTCTTCTACACAAAGAAAACACAAATAATTAACCAAGTTAAATTAGGAAAACTTAAACTAATCCTCTTATGGGCTAGACTTAACAAATCTCTGCCTCTAGCCCATGCACCCCTTTTGGAGGTGTGAAATCAAAGTGCTGATTTGACTTCTCAAATTTTCATTCAAGAAATAGAAGAGTCTGGTTGGTACTTCAAAGCTCGGTCAAAGTGTCAATCAACAATTTAACCCTAGTTTTCAAAATTTTTTATTTTTTTGCACCCAATACAAATTTATTCTAATTTTTTTTACGGTTTAAAGGATAAGTCCTTTTTTTTATTTATTTATCAAAATGAACTCTTTTTTGAATGAAATGATTCCAATTGGATTGGCCCTTCCAAATTATTAATCTAATTATTTATTTTTGAAAAATTAATAAATAATTTTTTATCATAAGAAATTCCACAATTAAGGTCCCGTTTGGTTGGGGTGATTTTAGGGGGATAAAAAAGGGGGAGAGAAAAATAGAGAGAATAATTGTTTTGAGTGTTTAAATTGAAGTGATTTTAGAAGAGAAAACTGGTGGAATTTGAGTGTTTTCTTCCTATGCACACCAAAATGTATTCTTCCCAAATCAGGGAGAAAACTAGAGAGAACACTGAACAAAATTTTTTTCAAATCGGGGAGAAAACTAGAGAGAACACTGAACAAAATTTTCTGCTCATGCAGATTGAAAAGCCCATGTGCAATGTTCATATTGATTTTCTCTCTCTTTCTCTCTCTCTCGTTTTTGTCATTTTCTGTTACCAATATGTTTTTTTTTTCTTCTTTTTCTTTGGTTTTCTTTTTTAGTTTTTGCCTTTTTCTAGTAATTTTCGTCCCTTTTTTCCCATATGTTTAAGGTTTTATTTTTGGTTCATCATTTTTTTTTTGTGCTAATTTGTTGTCTTTTTTTATTTAATAGGGGCGTAAGAGTAAATGTATACAAATTACATTTTCCATCCTCTCATTTTTCATATCAATTAAACAAAATAATTTTTCATCCATCCACTTCTCCACCCCCAACCAAACACTTTGAGAGAAAACTAAAATATTTTCTATTCTCCCCCCCCCCCCCCCCCACTTTTTTATTCCTTCTCCACTTCTGTACTCTCACTTTTCCATCCCTCAACTAAACGGACCCTAACTTGTGTTATCTTATAATGGATGATGCATGACTATAATTAATCTTTCAATTAAACTAATGAGAATTAAGATTTTATTTGACTTTCATTATTCCTCTTTGTGTGTGTGTGTGTGTTACAATGTTTGGGAGTTGGAGGATTTGAACATTAGATATCTATATTAGAAACACCAAGAAGTGCCAACCATTTGAGCTACAAGGCTCTTGGCCATTACTCCTCTTAAGAACCCATCAAAATCAATCAATTTTAATTCCACACATTTAAGCTCACTTTAAAATCATTTTAACCATTGAAAATCAAGTTTTTATGTGACTTGGTCAAAACTTAAGATTTTATGACAACTTTGTCAATGAATTCCATAATGACCCATTATGATATGAATTTTTACTCTAGATTAAATGTACGCACATGTAAATGAAGATTTTTTAGCCTTGCCCTTTATTTTTTCCTATGATTGCAAAATAAGGTATCCGTATCTACAGATATGCAACTTAACAAGGTCCAATATTTATATCTCTTTCAATACCTGGGAGTGCTAACCCAAACCCATTTAAAATTTTGAAGTCTAGTGTTCATTTAAATCTTACCAAAAAAATTACAAATAATGAGTTTCTTTGCCTCCCTGCTTTTTGCAACAACCACCAGACCCCCACTTGTGAAAATAATTAAGTCATATGCTTCACAACAAAATGAATGAGTTTCTTTTTTACTTACCAAATCTTTTGGTTAATCTCAGCACACAATTGTCCAGTTTGATTCACACTTACAGAATTAGAAAATGCTTTTATTTGTATCTCAAATTATTGTTACAAAGGACAAACTTGTAGCTACAAGTTTAGCTACAAATTTGATTTTAGAAAACGGTTACAATTTCACTCGATATTTTTTTATTAAATGTGAATTATGACAAATATCAATAACTACATCATTAATTAAATATTTAAATTTCAAGTTTTTGTAGTCTAAAATTAAGCATAAAAAATAAATTTATGGATCAAATAATATATAACATCTAATTGGCACAAAAATGACATTGAGGACATAAAAAACCATGCACTCCGATGATTATATTTTCAAAATATACGTAGCCATATTAATTTTTTTTAGTAAGAGTTACAGTTGTTTTTTAGTGAGAGTTATAATCAACGACTACAACCAAATCTGTAACCAAACTTTGACATTCTTATAATATATTTTTATATATAACAAAATACATTATATGCAAAAAGGTTAAATTTAAAAATAAAAAAAAAATTTTAATTTGATTCCCTTAAAAATAAAATCCTGGCTCCGTTTGGGCCATAATGTCCATATCGAAAAGCAAAGATAAATGCATAAAGCCCTCCTGAAACAAAAGGTCAATTTATTGTTTGGAGATGGGAAAGGCCCACAACCATCGCTCTTGAACCCAAAATGTTTTTTGTCTAACCAATATCTTCTTTGTAACACCATCTTGCATATCTAGAACCTTATGTGTAAAGTCTCTCACTTTAATGATTCCATAGAGAAGGGTCTTCTGCGAGGTCTGCTACTAGGACGTATGATTCCATTGACCTATTTTATTTTCTATACTTTAGAGACGATTGGATTGGTATGGCTTTAACAGATTCAAAAATAGGGTCAAGCTTTGTATAACTTCTCAAAAATACAGAATACTACTCAGTAGCTATTAATGGCAGTTTGATGGCATGGCAGGAAAGGTCTACTGCAGGGTGATCCACTATCACAGTAACTTCTTATCAATGGTACGGAGGTGTTTTCTAAGCTTATCCAGCATCTGATTAAACTTTAAACATAACTTAGTTTTTCATTTAAAATGTCAATGGCTTAAACTTTCCAACTTGTGTTTTTCTATTCATAGTTCTTCAACTTATACCATTCAGTATGTTTTGAACGAGTTTTAGACACCTTTTTGCTTCAAGGGCAAATCAAAGCAAAAGTAAAGTTTTCTTTCAATTCTTTGTTGAGGTCTCGAATACAGAAAAAATAAAGTCCTCCCCCATTCTGAATTACAGGGTGGACATGCTCCAGTTCAGACTGTGTATGCCATTGAGAAGCTTTCAGCATTAAGAATCTTTAGGATTTTCAACCTTTGAAAAGATTTCTGCCAATATATCTTTCTAAGAGTGCAGAGGATCTATCCTATGTTTGTAAGCTTCAATTGTTCAAGCTGTAAATAGTATAAAGGTTCAGGAAAATTAAGCATTGATCTAATGCATATATCTCATATCTGTAAGGGTGCATGGATACAGCTATAGGAGCTAAAGCAGCTTTAGCATGCTCTACATGTTCCTGAAAGAAATGAGGTTAGGACCGAGAAGAAGTGATGTTAGGACTGAAGAAATGAAAAGTGGAATATGGCTTTCTATTATAAGATATATGTGGAACATTTTTAGCTTTAGCATGCTCTACATGTTCCTGAAAGAAATGAGGTTAGGACCGAGAAGAAGTGATGTTAGGACTGAAGAAATGAAAAGTGGAATATGGCTTTCTATTATAAGATATATGTGGAACATTTTTACTTAGTTTGACTCAAGACAGATGGCTTGCTGAGTTGTGTCTGTTAAAGGAATAGAAGCTTATTTTGCACACAGGCAGTGTACTAAGGGAATAGAAGCTTATTGACCATTTCAATACCAGCATAGTGCTCATCGAGTAGAAGAAAAACTATCAGCATAAGATAACTTGCTAGACTTTTCATAAAGCATTATTTGAGGCAAGGTGAAAACTTTCCAAGGGTGATCTATGATACAGCAAATAATTGTGCTCCAAAACCATCTAGTGTTCTGTATGATCGGATTTCAACTTGTAACTAGAGGACTTAGTGTTGATTCATGGTTGGTTGTTTGACATTCAATTGCATCAAGCTAACTATTATCTCTTGGGACTGCTTTGAAATCAGGAGTACACATGTACTAAGACTCTGGAAACTAATTAGAATAGAAGAGTTTGAAGTAAAATTGTTGAAATGGATCGTTCTCTATGGTTGTGCCTAAATATCCTGTTGTCAATCAAGCTTACCAAGGAATTGGCTTGCAATTTTAAAGACATGCTATAAGGGTGTGTTTTTTTCTCTTTTTAGAGGCATAATGAAGATTCATAATCATTTAGTTTTTACTTGTGTGTTCAATAAAAGATTATGGACTATTTTCCTTGATAAATGTATGATAAGAAGACCAATTCATGATTGAAATGTTGAGCTTAATTGGGTAAATGCCAATCTCAAAGGAAAAGAGTTGAAGACTTTCCAAAGCTAGCTTAGGCTAGCATTATATGGTATGAAAAAAAAACAAAATCTATAAGATCAAACACACATTGTTCAAGATGGAATACATAGGTAAAGTAAGGATTGAGAAAAACATTCTGAACTGGATTATTTTCTTACTTGGTATGTTCCTTTTTGTAATTTGTTTTTTTCCATTGGGGTTGAAGATGCAGTTTGTTGTTTTAGATTGAATATGGTTTTGCTAGCATTTTGTTAGGTTGAATGAAATACAAATTCATCCCAAAAATTAAAAAAAAAAAAAAAAAAACATTTTCTCAGGTGGTATCCAAACTATGGCCACAACTGAGTGTTGGACAACCCCACCACTCACAATCAACTGCATCAGAATTGTATAATACAAGGTCTCGGGTTCTAATGGTATATCGAGCATCCAAAAACAATTCGGATACAATGTCACTAATGATAAATCAAGCAATATTCACAAGAACATTCCAAACAAAAAAAATATATAGTAAAATTTTTATGAGAGTGAAAATTATGAATTTAAGCAAACTATTAGACAAACAGTAATGAAGGCAAAAACGATACCACTGCATTCGGGCACCGCAACTAAACCACAGGTCATTTATCATTTCTGCTTTGTCATTTCAAAAAGATAGATAGATAGATAGATAGTCAAAAAAGCCAATAATATATGATCCGAATGTAAAATGTTAAAAACTCAGAAACCGAAAGCAAAAAGTACAAACGACAAAGAAGAATCTAGGACCGATTTTAATCGACGTTCTGGATGATATCCTCGGCGGTGAACTTGGTCCCCTTCTCCTTATCAGCAGCAGCACGACCCTTGGCCTTGCGGTCGAGAAGCGACTTGCGGTCCTTGTCGAGGCGGAGCTTGGTGATGACGACCTTGGAAGGGTTGACACCGACGTTGACGGTGGAGCCGTTCACTTTCTCTCGGGTGATCCGCTCGATGTGGATGACCCACTTGCGACGGTAGACCTGGACAACCTTGCCCTCGCGACCCTTGAAGGTGCCGCGCACGACCTGAACCTCGTCGTCTTTGCGCACCGGCATGGATCGGACGTTGTATTTGGATCTGAGTTCGGTGGAGACGGGTGCGCTCATGAGGACTCGCCTCACGCTTGATGGGGCAGTGAAGTGAGCCTTCCTGTTCTTGCGGCGAGAGCTCGTGACTCTTGGGTTGTACTTCATCTTTCACAGCTTCGAAAGCTTTTTTTTCTCTCTCTCTCTCTCTATCTGTGTGTGGCTTTTGCAAATGGGAGAAGGGAAGGCAGGCACACTGAGAGAGATAAATGTGCTAGGGTTTGTGAGGATTTTATTGGAATTGTGAGTGGGCCGAATGGGCTGTGTTGAGTCTAGATTTTTGGGTTGGGTTGGGACTTGGGATGACCTTGTGAACGGCCCAAATTAAAATCCGAGTGATAAAACCTTAAAAGATTAAAAATGAAACTTTTTCTACTTTTCTTGTCGGCAATAATTAAGACTTTTTTTTTCTCCAAATATTCAGTTTTTTTCACCAAAAAAATTTATTACCAAAAAGCATCTGTCCGAAGTTATTTAGTTATATAGCATATTTTAGAACCAGTTTGCTAAATTCGAGTTCCAAGTGAAAATTGAGTTTAGTGAACTCGAGTTTCATACAATTTGGTGCTCGCATGAACCGGTTGATGTAATATTTTAAAATAAGATATTTCACATGGAATTCGACTTAAGTAAACTCAAGTTTCATTTCAGCAAAATCTTTTTTAAGGAACTTGAGTTTTGTAAACTTAAGTTCCACGTGGGATATTTTATTTTAAAATACCACATCAAATTATCCACGTGAGTGCCTATCTACTTGAAACTCAAGTTCACTAAACTCAATTTTTACTTGTAACTCGAGTTTGCTAAATTTGATTCCCACATACTAATAAATAAAATAACTTGGTGCAAGAGCTTTTCAATAATATATTTTGCAAAAACTAAATATTTTGCAAAAAAAAATGCCCACTTAATATCCAAATTGTTAACCATGTGGCTAGGGAGGTGGTCTAGCCATGAGAATTAAGAAATCCTCGTAACTCATCTCATCAGTTGGGATCAGTTGGGAGCTGTGAGCTGTGAGCTCGAGTAGTGGCAAGCCCCATTAGTGCCCAAGTCCCACGCCATAACGCAATATGAGATTTAAGTGGTGCAAAGACACTAACCACACTTACAAGACCTTTTTTTTTTTTTTTTTTTTTGCATAAGATCAAATTAGGCAATTTGGATTTGTGGTTCATTTGTTTTTGTTCAAGAGATATGACACTACAAGATACTGGAATATATTCTTGTACTGATATTTTTTTCTTTTTTCTTTTTTTTTGAGAAGAATTCTCCTACCGATCTAAATGGATCAAAATTACATAAAACTTCCTAATTTATGAATTACCAACCGAGAGTCTACTATTCAGCCAAAAAAAAAAAAAAAATCAGCAAAAAAAGAAAAGCGAGAGTCAACTTTCAGCACCCAAAAAAGGCGAGAGTCAACTATTCTATAATAATTAAAAAATATATTTTAAAGTGAGAATTAACTAATTAAGTTTAACCTAAAGAATTAGTATTAACTAATTAAGAGCCTTAACAAATTAATTCAACGATATTGAATGATCTATATAAAGAATTAGGGTTCAAGTTGAACCGTTCAACCCATCCTCCTCCACTTGCAACAATTGAATTATCCCAAAACACTGCTAACCCTATTAATGTGCCCTGTTAATTAACATTTAAATACTACGGGTGCAAAAGAATACCACCCGTAAGTGGTAAAAATGACAGAACAATGTCCCCTTTTTTTTCTTTGGTAGAAGTGGTACAACAATGTTCTCATTGTCAAATAGGAGTGAGAGAGGAAAGCCTTTTGGCTATGAGACTTAATTTTGACCTTAATTGTCAAGTAAGTCAAGAAATGACTATATGATTACTGAAAACTGTTTGTGCTCGAATCTACAAGTGAAAATTTTGAGCCAATGTAAACAACGCTGAGGTATCTACAAGTACAAGACAAGAATATTATTTCAACATAAATACAACCTTCTCCTGTGACGCTACATCAATACATCCTACCAGTGCATTCTATGGAACCACAGAAGCAACTCTTCTTCTTAATATTGCCATCTGAATCATGAACCTGATCTATCAGGTAATTGTAATGGTATGTCAGCTCTTGCAAGGGAGGAATATTCTCAGCAGCAAAGAACATTATGTGAGGAATTCTTTTGTCTGCATGATCATAAAGGAGATTTTGAGCATACAAATTGGGAGAACAGCTGTGGTTGATGAATCTCCCCACATTGCCATACTGCGCTGCATCAATAGTGAATCCACTATCCCCCACAACTTCACAGGAACTTGCCTGCGCATCAGGCATAAGGGACGAGAGTCCATCCCAAAGAGAGCTGTCATTGTAGTTAGCCCCAATGTCAAACAGATACTCATCGTTACCGGTTCTTTGATCGGCTTCCTTCTCTTCAAGGAGTTCTCCTATATACTCACATATAAAACTTCCTGAAGGGATGGAATTAAGGGATCTCACCCCCCATCCCCTAGATTTTGTTTTAAAAATTTCAAGCTGAAATTTGATACCATGCTGAGTAACTCTATTGTGGCAAGAAGAAGAGCACTTGCAAGAAGGACCACACTCATAGACCAGGGGCTTTACTTCAACAATGGCCCCATTATGATTAAATGGGATTTCTCCTCCATTCTTGACTGCACAAAAACACTTCTCAGAATCTGAGCATCCCCTGGTACAGTCACAACCCTTAGGAGGGAGAGGGCGGCACCAATCAGGGTATATCACTCTAGTTATGTATTTAAATGGAGGAGGTTTCTCATCATCTATGGTGTTCACAGCACAAATGGGAATTGACTCTTCCCCTTGTGAGATATCATCTACGCAGAGACCCTCCCTTATTTTGAACTTTTTGGACTTCTTGACTTCTTTCCAAGCAAGCTCTGGTTGATTAGGAATTCTGTCCAACTGAAACTTGAAAACCAGCTTACCATGCGGCCCTAAATCCTGCCAACATTTCACCACCACATATAGCCCATCATAGAAATACATTTTTCCATCTGAGGAATCATATCCACGGATCACCCTAACAGGATTCCTTTCCTGCATGCTATTCTTTAAAGCAAGGTTTCCCCTTTCAAGCTTCTGGTCCTCAGGTTCTTTACCTGCATTCATTACATTTCCTCCCTGACCTGTATAAATCAAGGAATCAGAATTATCCAAATCATCAGCATAGCCCCCAGATGCTACAATGCTAGTTGCAAGGACTAACCCATCTTGCTTCACATAATCAATACCACCTTGAATCTGGCGATGAAGACCAATAATATTAAGCTCAATCCTGTAATGGAACTCATCACCAACTTCAACACCTGGGACAGGTCCCAAGATTTGTTTGCCAGTGTTAACATATTTGCTGTTCTTCTTAAGAATCTGTGATGCTTGTAAATCGATCCTCTTATTGCCATTTCCTCGTGCCTTCGGATTTGCTTCATCTTCCTGCAAGAGCTTCCTACAGATGGCTTGGAACAGACGCAGTGTCTCCCTCACTTTGCTTCGGGTAATTGCATCACTTTCATGATGTTTAACACTTGCACTCTGTTCAAAGGGAGGAAGGTTTACACCAAAACTACGAGGTCTTGGAGCAATATGAAAGTTTTTACATTCATCATCTTCCTCAAGAGAATCCTCCTTATCTCTACTAACCATTTGACATATACCATGATTAGCAGTGTTTCCTATGATAGATGACTTCTTCTTTTTTAACTTCACTCCAGAACCTCCGGCTTTATCCTTTGTCTTGACAGCTGATTTATACTTTACGAGATGCAGAGAATTATGTGTCTTTCCTTTGCTTTGACCAGTAACACCAGCTGTATATGGTTTGTAGGCCCCTTTCCCCTTCCCCCAAGGACAATGTGGCGCAGCCATCAGACCTTGCACCACAGCCCTCTCCAACTCAGGTTCCAAACTGCCAAAATCCTCCTGCAATTGGATCTGATAATCAGATATATCGGAATGCTTTCTCTTTAGACTTGAGTCCTTTCCATAAACCACAATCTCCTTCCCCTTTGTTTCCTCCAATCCTCCAATGTCCCTAGATTCTTTTTTAACTGTTGTCTTGGACTTGCGGTCAGACTGGTGTTGATTACTTTCAGTTTTAGAAGAAGGTCTAGTGCACTTTTTTCTTGTATCATCCTGTCGCACCTTCATCTCAGAAGCCATTCCAAATTCATCCTGCTTCCTGATTTCTTCAGTAGCACATCCATCAGATTCAGCTCCGATTTTGTCTCCAGTAATTCTAGAAACATTCCCCTGTAATTCACTCTTCTGCTCATCCCCATCTTGAACATCCTCTTCCATTTGCTTTACATCAGCTTTTCTAGTCTCCTCCACAGGCCTGTCATCCATAACAGACTTATCTTCACACAAGCTCTTGTTCTTCAGAGAAGCAACATTCCCCTGTAATTCACTCTTCTCTGCATCCCCATCTTGAACATCCTCTACCATTTGCTTTTCATCAGCTTTTCTCATCTCTTCCGAAGGCCTGTCATCCATATCAGACTTATCTTGACACAAACTCTTGTTCTTCAGAGAAGCAAGCTCTTCCAGGCTTTCTTCCTTACTAAGAGGCGGAGCATCTCTACCGCAAAAGAGCGGGAAGTCTCTGATGGCTGAAACTGCTCTTCGTGAAGCATAATTTTTAGCCACGGTCTTCTTCAAACCACTGCCAGTGGGAACATCATTGGGACCATAAAATGGTGAGCATGATTTAAAACTACTTGGTGAAACCACCTCTTCCTTTGAAGCAGAAGCATCTACCACATGTATCTTCGACAAATCAAAGGCTGCATCTTCTAAATCTTTTACAGGTTCACTCAGCACTGCATTATTCGAAGCTTCTGACACTGGTGAGTGTACTTTCACAGGCTCACTCAGCACTGCATTATTCAAAGCTTCTGACACTGGTGAGTGTATTTGCACAGGTTCAAATTTCAGGGATTCAAGTTCATTCCCCTGGTCAGATGAGACAACCACTTTATCTTCTGATGTCAAAACGCTTTCTCGCTCCAGTGTCTTTGCAGAAACCAAAGTTTCAGAAACCTCTGGAGACTGATTTCGATTCCCAAGTGGTCCACATCCTGATGGAAAATCGCGAACAGCAGAAACTGAACGCCTCTTAGGTTTAGATGGACCAATATCCATTGCCAATTTTCCCAATCTCCCTTCAGAATAACTACCATTTACTGATGTAACCGTTCTAAGAGAATCTGAATGCAGCATATTCTCCATAACCCCCATTCCAACTCCTAAAACAAATCAAAACAGCACCCTAAAACAACCCCCCCCCAAAAAAAAAAAAAAAAAAAAAAAAAAAACCATTTAAGTATCAGTAAACCAAGACAACCAGAAAAAGCAAAATTCAACAAATGTATGAATTACAATCTATAATAAGACCTCAGATTCTTGGTCACACTGACATGGTGACATACCAAACAACAACAAAACCCTAGATCCCAAAAAATGCAAAATCTACTAACATTAAGAAATTTAATCATTCTCTATCCCAAAATTTTCTCTATAAGCCCAAAAAAAAAAAAAAATTCAAACTTTAGAACTCTGTATCAACCTAACCAATGTATACAAAACTTAATCCTCAGAATAATTAAATTAAAAGCAAATATCAGAATAGAAGCAAATGCAAAAAAATATATATAGAAATAAATGTAATCAATTATAAACATAGGTCTTAACAAAAGAACCTAATAAACTCTTAACGGTTCCTTCATTTTCCTCTCATTTCCGAGCAACCAAACAGACTTTTAAGCCAATCCTCAGAGAAATTGAAATTAGAGCTCAAATTTGAAGAAACCCCACACATGCATCAAAACTTTAGGTAAATTGAGTTGCTCGGAATCGAAAAGTTACCAGAAAATCTTCATGCACGAACGAACAGCAGAAGAGGAGCGAAGACGAAGCAGAGTTGAATTTGCGTTTTCGAAGGAATCAACGGCTAATCGTTAATTGATGGCGCGATTGTAAATACGGTGAAATGCGTTGAACCATTTTAGTGTTTTTTTTTTTTTTTTTTTGAGGGACAACCATTTTAGTGTTGGTTTAGAGGAGTAGAGTTTTGTGAAGGGGAATTTATTTTTCTCTTCACGGCCAAAATATGAGACTTTTTTTTTTTTTTTTTTTTTAATTTTTTATCCTCAATATGAGACTTTTTGATGTAATAAGATGATACATTAAAAAAAAAATACATTTTTGTCTTATCAAAAAAAGATAAAACATTTTTGTTGTACCCATTATTTAATGGCAATACACTACACCCTATAAATGGCTATATCCAATTATCCATGAAAAAAAATATTAATTGTAAAAATAAATTTCTTTATTTTAAATGAAATAGAGAAGATCTTGATGACCCAAATTCGACATCTAATTGTGATCCCATCACATTGGAATCCTTAGAACCATATGTAAAACAATTTTAAAATTTATTTATTTATCCATATTGTGTACTTATATTTAAAATTAGCTCCTAGAAAAAAAATACTATTTGGTCTCCTCAAGTTTTTTATTTAAAATTATTGTAGGGTCCAAATTTGTTGGGCCAGGTACCAACTCTCTGTATTGTGAGCCCAACAAATTCCCAACAACTGGGCTAGTGGTGGATTTAGCAACGGTCTATACAAACAAAACCAATAATGAAAGAAAAAAGGATTGAGTCAGGCATTCAACAGGAAATCCCTTTAGTCCGAAGAAGCTTAATATTTAAAGGTTTAGTAAATACAATCTTTTTTCTCCCACTTCTCTGTGAGACTTGCTTCCCTTATATATACACCCTTTTCCCATCTTCACCGCACACTTGTCCTCCATTTAGGCACCCACTTGAGTACTAGTCACATCAGCCGTTTGCTTTAACTTGCAGTGAGTGGTGGTGGGTGAAGATACACTGTTCAGGTGTCTTCTCCACATAAATGCGGCCAGGAAAGTTGCTGCAGTGCATTAAATGTGGCGGTGGCAGCTTTATTGGTAAGATATTTCATGATAGCCACGCAGTTAGACATGCCCAAAGCTCAGCCCTTGCAGGGAGATCTTCAGCATATCTACTCGATCAAGTTCTGGGCAGATCCGTTGGATAGAGTCCCTTCGGCCCAACCAGGTTGTCTTCGGGCGGAGCATTTGTCCCTTATGGGTTGCACTCCCACCAGGATGGCAAAGCACTGATACTTTTAACCTCTTCGGATAGAGAGTCGTATTTGAACTGGGCCTCAGGCCCAATATATGGCGTTGGGCTTTCTCACCCACAATTATAATTAGTGTAAGTATATTTATAGATAATATACTAAAAAATTAAATAACCATCCCAAACTATCTTCAAGTGATAAGATGTAATATATATTTAATATAATTTTTTGTGTAAAATGTAATAATATCTTTCCAACTATGGTTTTTTTTTTTTTTTACTTTTAATCAACAAATATATGTTTTTTTATAGTGACATTTTGTTTTTAATTGTTCTAATCATGTGTCTATAATTTATAATTGATTTAATCACAATATTTGTCCAGTATATTGTCAATATATTGCAGGGAAAAAAAGCATTTTCATATAACATTTATATGGCCTCTAAATCGTTTCTCAAAAAAAAAAAATATATATATATATATATATATGTGTGTGTGTGTGTGTGTGTGTGTGTGTGGTATGTGAGCCCAGATACTTGATAAGTTTTAGGTCAAACTCTCAATTTACTTGTTTTTTATAGGTATAGAATTTCCTATAATGGGAAAACCTCCTTGAGTCAACCTAACAGCCCAGGAGAAGGTGCTTAAGGCTTACTCTCTATTTTTTTCACCTGTGTGTATGCTCCCCGAGAAGACTCAAGTTGTGTCGAGCTGAAACCTTCTCTCTCTCTCTCTCTCTCTCTCTCTCTCTGGTTGTTCCTCACTTTTCTCTCGTGTGCCCCTCCCAAAAATGCCAGCCCCCTCCCCTCTAACCATCAGCCTTTATTTATAGATTTCCCTTAGTGGGGTTGCATGATGAGAGGGTGATTTTCCATATTGGTGGATCCCTCTGAGATATATTCCTGACCATATGGGACCCACTACTCATGACTTTCTTGAAACTTACAATTGTCGCCAAATGGTGCTCGGAAAGCGATTTCCCCCAAGACATTATCGTTCTTATCTGCTCAAGCCGAAGTTGGTCTCGATGAGTAGAGGACCAATGGGCTCTTGTCGACTTGATACTAGGTCCCAACCTATGATTTTGGGTTGGGCCTAGACTTGACACTGGGCCTCAACCTCTTAATCATACGAGGACTAATGGGTTGGGCCTAGACTTGATGCTCGTACAATATATATATATATATATATATATATATATATATATATATATATATGTGGCCTATAAATCACAATCATAAATAAATGACATATGACTTAAGAACACCACACTGCCTCAGCAATTCTTTGGCGGATGCTATTCAATTTTTCTACCATTAGACACAGTTCCTTCTCAGCATTTGCAACAGCTTCTCCCGACACACTAGAAGCTCAAATAGATGTCCCCATTTTGCCACCACGAGGCTTACTTCCTCCACCACTCATTGTACCAGATGTTTCAAAAAGAGCACCGTCAAGTGTTACCACACGTCGAAATTCTTTGTTTCCACCGTATGCAATACGTGTTGCCTGAAAATTGGAAAATAGAAGCTATTTCAAAATTTGCCAGACCCAAGTCAACATGAATGTGAAATCTCCAATAAACCATATAAACTTCCAAGTTCTACTTGCACCAATATTGGTTATTTTACCCTCAATAAGATGGAAACCACGCACAGACGGAACTTGAGGACTTAACCTCATCAAGGGATCAATGCAAATTAGGCATTAATGATAATTCCTTTTGGTATAAACAGATTTACGTTTCTAATACAATGTATGGCAGGGTTAAGATGCCCAATGCCTTTAAAAATGATTTCTTATCTCTTGGAATATGTTTGCTTACATTGTGACATATTCCACTTTAGATTCTATCAGCAGTAAAGCATCTAAAATTTCCTTCTCATTTGTCTTGGATTCCAGTTGAAAAGGATCTGTCACAAGGTAGATTGCACAAAATTTTCTTTAGGAAAGTGCATGCGCGCGCACACACACAGGCAAAAAGAAATTAAAAATTTGTAAACTGACAACTTTAGTTACTCCATGGCAACTATTCCAGATAAACCAAGCACAAGCTGCTAAAACGAACTTTTTAGGCACAATACCAAACTATCAAAACACCAGCTTGCTTTTAGAAACGAGTTAGCAATACTTTAACACTGCATTTTTTACAATTTTGAAACAGAAGAATAATCCAATCATTTATAAAGAAACTGGAAACTTCCTGGTCTAGATCCTTAGCTACAACAGTGTTTCCCAGTGCTGAAAAGAAAGCAGGTTTCATTCTTTTATCCTGAACTTTAATTAAATCGCGGAACTCCCTCTGGAGTGCTTATCTTCTCCTTCAACTTGGGTAAAAATTCAACTTGCTTCTCCTGCAAGAGAGGAATTCAAAATTATAAAATAAAAAATAAAGTAGCCATAGTTTTATGAGTCCTCTTCAAATAATGGAAGTCTACCGTATATGAAGGAAAAAGATACATACACTACTGTATGGCATTAAATATTAAGTGGCCACCAAATCTGAATTATCATTTTCTAAATTTATTGACTCGAGGATCCTGTTAAGTAAGTTGTGATATTAAAATTTCAAAACCCCTTTGACTTCTGCAAGTTTTGGTTGCACATCACCAAAAAGTAAACCAAAAAATTTTGCAACCTGAACCCAAATGAGCAATCCCATAGATCCTACAATATGTAAAGATTTGCTTTGTTTTCTACATTGTCTCTTCTTACTATTTCAAAACCAGCTAGCAGATTCAATGGAACAATCTATATTGTCATAATTTTAAACTAGAGTGATCTACAAACTGGAGATATCAAACTCATGCACAGAGATATAGCCAACTTTCGGCCTAAAAGATTCAAAGAATGTGTCACAAGTTCTGAAAACTTTCAGTCAAGTTTCCTAGGATCAAACAAATAAACCAGTCGACCTTCCAACTTATAAGTAAACAAGGTCTTTCAGATACTCAAAACATTAAAGTAACTGTTTGGACGGAAATATGAAATTGGTACCAATATCATGAAAGTTGCAACACCAAGATTCTCCCCCCGAAGTAGCTCAACGCATGCTTGTGCTGCACCTGTTGTTTCCACTACAATATAATCAAGTCCAGGGCAAGCCGTTGATATGGCAACATCATATTTAGCTGCAGATAGAAAATCACAAAAGTTAATAGACAAACTTTATTTGAAAATTAAAAATATATATGGGATTTGATATCATACTATTTGTTAAAGAAAAGGATGAGCTCATCGATTCATTAAACACGGCAATAATTGGAAAGGGTTGGTAAAGTAATAAAGACGAACACAATTTCACAAACATCAAAAACAAATCTCAACTCATATAAATCACATGTATTGTTCTGTATACCTAGGACAAGAACTGTTGTGGAAAAGCAGGTATAAGAAAAGGCATCAATTACAAGTCACAAAAATTGGACTTATGTCATTGTTAATCTTGAAAAGATGGCTAGAAAACAAAGATTGTAAATTAATAACAAAGCAGAAGACTTACCATCAATAGCACCAAGATTACCCATTCTTCCATATATTCCCTCAATTCGGTTGGACTCCTTAGCCTGCAAGATTGCTTTCAAAACTGATCCCTGACTCTTCTCAGTATCCAAAATAGACTTAAGTTCTGCAACCTTCTGTCTTGCAGCTTGTTCAATAGGAATCAGTGCATCTTGTTCTTTGATGCATTCCTGCAATACGGGTCAAGTACTATCATCATATTTCCTAATGGCAAAGCAACAAGTGAACTTGAAATTCAAATTAATTGGGATGAAAACACAAACTTGTTCCACTTTACGAGCTCCCAATACTTCAAGCTTCTTCTTTTCTATATCAGTTTGAATATCTGCAATGCTTGCAGTTTTTGTTTTTAATTTTCCCAATATAACATCCACCTGCTTTTTAGCATCTTCAAATGCTGCAAGACCAGCTTCATGCTGAAACAACAACCATCACTTTCAGCCAACTATATTTTAATCTCTGCTACACAATTCATATTATAGGACCTTTTACTTCTCACAATGTCAATCAACACAAGAAATGAATTGTTTGACAAATAATGAAGTGCTTAATACAAAATTTTCCATTTATATGTGAGAAAGAAAAATAAGGGGACACTAACAAGTAGCTAATGCTCTCATCCCTTAGAATTAATTAAAAAGATACTATCAAAGTACCAAAACTCACCTTTTCACTCAAAAGCTTGCTTTCGGTACATGTAACTTCAAGTTTTCCCTTATGTTCAATCAGTTGCCTTTCCCAAGGTTCGAGCTCAGCACGAACTTTTGCAAGCTCAGCACGATATCTCAGTTTCAACTGCTTATTGACCAATCAGGGGTAAGTATTATTTCCAATAATTAGCTACACATGCCCATGTCTGCTAGAAGAAAGACAGTATTACACTAATTATTTCAAGGGGGATTACCTCTTCAACAAAAGGTATCAATTTCCCAACCAACAAACAGATTACATACAATACCAAGAATAAACAAAATAAACATAAGCAAGCATCCACACCAATGTCACAAAAGAAACCTCTTGATTTCTCATTGGTTCTCCCCATGGAATTGGGTGATTTTTCTTTACAGTTTTTTTTTTTTTTTTTTGAACAAGGAGCGATTTATGCATTAAAAAAAATCAAAGGTGCCTAAGACCAATAGCTCAACTAGCACTTCCTTTTCCCATAATAATGGGATGGAAGGTGAGGACGTAGGTCCAAGACCACTAGGTGCATGCGTAACTTAACAATGAACAAAGGAAAAAAGAAATTAAAGGCAGGGGGGCGGGGGAATGCATACAGAATAACACCAACTTGAAATGTGTTAAAAATGTCAAGGGCAGAACCTTTTCACATGTTTAGGCACGAGCAAAGTCAATTTCAAAATCCTTTAATAGTAAAGTTCTTAATCCCATTTGAAAATGATATTGAGGATTTCTTTTAAATTGACCAAACCAAACGTCCAAATTCAATTAGAAAATAATTTAAGAATTTTCCAAAAATAGTTGTAGAGGAATCTAAGTTATGCCATACATATTAGATCCATATAAATCATGTATATCATAGCACAAACTCTGAATATCAGAACTCCATGATATGTTATTTGGGCATCCTTTACAATGTTATTACATCTACCATGGGGGATGGCACCATATTTATAAAAATACTTAGTATATAGACCTAAAGAAACACAAAGCAATGTAATGAGAATCCAAAATTTTAATTGAAGGCATGGCTTATGACAAAACTCTACTATTTTTTAGAAGATAAAACAGAAAATGAACAATAATATTTTACAATGGTGTGAAACATACACAAACAGTTATAAATTAAAAACTTAATACTGATGCACATAATTCTTTGAAGTGTGATTTGCAACACGACGACTAACATATTCCTATTGTTCATAACCAAAAAGATAAATAATAATAATAATAATAACATTAAAATTAAAAAAAAATTAAATCACCTTTAGAATTCTCTTTAATTTCCTTTAAGACTTTCTCCTCGTCCAGCAACAGCTTTTGCAGCTTTGGAATATTTTCCTCAAGTTCCGGAATCAGATTTTTTGAGTTTTCACACTCATTTCTAAGTTATTAATCTTCGCTGATTTCTGAAATGGTAAGCCAAAAAGTTAATGATAACCATGTTCAGTTCAAGTGAACAATGTCTTTCCCATACCTTTTCCAGTTTATCCTCAAGTTTCTTGATCTTTTGCTTCATGTGCTTCAAATCTTCCCGATATTTCACATCCTGCCTTTCAAAATTCTTAAAACCTTCCTTACAGTTTCTGAGTTGATTATCGAGTTCCTAATTATTCAAAATAAAAGGTAAATAGTGGATCCTTCAAATAAGATCAAAGTGAATTCAGTAAACATTCAATGCAGACATGTCATTTCAAATAGTGGCTAGCGCATGGTTTGAAAATCGAAATAACAAGGGTTCTCGCAATGACACAATCATATACCATGCCAACAATATTAATAGGTTCTTGTAGGCATTTGTTTATGACAATATAAGATCCATTTTCAGCAAACCTCTTGTCTCTTCGGCCTTCAGGTACTTGTTATGCACAGTTTCAAGCTCCTCCAACGTTTTATGACTTTCTCGTATGTTCTACCTCATACAAGGTGTCAAACTCTTCATCATATATATATATATATATATATATATATATATATGTATGTATGTATGTATATTTCAACTAAACATACATATTGCAAAAGATTCCATAACATATACCTTTTAGCATTCCAAATCAGTCACAAATCCATTTACGCATATTCATTGTGTATCAAAATCAAAATGTGGCTCAGTCTCATTAATCAAAATTTCAAGGAACTTCATTAATCAAAATTTCAATGAACAGACACTTACATTAATTGACAATAGATCCCTATCAAAAAATTTATAAAAAAAAATACTAATAAACAATACGTCATGAGTCATAACATATTGACATTCTCTCTAATAAACTCTAAACAAAATATCTAATTACAAGAAAATTGGTCCATTGAAAAGGCCAAAATTAGTGTCAATCCCTATCTCTTCCTTGCCTGCTGCTACTTGCTCCTTCATTGTTCTCTCCTGTGTTGACCACAACAAAAGCCAGGCAGAGTTGATCTTCATTACCAACTCTAAAAGACCAAATTTGGATCACTTGGTTAAGCTTTCTGCCAAGATCATTTTTTTCCACCACCTCATTCCAAGATTTTATCATCACATAGCATGAGCTTTTCTTCCCTGACTCCTTGGGCATGTCCCATTGCCTCAAAACAATTTTATTTACCTTACCGGAGGGCTCCATGAATGGGACTTCCATTGCTTGCTGTTGAACCAGATATTCTCTCTCTACCTCTCTCAAGAAACTGCCATTGATTTGGCTTAAAGGCATGGACAACCGAGCGTTATGTCGGTTTAGGTCAGTCTTAGTGAGAGGTTTCTGTATGACCAAAACCAGTTGGGTTCCACCCATTGTGTCGATGATATTCTGGAAATTTTGAGGCAGTTTTGGTGATGGGTTTGAGAGTGGAAGGGTTGGGTTCAATTTGGGCTTCTTTGGTGGCTTTTCTTCAATTTGGTCTTCTTTGGTGGCTTTTCTTCGCTTCTGGGTAACAAGCTTCAAACCTTGACAGTTGAGGCCATCAATTACTCTGGGTGGCGTGGGTTTGGGAGATTCAGAGTGGTTGGGAACAGCAATGGATGAAGCAGCAGAGATTCCCGAATGGGGTTTCTTGGGTGGGATTATTTTGAGGCGTGTGATGATCTTGGGGGCAGCACAAGGTAGTAGCGAAGCTTTCAATTCCGGATCTGCAATGCCAGTGGGTTGAGAAAACCTCTTCCTTTTGACGTTCAAATTTGGCAATTGGTAATGGGTATGAGGCTTGGAAGAACCAAGATTCAATCTTTTTCTTTGGAAGGAGCCCCAGGTGGGTTTGAAACGATATTGAAGTTTCTTCTCTTCTGAAGTCAGTGGCAGAGACGGTCTTTTAGGGAGGAATAAAATCAAGTCCTTCAAAACCCTAAGAGTGAGCAAGTCCAAGTCCACTTGTTCATCTCTGGTGCACTCTCTTTTGAGTTCATTGAATGACTCACACTCAAAAAGGGAACCGGGAGTCACCATGGTTTTGATGATCAATTCTCTGTGAGTTACAGAGAGATAAAACAACAAGCAAAAAACAGAGACGAAAAAGAGATAAAACTAGAAACACAGAGAGAGAGAGAGAGAGGGTTTCTTGGGTAAGGAAATATGAGGGTATTTATATTAATTAAAACCATTGTAATATCCTTCTCTGAGTCGGAGAATAAAAGCAGAGTCGGTCTCTCCGTCTCCGTCTCCGACTCTGAGTCGGAGAGACCAAAACAGAGGGATTTGTATTTGTTTCATTCAAAAATAACGGCTAGTTGCTTGTGAACTATAACATTATTTTCTTTGTTCCCTATTTTACCCCTATCTTTTTACATTTATTTCTCATACCTGCCCTCTCTCGTCAGAACCTTATTTGGCATTTGATACCCAATAGGTGATTGACAACTGTTTAAAAAAAAGCCACGCAATTCACTCTACCAACACAAAGCAAATGACAATTTTGCCCTCAAAAATTTCAAACTCTAGAACTCTGTAGCAACCTAACCAATGCATACAAATCTTAATCCTCAGATCAATTAAATTAAAAGCAAATATCAGAATAGAAGGAAATGCAAAAAAAATATAGAAGTAAATGTAATCAATTATAAACATAGGTATTAACAAAAGAACCTAATAAACTCTTAACAGTTCCTTCATTTTCCTCTCATTTCTGAGCAACCAAACAAATTTTAAGCTAATTTTTAGAGAAACTAGAATTAGAGCTCAAATTTGAAGAAACCTCACACATGCATCAAAACTTTAGGCAAATAGAGTTGCTCGGAATCAAAAAGTTACCAGAAAATCTTCATGCACAAATAGCAAAAGAGGAGCGAAGACGAAGCAGAGTTGAATTTGGGTTTTTGGAGGAATCAACGGCTAATCATGAATTGATGGCGTGATTGCAAAATACGGTGAAATGCGATAAACTATTTTAGCGTTAGTTTAGAGGAGTAGAGTTTTGTGAAGGGGAATGTATTTTCTCTTCACAACCAAAATATTAAATATGAGACTTTTTGATGTAATAAGATGATACATTTTGCTTTTTTTTTTTTTTTTTTAAGAAAAAAAGAAGAAGAAAAAGATAATACATTTTTTTCTTATCA
This sequence comes from Quercus glauca, assembly GCA_023736055.1. NCBI lineage: Eukaryota > Viridiplantae > Streptophyta > Magnoliopsida > Fagales > Fagaceae > Quercus > Quercus glauca. Next base: position 34,082,111 of record CM043326.1, on the reverse strand, counting down.
AAAAATTTTTTTTTGTTGAACCCATTATTTAATGGCAATACACTCTATAAATGGATATATCCAATTATCCATGAAATTAACTATTAATTATAAAAATAAATTTTCTTTATTTTAAATGAAATAGAGAAGATCTTGATGTCCAAAATTCGACATCTAATTGAGATCCCATCACATTGGAATCCTTTATGTAAAATAAATTTAAAATTTATTTATTTATCCATCCATATTGTGTAATTATATTTAAAATTAGCTCCTAGAAAAAAAAATACTATTTGGTCTCCTCAAGATTTTTATTTAAAATTATAATTAGTGTAAGTATATTTATAGATAATATCCTAAAAAATTAAATAACCATCCCTTACTATCTTCAAGTGATAAGATGTAATATATATTTAATATAATTTTTTGTGTAAAATGTAATAATATCTTTCCAACTATGGTTACTTTTTTTTTTCTTTACTTTTAATCAACAAATATATGTTTTTTTTTTTATAATGACATTTTGTTTTTAATTGTTTTAATCATGTGTCTATAATTTATAATTGATTTAATCACAATCTTTGTCCTGTATATTGTCAACATATTGTAGGAGAAAAAAGGCATTTCATATAACATTTATATGGCCTAAACATCGTTTCTCAAAAAACTTATATATATATATATATGGCCTATAAATCACAGTTATAAATAAATGACATGTGACTTAAGAATTTACAATATTCTTTATAATTTATTAAAAAAATAAAATAAAAACATAAATATAAAAGAATTATTTAAATTATTCTATTTGTATCTTTAAAAAATAATTTTATCTTAAATTATTCTATTTGTATAATTGAGTTAATCACAATATTTATCTAATATACTGTCAACAAATTGTAGGGGAAAAAAGTGTTTTATATAATATTCATATGGCTTATAAATTATAGTCATAGAGTGAATAACATGTGAATTGAGAGTATATAATATTTTTTAATAATTTAAAAAAGACAAAATATAAGCATAAAATATCAAAAGAATTCTTCAAATTATTTTACAAATAAATTATAACGATGGCATTAGTTTCAAATCCTATTATATATATCTTTTTTTTTTTTTAAAGAGTGTAGAGTAATTAGATATACTTTATAGAATATTACATATCTATACGAAAAAATAAAATAAAAATAAATAAATAATATAAATAAATAAATAAATAATAAATAAAATAAAATGGTTAGCTGTGACCTCTCAAATAAATTTTTTTTTTTTTTTGGCTTTGCCACTGCATATAGCCATATACTACTAGCCTCTTCGCATGTGAATATTTATATTTTTTTTTAATAAAAGATATATGTGGGAACCCATATATTTGGCAACCCCGGCCCACTCCATATCGGGCTCAAGGTCCATGCCGAGAATGGCATAGAGTCTGAGGACAAGAGGGAGAGGACCAAGTCATCAAGGGACCTCGCCGAGGATGCCCCTATCCTTGGCAAACCGACATTGAAAGAAAAAAACTGTCACTCACCCATTAAATGTACGCCACCAACACTCTGGCCGCATTAATGATGAATTGACCAGCAAACAGTGATGTCTTGGTTATCTCAACTAACAGAAAGCCTACAAAGGCGGCTGATGAGACGAGCCCTCAGACACAAGTTCGGATGACCGACAAGTGGACGGCAAAGATCAACTAAACAAGACTATATAATAGATAGAACCCCCAACGTAAAAGGGGTTGGTTGGTTGGGAGGTTAGGACCCTTGAAGGGAAAAGCAAGAGGGGTTTTCCAGGGTGTCCGAGGACAACCCTTGTATTTGTTTGTTCTAAGGAAAGAGCTCCTCGGACTGGGCCGAGGACGAACTTTCCTCAAGAACACTTAGTTAAAATCACTGTTATTATCCTCACAAACACTTAGCCAAGTTCCTGATTGTTATTCTTACGAATCTCACGTCGACCGTTGTCTTCCTTGCTGGTGCCTAGCCCTTCTACCCACGCTCTACAAATTTATTGTACGGGGGCCGCCCGAAAAACGGGTCCCTACAGTTGGCGCCATCTGTGGGAAGGACTTGTGCACTAGCAAGTGCAACTGTTGATGTGAAAAAGATGAGAAGCAACACTTCTTTTCAAAAAAAAATATACACACAACCAGAGGCAACATGCTCATTCAGAAAGCAACCATCACAAAAATTGAAAAGATGCTTGTTCTAAAGCTAACTACAAAGAAAAAGCCTAAATAGGCTTGTGCTGAAGCTAAAAGAAAAGGAAAGGGGGAAAGGCCTAGGCAAGCTTGTTTTAAAGCCATGCCCAGTGGTGGAGGAAGAAGTGGAGACAGGCCTATGTTTATGCTGTCCACAGCTCCCCAACCATCACTTGCGGCTGCAGGAAGAGGAAGGAAGAAGAGGCCGCAGCGCCTGACGGTTCCACTTCATGGCTCCACCTAGTTTCCCTCCCAATCCCACAACAGCTGGGAGCCGGCGAATCACTACCAACCTGAAGGGCTGACAGACCCAAATCCGGGGGAGGGACGTTACGTTCTTTTCGGATCCCCCTCCGAACTGCAAGGGGAGTCCCATCTCTGGCTAGGTTGAAAAGAAGGAAGATCTTCGGCCTCTGCCTACTCCGCCTCCATCGTGTTGTCCAGGATCGAAGTGGCATCCTCGGCTCCTGAAAGGGGCTCGGCTTCCCTGTCGCTGCCCTTTCCCAGGGCCACTTCATCTTATGGGCACAAACTACTCTTCTGGCAAAACCCTTGAGATGCCCAGAGGGTGGTGTGTTTGTGAGATTCGAATTCAAATGTTTGTCAAGTTTGAAAGAAGGATCGCCCCAAAGTGCCTTATATAGGAGGCGAAAATTGGAGAAAGCCAGCCTGCACAGAATCCTAAGGAGAAATTACCGGAAGAATTAACTCCACCCAATTTATTATCAGCCGTTGGGCCCTCGTAAATCAGCAAGGGCATTAATGAGGAGACGCCTCGCGCACCGAAGCGCCAAGCGCATTACTCGAATAGCCCAAAAGACGCCTCGTTATCAGAAGTGGCGCGCTGAACGAAGGGGCTAGACCGAAGGAGAATCCCCCATCGGCGGAACAGACTCGAGGCCACCGTCGCTACAAAGGCGGACGCCCCAAAACTGAGGACGAGCCCTTTAGCTCCAAGCAGTCCAAAAGAAGAACTAAGTGTTAGACAGAACCTAGGCCTTGCATGGTCCTCGGACTCAAGCCTCTAGGGAAACTAACTACTTAAGAAGAACTAGGTACTAAACAGAACCAAGGTCTTGCATGGTCCAAGGACTCAAACCTATGGGGAAACTAGCTACTTCAGAACCGAGTGCTGGACAGAACCAAGGCCTTGCATGGTCCTCGGACTCAAGCCTATGGGAAAACCAGTTACTAAAAGAAGAACTAGGTACTAGACAGAACCAAGGTCTTGCATGGTCCAAGGACTCAAACCTATGGGGAAACTAGCTACTTCAGAACCGAGTGCTAGACAGAACCAAGGCCTTGCATGGTCCTCGAACTCAAGCCTATGGGGAAACCAGTTACTAAAAGAAGAACTAGGTACTAGACAGAACCAAGGTCTTGCATGGTCCAAGGACTCAAACCTATGGGGAAACTAGCTACTTCAGAACCGAGTGCTGGACAGAACCAAGGCCTTGCATGGTCTTCGGACTCAAGCCTATGGGGAAACCAGTTACTAAATGATGAATCAAGTGTTAGACAGAACCTAAGCCTTGCATGGTCCTCAGACCCAAGCCTTTGGGAAACTAACTACTTAAGGAGAACTAGGTACTAGACAGAACTAGGGTCTTGCATGGTCTAAGGACTCAAACCTATGGGGAAACTAGCTACTTCAGAACTGAGTGCTGGACAGAACCAAGGCCTTGCATGGTCCTCGGACTCAAGCCTATGAGGAAACCAGTTACTAAATGAAGAATCAAATGTTAGACAGAACCTAGGTCTTGCATGGTCCTCGGACCCAAGCCTTTGGGGAAACTAACTACTTAAGGAGAACTAGGTACTAGACAGAACCAGGGTCTTGCATGGTCTAAGGACTCAAACCTATAGGGAAACTAGCTACTTCAGAACCGAGTGCTGGACAAAATCAAGGCCTTGCATAGTCCTCGGACTCAAGCCTATGGGGAAACCAGTTACTAAATGAAGAATCAAGTGTTAGACAGAACCTAGGTCTTGCATGGTCCTCGGACTCAAGCCTTCAGGGAAACTAACTACTTAAGAAGAATTAGGTACTAGACAGAACCAGGGACTTGCATGGTCTAAGGACTCAAACCTATAAGGAAACTAGCTACTTCAGAACCGAGTGCTGGACAGAACCAAGACCTTGCATGGTCCTCGGACTCAAGCCTATGGGGAAACCAGTTACTAAAAGAAGAACTAGGTACTAGACAGAACCAAGGTCTTGCATGGTCCAAATACTCAAACCTATGGAAAAACTAGCTACTTCAGAACCGAGTGCTGGACAGAACCAAGACCTTGCATGATCCTCGAACTCAAGCCTATGGGAAAACCAGTTACTAAATGAAGAATCAAGTGTTAGACAGAACCAAGGCCTTGCATGGTCCTCGGACTCAAGCCTATGGGGAAACCAGTTACTAAAAGAAGAACTAGGTACTAGACAGAAGCAAAGTCTTGCATGGTCCAAGGACTCAAACCTATGGGGAAACTAGCTACTTCAGAACCGAGTGCTAGACAGAACTAAGGCCTTGCATGGTCCTCAGACTCAACCCTATGGGAAAACCAGTTACTAAATGAAGAATCAAGTGTTAGACAGAGCCTAGACCTTGCATGGTCCTCGGACTCAAACCTCTGGAGAAACTAACTATTTAAGAAGAACTAGGTACTTGACATAACCAGGGTCTTGCATGGTCTAAGGACTCAAACCTATGGGGAAACTAGCTACTTCAGAACCGAGTGCTGGACAGAACCAAGGCCTTGCATGGTCCTCGGACTCAAGCCTATGGGGAAACCAGTTACTAAAAAAAGAACTAGGTACTAGATAGAACCAAGGTCTTGCATGGTCCAAGGACTCAAACCTATGGGGAAACTAGCTACTTCAGAACCGAGTGCTGGACAGAACCAAGGCCTTGCATGGTCCTCGGACTCAAGCCTATGGGAAAACCAGTTACTAAAAGAAGAACTAGGTACTAGACAGAACCAAGGTCTTGCATGGTCCAAGGACTCAAACCTATGGGGAAACTAGCTACTTCAGAACCGAGTGCTAGACAGAACCAAGGCCTTGCATGGTCCTCGAACTCAAGCCTATGGGGAAACCAGTTACTAAAAGAAGAACTAGGTACTAGACAGAACCAAGGTCTTGCATGGTCCAAGGACTCAAACCTATGGGGAAACTAGCTACTTCAGAACCGAGTGCTGGACAGAACCAAGGCCTTGCATGGTCCTCGAACTCAAGCCTATGGGGAAACCAGTTACTAAATGAAGAATCAAGTGTTAGACAGAACCTAGGCCTTGCATGGTCCTCGGACCCAAGCCTCTGGGGAAACTAACTACTTAAGGAGAACTAGGTACTAGACAGAACCAGGGTCTTGCATGGTCTAAGGACTCAAACCTATGGGGAAACTAGCTACTTCAGAATCGAGTGCTAGACAGAACCAAGGCCTTGCATGGTCCTCAGACTCAAGAATATGAGAAACCAGTTACTAAATGAAGAACCAAGTGTTAGACAGAACCTAGACCTTGCATGGTCCTCGGATTCAAGCCTCTGGGGAAACTAACTACTTAAGAAGAACTAGGTACTTGACAGAACCAGGGTCTTGCATGGTCTAAGGACTCAAACCTATGGGGAAACTAGCTACTTCAGAACCGAGTGCTGGACAGAACCAAGGCCTTGCATGGTCCTCGGACTCAAGCCTATGGGGAAACCAGTTACTAAAAGAAGAACTAGGTACTAGACAGAACCAAGGTCTTGCATGGTCCAAGGACTCAAACCTATGGGGAAACTAGCTACTTCAGAACCGAGTGCTGGACAGAACCAAGGCCTTGCATGGTCCTCAGACTCAAGCCTATGGGGAAACCAGTTACTAAATGAAGAATCAAGTGTTAGACAGAACCTAGGCCTTGCATGGTCCTCGGACCCAAGCCTCTGGGGAAACTAACTACTTAAGGAAAACTAGGTACTAGACAGAACCAGGGTCTTGCATGGTCTAAGGACTCAAACCTATGGGGAAACTAGCTACTTCAGAATCGAGTGCTGGACAGAACCAAGGCCTTGCATGGTCCTCAGACTCAAGAATATGGGGAAACCAGTTACTAAATGAAGAACCAAGTGTTAGACAGAACCTAGGTCTTGCGTGCTCCTCGGCGTCGAACCTATGGGGAAACTAACTACTTAAGAAGAGCTAGATACTGGACAGAGCCAAGGTCTCGCATGGTCCTCGGACTCAAGCCTATGGGGAAACCAGTTACTGAATGAAGAACCAAGTGTTAGACAGAACCTAGGCCTTGCATGGTCCTCGGACTCAAGCCTCTAGGGAAACTAACCACTAAGGAAGAACCAAGTACCAAACAGAGCCAAGGCCTTGCACAGTCCTCAGATTCAAGTCAATGGAGAAGCCATCCCCCCACGAAACACCAAGTGTTAGGCAAAGCCAAGGTCTTACGCGCTCCTCGGCGTCAAACCTATGGGAAAACTAGTCGCTTCAAGGGAATCCCAGTACTAGATAGAACCAAGGTCTTTCATGGTCCAAGGACTCAAACCTATGGGGAAACTAGCTACTTAAGGAGGATCAAAACACTGGACAGAACCGAGGTCTTGTACTGACCGCGAGCCCTAACCTACGGCGAGGCTGACCACTTTGGTACTAGTAATGAGCACTACAAGGGATGATGACCAGTATAGTCGGCAAAGGCACAATCAAAGCCAGAATCATGCAAGTGATAAAAAAAAAAAAAAAATATATATATATATATATATATATGCATAGTATAACACAAGCAAAACAAATAAGAAAAGAGAAAACACATACTTCGCTGAATCTTCAAAGAAAAATTGTCCGAGGCAAATGTGCCATTACAATAATAAAATAAAATAAAAAAGAAGAAAAGAAGAGGAAAACAAGGCAGAGGCTGGCGCGGAGGATCACTCTTACGGCTCCATCTCAACTCCCCCCTCAGGGGGCTGGGCAGAGGAGGTCTCAGAATCCTTGTGGCCCTCGCCTGAGGCCGCAGCCTGGGAAGGGTCAGCTGGGTGGGATACCTCATCTACAAGAGATGCTTGAACATCAGCTGAAGGGCCCGCAGTCTCCCCAGGCACATCAGCGATGGAACCCTCGCTTGCCTCAACGGCTTCAGGAGGATCAACTTCCTCAGCTGTCTCGCCCGGAGTAACGGCAGTGGGGACACCTTCCTTGGAAACAACCCCAGCGCCCTTGGTAGCCACCTCGGTCCCAAAACTTGGAGGGGCAGCCTCACGAATGGCAACAGGATAAAACACGTTTTCCGCCCTCCACAGGTCAGACGAGGCCTCAACCCCAGCTTGTTTAAGGGCCTCGTTCCAAACCTCGGAGCAGTAAAGCCTGCACACCCCTGGTACTTGGGCTCTAAGGCCGTCCTCTGTGTCAGTCATCCCTTCTTCATAAGCATCCTGCACAGCCTTGTCTTTGGAGGCCAAGGCCGAGGCCTTGGCAGATTCAGCCTGCTCCTTGGCCTTCAAGGCCTCATCCCTGGCAGACTCTGCAGTGCCCCTAGCCTTATCTTGTTTTAAGCGCCCTCTCCCTCAGGGTTGCGACCTCCTCTCTGGCCATCCTCAGCTGATCCTCTGCCTGGCGCAGGTTGTTGGTCTGATCCAGAGCCAGTTTTTCAGCGGCAGAAAGAGCCGACTCAGCCTTGTCTCGAGCCGCCTTCATCTCCTCAAACTAATCCCTCGCCTTCTTAAGATCATCCTTGGAAGCGTCGAGGGTCCGCAAGGCTTCCACCAGCTTGGAATGCTCTGAGCCAGCGACCTTGCTCTGGCTACTGGCCATGTCCTCCAGCCTGGATAGCTTGCCAAGTGAAACCAATATGCAACAGATAAGGAGCCAAGGAACGGAAGGTCAAGAAAATCATAAGCAATTAAGAGAGCTTACCATGCCTAAACATTGCTTGAGGCCGAGGAAGACCTCCTTGCTCCTCAAAGCCTCCAGTTGGGCCATGTCCGTAGGGAGCAACAAAGACTTCCCCAACGCGTTAGCCACGAGCGCACCCTCGCCCCCTTGAGGGTTCCTGAAGGAGGCATCATCTGCCAAGGGCTTCCCATGGAGTATGGGGGCAGGAAGCCAAGCCTGGGCCCCAGCCTGGATAGAAACCTGCTTCTCCTGGCCTCGACGCCCTATTCTCAGCTACTTTAACGACGGCCGAGCATCACCACCACCTCGAGGAAGGTCAGACTCCTCGTCCCCCCTAGGTCTCTTACCTTTATCCTTCTTCTGAGGAGGACTGGTGGGTTTGGACCCAAACATCGAACTCTGTTGGGGTGGGGGAGGAGGAAGCCCGGACGGAGGAAGCTCAGACAGAGGAGGCAAAGACTTAGGAAGCTCAGGGGGAGACTTCCCCGACGCATCCCCCCCCTGCTGCCCCTCAATCAGTGCCAACAAGCTCTTCTGAGGCCGCTTCTTGAAGCTCATCCTCGACCGACGAGTGGCTTCTTTGGGTAGAAAGTCCGCTTCAGTTAGACTAGGGTCACCAAGATCGCCGGAAGGGTCCTCAGGCGAATAGGGCTGGTCGAACGTGCCAAACTCGTCCCCGGACGGACTTGAGTCAGCAACCTCCTCTTCTCCTTCAGCCTTGGCAACCTGAGCCGATGAAGAAGTACCTACCAACGGTACGCCCTCGGGAATGGGAGACCCTTCGGGGATCAGAAATCCTTGCTCGACTACTGTGATGCTGCGCAGCCGAGGGTCCCCAGCTCGGATCACGTGCTTTGGAGTCGAGAATGATTTCTGGAGCGGGACGTACCCTAGGACCACGTAGGCGGCTCTAACTTGGTTGTCTTCTTCTTACACAAAAATCTCCGACCTCAGCACCTTCTCCAAGTCTTCCTTGTTAACCTGGCCGAAGTGACGATCAAAAGCTCACGGATCTGCATAAAGAAAGTAAGTTCCTGTAAAAAAACCAAGCAAAGCAGGACACTAAAGCACAAAGGACTAAACACTCTCCTAGTCTGGATGCCCCACCTAGTGTACCCTCCACTGTTGGGCAGGGAAGGCCCTCGTGCCATTCCCCAGACACAATGAGGAAATCTTTGTTCAGACCCTTGCTGAACTCAGGGAGACACTGGATGAGCTGAACCCTATCATCCCTCGTCCTCATGTAATAGGATTTCTCCTTCAGGCACTGGAGTTTGTAGCACCAGTTCACATCATGATGGGTTAGCTTTAGCCCTATCTTCTCATTCAAGGCATCCACACAGCCTAAGATCCTAAATACGTTAGTGGCACACTGAGTGGGAGATAGATTGAAGTGCTTGAGATAGTCCCTCATGACCGGCCCCATGGGGATCCTCACTCCACCCTCTAGGAAGGTGATTATAGGAATCGCCACCTCACCCTCTTTTCTCTTCGAACTCCATTCCCCCTCTTCGTAGTACCTCAAACCCACTGTATTGGGGATCCTATAATCAGCGATGAATTTATCCATTGACTCCTCAGACTCCACTAATTTCTTAAGTCTACCCATCCTAAAGGACTTACGCAGAACTAAAGCGAACAGTACGAGCCAGAGAAAGAAGAAGACTTACAGAAATGAGGGAATGCTCCTCGGACAGGCTTTTTGTGCTAAGAGAAGTCACCAATACAGGTGGAGATATGACCAAATTCGGAGTATGTGCACAAGATCTCTTGAATGCAAAAGCGAAAGGACAAATTAGTTCAACTGGGTATATATACCCCCAATTAAAAATAACTGCACGGGCTTTTCCGCCCGAATGAGCCAGGTGCATCCCCACCATTCATTCATCATCACACCGTTGAACGTAGAGGGCACAGAACCGCCGAAATTTAATGAAGGCACGCTCCAGATACCGAAACGCCAGGAACGTCCCCTGGGCAATTGAAAGGATTGTGACACTGACAGAAAGGCGAGGCTCGACAGGCCAAGACAGAGGGCCGAGAACATCAAAATCCTCCTCCCCACCCGAGAGGCCTGGCAGCAGAATTTTGAGGGGCTATTGTGGGGCCCATATATTTGGCAACCCCGACCCACTCCATATCGGGCCCAAGGTCCATGCCGAGAATGGAATAGAGTCCGAGGACAAGAGGAAGAGGACCAAGTCATCGAGGGACCTCGCCAAGGATGCCCCTATCCTCGGCAAACTGACATTGAAAGAAGGAAGCTGTCACTCACCCATTAAATGTACGCCACCAACACTCTGGCCGCATTAATGATGAATTGACCAGCAAACAGTGATGTCTTGGTTATCTCAACTAACAGAAAGCCTGCAAAGGCGGCTGATGGGATGAGCCCTCAGACACAAGTTCGGATGACCGACAAGTGGACGGCAAAGATCAACTAAACAAGACTATATAATAGATAGAACCCCCAACGTAAAAGGGGTTGGTTGGTTGGGAGGTTAGGACCCTTGAAGGGAAAAGCAAGAGGGGTTTTCCAGGGTGCCCGAGGACAACCCTTGTATTTGTTAGTTCTAAGGAAAGAGCTCCTCGGACTGGGCCGAGGACGAACTTTCCTCAAGAACACTTAGTTAAAATCATTGTTATTATCCTCACAAACACTTAACCAAGTTCCTGATTGTTATTCTTACGAATCTCACGCCGACCGTTGTCTTCCTTGCTGGTGCCTAGCCCTTCTACCCACGCTCTACAAATTTATTGTACGGGGGCCGCCCGAAAAACGGGTCCCTACAATATAATATTTATAAGTTCTAACCAAAAGTAATTATAATTTAAATACAAACATGACCTTTTCAAGCAAAAAAATACAAAATATGAGTACTAATTTTACAGAATTTGATTTTTTCAATTGGATTTTTTTTTTTTTTACTCTTATTTAGAGGAAATTACTTTTTTTAATGGCTTGTATTTGTTATTAGTGGGAATATTTAAGCACTAGCACTAGGGATGATATAAAAGTTGGTATTTTACCATCTAAAAATCTACTTTATCTAATTATACCAACTCACTTTACAATACACCCTACATCCCAATTTTTATTTTTACATACAACTCATTAAAATAATATAACTACACAATAAAATAATATAATATAAAATCTAACTCAAATACTAGGGAAGAGAGAGAGTGTTTTTATATGAAAGAATTCTTTACAACCTACTACGGTGGGTTCTTTTTTATTAGAACCATCAGTAGAAAGGTTGCAAAAAATTTTGAATATGCCCACCCAAATGTAGTAGGTTTTTTATGCTTTTGGGTTTTAAAATAGCAATTAGGGGGTTTTTACAAACCCCAATGCTAGTGCTCATGCTAGATGTTGGGGTTGTTTTCGTTGCCTTGCTATGTCTCATATGTGAATGAACCTCGGGGCTAGGGGTATAGGATGGAGAGCTAAGCCCACTATTCACATCAACATTTGTTACTGCTGATAACTAGTGGAATGCATTGGAAACCCACATGAAGATAGTAAACTCATGAATGAAGAAACTAACATAAACGCTCCGTTTGTTTTGAAATAATATTTTCCAGAAAATGTTTTCCTATTTTCAGGTGTTTGTTTGCAGGTAAAATATAGTCAAACTTATTAAATATTTTCAGTTGACAATAAAATCTTTTATAAAAGTTGTAAAATATTTTACCTTTAAAAATTTGGTAAAATATTTTACAAAAACACACGGTGGCTTCCCCTCCCCCATTTGGTCACTTGGTCACCGATCCAATGGCTAGAGACATTACGTTGGCAACAAGTGCCGACAGTTTAGTGGCTAAAGACTCCGCGCCAACGACTAGTGCCGGCGGTCCGGGGGTTGGTGACTCCTCTCCGCCGACCTGTGATGGCGGTCTAGTGGCCGATGACTCCGTTCATCAACCGATGCCAACAATCCAGTGTTCAAAGACTCCACTCTGCAAATCAGTGTCGATGGTTTGATGGTAGGAGATGCCACACCAACGATCGATGCTGGCAATTCAATGGTCGAAGACGCCTCACTAGATATGTGTCGACAGTTCGGTGGCCATAGACACCGCACTATTGACCAGTGTCAGCGATTTGGTGGAAAGAGACACCGCATTGCAACCGATGTCGAAGGTCTGATAACCGAAGACGTTGTTTTGTCTACTAGTGTTGGCAGTTCAGTCACCGAAGATACCACTCCAGCAGTGATCATCGGCAATTCGGTTGTCAAAGTTACTACTCTGACTGCTGGTTCCAGCGATCTAGCCACCAGACCTCCGGCGCTAGTGATTTTAGTGTTGAGCTATCAGTTTTTGTGATTTACTTGAAATAATTTTACTTTTCATACCAAAAATCTAAAAATATTTTACTGAAAATGTTTTACATGTAAAATATTTTACTTCAAAACAAACAGAGCGTAAGTATGTTTTTTGGCATTAAGTTATAGTTTTTTGCTATTTTTTTATTGAAAATGTGCTAATTTTTTTTTTTTTAAAGTGTAATTTTAAAAAACTGTACATAAAAGTTAAAAACTAATAGTTTGTCAAATAAATCAGACGCAAAAAGATACCAAAACTGGTCAATAATTGCAGCCATTCATAACATGGACGAATTAAAATGTGAGAGAGAGAGAGAGAGCTCTACTCATGCTACCAAACACAAGAGAAGCCTCAATCTTATTTTTTAGCCTTTTTGAGAGATGATACCAAACTTTCAGCATTTTTTATTTTTTATTTTTTTTTTTGAGGAAATTTTTGGAATTTTTGGAACTTTTTTTTTATTTTGCTCTTCCCCCACTAAAACTCTCTTTAACTAGTTAAGATAAATTTTTTTATCAAACAAGTTTAATATATTATGAGGTAAACCCAGCTGATGCCCTATGGCTAATTTCCAGCGAGACCCACACCTCTTGAGTCTTGACATTTGCAAATAACATATTAAGAATTACTTCAAAAGTTGTAGACTTGTAGGTTATAAATTTTTTTTATAAGAAGATCGCAACTTTATTAAGAAGAAGATAAAAACATTATATCTTGAATTAAACTTGACTCAATAATAAGAAATGTTACGTTCACAACCTTTTAAAAACACTTTCACAACAAATCACATGTGGTGAATTTTTATTGGTTCTAATTTGAATCCACAACTTAAATTATTTTTTTGCCCACTCATAATAACCAATAACAACCTACCACTTAGGATTTGTTGTGAAACTATTGAGAACATAATATTTCTCCTTAATAATAATAAGATTTTCCTCTATCCAAGTTACATAACCATCAATTATAATTAGTTCAATTAGTAAAGAGCAATTATCTTGAATTAAATCTATATTTAAACACACACATATATACCACTTTAAAAGTTTAAGGCAATTACATAATAATTTTCCAATTTGGAAAAGTATATCTAAATATATAATTGGAATTTTTTTTTTTTTTTTTTGAGTTTATACTTCCAAAGATAGTCTTATTACCTAATAAAAAATGATTTAACAATAAGACTAATAAAGGATAGGTGAAAACACCATTTTGGTCCCTATATTTTGTGTTATAGTCAATTTGCTCCCTATATTCTTGTAACAATCAATTTGGTCCCTGATATTTTCAAATTGCAGTCAATTTGGTCCTCACTGTTAACTCACTAATGGAAATTTCTTATGTGGCAATCAGTATGCACAATTGGCAAGCTTGACGCTGACATGGATTAAAAAATAATATTAAATTTTTTTAACTAACATTAAAAAAATACCAACTCACCATTTTAATAACTTCAAAATTCCACATTAGAAAAAAAAAAAAACGCCAACTTTGAAAATAAAATGAATCTAAAAAACTAAAACTGGGGATTTTCTTTCATTTTGCAATCCAATCACACACAAAGGTCAAAATATTTACAAAACCCTTTCAAGTTCACTCCTCAATCCTCACCAACACTACCACTCCAGGCAGTGGCTCTCTTTAATTTTTTCCTAGCCACTATCCTTTCCCTCTCTCTCTCTCTCTCTCTCTCTCTCTCTCTCTCTTTGTTTTCTCTTTGCCTTTCTCATTCTCCCTCTTCGATCTACCCAGACAACTATGACCAAAGACACTATGCTCCACCTCTCATGGACACCAAGCTCTAGCGCTCACGGCCATAAGCCACCACCAAAGTAACCTCCTCACTCTTTCTCTCGACCTCGCACTCTCTCTCTCTCTTCTTTGTTCTCACCGCAAGTAACCCAAGACAAGAACACCCATCTTCACCCCTTCGCCGTTGACCCCCACCGCCACAATCGGAGGTGAATCTTATTTATTCCACTTCAACTGCCGTGATTTCTTGGGTTCTCCACTACTATGATTGGGGTTTTTTATTGGGTTTAATTTATGGGTTTAAGATGGTGCGTGTAAGCGACTAAATTTCTTGAGCTTGTTGTGGAATTTCTTTGTATTTTTGAGTTTTAGCTTCGTGAATTGTAGGTGGGTTTGTATCCTGTAATTATTGAGTTGTTATGGATGAGTGAAAATGGGAATGTAAGCATTGTGAGTTTGTGAAGTCTAAGCTTGTGTGTATTGATGGACTGTTGGGGTGTTCGCAGATTTTGGATGTGTGTTTGGATTGCAAGAAAATGAAAGAAAATCATCAGTTTTAGATTCATATTTTCAGAGTTGTGGGGTTTTTTTTTTTGTTTTTTCTGACGTAGCATTTTGTAATTATTAAAATGATGAGTAGGCATCTTTTTAATGTTAAGAAAAAAAAATTTTAATATTATTTTTTAATCCATTTTAGCGTCAAACTTGCCAACTGTGCACACCGTTTGCCACATAAACAATTTCTGTTAGTGAGTTAACAGTAGGGAATAAATTGACTGCAATTTAAAAATATCAAGGACCAAATTGATTGTTATGAAAATATAGGGACCAAATTGACCGTGAGGCCAAAATGTAGGGACCAAAATGGTATTTTCACCTAAAGGATATAATGGTAAATTAAGAAATAAAAAATTTCTCATCAACAACAAAACCTTATTAGTCTCAAAAGTTTGAAGTTGGTTATGGATTTTCGATAGATTAATTAGAGTCGGTCATATATATTCTTTTTCATCATTTTATTCTATTTGAATTCATGTTCAAAATTGTCCATCAAAATGTTAGAAAAGTATGATTAAAATTTCAAATTCTATAAAGTTAGAACACATGTTTTACATCTAATTTATAATTGCTTGTAATTATAACTTACTAATCTTATATATTTTATTAAAAAAATCTTTGAACAAAAATATAATACATGCGAAAAGACTAGTATATGTGCTCAAAGAGACAACGACTAGTATAGTATTAACCAATTTAGACGTAGGATTAAATTTAGGTTGTGTAGGGAGTGTTTGGTAAGTGTTTTCAAACAACAATTTTTAGTTTTTAAACAACATTTCACGTATTTCCACACACTTTTTCACCCACATGTATTTCTACAAAAAATTTTAAACAACAATTTTCAGTTTTTAAACACATGTACCAAATGGACCCTTAGCCTTTCAAAATTTTCAATCGAAAGTCAAAATTCGTTGTTGAAGCACCATAAGAACCCTCTTCTACTACTAAAGAGCTCTATTCTTCATTTATGATTCGGGTGATTTGAGGGAGGATGAAAAAGAAGGAGTGAAAAATAGGAAAAAAAATAAGGTTTTTGGTTATTTGGTTGGGAGGGAAAATGCAGTGCCGACTCAAGCATTAGGCCAGTTAGGTAATCACCTAAAGCCCTCAAGTGAAAGTAAACCCCCAAATTTTAATCAACAAGGACTGTCTAATCCCCAAATAGTAGTCAATAAATAAATAAATAAATTATCAAATAAAAAACATTAAAAAAAAAAGAGTGATTTAAAAAATATTACAAATTTTGTAAATCCACCAATCACAAAAAAGTAAGTCAACATTGGTTTATTATGTTTTTAAAAACTACCAATCACATTGAAATTTGTAAATGGCATAATGAGTTTTTCTTATCAACCTAACATATGAGTTTTTCATCCTTTCACTATTTCATCCTCCTCCCAACAAATTACACAAGTGAGAGAAAACAAAATTTTTTCCATCATTCACTTTTTTATATCTCCAACCAAATAGAGCCTTAAAGAGTTAAAGTTGTGCTTGTCACTAATTTAGATATCCAATATGATTCCTAAATTTGATTCTCTCTTACTAATTAAATTGTCTACATAAGTTCACCTTCGACACTTTAATTCCATACATGTAACCAAATCCATCCATTATCACTTTCTCAAAAAAAAAAAAAAAAAAAAATCCAACCATTATCACATTTTTTGTTGTTAATAATTTGATGGTTGGAGGTATAGAGTTTAAACCCTGAATACATATCTCATTTGAAAACACCAAAAAATCCCAAACAGTTAAGTTACAATTCTCTTGACATAACATTACATTAAAATTTTATAATTATAAGTCAACCTTTTTAAAAAGAAAAAAAATTAGAATATTTTTCCGCAACCCATTAATATTTATTTTATTTTCTTCTAAAAAAAAAATCTATTTTATTTGTATTAATATGCCCTCTTTCTAAAAGTGGTGCCATAGAATGCAGGGAAAACAAAGAAGAGCTAAGGAGATCGCATTAAACCATACAATTATTACAATTTAGTTACTTTCATTGTCCGATATAATTTCACCTTTTGACACATTAATTCCCTACATGTGACCAAACCCGTTTCTCATAATAATAACTACTCCCACCAAAAAAAAAAAAAAAAAAAAAAAAAAGGAAAGAAGAAGAAGAAGAAACATCCATTATCACGTTAAAATTTTATAGGTGCAGGTCCATTTTTTATTTAAAAAAATTATAATTATTTTCTCCAAGACTCCAACCATTAATATCTATTTTATGTTTCTCAAAAAAAAAAAAATAATAATAATACTCCTATTTTATTTGTATTAATATGCCCTCTTTCAAAGTGGTACCATAGGATACACAGACAGAACAGACAAGCCCTGCCACGGACATTGTATTAAATTTAAACCATACAATTATAACTAATTTAGTTATTTTTATTGTTCAATTAAAAATGACTTCTACAGTATAATTAAAAAAATTAAATGTTAAAACTGGCTTTAATTTTGAATGAAGTTAATAAGCGGCTGTCCTAACCTAATACCATTCACTACTGACAGACTTTTTATAACATGCCAACAAACATTTTCAAATTATTTCTATGTCCAAATTTTTTTCATATGAACAATTTGATAACATTGTTTTTTTTCTTTTTCTTTTTTTTGAAACCGATAACATTGTTTTTTTGTTCGGCTATTACTATGATAAGTGATAACAAGTTTTTAGAGCCAAACCAATGTTATTTTCTGTCACAAATTATTATTTTTATTACAATTTTCCGTCAAAAATTAATAGTGGAATTCTGTTTAGATAAATCATAAATGAACTACGACTTGAGCAACCAGGACCATCACTTCCTGACAAACTACCTAATAATTACCTATTTTAAAGGGTCAGTTACCTAAATTTGCATGCTTTAAAAGAGTTAAGACCAATGCTAGCCATTGGATTCTCCAAAAGACCATGTCAAAGTCTCAAACTTTCAGATCCAACTTTTTTATTTTATTTTTTATTGCTTTTATATATATATATATATATATATATATTTTTTTTTTTTTTTGGGCCAGTAAGAATTATTGCGTTTATATATTCACAACATTTTTATAATAAATTATAGGTAGTAAGTTATTATTGGTTCTAATTTAAATTTACCGCTAAAATTACTTTTTTATCTAACAACTAGTAACAACTTGACACTTATAATTTGTTGTGAAACTGTTATGAACATAATATTTCTCTTTATATATTAGCATTGTCTTTGTCTTTCTCTCCCATTTGCAAAATAACAATCGATAACTCACCAAAAAAAATAAAACCTCAAGGAGCATGCTACTTTGTTCAAAGTTCTCGATCTTTTGGTATATTTTGACAATGTTATTTTTATTTTATATACATATACATGAATGTGAGGTAGCTCTTGTTGGTCCTTTCTTTTGTTTGGTATGTTTCTTATCAATCTATTTTCTTTTTGATTTGATAATTATAACAGGGGAGGAAGGATTTGAACCTTGGATGACATATAAGAGGTGTCAAACCAATTGAGCTACAACACTCTTGACTTCTGATCAATCAATTGTGTTCAAATGTATGTGCTACTTGCTTTCTAGTTTTTGAGAAACTCTAAGAAAAAGAATGCACATTTAATCTTTAAAATTTTTAATCCTATTTATTTGTAGTGAAAATATTAAATGTATTTCTTTGTGACCATTTCAAAACAAACGTGAATGTTATAATTATCATGCAATATATTATGGTGCTAATCACAATATAGTTGTTTACTTTGTATAATATATGAGCTGTATGGTTTTTTTTTTTTTTTTTTTTTTTCATTTTTGACTCAATATTCTGTGCATCTTTTCTTTACCACTATAATAATATATTATTCTCTTTTGTGATATATTTGTGGAAAAAAAAATTTTATGGTATACGAAGTTGCAATATTTTCTAATATCTTTCTATCAATAACAAGTTGCTATATTTTTCATGAATATTAAAATGGAAGATGTAGTAAATTTTGTTTTAGTACAGTTATCTATTTATTATTTCATATAATTTTCTTGTAATTTAATCTGTTTTCCGTATAAATTGTTTAGCTTTTTAAGATAATCAAATTTGGGATCTGGATGATTTTCAGCAACCAAATTGTGAACACTTTCATTTATAATGAAATCATTAAATTGTGATATATTGTCTCTATGATGTTGTATTGTTAGAAAAAAAAAAATTATAGATATAGTAATCTTAATCAAATCTTGTGGATGGGATAGCTAGCTCACCATGTCATATTGGGGATGAATTGTTTTGCTTAATGTATCGAAGGCTCTAAATGATGTCTTTGATGTAAATTTTATTTATTTTTATTTTTTAATGTAGAAATACCAGTAGAAATTTTATAGAAATTGGTCTAAATGGGAAATTTTCTGAAAGTATATTTTGTTGTTGTGATACGTATTCTATAAGTGATAGCTTTACAATTAACCATGATATTGTGTTTTGTCAATATTATACCTTTTTCATGACTCTTTTAACCTTTAAGATGTTATTTTGTTGAATCTACGTGTTGATGATTTCCTCTTAATACATTAGTTTTAGAAAAATAATGTCATTAATTCTTTTTTGATAGTTACAACAATGAGAAAGGTGTTCTCAAAAACAAACAAAAAATACAATAAGAACGGGAATTCAAACCCCAGTTTTCTTAATGAAGGAGAGCATGTCGTGCCACTTAATTAGAAGGTTGATATTAATTGATATTGATAAAGAAGAGAATGTTCTTCATTGATTCATGTTTTTTTGTTAAAATACAAAGCGGGCACACACACAAACATTTCAAATGGGCTCCTAGAATGACTCATACATCAACTATCTATTACAATTTAATGTAATTGTTGGTAGGATTGTAGGAGTAACGAATTGGCCCATACATATATTTTTCATATAATTTGGCCCATGTTTAAAAGATTTAACACATGGAAAAAAATGAAATTAGCAATGTCACAAACTATTTCCCCTTTTAGCACTGGTTAAACTATTTATTTATAAAAAAGGAAATTATATAATACGAATTTTTTTTTTCATTAGATTTCATACGAGGAGCGATTTTACTATGGAAGACAAAGAAGAAAGAGATTTTAAACGTAGGAAAATATTAGCCACTCGGGATTTTCCTCCACGTGGTAAAAATGCTAGTTCAAAAGTGAAGATGGATAGTAAAAGTGATGATGCTGAAGAAAGCAGTAATGCTCGCAAAAGGGTGGAAGAGATTTTAAAATTATTTAGAGCTACGTGTTGTAAGCTTATACAAGATGAAAAATATACAAGGAGGATCGACATGGAAGCATATAATATACTCAAGAAAAACATAAACTTTGTCAATCTCTCATGTCATCAATTTGGTAACATCCCAGGGGTGAATGTTGGTGATAGATTCAAGTACCGAATAGAACTGAAACTAGTAGGTCTTCATCGTCCACCTCGAAATGGCATAGACTACATGAAAGTAAACGAGCAAAGTCTAGCCACAAGCATTGTAGATTCAGGAGGGTATGAAAACCAGGTGGGGTCTAAGGAGTTGATATATATGGGTCAAGGAGGAAATGTGGCTTACAAGAAGAAGCCATCGGAAGATCAAAAGCTTACACGAGGAAATATTGCGTTGAAGAACAGCATTTATGCGAAGAACCCTGTTCGAGTAATTCGCACGTTTAAATCCCATACAGTGAGGCCTAACGTGATGGGTGAAAATTTTATCTATGATGGATTGTACATGGTGCGAGAGTATTGGCAAGAACTTGGATCCAATGGTTTTCGAGTTTATAAGTTTCGTTTGGTAAGAATGGATGATCAATCTGGAAATTCTTGGATAAAATTGAAGAAGTTTTGAATTGTTAATGAGAGGCTTTGTATTCCATTGTATTTCTGTTTGGTTATACTTCCCTTGATGACTTAACTATAAGAAGCTGTTATTTTAAATGTAAACCCCATTGTATAATCATTCTATGATCTAAGACACTCTCATTCATTCTTACGACATTCCTAATTATCCATATGAGTCCAGTGATAATGAGAAATGACTATAGAAAACATTGTTCTTTATGCAAAAGTAACTAATACACTAGGCCTCTCCTGTCAAAACATTATTGTTATCTTAGAATGTTTGTATCAACAATCCTTCTCCATACATTTTAGAGCAAAAGAAAAATCTTAGACGAAAATACACTTTTGGTCCCTATATTTTGAGCCGATTCTCATTTTGATTCTTAGTCGCACCTACCTGAGTCCCTAAAAACAAAAAATAATGTTTATTTTGGTTCTTGCCGCCAACCCATTAGCAGAAAATTCATACGTGACAAACGAAGTGCACTGTTGACATGTTAGATGCTGACGTAGCTAATAAAAAAAAAAAAAAATACCACATCAATATCAACATCCACATCAGCATTTGATTTTTTTTAATTAATTTATCAATTTTAACAAAATTATAAAAAAAAAACATAATTAAAAACATAAAAATACATAGATTTAGATTTGAACATGAGTACACAAAAACATAAACCCAGATCACAAGAACTCAAGAACACAAAAAAATTCTGGGCATTCAACATCTTTCCCATAAAATTTCTTTCAAACCAAACACTAAAAAAATTCACATCTAAAAAGTTGATGCCTAACATTTTCATCACAACATATTCTTTCCACCCAAAACTAAGAATTTTCTTATGAAACAAACACACACACACACAAAACCCAGCCAATTCGGCTCACAATAACAACAAGCCCAACCAATCTCATAAATTTTCCTTGAACAATCATCAACATTTTCTCCAATCAAGATTTTCTTTCAAACCAAACACTATATAACTCACATTTAATAAACCGATGCTTAAAATTTCCGGCACAACATTTTCTGGGCAATTTTCTTTCCACCCAAACCCATAAATTTTCTTATGAAATAAACATAAACACAAACCCAATGAACGACCACCCCTACAGAAACCCAAAAAAACCCCTCCACTAATCGAACAATCAAACCCACCACCACACCACTTATCAAACAATCAAGAGAGTGAGAGAAAGACAAAGATTAAGAGAAAAACAACCCACCACCACCGAGGGGGTCGTTGAAGCAGAGGTCAGCTTGGATCTGAGCAAAGAGGATGTCCTTTACCATCACCACTGATGGTACTTGCTGGTGTGTCCTACTCTCTTTAGGTTACCCTATCTCCCTTTGTTTTCTCATTCTTTCAAGTCCAGTGGTGGTAGATCTCTTTTCACCCACACCGCCTCTATTTCTAAATGCCAACCAAGAAAAAAAATGTGATTGTAAATAAGAAGAGGATTTGTTTGGTTTTGGTTAGGAATTGTAATTGGAAATGGAATTGGAAGAGAGTGAGAGAGTCTAAACATGTTACCAAAGATTAGGGGAAGAACATGTTCTTTTGCATATTCCAATGAAAATAATATTTTTAATTAATTTTAAAAAAATTATAAATTATATTTTTAGAATTTTTTTTCAATTTTTATTTATTTATATGATGACATGAAAATTTTTAAAAATCAAATAAATTTTTGTATTATTTTTTTATTAGCCACATCAACATTTAACATGCTAATGGTGTACTCCGTTTGTCACATCTGAATTTTTTGTTAGTAGGTTGACGGCAGGGACATAAATGGACATGATTTTTCTTTTTCAAAGACTCAAGTAGGTTTGACTAAAACATGGGGACCAAAACGAGAATATACCCAAAATGTAGGGACCAAAAATGCATTGCCAAAATCTTATAATTGTGAGGACTGGACTCGATTGTAACTAAATAGTACTATGAACACAACAATTTAAGCTGTTATTGATTCTTATATGAGCTAACCACTTTTTTTACTTTCCATTAACAATTTGTTATTTTAAACTTTATCGTGAAATTGTTGTGACGGTGGCTTTATTCATTGCAATTTATGTTGATAATTTGCGTTTATCTTTTGAAAGGGTTGATGTTGTACAGAACAACAGTAAGTCTTTGAAAGGGATGGCAATTTTGCGCCGCCTCGCTTGACCTGCCCCTCCTCGCTTCACCCCGTACGGGTTTTTCCCGCCCCGCAAAGATAGTGGGGTAGGGATGGGGCAAGGTTTTAGACTCACGCCGTGAGGCAAGGCGGGGATGGGTTTACACTTTTTAGACCCACCTCGCCCCACTTCGCATTAATAAGGGTTAAATTGTAAATTTTTCATACCCTAAAACCCTACTATTTAAACAAAAATATTATTAGCTTATTTTATTCTATCTAACATGACTCTCTACCTCTTTTTTCTCTCTAGCAAAGTTGGAAATAAGATATCAATTTTAACGTTTTCTTTTGTCTTTATTTGAAACAAATTTCGATACTATTGAATCATTGATTCTATTCATGCATCTTTCTCAACTTAGATTTCATCATGAACATAATAGAATGTTTTCTATTTTTATGAGGTACGGGTCTAAATGTTTGTGTTTATGTCATTTTGTGTGGGCGTGTGGCTGTTATAAGGTACAGGTCTAAGGTAGCTCTAGTCCGGGTCTATATATATATATATATATATATATATATATATATATGTATGTATGTATATATATATATATATGTATGTATGTATGTATGTATGTATGTTAGAACTGGTCCGGGTCTATAGATATATATTTGTGTGGTTCTTTCTATCAAAACCATATGAAAGCTATGATCAATGTTATGCATAATATATTTTAATGGTTTAACAATATTCACACCCAGCAGAATGTTTTTATTATGAGAGATCTTACTTAGGGCTTGTTCATAGAATGCTGTTTCTGTTTGTATTTGATTGTGTCCTCCTTTAGCCGTCTCATTCTTATAGACTCTAAAGGGTCATCTTTGTTGGTATGACACATTCTACCTTTTCATTAAGGCATTTATTTCAATGCTTTTAGGATTTGAACAAATTGGAACAATAGGTACGGGTCTATAAATAAATAAATATATATATGTGTGTGTTAGAAAAAATAAAAGCTCCAGATTAATTTCAAATAAAAGTAGGGGTCTGAAGCTATATATATGAATCACAAATAAAAGCTTCAGATTAGGTTTTTTTTTTTTTTTTTTTCCTTTCCCATTATTTTATATTATTTTTGTTGGAGAAATATAGTTTGTCTATTACTAAGTTGCTAAATTAACATCAGGAAAAAAATGACTTCACGTGAAAACATTGGTAGCTCCAATCCATCTAGCAGTAATCAATTCCTTTGTTGAATATGCCAAAAGATGTCCAAGTAGTCCAGCCTAGCAATGGGATAATTGAAGAAGAGGGGAAGTACAAATCAATTTTTTGGAATCATTTTAAGAGAAAGAGAGTTGATGAGAAAGATAAGTGTTGTGCAGATAGCACCCCAGGACTCAAATCAATAACAGTAAATAAGCAGAAATTAAATAACTAGCACACACAAAGAACACAAGAATTTACGTGGTTCAACAAACTGCCTCCTCCACGGGGACGACAGAGAAATTTCACTATAAAAAAATAAGGAGATATAATAGTGCACAAGAATACTTTCAAGAAACCCAAATCCCAATTACACCCTAGCACTCTCTCACAGAAACAATAAGAATAGAAGCTGGCTACCTCTCTTTTCTCTATTTTTCTCATGCAGCTACTGCTCACTAGGTTAATTGGAATTGTCTTTTTCTCTATTTTGTGCCGCACATAACAATATAAATATATATGTGTTATTAACAAGTCGGCAAAAGCATTCCTTCTACTATTTGGATTCGGTCAACTAAGGTGTCCAAATTTGGGCTTGGCAATTCAAGCCACACAGCCCACATCAACAAATCTCCACCTTGGCTTGAATTGATCAAGCTACACGAGCAAACTCCTCCATTGCCTCCACCTTAGCCCTATAGAGCTTACAAGCTACAAACATCAATCAAGTCCAAGTAGTTCTTGAACTTATCTGTTGGAACTGGCTTTGTCAATATAATAGAGGATTCCCAATTCTTATTTTTCTGTAGTGACCCCATCTCTTCTACATCCCTGTAAGACAATGGATCTCCACTGCTAGTTATGAGAGCAAAGCTAACCATGTCTTTAAAGCCATATCTCTGTGGTGCTTTGTGAACCCGCTTCTCTCTACCTTTAACAATTGAATAAAACTCTTCTTGTTGCTACTGTGGATCAATCTCAACATCACCCTTATCACTGGATGAACTATTCTCGTCAAACTCCACCTCAACAGTTAATTTCTCCTTTGGACTATCATCACACGTCTCTGATCATTCTATTTCAACATAAAGGCTTCATCAAATATGACATCTCTGCTGGTCACCGTTTTCTTTGAGATTGGATCCCAAAGCCTGTAGCCTTTAACACCTTTTTCAAAACCAAGAAATACACATTTTCTTGACTTCGAATCCAATTTAGAACGCTCTCCACTTTGCACATGCACATAAGCTGGACAACCAAAGATTTTTAGACTCGAATAATCAACTGGTCTACTTGACCAAACCTCTTCTGGAATCTTGAAATCTATGGCTAATGATGGATATCTATTAATAATGAAGCTTGCTGTGTTAACTGTCTCTGCCCAGAATACCTTAGGCAACCCTGCATTCAATCTCATGCATTTGGCTCTTTCTGTTAAGGTTTTGTTCATTCTCTCTACAACCCCATTCTGTTGTGGAGTTCCTTTAACTGTGAAGTGACGAGTAATGCCTTCTAATTTACAAAATCTTATGAATTCTTTATCTTTATACTCTAGGCCATTATCTGTTCTGTTGGGTTTTAGACTCCTTAAAAACAATCAGATTGCGTAACCTAGATTAATTAGCCAAGTTGTTACTTAGTCAAATTATGCAATACTAGGTTAAACCAATCAAATAATCATATCAAAAGAATAAAGTAGCGAAATAATAAAAGACACAATGATATGATCACCCAGGAAACCACACGGTAAAAACCTGGGGAGGATTTGACCTACCGATCCTCAAGGCAAACCTGAATCCACTATGAAAGAATCGAAGTTTATACAAAAGGACTACAAGCTCCCCGCTCGACTTCCTAATACTGCCCACCAGTAGAACTTACTGACACGACCACGTGCAAGCTCCGAATCCACGGACTCCTTCTTTCTTGGACTCTTCAATCAAGTACAAGCACCCCCGCTTGTGTATCTTTAAGTTCTTGAATCTACAACTGAATGATTACCAAGTTCTTGACATAATCTTGAATCTTGGAAACCCTAAGTATATGTGAAGGAAAGCTCCTCAAAGATCTCACAAGAGATTCATATAAATAGCAATGTTTGAGCAACAAAAACTTAGAGAGGTTTGTGTACAAAACCCTAAAAATAAAAGAAGGCACAAGAGGCACTCTAATCTCTCTATCTAAAAATCTCCAAAAACGTTATAGGGTTTCCCTTATATATATAAGAGTTTTACTTGAACCCCAATACGTTTAAATAGAATTTAGGCTGAGCTGGAACTCTGCAGAAAACGCATCTGACCCGAGATTCGATTGATCAAGCCAGGCAAAAATGCTCCAATACATCTGCAGCCTCTCGATTCCAACTTTACAATAATTAATTAACTTTGAGCAAGCCTAAACAAGACTAAACATATTGTTTTGATCATGGTTTGCCAATATTACACATTAGAATTCTAAATACATAAAATCCTAAATCTTTAGAACCTAACATGTCCTAAGGTATTTTATTTTCTTGCCAGTTTGATTCTCAACTTGTGCTTTCCACTTTTTAAATATGTCAAACACATCAGACTTATGCTTCATAAAATAATTCCATACCTTTCTAGAGTAGTCATCAATGAAACTGACGAAGTACTGAGCACCGCTATGAGAAGAAACTGATACTGGACCCCAAACATTTGAATGAATGTAATCAAGAACACCCTTACTTGTATGAGAGCCTGTCTTGAAACTGACTCCATGCTGCTTCCCATACACACAACACTTGCAGAAGTCTAGCTTGCATGTCTTCACCCCTTTCAATAAATTTATTTTGTGCAACTCTAACATACCACGTTCACCAATATGGCCAAGTCCCATATGCCATAATTTTGTGTCGTCAGTGCTGGACTCTACCGGAGTGGTGACTGCAACTCTTCCTACAACTATGTTTCCAATCAATCTGTAAAGCGTGCTTACTTTCTATCCCTTCATCACCATCAAAGCACCTTTGATAATCTTCATGATTCCACCCTTTGATGAGTATGAATAGCCCAAATCATCCAATACTCCTAAAGAAATTAAATTCTTTCTAAGATCTGGAACATGTCTGACATTACTAAGAACTTTCACAACTCCATCAAATATCTTGATCTTCACGGTACCAATTCCAATAACCGGGCATGTAGCATCATTACCCATTTGGACCATACCACCATTGTAAGGCTTATACATGTCAAACCAATCTTTCTTTGGAGTCATATGATATGAGCATGCTAAATCTAAAAACCCAAGATTCCAATAGAACATTGTTACCTAATGAAACTGAAAGTAAATCTGCACTAACTTCACTGTCATCTGATGTTTCTATAGCAACACTAGCTGATTCTAAGGGCTTCTTTCCATTCTTCTTCTCTTCTAAATGCTCTTTCAACTCTTTACACTGATTCTTGTAGTGCCCTTTCTTGTGACAATAAAAGCACTCTACATCTTTCTTTGCATGGGATTTAGACTGTGATCTGTTCCTATTGGAGTTCTGTCCTCTTGACCTACTTCTACCCCTATTGCTTTACTCAGACTTTACAATAAGTCCATCAACCTGAGAACCATCACCATCTTGCTTCATCTTTATGTGTGACAAGAGAGCACTAGTCACCTCCTCGAGTACTATAGTCTCTTTCCCGTAGATCAATGTAGTCACTAGATTATCAAAAGAAGTAGGAAGCGATGCTAATAAGACTAACGCTTTATCTTCGTCCTCATAATTCACCCTAAAACTTGACAGTTGGGTATTCAACATGTTAAAAGTGTTGAGATGCTCCAACAGATCTGAACCTTCCTTTATATGCAAACTATACATTTGCTTCTTCACGTACAACTTGTTCGTCAGATTCTTTCTCATATAAAGACCTTCTAGTTTTTCCCAAACCTTTTTTGCGGTCTTTGCTTCTAGGATATTGTGAATGACCTCATCACCTAGGTTTAGATGAATAGCGCTAGCTACTTTCTCACCCATCTCTACCCATTCCGCATCCTTCATCATTTCCGGTTTCTTCTCCTTCCCAAGCAAGGCCTTATGAACTCCTTGTTGAATTAGGACATCCACCTTTGCCAAAGAGAAAAATTTCCCTTACCACAAAACTTCTCTACATCATACTTTGTACTTGACATCTTTACTGTATTCAAATGATTGAATCCTAACCTAGGCTCTGATACCACTTGTTGTGCAGATAGCACCCCAGGACTCAAATCAATAACAGTAAATAAGCAGAAAGTAAATAACAAGCACACACAAAGAACACAAGAATTTACGTGGTTCGGCAAACTGCCTACCTCCACGAGGACGACGGAGAAATTTCACAATAAAAAAATAGGGAGATACAATAGTGCACAAGAACACTCTCAAGAAACCCAAATCCAAATTACACCCTAGCACACTCTCACAGAAACAATAAGAATAGAAGCTGGCTGCCTCTCTTTTCTCTATTTTCTCTCATGCGGCTGCTGCTCACTAGGTTAATTGGAATTGTCTTTTTCTCTATTTTGTGCCGCGCATAACAATATAAATATATATATATATATATATATATATGTGTGTGTGTGTGTGTGTGTGTGTGTGTGTGTGTGTGTGTGTGTTATTAACAAGTCGGCAAAAGCATTCCTTCTACTATTTGGATTCGGTCAACTAAGGTGATCAAATTTGGGCTTGGTAATTCAAGCCACACGGCCCATATCAACAATAAGGCTGAATGCAATTATTGTAAGAAATTACAAGGGGATCCAATTATGGCACAAAACATTTGCATGACCACATGAAAATATGTCCAAGGAGAAAGTTTCAAGACATTAGGGATATGAATCAAAAAAATTTGGCGAAGGATCAAAATAAAATGGATTCAATGGCGAGTGTGAATGCTTATCATTTTGATCAAAATGTATCAAGAAATGAAGCTGGCTGCCTCTCTTTTCTCTATTTTCTCTCATGCGGCTGCTGCTCACTAGGTTAATTGGAATTGTCTTTTTCTCTATTTTGTGCCGCGCATAACAATATAAATATATATATATATATATATGTGTGTGTGTGTGTTATTAACAAGTCGGCAAAAGCATTCCTTCTACTATTTGGATTTGGTCAACTAAGGTGATCAAATTTGGGCTTGGTAATTCAAGCCACACGGCCCATATCAACAATAAGGCTGAATGCAATTATTGTAAGAAATTACAAGGGAATCCAATTATGGCACAAAACATTTGCATGACCACATGAAAATATGTCCAAGGAGAAAGTTTCAAGACATTAGGGATATGAATCAAAAAAATTTGGCAAAGGATCAAAATAAAGTGGATTCAATGGCGAGTGTGAATGCTTATCATTTTGATCAAAATGTATCAAGAAATGAACTTGCTCTTATGATCATCTTGCATGAGTATCCCCTCTCTATAGTTGACCACATTGGTTTTAGGAAATATTCAACTTCTCTTCAACCATTGTTCAGGATGGTTTCTAGGAACACAATCAAGAAGGACATTTTGAGTATCTATGAGAAAGAAAGGGAGAAATCAAAGCATGAAATTGATAAGAATTAGGGTAGAATTTCTGTTACCACTGATATGTGGAGTTCACAAAACAAAAAGCGAGGCTTTATGGTTGTAACAGCACACTTCATTGATGGTTTGTGGAGATTACAAAACTGAGTTATGAGGTACTTTTTTTAAAGTATATATTCATTTTTATGTTTTAATTAAATTCTTTTCAAATGTTTTATGAACTTATATCATTGTTAGTTCTAATTATGTAAAATTTTCATTTAAGGTTTATTTATGTGTCATCTCCATTGTTAGAGATATATTAGACATATTAGCGCATTGCTAATATATTTAACCTCCACATACCAAAGAAGTACTTTCTAGTGTCCTTCTAGATACTTTGCTGGAGTGGAATATTGATAGGAAATTATCTACTGTGACTATGGACAATAGCAATACCAAGCAATTATAAAAATTATCTTAGATAAGCTTCAACATGGTGCACTTATTATGCGTGGATCAATGTTGCATATGCATTGTGCAACACATGTTCTTAATTTGATTGTTCAGGATGGTTGGGATGTAATTGGATCATGCATTGAAAAGGTTCGAGAAAGTGTGGGATTTTAAATTGCATCAACAAAGAGAAGACAGAAGTTTGAAGAAACAGCCCGACAAACAAATGTTGAATGCACCAAGAACTAGCCCTTGATTGTAAAACTCATTGGAACTCTACCTATCTCATGCTTTCTATTGCTATAAAGTATCAAAATGTCTTTTATCAATTGAACATATGTGAGTCATCTTATAAGTGCATTCAAGCGAAGAAAGAATGGGAGATGACAAGTGAAATTTGTGAGAGATTGGCAGTATTTCACAAGGTTACGAGCTATTCTCAAGTACCTCATACCCTATAGCTAATCTTTTCTTTCCTGAGGTGTGTGAACTAAAAATAGCTTTGAATTCTTGGTTTACAAGCGTAAGTGAGGTGATTAGGAATGTGGCATTTAAAACGTTGGAAAATTTTGATTATTACTGGAATGTGATTTATGGTGTTATGGCCATGGCAACCATTTTAGACCCAAGATATAAGATTGAATTGTTAGAATATTATTTTCCAATAATTTATGGTGATGAAGCTGATAATGAAATTCAAAGGGTTAGAGATATTTGTTATGAAATGATTCGTGACTACAGTTCCGGGAGAATGAGTAGGGAAGGTACTTGTGGCTCTTGTGTGAGAGAGGATCCACAAGTTGATGACTCCCTTATGGACTTTGAAAGATATCTTAGTCAAAAAAAAGGGGTGGGAATATTAAATTGGAGTTGGACCATTACCTTGAGGATGATTTAATGCCAAGAACTGTGGATTTTGATAGTTTAGCATGGTGGAAATCTAATGGACCTAAATATCCTACTTTGTAACGTATTGCAAGGGATATCCTTGCTATTCCAATGTCAATTGTTGCCTCAAAGTCATCATTTAGCACAAGTGGTCGATTGTTAAGTCCACATCGCAGTAAACTTAATCAAAAGACTGTGGAGGCATTAATGTGTGCTCAAAATTGGTTATGGGCTAAAATTAATGGTATTTAAATTTACTAGTTTAATTATGCAATGATTTATGTTGCTACATTCTTTATTATATTTTTCAATTGTTTGATTGAATTTATTTTACCTTTTTTTAGGCTTTTCAACTACCATAGATGGAATTGAAGATACATTCCAAAACATCCTGGATGATTATGATGATGAAAAAGAAAGTGGTATCACAATGATGGAAGAAAGTGGAGATTCTTTTTGAAGAACTAGGCAATTTTTATTTTGTTATGTATTAAGAGTTTGGGTTATTTTATTGTGTCATACTATGAGATTTGTATTGTGATATTGTCTTGTTAAACACTTAGATAATATTATTCAGTTTTTGCTAAAAATTAGTTTGATTGATGGGATAAATTTATTTATAATTTCAAGCATATTTTTATTATTAAAACATGTAATTTTATTTGAAAAAATTGTAATATTTGTGAGGTAAATTAACAAGAAATAGAGTTTTACTGGGTGAGATGGGCTTTGTAGGGCCCTAAGAGGCGGGGGCGGGGCAAAAAAAATTTCTCATCATGCAGGGCAAGGTGGGAATAGGGCAAGAAAAAACCATACAGGATGGGGCAAATACTCCTTTCTTCAACCCCACCCTGCCCGTTGCCATCCCTTAAGACTCCCAAGAAGTTCACAATAAACGACGCCGCTTCGAGAAAGTTATTAAAAACTGAAACCCGCGAAAGTGAAAGCCCAAGCCCAACCGTCCATCAAAATTTATCAACCAAAAGAGAAAAAAAAGGCGGGAAGCAAAACCCAATAAAATTAAAAATCCCCAAAACTCAAAACAATAACCGTTTTAAATTTCCGCTCAATTTTTAAAAATAAATAAATAAATATATATATATATATATATATATAAAAGAAAAACAAAAACACAACGGTATAACCCTCGTATGGTTCCGATTTCGGAATTCTGACTCCAAACCCTAAAAATGGACGACCCATTTGCCTTCATTACGGAGCTCTGTCACGTGTCGGCCTCGCAAGAGGAGCGCCTACGCCACTGCGGGTTTGCCCGACCCGACGGATGCTCCGACCACGGCGCCAACGAAGACTCCGACGACCCGACCCAGCCCATGGAAGTGGAAGTGGAGTCCACGGGGATCGTCATGGTGTCTCTTCCAGATACTTTCGAGGAGGAAGAGGAGGAGAAGAAAGACGATAGTACCCCTCAGGACCTGTTCCAGACCCCAACCGAGGGTTCCCTACTCGCCAGCTCGGAAGAACAGCAGCCACCGGTGGCCGCCGATGATCCGGCGGTCGACGGACCACGCTCTCCCGAGCCCAATTGTACGGACGGCGATGAGGCTGTTGATTTGGGGAAGGACTCTGATATAGGGTTTTCGGAGCAATCGAAGAAATTAGGGCTTTCGAAAAATTCGGATTCTGAGGCTCAATTGACTCATCAAGATACTGAAATTATTGAAGAAATGGCGGTGGAAGAAAACAAAGACGAAGAAGCCCAACTTTCCATGGAAGGCTCGACAAAGAGAAAGCTGGAGTTTCCTTATGGCGATACCATAATTGTTGATTCTGAATCGGAAGAAGACGATTGGGAAGAAGGTGAAGAGAAGAATCAGGGAAAGTTGCGCGAAAAGGCGAATGGTAGCAAGAGGTACCGCGTGCTGCCGGCTTCAATGGCGCAGGAGGAGAACAGAGCAGAGGGAGTGAAGAATAATCGCAGCGTAATTGGGAAGGAGGTTACAATATTGGATGTGTTGAAAATATTTAAACAAAGGTGTGATGATGAAAAAGAAAAGGATGATGATCTTAATAGTGTTAGTGTTTTAGAGATTTGTAGGCGGCGTGGAGTGACTTTTCCGCGGCCGTGTTGGTGGCCGGAAAAGGGGTTTGAAGTATTTGATGATGAAGATGAGTAGGTTTGGAGAGAAAAAAAAAATGGAAGTTTTGGTCTTACCATGGTGGAAGAAGTGGTAGTATCTTTTGTGGGTCATTGACTAATTTTAGGGGTTGTAAATTTTGGATGCTAAATGGGAAAAAAGGGATGTGTTTTGGGGTCACTGACTTTTTGGGAGCTGTTGATGTGGTAGCCAGTATGGGAAAAAGGGTGTTTTTCAAATGGACCATGTTCTATTTCAAAAAGCAAAATGGAGAGGATAGGAACTTTGTTATGGCTTCAAATTAGGGAGGTAGAGGTAGTAAAAGTGCGCAATGTAATTGCTATTTTGTATAGTGAATCTTGTTTAGAACTATATTTTGTGCTGTCCACAACTCTTTTTTGTGTCTTTCATGGATAGACTCATAGATAGACTCTAGTCAACTTGCCTACTGTTTTTGAGTCATAAGTTAATGGCTCACAATTCATGGCCTCTGTTAAATTAGCTTCTGCCATTAGTGGTCAGTGAAGGAATCAGTCAAAGCAGGTCCAGAAACCATGATAGTCACATGTTGTATGGTTTTGATTTCCAAGAATCCTCAGCTGTTTCATGGTTTCGGCAAGGGGGAGGTATACCATGCATGCGATGCATGGTGTATTTTCTCCTAGGCAAGGTATGTGCTGGTTTAGTTGCACCAAAAAGGCTCTACAAACTCTAAAAGATGATTCCAAATATGTAGCCAAATATTCCCCCTTGAATTGCACAAGCACATAGCTAATGGTTGGCCCACTTGAATTACACGTGCACATAGCTTTTGCTACTTGCACCAAAGGGCAACACTTATCTTTCAATTATCTTTGAATGGTTCTTGCTTTTTTCTTTTTTCTTTTTTAAATATGATAAAATCTGAACTTATAGTTTGCTCTGTATGATGATTATTCTTTATTGTTAAGTTAAAACATCAATTGATTTTGATGTAGATAGAGTTTGAACACAAATATTTTATTCAATAACAGAGACTTACTAATTGAGTTAATTCAAACCCACTTGAGTAATTCTCATTTAATTTAAATTTGTGAAAAAATTTTATTTCCCCTAGAGAGTATGTATTTTTAGCGTAAAATAGATATACACAAACCTTATAAAGTCTCTTGTATACTTTTAATGTACTTTTGCACCCTTTGGTGCCCTTCATTGAAATTATTTAATAATAAAAAAAAATTACAAATTTCTAATTGTTCCATTTAATCATTTGTTGATTTCTATTTTGGTTCGATTTAATACTCAACAGTTGTTGAAATTTTGAATGGTTGAATGCTTATAAACTATTTGCAATTGCTTGTATTAAGATTTGAATTACCATCCGCTTGATGAAAATGCATTGTGTATTTAAAGAGACATGTATGGGTGTTGGTTTATGCTTATGACCATTATTTACTTGAATTTATTCTCTTTGTGATTTTTCTCCTTGTATGGGTATGGGTTTGCATGCAAACTTCTTAGATATCCTTACTACCATATATAGTTGTCAGTATCGCGTGTAAAAAGTTTCATATCGTATTGGCGTATAGTAAGTGTTCATGAATTGTACGATACAGTATGTGTATCATATGAATCGTATCGTATCGTAAAATCGTACGTATTATACGATACATAGACAAATGCTTTAAAATGAGTTTTTTTGTTAAAATTTGTACTTTTATTTGAATCTAACAAATTGTTGGACTTGTTTTTAACATAAAATTATTAGTTTACATAATTTAGCCAACTAAAATAACATATTAATAAGTTTTTTTTCATCTCTCTCCTACAATTGGACTACACAGTACACATTTATCCTTCACTTTAATTTTTACAAATTTATTTTATATACTATGAATAAAATATTAATTAACAACATAAATTTTTATTTTTATCATTATAGTTATAAGTCCAAGAAACTAGAATGCCAAAAAAAAAAATTATAAGAAAATTTTGTAAATAAAAGGAACAAAAAGAGATAGTAAATGTTAATGACGAATGATGATGAAGAAAATTTTAATGAAGAAATAAGTTTGCAAAATTATAAACATGATAATAGAATTGACTTAGATGAGATAAATTAGGCAATATAATGAAAATAAATTATTATTTTTGGGTCATTTGCAATATATTATCACTTTTAAATTTAAGTAATTTGAATGCGTATGTTATAAATGCATGTTAGCTTGATTTATTTAGTTAGCTTATTAAATATTATTACATAAGTGATGAAAAAATTAGTCATTAGTTGTATATATTCAAAATTTATAATGAATATACCTTTTATATATGTATATTTATGATTTTTTTTTAGATTTTATTAAGTGTTTGTATATCTCAGGATACACGATACGGAAAAATTAAAAATCGATTCACGATACGATTTACGTTTTGACAACTATGCTACCATATATCAATTAGGCTTGATCCAAAAGCACTTCCAAAATAATTTTCAACTTTCTTAAGTTATTTTTGGGGGTAATTAAGAAAATAAAATAAAAATCTATGCATAAATTTCTCACTTTTGTAGGATTTGAAAGAGGTTATGGTAAGCAACTTTACCCTCAAATTTTTGTTTTGAAGAGGCTAATTCCAATAATTAAGAAAGTTTATTATACAAAAAAAATGATAAGAACAAGTCAAAGACTAAAGTCCACCAAGTTATCAAAAGTAACGAGAAGATAATTTAACAAAACAAAATCCTTAGCCTATGATCTTCCCTAAGCAGCCAAGGTAGTACACATATGACCATTTACTGCCCAATGAAAACATGTTTGACTTCTATGCGAGTGTTAAGAACATAACTTTTTATTAGTTGCTTTGAGAGAATCAAGATCTCCTAATTTGATAAATGGACTACTTCGACAGAATTAATACCTCCACGTTAGGCTAACTAATAATTTGTAGTTCAGAAATTCATTACAATTTTTTATACATTGTCAACATTTAAATTTATACAAGACAGGCTCCCAAATAGATAAAGATAAATACTAATTTCATCTATCTTTAAAATGATATTTACATTCTTAAATAGACATAAAACATGTCTATCTATCATACAATTTTTCAAATTTGTAAACACAGTATGATCAAATCATTGCAACACTTTTTTTCCCCTTATATTTTGTCTATAAAATAGAACACTAAATTACTTTTCTATTTTCCTCTAATTCATTCACATTGCTATGAAGTATAACTTCCAAATTTACTTATTTCATTCCCCCTTCATGAAAGTAACCCCGTTGAAAAAACAAAAAATCTTACATAATTGAAATCACTCTTAGAATCAGTAAATATTAGTTGGACTGCATATTGCTATGGTTTGAAGTTTTCCAACTAAAGAAGAGGCCCCTCATTCATTGAACTCAATCCAAAGATCAGGAAACTCTCTTACCATGTTCGGTCACTTAATCCAAGATTCAAAGATCTTAGGCTCTTTAGTTTTACTTTTAATGTATTAGCTTTTCTCATGTCCGTCAATAAGAGAACACATTAACTTTTCTCATGTTCGTCATTAGCTAAACATGCAATTTTATCTGAAAAATTTTTGAAAAAAAATAAAAATAACTACCCGCCAAAACTAAGAAAAATTCAAAGGCCCTATGAAAGCAATTCTCCAAAAAGTTTGCTTGAGGCCCAAAGAATTGCTTTTTTGAGTGGAAAACTAATATGTTCATGGAGTATCATCAAAGAATTACAATTGACATGTAACCGATCATAAAGGGGTGAACCAAAAGAGGAGATGCATAAACCTAGAATACCCAAATTGTTCCAAAAGAATCTTGATGCCACAAAGCATATGCACAATAAATTCTGTACTCAAGCCCAGTCTAGGGCAGAAGGGTGAAATATTCAAGCCTCTAGAAGCTAAGATTTTCCTAACCAAAGTGTTGTTGTGTGGTACCTAGTTACTTTCAATGAAAATAATTTATTACAGATACAGATAGCAACAAATTTGAAACAATAACATCAACACTAAGTACATTAAAACTTATAGATTAAATTTAAAACTAAGGCCAAACCCTGAAGCTTATCATATAAGCACCACTTTCTTTCTTTTTTTTCTGTATTTTTTATCCTTTGGTGGTTAGCAGACAGATTGTTATGAATCTTATGATGCAATCAGCCAATTGAACAATGCAGGACTCCACCACACGCCATAAAGGCAGGCTAAACGTCCACTTCCTTCACATGCATCCCACAAAGTTTTAACACCCTTTTTTTAAAGTAAATATATTTTCTTTTCATTTTTTCTTGGCTAAAATATTGAGTACAAATAAAGCAACCCTACAATAGGGTATCTTTAAGTTACTATGCAAGACAAACTAAAAATTGCATACAAAACTCTGGAATTACCAGTTTCGTATTATGAGCTATATATTACAATCTGTTGTAACCTATACAAAAAGCCCACAAAATTCAACCCTTACCATTCCGAGTTCAAAAAGGATAAAAGAAATAAGGAGCAACCAGCAAACCTCATTCACAGACTTCCTGTTTACCATCAAAATATGTGAATCCAAGTCACAGGTTTCAAAGGCATACCTACAATATAGCCCTAGTGATTAGAAACCGTTTACATTGTCAGCGACGGACAAGGTGTGGGTATATTGAACTACTACTAGTGCTTGCCTGTTGGCCATCAAAACTTAAAGATGAGTGAAGGAGCTCTGCCTGTGGGAAAGAGCCATTGGATGGCACATCCAGTAGCAGATCCTGATCAGAATTTTCTTCTACAAAATTGAAAGAATCCAACATGAGGGAGCTACCTTCAGTTGGCAAAGCAAATAGGCTTCTTGGACTAAAGCAAGAACTATCATTGTCTATGAGTTCCTTGTTTTCATAGCTAGCCTTCACAATCATCCTTTTTGGGCACTTCATTGCAGTCTTCACTTCTGCAAGATGCAGGATACTCTTTAAGAACCATTCCAGTGTATATTAATGTTATTGCAAATATTACCATTTTATGAAGTTTTAAAGTGATAATGCTGCTCACTTTACAATCTACAAAACAAAATTGTCCATGGGGCTTAGCATATCTAGTCATCATCTCATACTTTAAAACCACTGTAATTGAATGTTTGGAGAGAGAGAGAGAGAGAGAGGTAAATTTCCAGTAATTATCCATTAATTATCCATTCTCAGGTGAAAAAAACTTCATATTTGCTTTGTCTTATGAGTATGCCTTCTTGGGGTTCGAGCACTTTAAAGGCCCCATAATTAATTAATTAATTACTATTATTAGTTTAAATATGTGAGAATATTGCCTTAGCTTATGTACATAAAATGCCTAATAGGAACAACCCTCGGTGTCCCATGTCCAGTCCGAAGGTGATTATGAGGATTTTGTATTTCCAGGTAGTGCCAACTACCAAATTAACCTAGAACCACAAGAATGGGATACAACTTATTGGCGGACAGGACAAGAGGAATTGAGAAGTGCAAGGAGAAAAGGGGGCTTAGACTTCTTGTTATTGTATTTGACTTGTGTCTGTGTGATTCGTAAACTTTATCTTACTAATATAATTTATAATTACAATAAAAGTAACTTAAACAAGATAGAACAGAAACAATGGAAGAACGCAAGTTTTGAAAAGTTGTTTGTATGCACTTTCTAACTGGATGGAAAAACTTGCAGATGATGTTAAGAAGACTATCTTTTCACCATATCAGTTGTACAAGTAACACCTAGTTGTCATTAGGCAAAGACATTGACTCAACTTTTGAAGCTCTTTTTAGGCTTCTCAAGTAATTTTCCTCCTCATAGGAAAAGCCAAGCATAAGAAAATCCAAGTTGAGTTATCCCAAAAATAAAAAAGTTGAGTTAAACCCTTTGAAGTGTTTCCATGTCCACCAGATATATTCAGACAAAAAAACAAGGCCATCCAACAAATTACTGCCAAAAATAAGATCTTCACCAAACCTGGAAGATTTTGGCTTTGGCTGTCACGAAATCTCTTGACATTTATGAAATTACTTGAGGCAGTTGCATAGGGTCCTAAAACAGATCCTCCAGAACTATTTTTATATTTCTGCAGCTATAGAAAGATGTTAATAAGTTGCCATACAATGGCGGAAGAATCAATTAATTTAAAAATTTTCATCTAATGACATTCAGATTTTAAAAGCCAGCTCAAACCTTAAGTAGATGATAGCTTTCAACCCATTTGCATTTCAACGAATTGCATATTGCAAGCCTTTTCAAATTCTTGCAGTCTTCAGATTTTGCTCCTGAGAAGGAGTTGTCAAACACCCCTTCCAAAAGCAGTTGCTGAAAGTAAATTAAGTTCTCCTTGAATTGAGGGCTATCAAAAGTGCTTTTGAGGCTGCATGCAACAATTAAAACAACCATGAGGGCAGGATCTTTATTTTGGATAAGTAATGTAAAATTTATTCAAATCTATACACGACGTATACAGCTAGGGATCATAACAATCAAGTACATAAGTTACAAACATCCATCAAATCATAGATTGAAAAAATGGAATGGCTTCCAACGATGTACATCCAATTAGTCAGCGTTCTAAAGAAGAAAAGTTTAAGATCAGCTACTGTCCTTTCTGAATCCTCAAAGCACCAGTTGTTTCTCTCCTGCCAAATGCACCACATCAAGCAATAAGGGACAGCCATCCAAATAACACCATTGTAATGACGGCCAAACTTTTCTTGCAACATGCTAAAAGCTCCACCAGTCTTTGGCATTACCCAGTAAATACCAAACAAGGTGAACACCATAGACAATAGCTCACCTTATTTAATCTTTCTCTTTGGATACTAAGTGACACTCTCAAAAAGAATTGAAGCATCAGGATTCAAGAGTGTGTGTGTGTCAGTGTGTGCATCTATCTGCATTGCTATAACTTAAACTCATGCAGCAATATTGCTCCACTCCTAAAGACTGGATTGTCCACTCAATTGCAAATGCATGTATGAAATGGTTTTAAACATACCTAACATGGATTTAACATATTCATGCTTGCAAAGGACATATTGATGAAACACATCATATGCAATGTGTTTCAACTTTGCATAAATAAAAATAAATAAATGCTCATTGTTGCACATGACATTTTATGGAAAAAGTATCATGTGGTCAACAGTGATAAATGTCAAGATTATATGACAAAAAGGATGCCAACCTATCAGGAACTTTAAGAGTGTCAACTGGAGATAAATACTTCAGTAATTGCTGTTGCTCTTCATTTGTCAAGTTTCTCGTTAACTCCTCAAAGTTTAGAACATCCTACACAAAAAATGGAACTACAATTATGATAAGCACTCAACGCATCAATTAATTTGGATCCAGGATCACTCTGCAACAGGATACAGGAATAAGACAAGAATTGAAGAGATCATAACCATTACAAAAATTCAGAAGTTTGTGAACACCACATGTAGTGCTATGCATAAAGTTATGCACAGTTTAGGTTGCTTCCTAAAGAAATGGATAACTTGATCACAGGCCTTATTTGCATTTGCTATTAGTTAAATAACATCAAATTTGAAAAAAATCAGCTTCAGTGGCACAACCAAAGAAGAAGCATAGGAACAAAACTTACATTCAAATCTATATTACACAGTGGTGAATTATGGCTGGCCAGGATTTGTAGGTTTTCATTCTGAGACTTGTCCCTGTAATTGCAAACAGAAGAAATATTAATTATGGTGAGAGATGATTTCAATATGTTTCCCTGCCCATAGAGTAACAGTTTCTCCACA
This sequence comes from Quercus glauca, assembly GCA_023736055.1. Lineage (NCBI taxonomy): Eukaryota > Viridiplantae > Streptophyta > Magnoliopsida > Fagales > Fagaceae > Quercus > Quercus glauca. The sequence continues at coordinate 34,041,541 of CM043326.1, read as the reverse complement.
TATGGTCCATGACTCACAGTCACACTTATGATCAGTGTTCTAGGGAAAATACACAGCAAAGACATTTCTATTATTTTTTTTGAAACAAGTTGCAGGCTCTGTATTGATGTTGGGACAAGAATTTATAGTTATGCTTACCAATTACAATTCTATTGTACTAAAAATTTTTGGAGGTCAACAAGTATAAAACTTCCTTTCTAAGTTGAATGACAACACCTGCATATGTATCTTCATACATAATAATGCATAAGTTCTGAAACTAGTGCAGGAAGAAGTTACCTTTTAAGAGGCTCTGGTTGCATCCCTTGTCCAGCATGATTCTTAATTTTTTCGACCCCAGGACTTGGGAAATTGACACCTTTGCTGCCATTATGTACAGAAGTGATTGAATAGTGGGAATAAGCCTCATTAGATGGCAATTGTTTGTTCTCAACCGAAAGTGAGCTAGCTTCAGATTCCTCTTCTCGAGCTATTGAGTTCGGATGCCTAATGAGAACACTTCCATGTCCTATCTCAACAGAGACCATTGGTGTTTCACTCTCAAAAAGCAGATCATCTTCAGAAGATGCAGAGAAATATGAAGACTGTTGTTCATGTAAAATTGTATAAAGATCTTTGGTAAGCTTCTCAACTGGAGATTGCTTTGGACGACTCACACAGGTCCTCTTTCTAGAAGGTACCATAGAGTCCCACACCATTGACTGAGCTGGACCTGGAAGGACACCAATTGGATGACACATATTGTCAGATTTACTAAGCTATTATAAAAGAACAAAACTTCATCATGCAGGTACAGTAAAATAATCAAATGATGATGAAAAAAAATAAATAAAACAGATTAAAAATGAGTCCATAACCAAAACTCATTCGGATAAAGATCTACTTCCCAGGGAAAAACCTGCAGAAAAAAATTATAACAATGAATACCCTACAAGAATACAGGAAAAATGCACTTGGAACTGTCAGCCACAACTAGAACTTTGATCAAGGAAAATCAATGGTGTTGAATTACTTTTGGGCTCCATTAGATTAAAGGGGGAATAAAATCATGGAGATGGAGTTAATTATACTAATCAAATAAGGCATTTATCATAATGATTTTTCTTAGTACCATAAAACCATGAACTTCTCGCCAGTAAGAGATGAACATGATGTGAATAGCAGCCAACTTCCAGAGTTTCGCATTCTGAAAAATGAAAGGAGGGTACTTTTTATTTTGACTTGTATCTAACAAGACATCAATCTTATTTTGCCGCAAAGGCGCAAACTACATATCATACTGTCTTCTTCTCTGTTTTTTCTCTTTTATTATGGAACCTTTTTCCTGAATCCACTCTTCCCTAATACCAAACATAAAACTTATAATAGCAACAGGCAATTAGACATTTGGAAACGAATTAACAACTCTTCCATTGACTTTAAAATAAGGTAAACTCCATCACTCTTTGCTCTAATGAAACAAAATAGAATCTCTTTTTGCAATAAAGGAACAGGCCCCAAGACTACTAGTTGTAGCGAGTGTCCAACCTGTCAAATCACTTGCATCTGCACTGCCAAATTGTGCACAGCTCTCCGAGTTAGAAATGGCTGAGCCAGAACTTGATCTATTACTTGTATCTTCATCTATCACCTTTCGAAAACCCTGGTTGTAATCAGGGGCACCCCCTCCAACCATCATATTATCACTATTTTGCTTTCTTTTGAGCAGTTTCACTTCTTTGTTCTTATTTACTGATATACTTTTCACCCTGGAATACCTGTGATCCTCATAATCATCAGGTTCTGCCCGTGCATGTAGAGGGGTATAATTTGCGAGTGTTCCCTTTGTCCTCCACCGAGACCCACATGCATTGCACAAGACTGGCTTATCAGGAGGACCATTGCGCCAAAGAGGAGTACCTGTTAAAATGCTTGGTTGTCAGCAATCAGTACAATAAAATGACTTTAAGCACGAGAGATATAATGCAGATTAGCAGATGAATTTTAAGCAATTTCTCATCTAAAACTTCAAATTAATCCAATTTCATTTGTCATGTTAACATGAAAAGAACCCCACAAACTGATGTGTCATCCATCAATGTATCAAGAAGTGATAAGCCTAGAAGATGAAAAATGTGCATACAAGCCATTACAAAACTATATGGACAAAGCTTGCGTATCTGCAAGACAAAGATTAAACAATTTTATGACAGTTTGTATTCACCCACAGAGTTTCATGCTGAATGACAGATTGGAATGAGACAACGGTTCCAGCATTTTAACCAACTGTACAAGCAAAAAGCAGCATGCTCAGAAGCAATGCCTGTTAAATAGCATTATGGTTAACTATGACTCTTATCACATAATAGAACAATATATGAGCAGCTGGTTCCATGGACGAACTAATAATAGCTGGACTATGGAAAAGAGGATTGGAAAAGCCCAAACCTCTCAAATTAGAACATAGCTCAGCTCTAGCTGGTCAGCCGAACATATAATAGTGTTTGAGCATAAGCTCAGACAGGAATGAAAGTAGCATTGACCTTTAATCAAAGAGTTGCCAAGCACAACTTATTGTTAACAAATTTTAAAAAGGAAAAAGTGCATGGCAATTATGAAGAGATAAAAACAAAAAATCACTTTTACAATTAGATGAATGGGACAAATGGATGTTAGCAGTTTCACATGGACATTACCTGCAACTAATGATTTGTCAGGTTTGCAAGTACCTTTTTCTAGCATATGGCGGATTTAGATTGTTAATTCATTGCTTCATTTCCTTTCAAAAAACAATAGTTTCCCATCCATACTTAAAAATGTAAACCCAGGTTGCCACTTCTCCCAATGTAACCTAGGATGAGAGGTACTACTATAATTCTCTTTATGTGGGAAGAAACATGGGATGGAATCCATGGCATAAGTCTATATGGACTTCTCTTAATGCAGGAAGAAATATGGGATGGAAAGAAGATAGGACTTTCTTTTTGATATAACAGGTGAACTCTAACCCATTAACAAATGACTGAGACAAGGGGCACTAACTGAGTAACAAACAAATCAAAACGAATTGGATTGCTCTTGAGGTTTTGCTCACAACAGCACCATTTGTCAGAAGTAGTTCCCAAAACCAATTTATGATACATTGTAAGTGGGGAAGGGGGTTGGAACAATGAATAGCTCTGTTTGAAACACCAGGAAATGCCATTTGACTTAAAGGTCATTGGCAATTCTCAAAACCAATTAAGCATTGTTAAATCTTCGAGTCACTTTAACATTAAGCTCAAACGGTTGAAGCGCAGACTAGAAGGTAACAATGATTGGTAATGTGAATAAGCTTTTACCCTCTTTGTTCTACTTCTATTCAACAGACTCATGAGCAAAAGGAATACTTGTAGTACTAACTCAAATGATTAAAATTGAACTTTGTTGAGCTGACTTGAGCTATTGAAGTTGTGGAAAATAGGTAAGAACATCTTCAATGTTGAGTGAGCACTCAAGATAATGTACTTGACACTAAGTTTTGTGATAAAAAACCAAACTCTTTTGCAATTATAAAGGAACAGTTTAAGCTTCAGAACAATTTCCATCCCAATGAAAATGAAAATGTGAGTTGGAACAAAAGCTCCACATTGAAAAGAAGTAGTTTTTTTAAGGAGTAGTTCTTATTAAAACCATGAGCCTTTAGAGTAACCACGACCAGTGAAGTTTGAGAGAATGGTAGCACAAACACACTCCAATGACAAACAGCAAAGAAATGGTTTAGAAGGAACACCAGGAAGAAACCTATCATTAACATAGTCCAAGGCAAAAAGGAAATGACACACGGGTATCACAAAAAGGGAACATTTTTGTGAGTTGAATCCTTAAGTTAGTAAAAACACCAACAGAAACTACAGTTTGACTTGGTATTTTAGTTCACAAACACCTAGAGAGCAATGGGAAAGCACTACAAGTAACGTGTAGACTCTGTAACTACCCAGTATTCAACAGACTCAAAAATCAATTTTGAACAGGTGATTTAGTTTAAACTTGAAAGACAGTCAAAGGAGAGAAACCCCAACAAAGAGATAAAAAGTGCAGAGTTAAGGAAACAATCAAAAATGAAAAAATAAATTCATGAACAAACTCAAACTGAAAACAAGAATTCCTGTGGTTCTGGAAATTCTGGAATATGCAAACAGAACAATACAAAGAGCAGTACATACTGTAAATTCATTTCCTTTGTCCAGGTAATATCTTCCCTTTCCTACACAGTTATTCATTTCCATGAAAGAATTATTTATATAAAACCATTTGCATAAGATTTAGTTGAAAATTAAAGCAATGAAGAGCCAATTTTTATTTTATGTTCAAATTATATATAAAAAAAAACTGGAGAAACAAGAACTCACTTGTAACTCCACAGTGACAGCAAGGCCCTTGCTTGCCCATGTCTCTCTCTTTTCCTCAAGTGAAGAAAAAAATATTCAAAGAAAATTCACCCAGAAATAGATAATAAAAAAGTAGCAAATAAAAAAGCACCAATTTATAGACAAAAGTTTAATTTTTTTTTTTACAAAAAAAAAAAAATAGTGTGAAAATATATAATTGTTCTTTTCAAGCCTTGTATGGCATAATAATAATTATACTGGGTACAAAGGCTTGTCTGCAACAACCCAGAAAGAGAGTTTGCATAAGACAGCAAAAGCCAAGAGACCCAGAAGAGTTTTAATGTCTTTACAGTCTCAGAAAAATCACAAAGAACAGCTAAAAATGAACAAGAAATATAGGGATTAAGATGGGTATTTCAGCTAGGAATCTGTACAATCCAATGGAAAAGAAAAGACCATTGGAGGAATCTCATAAATGGTTGTGAGAAAAGGAAGGTGAAATGGGAGAGAGAGAAGAAAGAGAAAGAGAAAGAGAGAGGGTCTCTGTGTGTGTTGTATGTGACCTCTTTGTTGTATTGTATATGAAGTAAATGTTCAGCTTTCTTTTACTTTAATTTGATGTTTTTTTTTTTTTTTTTGAAAGATTTCAATTCTTTTTTATTATAATGTAAAATTTCAAGAAAAAAATTTTAAGGTTTTTTTTTTTTTTTTCCTTCTTTTTAACCCGCAAAAGGGGGTGAGGGGTAGAATTCGAAATTGGAAGAATATTATTGCCTATATCCTGTTGACTATAGACTTTTCTAGCTGAGTGTTTGTAAATTTTCAAAACCCTATAAAACTTTTTTAATTAGAAAAAAAAAAAAAAAAAAAACCCAATGAAAAATAAGACCACAGAATTAAAGTGGAATTTGAGTTATTTTTATTGGTTTAAAATTTTCTCCTAAAAAACTTATATATGGTATTATAGAAGTGCTGAAATTTTGATAAAGATATATATTAAAAAAAAAATGAAAAGCTATAGCCTATAGCTACAGAACAAGAAAGAAAAGGAGATAGAAACAAAGAGAGTTTGTTTGGCTTCATATATTTTCCTTCTTAGACTTCTTCCTCTTTATTTCCTTTTTACCTAAAATATTATATATATATATATATATATATATATATATTCTTAAGTGTGTGATGACATGATGTTGATAAATATTTAGTGGGTCTTTCTGAAAAGAATAAAGCCTAAAGTCACCGCCCTTGTGACCATTGGATGTTACAAATCCCTTGGCCATCGTTCATTTGCCTACAATTGCAATGAGAGCATTGAGAGATACCCCACCAGATTAACATTGTTTCTCTTCTTCTTTCAATTTAGGTTTATGGGTGTTTCTTTCTTTTCTTTTCTTTTCGTTTTTTGAGAATTGTTTCAATTTAGGTTTTAAAGGGTGATTGATAGGCAGTGAGCAACTTATTTTAGGCCTTTTGAGTATAAATATAAAAATTCAAAAGCAAAAATATACTTCACAAATATAAAAATAGTGTAAACACTAAACCTATCTAAAAGTAATGTTGTTGTAATCAAGATTTATTACATCAATAATTATGAAAAAATATATATATTGTGAATACCCATATAAAAAAATAAATAAATGAAGAGGACAATAATGTGACAATAGTACATAGTGGGCATCCCATGAATTTGACTCATTTGGTGCCATGTAGTTTTTTCTTCTTTTTTATTTATAAGTCTGCCTACCATGTGTTTTAGAAGTTGGCTTCTCCGACCTCTAAAATTTTGCACCAAAAAGGTATGACTAGGGACATTCTAGCCATTATAGATGCTTCTTTTCATCACAAATAATTTTTGATTACGCATCTAAAACCCAACTGATATACAGCTCATGAAAAAAAAATTTCCCCAAAATCAACGGCTGATAATTGATAATTACATCAATCTTTTTTGAGTACCAAAAAATTAGGTCAATATCCTAAACGTCATGCCAAGTAACATGACTTGTTATTATATTGATTAAATCTATTGCCTGTTTTGTTATAGAGTGTTATTCATACCTTTTACTTACCACAATCTTTGCATCAAGACCATTCATTTAATCAAATTATTTGTTTTCGATGGGCCCAATTTATTATATTTTATTTCATAAAATAATTACCATATTCCAATTTAGCCTTGATGAGCTTCTCTTAAATGGTCATTACATCCTCCATGTGTCTTTAACATAGTATATATATCTCTGTTTTGGGCTGAATCAACATAGCAGTATATAAAACTTGGCTTGTGATAACATAAAAAATTAGAAGAAGATTTGGCTATGATAACCCTTCAAGAAACGCAATGTTGGTTATGATCAAGGGTGGAAATTAGTTCAACATACCAGATTGATGGTCAGCACGCAATTGCTGAAAATTTTGCCATACATTACCTCATATATATATAAGAAGAAAAACAAAAATTAAAACACTAAATTAAGGTTGAAAAAAAATTCATATATAGTCAGACTCATTAGTGGGTCCTTGGCAGAGCTCATAACTGCTGGTCCTTGATCGAGTTCCTCCCTTCCATTGTTTTCCTTTCGAGTGTAAATATTCCATGTAAGTACTCATAGGATACTTTGTATTTTTCTTAAATACATATAGAAGTAAAGTGCCTTTGTATTAGAATCTTTTTTCTTCTCCCCTATTTGTGTGTGTTTGTTCCTCAAAAAAAAAAGAAAAAAATGCCACAATCTTTTGATCAGATTTATTTCACTATATATATCTATAAACACCTCATGAACTGATAATATGGTAAATTAAATATAACAATATTTGAATTTACGTCATATTTTAAATCAATCATCTCACCACTTAGGTATTTTTGTGAAGGTCTCAAAGAATTCGAAAAGAGTAAGTCTAATTATAACTTTTTCATGATATATTTACAAGTAGGTATAGAGTAAAAGAAACACCCATGTATTCATATGAAAAATAAATTTAGACCAATCACAATTTGTTATTTTAATATGAAAAAAAAATGGATTCTTAACATTGTAATTACATGGAAAATGATGAATTAGTTGAAGTGGATATCAGATTTTTTGAGTTTTAACAAAAATGTAAAATCCTTTAGATCCCTAATATCATTATAGGGTCCATCAAGTAGGATTTATTGTGGCTGACACGTGGACAGCTAAGGAATTAAGGTGCATGGTTGTAGTCATGTGCATAGTCACAGGAAGTTCTGTGTCATTAATTTAATATGAAAGTTGAAAGTTGAAACAGAAGCCGTCTTTAATAGGGCAGAAGATCGACCTAATCTCCGGTAGAACCAATGGTCATGTTCAATTTTTTTATGGAATTGGATATCCATAAACTATGCTAAAATAATAAAGTGCTCAAAATAACCATCCCTGAAATTTATTGGAATTTATGGCAATCTATCAGTTTAATTAGTAGTAAAAATCTTTTTCATAGCAGAGAAAATCTAGGTTTGGATTCTGTGTGTATTAGGAAAGAGTGTTTAATAAAAGAAGGTAAAAAAAAAAAAAAAATGGTTATGGCTTATCTCACATTATATAATCCAAAGGTCCAATGGACCTCTCATAGACACATCCAAAATAAAAATAAAAAGCTTAAATTTTGGAATAATCCCCTCACCAGTAACTCCACATTACTAGTGTTATTTATGGTGTTGTCATTAAGACTAGATTGTGTGTGTGTTTTTTTTTTTGTGAGAAATAATTACAACATGCTGCTAACCCCGTAACTCGAACTCTTTCCCCTCTAGACCCCCAAGCACTTTGTGCATGAGAATGTGTCAATTCAGCTACAATGCCTTTGGCAGATTGTGTGTTAATTATGCATAAAATTAATTTTTAAGACTTTACCCTAATGAGATTTTTGGTTGCCCAAATTGACCATGGCTTTGTTTTGGTCCATATGTCACCAAGTAGATCCGCCAACAAGCTAGTGAAAGATCAGCCAAGAGTCTAGTAGTTTAATTGGCACCTCCTTGTGCACAAATTGTTTAGGGGTCTTGTGGTGAAAGAGTTTTAGTTGCGGAATTAGTAATATGTTTATAATTGTCACCCAAAAAAAAAAAAAAAAAAAGCTAGTGAAAGATCGTAAGCTAGTTGTAGGGTTGAAATTTGATAGACTAGGCAATAACTTCTAGTATTATGAGCCCAACAAATCCCCAACAATGAATTTGTAGAGAATGGGTTAAACAGCTGGGTTAGATATGGATTTAGCAACGGTTCATGCAAGCGAACAAGGGCCAAAAGACACTCAGGCTAGTATTCAATAAAAGTATCTTTGGTCCGAAGAGGTCTTGCATTTATCAACTTAGTAAATACAATTTTTCTCCCCCCTCTCTCTGTGAGACCTGTTTCCTTTATATATACACCTTTTCCCTCATCTTCACCACACACTTGTCCTTCATCTAAGCGTCCACTTGAGTATTAGTCACATCAGAAGTTTGCTTTAACCTGCAGTGAGTGGTAGTGGCTGAGGTTGCACTGTTCATGTGTCTTCTCCACATAAATGCGGCCAGGAAAGTTGTTGCAGTGCATTAAATGCGGTGATGGCAGCTTTATTTGTAAGATATTTCATGATATCTCTGCGCTTAGGAATGCCCAGCGCTAACTCCCCACTGAGGAATCTTCTACTTGATCAAGTTCTTTGGAGGTCTGATGAGTGGAACCTCTTCGGACATGCCAGGTTGTCTTCGGACGCAATACTAATCCTTCCTTGGTTGCATTTTCACCAGGATGGCAAGGCATTGATCCTTTTAACCTCTTCAGACAGGAAGTCATATTCAAATTGGGCTCCAGGCCCAACATATGGCGTTGGGCTTTCTCACCCACATTAGTCATTTGGTAGAATTATGTGTCAAATTTACTGGTTTAGATTGTTGGTTAAATTATACCTAAACCATGTTTAAGTGATCTTATAATAAAAATTGTAGAAGAAGATAATAATTGTTGCACATCTAAGGTAATGAAACTTAGATAATAACACCAAATCAGCCAAGGTAGCAAACCAGTAGGTGGGATCTCTTGTTTTATACTAAATTGTAGAGGGTAAAGAAAGTCCTCTATTAGGTGGTTAGATGTATCTAGTAAGTTGTTTTTGGCTTTATTATAGTTAATATTTTTATTTCTTAGGTAAAACATTAGATTTATATATAATATAATGATATATAGGCTTGTGAATCAATGAGTCATGGGTATTGTCTCCATTCTCTCTCGTATTATCTTGTTAAGTAAACTCTGATTTTCATATTAATAATAAATTAGAGAGAGAGAGAAAAAAAAATCTATAATATGATAAGGAAGGTTTAGACAAGTTTAGTGCGCACATGAGTGATGGGATTAGACTCCTAATACAACAAAATGTTGGCTATATTTTCACAGAAAAATTAGAAGGCTGTACAAAGTAATTTTTTTAATTTGGAATTATATGTCTCTCTCTTTTTTACTTTTTTTTTTTTTGGTGTTTGCGTAAACAAATTTGCATTGCTAAATAGAAATAAGTCTGTTACACTCCTTGCCTTCTACATCCAAAGACAATAGAATCTCCATCACAGATGGGAAGTTATCAAAAACAGTAAAAGTACAAGAGCATTAGCACATTTATTATCTTCCCGTAGGTGTGCACAATCCTCCTGTTTTGGAAGGAATTTGAGGTTTATTTGGTAATATAGCAAGCAGAAAGTTGAGTAGTTGGTGTGTGAGAGAGTAATTTAGAGGAAAGTAGAGAATAAATTTGAGAGCAACAAAGAAAATGCAAGCTAAAAGTCCAGAAATGATAGCATGCCCTTGTTGTGTTATCCTTTTACCTCCTTTTCAAAAAATTTATTAAAAAAATAATAATAATCAAATGTCAACTATGACTCTACAATGAGGGTAGGCCTTGCCATACTCTTAAAACTCATCCCGTCCATTACACATGATTGAAATCTTGAACTTACCAATTCTATGAAGCAAGAGAGGTACCACATCAGTAGAAAGTCCAAATGTCTTCTTTTCCCTTCATGTCAACAAAGAGCAATTATGGTCGTATAGTAAAAATGGATAGTGCTTTGAGAATTTGGCTGATAATTCAAAAATATCAATAATATCAATAAAATTTTATGAAAAGAAAAGGTAAGAAAAAAAAAACTTATATTGTATATATATATATACTGGCTAAGTGCATTCATTAAAATTGTTAAATCAGTTGGAGGGAGGATGTGGGGATATTCTACATTTATTCCTTTGCTCACTTTTGAGATATGAAATGGAAATGTTAAGAAAAAAATTTAATAAGATTATAAAAATGGTAGGGAAATGATTTTTTTTTTAATGATAATAATTCAATAGTTATAATACGGGAGGAGTGAATTCAGTAGTGGCTCTAGAAATTTTTTTTTTCCTAACGTGGTTATTAAGAAACTTAAATTATACAAAATTTAATAAATATATAATGTCATATATTGACAAAAAACACACACACGCACACATACAAATATATAAAGTTTTACAATTTTATATTTTAAAATCGTTATATGATAATCTCATTATTAATGTTGCAAGCTATATTTCTTTTAAATTTTAGTTCAATAACATTTTTTTTTTTGGGCTTTTTTTTAAGGGTCTAATATATTGTTAAGAAAACTGAAGTTTAATTTTTTTGGGCTTAAAAAAATTTTAGGGTGGTCATAATTTTTTTTTTTCTAAGGGTAGACAAATCATAAAATTTCATATATAATTTTTTTTTTCAAGTCAGTTTGGTCCTACGATCATCCTGTCTTCAACATGGAGCCACCTCTAAGAGATTTGAACTTTAAATATTTCCGATAGAAACACTAAGATGTATCAATCATTTATGACTTAAGAAATAAGGAAATGCATCATATCCATATGGATTTAATATAGAATCTCTAAAATGGTATGTGCAATTTTAACATAGAATTTTACCCTCTCTCCATTCCAAAACTCTCTACTCTCTGTCATTACCTTTTATATAAATGAACACATGGAAGAAGAACAAATGAATGTGAAACCACATGACAAATCCAATTGAAACTTCTGGTTTTGTTGCTGATGCTGCAACTAATGATTATGGTTCTGATATTATGATGGTTTTATTGTTCTAAAATGCTCTGAAACTCGCATGAAATAAAATAGATTTGCAATGCAATCCTCCACTCAATTTAGCATTCTAGCTATCCAAAACAATTCCATTAAAATTTATGAATAGGAATAAAATGGATAGTCCATCAATTAATCCAATTCAAAACACACGCTAATATCTTAGTGACTTAGTGTCCACTATTTCTGGTAGTTTCAATATTATGACACCAATAATTTGAGTCACTGACCACCCTTTCACCACTGCAGTACCAAATCCCACACACAAATATTATATTACCTCAATATAAATAAAACTAAAGCATTGAAGTTGCAAAGATCATTAATTGACACAAAGCCATCACTATTTCAAATAAGGGAATGAAAACTAAATGAGAAAATGAGAGACATATGAACCTTAGTGACAATAATATTGAAAAAAATCCATCCATGCTTTTGAACCTCCAATCGCTGTTGGTGCCTAGAATTTTCATAGGAAAAAAAAAAAAAAAAACCATAGTTTGTAATTGTATGGCAGGTCATTGGGTAAGATGATGGACCATTTGAGTGAGGAAAAAAAAAAACCTCCTTTGAGTATGTATTGTATGGCCAATCAACAAACTCTATCTGAACTCTATTCTTAAAGTCGCTAATAAGGGTAATAGATAGTAGAGAGAGAGAGGAGTTACACTTACATGATGGACTACCGAAGTTTGTCTAAGGAAGTATCTCTCTGTCCTTTGAATATTGAATAGAATGTTGTCAGAGGATGGTTAGTCAAGTCGTTCCTAGCGTCTTTGGAAGTGAAATTTGGTGTTTGAGAGACTTGGAATATACGAATATTGCATAAGAGATTAAGTTTGAAATCAAAATTGAGAGAGAGAGAGAGAGAGAGAGAGAGAGAGAGAGGGGAGTACCAGTGGAGTTACTATGGAAGCCATAGAGGCCTAGTGAGATCTCTGTTTTCCTCCTTTCACAAATCACATGGTTAAGCCTATAACACCAGAAAATCGACTATTAGTAATAAAATACAAATTCAACAAAGCCCACAAAACAAAGAGACACAAATTGAGATTGTGGGAGAGAGCCGATAAAGGGGAGGGAACATTTAAGAGAGTGAAGAGCATGAGACTCTATTTTGAGTCCACCAATAAAAGTGAGCTTAGAAGTGTGCAAGTGAGATGTTCTTGCCTAGGTGAATGAACTTGATTATTGATGTCTTCTTGGCTTTCGTGTTAGGTTTTAATGCATCATTATCCCCACTTAAATTTAGACAAATAGAGCAAAATTGGATTCTAATTTCAGATTTGATTTGAACAATTAGATGGATAAATCTAGACACATGGCACAAAATTAAAACTCTAATTAGGAATTCTAATTTGAGTTTCTCTCTGCTTCACCTATTATTATATATATAGATATGTTTTGCCCTCTAATTGTGTAACACAACTTATTTCTATTCACAAAAAAAAAAAACATATTATTTCTGTCTTCTTTAATTCTAATGTCGTGCTTGCAACATTATACTAAAAATTCAATTTGTTTAATAGAATTCTAATGACTTGAATTTTATAGAGATAGATATTTAAAACTTATCTGCAGCTAATTTGTCAATTTGTAGGCCAATTCAACAAAGAATCAAAGATAATGATATCAATGGTCTCTTTCAACTCTATCAAATATTGAAAGCCAAAAAAGGTGAGAGACATGATCGAATTAAAAAGAAAAAAGAAAATGAGAATCAAGGTATATATCATGTAGATTAGTTCAAGCAATAGTGAATTTGAATCCAACTTTTCCATTAAAAAAAAAAAAATCTAAATCCTAACCCCTCTTTGTTTTTTATTTTTTTGGGTTATTGAAAGCACTATAAGTCTATAACCTTTTACTGTTTCAATCATCTAGTGGGCTCGTGAGTCACAGACTTAAGACTAGCTTTTCAGGTCCAAAATCCAAATAGGTTCATGAATGAGAACATGAGTGCTTGACCTTAATCCACTTTTAGCCATCAAAATAGTGACGTGTGTGGGGGTGGTGATTGGCTGAACGGTGTGTCAGTCAGATATATTAGAGCCACTAGAAGCCACCCGCCTGGAGCTGACTTAAAAGCCCAATGACAACACATGGATGCATCATGGCTCATGCTAATCCCCACAACTACCCACAACAGTACAATACATGGCTGCACATAACTACAAACAGTTAAGAAATGAAAAAAAATGGATGAGAAAAATGTTAATTGTGTGTCTACCTAAAGAAATTTCAGTTAATTGATTCTCAAAAAAAAAATATAAAAGTTAATTATTGTTGTTGTTGTTGGTTTTTTTTTTTTTTGATGTGGTTAAGTTATTGAGAGATTGATCTTGTTATACCCAAGTTCGTATTTAAGAGTCAAGTCTTGAACTCAAAACCAACTTGAAGAAGTCTATAGACTACTATAGCACATTTAGGCCTACCAAAAAAAAAAAAAAAAACAAATACCCAAAATCCATAAAGGAAAGTAAAAACAAAGAAAAAACTTTAACTTATATAAAGCGATATGGTAAGTGACAAAACAATATAGTAAGGAATGGTACAATAAAATAAAAATTATTATGGGGTATTGTGGGGGCCCAAAGATCGAGGAAGAGATTGCTGAGCTGTTAGTTTTGTTATTGAGGCATCACGTGCCCGAAGAGAGAATTCACCTGAGGAGATGAGGAGAAGAGATAAAAGTCTCTTGGGAGCTCCAGGAGGGAAGGATAGGCTGAGGAAGAATTATGGAGGATAGGGGAAGTTTCCAGCGAGAAGTAGCTTGTTGCCTCCGCATTAAATGGTGGGCAACAGTTTTATCAGCTACATTGATGAGAAAGTGACCTAAACAGTGTAATTCACAGCTAAGCAGCTCCTTCTACCACCTTCAGCAGATATGTAAGGGGACAGGTGTCATGATGAGAATCTGGTTAGGTAAAGATGAGAGGTCAAGATGTGAAAAAAAGAAAAAAAGAAAAAAGGAAGTATATAAGGGAAAGGAAATTTCCAGAAAAAGGGATCCCAGCACAATTCTCAGAAAAAGAAGAGTTAGAGTAAGAATATTGAAAGAAAAGCGTGAACAGTGTTTTATTTTAAGTATTATTTGCCTTATTGGGCAAGCTCGTTATAAGCCTATTACATATATTAATCCATGGTCTTTAGTTTTTCTTCCCTGTTTTTGTCCTCGGGCTAAGCCCTCCCTTTTTGTTTGATCCATTCTCTTACAAATATATTGATTTGGGCTTGGTTGAACTGTGCAAACTTCACTGTTCTAAGTGGGCTTGGGCTGTTTGACTTTTGTGTCCTTACAATTGATGCTGTCTGTGGGAACATCAAGGTGTTGTGGGGTTGTCCTGATTAGTTATGGCTAACGTAGGGCAAGATAGGGAGGAATTTGTAGGTTCATAAAGGGAAAACCAATTTATCAACTTTGAGCAAAGGAGAGATAGGCAACATACACCGAGTGTTATGGAGGAGTCCTACCACACAAAACGTACAGAGAAGAGCCCTTCAAGGACAAGGAGCCATGTTTCCCATGACCAAGAGATACAGAAATTAAAACTGGAGATAGATCACCTGCACAAGAAGCTGCGGCGTATAGAGTGTGTTAAGAGGAGTCCTTCACCCCCGTCAAGTGGTGGATCAGGGGGAAGCAGGGATTGCTCATACCACCATAGGTCTAGAACACTATCCAGCGAATCCTTCTTAATGTCTACGCGCCAGGACAAGCTAGAAAAGGACAAGTACCATCACAAGAAAGGGTCATCCCACCTCGGCATGGGGAATTATGCGATAAGCAAAGCACTCTTACAAATCTCCAAGTCACCTTTTGTTAGGAGAATCAATAAAGCTAGGCTTCCCCATCAGTTTTCACAGCCTACTTTTACTATATACAACGGAAGGTCTAACCCTGTAAAGCATGTGAGCCACTTCAATCAGAAGATGATAGTCCATTCTGGCAATGAAACCTTCATGTGCAAAGTTTTTCCTTCCAGCCTCAGGCCTGTGGCTATGAGATGGTTTAATGCTCTAGAGGAGGGGTCAATAAGGTTCTTTAAGGAATTGACGAGAGCATGAAAAGCAAGATTTATCACGTGTAGTAGAGTCCCTAAGCCGTTGGACTCTCTTTTGTCCATGGCTATGAGGGAGGGTGAGACTCTCAAGACCTACTTAGATAGATACTGAGAAACGTACAACGAAATAGATTGAGATTTTGAAAATATGGCAGTTAAAACATTTAAGGTAGGGCTCCCAACGGACCACGAATTGCTGAAGTCACTCACCATAAAGCCTGCCCTTAGCATGTGCCAGCTCATGGATCGTATTAGTAAGTATAAGAGAGCAGAGGAAGATCAAACCTAAGGGAAGGGCAAGGCTAAGGTCTTCCCTGAGAAGAAGGATCCTCAAGGAGGTGGATATCAAAATAATCGTCCCAGAAGAGACTTTCCTAACCAGACGTCATCCTCGAGGGCTTAAGTAGTCAATTCTTTGTTCAAAGAGCCAGTTTATCAGATATTGGAGAAGATAAAAAACAAGCTGTACTTTAAGTGACCAAATAAGATGGGTGGGGACATGTCTAGAAGGAACCAGAGCCTTTATTGCCATTCTCATAAGGATAAAGGGCATACGACAGAGGATTGTAGGACTTTACGAGATCACTTGAACCAGCTGGTGAGGGCAGGGACGCTAAACCAGTTCTTGCATCAGCCAACAGGTCAGTTTGGGCATCCTGGGGCCGGGTATCAGAGGAATGAAGTTCCTCGACCAGCATTATGTACAATTAATGTGATTTTCGCTAAGTCCCGAGGCGACACTGGGACCTGTTCGGGGGTCATGTCTATGGTTATAGGCCCTAATTTGGGAGATAGGGATCGGACACTCATAAAGGCTAAGGTAGCGGCCATACCCACTTTGGGTTTTTTAGAGGAGGATAAAGAGGGAACATTTCAGCCACATGGTGACGCCTTGATAGTAACCATTAGGATTGGCGGCTATGATGTTAAAAGGGTCTTAGTAGACTAGGGAAGTGGGGCGAATATCATGTAGCCTGACCTATATAAAGAGTTGAATTTAAAGCCCGAGGACCTGGAAAGGTATGACATGCCGTTGATAGGCTTTTATGAAAGGATGGTAGTCCCGCGTGGGATGATAAGGTTACCTATGTAGGCTGAGGAAGAGGAAGTCTAAGTCAGTTTCATTGTTGTGAAGGCCTTTTCCCCTTACACAGCAATTTTGGCCAGACCATGACTTCATGTTATGGGAGCAGTCTCGTCAACCTTACACTTGAAACTTAAGTACCACACGCAGGGAATAGTTGGGGAATTAGTAGGAAGTCAAGCAATGGCTAAGCAATGTCTAATAGAAGCTATTACATAGTAACCCGCAGATCAAGCTGTGATGGAAGATGAGTGAATCTCATAGCAATCAAAGGGTCCCGAAGTAGGAATTGGTACCGAGTCTCAGGGAGTGTTGTCCGAGGAGTTGGAAAAGATTATGATTGGACTAGATAAAGAAAAGTTCTTTCGGGTGGGGTCTCAATTGCCATCCTAGGAAAAGGTAGCCTTGGTGAAGTTCTTGAAGGACAACATGGATGTGTTTGCCTGGAGTACCTATGACGTACCCAGGATTGACCTCGAGTTTATATGTCATCAACTGAACGTGAATCCAAAGGCGACCCCATGAAGGCAGCCACTTCAGCATTCGTTAAAAGAGCACGCTGAGGCAGTAAGGGTAGAAGTAAACAAACTTAAGCAAGTAGGGGCAATCAAAGAGGTCTTTTACCCCGAGTAGTTGGCTAATACCGTGGTAGTAAAGAAGAAAAATGGAAAGTGACGTGTGTGCGTGGACTTCACAGATTTGAATAAAGTTTATCCAAAGGATCCTTTCCTCGTTCCTCGGATTGATCAATTGGTGGATGCAACAGTTGGGCATCCTCGGATGAGTTTCTTGGATGTCTTTCAAGGGTATCATCAGATACCTTTGGCATTATCTGATTAGGAGAAAATTGCTTTTTAGGCTCCCATTGAGAATTACCACTATTGTGTGATGCCCTTTGGTCTTAGGAATGCAGGTTCCACATATCAGAGAATGGTGACGTGGATGTTTGAGTCACAAATTGGGAGGAACGTGGACGCGTACGACAATGATATAGTGATAAAGAGTAGGCAGGCTGAAAAGCATTTAGCAAATTTGGGGGAGGTATTCTTTGTGTTAAAGGAACATAAGCTACGTTTGAATGCATCTAAGTGTTCTTTTGGGGTCAACTCGGGAAAGTTCCTATGCTACATGATAACACACCAAGGAATTGAGGTCAATCTCAATTAGATCAAGGCCATTAATAGCTTGCATCCTCCTTGAAACCCCAAGAAAGTACAAAAGCTAACAGGGATGGCAGCAGCTTTGAAAAGGTTTATCTCTCTGTCAGCAGATAGGTGTTGTCCATTTTTCCAACTCCTCCATAAATGGAAGGACTTTCAATGAAACGAGAAGTGTGTGGTGGCCTTTGAGAAACTCAAGCAATATCTATCAAGCCTCCCCATCCTTTTTAGGCCTGAGAAAGAGGAAGTGTTGTATGCGTATTTATCAGTCACAGATTACGCTGCTAGTCTGGTCCTATTTAGAAATGAGAATAGGGTCCAAAGACCTGTTTACTATGTTAGCAAGTCCTTGCAGGAGGTTGAGACACGCTACTTACCTCTAGAAAAGGCAGTATTGGCCATTGTGCACGCCACCAGGAAGCCTCCTCATTATTTTTGAGCACATATTGTGGTGGTGCTCACCCAACTTCCCTTGCAAGCCCTCTTACGAAAATCTAACTACACAGGCAGAATTGATAAATGGGGAACTATGCTAGGTGCTTATGATGTCAGGTATATGCCTCGCATTGCCATAAAAGGGCAAGTCCTAGCAGACTTTATGGCAGAGTTTACTGAGGGTGCGGCAAGTGGGGGAAAAAAAACAATGGGTGTTATGACCACCTCAGCCTGTGTTATTCCCCTTTGGGAAGTTTACACTGATGGTGAGCTAACCAAAGGGGAGTAGGGGTAAGGATTGTGTTGGTAACCCCCGAGAAGCTAGTAATAGAAAAATCACTATGGCTAGGTTTTCTCGCTACCAACAACAAGGCTGAGTATGAAGCTTTGCTAACTAGAATGGCAATGGTTGGTCAATTAAGAGGGGAGGTGGTAGAGTTATATTCTGATTCTCGGTTGGTGGTACGCCAAGTCAATGGGGAGTTTGAGGCCCAGGATGAAAGAATGCAGAGGTAACTTGCTAAAGTAAAGCAAGCTCAAGTCCATTTCAGGAGTTTCACTTTAAAGTAAATCCCAAGAGGACAGAGCTCCCATGTAGACTCTTTAGCTATGCTAGCAACTTCTCTGGGGTCAAATCTACTTCGGATTGTTATTGTTAAAGACAAGGCTAGTTCCAATCTTATGAAGAAGCCCAATGTCGGGGTACATAGCATCCAGGTTGGGTCGAGCTAGATGGACCCCTTGGTGACTTTTTTGAAGCAAGGTCTATTATCTGAGGACAAAGGTGAGGCAGAAAAGGTATGCAGGAAAGCTCCCTGTTATTGGTCATCCGAAGAACAAAAGTTGTACAAGCGTTCTTATATGGGGCCATATTTATTGTGTGTGCATCTGGAAACAGTGGAGCCTTTGTTAGAGGAATTGCATGAGGGGATATATGGGAGTCATACAGGAGGGAGGTCGTTGGCCCATAGAGCCCTTACCCAAGGATATTGGTGGCCAAGCATGTAGAAGGCTTCTCGGGACTATGTGAGGAAGTGTGACCAGTGTCAAAGATATGCTCGAAACATTCATCAACCTGGGGGAGTCTTGAATCCACTTTCTAGCCCTTAGCCATTTGCCTAGTGGGGCTTGGATATAGTATGACCATTTTCCCGAGTTATAGGAAACCGAAGGTGGCTCCTTGCTAGGGCGAACTATTTTACCAAGTGGGTAGAAGCTGAGCCACTTGCTAACATAAGGGACGTGGATGCTAAGAGGTTTATATAGAAAAATAACATCACCCAGTTTGGAGTCCCACACACGCTGATCTCAGATAATGGTCTTCAGTTTGATAGTAAAGCCTTTTGAAGATATTGTGGGGAATTGGGGATCAGGAACATGTATTTTACCCTTACTTATCCTTAAGGGAATTGCTAGGCCGAGGCTACCAATAAGGTTATATTGTATAGGTTGAAGAAAATGTTAGATGATACAAAGGAAAAATGGGTGGATGAGCTACCCCATGTGTTGTGGACTTATCGTACTACACCCTGAAAATTAACTAGAAAGACTCCTTTTTCAATGGCCTATGGGGTAGAAGCAATAATCCCTCTTGAGTCCGGGTTCCCAACCCTAAGAACTGATTAGTTCGGCACTAAGAAGAATAACTGCTTGCTCTCGAACAGCTTGGATCTGGTTGAGGAAAGAAGAGAGGTGGCTGCAATGAAAATAACACATTATCAGCAGAGGCTTAAGCAAAGATATGACAAGGGACTGAAATTGAGGCCATTAGCTCTAGGAGAGTTAGTTTTAAGAACGATGGTAGGGACGACGAAGAACCCAGCCTGGGGAAAATTGGGTCCCAACTGGGAAGGACCATACATGATAACTTTGGTGGCTAGTATTGGAGTTTATTACTTGGAATACTTGGATGAAAATGTAATTCTACATCCTTGGAATGTAAATAATTTACAGCGTTATTATTATTAATTATATGAACTCCTTTGTTATTCGTGTCTGATTTATTTGCGCTTTACTATGGATGCAATTGGTGAGGTAATCTTTTTTTTTTTTGGGAAAAGTCTCTAAGTGTTAAATAGAACCCCGGCCTTGTTCAACTCCTTGGGTCACAAACCTTGGGTAAATTAACCTTTGTGTGAAAAGACTTTAAGTGTTAAACAAAACATTGGCATTGCTCGACTCTTCGGGTCACAAGCCTTAGGTAAATTAACCTATGTATGTAAAGTTCTAAGAGTTAAACAGAACCTCGGCCTTGTTCGACTCCTCAGGTCACAAGTCTTGGTTAAATTAACCTTTGTGTGAAAAGTCTTTAAGTGTTAAACAGAACCTTGGCCTTGTTCGACTCCTCGGGTCACAAGTCTTGGGTAAATTAACCTTTGAGTGAAAAGTCTCTAAGTGTTAAATAGAATCTTGGCTTTGTTCGACTCCTCTGGTCACAAGCCTTGGGGGTAAATTAACCTTTGTGTGAAAAGTCTCTAAGTGTTAAACAGAACTTTGGCCTTGTTCGGCTCCTCAGGTCACAACCCTTGGGTAAATTAACCTTTGTATGTAAAGTTCTAAGAGTTAAACAGAACCTTGGTCTTGTTCGACTCCTCGGGTCACAAGCCTTGGAAAATTAATATTTATACAAAAAGCTCCTAAGTGTTTGCCAGGATCTGGGTTAGGTTTAGCCCCTTGGGTCACAAACCATGGACAAGTTAGCCTTTGCGTGGAATTGTCTAAGTATGGAGTAAAATTATGGAGCTTGCTTGCTTCCTCGGGTTACAAGTACAATGTAGATTGGTCTTTTGGAGTTCCAAGTCCAAATTAAGATAAGTGTTGTTTGAAATTTTTGTTAAGTTCTAAGAGTTAGTCTAGTAATTTTCTAAAAATTTGTATTAGATTGAATAGTAAAGCAAGAAGAGTTGATTAAGTCAATCAAAGGTTGTATGTTACAGCTGTTATAAGGAAAAGAAAAGAGCATGAAATACAATCAAACAAGTAAAACTTAGATAAAGGAAAATTGATAAAATAAAGTTCAACTTTTTTCATTGAAGTTTGGGAATTGGAGTACAAAAAAGAGAAAGAGGGCATCAACTAAATTCAAGCCCAATTACACTATTGACTAATTGCTTCTAAACCTAAGGCTAAATTACGTTGATGTTTCTTTGGCCACAAAGGCTGCTTGGACAGACTGCACGATTGATATAAGTTAGTGTTTATATAAGTATAATTTTTATTCATGAAAAGAGAGAAGTGATTACATACCTTGGCAAGGTCTCTCTTCAGAGATAAGAAGACCTTATGCTTCCTGAAGGACTTGAGCTCCTGCATGTCCTCAGGCAGGCACAGAGCTTTCTCCAAACATTCAACCATAAGGCCCGACCTGCCTGTTTAAGGGTTTCTCAAGTTGGCATCATTCATGACAGGACCCCCCAAGCTCAGTGTAAAGGAGGGTCTCCACACTGAAGGCTTTGGGGGTTGCTTCCCTTCAGAATCTTTTGAAGTTTCAGAAGAAGCACTTTTCTTCTGTTGGGCCCTGGTTGTTCGGGCCTCTTTAGATGGGAGTTACTGAGAGGAGTGAGTGATCTCTCCTTCCTCCGCACCTTTAGGGCCTTTACCACCCTAGCCCCTTTTCCTCTTCTTTTCGGCGGCATCACCAAAAAATGCACGCTTTGGAGCAGTAGTTGGTAGTCGGAGCACCACTGGAATGGCTAGAGAAGAGGTCTAAAGTTTTTTCCTCGAACCCCATCCTTTCCGGAATATTGGTTCCCTCTTGGTTGGTGCTAACTTGGGCAGGAAGTAGAAGGCGGTGTGAGGTACTGGAAACGTCATCGGGGTCCTCTTGTTGGTAGAAGACCTCGAAGTCTTTATCTATTACTTCCAGGACAAGTTCAGGAGTGGGCTCCTTAGCTTCTTCGTCTGAGGTATAGAAGGCTCTTATGATCAGAGGAGTTTGGCTGCGGGAGGTGTTGGAAGTTGAGCGTCTTGGGTTCCAGCTGGAGGAGGGTCAATTAACACGAAGCCTGTGACCGCTACGTCGATCAAAGCTAAAAGTGGGTCTTTAGCCCTAATGACATTCTTTGGACTTTGAAAGTGCTTGGAGAGTGGTTTGAATCCGAGGATGACGTGTACAACCTGAAGTTAACCGTTTTTGTACAGAAAAAATTATGACCTAAGGATCTAGTTTAAGTTTGTGAAGTTCACGAGGTGCTTGGATGGGGTGGTGTGGTATTCATCGCCAATAAAGAAATAACATGAGTTATAAACCAGAGAAACACATTGTAAAAATTTTAATTAAAGGAAAATCCTAGGCGCATCTATTATCCGCGGGAACCATACCTGGTTTCCCGTCCTAGGTGGGACAGTGTAATCCGTCATGCCAGTTACCCGAGACGATAAGGAAGTCCTCGTCCATACCCTTGTTTGACTCAGGCATATAGGATATTAACCTAACGGATGGGACCCCACATTTGATGTAGTATTTAGTCTCCTTCCCCTTCTAGCAGTTGCACACCCAATTCACATCATGCCATGTGAGATTGGTTCCCATTTTTCGGTTTATCATGTCTACACTCTCGAGAACCCTAAAAACATTTGGGGAGCATTAGGTGAGGGTCAACCTATAGTTCATTAGGAAGTCTCTAATGACCCCTTCCCATGGGGATCTCCATCCTGCCTTCTATAAAGGCAATCATCAGAATAACTACAGAGCCAGGAGGTCTGTTTATGACCAGCCATTCACCCAGTTCACAATGTTGGTGTTCAACACCGTTAGGGATCCTATACTAAGCCCTAAAGTTAGCCATGCCTTCAGGGGTGTCCACTAGCCTAGCAAATCTACCCATGAAATTTTATGGTATGGGAAACAAAAAATCTGTGAAAGAATATGAGTTTGAACACACCTATGCGTAGTAGAAGAATTTCTCCTTGGGTAGTTGCTTTAACGAAAATTGCCAAATGAGTAAATGAGAGAAAGCCAACCATTGCCCTTCCTTGTATAGGGGTGAAAAATGAGCGGTAAATTTCCCGCCCATAAATGAGATAAAACAAGGACCATAGGATCATCATCGTATCATAGAACGTGACACCATAAATGTGAAATCATGGATACCAAAGCGTCAGGAGTGTGCAGGAGACAAGTGAGGGGACGTTACCACGTGGGAACGCATGTGGCTCGTATCAGGCTAGATTGTATAAACTAAAACCTTGCTTCTATCTCAGAGTTAATAGCAAAGTTTTAGGGGGCTATTGTGGGGGCCCGAGGACCAAGGAAGGGATTGCTGAGTTGTTAGTTTTGTTATTGAGATATCATGTGCTTGAAAAGGGAATTCACCTGAGGAGAGGAGGAGAAGAGACAAAAGTATCTTGGGAGCTCCAGGTGGGAAGGATAGGCCAATGAGAGAGAATTATGGAGAATAGGGGAAGTTTCTAGCGAGAAGTAGCATGCTGCCTTCGCATTAAATGGTGGGCAACAGTTTTATTAGCTGCATTGATGAGGTAATGACTTGAACAGTGTAATTCACAGCTAAGCAGCTGCTTCTACCACCTTCAGCAGATATGTAAGGTGACAAGCGTCATGATGAGAATCTGGTTAGGTAAAGATAAGGGGTCAAAATGTGAAAAAAAAAAAAAAAAAAAAAAAAAAAAGGAAGTATGTAAGGGAAAGGAAATTTCTAAAAAAAGGGATCCCAAAACAATTCTCAGAGAAAGAAGAGTTAGAGTAAGATCATTGAAAGAAGAGCGTGAACAGTGTTTCATTTTGAGTATTATTTGCCTCCTCGGGCAAGCTCGTAATAAGCCTATTACATATATTAATCCATGGTTTTTAGTTTGTCTTCCTTGTTTTTGTCCTCGGGCTAAGCCCTCCCTTTTTGTTTGATCCACTCTCTTACAAATATATTGATTTGGGCCTAGTTGAATTGTGCAAACTTCACCGTTCTAAGTGGGCTTAGGTTGTTCAACTTTTGTGTCCTTACAGGTATTTTTTTTCTTAGGATGTGGTTAAGTGTTAATTGATGAAAGATTGGTATCAATGTTTTAAATGTCATTCTGTTCTGGCCATTTTAGCCGGAATATTCTGTTTTGGTGCTTAATTCGGTGCACTTACTTTCTTGTTCTGTTTTGGTCTAAACTCCAGTTTGTTTCGGACTATTCTGGTCTTATGGATGAATTCTAGTTATTTTGGTATATAAATTCTGGCCTATTTCGGGGTATTCCAAACTATGTTGGATTTTTTTTTTAAATTGAAATCCAAGTTCATCATTTGACTAATTTTATTCGCATATCATGTTTTAAATTTTGTGTTGGTTAATTGGATATAATGAAATATGAAGTTATAAATATATAAATTCTATATATGTGTGTGTGTGTATATATATATATATATATATCTGGTGCGTAATCTCGAAATGATGCACTGAAACACGCTGATACTGGAATATTACATTCCAATTGTCAATCGAGAACGGTCTCCGAAACGCAATTTAAAACTTTGATTGGTCTTGTTATACCCAAGTTTGTATTTAAGAATCAAGCCTGGAACTCAACACCAACTTATAGAAATCCATCAACTATCGTAACACTTTTAGGCCTACAAAAGAAACAATGTCCAAAATCTATAATGGAGAGTAAAATCAAAGAAGAAAATTTAACTTATATTTAACGATATGGTAAGCAACAAAATAATATAGTAAGGATTAGTACAGTAAAATAAAAATGGAATAATGTATGTCCAATTGAATAAAAATGAAACAAATAGTTATGGCATTTAGTACAGTTTCATGACTCAACAATGACAAAAACTATGAATCCAAGAGTAGTAAAACTATAAACCAATACAAATCCTTCTATGATAATTTCATATTAAAGGGGGAAAAAAATATCTCCGTTATATGCTTGCCACTTCTCCTTTTAGTTTCATTACGGGATCGAAGTTTCCTTTATGCATATTGATGAGCCTGAAGATATTGTTCGTCCAGGCATGGTGATGGACGAGGAACAAGCCATAAATGAGGCCTTTATTGACTGAGCCGTTACGATTGGACGAAGTAAAGACGGTAACAGCTCAAAGATCTCCATATCCTGGCATTAAGTGTCAGAGGCGTTACCCAAACAGGGAATTAAACCACCATTAATGGTGGTTCCAACGGCTAGGAAAGCAGAAGCCTATGTAAGGCACATCCAACCAAAGGTAAAGACACATGATCAGAAATATACTCCCATCAAACATAAATTTCTCTTTATCTCTCTCATTCTCACTCTTTCTGACTTTACCATCAGAGGCTCATCGGCTGGCACCACACTGGTGACCTATCTGTTACTTTTCTCTACTATTTTGCAGGTCACGCCGAAGCTATCCGGACAATCCTAACCACTAACAATTTTTGCACTCATCACATATTATTATTATCGCTTTTTTTTTTTGGTAAAAATTTATTATCACTTCTATTAATAAGGGCCTTTTGAGGTTCTCTTATATCTAGTTAAATGTTACATTCTAGACTAATGCTTGTTATAATCCCGTGGGGGAACGTATTTACATTTTTTTGAAGGCTATGTAAGTTCACCCCTATTTCTAGATAAGCACAACTTGCAAGGCAAACACATCCATAAATGAAATTTGAACATATTTATTGATGATGCAAAAAAATTCAATAAGCTACTAGTTTGAACACAAAGAAAAGTGCCTGAAGACCTACATGAAGGAAATCCTATTGAAGGACACCAGTGTGGTATCGACCTAAATGTCTCCGATGCTTAAGTCAAAGATATCTCAGAACTTAGCTGCAAGTGCCTGAATATGAAATCAATTCAAATTTTTCTTCTTCCTTCACAAATGGGATCATGTTGTCATTATATAGGTTACCTGGGTGACCATTGCCTTCAAAAATGCTTATTCCATAATTGGAATGTAGTTATTACACTAACTGTAACAGATGCAGGTCATCCAGTTCATGACCGTTGGGAATGATCATGAATTAATTGTATCCCAATTGTTACATTTTCCTTATTAGGACCAGCCAACTACATGGTCATTCATCTAAGTGGACAAGCCAAGTGTGGATGATTATAACGAGGATGGTGATTAATTGTCCATTCAGTGAGCAATTCATCCAATCATGGAGTGTTGGAAGACTTACAAGAAGAAAATAATATAGAAAGATACTAGTGTGCTACTAGCTTAAGTGTCTCTGATGTTTAAGTCAGATATCTCTCAGAACTTATATAAAAATGCTTGCACATGAAGTTAGTTTGAGCTTTTCTTGTACCTTTGTCAATGGGGTCATGTTGTCCTTATATAGGTTACCCGGGTGATTGTTGCCTTCATAAGTACATGTTCCACAGTTGGAATGTAGTTATTACTAGGGGTGTACATGGGTCGGGTTGAGAGGTTTTTTCAACCCAACCCACCATGATGGGTTAAAAAAAAATCCAACTCAACCCATCATAAGAGTCCAACCAAAACCAACCCAACCCAACCCATGTGGATCGGGTTGGGTTGGGTTTGACCTATGGGTTGGATAGTTTTTTTTTAAGAATAATAATAATAATAATTATTATTATTATTATTATTAAATAGAGCATTAGAACAACACCACCACAAATAAGAGCAAATTTATAACCAAATAATCATGAGTGTAATACCAAACAAACATAAACTATATGAGAAGAAATTAGGATTTGGGTTTTATTTAGGAAGATGGGCAAAAAAGTAAGTAACAACATGATATAATATATTTTTTTATAGGTGGGTCGGGTCAAGTTAGGCAGATTTGTAAATCTCATGACCCGCACCTAACCCGACCCACTGTTAAAAAAAAAAAAAAAAAAAAAAAAAAATCATGACTCAACCCAACCCACTAACCCTTAAAAATCGACCCAACCCGATGGTTTGGACTTTGGATTGTGTCAGATCAGTTTTAGCGAGTTTGCTGCACACTTCTAGTTATTACACTAGTTGTAACGGAAGCAGGGTTGTTGGGATTTATAAAGCATGGATATACTTCTTTTTTTAATAAGAACAAAAGACCTCATGACCTATAAAACTTGTATAATAACTAAAATTGAAAAAGATTACTAAACAGTTGATAAGAAATATTCAACAACAACAATAATAATAAAGAGTTGATAAGAAAAAAAAATTGTGAATAAAAAAATGTTAATAGTAAAATACTTATTAAAAGCAATACGCATGACAATTAGGTAGGATATCAATTTGAAGTAACCATGACTTTTAGAATCCAACTTTTATTATATTGAATATGATTTAAAGTATGTAATATGTAAGGACGCAGTTTGAGTCCCTAGCCCAAAGGATAAATGAACGTAGGACCAAAAAGCCAAATACAATGAATTTGTAGAGAGTGGGTTGGAAAACTGAGCTTAAATGAGTTGGACAACAAGTAAAGTGGGTTCAAATGATAAGAAAATGAAGATAGATTGATTTAAACCAAAGAAAATCGTCCTCGGCACAGTCCGAGGAGATCAGTTCTTATATATTTCTCTCAAGTTTAATTACAAATTCAATTCTTGATTGCTACAGTGTTTTTCTCTTAATTTCTCGATCCTTTCTTCTCAGAATATCCCTTCCATTTTATACTACCTTTTCCTTTCCTCTCCACCTTCCCCGTGCAAATTAGATTGTTGGTGTTGATCCTTGTCCCATCAGCACCTTCCTAAAGTCTTTAGGTAGTAGCTGTAAGACTAAAAGTTACTATTCTAGTATCACTTCCTCATCAATGCGGCCAGAGAGTTAGCTGCAAAGAATTTAATGCGGTGGTAGCAGCTTTCCCTTTAAATATTTCATGACTTTCCTCTGTCCTGTTCCTTCCTAATACTTATCATCATTCATGGAATGATCCAGAACGTTACTCTTGATGGCAGACCACACTTTCTGATCTCGACTTTGCTCAGCCAAGGAGGGATTCTTTCTCGGACCACCCTTCTGAAAGACTTTAATCAGATTTCACTTCTTCACTTACTAACATGGATCCTTATGAAAGAGCTTACCCGTCCTCAAATTGTTTAATGTCCTCAGATTGGGCTTCTGACCCAACATACACATAAATATGGGCTCCTGAGCCTATCACCCTTACATAATAAATATCACATGTAAATTTAAAAAATATATATATTAAGCATTAATTATAGATTACAAAATAAATGAAAAAAAAATTGAGAAAGGAAGAAAAATATTTTAAATATAGAATTATATGTACAAGAAAAACTTATTTTATATTAATGATAAATGCACATCATGTAAGTTCAACTTTTTATCAAAACCCAATTATATCATAAAATAATTTAAAACAAATAATAAAGCTCGTTTAAATATCTTGAAACTTTTTTATTATTAGGAAGATACTTGTCAGCTTTTAATATGTTGCATAAATCTAAATATGTACTTGTGATCACAATACTATAGATATCCTTTTTAGTTTTTTCTACAACTACGAGATACATTTTTTTTTTAGAATACTAAGTATTTTAACACACACAGGAAGAAAGGAGAAAGTCTTAAAGAAATTAACAATAGTATATCAACTACAAAATACTTAAATCCATATATTTTCATTCTTGTATAATATCTATAAAACAGTCAATAAAAGCCTTTCAAAGGCTTGGATGAATAAGGTTATCTTATAAAAATTAATACTAGTTTTAGAACCAACCTAGGAACCAAACTTAATTCAGAAGAAGAAAAGTTCAATTGTATTTGAAGATCTAAAATAAATTTCATTATTTGGCTTCATATCTTGCCTTCTCATCAAGTAGCACCAAATTTACACTGATAATTAAGTTCATTATTTGATGTGATATTACGAAAATCTCATCAAATCTTCCTTGACTTGCAAATGAGATTACTCTTTACATTATAGAAACCCTAGATAGTTTGCGAAGGATGAGACTTGTAACTTGTTGGAGCTTATCTATTCACTTATATATTGCTCTTTCCCATCACAAACTCTGAAATGACTGAAATTTAGAAAATTCTTTTGATCAATGTAGTGTACCATAGAATTGTTAGAGCACTTGTATTAGGTGTCAAATTTACACATTTGAGTTCCAAAATCACTCATATTAGTCCAGTTAAAAATGTGTAAATTTGTAAAATTGCTACAGCATCGTAAAAATATTCACGGTTGTTATAGCTTTATATATCATTATTTTAATTTTTGTCCTCTCACCTCTTGTCTCATCAAATTCCTCTCTCTCTCTCTCTCTCTCTCTCTCTCTCTCTCTATGTGTGTGTGAAGATAATGATAAACAAAGAATGAAGAATGATTATTTAAATAAAGTAGAATGTAGAATATATATATATATATATAGATAATGTGTGTGTTTTTGAGAAGTAGTTGTGTAAAATAGAAAAAATAGGTTCTTATATTAAAACAGACATAAATTTTTACACAAACTAATACGAATGCTCTTATGGCATAACTAACCTGTTATTAGATTTGAAAAAAAAAAATATTACTTAAAAATTGATAAAAATAATTCAATAAAAAAAAAAAAAGTTGATGGGAACGAAAAGAGTTGTGTTAAAAACTGAAAATCAAAAGTTAATATTAAAAGTTATTAAGTTCATAGTAAAAGTTGCTGCGAATGTGATGCTTCGATAGAATATTTACTACTTACTAAAAAATAAAAGATAGAATATTTACTTAGCACAATCACTATTTTTTTTTTTGCTCATCACAATCACTACTTTTAAAACTCAACTTATATTATATATTGTATATTATTTTTACTCATTAGGTAAAATTTGTATTGGTGTCTATTCCACAGCAAAGTGTCCACTTCGTTCTTCTTTAAAAAAAAAAAAAAAATTGAAGTGTCCACTTCGTAGCAATTGTAACCTTTTCTTTTATTAAACCAAAATATTTTTTTAGGTGCAGATTAATCAAACCCAATTAAGTAGATGTAAATTTTGACAACTCCATATGTTAAATTACATTATCTTTGTATATTCTCTATACTTACAAAATTTCAAGGTGATCAAAAATTAATAGCCATGTTATCAATCAATTGTTTAAATTCAAGTTTTTATAGTTTAAAATAATATATAGAAAATAAGTTTATAAATTGAATGGTAAATAACATTCAATTAAATGAAATATGGCATGAATGTTAAGAACATATAGAACATGTAATTTAACGATAAAATTTTCAAAATATGAATTACATAACAAGTTATTGGATAGTATAACATTACTTAAAGTTATACTAGGTGTAACTTGAACTCAACTCATATATATATATATATATATATATATATATATATATATATCTTGGAAAACCTGAAGTGTTTTTTTATTATTTTTTTTAGAGAATGTCTATGAAGTTAGGATGGGAAAATGCCGGATTTTGGATGAAAAATTCTTTTCAAATCCAAGCTTGTTAAATGTTTTATACATTACGATCTCAAACCCATTTAAATATTAGAAATTTCATCTCAAACACGTTCCATTCATATTTTAAAAGCTCAAACTCGTTTAAACCCGTATGTTCATCTTATCAAAAGTTGGTTTAAAACCAATTAGGTTAATTCGGTTTCTCAAAAAAAAAAAATATTAGGTTAATTCGAGTCAACCTAAAATTAAAGGACAAGAAGCATGATTTCTCTTTGAGAGGCCAAAAGCAACCAAAAAAAAAAAAACCATGATTTAAGAATAAAACTAACATATTGTAGTTGGCTTTCCCATAAACTAAAAATCAAATAAAAATCATATTTGTTTTTATTTTTTATATGTCCAATATTCTTCTCATTGAAAAAATCAAATAAATTTGTCAAGTAAAAAAAAAAAAAAAAAAAAAAAAAAAAACAAAGAGTAACATACTGTAGCTAAGAATGAGTAAAAAAAAAAAGAATCATCAATAATAATAAACGTACCATAGATGAAATGTTTATGCAATTAAGCCTCGGTTTGGATACAGATTATAAATGAAAATTACTTCACCATTTAACTTATTTGTACTACTATTCATGGGCCCTATTGCACTTTTGATACTATTTATGGGTTCCACTATACTATTTTAACTAATTTTTACCTTTATCTACAATACTTTCAGTAATAGATTTTCAGTTTCAGTAAAATAAGTGATACCTAAACAGACTCTAAGTGTTAAAGTTAAAAATAAATTTACCAAAAAGAAAGAGTTAAAATTTAATTTATTGTTGTTATCATATTTACTTCAGCACTAAAATTCATTTGAGAATGAAAATCTGATAAGTAGAACCATTAGAATGTTCAATGTAAATTACCGCCATTCGAAACCAAAAATGGAATGATAAAGGAAAAAGGAGTACTTTTCAGTTTGCGTAAGACTTAGGGACAGTACTTAGGTGCTATTTTTTAGATTTTCATTTTAAGATTCAGCTATGTTGATTTTTTCTTATAAAATGAAAGTGTATTTTTTTATTAAATAGACACATAACTGAATCTTAAGAGGAAAACTTAAAAAATAGCACCTAACATTCTATACTTAAATTTTGTCTTTTTTTTTTTTTTTTTTAGTTTTATCCAAGTTAGTTTCTTCATTTCTCAGCCTCAATAAATAAATAAATAAATAAATCTCACTAGTCACTTCTCAAAAGAAAAAGTGAAGATCCAAGTGAGATCTCACAATAAGTCTTCCTCAGATTCCTTAGCTACAAAACAAGAACCAAATAAAATTAAAAACCTAGCCCAACCTAGTTGAAATATAGAACCGTCAAGTAGAGATCTCATTAAGTCCGTAAAACAAGAGACTGCAATGCAATGCCAACAAAAAAAAATAATAATAATAAAAAATAAAGGAGGCCTCTCTAGGGGCTAGGCCAATTGATTAAATTGGTGGCCAAATGTAATTTTTGAGACCCAATTTTTACACACACACACATAGCCATGGCCCCGCCTTACCCTAACATGGGTCCATCCCTGAAAAAATAATTAAATCAAATTCAAGTAATAATTAACAATCTTCTCAAAAAAAAAAAAAAAAAGAAGTAATAATTAATAAGCATGAAGCATAGTGTTCTTTGCTGAATCATTAATAAGCATTTTTGTTTAATAGAGAGAGAGTATAAAACCAAAAGTTTTTTTTTTTGTAGATTTTTTTTTTGAGAGAGAAAGTTTATTTTTGGTCTACAAACTCTAGCCTTCTTGTAAATAAAATTAATGGTAGGAATATTTTAAAATTTTAAATGCATAATCAAATTGGCTGTTAAAAGTTAAAACTCAAATTTCTTTTGTTTTTAATGAAAAAAACTCAAATTTTATAGGATTTAAAAGTTTAACCTCAAATTCATTCCATAAATATTTAAAAATATTGAATCTATCATATTTGGGGTCATATCACTCATATGGTAATTTCTTTTCTGATTATTACTCATATGGTGAAAATTGTCAAACCTACCTTGTCATCCATACCCATAAAAGGTTTTTGGCTCAAAACCAGTTTAGAGATATTTTTTCCAACTTATTATATGACTATTTATAGGATTATGTATTATTTATATAAGTCATATGACTCATTAAAAAAGTTGCGTGATTAAAATTACACATAGATATTCTCCTTAATTACCACATACATATATTAGGCTAGAAGAAGATAGTTTCAAATCAATTTGGAGCCAAACTTTTCCTTTTGAAAATGTTATTAATGCGAAAAAAATATTATTAATGCTAAATTGATCTTGAGAAAGGAGGGGAAAAAAAAACTGATTAGTGTGAGTATTTTTACCATCAATCAAAAGATATAGAAGTGCATATTTCATAAAATTGCAGCACTATGAGTCTTATGATTTAACAATATTGTATGGTTTTCCTCCTTTATTTGAACCCTCTCTAGCCCAAAAATACCATTTTGATCTTTACATTTTTGGGATCAATGTCAATTTTGTTTCTACATTTTGATAGAAGTTAATTTAGTCCACATTATTTTCAACTTATAATCAATTTAGTCCTTACCTGCAAATTACTGCTTTTCTTGCATTTTGTTGATAATCAAACACAAAAATACAAATCAAATTTATCAATATTCAACTCTGGTAGACACAAATCAACTTAGCAACTAAAAAAAAACCAAGATTTGGACCCAAAATGACTATAAATTGAAAATAACATGTACTAATTTAAGTATTACCAAAATGTAAAAACTAAATTGACTATAAGTTGAAAATAAAAATAACCAAATTAACAGTGACCTCAAAATATTGAACCAAAAATGACATTTTTGCCAAAATTGAAACCAAATCTTGATGAACATGGATGTGTTTTTTTTATTCTTCCTTTTTAGGCCCTCCACATTTGCAAATTTTATAGGGCCACGTATGAGGTCAAATAGATTGCATTTATCAAAAAGTCCAAACAACATGCAAGCATGTCGATTGTCGATTAACGGATTAAGTTCAAACTTCAAACAGGTAAAAGACAATAGAAATGTACCCACCCATTAGGGCCATTAGGCATAAAATGGGTGTGATTAAAGCAAATGAAATGATGGAGGTATTCCCAATATAAAAATATGAAATTTACACCCCCAAGTATGCTAAAACAGCAAACAAGATATGGTGGGCTCTGATCGGGATTAGCATTTGATGAAATACATGTTATAATGGGGCCAAAAGCATATATGTTAGGATCACAAATTGTTTAAAAAAAAAAAAGAAAAAGATTTCTTCATTACTTTAGGATTAAAGCACTAATCTATTAACTACGCATGTTTAGGAGTATCTTATACTAGTTGGTACTTTTGGAATGAGTGCAAAGCAGCTTGCTACATTTTCTAAAATTTGCTCCAAAACAAAAGCATAAAAGTTACATTTGGCAAAGTAGATTTTCTATTGGAAGTTCTTCCGGGTAAAGATAACTGCCACCAAGATTCCCTTACCTTGGTCATTAGTGCATTCTAATCATCACATCAGCTTGAATTAAACTATAGCTAGCTTGCCAGAACTTTATGAAAGTTTGAAATGATAATTCAGAGTTAGGATCTTCTAGTTTTATTAGGGGGGGAGAAAATGGGCTTTTGCCTTTTTTTTTTTTTTTAAAAAAAATCTAGCATTTTGCCCAATTTCCCAAACTAATTAGGAAAATATCCCTGTTTTGAAACTCGATTTTTGGAAAATCTAGTTATAATAACTGAAAATTAAAAAAAAAAAAAAATTCTAGAGCCCTATAGCAGCGTTTTGGAACTCGAGCTCCATGAACTCAAGTTCAATGCAAGTTTTTTTTTTTTTTTTTTTTTTTTTTTTTTTTTTTTTTAAGTTTGATCACCCCATACCTATAATGGCGTTTTAAAGAGCCTACAGTGACGTTGAAACTCGTTTTTGAGAAAATCGAGTTTCAAAACAGAAGCATTTTCCTAATTTCAAAACATGAGCATTTCTTTAATTAGTTTGAAAAAGATGACAAAATGCTGAAATTTTTGCACGAAATAGACAAATGCCAATTTTTTCCTATATTAGGGTAATAATATCTATTGGATTAAATGATTAAATCTACAATATTTTAATAGTTATACCTTAAGATATTCAATAATTTATCACCATCATTATAAACATATTATTCATCTAGTAAAAGAAAGTTTAAAATTGTAATGTGTAATATTAAAAAAAAAAACTATTGTATAAAGCCTTAACTTCAACGTATGCTTTCCTACACAACTGTCCAAGCGGATGATATTGAGAAACAACAGGAAGATAATATTTCGATAAAAACAAGACCTTACATAAAATTTATGCCACATATTAGGGAAATGACACAAGTCATGTATGCAGTTGTTGTTGTTCTTTCTTCTTTTTTTTCTTTTTTTTAAAATTATTTTATGTATAAAAATATATATCTTTTAGGCTAATATTGGTAACTTTTACCTACCTCAATTCTATTCACCTTCTCACCACTTTAGAAAAAAGATTCTCTCTATTTGATTTAAAATAGTGTTTCCATTTTATGACAAAGTTTTACTTTTACATAATCTAATAATTTATATGGTGTCATGCAATTTAAAATTTCATCCCACTAAAAAATACAATATTTGATTATTTATTTATTTATTTTAGAAACGATATCACATTCATTTTTAAATTTGTGAAATACTACATCTCCATCATAAATTAAAAAACTAGTGGATGGAAATTTTTGGAACTTTTAGAGAGAGGCTCTTAACTCATGTTAGCACCTCTACCACGATCGCCACTCCTAATGTGAAGTCTCATTCTTCTCTTTTTTAAGGCCTTCCAATTTCCCTCATGGATCTTTCGTTGCCCTTAGTGGTGCTTTTCTTCGTCCCTACCGTCGGTCTTACACTGGCCTAGATCGAATGCATGTCCTTCGTTGGTGGCTGTCAGGTCACTCTCTAAAGCTCCTGTGGGATCTAAGCTCTTTTAGCACAAAAACAATGGATCTCAAGCATCGAGTGATATCCTCCTCTTGTCTATAGTGTGGACTTGGTGTCATTGAGGTGGATCAAATTATAATATTGTTTCTTGGAGAGCATAGGATTTGTTTACAGTTTGTGATGCTATTTCTCCTCAAATCTTGGTTTGGTTTTGGCTGTAATTTTATATGAGAGACTATTCTTTTTTAGCATTTTTTTGGTTTTTGTTTTTTTCTTGTAATTATTTTATTTTAGCAATAACATGTTGCCATTTTCTCTACAAAAAAAATCTTCACCTTAAAATGAATTATCTCCATTTTAGAGAATAGTGAGGGTTTGGTCCCCTAAGTCAAGTTTTAGTGGAATATTGGTTAAATGTTTAAATTTATCATTTCTTATAATGCTTAGAATGTTAATTAAGAGATTAAATTCACCATTTTTATAAGCTTAAATTTTTGAGATAATTGGTAATTTATTAGGTCCAACATTTGTAAATACTAGTTTTGATCTTTTATAAACTTACATCTAAACACATTAGAAAAGGAAAAAAAAAATTAATAGGAAAAATGTTCTTACATAAACATATCATTGATTTACACTTTGTACACATAATTTCATGCGCGATATTCACATTTTTTTTAAATATGTTCGTGTAAGAAATTACCCAAATACACTTTTTGAAATCACAGAATGTAGGATGTTATTGTGAAGAAATAACATACCTCCTGAGTATTATGATGAGCCCTTATGAAATTCTTGGAAGGAACTCTTGATTTGTCAAACAATTTTAGTTGCAAGTTGAAGAGAGAAATGTGTGTTTGTGGTGAGAGTAGAAGCTTCCTCTTGTGTTCAGAATATTGATCCATCCCATTATGAGCCCAAAAATAAAGAGAAATAATAGTAGTTCACATTCACATATTTAAAATGACCATGCCAATCCATATAAAATAAAAGGTAAACACAACGGTTAACATTTAAAATATAAAGGCACAAATGTATACATATTGTGGGAGGGTAGTAGTGGTACACATGTGTCTTGGGCTCAGGCTTATAAGGCACATGTGAGAGGCGTCTCTCCCCGATGTGAGATTCAGCAAAACCTTGAGGCGCAAATCCGAAGAGGACAATACTTGTTAATTAGGAGCTGAGACAAAAAACCCTCCCACACATATGATTTACAAAAATGAGTGTATGATAATCATTAAATGAATAAATAACCCCTTTTTGGTTGAAAACTTGAAATAAATCAAGAGAAATGATATGTTCACAATATTTTCACAACATTTTTACAACAAATCATAAGTGGCAGGTTGTTGCTGGTTGTTATTGTTAGAGTAAAAAAGTAACTCAGTGTTAGGTTTAAATTTGAACTAATAACAACTACCCACTTATAATTTATTGTAAAAATATTATAAAAATATTGTAGACATAATATCTCTTATAAATCAAAGGTTCCTTAGGTCAAATGACCGTATATCTTCTAAGGCTTGATTATTACAAAGGGAAATACGAGGAAAGGTAAGTTTGAAAGAGGTTGTTCTTATCAAAACAATGGTAAAGTCATACAAAAATAGTGCTCAATTTATTGAGACGATAAAGAGCCGCAGATGTGGTGGGTTGTTGGAAGATGAAATTGAAAGTTGTGCCCCTTTTTTTTTTTCTTTTTTTCTTTTTTTTTCACTTTCTCTCAACTTCCTTATCTACTTTTCTTTTGAAAGTAATATCTCTTTTTTCTCGTTCCTTATTTTTCTAGAATTTGACTTGCGACTAATGTACCGAGTCCTTCTCATAACATTAAATTAAGTTGTAACAAATAATGATAATTTTTTTTATCATAGAGGATTGAATTGTGAATGTCTTCGTCGAAACCATTTGAAAATGCTAATTAATTGAATTACAAAACTCTTGGTATAAATGATGTTAATTTATTGTGCAATTTACAATTAATGTTTACAATTAATGTTTTCAATTAGTACACTAAGACTATAGTATGTTTGGAATAAAAGGAGATACAAGGATTGAAGTAGCCGCTTTTTTTTTTTTTTAGAGTTTTAACCTATGGTGTCTGCTTCTAATGATAGTTCTTTATTATCAGACTAAGACACCAATAGGTTTTTGGTGTCAGTGAAGATTGAACCCCAGATTTCTTATTCAACCATCAAAGCATTTACCAATTAAGTTAACTAAAACCCACAAGTAGCCACTTTTTTCTACCCGTTCCTTTTATTTCTTTCCGTGTAATTATGTAACCGTCTTTTTTACCAAATTCCCCGCATTTCTAAAGATTGAATTCAAAAATTGCTTTCTCCATTATAATAAAAAAAAAGAGGCACTATCTAATTAAGGTCGATGATCATTAAATTAGGTCAAGCAATTTTAATTTTTCCTTGTAATTTTTGTCTATTAAGTAAACCTAAATACATTCAGGAAAACATTAAATCTAAATCAATTTTCTATTAATATATGCCTTGGCCTTATGTTACATCGCTACATTCACCTTGTAATGCATTCAGGAAAAAGAATAGAAAAACCACCTTAATGGGGACCTAGTTGAATCTCATCCTTTGATATTTTAAATATTGGAAACTGAGTCAATCAGGTGAAAATGTCCTCAGATTTTTGCATTTGATTGAATCATGTGCATCCGAATTTTTCAAATACAATATTTTCAAAAGAATACACCGTCAAATGCCATGGGATCCAAGCAATTGGAGTTTCAATATTATACTACTTAAGGTCAAATTGAAGTTACTTGAAACGTTTTTTTTAAACGTTTCCTCTGACTATGCTTGGAATGCAAATGGAATTTTCTTAGAGGGACTAGAAACAATGGTGCGTACACAATTCTTTGAAGTTGCGATTGAAATGCTATTTCCAAATGTACTTGTAGATTAAAAAAAATTAATATTTTTTACAATTTATTAAGACAGTAACATATGATTAATGCAATTTAATTTTTGCATGAATCTATCACTGCCGTATTTATAAAAAAAAAAGTAAATAAGAGAAGTAGGCTGGTAGGGTTCGAATCTTAATGTCCAAGCACCACAAAAGATGTTGGAATCATTGGAGAACCCTCGAATCTCAAGTCATGACTTACATAATTTTTGTTATATATTAATCACAATATGTCATCTTAATGATTAGGAAAAAAAATTTGCAAAACTTTTTTTCCCTACTAATCTTATTTTCATATATTGAAAGTTAGTTCACTTTCTTTTCTTTGTTTCCTCCATGGAACCATAGTAATTTTTCTTATTAGGAAGTTACAATGAAACTTCTCATATCTATAGCTCATATATAAATTGAAAGCATTTGACCGTTTGTTAACTTCTTCCATAAGATTTTGAAAATACACCGATATTTCCAACAAAATTTTTTTATTGGAAACTTTGTTCTTCCTCTTCAAGTGATAGAATGACCTTAACCCACAATCCCTCTTTAACTTGGACGAATCATCCCTCTAACCCCGTGTCCATATGGTGGAAAATTAAAATACTAAAGCCTATACTTAGGATCATTGGTTTAAGGCTATTTGGTTCTGTACCTAGTTATTGAAAGATTTTAAGGGTGGGTTAGGTTCCACAATGTTATCGAGTCTTGTGAGTGAGAACGACAAGGCAAAACATCAATCATGCCAAACACCAAGGCTTTGTCCCTTTTTTTTTTTTGCTGAATAAGGTTTTGTCCCTTGAGTGTAGATAGGTCTGTCTATATATAAATACTTTTTCCGAAAACCAGGGGTCGCTTATCTTATTGACTTACATTCTTTAAATTTCTTTAATGGGGGCATTGCCTTGTTGATTATGAAACATGTTGATGAGTAGTAGTGCGTCGAGGACAATTTTGCCAGTTTAGTGTCCTTACTCTGCTTTCGGACCACATCTCTCATGTGATAATGTAGTCAATCCTCAAAGCTTTTGTCCACCGCCACAACTAATATTTCTTTTGTGTCATTAATTATTATGCTGATGCACATCCTAATACACCTACTCGGATACCTACCCCCTTAGAATATATATATATATATATATATGGCAGTGTTTGTTACACACATTACCTAAAACGTGAATCATGTTTTCAGTTATTCGTTAGTAATGTGTAAATGCACAAATGTGTGCAACATAATTTTTCCTTTTGTATAATCATGATATATAACACCTCTGTTACATAGGAGTAGATCTCATACTCGTAAAATTCACCTAGTTACACACAAAAAATCTACCCCATGCTATCCTGATTCATGAGTAGCCTCCTAAACTTTTTTTCCTCTATTCACTACCTTCTCGTAAATCATACCGGATTTTGATATGGCCTAATTGGGTAGATAGAACAAGCACCTGTTAAAATTATGTGGTTAAATAATTAAATTTATCATATCTAAGTAGCTCAAGCTTTTGGGACAATCAGTAATTTAACATGATATCAGAGCAAGAGGCCCTGAGTTTGATCCCTGTCTCCTCCACTTTACCTCCTATTTAAATTTTCACGTGTTGGGCCTCACCCATTAAAAGGTAGTTTCGGCCCACACATGAGGGGCAGTGTTAGAAGTATGTGGCTAAATGATTAAATTTATCATATCCTAATAATTTAAAATTTTGGGACAATCGGTAATTTAACAGCACTAGACACTCACATTAAACCTTTATTATAAAATTTTAAACTTAATTTTCTTTTTAACTCATTTTTAATATATGCTTGTAATTGTATACTAAAGTTATATTAAAATACTAATGATATTATTCATCAACTTGATAAGTAATTCTCGAATATAAATGTTTTCAATGTTGGATATACTAATAATATTTAGTAGTTTTTCGTAAGTTTATTATACATTTTCTTCCTAATTATTTTTTTAACCTAAGATATTATATCTTATTCTTAAAGTTATATATATATATATATAATGAATTTAGTTTGCTTTTTTTTCTTTAACTTTTTACTTTATCCAGTTAGTGGTTACATGCAGTTTTTTGAAAGCTTCAATTTTTACATACTATAATTTTGACAACTTTGCAAAAATAAGCTTTCAAGTTTCAATGAAAAGTTAATCTGAAAACACACTTTAGTTTATATATGATTTAATTTAATTTCATGTTTTATGTATATCACGTATACACATTATCTTTTCTTTTTCTTTTTTTTTTTGGGTGAAATTATTAGACTAGTAGACTACTAGAATTAATTATTGAACTATAAAATTAAGGATTTGTGTGTTTTTCAACTTTTTTATCTTTTGAGTTTTTTATTTATTACTCTATTTATATTGAAAAAAAAAAAGCACAAAATAGAGATTAGAAAGTATATTAATTTTTTAATAAAAAATATAAGTCATTATGTGTAAAAGTAGTAAAAATAACCATCCACTCTAATATAATAAAATTTGTACCTAAATTTAAACCCAATCGACCTAACCCGTTTGCCAGGTCTACAACATACATAAGATAAGAGCACCCATTGGCTTTTGAGTGTCATTCTACCCTTACTACTCCATTCAGTTCCAACAACTTTGGTTTGGTTTCAAACTTCAAAAGAATTGAAGTTTGATGACGACGACGATGATGATAAGCCTTCACCAGTTTCATCTCAAAGAGTAAAGGTTCCGTCTGAATGGTATATTTATACGGCCGACCTCGCCTAGGGAACATAATTGACCATAATCTTCGTAATTGAATCATCATGGTCCTCCCGAATCAGAACCTCTTTTGACCTTTTCACTAAGATACAAAATAATTCATCCAATAACAAAAACTAAAACAAAAGTAAATAAAGATACTAATAAGAAGAATAATTGTACATGGAGTGCAAAAGAAATGTAATTGCGAAAAACAAAAAGAAAAACAATGTTTTCATTGGGATTGACTCTTTGTTGCATCCGGATGATGTAGTAGCATGATGGACACGTTATAACCGAAGATTGACAAAACTGAGTTTCAACTCTGAAAAATATGAAAATTATACAAAAAGTTTTCAATATGATATGGTACAAATATGATTGATGTCACATAATTAATATAATTAATATAATAAATAAATATTTAAATTGTTTTTATACGATTGGTGAAACATTAATTTGGAAGACTCGTATAGTTAAATTTTTAGTATTCTTAATATCACTTTTCAACTTTTAATTTTAATTTTTTTTTTTTTTTGTTTGAAAAATTAATAGGGCTTCTTAGTTCTTTAGCATACTGACTGAAAATGAAATAAACCAAGCTCTATATTTAGCTTTTCTTTAACATTAAAAAATCTACTAAAAGAAGGGTTATAGACAAGTTTTTGTGTTGAAATTTTGATTTTTTTTTAATATTTAAAGGCCTAGTTAATATTGAACTTTTCTTATGAAACTACTACTGAATTTCACCCCAGAAGGAAGGTAAAAAAGAAAAGAAAAAAAGGAAACGACAAATATAGGGGAAGGGATAGCTGAGCAGGTTATGACTTATGAGTCATGACCCGGCATTAATCAAGTTGAAGTTTCCGAATTGTTCTTTGCGTGGCCAAGGTTTTTCCTAAAGATATTAGTATATATCTATATATTTTTTATCAAGTAAAGTTTTTGGTAATATTAAAGGGATATTTAAAAAGATTTATGCACTTGAGTAATTTTTGTTAGGACAAAGTATACTCCAAACCGCTTTGGAGAATTCTTTTTCAATATTCTAAGTAGTGTATTATTTAAATAAGTAACTTGACTCGTTAAAAATAGTCATATAATAAAAACTACACATAAATAGTCTTTTTCTTTCGTCGCATTAGTTGAAAAAGATAACTCCATTAAGCAAAAAAAAAAAAAAAAAAAGATAACTCCAAACCTATGCGCACATTTATGTAACTTAATGTCTTCTAAGTTATAATACGAGAAAATATTTCATAAGATCGTCTCATACAAGAATTTTCCTGTACAACAGATATTGAAAATCGTAAAGTGGCAATTTAGCTCAGAAAAGTTGCAATCTAGTTCACAATATCAATGAGCTTTTTGAAAAAAAAAGATTGCGAAAGAACGCCTATAATGATGTTCAATTAAGGGTGGAAGGTGAGGACCAACCAAGTCACGAACTTTTCCCCAAACTTCGTATGATCAACTTCAATCCTGGCCCTAAAGAAAAGGACAATATTAAGTAGCTGCATTTGGGGCCACATGTCTCAATCAGCTCTGGACTGAGCTTAAGCTATAAGAACTTGGGCTGCCCCACATTGCAATCTTTCTTTTCTTCTTATTTTGGTATATTATACATGAGTGAAGTGAAGGACTCTCCTTCCCGTTCAAACTACTTTTGCTTTGCATCCATCCATTCATTAATAATAGATTCACCTTGACAATTCTTACCCTATGCCTATCAATCTACAACGACTGGAATATAATTTATGAATGGATAATTCATACGTTTCCATCGCAAAGCAAAAACTTAACATCCTTTTCATCTTTGTTTGGGAGGTTAGAAGTGAATGCAAAAAACCTTAAATGAACAAAGTCATTTTAGAATATTCATTCTATTTACTTATTTGAGAATTTAAGTGGGAAGGAATGACAGAATAAGAGGGAATACTTATTTCTCATTTTTTCCTCGTAACCTTAAATTTTCATTCACCCCAAATTGAGAGGAATGAAGAGAATGAA
Source organism: Quercus glauca (assembly GCA_023736055.1). NCBI lineage: Eukaryota > Viridiplantae > Streptophyta > Magnoliopsida > Fagales > Fagaceae > Quercus > Quercus glauca. The sequence continues at coordinate 33,998,364 of CM043326.1, read as the reverse complement.
TAGGTTTAATGAAATTTTACTATAACTCCCAAAATATCTCTGAATATTCAGCCCTTTATTTCAAATTAGGGATAAATAGTACTGTTATAAAATTATTCAAACTCATTCATTTTATGTTTCTTCTAAACAAGTTTACTTACATTGCATTCTTTTATTTTAAAACATTCAAACAATATTGCTTCATTCCATTCTATTTTATTCCTTTATATTCCTTTATGAACCTCCAATAAAGTTTACATGAATTACACAACTACCAATCTATAGTGAATAGAAGAATCTGTTGTATTATGAACTGGATGTGACCAAATGGTTCCTACGTTATTTCAACCGACCAAATGGTTCCTATCAACTCCCAATAAGCACATCTAAAATGATAACCAAAACAAAAATGCATTCACACAAAATTATATCAAAAATTTTGGTCATCAACGTTAGAGAGAGTCATCTCATTTGAGCTTGTTGAGGGGTTTTGGTGGATGCTTGGTCCTCGCTCTCTTTTGCACCAACCTGATTCGCATTTGCGATTTTTTCTGCTTCAGCTTTTTCAAGCAAAGCCTGTTGTTGCATCGTTTTCATCATCTCCTTCAGTGTCTTCTCCTCTCCGTCTAATTGCATTTTCATTATGACCTCAGCTTCTTTGTCAATTGGTTTGAAGTACTCTTCAATAGCAGCCTCCTGCACATAAACACGATTTTGTCACAAAACGACTCATAGATTTCAACAGGGGCGATGAACAAAAGGAAAACAGAAGGGGCTCATTTAAGATAGTGAAACATCTTCCATTATTAATAGCAAATGAAATGACTCATTCAGCCAAACATCTTCCATGCTAGAAATAAGGGTCTAATTTAAGATCAACTAGAAGGAAATATCACCATATGCTCCGGCACTCAGCTTTTGAGAAATTAATAGACAAATTTTTAATATTTGATGGAAAGCAGAAAGTATTAAACACTGAAAGCATTTGAATTCTATGAGAGGGCTTAAAGGTTAGATCATGCAATGCTCTTTAAAAGGTTGAAAGAAAAATTTAAGGTATCATTTCACATTCATAACTATACTCTTTTATAAGAAATAAATTTTTTCATTAAAGAACACAGTTTAAGTACACTTTTTGTAAGAGTTCAATTACACTGGATGTGTATCAAATTATAACTAAGGAATTCTAATATGAAATTCAAGGGATCTAAAATATCTAAAAAAGATTATGAAGGCATGCTGCCCAAAGCATTCATCCAATTAGAAAAGGATCTCAACAGAGACTGTTTAATAACACGGTGAGGTCATTCAATACCAGCAAACTTCAAAGACTCTTCCTCTCTCACCAAATTGCCCACTATATGCAGATATGGAATATCCTTCTGGATTTTCAAATTCCTTTGAGGATGAAAACTTCCTTGCCAACAAGCCAACATTTGAATCACAATCTTTGACATAAACCAAGATACCCTAAATAAGGCAATCACAAGAGACCAAATATCTCTACCCACTTGCCTCAAAAAAAAAAAAAAAAAAAAAAATCTCTACCCACTAAACAATGAAGTAGAAAGTATTAAACTGTCTCCTCACTATTCCTATAAAAACAACACTAATCAATAATCACAATGTTTTTTTTTTCTTAAATTATTCATATTTAAAATTTTACCCAATGCTGCTGTCCAAGTGAAAAAACAACTCGAGGTACCTAAGCACCCCATATCCTCCTGAGCTCCTCTAAGGAAATGTTATTCCATAGATCTCCTCAATGCATAATACGATCAAACATCAGACTTTCCAATTTTCTTTTTCTTCTTTTTTTTTTTTTTTGAGAGTAAAGAAATTTTTTTTGATAAGTAATAAGATATATTGATATAAAAAAGGAGTACCCTAATACACAGGGAGTGAACAAGGGATAAGAAATCAAATACAAAAATTGCAAGAGTCTAAGAAATCAATAAAAGAAGGGAATGATTGATTTTGCAAAGCAAACAACCAATCCCTTAAAGTTCTAAAAAAGAGTAGCTTGAGGTCCGGAATAGATCTCTCAATAACTTCAAAACATCTACTATTCCTCTCCCTCCAAAGAGACCACAATAGGCAATTAGGAATGATGGACCAAATATAACCATTTTGATGACGACTAAAGCTGCCTTGCCAACACCCTAACAGCCCCAAAACAGTGTGCGGCATAACCCAAGATACTCCAAATAGACCCAAAACCATAGACCATAGATCTATAGCAAAAGGACAATGAAGGAATAGATGGTCAACTGATTCACCATTTCTCTTACACATGAAACACCAATCCAAAATCCACACCTTCCTTTTTCGTAAATTATCAATCGTTAAGCATTTCCCTAAGGCAGCAGTCCAGACAAAGAAAGCTACTCTAGAGGGAATCTTTTGCTTCCAAATACTTTTCTAAGGAAAACCATAGAAAGTGTTGCTGACTAAAATTCTATAATAATCACTAACCATGAAACCCTTAACTTTGCTAGGTATCCAACACATTTTATCCTCGCCTAGCCCCCTTATAGGTGAACTATATATGGTTTCCATGAAGCCTGACATAGCCTCTAGATCCCAAGCATGCACACCCCTAAAGAATCTCACATCCCAAAAGAGGACACCATTGGCGGACTTCATAAGCTCAGCCACACTGGCATCCTTATTCTTGCAAAATCTGAACAAGTCAGGATATCTAACAGCAAGAGATGTCTCTCCGCACCACCAGTCATGCCAAAACTTCACTCTAGACCCATCACCAATATCAAACAGAATATGGCGTGAGAAAGAAGGCCATCCCTGACTGATATTTTTCCATAAACCAATACCATAAGGGCCATACACCAGCCCCCCCACACACAACCATATTTCATCACTATCACTTGCCTCTAGAGGGCATCTTTCTCAATCCCAAATCTCCAAAGCCACTTCCCAAGTAAAGATTCATTGAAAAGTCTTATCTTCCTTATCCCTAAGCCCCCCAAAGAAATAGGAGCACAAACAATAGCCCATTTAACCAAATGAATTTTAGGATCATCGCCAAAACTGCCCCATAAGAAATTCCGCTAGAACCTCTCAATTCGGTTGGCCACACTAGCAGGTATAGGAAATAAAGATTGAAAATAAGTAGGTAAATTAGATAGGGTGCTTTTGATTAGGGTGACTCTACCTCAGGAGTCACCCAAGTATACAGGAAGTATACAGCAGAAGACCAAAACAATCAAATACATAAATTACAAGCATCCATCAAATCATAAACCGAAAAAATAGAATGACTTCCTTTAATAGACATCCAATCCGATGAGTTTTAAAGAAGAAAAGTTTCAAATCGACTGTAGTCCTTTCAAAATCTTCAAAACACCAGTTGTTTCTCTCCCTCCAAATGCACCATATCAAACAATGAGGGACATCTATCCAAATAACACCATTACGATGATGACCAAAATTTCCTTGCCAACATGCAAGGAGCTAAAGCACAGTCTTTGGCATCACCCAATAGATACCAAACAAGGTGAACACCATAGACAACAACTCCGATCCAACACATCTTATCCTCACCAATACCCCTCAATGAGACTCCATATATAACATCCCAAAAAACAAACAACGATTTTGATTCCCTATCATGAATTTCTCGCAAGAATTCCAAGTCCCAAAGAAGAACCCCGCTAGGAAACTGCATGAGATCAGCCACATAAGCCTCCTTATCATTACTGATTTTGAATAAATCTGGAAAACACGTACTCAAAGGATTATCCCCACACCGGACATCCTGCCAAAATTTCACTCTAATCCTATCTCCAATCTGAAACTGAATGTAGCGAGAAAAAGTAGACCAACCACTACTAATAGTTTCCATAAACTCACCCCATAGGAGCCTAGAACAGAATTAGAACACCAATCTCCCTCCTCAACTCCATATTTAACCCTTATAACCCTTCTCCATAACGCTTCTCTCTCATACCCAAATCTCCACAACCATTTTCCCAATAGCGCTTCACTAAAGTATCTCAAATTTCGAATTGCTAGACCCCCAGACTGGATAGGAGAGCATACCTTGGACCAATTCACCAAGTGATGTTTAAAATCATCTCTGAGACCACTCCAAAGAAAATTTCGTTGAAGTTGTTCTATACGGTATGCCATATCCGCTGGAATTGGAAAAAGGGAGAGGAGATAAGTAGGTAAATTGGATAAAGTACTTTTTATGAGAGTGAGTCTCCCCCCTTTAGATAGATACAATCTTTTCCATCCCGCTAACCTCCTTTCCACCTTCTCAATGATGGGATTCCAAACTGCTCTATCTTTCCATTTTGCACCCAATGGAAGGCCTAAATATTTCATAGGAAGTGAGCCTTGCTTACAACCCAAAACATCTACTAGCATCTCAAAATTCGGAACCACTCCCACAAGAACTAGATCAGACTTATCCAAATTAATTTTCAATCCCGATATAATCTCAAACCTTGGCAAAATCAGGTGCAAAAACAACATTTGGTCGATATCAGCATCGCACATAATCAACGTATCATCTGCAAAGAGAAGATGATTTACCTGTAAGTGATCACCTGTGGAGGTACCCACGCTAAATCTAGACAATAGACCTTCCGTCACTGCCTTATCCATTGTTTTGCTAACTGCCTCCATAACAACAACAAACAACAATGAGGACAAAGGGTCACCTTGTTGAAAACCTCTATAACTCTCAAAGAAACCACATGGAGCTCCATTAATCAAAACTGAAAATTTGACTGTGGATATGCTGTAAAAAAATCCATTTCTCCATTTTTCTAGGAAACTGAACTGCTCAAGCATATACATTAGGAAAACTCAATTCACATGATCATAAGCCTTCTCCACATCCAACTTGCACAACACCCCGGGAATTTCTGATCTCAGCCTACTGTCCAAGCACTCATTTGCAATGAGACATGAGTCTAGAATCTGCCTATTCTTAACGAAGGCATTTTGAGACTTCGAAATAACATCCCCAATCACCTCTTTCAACCTATTAGCCAATACTTTAGCAATTATTTTGTAAACAACCCCCCCCCCCCCCCCCCCCTCTCCTCCCCCTCCTATCAGACTAATAGGCCGAAAATCCTTCACCTCTACTGCATCTGACTTTTTGGTTCCACTTTTTGTTAGCTTTAAGGATATGTGATCCTTACCTTGGCTAGATGGCAAACTAGGATACAACAAATCAAAGAGATCTCCATGGAATCCAATCCCCAATCTTGAAATGGTGTACTAAATTGAGGATTCCAATACCACACTCCTCTCTCAGTTGAATCACCTAAATAAGTGGCAATTGAAGCATTGTTTTCCGCTACCAGGGAAAAGATCTCTACACCATAAGTCATTCCAAAATCAAACTCATGTGCGCCCAACAACAAATTTAATTTCTAGAATTTTATTTTTGATAAGCGAGTTTTGGCCCCAAGGGGAGGGAAAAAAAGGGGGATATTCTAGAAAAAAATTCCCAGACTCCTCTAATACTTTTCCATGTGTTCACCCTATGTGATCCCCTAACCAGCTTCATTTACCAACGCCCCATGCTTCTCCATATTTAACAAAAAATGAATGCCTCCAAAGCTATTCTCACTCAACTCCAAATCTCCATAATCTCTATAGGGGAAGGAGAATGTTAGAAACCTAGTAGTTCCTAATGGGATTGGATGGGAATTGTAGGAAAATGTATGTGAATTGTAGGGAAATTGACTTAATTCAAGGTAGTCACCTTCCATAGAGAAATATTAAGAGAGAGAGAGAGAGAAAGGAAATGCACTAAGCAATCAATTGGTTTATTCTTCAATGATGGAAATGTGATTACAAGTAGATATTTATAAAACCATAAAAATATTCTACTGGTCTATATGGCCTTATCCTAATGGTCCTATTATTCCCCATGTGCATTAATATTTCCAACATGTGTTAAATGTAATTAACATGCTTGGGATTGTAACTAACTAACCAACTAACTAAATGCTAACTATACCCAAATGTGGATTCCTAACATTTCCCTCTCCTTCAAAACACCTTGCCCACAAGGTGGTGTTGTTGTTGACATCTTCATGAGGGGAAACCGGCCACTAACCCAATACTCCAAAACATCTTGAACATTGAACACACCAACTACTTCCAAGCACCTTGTGACTACCTCGAATTAAGTCAATTTCCCTACAATTCACATACATTCCCCTATAATTTCCATCCAATCCCATTAGGAACTACTAGGTTCCTAACATTGAAAAGGGAGATTGCCTAGAAAAAGAAGCCCTGCCGCCTCTAATGCTTTTCCATAGGCTCACATCTGATCCCTAACCAGCTTTGTTGACTTGACACCCCCAACCCCTATGCTTCTCCATATTTGATACAAATGTCATGCCTCCAAAGCTGTCCCCTTTCAACTCCGCATCTCCATAATCTTTATAGATATACTTTATTCAATCTATTTAGTTTCCTTCGCATCTCCAAAATTCTAATATAATCATTACGATGAAATAAACTTAAAGAGTACATAAAAAAGTCATCACTAAGACTAACACTGTTAAGACATAAGGCTCCCTTCTATAATCTTCAATCATGAAGGCTTAGGGGCAACTTTTTTGTCTGCTTTGGCACTGTTATTTCCTATGTTTCAAGCTCAATGTTGATTAATGAAAATTCACATCATTTTATAGTGATTTAAAAAGAATTTTTTCACAAATGCAATCAACTGAATGTTAAAAGTAGAGCTTCAAATAATCCAATAAACCTTCTTCAATTATCCACCACAGGTGAAACCAAAACTTACAGTTTCTTCAAGCTTCTTATTTAAATTTTGCATCTCCTCAACCATACGGCGAACCTCTGCTAATATAGCCTGTTCTGGGACCTTTCTTAAGGCAGCCTTCCTTTCTTGTGCCTGGACAGAGAGAGAGAGTGTCAAGCACATGGAGATAAACCATGTTTATCATACGAATGGTGAATGCTAAAAATGAAAAAAATCCAAAAAGCAACAAAGGAGATAAAGCTGAGAAAATGGTAGTTTGGTGTGCTTCCCTAGTTGACAGCCAAGACAAATATGATGGGGGAGAAGCACTATTACAATTGACTGTGGTGTGTGCCTGTGTCATTTAACCCTTTTTCAAAACTAGGAGTTATCAAACAATTGGGAGACTCCTGTACGAATTAAACTTAGATTTTAATTTTGTTTTTCAATATAAGATCTGTTATACTCAAACAATACTCTCATATGATCATTTCAGTCAGGAAAAGAATCTTCTCATCCATCAAAACTTGTATATCTTACAGAAAGCCAAGCTCAAAACAAATTGAACATTACTCCACCAAATGTAATAAAATTGCACACCATCTGACAGATAGGAATTACAAAGGCTTCCTACAATGAGATTTACAAGTTCTGATCAGGAATGTTCTATCAGTTTCAGATTAGTATTGCTGTAGGTGGTGGGGCCTAGCCCCTTCAAGATGGAATCATTGTCTTCCTACTTTTCTCGCTGGTATACCGGATCAATACCAGATCAAAAACCCACCTACAAGATCAATTTCTTATCTCTCCTCCCCCACCCACACCCCCCACCCCCCCCCCCCCCACCAACCAAAAAAAAAAAAAAAAAAAAAAGAAAGAAAAAGAAAGAGGAAAAAAAAACCCAAACCCCAAACAATTCTTTTTAAAGGAAATAGGAACTCTGCATTTCCACGAAGAGTCTTATTCAACTATAAAACACCTGCTGCAAGGTCTGGGTATCACCAATTGGTAGAAAGTAAATAAGGTGAAACACAGAAGTTGATAGAGAACTGAAGAAAAGGAAGAGTTACCAAATGAGTCAAAAGGTCATGCACATTTAAATTGATTTTTGTATAAGAAGTTGAGCCAACTCTATTTTGTAGAAAGTTAAGCATTCTTGAAGTTGATCATTTGACATGAACAGACACCAAAGACAAGCAAGCAAGACAGAGAGGGTGGAAACATTGAAGACATCATAGGTAGCCTAACAAACACTATAGACATTAACTAGTAAATTACCACGTGTTTTTAAACCACGCCTTTTCTAACTCTATATATACACATGCACACATGAATATATATATATATATATATATATATTATTCAAATAATGCAATACCAATGATGAACCCTTCAAATTGATTGCTTGCTCTGGGATAAAAGCTCTCTAAAAAGCAAGGAAGTTTGAAAAAGATAAACAACCCAACTTACCCTACTTGGTTCATAAGCAAAAAGCATCCACTACAATTACAACAGCAAATGAAACATGTAGCACAACTTAAGAACACACAGAAGACACAACATCATAATACAACAAAGAAAGCACTACAAAAATGACATTGAAAATTAAGCAACACCTGTTTCATACGCAGCTCAAGCTCCAACCTAAACGACCGGATTCTGCGCTCTTCATACCCAGAAAGAACCCTAACATAGAATAGGGCCTTCCTTCCAAAATCTAATAGTTTATTCATACTAATAATAATTCTACTTTCCTGCAACAATTAACATTCATATGAATTTAATTCAATAGCATATAAATGACAATTTCTATGACTTCAATGCCAGAGTTTTAAAGTGTGAATTCAAAATGATTCAGCTAAAGCGCCCTGTTTGGTTGCCATGAAAATATAGGAAAACACTAGGTTTCGTTTCACACACATTTTGCAAGTAAATTACTAAGAGATATGATCAGTGCAATGTTCGGTTTCAATAGGGAGAAAATCACTTCGAAAGTGACAATTCATTATTGGAATCTGTGTGTGTGTGTGCGCACGCACGCACAAACTTTATTCTTTTCCTTTTTTCTTTTTCCCTCAGCTTCTAAGTTTCTTGGCAACCAAACAGGGATGTGTCAAGAATTTGATAGAACATCAGGAGTAGAAGGATTACAAGCTTGGTTGAAAATTAAATTCACAGCCGAAGGAAAGCCCTAATTTTGACATTTAATTCAAAGAAGAAGAAAAGAGAAGTGAGAGATTCTGACCCAGAAATGGCGGGATTCTGAAGGAGCACTGTGACTGGAGCTGGTCTGGCCGTCAATCAACAAGTGTCGTTTGGGTGGATTTGAATTCTTAGGTTATCCAAATCCAGGTTTAGATAAACATGTTGCCCAAACTACCCTGCTTTCTTGTATAAATGTCTTTGACAAGCTGTGTTACAATAGGTTTATGTGTCAGTTGTTGGATGAGCAAAGACTAGTGTCATAGTCTAAATTAGGGTAGTAAACGAGCTGAGCCAAGTAGAGTACTAAAGTTAAAATTGTTCATTTAATTTTATTTCAAACATGAACCAAGCTCAAGCTCCTCACAAAACTATATTAGTGCATCCACAGCAGGCTCAATATAATTTTAGCCAAATTTGATCTAAAAAGCCCACTTTTTTCTATTTTAGCTAATCTACTATTCACAAACACCTACATCAAGCTCAATACTCTATATCTACTCTATTAAAACATTATTTCTTTATTCAATTTTGTAACGGTCATTTTTTTCAAATGCTAGCATTTTCCAACACCCCAACTGTCATTTTTTGCAATAGTAATATTTCTCCAACGGTCATATTTTAACGATCATATTCTCTTATTATAAAGGAGACCGTTTCCTCTCAAATTTGAGTACACCTCAACCCAAACACTCTCATTTTCACTCTCATATTCAGTCAACTTTGTTTTCTCTCCACCCAAAATTATCTTTCCTTCACTCATTCTTTGTTTTCTTTTGACCATCCTGTATTTAACATAATTGCTAATGAATCCTCATACTCCAATGATGATGAGTTGGAGATAATCATACAACTAGCTATAGATGAAAAACAATCAAGATCACACCGTGCTTCTGTTCAACGCCATAAGTTCATTAGGCGTGATTCTTTCCATGGCAATCGGAGGTTTAGTTCTCGACTATTTTGCCAAATCACTAGTATATCTTCTGAATATATTTTGAAGGAGGTTTCTAATGGGTTGTTCACTTAACAAACCTAAATGTGTCAGGTTTTCTTTGATCATTAAAACCTAAATGAATAAACTACAATTCTTGTAGTTTTAAAAGAAATTTAGCCATTTTAAAAGAGTGTTAAAAGGAATTTCAGAAGGTGCACTACAATATAGAATTGTAGAATTTAGCAAAGTGAATTTCACTCCAATTTCAGAGAGTGCACGATTAGACCGTATAGATTTAACAACTACAATTCATTACAGTGCACTCTTTCCATTTTAGTATGTATATTGTATAGAATGCAGCCAATTACTTGTAGTTTGTTGAGAAATTTGAATGTGATTTTAGTAATACTTTCATTTGACAGATTTTAGCGAATTTCTTGTAGTTTGTTGAGCAATTTGAATAAACTCTGATCACCACAGCCTTTGGGCCAGAAATTCAGTTAATTACACAATCCTAGTTGACAATTTCATTTTATCTAGAGATATATCTTCTGTTACAAAATCTTCTACTGCAAATACCTACTTTCTCAATTTCATTCTATCTAGTTTTGCTATTGTAATTCCCACAAAGCCCAACTCATCCCAATTATGACAGAATAAACCAAGAACATTCATTATTCTCCCTAGGCAACCATATCCATATTCATGTCATTTCACACTAAATGACGGTCCCACACCAATAAGAGGAGTTGAAAGATTAACCCGCGAATTGGGTATAAGGCTGCCAAGTGCCAACACACTAATGGGACAGAATTGTTATGAAAGTATGTAAACTTCACTGACTAAGGCTAGAATTTGTAATGCTTTGGGAACCAAATCAACTCTATACTGACATAAAACTCCATACTTTCAAAACAGAAACTCAGTAGCAAACACTGAAACACACCACCACCACCTATAAAAACCAAAGCTCACGTTGTGCTCCTGAGTTTTACATGGGAAAATCTATCAAATCTATAAACTACAACACAAAATGATCGAAGCCCATGTGAAAATTTTACAAATCTATCAATTCTATTAAACCCAAAGCCGCCACCAACGCCAAAATTTGACACGTACACACAACCGGGCATCATACCCATCCTCAATGGACAAAATTTCAAATGGGTTTCGATCGGAATGAATCAACTTTGGGGGAAAATCGAAGCGTACCTGAAATGGGTTTCGATTGGTGCCGTTGGAAAGCCCTTTCCCTGCGTTGGTGAAGTCGACGAACAGAACTCTCCTCCTTCCTGAAAATGGCGCTAGCTCGAGCTTGAGCTTAGAGAGAGAGAGAGAGAGTGAAGAAAGATAGTGTCTCAACTCTCAAACTCAATTGATGTGTTGAAGCACTAGAAAATATTGGTGTACACAGTCCGTTGAGCTCGAGCCTGATGCACAAGTGTTTTTACTTTCTTTCTTTCATTTTTTTTTAATAAAAAAAAAATTTGTTTTTACCTGGTTAAATTTTAGGCTAAAAAGGTATTTTGCTTCATTTATAAACAATTTAAAATTAAAAACAATAAAAAAAAAATTTTAAAAAGTGAATTACCTATTTGGTTTTACGGTTTAAGGTCGCATTTAACATTTGCTTAAAAAGTCAAGTTTTTTTTTCTTATTTAATTTATTTTTACTATTATTTATGAGTCTTATTACACTTTTTTATACTATTTATGAGATCACTGTACTATTTTAGCTACCTTTTAATTTTTTTACAATACTTTTTGTAAAAAGTTTTTAATTTCAATTAAGCGTCTATCTGGCATAATTAATTTTGCCAATTTATTTTATTATTTAGTTTTTTTTTTTTTTTTTGAGAATCTTATTCAAAAATAAGCTGAATGAAAGATTATTTAGCTTATTTCTGCTACTATTTATGGGTTCCACTGCATTTTTTTTATACTATTCATGGGTCTCATTATACTATTTCAACTAATTTTTACGTTTATCTATAATACTTTCAGTAAAAAAAATTCATGTTTCAATAAAATAAGCGGATCTCAAATAGACCCTAAATAAGCTATTTCCAAACGAAATCTAAGTTTCTATCCATAAGTAATGGATGAAAAATAGAAAAATGTTATGTTGACAATATTTTTATCACACCTTTGCAAAAAAATCTTAGGTGGCAAGTTGTTACATACTGTTATTGGGGAGTAAGAAAGTAATTTTAGAAGCTGGTTCAAATTAAAACCAATAATAATCTATTGTAGGGACTGGGTTGGAGCATTTCTCCTATTGGATGAGTGGACTCAAGCCCAACTAGCCCAATACAATAAATTTGTAGAGAATGGGTTTAAGAACTAGGTTTTAGCGCATGGACAATGGTTAATATGGTGTTCATAATAATCAAACAGAAATGAACTGAGTTTATCAAAGAAAAGTTGTTCTCGGCAGAATCCGAGGAGCTTTATTCTAAGAAATATTGAATGATTCTGATTACAGGAGTTCTTGAGATTGTTACAATATTCCCCCCTTTCTGTGGTGGGTTTCTCCTATTATATAATCCTCTTTAAACGATCTTAGTCTTTCACTTGTTGATCATCCAAATCTATATTTATGTGCCTGTCCTATCAGACACTCTCTCTGGCGTTCTGTGAGTTGTGGTAACCGAGGTAGCACTATTAGGGGTCACTTCCTTATTAATGCGGCCAGAATGTTATTTGTGGGCATTTAATGTGGAGGTGATAGTTTCTCCTTGAATTGCTCCTTCACCATGCTTCCACAGCTGACCCATTATACTCGTCCTTTTCTTGGGATGCTTTAGGAGGTTCCCTTTGGTGGTGGGCTGCTCTTCCCTTCTATGATCTTGGCTGGCCAAGGACATGATCGTCCTCGACGAAGTTTCTTGGGAATTTGGGCTTCCTACTTTCATCCTCGGACGTTTCTACCTTCTAAGTGTGGGCCTTTGGCTAATGTAAAGTGGGCTGGGATTACCAAATTTTCAAGCCTCAAAATAGTCCCTCAAAATCATGCTGTTCGAATCCTCGGACGAAGAGGGGGATTTTGATGTCTTCGGGCCTTTGTCATGGCTTGTCAAGTATTGTCCTTTGTTAGTACCAGGGTCTCTTCACTTGTCCAATGCACGTTCCTGGTGCTTCGGTATACGAGACGCGCCCTCATTAATGTCTTTATGAAGTGACGCAGATCTAACGGTTGAGGATTTCTTTGGAAATTGGGTGGAATATATTTCGCTTGTAACTCGTTCTTTAAATCGTGTGCGAATTAATTTCCCCTAGATCTCGCCTTCTATATAAGACACCCTGGGAAAATCATTCTTTCTCATTTACAAATCCTTGAGTTCTGCAAGAATCTCAAGTTCCCAACCCTTTAGGCATTCCCAAGGACCTTGCCAAAATTGTGATCAATGCCTAAGGAATGAAGTGGCCGAGGGTAAAGGCAAGGGCAATGAAACTAAGCCTCTCTCAGAAATCAAGGATGTCGCCCAGATCCTAGATGACGTAGTTAAGGCAAAGAAAGCAGAGGCCAGAGATGTTCCTACCTTTCAACCGGACAAGAAAGAAGACCCTCCTCCTTCAGCCAAAAACCAAAGCAAGTGTAAATCGCGTCAGACTTTTGGTGCGACAAAGTTTAGGTCTCTTGATAGCAAAACATCTTGCAGTTAGGAGAAAAGGGGTCCATCCAACGTTTCTGCCTCTTCTTCTTCCTCATCACCGGTACCACCCATGCTGGCTCAATTGCTGCTAGAACAAGATTGTGAATCTACCATTCCTATGGGCTTTCTTTTTGTGTAGTTAGCTTTAAAACAAATCTGCTTAAGCCGCTTTATATATGATGTACATTTCCTTTATTTAATAAAAAGGGTTACGCTCTTTACTTTATGAATCTTTCCTTTCTCTGCAGTAATTATTTCATTAATGGGTGTGTTGCTATTTTTCCCTCCAATGGGACTTAGAATTGATACTGTCGTTGGAAACGAGAAGTTGTTACCCTGACTTTAACAAAACCGACGATAGTGCTCGGCTGCTAACTTTAAATAAGTTAACTATATAGGAATAATCAGGAAAATAGCCAGGTGCTTTATACCGCAAATTGTACAACCATCAAAGAATGTTGAATTTAAAGTAAGTGATCTGAGAAGATCATCATGTATTAAGGCTCTGTTCAATATTTATAATGACGTCATAGCATTGGTTTCCCCCAAGCGCCTGGTCCGAGAACCCAGGCCTGCCTTAGGTTCTGTTTAAGCACTTAGCAGGAGGTTCAATGTACCCAACATACCCAAGGTTCTTCTTAGCAGGAGGTCTGAGGGACCTGACATAGCTAAGGATCTTCTTAGCGGGAGGTCTGAGGGACCCGACATAGCTAAAGCTCTGTATAACGCTTAGCAGAAGATCCGAGGAGATCCGACATAACTAAGGCTCTTCTTAGAAGGAGGTCTGAGGGACCCGACATAGCTAAGGCTCTTCTTAGTAGGAGGCCTGAGGGACCCGACATAGCTAAGGCTTTGTATAACGTTAGCAGGAGATCTGAGGGGATCCGACATAGCTAAGGTTCTTCTTAGCAGGAGGTCTGAGGGACCCGACATAGTTAAGGCTCTTCTTAGCAGGAGATTTGAGGGACCCGACATAGCTAAGGTTCTTCTTTTATTGAATGGATAACAAAAAATGTTAAGCCCACAATGCAAACTTCAACTCATGCTTTACTTGATAAGGGAGTAATCTCATTTACGCCGTTCGCCACTCCTTTTTTTTTTTTTTTTTTTTTTTTTGTTGAACGTACTTAGGACACCTTAAGTGATGCTCATGGACTTGCATTTGTTTACATCTTTGTAAAGTGGGGAAAGGGTAGGCGATTCGAGGAGCTGGACTCCTTTTAGATTGTGCTCATCACTCAGATAGATGCTTGAAATAGTTGATCCCCTCAAGGGCTGTGGTTCGAGGGCCCGTACAACACCCTAACTTGGTTCAACCCTTAGGTGGTTGCTGCAAGTCATTAGTTTCCCCATAGGTTTGTTGTCCGAGAAGCCATGCGAAACCTCGGTTCAGTCTAACACTTAGATAATTGTCAGAAGTTATTAGTTTCCTCATAGGTTTGTGGTTCGAGGAGCCATGCAAGATCTTGGTTCTATCTAATACTTTAGATAATTGTCAAAAGTTATTAGTTTCCCCATAGGTTTGTGGTCCGAGGAGCCATGCAAGACCTTGGTTCTATCTAATACTATAGATAATTATCAAAAGTTATTAGTTTCCCCATAGGTTTATGGTCTGAGGAGCCATGCGTAGCTAAGGTTTCGTTTAACCACTTCAATAGATTAGAAGGTATCCACATGTACCTTCCAGAACTAGCCACGCCACGGAGCCCCCTTGAATCGCTTTGTGTTGCTGCCACTTCCTCCAACAGAGGTCTAGTGAACTCGGCCACCAGATTCATGAGGACTTGACTCTTGACAGAGGTACGAGGCATGTACCTGATGTCAGAAGCCCCTAGAACTGTGACCCATGTAATTTCTTACTCACATAGTAAACTGACCACCATAATAGTTTTCCCCATGGACTCTTGTTGATAGGGGCCTGATCCCACCTTAACTAACCGTTGCACTCGCTATCACACAAGTTCTTCCCACAGATGACGCCAATTGTAGGGACTATGTTTGAGCACTTCTCCTATTGAATGAGTGGACTCAAGCCCAACTAGCTCAATACAATAAATTTGTAGATAATTTGTTTAAGAACTAGGATTTAGCGCATGGACAACGGTTAATATAGTGTTCATGACAATCAAACAGAGATGAACTGAGTTTATCAACGAAAAGTTGTTCTCGGCAGAATCCGAGGAGTTTTGTTCTAAGAAATATTGAATGATTCTGATTACAGGAGTTCTTGAAATTGTTACAATGTTCCCCCCTCTCTGTGGTGGGTTTCTCCTATTATATAATCCTCTTTAAACGATCTTGGCCTTCCACTTGTTGATCATCCAAGCTTATATTTGAGTGCCTGTTTCATCAGACACTTTCTTTAGCGTCCTGTAAGTTGCGGTAACCGAGCTAGCACTGTTCAGGGGTCACTTCCTCATTAATGCGGCCAGAATGTTAGTTGTGGGCATTTAATGTGGAGATGACAATTTCTCCTTGAATTACTCCTCCACTATGCTTCCGCGGCTGACCCATTATACTTGTCATTTTCTTAGGATGCTTTGGGACGTTGCCTTTGGTGGCGGGCTACTCTTCCCTTCTATGATCTCGGCTGGCCGAGGACATGATCGTCCTCGGCAAAGTTTCTTGGGAATTTGAGCTTCCTACTTTCAACCTCAGACGTTTTTACCTTCTCGACGTGGGCCTTTGGGCCTAATGTAAAGTGGACTGGTGTTGCCAAATTCTCAGACCCCACGTCTATCACCTAAAATTTGTTGTAAAAAACTAAAAATATTGTGAACATAATACTTTTCTGAAAAATACTTATTGCTGTCAATGGTTATATTAAAATATTATGCCACCTAAGCTACCACTATTCCAATCCCAACCTCTAAAGATGAAGTTTTATTTTTGTTTTGTTTCATTTAAAAAATTTTTTAAAAACACATGGTATCTTAAGTGGCAATAAAATAATATTTTAATACAATCATTAGCCATGCCAGCATTTTTCATCCATTATTCAATGGCATGAGCTATTTTGACACAGTACCAAAATGATAGAGACTAAACTAACACAATTGAAATGTTATGGACTAAATTGACATATAATGTAAACATTAGGGGCCAAATAGGTAATTTACCTTTAAAAATGTGTTTTTAATTTTAATTTTTTTATATATTAAAGGATGACATTTGAATCATAGATTTCTCTGTTACAAATATTAGCAATCTCAATTGAGCTATAGTGTTCTTGATTAAAAGGGTTATTTTTTTAGCTAGTGTGAATGTTATAAGCTATTCAAGGTTGGTTTATTTTCTTGTCAAACAAGTTCGAATTTGTTAACCTATTTTAGAGTTAGTTTATTTTATTGTTGAACAAGTTCGAATTTGTTTATAAGTTACTTGATTAACATATTCTTTTCCTAACTAATATTTTTTTATATAAAAATTTGTTATTATTCGATAAACACTAAGACTACAGTTTTTTACCACTTCATAATTAATTATCTTATACATGATTCTAACGGGGTGAGGTTGTGTATTTGTAGTTTACTTCTTAAGGATAGGGCCCAAGAGACCTGCCTTAAAGAGGTTCCACATTATTAAAAAAAAATTGAAATTATATTGTTTGAGCCTATTAGATAGAATGATTTTTGCTTATGAACTTTTAAAATTTAAATTCAACAATCTTATATCGTAAAAAACCATATATAATTTTACTACACAATGGATTATCTATTTATCAATAAGTTAAAATAATAATCTTCTATATTTTGAACTTGTTTATAAATTTATACGAGTTAATCTCCAATCTATTTATAATAAAATATAATCTATATTTTTTTAATTTGTTAGGTATAATCTATATTTTTAATTGAGTTTTACGTTCGCAAACTTATTCACAAGCATATTATTATGTTAGAGTTTGATTTGTTTAATATTTAAGTCTGAACTTAGGTCAAAACTTGGGGCACACATATGGGTTTGGGTTTGACTAAGTTATTGTGTAGTTTTTAAAAAAAATAAAAAAAATAGATATTATGTAATTAAAAATAGGTCACATTATTGCTCCATTAACCATGTATACAAAAAAAAAAAAAAAAAAAAAAGATGGAAGGACTAATAAATTTGTGTTTTAAAACATGACTAAAATCACCAGCATGAACATTAGGGACTAATAAGTTTGAGAAAGTCTTGAGACACAACAAAATCTCATAATATTTTCACTGCATCCTTATTTTGAGATATGGTGGGTCCTGGTATATATATGTATATATATATATATATATATATATATTTTTTTTTTTTAAATTTTTTTTTCATTTTTTACCTACAATGGATTGACAACTCAACTAGTTATGAAATTTTATTGAGTCCATAGAAGAACTCAATAACTTTCAAGTTTCAACCGTTAAAATTTTGGGATCAATATATTTTAGGATTTTTATATTATTTTTTTTTTTAGGAAGGCTTAGTTCAAATACATTGGACCCAATACTATATGGACATGTGGTTGCATTATATTGAGTCCAGTATACAGGACACTGGACATAAGTCGTGTCTTATCTTTTTTAGAGAAATTCAATGGACACAAATAAATCTCATTACATTTTCACAACACTCTTGTTTTTAATCATAGTGGGTCAAAGTCTAATATCTTATTATTTTATTTTAACCTATGAGTGATGACATAGTGACGCCTAAGTGAAAATGTCATAACAATTTATTGTGTCCCTAGCACAATTCATTTTTTTAAGGATAAAATTTGACTCTAAACATATTTAGAGTCAAGTGAGTCAGGTGCAGAAAGCATGTGACCTTTCTATTATGGTTAAAGCCCAATGCTTTGCAGTAAAAATTTTTTGGCAAAAATGCAAAACTGACCCTCTAACTTTCAATGTTTTTCATTTCAATCCTCTAACTTTCAATTTTGTCATTTCAATCTTCTAACTTTCAATTTTTGTCAATCCAGGCTTCCGTTAGAACTCAGTTAAGGCTGTTGTTAATCTCACTGGGAAACGACCGTTTTGCCCTTTTTTTTTAAATTTCGGAATTAAAAGAAAAAAAATATGTAAAAAAAAAAAAAAAAACAATGTCGTTCCCCTTCCCCTAAAATCTTTTTTTTTTGGAAAACCCCCTTCCCCTGAAATCAAAACAAAGACAAATTGAGACCCAAATCCCTAATGTAAATCCCTAACATTGAGAGAGGAAGAATCAGTTTCAACAACCCTAGAAGTTTGTGTTGGATCGGGTCCAAAATGGGTCAGATTTGAACAAAAATTTAGCTCTCAGTGCTGCAAGTTCAATTACATTAGAGCACAAAAAACACATTTGCAACATTATCCAGAAATGAGAACTGAGAGACAAGCAATCCAAAAATACAAAGACAATTTATAGATGATATTGTATAATATAGATTAAAAAAAAATAGTGGTACCAGCGCAAGATTTGATGGTGTGGATCTTGAGGAGCAAGATGAGGATGCTAGCCAAATGGGTCATATCACCAGATAATTTGAATATATTCATCTTCACTTCTTTGCGTTTGGTTTCTTCTTCCTCAAATTAACTGCTTTCGTCTCACAAAGATAACAGAGAGATTCAAGCTTGGTTAGAGCTCTCTGGTTGTTTTTTTTTTTTTTTTTTTTTAAATTAAAAATGAATTGAAGAACAGAATAATCGGATCTGACACAAACTTCTAGGGTTGTTGAAACCGATTCTTCCTCTCTCAATGTTAGTTTTGATTTCAGGGGAAGGGGGTTTTCAAAAAAAAAAAGATTACAGGGGAAGGGGCGACGTTGTTCCCCTTAAATTGTTTTCTTTTTTTTTCTTCTTTTTTTATTTTTTATTTTTACAAATTTTTCTTTTTTTCTTTTTTTCTTTTAATTCCGAAATTAAAAAAAAGGGCAAAACGGTCATTTTTCAGTGAGTTTAACAACAGCCTTAATTGAGTTCTAACGGAAGCCTGGATTGACAAAAATTGAAAGTTAGAGGACTAAAATGACAAAACTGAAAGTTAGAGGACTGAAATGAAAAATGTTGAAAATTAGAGGATCAATTTTATATTTTTGCCAAAAGATTTCCATATGCTGGTGCCACATAAAGTGGCACAACTTGTGCCACAACTCGCCGATGTGGCGAGTTGTAAGTGATAGAGGGGTGTGCTCATTTGGCCAATCACAACCCACCACATATGCTAGTTATAACACAAATTATGTCATTTTAAGTATCACCATTACTCCATTTTTTAAACCTCCACCTCAAATGCGTTGCTTTTTATTTTTATTTTTTATTTATTTATGTGTACATTTCATAAAACAAAACAAAACAAAACAGTTATCAACTCTCAAACACACACAAACTCACACGGTACGGAGAAAAGAGATTGTTATTCTGTGTGACCCTCCAAAGCTTTTGGCAACAAGCCACCTACTGTGTTTTCAGGTCCACATTGCTCTAACTCCTGTTCTTTTTTTTTTTTATATATATTGATGATTTTTTGTTACCATAAATTTTGTACTAGTTTGTGTTATAGACTTATTGTATAATAAATCTTAGAAAGAATAGAGCTATTAGCAATGCATAATTGGTAAAGTAAAAGATGAGGAACCTAGATCTGGGATTCTTTGTTCTTTTCATAAAAATTCTTTTTAGTTTCATGTATAAATGTTGAGTTTTGATTCATATTATATTCAATAATAATTGTTGTTAAAATTACCATTTTGTTTTACCATATGGTTATTGAAGAATGTGATGGGAAATATAGGAAAATTGTAAAACTTGCTGATTAAGGAAGTTCTCATTTAGCTCTTTTTTTTTCCCCTCATATTTTCTGTAAAAGCAATTGAAACCCATAATGGGAATATGGAGAAGTTCAAAGTATCAAGTTTTTTTTTTTTTTTTTGGGTTAGAAAGTATTGTTTAGGGTTACGTGTGGTCTTAGATAAGAATTTTTTGTAGGTGGGTTTAAGTTATTGAGGGAAGGTTTTTATTGGGATGAATTGAGCTGCAAATATTTTGGTAATGCGAAGTTTGCAACAGGAGAAATGTTTGTTGAGTGGTTACCTTAATGTTTATTACCGATGCATAGATAGATGAATGATCTGAATGTTATGAGTGGAGTTGAAACAATTGCTAAAATATATGCTAGTTCACATCCATTGGTCTCAAAAGCAAAGGAATAGATATTTTATTATTAGACATCCATGTTTCACATCTAAATGTTAATGCATGCTTATTAAATTATTTATTTATAAAATAACATATAACATATATGTTTATCCAACATATCTCTAAGGTTGAATGAATTTGATAAATAATTTAAGACTGTTGGGGGAAATATCACCTTGAGCAGTCTCTTTGAGTAGTTAATGTAACATATAGGGACACTACCTGATTCTCAACAAAAACAATTGTTAGAGAAGGAAAAGAGGAACTACTTTTGAAATCTGGTGATGGTTATGTGCTTTATGAGCTTTTTGATCCTTGATCCTTCTATTAAAATATGCCATCCTAGAACCCAGTGGCTACCATCCAGTTTCTTGTTGAAAACACTAAAGCTACTCTAAATATTATAATAATTTCTCTTTTCACTTGACCATAAAAATTATACAGTTTACGGAACTAATTTGGCTTTAATCATTACTATATGAGGGTTCTTTATGACTTGTACCAAAGTCTATGTAATTAGATAGAACTCACCACTTTTTCACTGTGAGGCTTAAAAAAGGATGAAGAACTTAGTAATAAATTATCAACCTTAGAAACTAACAACATTTAAGGGCTAGAAAATATCCACCTGCGGATAAGAATTAGATGTCTTTGTGGTAATGTCATTCTTGCATCTAAAATGCTGCCTCACATATCAGAGCTTGCTTTAAGTTCCTTGAGTTCTATTTCAGGTTTTATCCCTCCACCGAGTACCTATTCTACTGCCCTGAAGAAGAAAAAAAAAGATCATTGGGTTAATTTCCTGATGTTAAAAAATCTGTAGAACTTGACTAAGTAAACAGCATGGTCATCAAGCCTTACCAATCCCTTCAATTGTGAACTCTAGTCAAAGATGTCCTTGTAGTTCTTAAGGAACCATTATACATACTATTTTCTTCATCTATGGTGTGTGTGAGCACCTGCGTGCGTGCGTGCTTGAAGGAAGGAAGGTAACTACGTGCTGTCATGGGAGTTTATTTTGGGGGGGTAGGGGTCGTGCTACAGAATTTTGTAGGCTATTCCATTGTCTCATGTGGGCCATTTGGAGAAGAGTGAGATCATCACATTTTATAGAAGAAGGAACCTCCCATACTGGACTTGAAATGTTTTATCTTGTGTTCTTTGTATGATTGAATGTCTGTGATGAATGGTTTTTCATTTTCCTCGTTAGTAGAATTTGGGATTTGTGTTCTGTTGATTTTATAGGCCTATAGCAGGTAGACTACTTGTGTAGTCAAGGGTAGCTTGTATTTTTTTTAATAATAAAGTTCATCTTTACATATTAAAATAAAATTAATGGTGCGTGATTATGGCATATGACCTGACTAATAAGAATTTGAAGGTGGCATTACTAGCCTAAACTCATAATATCAGTCCCTTAATTCCTATCACCTTATTACTGCATCATTCCCTCTCTCTATGTATCATCTCCCCCACGAGTTATTGTAGGACGTAAATGTTTATTTGACTAAAAGAATCACCCAAAAAACATTACTACAATAATTAAAGGGGCAAGATAATTAAGAAACCCACAGATAGAGATAGAAATAGAGAAAGATCTGTGAAAATCTGGAATAGATTAGTGTTCTGTGACAAAGAAGATGAATGCTGTGAAAATAAATTGCCATAAAGTGTTCTAGAATTTTTATTTAGAACAATTACCATTTGTTGTCTTAAAGATTTCAACTCATTGTATGAGTGATTTGTTTCTCTTCTTTTTTCCTTGAAATTGCAGGTGGAGGTGGAACAATAGAAAGATAATAAATATAGGATTAATGTCATAGCTACTAGTGATTTTAACTATGACTTCTGAACATCATACAACGAATACATCCCCGCAATCTTCTCCAGATGTTGGGCTACCTTCTCTATATGATGCCTTAACTCTGCAGCAGTATTATTTTGAACAGTCACTAGCAAGTGAGAAGCTGAGGTTCAAGGAGCTGGTTGACGAACAAGAAGCAAGCATAAAAGCAGCTGTCAAAGAAACCGCAGCTCGTGCAACAAAAGTTGGCAAAATTTTGATTGGGGACAAAGATGCTGCACCAAAAGAGAACGTTGAGGAATTTGATTCTCAATGGTAAAATCCATAAACTCAGATCCTATCATTCACGTCAACTCTATTTAATGTCAGTTCTATTGCATCTATTTTTTGTTGTTGGATTTTTCTATGGTGGAGCATATTATTCCATTCTCCCAAGAAGAAAAAAAAAAAAAATATATATATATATATATATAAAGGTTATAGAAAATTCTCAAAATTCATTTAGTAGTTTTAACTTGAATATTTGCATCATTGTTGAATGGATTTCCACCAAAGAGCAACAATGTAAGTAATAAAATCATAAACTAAGACTTCATACCTGCATGCATATTATGATAAAGAAGCCACAAGTAGTTCAACATACGTAATACTAAGATCTAATGAAAAGTTTGTTAATGCATCATTTATATATACTTGTCAGCTGTGTCATAAGAGGGGTCTAGAAATTTGTTAAATGCAAGCTGTCAATGCTTGAGTGTATTGAGTGATGACATTGAACTTACAGAAATTTGAAGGAAGTGTACCTCCCCAAGATAAAAATCATATAATATCTCATTAGTACTCTCTACCAACTTTGTGTCAAGACTTGAGAGAAAGAACTATTAGGAAACTAGTTCTATTTGATTTTGGTGTAGAAGCATACTCTAACTGAGTTATTCATGAGAATTGAAATGATGTCATATATATTATATTGTGTGCTCTATAAATTATTATGTTAAGAAAATCATTTATGAAGCTCTAAGTATGTGCACCTTCGGTAGGTTGTATTTGTAACCAATACAAATATATTAAGAAACAAACAAAAATGCCTATTTTGTCATAACTTTTTAGCTTAAATTCCATGAAAACATACCTGGCTCCATGTTATAGTTGTGACATTCTTTTTTATGTAGTTAAATTTTCTGTTAATCACTAACATATTTCGTGCTAATTATGATCTTTAATACATGATTTGTCTTGTCCTTTGAATACTCAACATATCTAGGGGTGTTAAAGAGTTGCAATCTTGTTCACAGTCTCCATCTTCACGATTTCTAAGGTCGAAATCCAGATCTCCTACTAGATACAAGAAAGAATGTAAGGAGCACAAGGACCATTCATCAAAAGATACCACCAGTCATGGGCATCATAGACGTTCCAGTGACCATGACTGTTGGGATGATCACAAGCACCATTACAAGTCTAGTCACAGACGTAATAGATACTTTTCTGGTGGCAAAAATGATTCAAACTACCACCAGTATAAAGGCAGGCACATGACAAGGAGAAGATCTCGATCTAGATCACCTACTTGGAGACATCGTCCTGTTGACTCTAGTTCCCCAGGTTCTGGGTATTTTAGATCCGAGTTGCATGATTCTAGATGCTACAAACCTTCAAGAGTTACAGGTAGTCACCGCATGTCAAGAAGTCCTATTAATGATTTTAGCATTAGGACTAGAACTCAGCAGAGTGAGGACATCAACACGAGTATACCTAAAGTTTCAAGAAGGTCGCCCTCTATAGAGAACTTTTTGAGTAACAGAAGTGCAGGTCTTCAGGCGGATGACAGTGGGTACTATGTGAATCAAAATGTTAATGCAAGTAAGCAGCTGGAGAGAAAGGGAACCCCTAGGAGAGAGCTGTTACTTAATTCTAAATCTTCATCAAGATCAATATGTTCTCTTGATTATTTTGGTGAAAGAACCACTGAAGCAATAAATGTTAGAAAAGATCTCTGGTCTGCACCTGGTGGTGGAAAGCATCCAGCTTACGTGAATACTGATGGAAGATTATCACCTGCAACCTCAGGTTGCATCAAGAATTTTATGGATTCACCATTATCTTCCCTTCCAAAGTTTACTGGCTCCATGGACTATTCAACGCAGACAGACTGCCTGTCACATATAGAGGATGTTGGCAATGGACATGATAGGAAAGTGAAGAGCGAACATGAACTGTTGAATGTGACTGTGAAGGAGATTGATGTAGATGACAGTAACCTTCCTACTCAGCAAGAGGTCTTTAATCATGAGGTGGATGTTATGCATGTAAGTGATCCTGCTAATTCAGCTTCCATCTACTCTTTACTAGCAGATACAGGTCCAAACAAATTTAAATATTCAAAAAAGATTTGAAGCATCAGATGAGGTCAAAGAAGAGAGCAAAACATGAGCACAGTAGGCATCTAGAAGCACCTGAAGATGTTGATAAAGAAGAAAATTGGAAGGGGCCGAAATACTGTAAGGCATAAGATGAAGGAACAAGAAGTTTGACATGACAAATACAAGGAAGAAACGCTCTTGCTTAACTTTTGGTTGATATCCCTTCCTCTTAATCCTCTATTAGTTTGTTTGATGATGAGCTTCTGTGAATAGATCGTGGTTCCAGGAGAAGAGAAGACTCCAGCTAGTTAGCCATCTCTGTAGTACAGGCTACTAGCAGAAACATTTATAGTTTTGCTGATGACTTCTCTTTTGTTTTGTTGATCATATATGCATATACCCCTGTTCTATTAAACAATTGATGCTATTCATCGAAGGAACATATGTACTTGTCTTTGTCTCTCAATACTTTTATAGTCACACTCGTCTGTGTCTCTCAATAATCTTATCGTTGCCCTTGACCTTCTCTCTCATCTCTCTTACTATCATTTACGGGGGCTTCACCTCATTAGGAAGGTAAAATGCCCATATTCCCACCATGTTCTTGCTCTTTGCAGATGTTCCCCACCTTGAAGAAAAGATGAGGTGAGAATTGAGCACCCATGATTCAGTCCTACCCCAATATTAATCTGTTACCATGCCTGATAAGAACTGTATTTACTCAACAATTGTACCTGTTTTTGGAGCATTAGATTGTTACTGTTGTTAAATGCCTAGGTGCATGACGAGAGTGATGACTTACAATACGCATTAAGATAATTAGTTATACGCTTTTGCCCCTTTAGTCATTCCCTTGCATAATTATTATTATTATTATTATTATTATTTGCTGAGTAAAAAAAATTCGTTAAAACAATCACAGAAATTACAATTTGGGGATTAACCCATATCCATCCTGTTCCAAAAGGCAAAAATTAAGAATGGATGGGATGGGGATGTTTTCATCTTGCACAATCGTAGAGACCACCTAAAACTCTTCTCCGATTTAAGTTGACAAAAGAGTATTTCAAATTTCTAGTTTAACTTCCATAGAAGATGTGATTTCACAAATTCAAGCCCCCATAAAACTCACTATTACTCTTCACATTAATATCATCAGCATTGTTGTCATCGTCACACTACCATCGCACCATTTCCACATCACTACCATGCAACATAGTAACCTTCCTCTTCAGGTACACTACTACTATTACAAGTTTACAACATCCAAAAACCTTGCCACCATCGTCACTGTTGCTGCCACCCTCACAATAGTTTATAGCTACCAACACCATATTATTAACATTAATGCCAAATACAGTGTCAAGAACCTCAATTAGCACCTCATGGTGTTTTTAGCAGAGTTATTTAGAGTTTAAATTATCACTCTCCCATTGTAACTATTGAACCTATAATTTTTTTTTTATTAAAAAAAAAAAAGAAAAAAAAAAGCCAAGTGCAATGTTAAGATTTAAAAAATAGATATATTTTAGAAGTGATAGGATTTGAACTTACAACATCTATTCATTCTATAAAAACTGTTTTTTTTTTTTTTTTTTTAAATCATCAAGATAGGTTACTGGATTTTTATTTATTATTATTATTTTTTTTTTGGTGAAAAGGAAAGATTAGATTAACTAAGATTTAAATAGTACAAAGTCTAGGGTATGCAACACCTCAAGCATCATCTAAAAGCTAATACAAAATACAAGAATGAGGATTAAATATAACACAAAATGATCACTAATTGAGTTTCCTTCACGGTGAACACGACTAATGTGAGCTTCATCAAAAAGCTAGAGGAGGGACTTGTAGCCAGAAATTAGAGCACTACAAGGGTGAGAGTCATCAATCAAGGTACGGTGAGAGTCATCAATCATATGGAGCTTGTGAATTTGAGGTTGTTTGCAAGGGTAAGTCCATCTCTGAGTCCCCATAATTCTGCTGCCAATCCATGCCCCTCTATAGTCTCTAATAAGTCCGCCAGTAGCGGCTTTGATAGGGTTACTACAAGCAAATCCATTAGTGTTAAGTTTGAAGAAATCTAGAGGAGGTGGTTTCCATCTAATGAGGTTGCTATTTTTTGTTTGGTCACCTTTGTTTTATATGGCAGGGAGAAAAAAAATTTAGTTACGAGGAATTCGATCCTTTTGAAAATTGAATGATGTTCAAAAGGTTGGCATCTATGGCAGTTTTGTTCGAGTTGTCCAGATAGTCTAAAGGCAATGGGAAATGTAATGTTCCACGAGATATCAGGGAGGGTGGCCAGGGGCTTAAGGTTGAGGGCAAGGTGATAAGTAGTGTGTATCAAATTTCCCATTAGGGGAGGAGTGCAGACTTTAAGGAAGCTTTGATTCATATTGAGAGCACCTTAGATGGTTTCATAGAGGAGTCTCCACCCAGTCCAATTATTATGCCAGGAGTTAATGGAGACTTTGTTTCTAATAAGCAAACCAGTCCCTCTATCAGAAATGTCCTGGGCTTTGCAAAGATTGAACCAAGTGGAGGTTTTTCTCTGAGGATCTAAAGATTATGGGGATACTTTTTCGTAAGCATATCCACCCAGTGTTCAGAAGATTTCGTAAGATAGTCCACACTCTTTTGGCAGGGAGCCAGGGAGGGCTTTGTTTACGACATAGGCTTCTCTTTATACCAAGACCACCTAGGTGTTTGGACTTTGTGATTGTTTCCTAGTTTAGAAGATAGTTTTCTTTTTGGTGGCAGTGTCTCCCCAAAGGAAGCTACAATTGAGTTTGTCCATTTCTTTGCAGATTCTTGTGGAGAGTAACGTACACTGCAAAGTTTAAACCAGATTTAATCTCACGTCCTTTATTCAAGGATAAGAATTTTACCATGGAACCATACTTATAATAACATTCCTTATAAATTAAATCTTTATTTTTTTAATGAATACATTAATCAAAATATTAAAAGATTTAGCACCCGTTTGGGTACTGATGAAAAGGCCAACTTATTGCACCTCTGCTTTTCATTTTTTTATTATTATTTTAGACGCGCGTTTATGTTATTATTAGCTTTTCTAGTGGGTCTCGTGCACTGTTCACAAGATCTACAAACTTTTTTTTAACAAAACTTTTATTAAAAATAGGTCTCACGGCATTATTTACATATTTAAAAATTATTTTGTTACAATGTTTTTAATTTTTAACAAAATAAGTTATATCCAAATGAACTTTTAGTATTATAAGAGGTTTTAATAAAAGAAGTTTGGTATTACTAGAACTCTGGGCCTTACAGGATCTTGAGTTGGACTCTTCAAACCAGCGGTCAGGTGGATGATGACCAGCTTGCATTGGCCTGAAATTGATATTCATTCTAATTGCAAAATAAGTCGGATCTCATTTATAATCCTTTTTACTCTGATGTATTGTAAATAAGCTTGGATGATATCAATTTCAATGGTCAGAGACCAAATGACTTTTGAACTCATGCTTATGCCATTTGGATTTTCACAAAATTTAGTTCCAAATCAAAATGATAATTTATAAAACTATCTAAATTTATTATTTAAACTAGTCGCATGTATCTTCAATTATCACATAATAAGTTAAGTTGTAAAGAAAAATACATCCAAACTAATTTAGAATTAAACTTTTTCCTTTAGATTTTTTTTTTTCCTTCTTCAAATGGTATCCTTCCATTTGTAACAAACACAT
Organism: Quercus glauca; assembly: GCA_023736055.1. NCBI lineage: Eukaryota > Viridiplantae > Streptophyta > Magnoliopsida > Fagales > Fagaceae > Quercus > Quercus glauca. The sequence continues at coordinate 33,969,800 of CM043326.1, read as the reverse complement.
CCCGAAACGGTGCTATGCATACAAAACGATCCATATCTGTTAACTTTGGATCATGCATCCAAATCGAGGAGAACTTCTATATTTTATTTTTTACTACTTAAAAAAAAAATAACCAACTGAAAATAGGACAAATCTAAATTTTCTTACTTCTAATTATTGTCATTTTTCCGGGCTAAATTCAGATTTGCTGGTTGCAAATGCCAACAGGCGAATGAACGTGGAGGAAATTATAGCCCTCAACAAACAAAAACTACTAACATACCCTTATAAAAGAAGGCAAGTTCAAGTCAGACATGAATTTTAGACGTCTATGCCACGTTAGAATCAAAGTCCACAGAGACATTGGTAAAAGAGAACACAGAGTTCAGGTCAGAAATGAATCCGACTAAGTTAGAATCAAAGACTGCAGACAGACTAGGTAAAAGAGAACACATGAATACAACGGCGCCAATACAAGGTTAGGCTAATATGGTCATAATCATAATTTAAATTTTAAACCATCAATTTACAAGGCCACAAGTAGAGAGCATCCATTGATAGAAAGCTGAAAGAAACCAACGTCTTCATATCAAACGAAATTCCGAACATATACCAGCAGCCAAAAAACACATACCAACACAACTACCCCGTAAGTACATATTCCGAAATATTCCGAAGTATTAACACTTAACAGTCATTTGGTTCAGTTAAGAAAAGAGCATATTTATGGACAAGATTTCACATTAGTAAGCCAAGGTTTCAAGAAGCATCACTCGTCCGGCTGCTGCTCCTTAGATACACTCTTAATCCCTTCTTTTCTTCTTCTTCTCACCCTTCTCAATGGAATTCTTCAACTGCACAACAAATAGAGCCATGTAAGTTGCAGCAAACAAAAGTGGTTATTAACACTGCCAAGGTTCACAATAGGAAGAGACTGTTTCATCGCATTGTAGCTTGACTCACCATGATAACAAGAACTCGGACAAAAACAGCAATAAAATCAGTGAAAAGAAGCATTGCGTGATTCACATAGTCCGTATCACCCAAATGAGCTTTCTCAATAATATCCTGGGTGTCCACAACGATGAAGCCGATAAACAACAGAAGCCCAAAGTACAACTGCAAAAGCGATCAAGAAAAATTGAGTTAGATAACTGCCACCATCTATTTCAATAAGCAAAAACCGAAAATCTAATCACTAAAAAAAAAAAGTAAAAAGATTTGTAATTATTAATCTCCTCACCTCAAACTTGAAGATGGCTGTAGAGCCTCCAAAGATTGCAGAAGCAAAATGTAGCCACAGGAGGACGCTAAGGCCAGAAGATAGCAAGCCACCAAGGTAGAGGTACTCTCTGCGCCTTGCTAACATAGCTGCTGCTGAGAAACAGCCAAATGCTAGTGCAGTCCCAACAAAAGCAGTAACCAAAATACTGGAAGAGACACAAAATTTCACTAGTTAGCATGTTCTATTCCAACATCATTTAAGGAGTAAAAGTAGAGACCAACATATCAAGAGGCAAATAAAACAAAAACAAAAATATTACTGATGAAAACATTTTATTGACTTCAGTCCACAAAAACAATCCCTCAATTTATTCGCTACATTGTTGGTCCCTAGAGTTTATCCCATAAGCGATTTTATAACCTGAAGTTTAAAGTCATTGCTTTTAGTCACTATGGAGTGATGACATAACTATTAGTTTGGTCAAGTCATCTAAAGAGACTAAAAGCGAGCACTAAAATTGCTCATGGGCTAAACTTTAGGACCAACAATTTATTTAAGCTTACAAAATAATTTATGGAATGTTGTTAGCATAGGTAAACAGAACAGGTACCAATGGAAACACTTTGATTGATGGGCCAGACATACCTTGGGTCAACCGCGTTGGCTAAATCAAACAGAGGACCAAGTGAAGCCCCCTCAAAGGTCGCAGCTGCCATCAACAGAGAAAGCTTCTTTTTCTGCTTACCAAGAAAACACCACACACAAAAACTAGAGTAAAAACCAGAAACAAGAGACATAAACAGATAAGAAAGCAAAAAAAATCAACAGTGAATACCTCTTGATAAGCAGGGGTGGAGAATAGCCACAGAATGCTTCCAAAGCAAGCAATCGTGGTCAACATGCCACCTATGTTCCAGAGGAAATGCAGGTAAGCCCCGGCAGCAGAAGCGACCAAAGTACAGCATAGTGTCAGGTACACCTGCAACATTTCATTTTATGAAATTAGAGAGGGAACCAAAATTGTCAACAAAATTTCATAGCACATTCTCTTCAAGCCTCAAAGTTCAAATGTCTCATAAATATCATAACACAATTCACAGAAACTCACTTTCAAAACCCAACATGAACCATGACTAGTTAAACCCTAAAATCATTTATAGAAATTCAACCAGATTGTAAGTCTTGAAAATTCAATAGTCACAACAATAAAATTTTATTTTCATATACTTCCTTTCCTTACCTGAGTTTTCTCAGCAACTCTAAAGAAAAAAATACGATCAGAAATTTTTTAAGAAAACTAGGGTTTCTCAATTTTCTAGGTAATCCAACAAAGAACATTGCACCGTTATTATGGAAAACCTACAATTAAGATCCAAAGACTTTTCTCGTTCTTTTCTTTTCTGCCAGTTTTCTCAGTAACCAAACAAAGCAAAATTCGGTCTAAAATATGAAAACATTTATAATAAAAAAAATCAACCATCAAGCATCCAAATCATACTGTCATTTCTTTTCCATGTCCTCTGTTTTTCTCTACATAACAGGTCAGATAATTCAATATATCACTGCGGCTAGGAAATTTGTCCCTAAAATTAATTTTCTTTGATTTCTCTCACATTTTCGGTCAAACTTTCACGGTAAACAAACAAAACCTAAATTCTCCGAGAAAATGTCAAATAAATAGAAAAATTACAAAATTAAACATCTCTACAACATAAGATCGGGCTTCTCCTATCACTTCCATTCATTTTTTTTGCCAAGAATTTTCAGCGAAGCGAAACAAACACTAAAAGAGAGAGAGAAAATATTAGCGAGACAAATCAGTACCTTCTTGAGATGAGCCTGGACTTGGGGAGAGATCTGGCGGAAATTCTTGAGAGAATCGTAGCTCCAGCGGCTCTGTGTGGAGCCATAGGAATTGTAGAACGAAGAGAAAGCGTCCATTGATTCTTGATGCGCGAGAGAAAATGAGCGACAAAGTAAGCAGAGATGATAGAGAAATCTCAGACGTGGTTAAGTTTTGAGATTCTTTATCATTATATAGGGGTTAGGTGGGTTCTTTCGGCGAAACTTCTAGGCTTCATAGAAGAACTGCAATGCCCTTTTCTTTTGTACTTATTTACGGATATATCCTTATGGTGTTTCAGATCCGTGAACGCTGGAATAGTTCCGGGCGTGTTTGTCAACGTTGTTAAACAACAGTTTTTTATTTTCCACGGTTCTCACAGCACTTAAATAACGTTATTAAAATAATATTACCAAAAGGTAATTTTTAGGAAAACGTTTAACGCAAATTTGATAAGAATATTTAAATAAATATATATATATATATATATATATTTTTGCAATCCATAAAATAGTGAGTCTCACACTTAAATTTATTATTTGACTAATATTTTTTAAATATAGTTTTCAAAAAACTGTGGATTTTGAAAATGGTTAAGGGATGTTTTCAGGATACAAAAAATATTTTTAATAACATAGTTATAAATAAATTGAAAACATTGGACCCTACATATTTGTCTAAAGAGATATGCTACGTCCACAACATTTTTACAACAAATTATAGGTTATCAGTTGTTACTGGTTCAAATTTGAACCTAACACTAAGATTACTTTTTTGTCTTAACAATAACAAACAGTAACAACCTGCCACTTAAGATTTGTTGTAAAAATATTGTGAAAATATTGTGGACATATCATTTCTCTTGTCCAAATTCTTTTATCCCTTAAATTAAGAAACTTATCTTTATCACAAAAAAAAAATTCACACTTCAAATTTGAAATTTATCATTAAAAAAAAAGTATATGATGAGCTCTATTCCCTTATTATTATTCCAACAAAAAGTAATTTACAGATTTTACACGTTACTTTTTGTATTTTTTTTTTAAATCTCAAAAATAGAAATTGTCTCCTAAACATTTATTTTTTGATTTTAGTATTTTGAAAATTGTTATTAAAAGTGGGAACCAAACACATATAAAAATGTTAGTCAAAAGTCACCTGAATTTTCTTTAATATTAAGAGTCTGTTTGGATACCGTTTATTACTGAAAACTGAAAACACCGTAGCTAAATAATTTTTAAATGTGTGAATAGTGCTGTGGGACCCAAATTTATATTGAAATTTGTATTTAAATGACTTTTGTGGGTCTATGAACAATGTCGTGAGACCCACATTTTTTATCAAACGCAAAGGTGCTGAAATTTCAGTGCAATCCAAACGCTCACTAAGATGATAATACATCTATCTACCTTTAATAATAGTTTAAGAGACATTAGAATATTCAAGGTAATTCCAGCATAAAATTATTAAAATTTTATTCATTCATTTTAAAAAATTTATTAATGTTTGAAGTTAGTTAGAAGAAAAAAAAATTGAGGGAAAAGTTAGGTAAGAAATTAATTAAGAAATTTAATCCAATTTTATAAGGACCACAAAAAAAAGGTGGCGAATTTACTCAATTTAGGAGTGTGGTGAGGTTGTGGTTACCGGGTATTGGGATAGAAATTGGAAGGAAGTTGGGGTGGGACACGGGCTATAACTGTAGGGGTAGAAAGGTCGTTCAGACTTTAAAAAGACCATTAGTTGTTGACTAGACTCATCGGTGAGTTCGAAGAAGTTACTTTGACACGTAAGACAAAGAAAAAAGACGAAGGAATTGCGTCGAATCACCAATAGCATCTTGACATATAAGCAAAAAAAAAAAAAATTTTAAATCAAATAAGAAAAAGTCTAAAAAGTTCGTTTTATAATTATGTCTTTAAATATTAAAAAAAAAAAAAAATTTCTCCTAAACTATTTGAAAAAGCTTTTTGCAAAATTTGGATGGTAAGAAAGGATGGAATTTATGCAAATTTTAGTGACAAAAATAATATTATTAAAAAAATATATTTCCTTATAAAGTATATCATTGAGCTTTGGAATTCGTGTTTATTAAAATTTTACTTATTCACTTTCTACTATTATATACGATTAAAAATTTATGATACATTTCTTTTAACAATAATATTTGAAATCAACTATCTTTGGTGGGAGATAAAATATTGTAGTTTAGGTTAGGGTTTAAATCTCTTTCTTGTAACTATCAAATTATATATATAAAAAAATAGATAAATAATTAATTAATTAAAATTACTATTATATAATTTAATTTTTCCCAAAAAATTATTTATAGAAATTAAAAAATTAGGCTAGTAAATGTTTTTTTGTTTTTATTTTTATTTTGTAGATATCATCGAATTTGAATTTATAACATATGTTCTATAATAATTGCTCATTCCTCATTATATTAAGCTAAGACTCCAATTAATATTTTAAATAAGTGGGATTCAAATCTTTATCCTTTATCCAATTATAAAAATAAAAAATAAAAATTGGGTCCCAAGAAAAAAAAAATTGTATTATATAATAAAATCAGAGGCGGAATTAAGAATAGATCAAGGGGTGACTCCTCTTGAATTTTAAAACATTTCTAATAGTATATATTAATAGATAGATTTAAAAATTTTAATTCAAAAAATTCAGCCCTGCAATTGAATATCATCCCCAAAAGTTAAAATGGCTACTTAAATAAAAACATTTTTTTTACTAACAAAATAAATAACACCAAATTCCTTACCCAAAAAAAAATCCGCTCATAAAATATATATATATATATATATATATATGGGTTAGGTTCAAGTTACACCTGGTGTAACTCTAAGCAATGTTACACCATCCAATAACTTGTTATTAAATTAATATTTTGAAAAACCAACCGTTCAATTACATGTTCTATATGTTCTTAACATGCATGCCAATTTTCATATCAATCGGATGCTATTTACCATTTGATCCATAAACTCATATTTTATGCATTATTTTAAATTACAAAAATTTGAATTTTAACAATTGATTGATGACATGGATATTAATTTTTAATCACCTTGAAATTTTGCAAGCATAAAGAATATACAAAGATAATGTAATCTAACGGTGGATTTGTTAATATTTGCATCCAATTAAAAAATATTCAGTGGTGTAACATTACTTAAAGTTACACCAGGTATAACTTGAACCCAACCATATATATATATTTTATGGCCATGTATTTTAGTATGATACTTTGATTGTCTGCTTTTTTGAGACCCAAAATTAATAATTTGAGACTTAAATTTGAGTGTTGTTGAAACGTTTAGTTTTGTGTAAAGAATTGTTTCGGTGTTTTTCTTTTGTCATCAACAAGATGACTTTGCTATTAAGCATTATTATAGTGCGCATGTAATGAAGTAGTTTATTTATTCTTAGCTTTGCTCCAAATCCTTAAGAGACACATAAATCTTTTTAAAACTAATAATATTTATTATTTGGTAAATAAATTTTATTCGCAAGATCAATAACCTATCAATTTGTTTATAAAATGGTTCTTATACTTATTCTTCCTTCTTTTTTTTTTTTTTTTTTTTTATTATTATTATAACTATGAAACAAACATTTTCAACGATGAATATTGTCGAAATGAGGTTCCACAATAAAAATGGAAGCTGATATTCTAACGGGTTCTTTGATTTTTTTTTTTTTTTTTAACCAAAAATTGCTGTGAAATTTAGTAAGAAATCACTAATAAGTTAATTTTGAGATTTATAAGATCATCGTGATAAATTTTGATAAGAGTACAGATGATTGAGTTGAAATCAAACTTTGTATGGTACAAATTGATAACAATAATTTTCTCTACTTCAGTAGAAGATTCTATACTTCTATTATGAGTTCAAATCAAACTTTGTATTGTACAAATTGTTAACAAAAATTTTCTCTACTTCTGTAGAAGATTCTAGATAGGGCATAAAAAAAAAAAGTCCTCTTTCTCTCCGAATTATCTATCGAAACAAGCAAGGGGCAGATACTGACTATATATAAATATGACACACAACATTTCATTAACACGCAAGAACAAAGGATATAGAAAGAAAGAAGTGGCCGCACAAGTCAAACCAAAACATGCTCAACCAAGGATATGTTAAAAAATCCGCACGATTTTGCCCCGTACTTTCCTCCTAAATTAAAACCAACAAAACAAAAACAAACATACAAAAAAAAACCGTTTGCCTCTAGCTGTTTCCAGGTTCATACTTCAAAGATCTGTACGGTTGACAAGAAATATGAACTTCAAGCACATCCAAGAGAGGAATCAAAATACGAATGCATTCAACATACATATAATGAATTTATTTAGAGATCGGGCGGGCGGGGTGGGGGTGGGGGCTGGGAAGAATGAGCAATTAAAGGTTTAAGAATCAGCTTAAGTTATTAACCTATTTTTTGAAAGCTTCATTTAGATTGTTTAATATAGGATTAGGATCTATCGGTAAAGTCAATGTTTTGGGAATAATAATAGCAAAAGAAAATAATTATAAGTTATAGCTTTTTTATATTTCACAATTTTTGATGTCCAACTCAGAGGAATAATATTTAATAAACCTATGCCGAATTCTCTATATGGCACCTTGTCTCCAACGTCATGCAACTTGCCCCTTTTATTTTGAACTTTGGCTGCATGAACTTTGGCACAATCTGAAGCTGACCAGAGAATTAATGATTATCTGCTTTAGCTTTCCTTCATTCTGATGGTCACTGCTTCCAGATCCAATGTAACACAGAATGCACAATAATTATCAGTTGAAAATGTTGCAATAGTTTAAGGCTTCCAAAATTTGAGACTTTCAAGATTCTTCTAGATAACTCTACTTTGGGCTGAATCGGCTGATTATGCTCTTTTTGTAGTATTGCCTGGCAAATCTACTGTTCAAACATTACAATGGTTCCAAGTCATCCCTTCAATAATCTATCATCAAAGTGGAATTCAGCCGGTGGCTTTGAAAAGAATTTGATTTGCAAAGGAGGCCACCTACCATTATTCAAGCCACTTACAAAGATAGAGGTCGGTCAAGAGCATTTATGAATATAATAAGTCTAAAGGATGATTCAGTGATATAACAAAGGGGGAAGTGGCAGCATAAATAACATCTAAATGCATATTATAGGGAGTAACAATTTGCATAGTTGCTCCTTTTGGAATTTGGATCAAACATATCTTTGCAGCTCTTCATACCATTGAAAAAATTATAACACTATAAGAAGAAACTATACAAGGTATAAAAAGAATTGAAATGGAACAGACAGCTAATATTGTACAAAATTACAACAGAAATTGCTACGATAAGCCTAAAGACTGAAAGCTAACCTACCATTTTTTATCGGTAAGTTACACATACATGGCTGGATCTTGAACCCAAGACCTTGTCATCCACCTTGCTCTAACAAGGAGAGGATGTGCGATTTGCTAGAGCTCATTGGTGCACTGAGAACTAACATACAAGCAGGTTTAGAACACAAAGAGCCTCCACAAAGCTGATCAAGCTTGCTCTCCAGAATTCTTCACAGGTTAGATTCTCTGATTTGTCCATGTCAAGAATGGCTAGTTCTAGAGTCCAGTCTGAAACCCTGCCTGCAAAGCCTCTCCTTTCTCAGAGCTTCATGGCATGGAGCAAAGAACTCATGCTTGAGAGCTTCCTCTGCATTGATCCTAAATCTAGGGTTTACTGTTAAACACTTGTCCACAAGATCAAAGAGCGATCTTGGGATTACCTCAAGAAATTCGGGTCTCTTTGTGTTTGTTTCACACCAATCCCTCAGCTTTGTAGATGGCAACGATTGTGTATCATAGAGTTCCTGTGACAACAAAAATGACATTCTTCAATACAAGGTGTCTTCTAATTTATATATCATTGAACAGATTGTAATATGAATGATGAATACCACTGGGAATGAGGATTCACGGTCATGTAGCTTGGCAACTTCCCATAAATCTTCACTGCCCCTAAACTTTGATATTTCCTTTATGTTCCTGACAACAGCAGTAGTATGGTTGGCCAAATGGAGTATGGAGATGAAAAACTAAGAGTGCATAAGACCTATAAAAAAAAGAAAACAATGATTCTTACTGTTCAGGATCTCCGAAAAAAGGCATTCTTCCAATCATCAGGTATAGTAAGGTGACCCCAGCAGACCAGATGTCAACCTTTGGGCCTTGATGTGGAGATTTGAACAGGACCTGCACTAATCACTCAAAACATGAGCTTCTCCAATCCTATTTGAAAACAAAAATCAAGCACAATTCTATTGATAAATGAGCTTGCAGCTCTCTCTGCTAAAATCTTAATTTTAAGACCAGGCAGCATGATTCCGCAACAGTTCCCAGAGTGTCAGGGTAGGAAAAATTTGAAAAAATTCAGATCAAATTAATCAGTCATTAAGGTTGATTATATTTTTCACCTCAGGAGCCCGAAAGCCTTTGGTTCCAACACAAGGACCTTCCCTCTTGTGCTTTCCATCCCCTAACAACAAATTAAACGGGATCAATAGGAAGAATATAGTTTACTTCCATCCAAAATTGTCTCAATAGCTATAAGTAACACACCTCTTTTCTTTATTAAGCCAGCACCAGCAACACCAATGACAGATGAATGCAGGGGCATGGGAGTAATATAGCCAAGCTTGCTATCCACTTTTCCAGGAGTGGCAGCAACTCTCTTTCTCATGGGGGCGGGAACACTTGATGCTTCATGATTTGGACTCTGCATTGTTTCCTGTAACAGGCTGATGAGCTCCTTCCTACCTTGGCATGGCATAGGTTCCCTCCGCCTTTCTGCTGAAGGAGTCCTGTTGCTTGTCGCATCCTTCACAGAGGTTATGCCTGAGCCATCTGCACCTTGACTTTTGATTACATGCCCCTTTTTTTTCAGGTTTTTAGGATCTAAAGTTGACTTGGAGACTTTTGTTGTCTCCTGATTGACTGCTTGCAAAGTTTTAGCAGCTGGGAACTTCCCACCTTTGGTTGGAGGTGTAGATTTGGCATTCTGAACCATAACACGATTGACGCTTAAATCGTATCCCATCCTTGATTTGCCTGTAAATGTATACAAATGAGCAGCAACAGCTTTAGTTTGATTCTGTGGTGAAAGTAAGAGCAGAACACATTAGACAACAAAGACACCCCCTCTTTCTCACATTAAGAGGAGGGGGGGGGGGGGGGGGGGGGGGGGGTTGTGTTGGTTTAGAAAGCGACACCTTAGTTTCACTCTTTGTTATTTTTTTTTTCCCCTCTTTAATTCTTACCAAATAAGGATTAATACAATGAAAATTGGAGGTGTACACAGTCCAGTGTTACTTATATTAAAACCAGTCCATCGGTAGATTAAAACACAACTTGAGAGGAATCAAGACTTACAAGTGTTTCCATACTTTTGATGCAAATCCTGTCACACATATAAAGAAACACAGTAGTAACCCAACAGGTTATAATCTATGAGGGAAAAATTCAGCAGAAATAAACTAGATACAAAAATTAGAATAACAAGAGAAGTGTAACTAACCATGGCGAGGTTAAAATCGATGAGATAACCTTTATGGGCCTTACGAGAGAAAAGGAAATTGCCAGGTTTAACGTCTCTGTGAACTATTCCCTGCAAATGCAGAAACAAAAATTCTAAGAATCCCTAGTCATGCAAAAAGTACACAAATTCAAATAAAACATATAGGGAAACTATATTTACCTGCTTATGGAGACTCAAAAGTGCTCTGAACATGCAATAGCCATACCATCGGAGCTGAAGCACGTCAATTTCTTTCTTTAGTACCTGAGAGTTATGGCAAAGTCAACATCCATGATCAGACAAGAAAAAAAGAAAAAGAAACGAGTATCAAATAATTACCTCAGGCCTATCATGCTCAACATGCTCTAGAACGAAGCAATCGGAATTTCCATTCGTGAAACAGCCTTCATATTTAATAATAAAGTTTTTACCCCTGAATTAAAACAATAACTTGCATATTAAAACACAACTTGTTGGCTGCAAAACGCAATGCAGTTCATATAAATGAACTTCCATGAAATCCTTACCCAAACCGTTCCAACATCTTCTGTTCATTGCTAACATGGCGCCTATGAGCATTAGTGTGTGGGCCTGCAGAGCCATTAAAACACGTGAGATCAGGGAGTAACCTTGTACTCTGATAATTTTCTTGTTCTTTTGACAAGTTTCTCATACTTCTAGTATGTCACTATTCCTACAGAAGACAAACAGTGGTGGCATTCTTTATGATAATACTGGCTACACTACAGTACATAGACTTGGGTTTTGAGTGTTGGGTGAAAGTATGTGTCTAGGTGTCAAACTCTTCTACTCTCAGAATGTTTGAACGCAGAGATATGGCTAAAGATCTAACAACCAATTTAAGTTCTACACCACACCAAAAATGAAGTATATATGTAACTTAGGATGTCCAACATAGGCACTTCACTCATATAGAGCTACTTAGAAACAAAGCAAACTTGAGGTTGAGGGAACTTTCTTCCTCATTTAAGTTGTTGAGCATCAATGTCAGGAATGATAAGTTGGTGAGTTTGATAAATCCCAGATTCTCCCATACCTAAATCCAGGTCATATCATGTCCAACACAAGTGTTTCACATTCTTTAGAATCGTGAAAATTGAAAAAGTTTACTTTAAAAGTGATTCCATCATGAAAGCTTATATATGAGGGGATGCAATTAGCAGAAACTCCAAATGGTTGTTGTAAGAACACAAAAGAATATGCCAATATGCTTAGTATGCAATCCATACCCTTAGTATGAAACCATACAGCCCCTATAATGACTAAATTAGTCTAGGTTGATTACATAGGATAGGATTACTAGATCAAATGAACATAGCCTTCCTTCTCAGACAACCAGAAGAGAAAACTACAAGAAAGAGCAAGATGTAGAGAACAAAATCAAATAAATCCTAATAATGTTTCTAAATAGGAACATCATCTTTGATAATAAAAATAAATAAATAAATAAATAAAACAAAGAAGGCTTGGTTTACAATGCTACAGAATCGCAAATGGGAAATTTATAAATCCTAGGCAATTTTTCTATTGATGAGACAATCTAACCCACTCCTCAACAACACCCCCCCCCCCCCCCACCCCACCCAACCCCCCCCTTTCACTTGTAATGGCAGTTCAAGCCCCAGTGCATTCCAGTTTTACTGGATTTAGTCGCAGTTCACATTGAAGTAAGAAAAGTCAAAAGAAGTCAAATTAAGTCCAAGATTGCAGGCACTTAGTGATAATGTGCAGCTAAACAGATTCCAGGACTAAAACAGTCAATGGCATGACATATAATGTTGTCTCACATACATTTAATTGCAACAGTGACTCCATCACTTCTTCTCTTTGCCCTGTAAACAGTGCCATAACCACCTGCAAGTTTGGGATTACACAAATCAATCAATGACCTGCATAACAATCAATGGATTGCCACAGATGTGGGTAAGATACCAGGAGGGAATCAAAGCTTTTGATACCTGAACCTTCTTCCTCTACTACTATATAAGATTCAAAGTCTGGAAGTGCTTTTGGCTCCTGTTGATCCTACAAAGTAAGCATCTATAGTCATTAACAACTAAAACTCAGTGGATAAGTTCATTTATTCCACTTTCGGTCAGAAAATTAGCTCAATTCAAGACCCAGGCAGTTGGACATAGATGTTGACCACCAAGTACAATATAAGATATGGATATTTCAGATTGGAGCTACCTTGGGATAAACAGAAGTACTGCTTCCCCTTCTTTCCTTAATACGCATGTCATCATAATTACGCTTTAATTTTTGCGCCATGCTGACTGATGTTTGATCCCTTCTATGCTGCTGCTTCTTTTTGGGAGAATCAACAGCTTTACTATGCTCTAAAGACTTTGAGAGAGCACGCAGTCTTGGAGCCATCCCATCCTTGTGACTTGCCTTTGTTTTGGCAGAGGGTTTTGACAACTGCTTCTGAGCTACAGAGAGATCAGCTCCTGGAGAGACAGCCCGGGTTTCCAAATGTGTAGGCTTTTGCTCTTTGTTTAAAGAAGACATCATATCAATAGAATTCACATTCTTCATCCTTCTAAAATCATTTTCAGGAGAAAGGTCCAAAAGAACAGTATTAAACGGGTGTAAAGGATTTTCTGTTTCCCCTTGAAGACTTACAGAATCCACAAATTCTTCTTCCTCCTGGCCTTCCATAATGCTTTCATTTTCAAACACTATAACTTGTGTAGCTTTAGAAGCATCATTAACATTCCTAGCCTCTAGTGGGCAACGTCTGGCATCAAGATTTGCTATACTTCCGAGATCAAAATCATTTATTTTAGCATCTTCACACAGAAATGGACGGTCCAAAATGGTATCTGGAAGAGCGGCTCCTGGATCAGGCTCACACGCTGTTATTGATTTAGCCACCATCCTCTGCAGAAATATGCTTGAATTAATGTCACCCTCTACATATTCCAGGTTCTTCAGTTTACAAGTTAGTCGACCAGCACTGGATTTGGCAAACATGGAGGGTGTGAGCATCAACTTATTCACCATTACTGACATGCTACTTGGCTGCATGTTTATGCTCCTACAAATATCATCAGCCATTTGAAGCTGCACCTGCATGAATGATATGATTCAAAAGTTATCTGGAATAGTAATTTGCTAGCTTGCACCTCATTAAATGAAACAACTTTTTTTCTTGAAATAATATAAACAAAAAGGCCCAACAAAATTTTGCTTCAAAGAAAATAGAAAATAATAGGGGAAAAAAAAGAAAACACACACACAATTTCAAGAAAACCACACTTGTTATTCTAGAGAGAGAGAGAGAGAGAGAGAACAAAGTCAGTATTGAAGGCCATTTTATTATATAGTAGAAGACTAGTGTCATGCACTGACAATAAAAGATGCAAATCACTTGCATTTGGACATTTCACACTGATTAGGATTAGCCAACACAATCTCATAAGATAATTCTAGCAAATGTACGTCTGTTACAATAATGAGGCAGGTATCTTAATTTTTATTTATTTTATTTTATGAATAAGTTAAGGTCAAAATACATCATTTGTCTCTAAAATTTTTTCTCTTAAACAAATTTAATTCCTGAAATTTAAAGTGATTGCTTTTAGCCCTTAAAAAACTTAAAAGTGACCGATTTCAGTACCTATGGAGTGATGATGTGTCAATTTTTAGTTTGGACACGTCATCTAAGGGAAGATGTAGAGAACATACATGCAAATACAATCAGTCCTCAACACAAGCAACGTGAAGCCGCCGTCAAAACTCACACAAACAAGAATTACAAAAGGAACTCTTAACCAATTGCACAACATATTATTAGAAACATCAACACAAAATTATCCTCTTGAATTTCACATAACCACAACAAAATAAATAATAGTCTCATATTGGAAAAGCAAATTACTTCAACCATTTGAATTGCAATTCAAGTTATATTCAACAAAACCAAAAATAACAAAAATAAAAAGATACCTTCGGGCAAACATACTGAATTGATTTCCGCAAACTCGACGAAGTTTTTTCCTCTTCTTCTGCTGTAATTAATTATCAAAAATTCAGTGTGTTTTCACAAAATTTTAAATTTTTAGAAGAAAAAAAAAATTAGCCTCACCGACTGTGTAATTCAAAACCGCTCTTCTTTTCGGCACTGGCGAAAGTTGAAGATCCGAAGACGCAATCAGCTTGCGCTTCCGAGAGCACGTTGTGACGAAATCGATCTGATTCCACAGCCAATAGGCTTGGGGAACTCCGATGCGGATCCGCGACGGCGAGAAGAGGTGAATCAAACTGGAAGTTGCGGCGAACTGAGCGAGAGAAGTTAGGGCGAGCGGGGAGAGAGTGACGTGGAGATCGGCGGTGAAGAAGAGCGGCGAGTTAGGGATGGAGCAGAGCGACTCGACGAGGTCGGAAGTGGCGCGGAACAAGGCGCATCGGGAAGCGAGCTCGGCTGGGCGAGCCGGGCGGCCTAGAGATAGGAGGATCGCGAGAAAGTGCCACGCTTTCTCCGACTCTGTAGCGGTGGTGGTGGTGGTGAGGCTGAGTTCGGAAGCCGAGTCTGCGAGACGAGTTTCCATAGAGCTTCAGATCTGAGAGAGAAATTGGGGGGTTTAAACTTTAGACAGTGAATAATGGAAGATTTTGCAGAAATGTTAAGAGAGAGAAAGAGAGGCGGGAATTTGGCACGAGTAGGGTTTGAGAATTGGCACGTGCACATTTCCCGCCATTTCTCTCTCTCTCTCTCGCTTTTTGTGTTTTAGATTTGGTATAGACAAAATGACGGGAGTACCCTTTTGATTTTTGGATAGTTTGCAGTTTTTGGCAAATTTTGAAATGGCGTTACTGGAAGTAAGAAGTATGGTAGAAAATGGGGGCCACGTTTTTGAGCTTGACTGAAAGAAAGCAACGCAGTCCAATTTTTAAAATTTTGTGCCACGCTCCCATGAAAATGAAATTTGCAGAATTAATTAGACCAGAATTCACCCATTCCAATTGAGCAAGATTTTGATCAAATTATATCAAACTAGCATTGTCTTCTCTCTTGTAATTGTAAATAAATGCATGTAGCAACCATCTCTTTGTATATTGCTTGCCAACCTTTTTTTTATGTTTCCAACTTGTATGCTATTATTTTACTTTTATAGTTTTTTTCCCCAAATATGTGTCTATTTTTTATCCCAAAAAAAAAAAAAAAAATTTCTCATCTCTCATTAATAAAGTGAAGCAACTTGTATGTTATTATTTTACTTTTATAGCTTTTTTCCCCAAATATGTGTCTATTTTTTATCCCAAAAAAAAAAAAAAAATTCTCATCTCTCATTAATAAAGTGAAGCAAAGCATTCATCCAAAATTATCCAAAAGTAAAAAACAAAGAAGTGCATTTCTCTAATTTCATCTAATTTCAAAAGTGATTCAAGAAACCATCGTTTTCACTTTTTCTTACTTATTACATCTGTTCCAGTATTCCTCTTTCCTTATCTCATTTCTCCTTGTATCCATAAATTCCCAATCCTTCAATTCCCACTTACATCTAGGATCTAGCTTTATCCTGAGTGTTCTGAATTTCAATATCAATATCTACAATTCAAAATTCATTATCGTAGTCTATTCTAGTATATTTTAAGCTTCACTTGTTTTACATGTTTTTATTTCTATTGTTATTATTATGTATTGCAACTTAAGTTTCTTATGTGCGTTCACTAAATTCAATAACACTGTCTATAGATTAGTGATCAATGTAACCATGTGTTTGATTTAATTAAAAAAAATCTAATATAAGTGAACTTTCCATCCAACTGAGTGTGAGAATTATACAATGAAATTAACAAGTGAAAATAATATCTCCTGAAGTTCTGAAAGGTATCAATTCATTCTGTAGATGGTGAGGTCAATGAGAGGTTCAAGAGGAAGCCAACCATGATGCCAATAAGTGCCACAAAGATAGCAAAGGTGAATGAGAAGCCACGATCACTTTTTTGAATTCTTCGTCTCTTCAGCATCTCCTATTGGAGAGAAAACAGATATATTAGCTAGTAGTCACAAATGTCAGCAGCTTTATATTTCATAAAGAGTAAATTATAGAGAGACTCTATTATCTTGTGCAGCATATCTACGCATAAAAATGAAGATGATATTAACTTTCACTGTTCATTCTGAGCTTCCATCAACAGGTGAAAGAGACAATTAAACAATCAAACTGACCCAGAGGATTTCACTATGATACTAATATGCTGATCAGAATATCATGGAATGGGCTATACAAATGTGGTGGTGTTTTTTAATTTTATTGTTTATGATGGGAAACCTCCTCAAGATAGGGCCCTTTGGACCCACCCCTGTAGAGTAAACCTCGGATGCATGACCCTGCCCACAAGAATCGTGCATTGGGTAATCCTGGACTTGATCCCAGGACCTTGAGGGAGCACACCCTAAGGCCTACCAATCGAGCTAAACCGGGGCAGGCTATATGACTGTGTTGTTTTCAAACCATTTTACTCTACAGAGAATTGTCCATAATTCCAACAGTCAAGCTGCTAAGTCCAAGGTAACTAACTCAATAACAAGTTTTCAGTTGACTTTTAAAAGTAATCAGATGTCATCAAAGTTTCAGGGGGGTATTGTTTAATGCACTCACGTACATTTAAAAATATAATATCTTCACTTGCAGAATCTGAGAGATTAACATTATCATCATCAAACTAATAAATAAGACTGAAAACAAATAGATCAGGGAAAAACATAATACATACCAGTTCCCGTTGCAGTTGCTTTGTTTGTCGAGCAGCTGTATCTCTTTCATCCTTCAGTAGCTGCAAAGTCTGGTTCTGCATGCAAAAGAAAATTTTGGACGAAAAGAGGGGGAAAAAGGAATTAGAAGTAAATTGAAAAATATACAGCACACTGTAAACATCTCAATGATCATGTTAAGAAGTTGGACTTAACTAGCAGCTTCAATGTATACTTCGTTGTAGATAACTAGAAATCAATAACTGGACAGAAGTATGACAGAATTTTCCTCCAAACCAGGAAAAATCCTCACACCTATCAATTGGCAATTAAAATGACCATTGACGTGTGCTTTTAATTGCATGACTCATTATGGAATCTGTTTAAATGACTTCATGAGTCATGTAATTAAAAAACCAGTGGATGGTCATCTAAAATGCCAAGTACTGTGATTGGAGGAGATTCCTCCAAATTGGTTAGGAGGAAAACTTTGTTGCCACTTACAAGCACAATCTGATGAACAGCATAATGCCTCATGCACAGTTCATGAGGCTGTTTTCAACACATAACACATCTACCTTGCAAAAAGGAATATATTCTCAGATTTTCTATGAATAGTATGGCACACATTTAAAGCCCTGATTTCATTCTTTGGCTCTGTGATAAGATATCTAGGTGCTAATTTCATACAAGGCAATGAAGTAGTGCTTCTAAGTACTTCCTTGAAAGTCATTTTCAAATGATGAAACATATATAAGTGCAGGTAACTGTGCCCCCAACAATCTAAAATAATATATCAAATGCATGCACAAACTTCAGCCTGCACAAACATGCATACATACCCCACATATTCTACCAAGCCAGACTTATTAATAAAAAAACTGAACCACAAAAACATAAAAACTTCAAGAAAACTTACAAGGTGAGTACTATCAGAACTTAGTTGGGAGTCCCTCAACGGTCCTTCTGTTGAGTTTGCTTGAGCTGAGGAAGGGAAAATATACATAACCCTTAGCTTGCACTCCTCTATAGCCTTTCCACTGTCCTTAGAAAACTGGATTCAATAGTAAACATCAACTGTACAACATCAGTATCATTTCAACAGAATATGATCAAGCTAGTCAAACGAAGGCATGGCTCTCAAAATCAACGTTCTTACAGTATCTTGTGGAAGATCATCAACATCAGTATTCGGAGGCACTATTGTACTCTGCAAAAGAAATTTATCTTTGCATTGCATATCTGGAGGATATTCTCGTTGGGCTTGGAGGGTGACTGCAAATCAAGAAGTTTGTTAAAGGCAGCAATAAAAATAAGAAAATCTTCAGGGATTATTGGAGGATATTTTAAGAACAAACATTGTTATGGTTCACAGTGTGCGACCAAGTGGCATATGGTCAGTTAGTGCCAGCTAATACACTTCTCAAATCAAAAGCCAACCATCACCCAACAGGTGTTCATTGATTGGCCAATCACTACCTTGCTCATGTCTATATGTTGGGCAGTTTCTCCTAAAGATATGTTCAATAGATTATCAAAAGGTCATTACTTGCAGGGGGAAAAAAGATCTATCAAAAGATTTTTGAAAGATATTAAAAGCACCTCTTATGATGAATGAGTCCCAAGGATCTACAACTCCAGTATTGGGCCGCACGAAGTACTTTTTAGGTGAAGTGGTTTTAACCTAGCAAAAAAAAAGAAGGGGGAAGATTCAAGTCATACGTAACTGATATGAAATTAGAATGGCTTGCTAAATACATATCCAGCAACAAATAAAAATGTTTATATCTGTATAGTAATAGAAATAGTACCTTAAAAGCAACATGATTTTCTGTGTTGTTCACAACTTTAAGATCACAGTAGCTTTGCTTTTCCAGCTCAACTGATTACATGAATCCCAAGGTATTCATAAGAAATTTCTTGAATAAAATTCTTATAAAACAAACATAACCAAAAAACACAAATTCATAGGAATACGAAGGAACCAAATAGCTGGATGGAAGCAGGCCTATATCTAAGTCATGTTGTATTTAATTTTGTCAGATTCAATTTCATGCTTTTGGTCAGTATTCTTTTTCTTTCTTTCTTTCTTTTTTTTTTTTTTTTTTTTTCCATATATTTAATGAACCAACCCAGGTGAATCTACCATTATCTTTCTTTCTTCTATTCTATTTATATTCCCCACATCCAGCATGATTTTTGACTCATTTATTTAAATTTCAGAACTCTTACAAAATAAACATACCCTATTTTAGTACATTTCAACCACTTTCCCCTCTCCTCTCATCTCCATTCATTCCAAATGTAACCTTATTCTTATTCTAAAATCCCCCTCCCCCCAGGTCGCTCTGTGTTTTCCCCATGTCCTTTCATATGTTCCCAGAAATTACTACGAAGCAAGGAATCTGCAAACATTAGTTAGGAAACTCAGATTTTGATAGCATCTCACATAAAGACAATCTCCTTGATCTTCTGAATAATCATAGGTTGTCATAAATCCTGTTTAAATTTCCATTAACTATAAGGTGAAAAACACATAATTTTCTCCATAACTTTAGATATATCCACAAAGTTAAACAAATTTGTAGCTGATTTTCCTTAGCTTAGAGAACATCAACATACAATTGAAAAGATAGTCACACAATCAAATCTGGAAAAACCAAATGTTCCTGAATCAAGAGCATACGTAGTTCCAAACAAGAGAAGCGGACAAGAACAGATGAAGAAGTGACCCACTTCTTCAATCCATTTTTCCCAATTGTCTTTTAATTTTCTTGTATGTAATTATCTCTTATCATATCATTCCTTCTTTTGGAACCTATCCACCATCCCAACATCCCCACATAAGCCTTATCCTCCCTTTTTTTTTTTTTTTTTTTTTTTTGATAAATCCATATAAGCCTTACCCATGCCATCATCTCATACATCAAATCCTCAAGGTACAAAAATGTGTATTGGCACACATCCACAACCCAAAATCTTCATTTCTGCCACAACCAATCCCAATCCTTGATGTTTCCACTTGAAGATCATCACTTTTCCATGCGCCATTGAAAATCCATGTAGCCATACAATCAAACATGTGCATCCAATATTTTTAGCACATATATTTCTTGACTGGTACCGTCGTCCTCATCATCATCATTCATAAATAACTAAAATCAGCAACACTGTATCATTTCTTTCTTCATCCAAGAGCTTGTAGCTCAATTGGCACCTCGGAGATGTCCAAAATTCAAATCTCCTCTTCTCCAACTATCAAAAATATACATATTGATTGGTATCAATATCATCCTTCGTAAATAAAACCAGCAACACTGTATGGTTTCTTTCTTCATGCAACTCCCCAATACCATTGAGAAACGATTGCACCAGCATGGCCATGTGCATAGATGTTGTATGCTCCAAATTTTATGATTTTAGGTAACAGAAAACTTAGATTAGTTTCTTAAGATAGAATATCAAATGACCCATTATCCCATAGCTCTCAAATAATTTTTACATTCACCTAAAAATAGTTAATTATATAATTAACATTTGAGAAGCTTTACCTTAGTCCTGTGTCTGATGAATACAGACAAATAAATCACAGCTAAGAAATTGACACTTCTAATAAAAATGGGTAATTCCAATTGAGACGCATGCAATGCAAAAACAACGTAATTGATTATAAATAAATAAAAGATACCCAGAAAAATAAAGAGTAAAAGAAGAGAGAAAGAGAGGGAAAATACATGTAAACTTGAGCTCATCAGGATCAATAGAGACCAATTGATTACCAACACCAGCACCAACGGCACTCATGATGGTCGGTCGGTCAGGTCAGGTCAGTTCAGTTCAGTTGGCACCACAAAAATTATCAAAGAATCAGTGAATCAAACACTGTAAGAGACTCGCCCATTCATTCACAGAATCCTTACGTTCAACCCCCCACACACGCACAAACAAACACAGAGAGAAGAAAAAGAAAAGAATATGTTTGCGTGTGATTGTGTTTGTGTGCGTGCGTTAGAGAGAATTATGTGTTGCTTGTGTGCGTTAGAGAGAGAATAATGTTTGTTAGAGAGAGAGAGAGAGAGAGAAAGAGATTGGTGTCGGTCTGTGATGGATGGGTACAATGATCACAGAACAGAGCGGCAATCTGAGAGAAAGGGAAGGGAAGGGAGGGTAGGTTGGACAGATCTCACGTGTCAACCAGTGATGACAGCGACGCCCGCTTCAAATGTAAGAGAGAGTGAGAGTTGTTGTTGTTGTTTTTTTTTTTTTTTTTTTTTTTGATGGAATTGGTTTCTTGTTTTGTTTTGTTTGTTTGAGGATAACCAGTCTGGATTTGGGTCCCACCAGTGACGTGTATCTACTTTCACTTTCATATCTACTGCGTCTACGTATCCTCTCTCTCCCTTTGTTTTTTTTAATTGGATTTTATTTGCGTGTAACTAAGCTTTCATGATGTTTTAAGCGTCTGTTTGGATATAGTTGAAAATTGAAAACTGAAAATACTGTAGTAAAATAATTTTTAAATATGTAAATAGTATCGTGGAATCCATTTTTAATAAAAAAATGGTTGAAAAGTGGAATATGTGGATCCGTAAACAGTGTACGAATGCACTGTTCACTGTGAAATAGTCAACAAATGTGGGCTGAACAAAAAAAAAAAAAAAAAAAAAAGGAGAAAAACGCTGAACAAAAACGCAAACGCCACAATAAGCTCAATCCAAACGCTCGCTAAATATGCATTGCGAAGTAGTGGTGAGTTTTAATTTTTACATTTTATTTAATTATTAAGTGATGTGATAGTTTTTCATTAAAATAAAAAGATATTCCAATTAAAAAAGTACTTGAGATAAGTCAAACATAAAAATAGTTGAATGTTTTGATAGTTTTTTCAATTCACCATAAAAAATTTTCCAAAATAGATGGTTAATATATGAGCTATACATTAACTTGATTCTTTTTTTAATTTGTGGATAAAAAATTTATTTAGGTTAAAATGTCTCTGTTACTTGAAGCTTTAGGTAATCCACCACTTAAATATATGAATAATAAAATGGGTAGTCAGCCATTTTCATTTTAATTATTCGAAAACTTGTCCCCGTTGCTTTAAGAATGAGTCCTTTTTTCATTAAAAAAAAAAAAAAGCATGAGTCCTTTTTTTAGTGCAAAATCTACCACTTTCAATTGTTCAAGAAAGCACGGTTGTGATCTTTGTAAAATAGTATTACGCCAAATAAATTTGTAAACCATTTTTCAAAACATCTTTGTCTCCCACTTTCCCTTCGCTTTTTCTTCAAAGTTGAGCCCTCCCTCCTCCCCCTTTATGAAAACTGAAAAGGGCCCCTCCCCTAACTAATCCCATTGGAGAATGGAGATTTGCCTCCATCACCGTCGAAGATGCATCTTTCGACACTGACATTGATATATCGTCCTCTCACGATTTGCTCCACCCAATTCAAAAGTGACATTATTCAAAAAGAAAAGAAAAAAAGAGAGAGTCATTTAGGCATATAAAATTTTATAAGATATATTTACAATTTGTTAAAGTAAGTTGTGATTGGAGTAAGATTATTTCACATTATTGACATTAGTTGTTTTTTTCCCTCATATTATTGACATTACTTTCATAGTAACATTTTTTTTTTATAAAAGTTATGAAAAATTTATGCCTGTAAATTTATTTGGGGAAAAAAATAGAAGCCATAGAGCTGGAAAAACCAAATGAGTACATAAATTTTTTTTTGTGTTATCCTCACACAGTGTATATAAACCCATAAATAATTCAACGACTTATATTTTCCATTTTTACTTCTAACTTTGGGGTAATCCTTACGTGGGATGCATGATTACACATGTTTAAAAATTAATTAAGTTTTTAAAAAATTTAGACATGTTATTTAAAAAATAAAAATAAAAAATTTACTGGTTAAAATCCCCACATGCACCATAAATATCACTACTACCCAAATTAGGTAGGTTTGAAACTATCTTGCAGGTTGCATCTTAGTTTTCAGTAGAGCTACAAATTAGGTAGGCCATTTTGTAGTGGTTCTTTAGATTAAGTAATGTGTCTAACCTTGGTGAGAGAGTGTAATTAAAAGTGTTAGTGTGTTTAGCAATTAGTTTGTTTCTCAAAAAAAAAAAAAAAAAAGTTTTCACCAGAGCTAGAAAGGGAGTAAATTGGATTGATTTTTGGGACAAGATTAAAATTTCAGCTTATTTGCAATTTTACTGCAATTTTTGGTACTATTCATAGGTCTCACTGTACTATTCAGCTAACTTTTACCTTTATCTACAGTACTTTTAGCAAAAAAATTTCAGTTTCAACTAAATAAGTTGTTCCCAAACGGACACTGAGTTTGGTTATAATATTGAAATGGTGATTTTCCTTTTTCTTATTTATTAAGAAACTTGTCAATACCTCATACATCATAATTTCTTGTTGTCATTGAGATTGGAAGTTGGAATTTCACATTTAAATTACAGAAGGTAACTGACAAATATTATTTTATATTTTTTTTGGAATATTACAATGCTTCAAGTGATAACCCAATTATCAAACTGGTTGTACCAAAGATCAACATTTTATCCGAGATGATGCTTCATACGTTGTTCCCATAATTGTTGTTGTACTACTTTTATGAAGGCATGTTTTAAGAACTTGAACTAATTTTTATGGAAAATAGAGCCACAATTTTCTTTACAAACAATAGATATTATGAGTTATTAGTAAGTATAAAAGTGATGTAAGTAGTAATTGGCCTAGATAAGGACCAGTAAAAATTTTCAACATTAACCATTTGTAAAAATATTATAAAAAAAGTTGTGTCTGTAACATTTAACATTACTCAAATTTTATATGTCATGAAGTATGTCAAGAAAAAGTGAGGCCAATAAATTCCAAAATTTTTGGTGCTTAATTTCAAGGGAAAATTTTTATTTTTTACCATTGATTTCAATCAAATATGTTACAGATATCCACTTTTAAGTTTCTTGTGTGCTGTCTAAATGTGAATAAAATTCAAAGATAATTAATCCGGTTAATTGGAAGAAGAATTTAATCTAGCTGAAATCATTGCAAAATTCTTCAATGATACTTTAAATTTCGAATTTTTTTGTAACATTTCGCTCAATGTATTTGTTTTTGTGGGGCCTTATTGCACTAACCACGCTGGCCCACTACATGCGGCCCAAGGCCCGCGCCGAGGATGATGTAAAGGCCGAGGACAATGGGAGAGAGAGCCCAGGTCATCCAAAGGCCTCGCCGAGGATGACATATCCTCGGCACACCGACTTCACTAAAGGGAAAATATCCCTCATTCGTTGAATATATCTCACCAACATTCTGACCGCTTTAATGGTGAGGTGACCTGACATATCCTCGGCACACCGACTTTACTAAAGGGAAAATATCCCTCATTCGTTGAATATATCTCACCAACATTCTGACCGCTTTAATGGTGAGGTGACCTGAAAACCCTAAAGCATCAGTCACTTCAACTATTATAAAGCCTGCAAAGGCGGCTGGGAAATAACATAAAGCCTGCAAATACATGTGATGGGACAATCCCCTGTACATAGAGGCTCCGATAATTGACAAGTGGACGGCGAAGACTAACAAAAAGTAAGAAATGCTATATAACCAAGAGATTGCCCAACATAAAGAGATCATTCGATGAGAAGTAAAAAAAAGAATAATAGATCCTCGGCCTGGGCCGAGGACAAATATGCTTTTTAAACACTTAGCCGAATTCTGACATTTAGAACCCAATGGATTTCATGCCATCAATTATTTATCATAAACTTTACACCAGCCATTATTTACTTCGGTGATGCCAAATCCTTAAACCCACTTCTCTACAAATTTTATTGTTAAGGGTCCGTTACAAATCGAGTCCCTACAATTGGCGCCCACCGTGGGGCAGAGTTTGTGCGCTAGCAAGTACGGTGATCGGTGTAAAGAAATTAAGGGCAACTTTTTTAGAAACACTATACCAAAACAATACAATCTACTACGGCAACAATCATTCAGAAGTCAACAATCACAAGAACAAAAATATGCGAAAAATAGAAAAAGGCAAAACAAGTCTACTTCTTTTATTTATATATGAAGAAAAATTACATCTTTTACAAGTGAAGCCCGTGGGGCTTATTCTAAAACTAACTACAAAGGCAGACGCTTGACAAAGCCGGCAGATGAACAAAAGGTAGAAAGCAAAGCTGACTGAAGAACAAAAGATAGAAAAGAAGCGAAAGAAGAGATGAAGAACAAAAGGTAGAAAGCAAAGCTGGCTGAAGAACAAAAGGTGGAAAAGAAGTGAAGGAAGAGAGGAGGAAAGAAGAGAAAGAAAACTGGCAGAGGAATAAAAGATAGAAAAGAAGGCTGGATGAGAAGTAAGAGAAAAGGAAAAGAAAAGAGGAAGGCTCGTTGAGGAGCAAAAGAAAAAGAGGAAAAAGAGAAAAGAGGGAAGAAGAGCTACATAGGAGGTGGAAGAGGTCGCGGCACAGGACGGCTCCACTTCTGGGTTCCGCCTGATTTCCCTCCCACCCCCAATGCAGACGGCTTAGAGGGTCAATGACCCATACCCAAGGGAAGGTGGTTACGTTCTTCCTAGATCCTCCTCCAGACGGCGAGGAGGGTTCCTCCTCTGGTTAGGTTGAAAAGAACGAGAGCCTTTGGATTTCCCCTACTCCAACCCCAATATGACATCCAAGGTCGGAGTGCCATCCTCGGCTCCTGATAGGGGCTGTGCGTCCCCAAGATCGCCCTTTCCAAGGGCCAACTCATTCGAAGGGGCTCAAACGGCTATGTTCGGTGGAACCTTTTTTGGGTGATATTTTTGGAGAAGTTTAAGATGGATGTTTGTCAAAGTATGAAGGAGAAGGTTGCCCTAGCAACGCCTTATATAGAGGGCGGAATATTGATGAGGGCCAATCCACAATAAATCCCAGGGAGAGATTTCCGGAGGCAATAATTCTGCCCCAAGTTCCAAGGGGCCTATCAACCGTTAGATCCTCGTAGATCCACGGCTAGTATTAATGAGGAGGCGCCTCATTAAACGAGAAGATACCGAAGCGTCAGAACACGTTACCCGGACAACCCAAGAGACGCCTCGTAATTAGAAGAGTCCCATCAAACGAAGAGGCAAAACACGGCAAGGTCTTATCCTCCACCAACTCCAACCTGCATTTATTATTATTATTCTGCTTGAGAAGTGTAATTATTTAATACTTATTGTAAATTATATCAATGTAGAACTAAACGGCTACGGATAAATAGATAAAATAAATGATAAAATGAGAAAACTAGGTACTGGACAGAACCAAGGCATTGCATGGTCCTCAGACCCAAGCCTCATGGGGAAACCAGATACTTCAGATGATTAAATGAGAAAACTAGGTACTGGACAGAACCAAGGCATTGCATGGTCCTCGGACCCAAGCCTCATGGGGAAACCAGATACTTCAGATGAATAAAATGAGAAAACTAGGTACTGGACAAAACTAAGGCATTGCATGGTCCTCGGACCCAAGCCTCATGGGGAAACCAGATACTTTAGATGATTAAATGAGAAAACTAGGTACTGGACAGAACCAAGGCATTGCATGGTCCTCAGACCCAAGCCTCATGGGGAAACCAGATACTTCAGATGAATAAAATGAGAAAACTAGGTACTGGACAGAACCAAGGCATTGCATGATCCTCGGACCCAAGCCTCATGGGGAAACCAGATACTTAAGATGAATAAAATGAGAAAACTAGGTACTAGACAGAACCAAGGCATTGCATGGTCCTCGGACCCAAGCCTCATGGGGAAACCAGATACTTCAGATGATTAAATGAGAAAACTAGGTACTGGACAGAACCAAGGCATTGCATGGTCCTCGGACCCAAGTCTCATGGGGAAACCAGATACTTCAGATGATTAAATGAGAAAACTAGGTACTGGACAGAACCAAGGCATTGCATGGTCCTCGGACCCAAGCCTCATGGGGAAACCAGATACTTCAGATGATTAAATGAGAAAACTAGGTACTGGACAGAACCAAGGCATTGCATGGTCCTCGGACCCAAGCCTCATGGGGAAACCAGATACTTCAGATGAATAAAATGAGAAAATTAGGTACTGGACAGAACCAAGGCATTGCATGGTCCTCGGACCCAAGCCTCATGGGGAAACCAGATACTTCAGATGAATAAAATGAGAAAACTAGGTACTGGACAGAACCAAGGCATTGCATGGTCCTCGGACCCAAGCCTCATGGGGAAACCAGATACTTCAGATGATTAAATGAGAAAACTAGGTACTGGACAGAACCAAGGCATTGCATGGTCCTCGGACCCAAGCCTCATGGGGAAACCAGATACTTCAGATGAATAAAATGAGAAAACTAGGTACTGGACAGAACCAAGGTATTGCATGGTCCTCGGACCCAAGCCTCATGGGGAAACCAGATACTTCAGATGAATAAAATGAGAAAACTAGGTACTGGACAGAACCAAGGCATTGCATGGTCCTCGGACCCAAGCCTCATGGGGAAACCAGATACTTCAGACGACAAAATGAGAAAACTGGATACTGGACAGAACCAAGGCATTGCATGGTCCTCGGACCCAAGCCTCATGGGGAAATCAGATGTTTCAGAATAAAAACCGAGTGTTGGACAAACTCAAGCACTACGTAGTCCGAGGACTCCAGCCAATAAGGAGACCGCTCCCTCAAGAAATATTAAGTGTTAAGAAAAACCAGGGTCTTAGTATGAATCACGTGTCCAAATCTGCGGCAAAGCCAACCCCCCTCAGGCGCTGAGTAATGAGTCCTACTAAGGACGAAAATCACGAGAAATTGGTTGCTTAAGCACAAACGACTCAAACCTACAGTCATAAAGATTCCTCAGACGGCCCCTTAGCGCCAAAAGGAAATTACAAGAGCGGTCGAAGTAACGATAAAACTAACAGAAACGCAAAGCTCAACAGGGCACGAAACAACGCCGAGGAAGTCAAAATCCTCCTCCCCGCCCAAGGGGACGTGCAGCAGAATTTTGAGGGGCTATTGTGGGGCCCTATTGCACTAACCACGCTGGCCCACTACATGCGGCCCAAGGCCCGCGCCGAGGATGATGTAAAGGCCGAGGACAATGGGAGAGAGAGCCCAGGTCATCCAAAGGCCTCGCCGAGGATGACATATCCTCGGCACACCGACTTCACTAAAGGGAAAATATCCCTCATTCGTTGAATATATCTCACCAACATTCTGACCGCTTTAATGGTGAGGTGACCTGAAAACTCTAAAACACCAGTCACTTCAACTATTATAAAGCTTGCAAAAGCGGCTGGGAAATAACATAAAGCCTGCAAATTCATGTGATGGGACAATCCCCTGTACATAGAGGCTCCGATAATTGACAAGTGGACGGCGAAGACTAACAAAAAGTAAGAAATGCTATATAACCAAGAGATTGCCCAACATAAAGAGATCATTCGATGAGAAGTAAAAAAAAGAATAATAGATCCTCGGCCTGGGCCGATGACAAATATGCTTCATAAACACTTAGCCAAATTCTGAAATTTAGAATCCAATGGATTTCATGCCATCAATTATTTATCATAAACTTTACACCAGCCATTGTTTACTTCGGTGATGCCAAATCCTTAAACCCACTTCTCTACAAATTTTATTGTTAAGGGTCCGTTACAAATCGAGTCCCTACAGTTTTAAATAAGAAAATTTTGTAAACTCTCTTTAATCTCTTTACTGAGTGATTTTCAATGGAGTTAAGATAGCTTTTGGTTAAAAAATAACAGTTTTGCAATTCTCTTTTTCCACAAATTATAAAATTGAAACACTACATATTTAATTGAATCATTAATATTATTTGAAGGGAATCCCCTATAGGAATTAACCAATTAGGAAGTGCATTTAGTGAGCGTTTTGGCAAAATAAAATTGAAAAATAAATCTTTTGGCAAGAATTCCGATTTTATTGGTAAGACTTAAGAGCATGTAGAGTTCTGTTTAGGCTTTTGATTGGTAGGGCTTTCCTTGCCAAAGTATTTCATTTTGATAAATTTAACTTTCTGATAATGAATTGGTTGATAACCTTTACATGTGAATGTGGTTATTGCAACGCTATTTAGGAAGATGTCATTTTTTTGGTTACACACTCTTTTAAAATTGTGTTTTCACAATTTTAACTCATGATTTTAGCTAACGTAGTCTTGTGTATACCATACACACAATGCATAATTATCACTGCTCTTTAAAAGAATATATTGTTTGAAACATCTCAACTAACTAGTCAGGCGTCCCTACTCAATAACAAGGTGCTTTATTGTAACCTGCCAATAAAACCGGCTGAAAATGGTATATGATTTGTCATAAAATTTTCATCCCAATTAATACCAAGTTGTTCCACCACCAACCATGCGCTTGCTGTAAAACCAAAAACATCTTCTTCTTCTTTTTTTATATAACCAAAAGTCATAAATTGACGTGGATTCTAGTTAGCTCAACTGATAAAGTTTCTGATAGTTGAATGAGCGAACGCTATAGATTGAAACTCTTCGAAAAAAAAAAAAAAAAAAAAAGATGCATAAATTGATAAGATTTGAATCTACTACCACTAAGATAGTATGTTTCAAAATCTTAACATGAAAAGAAAGTTTGCTAAAGATGAGGAAATAAAAACCAGATAACTTACACGCAAAAACAATTCTTGCTATGATGAAAGCATGTATCATATAGTGACATATTTGCAAAAGCATGAATCATTTATTTATTCAGTTCATTGTGATAAGATGGAATACAGGGAACACATTGCAACTTTAAAATATATATAGGACTTTCTTAAATATGAAACAAAGAAGAGCCTAATAGTTTCTCAAAAAAGAAGAAGAGCCTAATAAATTTGTTGAGCTGGTTGCCATCTGGCTCAGTCATCAATGGGTTTATCTTATCTGTCATGTTTTCTTTTTATATGCAAGAGCAAGAGATAGTCAAAAGGTATTCATTTTCAATTTTCATTCTCGAATTATTATGATTGTTGTATTCTATAGTTCACCCAATAGGATCTCTAAAATCAATAGCAGGATATAGTATTGGGTTACCAGGCTAATCACGTCAAACTATGCTAATAAGCATTGGAAGATAGGCATAACCACAGTTGTTTTTCTAATAAAACTTAGTCAATGCCAAGACCAGCATTTTCTTCTATTTGTGCTTTTCACTTAAGCGACTTCCAACTTCGTATTGGCCATTGGATAAGCTTACATACAAAATGGGGACAATTTGATGGGATGACTAAGTGGTTCTTAAGACTTCATGATATTAATGAAATCTTAGATTCGAAATCTCTTACTAATATTTTGGGCCACCTCCAAAGAATTATTCCATATAATAACTTAATGTGTATGAGACGGGAGACTGCATACACCCAAGAAAATAATCAGATATTCGAAGAGGTCTAGATACCTTTGTTTATAATAATAATAATAATAATAAAAGCATGACTTGGGATTAAAAACTATACAGTAATACTATAAATACAACAATTGAATTGACATGTTTTTATTGGTTTTATTTGAGTTTATCACTAACATCATTTTATCATCTTACCAACATCTTGGGCCACCCCCAAGGAATTATTCCATGTAATAATCTGATGTGTATGGGATGGGTGACTGCATACACCCAATAAAATAGTCAGATACTCGAAGAGATCTGGATACCTTTATTTATAATAATAATAAAATAAAAAAATGCATGACTTGGGATTAAAAACTATATAGTAATACTATAAATACAACAATTGAATTGACATGTTTTGATTGGTTTTTATTTGAGTCTATCACTAACATCATTTTATCATTTACCATTCATAACTTACTATAGTGCCCGTTTGGATTCAACGTCTGCGTTTCACGTTTGGCGTTTTGGTTTTTTTTTTTTTTTTTTCAGCCGCTTATGTTGACTTGGGAGAAAAAAACACTGTGCATGAACAGTGCGTGCACTGTTCATGTACTGTTCACGCAATAAAAAATATTAAAAATAGGTCCCACGGTACTATTCACACATTTAAAAATTATTTCACTACAGTGTTTTCAGTTTTCAGTTTTCAGTTTCAGCAACAATAAGTTCAATCCAAACGGACCCTATCTTGATTCACAATTGTAAAATATTTTGTGAAAATTATTCTAACTCTAGACTTAAAAATGAAAAAAAACAAATAAATAAATAAACCAGCCAAGCAATTTAAAGAAGAAGGATAAATGAGATACGAAGAATTTTGTAGTCACTTTGTAAAATAATTCTCATTGAATGCTTGGCTATTGCCTACCGGTCAAGGAAAAAAAAAAAAAAGGCTATAATTTTTTTTAATAATAATTTAATGGTTACAATGAGAGGAAGAATTTAAATCCGATTGTCTCTACTAGAAATATCAAGAAGTGTTAATTAATTTACAAGACGAGCATAATTATTTGGAAGTCAAGCTTTAGTTTAGTCATGGATTACATTCAAAGGCTCTGAAACTTTGTAAAGAAATTAAGCATGGTTCATTAATTTTGATGATGAGCTTGAGTTGAATTACAAGTTTGATGGGGTTAGAAAATTGTCAATTCATTAACATCACTTGGATTGGATGGTCTAATATGCTCGAACTTCGAAGAAGATCTTCTAGAGTCGCACGCCTATGTACGACCTTAAGACAAAGATGACCACAAAATTGGCACAAGAATCATATAGTTAACACTAAGAGCATTAGCATTGGAGAATGCTAATGCCATATCTAAGGTCCATTTGACATTTTAAGGCTTAAAATTCATTGCATCAGACAATGCTAAACTCCACTATTGTAAATTTTTTTACAATAGTGCTACAGTACAATTCAATCTTTAGAATTGTACTGTAGCACAATTGTATAAATGTAAATAATATTTTATTCTCAACTCCCTCTCTCTCAACTCCGGAATGCTCATCTCTCTCCAACTCCGGAATGCTCTCAACTCTCTCTCACTTTTGCTCTCATCGTTTTCTCATCTACCCTCTCAACCCTCTCTCACTTTTATTCTCATCGGTGAGATAATCTTAAGGCGGATCATTTTCTGGGTATTTTCTTCATCTTTTTCTGGGTATTTTTTGTGGTTTTTGGCGGTGGAGAGATCAGCGAGTGGGCGTGGGTCAGGTGGAGATCGGCGAGTGGGCATAGGTCAGGTGGAGATCGGCGGCGTGGGTTTCTTACGGTGGGTTTCTGGCGTTGGAGATCGGCGAGTGGGCGTGGGTTAGGTGGAGATCGGCGAGTGGGTTTGTGACTGATGTGGGCGTGGGTTAGGTGGTGCAGCGGCGGCGTGGGTTTCTTGCGGTGGGTTTCTTGAATTTGTCTACTGGGTATGTGCTAGATTTTGGTTTTGAAGTTTGAGTTGTGGGTTATTGTTTGATTTTGTTGGATTTTAGATTTTGTCTGTGTGTGTTGTTGTAGATTCGGCATTGAGAGAGAGACTGAATAAGATTATGGCCTTGGACTATTTTACCACCCGCCAGAAATGAAGGCTCCGGTGGAAGTTAGAGAGATGGAAGAGAAAATATATAATTTTGGGATATATTATTTTATTACGTAAATATATTATTTTAATGAGTAAAATAGGAAGATAGAAGTTTGGGATGTAGGAGGTATTGTAAAATTGGATGGTATAATGATAAAGTGAGGTTTTGGAATGGTAAAATAGAGTAGCATTAGCATTTTCCAATGCTAATGCTCTAAGAGGCATGAGTAATAACCAAACATGATGATGTTAAAGATTGTCGAGAAAGCGCCTGGATCCTCACCCAAAAGAGGCATGAGCTTCACAAATGACACAGGTAAACCCTAGTTACAAATGATGCCCATAACGTCCATGCTGCTGAAACATGGCAAGAATTAAGTGGAGGAATTATGAGTGTTGATTGTAACTTTATATTAACAACATTCCTCTCTGTATCACAAGTATGAGAAAAATACTTAATACTACTCCATTATACAAAGAGGCTAGATTAACTGACTTAAGTATCAGAGAAACTTAGACCGCTGTCACATTGGTGCCATCTTACTTATTTAATCCATTTCAGTTCCATCTTACTTATTTAATCCATTTCAGTTCCATCTTTAATCTTTATTGTTTAAACTGGATTAACAATTTAATAAAATGACTCCTATTTGTTCACCAGCTCCATTAAATTTATTAAATAAAATGTCTTATACAGTTTTTTACTTGATTTTTTTTAGTGCATATTGACGAAGAGTAATGTTAAGGATACAATTTTTTTCATAACTGCTGACAATCTTCTATGATTAAAACATCATTTTCACTTACCTCCACTACTAACACTACTTTAGCATGCTCCAATCACAAATGACCATGTCATTAGTTGTGGAAAAAAAAACGTCTAGGACTTAACACCATATCTGGTAAAATGCAAAAGCAAGAGGGAAGAGAAAGGACTTATTTTTTTAATAATAAAAAGATTTCTGTGTTTGGTAAGTTTGGAAGGAGGAAGAAGAATAAGAGAAAATAACCTATTTTTGTTCACTCCCTTTCTTCTCAAACTAAGAAGAAAAACTAAGAGCCTTATAGCTTAGTGACAATGACTGGTCCCTCTTATAAGAAGAACCAATGTTTGAATTCCCTCTCCCCCAATTATTATAACAAAAAATAGAAAGAGAAGAAAATAATGGGACAAGGAAGAAAATGAATCCCTTTTTTTCTTTCTACCATCCCTATTCCCCTTCACCAAACAATGGATTTTCTCTCTTTTCCTTCCCTCTTCCTCCAAATCATGTGAATAGGCAACTAGCCTGCTAGACCGCATGCCTAATGATTATCAACCCCCAGAAAAAGGCAAAATTTTGAAAAATAAAAACGTAAAGAAAAGGAAAAAGCAAAAGAAAGGTGGCAAGTTATATATCATAGAAAAGGAAAAGAAAAAAAGAAAGACAAGAATGCAATATTATATATCACAACAGATTGATTACAAGGGTATTTAGTTCCTACAAGTTACAACATCTCAAGTTTGAAGAAATTACTCTGAAAGTGAAAACAAACAAAAAGCAGCTGCACCGGAGTTGTTCTTATTTAAAAGTGGAGAGCCTGGGAAGCTTGTCTCTCAGGTAATACAACCTTGCCCTCCTGACCTTCCTGTGTTTTACTACTTTTATTTCTTTGATGTTCGGTGAGTAACTGCAATAACAATGATAAAACACAATTATGCTGCTTCCAGTTCATGCAAGAGAAAAAAAGGATAGCATATTAAAAAAAAATGATGAATTAAGAGTCGAGTAAAGCTTCACAAGATAGCTCCTATGGGGATGGTAATTGGAGCATCAGCTTCATCATCAGGAATCCAAAATGGCTTATAAAGCTGAAATCCAGACTCCAGACATCCCCCGGCCAAAGTTATCTATTATGTCCCTAGTGTAAAGATTCAACTGCCAGCTTTTTGCTAATTGCTACTAATGTGTTAAAACCTTTATTGTCACGACACTAGGAAAGCACTCATCACATCTGCTCTATACCCCAAAAGAACTAATCAAGTTAGAATTAGAGCTCTTGATTTAGAGGTATCACATTCTGGTAAGTTATATGTACATCCAATGGGTGTTGAGCCCACAACTTCACGCTCCACCCACACTTGTGAAAGGAAGGAGTACCAATTGAGGCAGGGTTCATTGGCTTACTACATATCCTTAAACCTTTCTGCACATTATTATCCATTTTTAAAATTTTCTGCACTATGATGTTCCCATATAGAGTTCCCACGAAAAGAACAAGATATTAAATCTAAAGAAAAAAAAAAAAAAAAAAACACCCATGAATAATCATGCAAAACTTATAATTTGCACTTGCATTTAATCTGTAGAGAATGTTATAAATCCCAAACCTATCCTAAATTTCCCATCATGTTTTCATAAACACATCCAAATTTTGAAAATATACTATAGTTTTAATTCTTCAATCAAATCCTATAATCATGGATACTCTTGAGTAAGTGAGGGATACACCTTTAACACTAGAATATGACCTTTCATATACAATAGGCATACTTGCATATAAAAAACATAGGAAGGGACCATGATGGATGTTTTGACTAGCGTTTGAATAAAGAATGCTTGTGCGATTATACTATTACACTGCATAAGCAATTAGGTATCAAAATAACAAATAAATATATTTACTTTCGATCAATCCCTGTCTTTTCAACAATTCCTTTTTTTCCCCTTTTAATTTTATTCATACCATATGATTCCCATATCCCGTATCCTTACTCATGCTTTCCTAGCCCAACAGACTGTCCTACACCATGTAACCAACATTAGTATCCATACCACCCTAATAAAGCTAGGAAATGAGTGCCTATATTCTTTCCTACTGATTACACAAACCTGTATAGCTTCCTTAATGTTTCTTTGGAATAAGGGCATCTTAGGATTTCATTTTATGGCTTCCATTTATATAAACTGCCAGCTGCTGTTATCCATATGCTACATAAAATACAATTAATGTTTCCAACGCTACCAGCACTTGTAAAATTTTGGGTGGACATACTAATTTGAAAGCCACCTTAGTTTGAAAATTCAATGACTACTATAAATCATTGTTTTTAATCTATTATGGTGTGTTTCAGTAGTAATTCACTGATTCTTATTTTCTCCTCTTTTCAAGAAGCTATAATCATTCATGGCTATTACCATCCTTGAATGAATTTCTCCATGTTCAGTTGCTTATTTTTATTTTTAATTATTATTGTTTAAATAAGTAGCTTTCTCCAGGTTAGGTGGTTCAGATTCAAGTCACAACAAATCGAGATAAAATGTATAAATCCAGCTAGTTAATTACACACAGTTATATGACTGAAGACATACAATATATATGATCCTCTAGCCAACTTGAGCAAAAAATTCACACCAAACTTTAAGAAGCAATAAAACAGGTACACTTACAGAGGGAAAACAATCTCAACCCCTACGCCAGCAATAATTCTGCGAATCCGGATAGTTGTGTGAATACCAGCATTTTGTCTTGAAATAACAATCCCTTTGTAGACGGACAACCTACGCTTATTTTCAGGAACTTCCTGGAAGAGAAAGAATTTAACCAAAATCAGAAAAAATAAAAAGTAAAAAATCTTTGGTCAATAAACAGTACAGAAATGTACATTAAAAAATAGAGTATCAGAAACACATTTACCAATTTAATTTCCAAAATATCTCCTGTTCTAATATCTGGGACTGGCCTCTCCTTCTCTGCCGCCTCAATTGCCCTCTTATTCAATATCTACACAAACAACAGCAAAATTTCTATCACATTATACCACAAAAATCACTACCTTGGTTTGTCTAGCCAAAAAAAAAAAGGGGGAATAAAAGGGAGATCCTACTCTTTTTTATTTTTTATTTTGGCTATGAAGACAAATAAAATAGTAATTTATAAGTTTCTAAGCGATGTCAATCATAATGGTGATAAAATTACATCCCCCGTTGTTTAGGTTGATCAATCGCACTTATTAGTAATCTCCCAAGTGATATTTAAGGGAGTATTCGATGAACTTTTATTTATTTTATATAAGATAGAATTTCAACCTATTTGTCTGCTCCATGATGATTGCTCTTAATCATTTGGACAATACCCCAATTGGTTTTTACACATGGTTTGAACCACAAATCTCTCCTTCAATGACAAGAGACTTTACCAGTTAAGCTAACTGGAACCCTTCGTGGAACTCTGTAGTCTACAATCCATTCACATATCTCAATTGAGTTGAACCTTTTCCGTTATATAGGTAATACATCTAGCTGGATCCCCTCATGAAAATTCACTTGTCTAAAATCTTGGGGCCTATTTTGGTTCCATTCTCTGAAGATAGTTTTCCATTAGCACAGCCACCAACAGAAAATGTCCAAAGAGAAATTTGGAAACTGTTTTTCTCAACTATTCAGTTTTCTTTTCAAACAACACATGTATTGAGAACATTTAGTTGATATTCTCAGTTTTTCTTTCCTCTTCATGAAAAAGAAACAGAATAAAAACATCACATTTTCAATGTCTTCCTATAACCAAAAAAAGATGTTTGATGCCTTTTTAGTTGGTCATTATCTAAATAACCAAATTAAATATATGGTAAAATTACAATTTCCCATGCTAAAACCCCAAACTATATGGTCATTTGCATTGTCTCCTAAACTGTAAATTCTCAGTAATCAAAACTCCTAAACCATATACTAACTAATTTCTACATGCTCAATGAATTTTCTTTTCCTGAACTTTCTCAAGAACCAAACAGACAATTAAAAAAAAAGAACAAAACAAAACAGTTAAGAGTGAATCATTAGTTATTACCCCCATCACATCTCCGAGTTTAACCCGAGGCTTCCTCGGCGGCTTGGCTTCCTCAGACTCAACCTCAGCCTCCGGTTCCTCAGATTCTTCAACATTATCGTCAGCCACTACCTCTGCTTCGGAGTTGGACTCTGCTCTCACAACGAAAGACGGTTTCGGCAGCGCAGCGACAACGGGGCTGAAATTCCATGGGATTGAGGGGGACGAAACCCTAGAGGTGGAAGTGGGAGCACCGGAAACGAAGGAAGAAGAGGGACGGCGAGAGAGAAACGTGGAAAACCCTAGCTTTCTGGGAGGACATTGTGTAGGAGTGATTATGAGAGCCTGAGGAAGAAGCTTGGAAGCCATGAGAAGAAGAAAAGAGAGAAATGGGAGAGAGAGAGAGAGAGAGAGATGAATTACAGAGTTGAGTTCATGGGAGCATTGGTTGCGTGTCACTGTGGCGTGGACTCTCCTCTTGGGAGAGGAGGACAACTAAAGCGCCTTATCCGCCTTTTTTTTGGGTGCAAAAATGCAAATTGCAAAAACTTGGGTCAAAATTCATTTCGCCTCTAACTTTATTTTCATTCAATTTAGTTTCTCCGTTAACTTTTCTAAATGTTTTCGTTAAATGTTTGTTTTTTTTTTCTTCAAAAATTTTTAATTAAAAAAAATATAATTAATTATTGAAAACTATTTTCTAAAATTTTCAATTTAACAAAAGTTGCGGAAGATACATTTATTGAATAAAATTGAAACTTATATCTAATTAAATGAAAGCAAATTAGAGACCTTACGTGAATTTTGGCCAAACTTAGAAGATGACATAAAGCTCTTGAACTTTTTAAGGAAAAAGTTAATAACACTTTGTGTGAGTGCCTTTTTTCTTAGCACATAGGTCTAAGGATCTTGGGCGAAATACTTATTGTTTGGTGGATTGGGCTTGGTTCATCGCAACTAAATGGATTGTTTACGAACCAAGTGATGCACAGAGTAAAGATCTTATAACACGTATACACTAGCAAACAAGAATATATGTATTGAACAGCAAGAAAAACAGCAAAAGGAAAACAATGTAATAAGGAAAAGAACACAGTGACTATTAGGGATCCTTAGATCAATATGAAATATTTGATTAGTTTCTTAATTATGGATTACAATGTGCTCACTAAGACGTGTTACAAGGTCCAAATAAGCTCAAAAATTATAGACTTAGATGGCTATTCAAGCCTCCAAGACTTGCAAAGTTTGAATCTCTTTGAATCTGAGTATGTTCTATAGTGGCTGTGTTGGGATACCGGGGAGTATTTCTCTTTCTTTTTATTACTTTTTCTAAGTTTTGACAGAGTCTTCTCAATGATTTTGTTATGATTCACTACTGCCGAATTGCCCCTTCAATGTTGGCTGCCTTCCCTTTTTATAGTGTCATGGTAGGATTCCAGGGTACCACTAATTTTTTTCTTTTGCTCCCTTAGGTATCAAAACTCGTGCTGTGCTAGTTACTCAGAGGGCTAGTCTTTTCCTTATTCCTCATAATTTTCTCCTTTTGGTGCTATCTCCCTGAAAGTCCCTCGCTGACTTTCCATTCTGAGGTGCCCCTTAGGTAGCTGACCTCAACTTTTTTGGCTCCTTACTTTTTCAGCTTTTGGCTGTCCCTTTTCTTGTCATTTTTCCCAAGTGGTCAGAATCCTTTCCTGTTGGGTTGAAGGTTTCTCCAGCCATTTCCCCTTATAGTTCTTCCTTCTGGATTCCCTGAAGTACCAACCCCTTTGTTCACAAATGGCTACTTCACGCCTTCTGATTCCTTACTGTATCATTAGGTGCTTGAGAAGGACATATCTGTCCTTCGTTCCTTGCGCTTTTTTGGTACTTCCCTTGAGCTGTCTTAATCCTACCTCAGCTATGCTGTGCGTCCCAGGGATCCCAAGCCTTTGGCAGCTTCTGGGGATCCCGGCCCAGCCTTTTTTGCTGTACTCCCTTCAATCCCTTGATCTTGGCAGGCTAAGCTTTTCCTTTCATGGGCTTCAAATCTTTTGGGCTTACCATCCTTTTTCTTTGTGGTGAATTCATCCCTTTTATGATTACTTGTCATGGGGTTCGCCCATTGTGTTATTTCTTTGGGCCTTGGTTTCATAATTTTTTTGACCTCAACACACCCTAAGGCCATTAGTTTAAAAAATATGTAAAAAAACTTTTTATGAGAAACAAAAAAAAAAAACTGATTTTTTTTACGACTTTTTTATATATATATTTTTCTACAAATGTGATATCAAAATTTTTCTAAAATAATTCATTAACAAATGCCTTAAGAGCACCTGTTAATCAAACCCATCTCTAATGGTAATTTAAGAAGAAGAAAAAAAAAATTAAAAGTAATAAATCAAATTCTAAAGTTCAAATTGGTGTAACATCGTTTACCCATCCACTGAAAGGTAACTATTAATTCTAAATATTACTATATAAAAAAAACAAGTGACTATCAAGGAAGAGAAAAAGAAAAAGAAAGAACGTTTTTGAATTATAGATGAGAGAGAGAGACATGTTGCAAACCGGTCACTGCTTGCCGCAAGCCTCCCTCAGTTGAACTTCGACAACCACCTTAAACCATAGGGCACCATCACTAATAAACTTTTTTTTTAAATCAAATTTTGATTTGGTTATATTTGTTTTTGGTACACTAATTTTGCCTAAAATTCAATTAATTCTCGTGACTTTTGATTTATTCATTTTAGTCATATAACTTTTTACTTTTATACAACGTGGTCCTTCTATTAATTTTATGATATTGTGCCGTTAGGTGTCCTAAAAACAATGTGGTTTTGAAAATTCAAAAACACTAAAATTTATCCTGTTTTGGGGCATATAACAACAACTCCTCCAATGAAAATGGACAGAATTACATTGGAAACAAATGAAGGTTATAGTAATGAAATTAAAAATCAAAATTACATGATTAAATTGAATTTTGGACCAAATTAGAAAATGCAATTGTAATTTAGTTAATAATTATTTTTCGAGTAGATTGTTATACATTCTATTTTAAGATGAGAATACAATCAATCAAACAAACATTATATTAGTTTTGTCTATTTGAGGTGATTGTTTTAAAAATTTGTTATGTAACTAAATGAGAAACATGAGTACTTATTTAGAATTAATAATTCATTAATAGTATACTTGAAACAAAGGGAGATGAAAGGAGAGGAAATGGTCACAAACAAAAAGGTGACCATAATATACTCGAACTTTAGAATCCTTTACTCTTCCCTCATCGCCTTCCATAGAGACATATTACCTACCCGAAGACACTTATAATTTACTAATTAATGCACTTTTTTTGTTTGTATATATGAACAATGAATATTAGTTTTTAGAAATATGGTTTTCCAAAAAGCAAATCAATGATGATTTAAGAATAAAATTTGGCTCTAAACATGTTTAAAACTATTTTTTTAACATATTATATAAAGATTTATAAGATTATCTATTTGTTATTTAAAGAAGTCATAACTTATTAAAAAAGTATAAATAGTTTATTTAATAAAAACGTTGGGTCAGAGCAGAATAACTCCCAAATATGTGCAAAAACCAACTTTTTTTCATGAATTAATACTTTCATATGATAGTACCCACACTAATAAAGAAAAGAAAATCTTGTTATATAGTTAGGTCGGAGCAAAATAACTCCCAAATATGTGCAAAGACAAACTTTTTTCATGAATAAAAATACTTTCATCCAATAGTATTTCACTAATTGCCGCAATACTAAAGAAAGGAAAATCTTGTTATAGATTCATGGTTGCACACTCTACACACTTTATACATACTTTATTTGAAATCGTGTTTTTAGCCCACGTGAAATTAAAATGTGTAATTCAGCCAAAAAAAAAAGAAAAAAGAAATTAAAATGTGTGGTCGTCAAAAAAGAAAAAGAAAAAAAAGAAATTAAAATGTGTAATAAGAAGGTCGTGATAATCAATACTTACACAGAAAGCGGTGGAACTCCTTATGTTTTTGTTCCAACTCGCGATTCATTGCATTGTACTTATCATATAGAACCCGACCAACCATGACACCACGTGTTAATACCTTGCACTTACAGGCTTTTTTTGTTTGTTTGGAGTTAAAGTTATGTGTGTGTAAGTGTAAGTTGTCACCAGTTCAGT
Source organism: Quercus glauca (assembly GCA_023736055.1). NCBI lineage: Eukaryota > Viridiplantae > Streptophyta > Magnoliopsida > Fagales > Fagaceae > Quercus > Quercus glauca. The sequence continues at coordinate 33,927,952 of CM043326.1, read as the reverse complement.
TCCTAAAAAAAAGGAAAAGTTCAAATCACCAAAATTCGCCACGTCACCACCCCCGCCTTCTTCGCTTTTCCTTTCATATCTCTCTGGCTCTCCACTTGGCCACGTTTTTTTCTCCACTTCGACCCATCAAACTCAGTAAGGTTTACGTTCTTGTTTCTTTACTAACACCTTTCTTTCTGGGGTTAGTTACTTTTTTTTTTTTTTTTTTTTGCATTTATGTTCTTGCATTAAATTCATCCTTTTCCAAATCAGTTTGTGGGTATATTCTAACTACTACGGAATCAAGCCGTTTTTTGCTGTTATTTTAGCTTGTTTTACGTTGTTGGGTTATGTTACTTTACCTTAAATTATGAATGTGCTATGAGAGTTGTGGAGAATAATTGGTGAGGAATTTGAGTTTTTTTTTTTTTTTTAGGGTGTAAGAACATAAACATGTCTCGGAGTTCTGACACAACAAGGCGAACCCCTCCTGGGATTTTGCTTATGAGAAGCATTAGAGGCAAGGATTGGAGATTTTCTACTTACAGATATGTGGTTTTGTTTGTTACATTCATTGCATATGCTTGTTATCACGCTTCTCGAAAACCCACTAGCATAGTTAAGAGTGTATTGTATCCTGATCCCAATAGGCCCATTGGCAATGGGCAGTACCCTTGGCCAATTGCCAATGTGTTTATCAAGGAGAGATTTTCAGATACTGGCATAAATAGGATGAGGAACAAGGGTTGGGCTCCGTTTAATGGACCGGACGGGACATCAAAATTAGGGGAGATTGATGTTGCATTTCTAGCTTGTTACTCTTTGGGAATGTATGTTGCAGGCCACTTGGGCGATACGTTGGATCTTCGGTTGTTTCTGACGACCGGGATGATTGGGAGTGGAATTTTTGTTGGGATATTTGGGATGGGATATTTTTGGAATGTGCATGTGTTTTGGTTTTATCTTGTAATGCAAATGGTTGCTGGATTGTTTCAAGCAACTGGTTGGCCTTCGGTCGTTGCTGTTATTGGCAATTGGTTTGGGAAGAGGAAGAGGGGTTTGATAATGGGTATTTGGAATGCACATACTTCGGTTGGGAATATTACTGGATCTCTCCTTGCTGCTAGTGTTTTGAACTACGGGTGGGGCTGGTCTTTCATAGTTCCCGGTGCATTAATAGTCATGGGAGGCATGCTGGTTTACTTTTTCTTGCCTGCTTACCCTGAGGATATTGGATTTACTTGCCCACAAGGTTCAGCTACGAATGCAGTGGCAGAGCCTAATGATGAAGAAGCTCAGATAAGTAAAAGAAATGTTGTTGGAGGGGAAATGAATACTGCTTCCCAACATGGATCAGTGAGAAGAAAAAGTGTCGGGCTCCTTGAAGCTTGTTCTATTCCAGGAGTGATACCATTTGCATTGTGCCTTTTCTTTGCGAAGCTTGTGGCCTACACGTTTCTGTACTGGTTACCATTCTATTTAAGTCAGACAGGTATTTTTCTCTCCCTAGTTTATGTATTACCTTAGTCGTTATAAAGGAGCAAACTAATGTTACTTATAAACTTGTAAGATTTTACATTGCAATCTGCTTTGTCAGTTAGCTTCTGATTTTTTTTAATGGAATTTGTTGTCTTGTTTATGGACTCTGAGAAGCGTTCAAGTAATTGTGGGTGGTTAGAAATAGTCAAGATTGATGATGTAAAGGAGACTGAAAGTAGAGCAGATGCTAGTTTACTGTGGAACTCGCATAATAATTTATTTTTTGCATTCCCAACTTAAACTTCCCTAATAGAGGTGAAACTTTAGGTGTCATTTTCGAAACAATGATTAATGGTTGTATGTTTCCAATTAATAGCTAAAAGGAGGAGTAGATATAAGTGTTATATAATCAGGAAAAAAAGAGAGGAAAACTAAAAGGACTGGATATAGCTCCTGTATCTTGTGTTTCCATCATTCTGCTCCTCTATTGTTGCATGTAGTTATAGCTAATTCCATAATTTTTTGATTAATGATTCTTCATTTCATCAAAACATTCTAGAATAAGAGTGATCAATTCATCTGCTGTTGTACACTTATGTTGGTGTCATCGTCTTCATCCAAGCATTGATCCAACTGTTTTTCAAAGTGAAAGGTGTTCACGAAATTTTTTTATTTTTTAATAGTAACAATAGAGTTGAAGTACCTTTCTAGGGGGTTCATTTTTCTGATAAAGATCGTTACCATGAGGTAATTCATGCTAATTTCTTATGCATTCTATATATGGACGGTAACAGCCATTAAAATTTATAAAATTGATTTTATTACTGCTTATAATTTATAATTTCATTATAAAGATTGCTTTTAGTAGTTGAACACTTTTTATGCACATTTTTGTTAAGTTCGCAATCATATATGAATTCTCCTGGGTAGATTCTTGTACCTGTTACTTGTCTTTGCATACTTTAATGATTCCATGGAGCCATATCCTGTTTTGGGACTCTTTATTGCTTATAAATCATCTTTATGCATCTGCTATAACGTTTCCATCTTTATTCTCTTTTATGATTTGGCAGAAATTGGTGGAGAGTATGTTTCTGTAAAATCCGCTGGAAATCTGTCTACTTTGTTTGATGTAGGGGGCATTGTTGGGGGAATCCTTGCTGGCTATATGTCTGATAAACTTAATGCTCGTGCTACTACAGCTGCCAGCTTCATGTATGCTGCAATTCCTTCAATGCTATTATATCGAACATATGGGAGTATTTCGAAGACTGTCAACGTTGTACTTATGATGACTGCTGGCTTGTTTATAAATGGACCCTATGCACTCATTACAACTGCAGTTTCTGCTGACCTTGGCACGCATAGTTCTCTTCGAGGGGATTCTCGAGCACTGGCAACAGTGACTGCTATAATTGATGGTACAGGATCAATGGGTGCAGCTCTTGGCCCTCTTCTTACTGGGTTCATATCTACAAAGGGATGGGATGCAGTTTTTGTGATGCTAATGATCGGTGCTCTTATTGCGGGGCTTCTTTTGTCACGTTTGGTCATTGCTGAACTTTCTGAGAAAACTTGTAAACCAATGTCTCAATCCTGTGGCCAGCAAAGTGTCAGAGGTAATATCGCCATTCCCCTTCCCCACTCCCACCCCCACCCCTCTTCTCCCCTTCTTTCTTTCTTCCTTTCTTTAACACGTTCATCTGCATTGCTGTTTCTTATTGTTTACTTGGAAAAGTGCGTGCAAACACAAACACTCCCCCCCCCCCCCCCCCACCAAAAAAAAAAAAAAAGGAAAAAAGAGAGTGAGATAGAAAGGAACAAGTTTACCAATCAACAGAATGTATAAATGTAGCATAACCAGTTACTCAGTAAACAATTGAGACCCGTGTTTTAACCTCAGTCAGAAACTTTAAGGTATTCATTGTATTTGGGAAGATTTTTGTTATATACGTGGATAGTGAAATAATTATATACTGTGCTAGTTTAAATACAATGTAATTAGTAATTACTACAAGGGTAACTCATAATATTATTTGTAAAGTTCATATTGGCCCAAATATAAAAATGAAAAGATAGATTGATAAATATCTTAGACGTTTTCTGGGAGAAAGAATTAAACATAAATATTCCAGATAGAAAGCTGATGATCATCTTCTCACTATCTATAGACGATATACTAAAATATTCTTGCATTGGTTTGTAGGTGTCCTTTTGTGTTTGAATAATTGTGATTCTCTATAGTATAAACACATTACATGTTTCAGTTTCTATAGTTGTTTCTAACTTTCATGGATCTCATGATCGATTCATTTAGATATCCCATCTTAGTTATTTCAAAGTTGAAAATTAAAGGGCATATTACATCAACCTCTCTCGAGGTTTCAAGAATTGACACTCACCCCCAAACTCTAGTCAAAATGACAACCTACCCTTGTGGTTTGTGATAAACGTACAGATAAGTCCTCCTCCTCTGACATTGGTACTAACTCTAATAAAAGAGAAACTATAGGCAAAGGGACAAACCAAGTGAAACTGGATTGGCTGCTAAGAGAGAAACCAAGGTAAAGAAGAAGAAGCAGAGAACGCAAAAAGAAAAGAGAAAAGAAGAAAGGGGCAATTTGGAGATTCACTGATAACCCTTGGGCAGTATGGTAGCTTTGATGTCATTGGGGAAAAATGGTAATTTTGTAGCATGGGGGTGGGGAACAAAACCTGATGTTATCAATATGTTAAGGTTAAAATAGGAACATCACTAATTTACATAAAAACCAAACTTCTTAAGTCAAAGTTGGTCTTTGGGGGTTGACTATCATTTTGGCTAAAGTTTGGGGAGTGTTGATTCCTAAAACCTCAAGGGAGGTTGGTACAATTTACCCAACATTTACTCAGTTTGATTATTGTGCAATCTTGAGTGACTTGGGGGAGTTTGGACTGTTTATGGGAGTTGAATTGTTACCCAATGCAAGTATTGTGTACTAAGATGACAATATTGCTCACAAGTCACAAATGTGCTACTCTTGAGAATTTTTTGATGTAATGGTCTTTGGCTTTGCCAAGGAAAGTTATATGGTGTCTGATACAGCCCATGTCTACAGATCCTTAAAACTCTATTCTTCTAATCCTAGTAACTGCCAAAGAAAGATAAATCCAGATTGTATTCATGATAAAACCCAATATCAATCACTGATATCTCATCTATTTTTCTTGGATCAAGGCCCCAGATTTCTCATGTTGAATTCCTCCTACTCCTGTGTAGGTCTTGATGTAGAATATCTAAGGCATGGTGTAGCAATTCTTCTATTTCCATGGATCTAGGGCTCCAATTCCTGATGTAGAATTTACTCAATTTATGTCTATGGCCAGAGCAGAATATCTCTGACACAAGGAAGCTATACCTATTGCTAATCTAATTGATAGTAAAATGTTCAGTACACATCCTTCAACATACTCCCTCCTCCCTAGGTGCCAAGAGAGTGAGCAACTATGAACTTTTTTATATTTATCTCTAGACAATAGGCAATCTCTTGTGGCAATCTTGGAAGATCAGTGAAATTTATTGTAATCACGAGCTAGTTAATCCTAATTAATGCTGGGTATGATGCGAATTTAATGTTTTTTGTATCTCACGGGAGGAGCCATATGTAGTTTATTCTTTTGGTATCTGTTGTTCTGGAAGGGGTGAACCTCTTGAATAATTAACAGATTTATTGCATCTTCTTATTTTATTGGGGAAAACATTATGCTTTTCTTCTGTCTTTTATTCCAAAATCACCAATTAAGAGGACAAGTGTATTGTTTTGCCCCTTACTGAATTTCAGTTTTCTCATTTCACTTGTGGGTGGCATAATCTTTATTTTACTTCAAGAAGTTTTTTTAATATTAGCTAAATAAGAGGATTTAAAGAGGTAAACTTGGTTATTTTTGAATCTTAAAAGGCTTTTTTCTCTTAAGATGGCATAGCTCAGAGTTTATTGGGGAAGAAAATTAGATTAGGTAATGAGAGCACAAAAATAGGCAATTTCAAGGGCTCCGCCCCAGTGCCCTTGAAATGTCTTAAATTACAAATTGAAGCTTCTACTTGAGTGAAGGTAGCTTGAAAGGGTAATAATAAGGCTTTTATGAAGCAAAATATGTGAGAAGTAATGAAGTAGTTGGGTTAACCGCCATGTTTGTTCAACAGATTAATGATTCACTGTTCAGAAAATGTACTTTATCCTAGAAGTGTGCTAGCTTATTGTTTATTTTGATGTTGTGCCTTTGGATAGGATCATAATTTGCTAGCATCTTCAACCCTACCAACATCGTTCTTCTTCGTTTTCCTCTTTTTTATCGTAGTATCCATTTAGCATCACTGCTGTTCTCCCAGTAATTGGGAACCATTACATTAGTTTTGAACTCACAAGTGATCTCTTCTTTTGCAGCTCCTGTGACTCAACCACTTCTAAGTGATCGTAAGTAATAATAAGGTATGTAATAGTACGGCATGGTTCCATGAACCTTGATGTTGTTGAGGAAAGTATAGAAAAAGGCTAAACATGCAAGTGGTAATATGTATTTTAAAATATTTATGAGATTTAATGAATTTATTTGTAACTTCTAGCATGTGTACATTGTTTTTAGTGTACACAAACTGATAAGAAATGTTTAGATTTTGTCTAGCATGATTCACTGGGCTTTCCAAGCCATTTGACTTTTGAGGAACCAAATTGAGTTGTAGTTACAGACTTACAACTACTGTTGCAGATGGAACCCGAGTTTTTTTGTCAACCTTATTTCTTATTGCTTGTACAGTTTTGTGCTATTCTAGTAGTCCAAAATGATTGAACTTGGCAATAATGTTGTATTTAGCTTCTTGTCAAGCTCAATTCAAAATCCTTTTTCCATAGTGAACAGGAAATAAGTAACACATGAGGCTGAGAAAAGGAATCTCCTGTCATTATCATTATCATTATCCTTAATGCTTAGGATCATGGTTATTTTTCACTCAACACTAATTGGGTCTAAACTTGCAACTTCTGCCCTATTGTTTGCTTAATGTTTTACGAGACTTAACTATATCATGTTCCCTATCTGTATAATGTTAGGCTTTAATCGTTGGAGTAATCTCCTATGAGTAGTCGTTGAATATTACGAATTTAAGTGCACTAGAAACCCTAACCCTAGCAAACATGTTGTAGTGTTTTCTAGAGTAAAGGAAAATCAGTTAGAACTCCTCCAATATTAAGAAAAAAAATAAAAGAAAAGACAATTGAAAAGGCTGGACTGAAAAAGCATAAAAATTATGTTGGACTAGAAAAAGATCATGACTAAAAAAACAAAACTAATGTTGGGTTAGAAAAAGGTCTTGAGACTAAGCTCTGTTATGGTCTGAACATTTGGGCTATCACCCATCTGTATGTTCAGGGAGATCTATAGAAACTTGTTCTACATTAGTCTCCTCCACTTGTAAAGAATTTGATATCAAATTATGTTCTAGTTTTAGGTAGAAGGCTCGTAGAAGTCTTTGAAATTGCCATTAAATCTGGTAGATCAACTACATAGGCGTTGTGCTGTCAATTCTGTTTTGATAACTTTTCTAGCTTATTTATTGGAATGGAATATATCAGTAACGGTCTATTTTGACGTGCCATTTTGGAATTACCACTAAATATACGTAAGTCTTCATCACATAAAACTATACCATATCATCATTACATAACATGTCATCATAATATGTCATATATGAGCAAATAATATATATAGGTCATATGCGAATAAACTAAATAAGAAAAACACATTCTTAATGAAAAATAATAATTAAATGTCATATGTGAGAATAGTAATAAAAAAATGGGTTTGCGATAAAAATAATAATGATTTGTTTACATACCGGCCAAAATCACCATACCTAATGGGCGGAAACAGATTGAATGAATTGAATTAGGCCGGAATTTAGAACGATATGGAATAAAGGGGTGATTTGTATTAGTTAACTAATAGGAATGGAATTTTCTGATAACATTGCCTTTTGTTTTGTTTTGTTTTGTTTTTTTTGTTGGGGTTTTAGCATATTATACATTCCCACTGGAAATCTCTCTTTCGCCTAAAAGACCATAATCAAGTCACCCTCTTTGAAGATCTTTGATGAGCTTGCTATGTCCATGTTTGTCAGTTGCTACTTTGTATTTCACATTGACTCTTCCAATTTTTGCTTGATCTCTGCTTGGATTGCTTGAACTTGCCTATGCCATATTTTTAGTTGCTACACTTGTTCTAGGAATTTTAGGAAGGCGAACTATATCTAATGCATGTTTTGGAGACCACCCATATACAATTACCAAAAAGGTGGTCAAGAAAATTCTACCTGTGTGTGTGTAGTCCCATTGCTCAGACTTGTCTCTACTAATATAATGTATCAAATTGTCCAAAGTCCTGTTAATGACTCAATCTGTCCATCTGTATGGGAATGTGTAGTGCTGCTGAAGTTCAAAGAAGTATCAAACATCTGCCATATTGTCTTCCAAAAATGACATAGGAACTTGGAATCCCGGTTTGATGTAATAGATCCAGGATATCTATGGAGTCGAACAATTTCTTTGAAAAATAACCTTGCGACATGTGATGCATTTGATGTTTCTTGCAAAGAATGAAGAGAGCCATCTTCAAGTACCTGTCAACTGAAACAAAACCAAATGCTGACTCCATTTGTGTCCAAAATAGGCCAGTCACAAAATCCATAGACAAATTTTCCCAAACTGTTTCAGGAATGCACAAATCGTTATTCTGAGACTAGCCTTCAGTTGTCTGGCAAGTAGAGGACTTCCTTACCAAATTTCCTACGTCTCTCTTCAAATGGGGTCAATATTACAATTCTTCTACCCCAGCTATCATCTTATCAGTTAGGTGTCTAGCAAGACCACCTCCATGCAAGTAATGAATTATCTTCTCTTGTAATAAAGTCCTAAAAATGCACAAACTGGTTCCCACGCATCAAGTAAGTCTCATAAATGTGAAATTCTTCAACAGGTTACTTCTGTGTTCATTTGGCCCCAATTTCACTAAAATCTTCACCCTCATGTTACAACTCATCCAAGCACTTGAAACCAACAATCCCGTTGCTCAGCTCTGGACTCACTCTAGACTAGTAGTTGACAGCACCACCACACCAGTAGAGGAAATCACTCTCTGTGATCCTAGCAGCATTGAAACAGAGGAGCATATCAAGGAACTCACTCGGCATGATCCAAGCACCCTTAACACAGAAGGATATCACTCATCAAGATTTTCAAAACCAATAGAATTTTTTTTTTGATAAGTAAAAAAAATAGAAATTGGTTGTGTTACTCTTGGAAAGTTTTAGTTGTGTGTGTATAATTATCTCCTATATTTCTTCTTTGTCTTTAAAATACCTTTTGTAAACTTGTGTATATAAGAAATACAATTCTTCTCTCTATCTCAACCTGTGAGATAAAAGATAGAATTTCTCAAAAATCTTTAGTACTTTGTTGCAAATGGGTTTCAAAGTGGTTCTCAAATCTTCCAAAATCGAGTGGCGACTTCTTCTCTCCGCCTTGGCCTATGAGGCTTGCAGTGTACTCTTGTCTCATGTGTAGGTGGATCCACATTAGTTAATCCGGTTTACTTCACTGTAATCCATCATTGCAGACCTCGATTGAAACCAATGGAGGTCTTGACTAGGACGCTCATAAGTCATATAGAGTATCTCCACTCAAACTTTAAAAGACTAAATTGATTATTTCTATTTACCATGTTACATTACTCTTGAATCTAATTCAAAAAAGGGGGAAAAAAGTCATAAGTTATATGGAGTTATTGTAGATTCTGATTGAAACCAATGGGGTTTCGACTATTAAATAAAGTCGTGTCATTCACAAGGATTTGTCGATGTGATTTTACTTTTATGCATAAATAGATTTTTTTTTTTTTTTTTTTTTTTTTGATGGGCATAAATAGACATTTGATTGAAAGGTGTAAAAACTATTTTTTGTTTTTAAGTGATAGATAAACTTTTTTTTTTTTGATGAAGAAAGAAAAAACTTTTATTAGTGAGAGAGAGGTGTATATTGGTATCTTTTATTTTTAGCTAATCATAGACAATTTTAAAAAAAGAAAAACAAAAATAGGTGTCTATGAAATATATTTTATTTTAGATTGGCATATAGTATAATATTATACTATAGTACTATAATGGTAGGGTCTTTAGGGTTTGAGTGATAGTCCAGTGTACTGAGACTTGAGAGTTAACACCCTCTATGATGCCTAGTGTAGTTCCAATCCCACCTCCCTTCTCCCACATTATTTACCAAGCAAAACAACAAAATAAAATTGTATGGTCTATTTATTTTCCATGTGGGAATCTTAAACAATTACTTATGTCCAAAAAGAAGACCCAGCACTCTGCACTCGTTTCTTCAACACAGCTAGTTTCATGTCAAGTCAAGTTCCTTGGAAGCTGAATTATTCATTTTATATAATTATATTGTTATGTGAAAAGAGGGAGTTGAATGATTTGAGGGTATGTCTATGTCGTGTCACTATTTTTACGGGCAACTCTTAATAGTACCTCTGCAATTTTTTTTTGCTTAGAATCTAATGATCGTTATGCAATGAAGCTGACAAGGGTTGAGCCACCATAATCATATCGTTTTCCCCAGAAATTTTATGTTCCACATCTCCTTGTTCCATATCTCCTTTCAAATCATGCAAAAATTCAGAAGCTTCATAATGACTGGTGATGTAATTTTAGAACAATTGCCTCGAAATTAGGTAACAGTAAATTATTTTACTAGTTGGCATGAGATTTATGAGGTTTTATAACAGTAAATTATTTTACTAATTGGCATGAGATTTATGAGGTTTTATTCCGCGCGGCCAACAAATTTGGAGGTGTAAGATGATATATTCAATGAGACTTTTTTTATTATCATTTAAATAATATTAAACTTCTTAATTTTTTTTAATTCCATTCTTTTTATTTTTTAATTTGCTCTTTTTTTATTTATGAAAAATGTTAAAGTTATAACAAATTTTACTACAAAAACTTACAAATGATATAGTAACGAATGTGATCAATAATACTTCAAGATGATATAATAAACAAGTATTTTAAAGAATAATGAGGATATTATAAATTTTACAACCTAGGCTTACAAAGATGTATTACCAATCAAAGAAAGTAATTCAAAAACACATGTAGGGTCCGAATTTGTTGGGCCAGGCACTAACTCTCTGTATGGTGAGCCCAACAAATTTCCAACAATAAATTTGTAGAGAATGGGTTAAACAACTGGGCTGATGGTGGATTTAGCAACGGTCCAGATAAACAAAACCAATAATGAAAGAAAAAAAAAAAGATTGAGCCAGGCATGCAACAAGAAAAATCCCTTTAGTCCGAAGAGGCTTGCTATTTAAAGACTCAGTGAATACAATTTTTTCTCCCTCCCTCTCTGTGAGACTTGCTTCCCTTATATAAACACCCTTTTCCCATCTTCACCGCACACTTGTCCTCCATCTAGGCGCCCACTTGAGTATTAGTCACATCAGCCGTTTGCTTTAACCTACAGTGAGTGGTGGTGGGTGAAGATACACTGTTCAGGTGTCTTCTCCACATAAATGCGGCCAGGAAAGTTGCTGCAGTGCATTAAATGTGGCGGTGGCAGCTTTATTGGTAAGATATTTCATGATAGCTACGCAGTTAGACATGCCCGAAGCTCAGCCCTGGCAGGGAGATTTTCAGCATATCTACTCGATCAAGTTCTGGGCAGCTCCGTTGGGTGGGGTCCCTTCGGCCCAACCAGGTTGTCTTCGGACGGAGCGTTTGTCTCTTATGGGTTGTACTTCCACCAGGATGGCAAAGCATTGATACTTTTAACCTCTTCGGACAGAGAGTCGTATTTGAACTGGGCCTCAGGCCCAACGTATGGTGTTGGGCTTTCTCACCCACAGTAGCCCCTCAAAATTTCACTTTTTACCTCGCATCCGAAGAGAAAAAGTGGGGTTTTGATCTTTTGACAAATGAGGGCACTTGATTTTGACTCCACACGTGTGTGCGCATGAATTTAGGCGCCTTCTTTATAACCGCTGCTGTCGCGCCATTTCCGAGGCGTCATTAATTGCTCCAGGCGGCGTCTTGTCCCTGAAATCTGGCGGCTCATTTCAAATCAACGGACAAGATTCTCCTCAAAATTTCGGGCGGGATAAGTCCCACCACTTTACCTGCCACTATATAAAGTCCTAGAGGGGATTGTCTTCTCACTTTGCGAACTTTAGAACCCCCAGCGAACTCAAGCGTTCAGACTCTCAAAGCCCTTCCTGTCGTCTGCTTCAACTCATTCCAGAATCCGCTACGATCTCCCCGCGAAGCCAAGAAAAACATTCTCCGATTCAATCCTACGTAAGTTCCTTTCTTCGAGATTTTTTGAAATCTATTCAAATTGCCTCTTCGGCCATTGGTAGATTTTCTTCAGTTGCCGGTCCGCGTTTCCCTCGCTTTAACCTTATTAACAATGGGTAGATTTGAATACCTAGTGGACAGTCCTTCCCAGATAGAGAAGTTTAGGGAGACGTATCGCATCCCTCGGGAAGTGGGTTTGAGGTATTGCTCCACGGAGGGGTTATTACTGGACCGAGAGGTGGGTGAGGTGATAATCCCCATTATCGCCTTCCTGGAGGGAGGAATGACCATTCCCATGGGTCCAGTCACCAGAAGTTACCTTACCGCCCATAGGCTTAGTCCTGACCAGTGCGCACCCAACACATTTAGAATTTTAGGTGCAGTTGATGACTTAAACCGCCATTTAGGCTTGGGATTAACTTGGCGCGATGTGGTACACATGTACGAATGTCGTACCAAAGAAGGGGCGGGATACTATCTAAGGTCCCGATCCGATGTCGTCAGACTCCTCTCCGGTCTCCCCAAGTCCAACAAAGGGATGAAGGACGATTATCTGATCGTCTCGGGTGCCTGGCATGATGGGATTCATTGCCCAACCCAGCCAGGAGCGCCAGGTGGGACATTCCCCCTTGAGCTTTTCTAACTTTTTTGCTTCTAGCTATTCGGACTTCCTTTCGCCATATTGCAATCCTCTGACAGTTCTATCGCCATGTTTACAGATAGAAGGTACGTGACTCCTCGGCTGAGTCTCACGAATACTGCGGCCTTGAACTACCTTCTTCGGTCGGAGATTTTCGTGAGTGAAGACGGACAGCTTAGGTTTGTTCCCCTCATCCTCGGCTACACCCCGAAGTCTGAACTCCAGCCGAGAGGCAACGCTATAACACTCGGGGATCGCCGCATAAACCGCATTGACGTGGCACAGAAGAACTTTCTAGCCCCCTTCGACCTCGCCCCGGTGCCCCATCCTAATCCGCAAGGTATACCGGTGCTCGTCCAGCCCGTTCAGCAAGTTCCCCTTGAACCGGTAGCAGAGGAGGAAGGAGTTTCTTCTACCCCTTCGCTTGACCAGCAGATCGACCAGTTTAAGTTCGAGGAGGAAACCTCGGGGGAAGTCGAAATTTTGGCTGCCGACGAGGTGCTTGATAGGCACTCAGCTGCTCCGCTCTTAAATTTGGCCGTGCCAGACGACTCAGAAGAAGAGGACATGCAGAGCCTATCGAACTTGTTGAAAAACCGGAAGCCGAAGGATGTGGCCAAGGGTACTGGCACTTCCCAGCCCAAGGTCAATCTTCCACCACCACCCCCTCCTCCTCCAGCCCCAAGAGATCCTGGACTAAAAGCGCTACCCGATTTGAAGAAGAAAAGGGTGGTGACAGAGGTGACTGATGTTGAGGAGGGGGAAGTGGCCCCTCCGAAGGGCCCCAAGCAGCAGAAGACGACCCATGATACGAGGGGCAAACAGGCGTCTTCTACGGAGAGCCGAGAAGAGAACTTGGCCGCAGACGTGCGGCGAAAGACTCGGACGTGGTCTCCAAAGCTCACACTGGATGGCGCCGCCATCCCATACGATGCGTCCCTGCGAAACTACGCTGGTGGGAAAGCAGGGCGCATAGCAGAAGCGTTGGAGAAGCCTCTCCTCCTTCCGAAGGACATGGAGTCCTATCGGCGCTTCACCGAACAGGAGCTTTTTCTGTCCCTAAAGAGGGATTTAGGCATGGTGAGAAGTGGTTATTTTGTAGCCTTCATGTGCTTTCGTGACTTAACGCAAAATTCTTTGGTTGCCATGCAGATCGCCCAGCAAATTTTTGTAGCCGAAGAATGGAACAAAGACAAAGATATTAAAGTGCAGGCTGAGGCTCGATCCAGGGAGGAGGTGAAGATGGCATTGGGCAGGGCGAAGGACGACTGCGCCCGCATCTCCGAGGAACTGAAGGAGGAGGTGAAGGCAAGGAGGAATGTGGAGGCAGGCCTGAAGAATGCCGAGAAGCAGGCCGAGGATCAGCGACAGCAACTATACACCACCGAGATCAATCTGGAAACAGAGAGGGCGGTGGTGAAGGAGCTGCGGGCCGAGCTAGACAAAGCCAGGGATGCTGCTAAATTGGCCAAGGAGGGCGCTCAGTTGGCCAAGGAAGCAGTTGAGGCCGAGAAACAGGCTGCCTACATGCTGGAGGTGCAAGAGACCCAATCTAGGCTGACCGAGGAGTTTGCCAAAGTGTGCAGAGACTACTGCGAAATTACGTGGGGCAAATGCCTTGATGCAGCTGGAGTCCCCGCAGAGTCTGCCCTAAGGCGACCCGAGAGCATCTATTATCACCCTGATATAAGTGACCTGCCAGATGCCCCGGAAGCTCCCTCGGCCGGTCAGGATCTCCCAGTCCAAACCGAGGCAAACCCAGCACCCCTTCAGACTGGAGATGCGGGTAGTCCACCAAAAAGGGATCCGACGCCTCAAGACAAGGCTTAGGATGTTAGGGTTGTGTAATAGTTAGGACCCTGTATCATCTATTTTGTAATGAAATTGCCCTTGCAATGAAATAGTTTACTTCTGTTCTTTGTTGCTTTTATGGAATATGTTACTCTGTCATTATGGTTAACAACGATAATTATGTTTGACGTAACTTTTGCCTAAGTCTGCATATTCCGTCAAACGACTAACCCAAACCATCTGGTCTGAGGACTAAAGGCACAATTGGTTTTTAATTTTAAACACTTGAGAAATCGTGAGGGAGTGTTAACTAACCCAAATCATCTGGTCCAAGGACTACAGGCATGATTAGATTTAAGTTTAAACACTAGAGAAATCGTAAAGGAGTGTTAACTAACCCAAATCATCTGGTCCGAGGATTACAGGCATGATTGGATTTAAATTTAAACACTAGAGAAATCGTAAAGGAGTGTTAACTAACCCAAATCATCTGGTCCGAGAACTACAGGCATGATTGGATTTAAGTTTAAACACTAGAGGAATCGTAAGGGAGTGTTAACTAACCCAAATCATCTGGTCCGAGGACTACAGGCATGATTAGATTTAAGTTTAAACACTTAGAGGAATCGTAAGGGAGTGTTGACTAACCCAAATCATCTGGTCCGAGGACTACAGGCATGATTGGATTTAAGTTTAAACACTTGAGAGAGATTATCCTAACAAAATGCAATCATGACTGAGAAGAATTCATTTAATAGTAGTACCTTTTGAGGTTATTTACATTCCATGGCCTGGGCACTACATGATTATCCAGGTCTTCTAAGAAGTATGCTCCAATGCCGGCCCTCGAGGTGATGCGATATGGACCTTCCCAATTCGGCCCCAGTTTTCCCCATGCTGGATTCTTTGCATTACCTACCACCTTCCTCAGGACCAGATCACCAGGCTCAAGGGGTCTCAACCTCACATTGGCGTCATAGCCCTGTTTGAGTTTCTGCTGGTAATGCGCCAATCGGACCATTGCGTTTTCCCTTCGTTCCTCAATCAGATCCAAACTCTTTTCTAGCTGCCCATCGTTGTTGGCTGGGTCAAAAGAGCTAGTCCTGTAGGTAGAGAATCCGGTCTCGAGAGGTATAACAGCTTCAGCCCCATAGGTCATTGAGAAGGGGGTCTCCCCAGTGGACCTGCGAGGCGTAGTCCTATATGCCCACAATACGTGGGGTAGTTCTTCTACCCATCTACCCTTCGCATCATCCAGCCTCTTCTTTAGCCCGTTAACAATGACCTTATTAACAGCTTCGGCCTGCCCATTTCCCTAGGGGTAGGCGGGGTTGGAGTATCTATTTGTGATTCCCAGCTCACTGCAATAACTTCTAAAAGCTTTGCTATCGAACTGAAGCCCGTTATCCGAGATGAGGGTATGTGGGACTCCAAATCTGGTGACGATGTTTTTCCAAATGAACTTCTTCACGTCTACGTCCCTGATATTCGCAAGAGGTTCAGCTTCTACCCACTTGGTGATGTAGTCCGTTCCGACCAGCAAGTACTTCCTGTTTCCTGCTGCCTTAGGGAAAGGGCCTACGATGTCCAGACCCCATTGAGCGAAAGGCCATGGGCTGGATAGTGGATTGAGGTTACCGCCTGGCTGATGTATGTTCGGCGCGAACTGTTGACATTGGTCGCACTTTTTTACGTATTCGTGGGCCTCTCTTTGCATATATGGCCACCAATAACCCTGTGTGATGGCCCGGTGGGCCAAGGACCTACCTCCCGTATGGCTCCCACATATCCCTTCATGCAATTCTTCCAGTAGTGACTTAGCCGCTTCAGGGTGCATGCACAGTAAGTACGGACCCGAATAGGAACGTTTATAAAGTTTCCATTCCTCGGACAGCCAGAATCTTGTGGCTTTTCTTCGTATTTTGTCCGCTTCCCCTTTTTCTTCGGGCAACACATCATCCTTCAAGAACTTGATGATGGGATCCATCCAGCACGGGTCGGTTCTGACGCAATGAACTTGGAGTGACTTTTTTCTTACTTCCGTAGGCTCCTGCATGTCCTCAATGAGGATAACCCTCGGCAATGCCTGTGCCGAAGAGGTGGCGAGGGTGGCTAAAGAGTCTGCATGTGTGTTGCCACTTCTAGGGATGTGCTGCAGGTTAAAATATTCAAACTCCGATTGCAGGGACTTAACCAGGCTCAGGTACCCATGCATCCTCCCGTCCTTCGCCTCAAATTCTCCCTGTACTTGGCCGACGATTAATCTCGAGTCCGAGAATACTTCAACCGACTTTCCCCCCATCCTTCGTACCATCCTCATCCCCATCAGTAGAGCCTCATATTCTGCCTCATTATTCGTTGCTGAGAAATTCAGCCTTAAAGCCTTTTCGATGGTAATTCTTTCTGGGGTTATCAACACAAGCCCTACTCCAGAGCCCCTTTGATTTGATGCGCCATCAACGTACACCTCCCAGGGCGAGGGGCTCCGTGATGAGACCATGCCAACGGTCCTACTCTCAGCGGCCAGCGTTGGGGTTACTTCATCTAAAGGGGGCTCTGTGAATTCTGCGACCAAGTCCGCAAGGACCTGGCCCTTCACCGACGTCCGGGGCATGTACTTGATATCAAAAGCCCCGAGCATTGTCCCCCATTTGGCAATTCTTCCTGTGTAGTCCGCACTTCGGAGTATTGCTCTAAGTGGGAGCTGGGTAAGGACTATGACGGTGTGAGCTTGAAAATAGTGGGGCAGCTTCTTAGTACCCAGCACAACAGCCAGAATGGCTTTCTCTAGGGGCAAATAACGAGTCTCAGTTTCCTGCAGCGATTTGCTCACATAATAGACTGGTTTTTGCACGCCACAGTCTGTTCGGATCAGCACCAAGCTCACAGCACTAGGAGCCACAGCAATGTAGGCAAACAAGATTTTATCTGGCTCGGGACTGGACATGATGGGAGGTCTAGCCAGGTAGTCCTTAAGTTGCTGGAAAGCAATAGCACATTCCTCCGTCCATTTGAAATCCTTCCACTTATTGATTAACGAGAAAAAAGGCCTACACCTGTCGGCTGATCTGGAAATGAACCTGTTAAGGGCAGCGGTCATCCCAGTCAGCTTCTGGATTTCCTTGGGGTTCCGAGGAGCTCGCAAGTCGTTGATGGCCTTTATCTGGTTGGGGTTAACTTCGATTCCCCTGTGAGTGACCATATACCCCAGGAACTTGTCTGATCCAACACCGAACGAACATTTGGAGGCATTCAAGCGTAGTCTGTGTCCCCTTAGAATTTCAAAGATATCCCGAAGGTCCCCAATATGTTCCGTGATAACCTTGCTTTTAACCACCATGTCGTCAATATAAACCTCCATGCTTTTGCCCAGCTGTGGCTCAAACATCCTAGTCATCATTCTCTGATAGGTAGCCCCGGCATTCTTCAAGCCAAACGACATTACCTTGTAGTGATAATTTCCTACAGGGGTTACGAAAGCCGTTTTGTTCTGATCGGCGAGGGCCAGTGGTATCTGATGATAGCCTTGAAAGGCGTCTAAGAAACTCATCTGAGGGTGCCCAACAGTAGCGTCAACTAGTTGATTTATCTTTGGCATGGGAAACAGATCCTTCGGACAAACTCTATTGAGATCGGTGAAGTCCACGCACGCCCGCCATTTCCCACTTTTCTTTTTTACCACCACTGTGTTGGCCAGCCATTCGGGGTAAAAAATTTCCTTAATGGCCCCTGCCTGCTTGAGCCTCGTTACCTCCTCCCTGACTGCATCTGCGTGTTCCTTCGATGGTCGCCGGAGCGGTTGTTTCTTGGGGACTATGGTGGGATCTACGTTTAAATAGTGACAAATGAAATCTGGGCTTACCCCTGGGGCTTCCGCAGGGTCCCATGCAAATACATCAACGTTTCCCCTGAGGAACTCTATCAACTCTCCCTTCTCCTGAGGAGGCAGCATAGATCCGACTTGAAAGAACTTCTCTGGATCGTTATCAACAACTATCCTTGCTAAGCTTTTGCACTCTGCTTCTCCGGCCGAGGTTCCGGTGTCCGGCGCCGAAGGTTTTAATTGCTATAAACTCTCCTTGTTACAGTTTGAGGGCTCGGCATGCTGCTCGTGCTGGATGGCTGCCACTAGACATTGCCTGGACATAGCCTGATCCCCTCAGATTTCTTCAACTATCCCCTCGGAGGGGTACTTAATCTTCTGGTGCAGTGTGGAGGATACAGCCCCAAGGGTATGAAGCCAAGGTCTGCCTACAATAGCGGTGTAGGGTGAGTAGGCATCCACCACTATGAAATCCACCTCCACAATCTCAGTACCGGTTTGCACAGACAGTCTGATCTGCCCCCTCGGAGTGATCACATTTCCATCAAAACTGACTAAAGGGGAACTGTACGGAGTCAAGTCTTCGGGGGACAAGTTCAGCCCCTTATATAGGTCTGGGTACATTATCTCTGCAGCGCTGCCCTGATCCACCATCACCCTTCTCACGTCGTATCCGCCTATTCTCAGAGTGACTACCAGGGCATCATCATGCGGCTGTACAGTTCCTATTTTGTCCTCTTCCGAAAAGCCCAAAACTGGGACGTCTGTCCTAGGCCTCTTCGGCTCTCTGCTAACCTTATCCGAGGGCACCCGAGCAACTGACAATATCCTGGATGGGCAAGACCCTGTCCTCTCTAGTGCAGCAAAAATAACATTGATCGTTCCCAAGGGAGGTTTTACAAAATCACCCCTCCTGGGCCCCGTGCTTGTTTGATTTCCCTGACCATATGAGTGGTGCAGGAGGTGCTTTAACCTGCCTTCGCCGACCAGCTGATCCAAATGATCCCACAGGCTCCTGCAGTCCTCAGTAGTATGCCCATGGTCCAGGTGATACTGACAGTAAAGATTGTGGTTGCGCCTTTCAAGGTTTCCCACCATCTTGTTCGGCCTTTTGAAGAATGGTTTGTTTTTTATCTTATCCAGGACTTGGTGCACTGGTTCGCGAAAAACCACATTGACCGTCTGGAAGTTCGCTGTGCTTTGTTCGGCCCAGTCCTTCCTCGGCCTGTTGTGATTCTGCCTGTCCGACCTGAAATCCCTCCCCTCCTGAGGGATAACCTTCTCCTTTCCCTTACTCTGCTGCTGATCTTCCTCAACTCTTTTGTACTTATCGATCCTGTCCATCAACTGGCGTATACTGGTGGCAGGCTTGCGCGTCAAAGACGTTCTCAAGGGATGTTCAGTGGGGAGGCCCAATTTAAAAGAGCTAATAGCCATCGATTCACAATCTTCCTCTACCTCATTGTACGTTTCCCAAAATCTATCCGAATACGACTTCAGAGTCTCGTTCCCTTTCATGCTGACGGACAACAGCGAGGCCACGGACTGAGGAACCCTTCGGCAAGTGACGAAACGGGACCCAAAAGCCTGGGTTAGCTCTTGGAAAGAGCTAATAGTGTTTGCTTTCAGACTATCGAACCACCTCATGGCTATTGGTCCCAAACTGGAGGGAAAAACTTTGCACATCAGGGCTTCGTCCTTGGAGTGAACTGCCATCCGCTGGTTAAAATGACTCACGTGTTCCACTGGGTTGGTCCGGCCATTGTAGATGGTGAATGTAGGCTGGTGGAAACGCCTGGGAAGTCTGGCACCCTCGATATTACGTGTAAAAGGAGACCTGGAGATCTGATCCAGAGCTTTGCTCATAGCATCGTTCCCTGCGCCCCTCAGTGAGGGATTCTGAGGGTTTCTCTCGTCATGACGCATTTCCTCATAGGTAAAGGATTCGCTGACCGGCGTTCGATGTTTCTGTTTGTAGCTAACATCCTGTTCGTCCTCAAAATCTTCGTTAGAATACGAGGGACTGCGCTTCCTCTTCGCATGGCGCAACTCCCTTTTGAGCCTGTCTATTTCCTTCTGCATGTCTTTGTTCTTCTCTGCATGAGACATGTGGCTCTCCCCATGCGACTGGTTTTGATCGTCACGTGCGGTGTGGACACTTCCCTCACGATCCTGCCTCCGTTCCAGATGGAGAAAGGGATCGGTGTGCTTAGATGACCTGGACTCAGCTGGTCGTTGCCTTGGTTCAGCCATCTTTTGAGGTGTTGCTTCCACCTTTGCTCAAGCTATCCCCACAGACGGCGCCAATTGTAGGGTCCGAATTTGTTGGGCCAGGCACCAACTCTCTGTATGGTGAGCCCAACAAATTTCCAACAATAAATTTGTAGAGAATGAGTTAAACAACTGGGCTGATGGTGGATTTAGCAACGGTCCAGATAAACAAAACCAATAATGAAAGAAAAAAAAAAGATTGAGCCAGGCATGCAACAAGAAAAATCCCTTTAGTCCGAAGAGGCTTGCTATTTAAAGACTCAGTGAATACAATTTTTTCTCCCTCCCTCTCTGTGAGACTTGCTTCCCTTATATATACACCCTTTTCCCATCTTCACCGCACACTTGTCCTCCATCTAAGCGCCCACTTGAGTACTAGTCACATCAGCCGTTTGCTTTAACCTACAGTGAGTGGTGGTGGGTGAAGATACACTGTTCAGGTGTCTTCTCCACATAAATGCGGCCAGGAAAGTTGCTGCAGTGCATTAAATGTGGCGGTGACAGCTTTATTGGTAAGATATTTCATGATAGCTACGCAGTTAGACATGCCCGAAGCTCAGCCCTGGCAGGGAGATTTTCAGCATATCTACTCGATCAAGTTCTGGGCAGCTCCGTTGGGTGGGGTCCCTTCGGCCCAACCAGGTTGTCTTCGGACGGAGTGTTTGTCTCTTATGGGTTGTACTTCCACCAGGATGGCAAAGCATTGATACTTTTAACCTCTTCGGACAGAGAGTCGTATTTGAATTGGGCCTCAAGCCCAACGTATGGTGTTGGGCTTTCTCACCCACAACACATTTAATAGGTTGTTGAAGTTTACAAATCATATTAATTGCTACATTAATTTGTAAAGGATATTGATGATGGGTGAAATCAGTTGGTTGAACACTTCGGCTTCGGTGGGCTACGGTGGTAGCGAAGGCCTGAAAAGAAGAAACACTGAAGCAAGTGACCGGGGTGGACCGGTCAAATACTCTCCGATGATAAAGTTAGTCTTCTCAACAAGGAAATATAATTCCAACTTTTCGGGAGTAAAATATCAGGGTTTTCATACCTTTGTCTAATTTCAGACCGGTCCTTATATAGGGAACCTTGGGGCAGTTACTTGTTTTAATAACTTCCCCAAGACTTGTGGAAATCCGGAACTATAGGGGTAACTTCCCCAACGGCTATAGAAGTAGTAACCGTTGATGGAAGTTACACACTTAGGAGAAATCACTGGCGATGAACACGGGTTGATTAACTGCTCCAGATTTTGCTAAGTGTTGCATGGTCGTCCATGTGACTTGTCTATGGACGACCCTATGGACGACCTTATGTCGTGTCGTTGTTTGGTCGTCCATCTGCTTCGCATATGGACGACTCCTTCGCCTTAATTGAGTTTTATTCAATTAGTTAACATCTCAAGGACGAAGGCTCTGGACGAATAGGAGATCGTCTTGGATGTCTGGCTAACCATTCGGGATGGACGACCCCTCTGGACGAGATATAGATGTAATTTTTTGTTATCCTATCAGTTGCCCCCTTGTCCAAGGTGTCGTCCAGGGACATTATAGGGATTTTATCCCCTTTATACAGCCATGTGTTGTGGTTTCACACGTTGAGCAGTTAAATCGATTTACACTTTCCAATGTAATTGCCACGTGTCATTTTCTCAGTGGATGATGTCGCTTCGCTGACCCTACTCCTGGGCCCTATAAATAAGCACATTCTCTTTCTTGCCCTTCACCTCATCATAAACTTCCTTCTGCTATCTCGTCCAAGACTCTCGTCTAGCATTCGTCCTAGTTCTCAGGTACTTCCTCTTCTCTTTAGGTTTTCGTTTTCGTCTTTCCTTTAGTTATGTCTTCGTCTAGTAGTATAGAGAGAGAGATAGACGAGTATCAGGACGTCTCATCTGGGAGTTACGAGAGTGATGAGGGTAGTACTAGTTTTAGTAGTTCCTCAGACGAGCAGTACTCGTCCGGAGTGCCTGGCATTCCCTTGGAAGAATTTCAAGAAATGCAACGTAGGATGGCCTCCGGAACTGGGGTTAGCTCGTCTAGAGCGCCACCCAGCCCTTCTCTGGACGAGGAGGAGGAAGAAGAAAATGTAATATATAGCTGTGCGCCTGAGGTTGCATCCACCTTAGACGCTTCTAAGTTAAAAACTTTAGTAGATAGATACCAAATTCCTTCTGAGCTTGAACCTCGTCTACCCAGGGAAGGAGAGTGGTGTTGTTCGCCTTCCTCTGGTTTAGGAGTTTATTCATCTTATCTCTTAGCTGGTCTTAGGTTTCCCTTAAATTCATTTTGTAGAAGTCTTCTTCATAAGTTAGGTATTGGTCCTAACCAACTTAATCCCAATGGTTGGAGGACGATAGTTGCCATGCAAGTGTTATGGCGTGAGGCATTAGAAGGGAACTGTCCTTTAACAGTGGACGAGTTCCTTTACTGTTATAAGCCCTCAGAGATTAAAAAATCTGCTGGTTTTTACCAGTTCTCGTCCAGAGGCTCTCATTACAGTTTAATAACGGGCCGTAGCTCGTCTGATAGGCTCTGGAAACAAGAGTTTTTTATTATTTCTGGAAGCTGGGCTGGGGACCCAACTGAAGTTAGTAATGCCCCCTTCCCTCCTTTTACCAGCCCCATAGGTCGCCTTCGTCCTGAGGGTATGTTTTCTTTCTGTGTCATTTTTATTCCTTGCACTTTTTCTATCTTTCAGTCGTCTAACCACCTTTCTTTTGTTGGTGCAGCTGTTACTCGTCCACGCTTGGACAAGTTTTATTTAGACCAAATAGATAAAGTCCGTGCCTTCCCTAGAAGGTCTTTTCACGAACTAGTGACCTTCAGCAGTTTGGCTACTTGGGGACTTGGTCCAGAACCTTCTGCTGAAAATTTAAGCCACGAGGAAACAACTCGCAAGAGTAAGTGTCGTCCAGCATCATATTGTTTTCCTTTTTTGTTTTCTTTCCTCCTTTTTTTTTTTTTAACTGATTTCCTTCGTCATAGGAATAATTACAATGAGGGAAAACAAGGAGAAGTCAATAGCTAGTGGGGACGAGGATGTTTCTTTGCCCCATGTCGTCCAGAAAGGGGCCGTCCAGGCTGGGAAGAGGAAGTCGAAGAAAATTTCAAGTGGTGTGGACCTGGACGACCTTCCTAGTCGTCGAGGTCCTAAGAAGCCAAAAACTACTCAGACCTCCCTTCCTAAGGTCCCTAAGTTCGTCCCTCCGTCGGTGAACCTGGACGAGCCTTCCGTCGATGTGGAGCCCGTCCAAATAATACCCCCTGTTTCAGCTGATCCTATCCCCACTTCAACTAAGATCCCTCGAAAGCCTCATTCGTCAGAGCCTTCTGATCGTCCTTCCAACTTGGTGCTAGACGAGAGCTATGCCTGGAGGACGTTCAAAGGGATCGTCACTGACAACGAGATTAATGAATGCTATAACATGTCAGTGAAGGAGTTTGAACGCTCTGGCATCCATGATCTCTTCAAGGTATGAATTTTATTCGTCTTTGAGTGTTTTTTAAAGATTTTTCAAAAAGGTAAAATCTTCTAACTTTCCTTCGTCCACGTACAGGCTATGTCAAAGTTCTATACAGCTACATGCCAAGCAAAGGAGCTCGCTGAGGAGGCCAAGACGGCGAAGGAGAAGACTGAAGAGATGAACAGGGAAGTCTTGTTAAAAAAGGGGGAAGTGATCAGGCTGAAGGACGACTCCACCCGTTTGCTAGCAAGTGAGACGAAGCTGAAGAATGAGGTGGAAGAGCTCAAGGCAGATGCTGTTGAAAAAGATACTCGCATTGCCTATCTGGAAGGACAAGCTTCAGCATTTGCCTCGTCCTTAGAGAAAGCTCGTGAAGAAGCCATAGCAGCTTTCAAGAAGTCTGACGAATATAAGAATCGTCTAGACAGCCACTATGCTGCTGGCTATGAAGACTTCCGTGCTGACGCTAAGGAAGCCTTCCCTGAGTTGAATTTTGATTCCTTCAAGCTTCCTCTTGCAACAGAGAGTTCTGTGCTAGCGACGAGTTCTGAGGACGTCAATGTAGTGGACGATGCCAGCAATGAGGTCACGCAGGACGATCCCAAGAATGCTCCCAGTGGTCAATCAAAATGATAACCTCTCTCTTCTATGAAGCTTTGTATTTTACTTAGTAGTGCCCAATGTTTTGGGTTTTCACCTTCTTCTTCTTTTTTTAAACTTATTCAAGTACAATTTTCTCGTCCAAGTTTATGGACGAGTCATACGAACAAGCAATATACTAAGGGTTTTTGGACGGTGGTCGTCTACCCTTTAAATTTTATAAATATATGAATGCTTTTTCTTTTCACTATTCATTGTGTTTGAATATTCTTTGTGAACAAGCTTCCTTCATATCGTCCATACCATTTTTATGGTTATGGTATTTCTCCTTAATATTAAGGCTTTTGCCTCGTCTTGAACATATGGACGAGACCCTTCGTGTATAACATCATGAGATGTTTATTCTTTGTAAAGTTCGTCCACGAATGTCGTCCTTTCACAAGACTTAATTGTTTGAACAAATTTTGGACGACTGTTTACTCGTCCTTAAAAATTTCCCAACAAATGCTCGTCCATGGGCTGGACTGTTAAGTTGGTTGAATTTGTCAATGGGGCTGAGGTGTTTTTACACACACATTGTTCGTCCAAGGCGTGGACGATTATAATTCAAGATTGTCTCGTCTTGAGCTTAGACGGACATACCTTGTTCATTTTCCTTGCTTTATCCTTATGTAAAGGAAAGCTTTTGGACGATACTTCCTTGCGTCCAAGGATTTTATTTGTCCTTGGCTTTTATTTTTCTTGCTTTATCCTTATTTAAAGGAAAGCTTTTGGACGATACTTCCTTGCGTCCAAGGATTTTACTCGTCCTTGGCTTTTTCGCCTTCCGTGGATCATTTTGAATCATAGAAAATGAAGGATTCCCATACCATCATACATATTTAAAACACACCATATGTATATTTAGAAATCCATACTATGTAATCATTTGTCCACATTCATGGCACATGCTTAAGAGCTTGTGCTTTTAAGGAATTACAAATACATAAAACATAACTTCGTCCATGAGTAGCATAAAATACACACTTAAAACACAATAGTAATAAGCAAATACTGGAAGATAGTATTGAGCATTACTTCAAACGTCCAAGGTTCTCGTCCATGTCAGGGCTCGTCCATGAACACCCTTCACTGATAGTATCTCCTTAGGTGTTCAACATTCCATGGGTGCTCTAACTTTCGTCCGTCCAGGGCTTCCAAATAGTAGGATCCTTGTCTTTTGGAGTTGATAACTCTGTAAGGTCCTTCCCAGTTTGGTCCCAGCTTCCCATGGGCCGGGTTTTTGGTTGCCAAAGAGACCCTTTTAAGAACGAGATCTCCAATGCTGAAGCGCCTGGGTTTTACCATGGCATCGTGTTGTCTTGCCATGAGATTTTTGTACCTTGCAGTTCTTTGCTCCGCATCCATCCTTACCTCGTCTATAAGATCAAGGTTAAGACGAAGCTGCTCGTTGTTTTCCTCGTCTTGGTACTTCATCACCCTATGGCTGGCCATATGTACCTCTGCTGGTATGACTGCTTCACTCCCATAAGCCAGTTTGAAAGGAGTCTCTCCCGTGGGAGTCCTTGCTGTTGTTCTATAAGCCCACAAAACGCCTGGTAATTCATCTGGCCATACTCCCTTTGCCCCTTCAAGCCGAGTCTTGATGATTTTCAACAAGGACCGGTTTGCTACTTCTGCTTGTCCGTTAGCTTGTGGGTGGGAGGGTGAGGAATAATGATTCTTGATTCCAAGTTGATCACAAAATTCTCTGAAGGGGGTGTTGTCAAATTGCCGTCCATTGTCAGATACTAGTACTCTTGGTACCCCAAATCTGCATATAATGTCCTTCCAGACGAAGTTTTTGACATTTTGTTGTGTAATTTTCACCAAGGACTCAGCTTCCACCCATTTAGTGAAATAATCTATTCCCACCACTAAGAACTTCATCTGTCGGGTTCCAGTTGGGAAGGGGCCCAAGATATCCAAACCCCACTGTGCAAAAGGCCAAGGGGCCATCATTGGGGTGAGGTATTCTGAAGGCTGTCTAGGAATATTACTGAAACGTTGACATTGGTCACATACCTTAACATATGCCTTAGCATCAGCTTGGACGGTTGGCCAGTAGTACCCTGCACGAATGACCTTGTGGACGAGTGATCTAGCTCCTGAGTGGTTTCCACATGCTCCTTCATGAACTTCTCTCAGCATGTAATTCGCCTCGTCTGGAGCTAAACACCTCAGGTATGGCTGTGAAAAACCTCTTTTGTACAACACCTCGTCCATAAGGATGTATCTGGCTGATTTAACTCTAAGCTTCCTGGCTTCGTCCTTCCCTTCTGGAAGCCTTCCGTCCTTCAGGTATGAGACTATCGGGGTCATCCAATTTTCCTCTCCTTCTATGTGCAACATTTCTGGAAGATCTATGCTGGGCATAAATCGTATTTCATCTAACTCGTTCGTGGCTTCATTGGCGGAGGCTTCCTTCGCTAGAGTATCTGCTTCCGTGTTCTCTTCCCTCGGGATTTGAACAAAATTAGCTTCCTTGAATTTCTTCACAAGGCGTAGCACCTTCCTCAAATATTTTTTCATTCTATCTTCTTTTGCTTCACATGTTCCATTTATCTGGCCTATGACCAACTGTGAGTCTCCCAGGACGAGTACTGAGCTTGCTTCTACAGATCTGGCCAAATCTAACCCTTTAAGAAGGGCTTCATACTCCACTTCATTGTTAGTTGTCTGATACTGCAGGCGAGCTTTGTACTTCAATTTATCTCCTTCTGGTGACTGCAAAACAACTCCTATACCTCCTGTATGCAGTGTAGATGATCCATCTACATGGACGACCCATTTTTTACTGCCTTCTTTCTCATCCAAATCCTCATAACTTGGAGTAAATTCTGCAATGAAATCTGCCAGGGCTTGTGCTTTTATTGCATTCCTCGGTTGGTACTGAATATCAAATTCACTGAGCTCAACTGCCCATTGGATCAATCGTCCTGCAGCTTCAAGTTTGTTCATTGCCTTCTTGAGTGGATGATCAGTCATGACTATGACGACGTGACCTTGGAAGTAGTGTCTTAACTTCCTGGAAGCTGTTATTAGCGCAAAGGCTAACTTCTCTATCAATGGGTACCTTCCTTCCGCTCCTCTCAATGTCCGGCTGGTATAATACACAGGCTTCTGCACCTTTTCTTCCTCCCGGATCAACGCTGAGCTCACGGCATGTGGGGACACTGCTAAGTACAGATATAACTCTTCTCCTAGCACGGACGGACTTAGCAATGGATCCGTAGTGAGATAGTGCTTTAGGTCCTGGAAGGCCCTTTGGCACTCGTCCGTCCACTCAAACGCCTTCCTGAGAATCTTAAAAAAGGGCAAACACTTATCAGTGGCTTTTGAGACAAACCTATTCAGAGCTGCAACTCGTCCAGTTAGGGACTAGACTTCCTTGATGTTCTTCGGTGGTTCCATGTTCAGTATGGCTTGAATCTTGTCTGGATTTGCTTCAATTCCTCTCTCTGAAACCATGAATCCAAGGAACTTTCCTAACGATACTCCGAATGCGCATTTACTTGGGTTTAGCTTCATCTTGTACCGCCTAAGTGTTTCAAAAGTTTCTTGAAGATCATCTAAGTGGCTTCCCTCATCTAAGCTCTTCACAAGCATGTCATCCACATATACCTCTACATTCCGTCCTATCTGTGGACGAAACATATGATTCACTAACCTTTGGTAAGTTGCCCCTGCATTCTTCAGACCGAAGGGCATCACCTTGTAGCAAAACAAACCTTGACTTGTAATAAAAGATGTCTTTTCCTGATCTGCCTCGTCCATCTTTATCTGATTGTATCCAGAGAAGGCGTCCATGAAGCTCAACAGTTGATGGCCAGCCGTAGAATCAACCAATTGGTCAATTCGAGGCAAAGGATAACTATCCTTAGGGCAAGCTTTGTTTAAGTCAGTGAAGTCGACGCACATCCTCCACTTGCCATTTGCCTTCTTTACCATTACTACATTTGCCAACCAATCCGGGTAATAGACTTCCCGGATAAACTGTGCTGTGGTTAGTTTCTGAACCTCTTCCTTGATAGCCTTCTCTCGCTCAGGGGCGAACACCCTCTTCTTTTGACGAATAGGCTTAGAAGAGGGGGACACATTCAGTCGATGAGTGATTACGCTTGGATCAATGCCAGGCATGTCGTCATGACTCCATGCAAAAACATCGGCATTCTTTTTTAGAAACTGAACGAGGTCTTCTTTCGCCTTTTCCTTCATACTTGTTCCAATTCTAGTGAATTTCTCAGGATCATCTTCTTGTAATAAAACATCTTCCAATACTTCAGTCGGTTCTGTAACGATTTTTCTTTCCTCTATGCTCATTGTCTGCATCTGTTCGTCCATAGCCAGCATGGCTAGATAACACTCTTTGGCTGCCAATTGGTCTCCTTGTGCTTGCCCAATTCCACACTCCGTAGGGAATTTAACTGATAGATGGTAGGTGGACGTTACCGCCTTCCAGCTGTTCAATGTTGGTCTTCCAATGATGGCATTGTATGAGGATGAACAATCCACCACAAGGAAATTTACTTCCTTGGTTATCTGCTGTGGGTATGACCCTACCACTACAGGCAAGGTAATGGTACCTACAGGCTGCACTTTCATTCCTCCGAATCCGATCAGTGGCGAACAAGCTGGACGAAGCTGATCTCGTCCAAGCCTCATCTGCTGGAAGGCAGGATAATACAATATATCTGCTGAGCTTCCATTGTCCACCAACACCCTCCTGGTTCTGTAATCTGCTATGAGTAGGGTAATGACGATTGCATCGTCATGTGGATGATGGATCCTCTCAGCTTCCTCGTCCGTGAAAGAAATGGTTGGCTCGTCCGTCCCCCTCGTCCTTGGGGATCGTCCAGAGAGTTGGACATTTTGCACTGCTTTGAGATACGTCTTCTTTGCCTTGGAAGATTGTCCTGTCGATGTCCCACCAATGATAACCCTTATTTCTCCGAGTGGGGGTCGTGACGACTCTTCCATCTTTGCTTTCATCTTTTCATCTTTATGATCCCTTCCAACGAAATGCCTCAACTTTCCTTGTCTTATGAGATTCTCAATCTGCTGCTTCAAGTCGTAGCACTCGTCCGTGTCATGCCCATGATCCCTATGGAAGCGACAATATTTATTCTTATTGCGCTTGTTAGGATCTCCCTTCATCTTCTCTGGCCACTTCAAGGAAGGATCATCCTTGATCTGCATGAGCACTTGGTCGAGTGGGGTATTCAAGGGTGTATAACTCTGACTTCTTGCTGATGGGCCTGCCTTCCTGTTATCCCTGTCTCGGTCCTTCCTATCTTCCGTTCGTCCCTTCTTTGGACGAGGCCCTTGATCAGAGTGACGCGGGGGATTGACTTCCATTCTTTCAGCTCTCTTCCTCTTCTTAGCTATGATGGCGTCTTCCGCGTTCATAAAGTTTTGGGCTGAATGGACGAGTTCAGCCATGGATTGGGGCTCTTTCTCATACAACTTGTGAATGAACAAGTCTGAATTAACCCCATTGTGGAAGGCAGCCAATAGTAGCTTGTCGTCCACCTCGTCTACTGTCAGGGCTTCCTTGTTGAAGCGTGTGATGAAGGAACGCAAGCTTTCACTCTCTCCTTGCTCTATGGTCAGCAAACTGGACGAAGAACGTTTGTGCCTCTGTCCTCCAATGAAATTATTGACAAATAATTTGCTTAACTCCTCAAAAGAACTTACGGAATTCGGAGGTATTTTGCTGAACCATACTCGCGCTGGTCCCTTGAGGGTGGTAGGGAAGGCTCTGCACATAATCTCGTCTGGAACTCCTTGGAGATGCATTGTTGTCTTGAAAGTAGCAATATGATCGAAAGGATCACGTGCTCCGTCATATGAATCCAGGGAAGGCATTTTGAACTTCGGAGGCAAGGGATGCCCATTGATGGAAGCCGTGAAAGGGGAATCTGTTCGGTGAACCAAATCCTCGATGGGATTTGCCCTTCTCATGTTTTCCTTCATCTCGTCCATGACCTTCCTCATCTGGTCCATTTCCTTCCCCAAATGTGGCACCCTTCGCGAAGTGGTGCCTCTTGACTGAGCCTCGGGCTCAGCGTTTCCTCCTCTGTCTTCCTGACTTTGGGATTGTCTCTCAGCATGTCCTTCACGGCGTTGCCTCTCCATCTCCCTAGTCAATTCTTGATTCTGGCGAGTTAACTCCGCCATTGCGGCCGCCATGGATTGCATGTGTTGGACGGAAGGCGACGGCATGACAGGCGCTGATTGGCGATCGCGAAGGGGGTTGCTTGAAGCGTCTCTGCTTCCCTGATGGCCTGGGCTTGTAGCCCTTGACCTAGTCCGAACCATTCAACCTTTTGTTGTAGAAAGCGAAATCGTAAAACAACTTAGTCGCTTCCCACAGACGGCGCCAACTGATGATGGGTGAAATCAGTTGGTTGAACACTTCGGCTTCGGTGGGCTGGCTTCGGTGGGCTACGGTGGTAGCGAAGGCCTGAAAAGAAGAAACACTGAAGCAAGTGACCGGGGTGGACCGGTCAAATACTCTCCGATGATAAAGTTAGTCTTCTCAACAAGGAAATATAATTCCAACTTTTCGGGAGTAAAATATCAGGGTTTTCATACCTTTGTCTAATTTCAGACCGGTCCTTATATAGGGAACCTTGGGGCAGTTACTTGTTTTAATAACTTCCCCAAGACTTGTGGAAATCCGGAACTATAGGGGTAACTTCCCCAACGGCTATAGAAGTAGTAACCGTTGATGGAAGTTACACACTTAGGAGAAATCACTGGCGATGAACACGGGTTGATTAACTGCTCCAGATTTTGCTAAGTGTTGCATGGTCGTCCATGTGACTTGTCTATGGACGACCCTATGGACGACCTTATGTCGTGTCGTTGTTTGGTCGTCCATCTGCTTCGCATATGGACGACTCCTTCGCCTTAATTGAGTTTTATTCAATTAGTTAACATCTCAAGGACGAAGGCTCTGGACGAATAGGAGATCGTCTTGGATGTCTGGCTAACCATTCGGGATGGACGACCCCTCTGGACGAGATATAGATGTAATTTTTTGTTATCCTATCAGATATGAAGTAAAATTTATAATATTTCTAGCATTTTTTTACTTGAATTACTTCTTGTTATTAGTGACACATATATTTGTAAAACCTATGTATTTAAAGTTGTTTTATCTCTAGTATTACTCAATTCCTTTAAACTTCTTAAAAATAGAGGGAAAATATAAAACTAATTTTTTTTTCCTATATCTCCAAAGAAATATATATATATATATTTAAAATAAATAAATTAATTTTTGCATTATTTTAGATGCATATTTTCTCTCTCTCACATAGAAATGGACCTCCATGTTTCCTCCCTCTCACATGAAAGTGAAAACATAGGTGCATCAGATATACCTCCTCCTCTTGTAAGGGGCCCATGCGATGGCCTAGGCCTAGGACCAACGATGTACATTATACACTAAAAACAAGATGCTGATATATAAAGATTTATACGAATACGATATTTCTTGATGTAAATCCAGTGCTTTTGCCATCTACAGCCTATCATACTACAGCCAGACCTTCCAAAATTCTTTAAACCCAAAGCATTTGCTCTAGGTGTTAATGTATTAAAAGTTGGTAATTCATAAAGTATTGGTAAAGATTTTATATGGTGTATGTATATCCAGTGTCTTATTTAAAATATTAAATAATAAATTCATGAAATAAAATCTTAAAAGTGTGAAGTAGATAGACTCTCAGCAATGGGGTGGTATGAGCTTGGATTCCTCACCATAAGCGCTTGGATTTGAGTCTAACCAATAGGTGAGCTGGGCAAGTCTAAGCCCAGTGTTTAAAACACACTTGTGTGTCTGGCTTATGTGTAGAGACTCCCACGCAATGCTGTAGAAGACATTATTCTCTCTCCTCTAAATTTTTTTTTATTACTAAAAAAAGAAATGGAAAAAGGGAATAGAATCTCTTTATTTGACTTGAATAATCAGCATCTTGAGAAGCCAAATTATTGAGGTGGCTGAGTTTAAACTTTAAACCAAGTCCACCGTCATTACTTGGCAACAAAAATGTGGTTTTTCCAGCTATATATGTGGGGCAGTAGGAGCCTTCTTGCAAAGCAACAATAGGTTGTTTTCTGCGAAGCTGTTACAAGATATCGGCAATTGTTTGTATGTACGAGTGGGAGAATACGATATCAATAATTTAATTACAAGCTGTACATGTGATGTGAATACGACAGCTTCGAGAACCTGCCTCGATCGAGTTGATGCTGTTGCGATCAAAACATTAAATTTGTATGTCTTTTTTGGTAGCTCCAAAATGGACATATGATATTAGTGATAGAGAATTGATAAAAAGAAAATAATTTGGAAATATAAACGGTAAAATTTATGCAAAAACCTAGAAAGCATGGATATGGACATGGGTATGGGTACAATATAGTGACATGAGTAATTTTTGAAAAATTATAACATGAAATGACTGGTATGATATTGGTATGACACAAATACGACACAAGTACGACACCCTAAATGAAGTGTTTGTACTTCTTAATTAGACAAAAACAAATTCTTGACTTTCCACAAGATATCTTCATTGACTCTCTCTCTCTCTCTCTCGTTTATCTTTGACCTAAAAAATCAGAATGTTTGTTTGGCGAATTGTTAAAACTCTTAGCAAAAGATGCTTATCCAATAATCCAAGCTATTTAGGGCCTGTTTAGTAAGTGATTCCAATCAACAGTTTTCAATATTTAAATATTAAGATTGTGGGAAAAAAAGGTGTGTTTGGTAAGGTTGTTTAACTGAGAGTGTTTGAGTTATAGTTCTCAATTCACAGACTTAGGGGGTGTTTGGTTAGTGTTTTCAAACAATCATTTTCAGTTTTTAAATAACATTTCACACATTTTCACATACTTTTTCACCCATACGTATTTCCACAAATGTTTTCAAACAACAATTTTTAGTTTTTAAACACATATACCAAACGGGCCCTTACAGGTTTGGGGTTTTCTTTTTATTACACTTTTTTGAGTCACATGTTTATCTGTCATTCTAGATCAAAATCTGGTTTCCCTTAGAGATAGTCATCTTCTTTCAAGGAAAAAGTTAACGGATGTCCTAAAGGTATTTGTGAATTATTTTAGGAAATATTTTATGGAAAAAGAAAAAAAAATAATTAATATTTTGACAATTTTATCTATTTTTCATAAAAGTAATATCAAAACCTTTTAAAAATAATTTATTAATAATTACCAAAAGACATCCATTGATATAACCATTCTTCTAATTTTTAACAAAACGGACCCATTATTTTGAAGCTCCATTGAGTCAGGTAGAGTAAATTATTCATACTCTCTTTTCTAAATTCGATAATTTCTCTACAAGGGGACAGAATTCATAATTGAACCACTTGGTGATCTGTATGGAACATTATAACATGTAATTAATGTTATTTGTCCCAATTCTTCAACCATGGAAATGGCATATTTTTATAAAATTAAATCAATCTAATTAACCCGGTCCCCACATCTTCATAGACTTTTCCCCGAGGCTTCAAGTTCGACCTCTTTGTAATTTTGTATAATCTTTAATGGATTCATGGCCAATTGGGATTGATTTCGAACTTACAATTATTGACCCTTTAAAAAAAAATTCAAATTTAAATTTAAATCATTGGATAATAATATATATGTTGGTTCATACTTGGGCAAACCTGTGGATAATGAACGTTCTAAATTCTTTATTTGTTGCTTAAGGAATATACTTTAAACTAAATAAATACATTTGATCCCCCTCAAAAAAAAAAAAAAAAACATTTAATAAAGATGCTCATGCGTAGGCACAAAAATAGCATGTAATATTCTTTCTGAATTAGTTTGGTTTAGAAGAAAAAAATTATATAAATAAAATAATAAAACACATTGCATACTGCATCCACGTCCTGTCACACGTCATTTTTGTCTTCTGGGCACCCAAAGTTATTTAAAAAAAAAAAAAAAACCAAAATCAGATGCATGACATATTGTAATTGATGTAGCATGAAATGCACTATAAGGATTTGTGTTCATAGTTTAGAGTAATCTCTATTCTCTAGCCACACAATATGATGTTTGTAGTGAGCAATTGACATTAGTGGGGTGATTTTTAGGCAACACATGTTTTTTTCTCCTATAATATTTCTCTTTCAGAAAATGTTTCATTCCAAATATATTTAAAACTATCTTGATCAAACTCATGAGGTGGGGATTAAATAGACTATTCATGTATAATTTTAGTTTTTCTAAAAAAAAATATATAATTTTAGTCACATAACTTTTATAATGAATTATATAACTTGTTTAAATAATATACATAAATAGTTTTATAAATCATTGTGTAATAGACTGAAAAAGATAGTTTCAAACATATTTAGACTTATGGTTGCTAAAATAGTTGCCTTGCCTCTTCGACCACAACCTTTGGGAAATGAATATTAACCTTACAAATAAAAAATGCCCAAATAATGTCTCCTTGAGAATCTAAAATTCGCAACAACTACTACTTTAAGCAACTGATCATTTTAATCCTCTCATGGCGATTTTCTTTTTGTAAATTTATGTATCACTAATTAGAGTCCAATTACACTAACGAATTAACTACAAATTTGATTTGAAGGACAAAAATCCTAACACAGTGGTTAAATGGGTTGTAGAAGTGTGATTCTGTCAAAATCTCCAGTATACTTATCTTTGAGGGGGAGTTCCTAGTTGTCTTTCTGAGTGCCAAAAGAACCCTCTCAAAAATTATTTCTGTCCTCTTGGCACCACCACAACAACAACAGCAACAAAACAAGAGGGGGACACATTATTGGAAGGGCTAGGAGGTACTAGATGGCAATCATAGATTTAGTTGAATGGGTTTCATGTGTCACCTTAAGGTCTTTATTTATTTATTTTTTCTAATATAGTTTTAATATTTTTATAGATGAGAAAAGTTTTATAACTCAATTAACTTATTTTGATATTTCTAATGGATCTATTCAAAATTCAAATCTCTCATTTATATTATTAAGTAATGCGATGTGATATACCCAAAAGTCTTAAGAAATAGATGAAAAAGAGAGTCGGATTAATTAACCCCAAGAAAAGTGATTCAAAAATGGATTTTGACCTAATGTTTCAGGGTATGTCCGACCAAAGATTTTATTCATCCAATAGTAAATTTTACTCACCCAATAGTAAAACCCTGAAAATAAAGCGGCTCTTATAGATAGTACATTTTACAAATAGTTTTCTTTGCAACAAATTAAGCTTATTTTATTTTGTAGAGCAAAATTCATGGGCAAATTTGTCAATTAAAAGATTGAAAGGGACGGGTCAATAAATGTGGATATGTGAGGATTAATCATTAAATGCATAGAGATCTAAATGTTGCATCTCTTTCTTATCCCTGCAAAACCAGCTAGCTAAGTAGCAGCAGTAGCAGAGGACATGTATAACATTGATTATATGAACCATAATAATATCCTTGGATTAATAACAACATCAATGGTATCCTGTGAACTGTGTTAGGCTAAATGGTGACCACAGACGTAGCTACGTGTCTCCATTATGTATTTTCTTTTTCTAGAGGCTTCCAATCGCGTGCTTTGGTGCTTCCTCCCACTTTTGCTGGTGGTGCTCATTGACTCACAGTCACAGAATAAAGGTGTAGTGCTTTTTAATTTTATTCTTCAATAAGGAAAATTCTCTCCTTTTATATAAAAGCATTGCAGACTTTTATGTACAGTTGGTAATGTGTTTACAAAGACCATAACACAGACACTCAATTCATTTTTAGACTTAATTGAAGCAACAATGGGGGTGGACTTTTGATAGCTAGCGAGCATTCCAGCAGCCCTTTGTTTCTTGATTTATGGCAAAGTGTGTGATTTGAACATATGAGTCCAAACTGTCTAGACAGCTTACTGCTCATTATTCTAAAGTCAAATTATTGTGGTTTATCGTTCTGATTGTTTCAGCAATGATTTTTTTTAGAAAATGAGTCATTTTTCAAGAAACATTTTCTATAAAACTATCTCATTTTTTAATGTTTGGTAGTAACTTTAAATAAGTGGAAAAACAACCTCTTAACTTCCCTTATTTAGTTTGCTCTGAGATAGAGTTGTTTTTCAAAAAAATTTAATGAAAAACAATCTCTAAAAATAAGTCATACTTTTTATGTTGACCAAAGATAGTTTTCTTTTGACTCATTTTTTTTTTATGCTACCAAACAATGAAAAACACAGAAAACTATCTTTATACAAGAATTTTCATCGAAACAAACGGAGCGTATGTATCTTATACAAAAATGGCAAATTAGCAGTATATAAGATGGGCAAGGATTTGCTACAAACTAAGTTTGCAGTAAGTCCTGCAAAATAATAATGCGTCAATAATGCGTCAATATCTAAGAACAATACCTGTCGTGCAAAATTCAACACCTTGCCTGCTCTAAACAGGTGTTGTTCTCAAATATTGACACATCAATATTTTGCAGGATTTGTTGCAAACTTAGTTTGCAACAAATCTTTGCCCGTATTAAAAATAAGAAGCTTACTCTTCTAATGAAATAGAATATGTAATGCGTCGTTAATAAAAAAAGAATATGTGTTGTATCAAATTCTACCCACTGCACCGTCAATTCATAGGATTTCTAGAGTGTCTTATGAACAAGGAATAGAATAATTAGACCGAAGGTTGAGACTCCACAATAACTTTTAATGCAATGTGGAGCACACTTAGTGATTTATTTTACATCAACTCAATTATAATTTGGTCGGGTGGTGTTCCAAAGTTCTTTCAGGCCCCCCCAAAAAGGAATGGCCATTTAGAATCACACTGACATATTCTAGTTCATTAGCCAAATAAGATATTATTTATTTACTTTTTAAGTCAGGAACACACTTACCTAGTGTTTTATTTTAGGGGAAAAAGAAAACAAAAGATTCCCTGAACTTTGAGTAAAATTTAACTGACTATTAATTCTTTATTAAGTCCCTGAACTTTTGAAATGTCTAAATTGATCACATTGTTATTAATCTACATATTAGCAAATTCAAATAAATTTTATTTTTAAATAAATATTTTATTAAAATGAATAACTTGCTCTTCACATGATATATTTTCCATCCAATTCTTGCTGCTCGCATGATGTGTTTTTCATCCAATCCTATTAACAAAATAGTAACATAATG
Organism: Quercus glauca; assembly: GCA_023736055.1. Lineage (NCBI taxonomy): Eukaryota > Viridiplantae > Streptophyta > Magnoliopsida > Fagales > Fagaceae > Quercus > Quercus glauca. The sequence goes on along the minus strand of CM043326.1, from coordinate 33,890,260 downwards.
ATACCATTACGATAGACAATAGTAGAATAAGATCTACAGTTACATGCAAATAGTTTTATAAAATTAATTTTACTTCTCTTTCTTAAAAATAAAGAGGTAAAAAAAAAGTTGATCTATAGTAAATATAAGATTTATAAGAATTAACCCTAGAAAAGAATTAATGATTTATACCAAGATCCATGTAACTTGGTAGTGTTCTCTCTCATCTCTGGGAACTAGGGTTTGAATCCCCTCCTCCATTTGTTGTAAAATCGAATTATATATCTGTGTGTGTGTGGGTGTTTAGAGACACTAACAAATTTACTACATAAAGCAAACAAACTAATGTGTTACCAATCATAAAAAAAAAGTAATTCAAAAATTCATTTATTAGGTTGGTGAACATCACCAATCATATTCATGGCCACATTAATTTATAAACATTTTGTAGTAGTTTTAGCATTTCCATTTTACTAAATAAGTTTTACAAATTGATGTCACCAATCACAAAAAACACTTTATACATTTATTTATTATGACGTTGAAGTGATACATATTTACTATCAATTTCTAAATCTTTTTATGGTAAAACTAATGGTAATATTAACATTTTTTCATTATGATTTCATGAAATTTGGTTTAGAGAATTCATATTACCATTGGCATCCAAAATCCTAGGAATGTGGTGCTTGGAATCTAAATGCCTAGGGATGTTTGGTGGCTTGATGCATTTGGGTGCTTTAGGCGAAAACTAAATCGATGCCTTATATATATATATATATATATATATATATATATTTAAATATGACTTTAAAAAAAAAAGTTAAATATTACTTAAACTTTATTATTTTGTTTTAGATGCAAAATTACTAATTAACCATGTAGAATGAGAACTAGTAACAGTTTGCCAACTCAACTGTTGTGAAAAATGCTTTGAAATTTTTTGTGTATTGCTCTTTTTTAGAAGTGTTACATTCACAACATTTTCATAACAAATCTTAGGTGTTAAGTTTTTTCTAGTTCTAATTTGAACTCACCATTAAAATTATTTTTTTTCCCACAAATATATGCAGTGACAACTTGACACTTATGATTTGTTGTGAAAAATGTTATGGACGTGACATTCATTTCTCTCTTTTTTCTTATTCTTCATTTGATAAAAAAAATATTATTTTATCTATTGGCTCATATTTGGGTTGAATTAACCATATTGGTTAAAATTTGGGGGCATTTTTCTACTTGGAGGCTTTAGGCGACTACCTCATATTTGCCTATACCATAGAACCGGTCTTGGATGTAACAATATATTACTATGTTTGGTTTGATTAAAAATCTATTAGGATTCTCAGAAATAAGAAATTCTTATGTTTGGTTTATTTCATGAAATCTTATAAGAGTTAGTTATTCTTTCCAAAATATACTTAGATTTATAAACGCAATATCAAGTCACTATTTTGGTATCTTCCTACAAATAGACAATGAGGAAATTAATATAAACTATTATAAAGCAACAAATTTATTAAAACAATGGTCTAACATTTTTGTATGACACGTAGACATCAAAATTTTAATGATGTATTAATAGTTGTTTGCTTAATCATGATTAATATTTTTGATTAATTCAATTTTTAAGTGGCGATGTGTTGATAATGGGTCAGTAAAAAAGCTTGGACTCTATGAGATTGAGCCACATGTCAAGTCCTCTAAGTTGTTTTAACTCACCTAGAAATTGTGTCATGACTTGCAAGCCAATTGAAGCCATGATGCAGCATCAGATTAAAAGTTTTATATGGAAATTTTAATTAAATACAAGACCAAAATTTAAATTCAAATCCAAAGTTTGTAATTAAGTCTTGGTAAGGAAAAATTCCTAAGTAAATTACTATTAAGTTACTTATAAATTGAGACTTCTTATATAAGAAAACACACAAACATTTGGGAAAGAATCCTACGAAAACTTCGTTTAAAAAGAGTCATTTTTAAGTCTAAAAGAGCTTTCTTACTCATTCAAAATCAAGCCCTATTCATTACTCTCCAAATCAAAGTAAGAATTTTCCTTTTACTTTCTTTTGATTTAGCTCGAGATCAAGCCAATGGCCCTCCACTTCAAATCAAGTACTTTCAATGGCAAGCTATCAAGAAATGATTCGAGATCAAGTTCCATAGCTCTTGAATCATAATCTGCAGCAGGGATCAAGCCAACTTCCGCTGGCATTAAATAAACACTCTTCTTCACATCTAGTTTGAAGATATCATATCAATAAATGATTAAAGGTAAAGATTCATAGCCCCTGCATCGTAAAGTTTGCTGGAGATTGAATCAAAAGATTTCATTATATTATATATATATATATATATATATATATTGTAATGAATTATTTAGAGAATTGTACTCTCCTTAATACAAATTGATTATTTGTTACACTCTTTGTAACTGTATCATTTATCACCATGAAATTTGCATGTAAAGAAACTGTTTAAACTCTAAAGCCTTTATCATCCACCGACAATCTAGACTGAAAAGCTTTTATTAACTTCATAATGAGTTTCTTACTTTATTATAATTAATATACAAAAGGAAAGCAAGAAAAGAAAATGCGATGAAGTCGGTGTTATCTTTATCACACAGCTTCAACAAAAAACATAACCACTTGCTAGTTACTACAATCAACAAGGAAAAGACAAAAATGGCAAAGTAAGTCTGGATCAGTCCGATTCGGTGCTTCTCAAGACTCTAAATTACAAGAAAGTTTGTAGTCACAAAAATTTTGTTAAAATTTTTCACAACCCTGTTGATATGGCAGATTATTAGTAACAGGAAAAAAAAAAAATGTTAGAGTGTGTTCAAATAAAACAACTAAAATTTTGTCAACTCATTTGTAAAAATTGTGTGTGTTTAATATATTCATCATTGTGATCCTTGTGATTAGGTTATAGATCACAAGTTTGGTGGGAGACAAACTACTCGTGTGCAAGCATGATAGCACTCTATAATGTGTGAATGTGCAACTTAAGCTAAGGACCCACTAAACACAGTGCGTATGTACGGCAGTAAGCTCTTACATCCCCTCTTTTTTTAGTCATTCCAAATTATAATGAGACAATGTTTTTTCTTTGTTAGTAGGAGAAATCTCTTACAATTTACTATATAATTGTAGGGTCCAAATTCGTTGGGCCTGATACCGACTCCCTATATCGTGAGCCCAACAAATTCCCAACAATACATTTGTAGAGAATGGGTTAAAACAGCTGGGCTAGTAGCGGATTTAGCAACGGATCATGCGAACAAAAACATCTCAAAGAAAAAAGGGGTTGAGACAGGCTTTTTTCCTTAAACAACCAAAAATCTTTAGTCCGAAGAGGATTAGAATACATAGACTTGTGAATACTGTTTTTTCTCCCCACCATCTGTGAGGCCTGCTCCACATATATATATACACTCTTTTTCCATCCTCACCGTACACTTGCCCTTCATCTAGGCTCCCACTTGAGTACTAGTCACATCAGCCGTCTGCTTTAACATGCAGTGAGTGGTGGTGGGTAAAAATACACTGTTCAGGTGTCTTCTCCACATAAATGCGGCCAGGAAAGTTGCTGCAGTGCATTAAATGTGGCGGTGGCAGCTTTATTGGCAAGATATCTTATGATAGCCACGCCGTTAGACGTGCCTAGGGCTCAGCCCTTGCAGGGGAATCTCCAACATATCTATTCGATCAAGTTCTGGGCAGCTACGTGGGATGTGGCCTCTTCGGCCCCACTAGGTTGTCTTCGGACGGAACGTTTCCCCTTGCGCTCACCAGGATGGCAAAGTACTGATACTTTTAACATCTTCGGACGGAGACTCATACTTGAACTGGGCCTCGGGCCCAACGTATGGAGCTGGGCTTTCTCACCCACAATAGCCCCTCAAAATTCCGCTTTTAACCTGCATCCGAAGAGAAAAAAGGGAGATTTTGACCTTTTAACTTTTTGACAAATGAGTGCCTTGAAATTTTGCCTCCACTCGTGCGAGCATAAATTTATGCGCCTTCTTTATTGCCGCTGCTGTCGCGCCGTTTCCGAGGCGTCATTAATTGCTCCAGGCGGCGTCTTGTCCCTGAAATCTAGCGGCTCATTTCAAATCAACGGATGAGATTCTCCTTAGAATTTCGGGCGGGATGATCCTCACCACTTTACCTGCCACTATATAAGGTCTTTAAGGGGGAGTTGTCTTCCCATTTTGCAATCTTCAGAACTCCCAGCGAACTCAAGCGATCAGACTTTCAAAGCCCTTTCTGTCATCCGCTTCAACTCATTCCACAATCTGCTGCAATTTCCCGGCGAGGCCAGAAGACATTCTCTGATTCAGTCCGACGTAAGTTCCTTTCTTCGAGATTTTTGAAATTTGTTCAGTCTGCCTCTTCGGCCATTTGTAAATTTTCTCCAGTCACCGTTCTGCATTTCCCTCGCTTTAACCTTATTATCGATGGGTAGATTTGAATACCTAGTGGACAGTCCATCCCAGATAGAGAGGTTTAGGGAGATATATCGCATCCCTCAGGAAGTGGGCTTGAGGTATTGCTCCACAGAGGGGTTGTTACTGGACCGAGAGGTGGGAGAGGTGATAATCCCCATCATCGCCTTTCTGGAGGGGGGAATGACCCTCCCCATGGGCGAGGTCACCAGAAGTTACCTCACTGCCCATAGGCTTAGTCCTGACCAGTGCGCTCCCAATACATTTAGGATTTTAGGGGCGATTGATGACCTGAACCGTCATTTAGGTCTGGGGTTAACCTGGCACGATGTGGTGCATATGTACGAGTGTCGTACCAAGGAGGGGGCGGGATACTATTTAAGGTCCCGATCCGATGTCGTCAGGCTCCTGTCCGGCCTCCCCAAGTCCAACAAAGGGATGAAGGACGATTATCTTATCGTCTCGGGTGCCTGGCATGATGGGATTCATTGCCCAACCACGCCAGGGATGCCAGGTGGGACATTCCCCCTCGAGCTTTACTTCTTTGTTTACTTTTAGCTTTTCGGTCCTCCTCTTCGTCATATTGCAACCCTCTGACAGTTCTCTCGTCATGTTTTCAGATAGAAGGCACGTGGCTCCTCGGCTGAGTCTGACGAATACTGCGGCTTTGAATTACCTTCTTCGGTCGGAGATTTTTGTGAGCGAGGACGGACAGCTTAGGTCTGTTCCTCTCATCCTCGGCTACACCCCGAAGACTGAGCTTCAGCCGAGAGGCAACGCAATCACACTCGGGGATCGTCGCATAAACCGCATCGACGTGGCAAGGAAGAACTTTTTGGCGCCGTTCGACCTCGCCCCAGTGCCCCATCCCAACCCGCAGGGCATCCCAGCACTAGTTCAGCCCGTTCAGCAAGCGCCAGTTGAACCAGCAGTCGAGGAAAGAGTCGCCTCTTCTACCCCTTCACTTGACGCCCAGATCGACCAGTTTAAGTTCGAGGACACCTCGGAGGAGGTTCAGATCTTGTCAGCTGAAGAGGCTCTTGACAGGCAATCAGCTGCCCCAGTTCTGAACTTAGCTTTGCCAGAAGACTCTACAGAGGAGGACATGCTGAGTTTGGATCAGCTAATGAAGAACAGGAGGACAACGGCTCCAGCCAAGGGCACTGGCACATCCCAGCCCTAGGCGAATCTCCCACCACCGCCTCCCCCTCCTCAAGCCCCAAAAGATCTGGGTCTGAAAGTGCTGCCCGATTTGAAGAAAAAGAGGGTGGTGACGGATGTAACTGATATCGAGGAGGGGGAAGTGGTCCCTCCGAAGGGCCACAAGCAGCAGAAGAAGACACACGATGCAAGAAGCAAACGGGCTTCTTCTACTGATAGTAGGGAGGAGAATGTGGCTGCCGACGTGCGGCGAGGGACCCAGACGTGGTCCCTGAAGCTTACTCTGGATGGCGCGGCCATCCCCTTTGACGCCTCCCTCAGAAACTACGCTGGAGGCAAGGCCGGGTACATTGCAGAAGCGCTCGAGCAGCCCCTCCTCCTTCCGAGGGATATGGAGTCTTATCGACGCTTCAGTGAAAGGGAGCTCTTTCTGTCCCTCAAACGGGATTTAGGCATGGTAAGACAACTGGTGCTCTTTCGCAGCTCTTTTGAGGCCCTCGTTCATTTATATTTTTACGTAACATTATTTTTTGTTGCCATGCAGCTTGCTCAACAAATCTACGTGGCTGAAGAGTGGGTTCAGTGGAAGGATATTGATGTGCAAGCTGAGATCCGGTCCAGGGAGGACGTTGAGAAAGCGTTGGGCAAGGCCAAGGATGAAAGCGCTCGCATATCCGAGCAGCTAAATGAGGAGGCGAAGGCAAGAAGGAATCTAGAGGCAGGCCTGAAGACTGCTGAAAAGCAAGCCGAAGACCAACGCCAGCAGCTCTACACCACTGAGATTAATCTAGAAACACAGAGGGCGCTGGTAGTGGAACTTCGCGCTGAGCTGGAAAAGGCCAAAGACGCTGCCAACTTGGCCGAGGAAAAAGCACAGTTGGCCAAGGAAGCAGTTGAGGCTGAAAAACAGGCTGCTTATATGCTGGGGGTGCAAGAGACCCAAGCAAGGCTGACCGAGGAGTTCGCCAAGGTCTGCAGGGGCTACTGCGATATCACGTGGAGCAAATGCCTCGACGCGGCTGGAGTCCCTGCAGAGTCACCTCTAAGGCAACCTGGGAGCATCTACTATGATCCTGATATATGTGATGTCCCCGAAACCTTGGAAGCACCTTCGGCCAATCCGAATCCCCCAGCCCCAGCCGAGACGAGCCACGCCCCTCTTCAGGCCGGTGACGCGGGCGATCTGCCGAAGCCAAACCCAGCACCTCAAGATAAAGCTTAGGACATTCTGCCTGTGTAATCCTTTGGATATTTTTTGCCATTTTTGTAATGAAATCGTCTTTCAATGAATGAAATAGTTTACTTTCGTTACTTGTTGCCTTTATAGTACTTGTCAGATTGCGTTATTATGGCTAGTAATGACAGTTTCGTAATTAAGAGTAAATCAGAAACATGGTAATCTTCTATACGTAGTTAAAACAAAGAATTATGGCAATAACAGCTGACGTAATTTCGCTTAAGTCTAGTAATGCGAGCGTGCCCATCAAATTAACTGCTCTGAGGACTACATGCGTGATTGAATTTAGGGTTAAATACTTGTAAAAATTGTAAAGGAGTGTTAACTAACCCAAATCATCTGGTTCGAGGGCTACAGGCATGATTGGATTTAAGTTTAAACACTTATGAGAAACGTGGAGGAGTGTTAACTAACCCAAATCATCTGGTCCGAGGACTACAGGCATGATTGGATTTAAGTTTAAACACTTATGAGAAACGTGGTGTTAACTAACCCAAATCATCTGGTCCGAGGACTACAGGCATGATTGGGTTTAAGTTTAAACACTTGTGAGAAACGTGGAGGAGTGTTAACTAACCCAAATCATCTGGTCCGAGGACTACAGGCATGATTGGATTTAAGTTTAAACACTTATGAGAAACGTGGTGTTAACTAACCCAAATCATCTGGTCCGAGGACTACAGGCATGATTGGGTTTAAGTTTAAACACTTATGAGAAACGTGGAGGAGTGTTAACTAACCCAAATCATCTGGTCCGAGGACTACAGGCATGATTGGATTTAAGTTTAAACACTTATGAGCAACGTGGTGTTAACTAACCCAAATCATCTGGTCCGAGGACTACAGGCATGATTGGGTTTAAGTTTAAACACTTGTGAGAAACGTGGAGGAGTGTTAACTAACCCAAATCATCTGGTCCGAGGACTACAGGCATGATTGGATTTAAGTTTAAACACTTATGAGAAACGTGGTGTTAACTAACCCAAATCATCTGGTCCGAGGACTACAGGCATGATTGGATTTAAGTTTAAACACTTATGAGAAACGTGGTGTTAACTAACCCAAATCATCTGGTCCGAAGACTACAGGCATGATTGGGTTTAAGTTTAAACACTTGTGAGAAACGTGGAGGAGTGTTAACTAACCCAAATCATCTGGTCCGAGGACTACAGGCATGATTGGATTTAAGTTTAAACACTTATGAGAAACGTGGTGTTAACTAACCCAAATCATCTGGTCCGAGGACTACAGGCATGATTGGATTTAAGTTTAAACACTTATGAGAAACGTGGTGTTAACTAACCCAAATCATCTGGTCCGAAGACTACAGGCATGATTGGGTTTAAGTTTAAACACTTGTGAGAAACGTGGTGTTAACAAAATGCAATCATGACTGAGGGATTCATTCAATAGTAGTACCTTTTGAGGTTGTTTACATTCCATGGTCGGGGCACTACATGATTATCCAAGTCTTCTAGGAAGTATGCTCCGATGCCAGCCCCTGAAGTGACGCGATATGGTCCTTCCCAGTTCGGTCCTAATTTTCCCCAAGCTGGGTTCTTTGCATTACCTACTACTTTCCTCAGGACAAGATCACCAGGCTCCAAGGATCTCTGCCTTACATTGGCATCGTAGCCCTGTCTAAGTTTCTGCTGGTAATGCGCCAGTCGAACCATTGCATTTTCCCTCCGTTCTTCAATTAGGTCCAAACTCCTTTCCAGCTGTCCGCCGTTGCCAGCTAGATCAAAGGTGCTTGACCGGAGTGTTGGGAATCCAGTCTCTAGGGGTATCACGGCTTCGGCCCCATAGGTCATCGAGAAGGGGGTCTCTCCCGTGGACCTGCGAGGCGTAGTTCTATATGCCCACAATACGTGGGGTAATTCTTCCACCCATCTACCCTTCGCATCATCCAGCCTCTTCTTTAGCCCGTTAACTATGACTTTATTGGTGGCTTCGGCCTGCCCATTTCCCTGGGGATAGGCGGGGGTGGAGTATCTATTTGTGATTCCCAGCTCACTGCAATAGCTTCTAAAGGCTTTGCTATCGAACTGAAGCCCGTTGTCCGAGATGAGGGTGTGTGGGACTCCAAATCTGGTGACGATGTTTTTCCAAATAAACTTCTTCACGTCTACGTCCCTAATATTTGCTAGAGGCTCAGCTTCTACCCACTTGGTGAAGTAGTCCGTTCTGACCAGCAAGAACTTCCTGTTTCCTGCTGCCTTTGGGAACGGGCCTACGATGTCCAGCCCCCATTGAGCAAAAGGCCATGGGCTGGACAGTGGATTAAGGGTTCCACCAGGTTGATGTATGCTCGGCGCAAAACGCTGGCACTGATCACACTTTTTAGCGTATTCATGCGCCTCTCTTTGCATATTTGGCCACCAATAGCCTTGGGTGATGACTCGGTGGGCTAAGGATCTCCCTCCAGTATGGCTCCCACATATTCCTTCATGCAGTTCTTCTAACATTGATTCGGCCGCGTCGGGGGCCACGCACAGCAGATATGGGCCAGAATAGGATCGTTTGTACAGCTTATGGTCTTCGGACAGCCAGAACCGAGTAGCTTTTCTCCGTATTTTTTCCGCTTCCACCCTTTCTTCGGGCAACACATCGTCCCTTAGGAACTTAATGATGGGGTCCATCCAGCATGGGTTGGTTCCGACGCTGTGAACTTGGAGTACCTTTTTTCTTAACTCCGTGGGCCTTCGTACGTCCTCAATCAAGATGACCCTTGGTAACTCCTGCGCCGAAGAGGTGGCGAGTGTAGCCAGGGAATCGGCATGCGTGTTGCCGCTTCTAGGGACGTGCCGAAGGGAAAAATATTCAAACTCCGACTGTAAGGACTTGGCCAGGTTCAGATATCCCTGCATCCTCTCGTCTTTTGCCTCGAACTCTCCTAGCACTTGGCCGACGATCAACTTTGAGTCTGAAGATATCTCGACGGATTTTCCTCCCATTCTTCGCACCATCTTCATCCCAATCAATAGAGCCTCATACTCTGCCTCATTATTCGTTGCTGAGAAGTCTAGCCTTAAGGCTTTTTCAATGGTAATTTTCTCAGGGGATATCAACACTAGCCCTACGCCTGAGCCCCTCTGATTTGATGCGCCGTCTACATATAACTCCCAGGGCGAGGGGTTTTGTGACGAAATCGCGCTGACTTGCCTCCCTTCTGTGCCTAGAGTTTGGGCTACTTCCTCTAAATGGGGCTCTGTGAACTCGGCGACCAAGTCTGCAAGGACCTGGCCCTTCACTGACGTGCGCGGCATGTACTTAATATCAAAAGCCCCTAGCATCGTCCCCCACTTGGCAATTCTTCCTGTGTAATCGGCGCTTCGGAGTACCGCCCTAAGTGGGAGCTGGGTAAGGACTATGACCGTGTGAGCTTGAAAATAATGGGGCAGCTTCTTAGCTCTCAGCACAACTGCCAGAATGGCCTTTTCCAGTGGCAGATAACGGGCCTCAGCTTCTTGCAGCGATTTACTCACATAATAAACTGGCTTCTGCACGCCGCAGTCTGTTCGGATCAGTACCAAGCTTACAGCGTTAGGTGCCACGGCAATGTAAGCGAACAAGACCTCGTCTGGCTGGGGACTGGACATGATGGGAGGTCTGGCCAGGTAATCCTTAAGTTGCTGGAAAGCAACGGCACATTCCTCTGTCCATTCAAAACCCTTCCATTTATTGATTAACGAGAAGAAAGGCCGACACCTGTCCGCTGATCTGGAAATGAACCTATTAAGGGCAGCGGTCATCCCTGTCAGCTTCTGAATTTCCTTGGGGTTACGGGGAGCTCGCAAGTTATTGATGGCCCTTATCTGATCGGGGTTGACTTCGATTCCCCTGTGAGTGACCATATACCCCAGGAACTTACCCGAGCCGACTCCGAACGAACACTTGGAGGCATTCAGGCGCAATCTGTGTCCCCTCAAAATTTCGAAAATATCCCTAAGGTCCCTAATGTGTTCCGCAATAACCTTGCTTTTAACCACCATGTCGTCAATATAAACCTCCATGCTTTTGCCCAGCTGTGGCTCAAGCATCCTGGTCATCATTCTCTGGTAGGTAGCCCCTGCATTCTTCAAGCCGAATGGCATTACCTTGTAGTGGTAATTTCCTACAGGAGTTACGAAAGCCGTTTTGCTCTGATCGGCGAGAGCTAGCGGTATCTAGTGATAACCTTGGAATGCGTCTAAGAAGCTCATCCTTGGGTGCCCAACGGTAGCATCAACTAGTTGATCTATCTTTGGCATGGGAAATGGGTCCTTCGGACAGGCTCTATTCAGATCAGTGAAATCCACGCACACCCGCCATTTCCCACTTTTCTTCTTTACCACCACCGTATTAGCTAGCCACTCGGGGTAGAAAATTTCCTTAATGGCCCCCGCATGCTTGAGCCTCGTTACTTCTTCTCTAACTGCATCTGCGTGCTCCTTCGATGGACGCCGAAGGGGTTGCTTCCTGGGGACTATGGTGGGATCCACGTTTAGATGGTGGCAAATGAAATCTGGGCTTACCCCCGGGGCCTCCGCAGGGTCCCACGCAAAAACATCGACGTTTGCCCTGAGGAGTTCTGTCAACTTTCCCTGCTCCTGGGGAGGCAGCATGGATCCGATTTGAAAAAACTTTTCTGGATCGTCACCAACTACTATCCTTGTCAGGCTTTCGCACTCTGCTTCTTCGGTCGGAACTTCGACATCCAGCGCCGAGGGTTTTAATTGCTATAAACCTTCCTTATGACAGTTGGAGGGTTCGGCGTGCCGCTCGTGCTGGATTGCTGCCACTAGGCATTGCCTGGACATGGCCTGATCCCCTCGGATCTCTTCGACAATCCCCTCGGACGGATATTTAATCTTCTGATGCAGTGTGGAGGGTACAGCCCCAAGGGTATGGAGCCAAGGCCTGCCTACTATAGCAGTGTACGGTGAGTAAGCGTCGACCACTATGAAGTCTACCTCCACAACCTCAGTACCGGCTTGCACAGGCAGTCTGATCTGGCCCTTCGGAATGATCACTTTTCCATCAAAACTGACTAATGGGGAGCTGTATGGAGTCAAATCTTCGGGGGACAAATTCAGCCCTTTATATAGGTCCGGGTACATAATTTCTGCGGCGCTGCCTTGATCTGCCAGTATTCTCCTCACATCGTATCCACCTATTCTCAGCGTCACTACCAGGGCATCATCGTGCGGCTGCGTAGTCCCTATTTTGTCTTCTTCCGAGAAGCCCAAAACTGGGGCAACTATCTTAAGCCTCTTCGGCTCTTTGTTAACTTTGTCCGAGGGCACCCGAGCGACTGACAATACCCTGGATGGGCAAGATCCTGTCCTTCCTGGCGCAGCGAAAATAACATTGATTGTTCCCAAGGGGAGTTTGATAAAATCGCCTCTCCTGGGCCCCGTGCTCGTTTGATTTCCCTGGCCGCATGAGTGGTGCAGGAGGTGCTTTAACCTGCCTTCGCTGACCAACTGATCTAAATGATCCCACAGGCTCCTGCAATCTTCGGTAGTATGCCCATGGTCCAGGTGGTACTGACAGTAAAGATTGTGGTTGCGTCTTTCAGGGTTCCCTACCATCTTGTTCGGCCACTTGAAGAATGGTTCGTTTTTTATTTTGTCCAGGACCTGATGTACTGGTTCGCGAAAAACGGCATTGACCACCCGAAAGTCCGCTGTGTTTTGTCCAGCCCAGTCCTTCCTCGGCCTGTTGTGGTTCTGCCTATCCGACCTGAAATCCCTCCCTTCTTGAGGGACAGCTTTCTCCTTGCCCTTGCTTTGCTGCTGGTCTTCCTCAACTCTTTTGTACTTATCGATCCTATCCATCAGCTGGCGTATACTGGTGACAGGCTTGCGCGTCAAAGAGGTTCTTAAGAGATGCTCCGTGGGGAGGCCCAGTTTGAAAGAGCTGATGGCCACCGATTCACAATCCTCTTCCACCTCGTTATACGTCTCCCAAAACCTATCTGAGTACGACTTCAGAGTCTCACCTCCTTTCATGATAATGGACAGCAAAGATGCCACGGATTGAGGTACCCTTCGGCAGGTGACGAAACGGGACCCAAAAACCTGTGTTAGCTCTTGGAAAGAGCTGATAGTGTTGGACTTCAGACTATCGAACCATCTCATGGCTATTGGTCCCAAGCTGGATGGGAAAACTTTGCACATGAGGGCCTCGTTCCTGGAGTGAACTGCCATTCGCTGGTTGAAATGACTCACATGTTCCACTGGGTCGGTCCGGCCGTTGTAGATGGTGAATGTAGGCTGGTGGAAACGTCGAGGGAGCTTAGCGTTCTCAATGTTACGGGCAAAAGGGGATCTGGATATCTAATCCAGGGCTTTACTCATAGCATCGTTCCCTGCGTCCCTCGGTAAGGGATTCTGGGGGTTCCTCTCGTCGTGACGCATCTCCTCGTAGGTGAAGGATTCGCTGATCGGTGTTCGATGCTTTTGTCTGTAACTAATGTCTCGTTCATCCCCGGAATCCTCATCCGAATCTAAGGGACTGCGCTTCCTCTTCGCATGGCGCAACTCCCTTTTAAGCCTGTCTATCTCCTTCTGCATGTCCTTGTTCTTCTCTGCATGTGACATGTGGCTCTCCCCATGCAACTGGTTTTGATTGTCACGTGTGGTGTGTGTACTTCCCTCACGATCCTGCCTCCGTTCCAGATGAAGAAAGGGATCGGTGTGCTCAGACGACCTGGACTCGGCTGGTCGTTGCCTTCGCTCAGCCATCTTCTGAGGTGTTGCTTCCACCTTTGCTCAAGCTATTCCCCACAGACGGCGCCAATTGTAGGGTCCAAATTCGTTGGGCCTGATACCGACTCCCTATATCGTGAGCCCAACAAATTTCCAACAATACATTTGTAGAGAATGGGTTAAAACAGCTGGGCTAGTAGTGGATTTAGCAACGGATCATGCGAACAAAAACATCTTAAAGAAAAAAGGGGTTGAGACAGGCTTTTTTCCTTAAACAACCAAAAATCTTTAGTCTGAAGAGGATTAGAATACATAGACTTGTGAATACTGTTTTTTCTCCCCCCCATCTGTGAGGCCTGCTCCACATATATATATACACTCTTTTTCCATCCTCACCGTACACTTGCCCTTCATCTAGGCTCCCACTTGAGTACTAGTCACATCAGCCGTCTGCTTTAACATGCAGTGAGTGGTGGTGGGTAAAAATACACTGTTCAGGTATCTTCTCCACATAAATGCGGCCAGGAAAGTTACTGCAGTGCATTAAATGTGGCGGTGGCAGTTTTATTGGCAAGATATCTTATGATAGCCACGCCGTTAGACGTGCCCAGGGCTCAGCCCTTGCAGGGGAATCTCCAACATATCTATTCGATCAAGTTCTGGGCAGCTACGTGGGATGTGGCCTCTTCGGCCCCACTAGGTTATCTTCGGACGGAACGTTTCCCCTTGCGCTCACCAGGATGGCAAAGTACTGATACTTTTAACATCTTCGGACGGAGACTCATACTTGAACTGGGCCTCGGGCCCAACGTATGGAGCTGGGTTTTCTCACCCACAATAATATTTTATAAAATAATTTATATGTATTATTTAAAAAATTGATTTGAGCCGACGGAAAAATCTCTCTCAATCTACTAAATAATGATTTATATAACTATTCACACGTGTTCTTTTAAAAAATTAACCCGAATCGTTAAATAACCCGTGTAACTAAAAGTCCGCTTGAATGGTCTCCAGGTCATGATTGGTAAACTTTTCCTTACAATGGAGGGCCCATAAGAAACTGAGTCAAATCAGCACCACAGCCTTTTGCTAGGCTAGGCCTCCCCCCGTTTCTGTTTTTATTCTTAGGCGAGAAACGATTCTGTAACTAGTAGACGCAGAGCAGTTTCATGCCTTTGAAATTTTTGGAATCAAGACAACCTAAATTATGACTCTGAAGTCTGACCTACTATGACTCTTTATGGCACTAATGAAATCAATTAATTATGTGGCACATAATCTCTGAATCCAATGAACATGCATATGGTGGTGGAAATGTCCCTCTTTTTATACTTAGTTTGTTTGTCCTTCTTTAGTTGTGCTACAAGATAATGTAAACATCAATAATCCCATGCAATGTTATTAGGGGGAAACAAAATATTTCTAATCTTTCCAAGTCATGGTCTCTCACGAGGTTCAAATAATGGCTTAACAGTAATGGTATCTTTTATGGTAGCTTATATCTATGGTTCAAATATCACATTTCTCTCCCTAACAACCCACCTATCTAATGAATGAAGTCATCATATCTTGATAGCGATCTAATTATAATGGGACACCAAATTAATTATTATACAAGAAAAGCAAGAAATAAGAAGTGCCGTGATGTTAGAAGTATTATAAATATGTACACATTAAAGTACAATACTAAAAGAATTGTATCTAAAAATTTATACATAATTTTTGTGCATTAGGAATCAACCAGGGCCGGCCCTAGGCTTAGGCTACTTAGGCCATGGCCTAGGTCTCCTACCAGAGAAAGGACCACAATTCTGGGGGAGCTAGTGATTTTTTTAAATTTTATTTATAAAAAAATATTTTTTTAGATATTAAAAAAATTTTGTAGTACAATTTTTTCTCCACTTTTAAGAAAAGCTTAAAAAATTTAGTGATGCTAAAAATAATACAAATTTTACTACATAGGTTTTATATATAGATGTGTCACCAATCAAAAGAAGTAATTCAAATAGAAAAATGCTAGAGATTCTATAAATTTTACTACATAGCCTTTACAAATTGATGTGATAACGAATATAATTGATAAACTTCAACAACCTAATAAATGCATGTTTGAATTATTTTTTGGACAATAATTATCATATACTCGTTATTGCACACTCAGCATACAAACATTGCCATATGAACTCAAATTGTGTTTTGAAAACAAAATTTTACGATTTCATAATTTTAACTAAAATCATGTTTATAACATGATTTCAAATGAAATGTGTATATAGTGTGCAATAGTGAGTGTGTAATAATATTTTCACTTATTTTATTTTTATTTTGTGATTAGTGATAAATCTTTGTAAACTCCATATTGTAAAATTTGTAATTTCCTTAGCATCATTCATTCAAATATTCATTTATTATTTTCTTGAAATGTCACCGATTACATTCATAATCACATTAATTTGTAATTTTTTGTATTAAATTTTTTTACATTTCCTCCAAAAAGATTAATAGAGTTTTAGCTCAATTGCCATGAAGTGAATTAGTCATATATTAAAAAGGAAAAATAAAAAAACTTCAATATAAAACACTAGCTAAATATTATTATTATTATTTTTTTGATGTGAACTAAATATTATTTATGTGATTAATTATAAAAATGGCCATTTAAAATGAGCTGTCTTGACTTGAGCCGTTGATGGCATAAAATCTCCATGCACTCAGCTGTAAACATACCAAGATATAAAGATTTCGGTTCATCAAAAAAACATACCAAGATATATTCTCCAAACTTTCCTTCCCTATATATCAACCTCACACACCCCTCTCCTCACAAAACCTGTCTCTCTCTCTCTCTCTCTCTCTCTCTCTCTCTCATTTCTTGTTCCTTCAAACCCCAAGTTCCTCCTGTGTATCATTCCGCTACAGTAAACAAACACAGACACAGACACAGACATTAGAAAGAGCCATGGCTCTCTCACGTGCCATGCTCATGCTAACCCTGTCACTCACACTCATTGCATCCTCCATTGCTCAAGGTCCATCATCAGCACCTAGAAGCTCCATGGCCAAGCCACCAAGTACCACCAAAGTCACACCTCCAACCGCCGCAGCTCCTTCACCAACCACAACAGCCACACCACCAACCACCACAGCAACCCCCCCAACAAGCACTGCAACCCCTCCAACAAGCACTGCAACTCCTCCCACCACCACAGCCACACCACCACCATCTATTTCCTCACCTCCAGCTATGCCTCCTGCAGTTTCATCAACCCCACCAACGGCAACTCCTCCAGCTGAAAGCCCAACAAGCACAGAGGCCCCAAGCCCAACTGGTAGCTCACCACCTTCACCGCCGAGTGGAGCGCCATCTTCACCAGTGCCATCTTCACCAGCTTCTTCTTCTCCCCCAGTGACGTCGAGCATTGGAGGGCCACCATTACAGGGCCCTTCCCCACCTCCAAACAAAGGAACTAGTGTTCGTGGAAGCAGCATGGCTATGCTAGCATTGTTTGGAGGGATTGCACTCCTTAATGTTTAATTATTAATGACACTATGCTAGGGTCATTGTTTAAATTCATGTAGATTAATTATGATACTTATTTGTGTATTCATTTTTTTTTCCCTTTTTTGTTTTTGTTTTTGTTTTTGTTTTTTCTTTCCTCGTGGATGATTCTTGGGAGCTGATCCATTTGTGATTTTGTGAGAGTAGGAGATGGGTTTGGAGATTTATCAGATTTTACAGCTCTTTTGTAGCATTTTGACTTAGTTGAATAAGAGGGACTTTCGATTCCTGTTTGTGTTTTAAGTGTGAGATTTTAGGAAAATCTAAAGCTATTACCAATTCATCATAAAGGGCTTATAAACTGCCCTGATAATTGATAATAAATAAGATTGGTGTTACAATAATAACATAATTATTGTTTTATTTTTATTTTTATGACAGGTAGCATAATAATTAATAAATCTTATATATGTTGGTAAATTTTATTACTTTTAGCACCACATGCACTACATTTTATATATACTAGCTAATTAACTAAAAGAAAATGACATCCTGATTTTTCTATGAAGATAGAAAGGTACAATTTCAGTGTCGGTTTCACTTGGTTAGCTTAATTAGAAAAGTGGAATTAATAAGCATTGGCTTTAGAAGTGGGAGGATGACAAAGAAATGAACCAACTTGCTATCTGCTTCACTGACTCAGCTTGCTATAAGCTCCAATTACTAGCTAGTTTAAACATGCTTTATTTATTTACTTTAAGAACTAGTTGTTGTTAAATTTTTTTTTACACAAAGTTTCCAATATTACTTTAGAGTAAAAAACATGTAGAGGAATGAATAATGACATTAAAAAAGCATTTGTTCCAAAATTAAAAAAAAAAAGGTAGTTGGCTACAAAAAGGGGTAGATGGGAGGTTTGATGAATAGGTGTGAATGGGTGTATAGTAGAGTAGTACAAGAAGAAGTAAGTGGTGGCCCTGGTGGGGGAGGAATGGATGAAGAAAAAGTTAGGTGCCAGCTATTAAGATTGAATTATATGTGGAAGAAAAAGATGGGAGAGGTGAAAATGCTTTTGGAAATGGGGGAAGGAGTTCTTTGGACTTTATTGAGTGCGGGTTGAAGGAGAGAATTGGGCATTTTTTTTTTGTTGTGGTGGCAGCATATATAAGGGAGGCGATGATTGATTGTTTGGCTGTGGGGCTTGTGACAAATCAATATGACTAGGAAAGTGATGCGCACATGGTTTCTTAGCCCCACAAACGTATGTGCTTTGAGCGTGAGAGAGAGAGAGAGAGAGAGAGAGAGAGAGAGAGAGATTTTTTCAAGTTTCTAACATCAGTATAAAAAAAATTCTCATACCACTACATTGTGAGAAACACAATGATCAAAAGAACTCAATTCCCAAAAATTCTTTATCCTTACAACTCAATCTAAAAATAAATATGGCTTACCTCCAATGCACTCCAAAGCCGACATAATATGCAAACATATCTGATTTTTGTCACATGTTCAAATCGTGTCAGTTGTAGTGCATTGGAACACTGAAACCAAACCTTATCTAAAATAAAAAATGTTAACATGAACCCTTCACAACAGTGTCAAACACATTATTACCTATATACCACCATTCTCTTCACTTTCTAGCTTTGCAACATTCCTTTATTATAATTTACTTTCTATTTTCTAAGGCTCATTATTAGATTTTTCTCTATGAGTGTTAAGAGTCTTGCAATTTACCTACACTTTATGGTGTTTTTAACTAAAATATCTAAGATTTAAATATTTCCTCCAATTTATAAAAATAAAAAAAAAAAGAAAAAAAAGAAAAGAAAGAAAGGGATATCTAGTCATCATGGATGACAACGGCCAAAGAATTTTCCCATTAATGTCTATAGAGAATATTTTTGAGAGAAGACAATAGATACAGTATTTAAGAGTGATAAGTTTATTTAATTAAACTAATAAATGGTAAATAATTATTAAATATTGTCACATACTCACATCCATACTAAAAATAAAAAAAATATAAAACAAATGTGTGTAAATAGCATTTCTGATAACTATAAATGGAAAAAAGAAAAGCAGTTAGAGATATAAAAAGATTCACCAATTCAATCTTATAAAATGTAAGGAATAAATTTTATACCCTATTTCCACAACGCAGCCCCATTTCTTTGCCTACTATAAATTACTATTTACCTGTATATTTTACCCCGTGAAACCAATTCTATCCTGTGATCAATAGGCACTTGAGCAAAATAAAGTATAGATGCATTGCCCAAAAAGACAGATTCTCATATAGTTTTCAAAAGGTGTTGTTTCAAGAAAGTGAATATAAAAGCATTGGATTCCTTTAAAAAGAGCTATATGAATAAGAAACTATAAGAATCATTGTCCTCTTTTATATCTTTGCCTTTATTCAGAAAGACATGATACCATCCACAACCACAACAATGTTTGTAAAAAAACTAAAACCTTAGAAATATTGCCTACTCCTTATAAAACTTTACCGAGTCAAAGTAAATAGTCATGGTGGCTTTTGAATTCTGAGTCCAATTGTTGAGATAACATTGGCAAATCACAAAATGACACCGCCTCCCTCTCCTAGTTTATTTAGGACATTATTTTGATCATGATTGGTTTCTATGTCGTTTCACTTGAGGGCCCAAATGTCACTCAAGCCTTTAATACCGACAAAACCCGCATGTTAGCTGTTTGTTGCCTTATTCCTGATATTGTCGTCTTACCTATCCCTAAAATATAATGGACAAGTCTCTTTAATCTTTATCCAAGGAGTAGAGTAATACTAGAAAAATAACAATTTTTACAATAATTAAGTTGACAAATTTTTACTGATTTTTATTTAGACCCATTAATGATATCATTTTTTTTTACTAATCAATAATAACTTGTAACCTCAGTAATTATGAATTTTTTTAGTGTCTTTAGACTTATTGATACTGTGAATGCGGATTTTGGCTGTGTGTGTGTGTTTAAGAGTGTGTTGGAATTAGAATTACCACCGAAGGGAATTTGGGCACAACTTTCAAGTTATTGATCTTTTTGGGTCCTCACTTCAAATGTCTCATACTATCTATTTGGATAAAGGCAAAAACAAATTTTGTTTTTATTTATTTATTTATGTTTGGCAAATAATATAAATTTTCGTCATTTTTGGAAATAAGTTAGCTTTTTTTTTTTTCCACAAATTTAACATAAAAGTTACTAAAAACTATATATTTTAATAAATACTTTCTGAATACACTACTGAAAATACAAGGGCCCAAACGGACTCATAGTCAGGTCGGATAATGCATAGGTCGGCTTCAGTTGGGCTCTAGCCCACCAATCAGGTGACAAGACAATGAACATTACTAGGAAGATTTTTTCTCTTTGAATTCCATTATACCATTACTTGAAGTTATCGGGGCAAGAGTAAAGCACTATTTTCAGCTAGTTTGGGCCATTTCATCAGTGACCCACTATGACAAACAGTGGGCCCACCAATTCAAAGTTGTAGATCTTGCCCGTGTCTGCCCCATTCGTGATGCTACGAGTGCACTAGCTATAATAATATCCACAATAGCATTTCAGCAAATCTTAGCCAGGGAAAAAAAAAAAAAATCTATAATTTAGGTTTTAAATTTAATACTGAAAAGACGTGAAAAATAATTAAATTTCATTGACCAAAATAGATTTCAATTAACTCAACTGGTAAAGTTTTTGATAGTTGAATAAGAGATCTGAAGTTCAATCTCCGCTTACACAAAAAATTAATTGGTGTCTTAATTTGATGATAAATATCTATTATCAGGAGTGAACGCCATAAGTTGAAACTTAAAAAAAAAAAAATTTCAATGACCAAAGAAAAAGGGAAAAAAAAGAAAGAAAGATTAAATAGTTTTACTCCAAATAGTAGTGAGCTAAAAACTAAATACAAAGGAGTTCAAAGTAAATCGTTTTTACATCAAATGGTGGTTTAACTAAGAGAATCTTGGCAAGCCCTTAAGTTGATGATGTTAGATAGTCTTGCTCCAAATAGTAGCGAGCTAAAAACTAAATACAAAGGAGTTCAAAGTAAATCGTTTTTACATCAAATGGTGGTTTAACTAAGAGAATCTTGGCAAGCCCTTAAGTTGATGATGTAAGATATTTAGATATTGCTTCCATATTATCATTAAGCAGTAACTCAAAACATCAATCAAACATGATACAATCATAGCTCTTCTGGCTAGTCCATGTACCCAAAAAAAAAAAAAAAAATCATTCATAACATTAACATTATATCTTACATTGCACACACAACAGTAATGCAGGTTTTCCAGTTGCCGAATTTGATCTCACTCAAATTGGTAGAATGCAAAAAGCATTAGCAAAAACAAACCCGAAAGAAAGGAAAGGACAAAACAGTAGTATTACTGAGGAAAAGTTTATTTTATTCAGCACTCTGCGTCTACATGGTTGAAGCTTCATGAGTTTGTCTAAGGACCATAACAGAATTTGTGAAATTTTCGTGTTCAGCGAGGAAACGAAAAAGCCTCAGACAATCAACAGATTTTTCCCTCTGCTTTACTTTTGCACAGTTGCAACTTCAAAGAATATGTAAATTTATAAAGGGATGTAGCAAAAACAACCTTGAAACAAGCAGTTTTGATTAGCTTGGTTCTTAACTAGAAACGGAGAAAGAAAGAAAAAAAAAAGCTTCTATGACTGGTAGTTTTTCCTCTCCTATAATGCTTAACGTGTTTAGTACATTTGTTTGTGAGGTAATCTAGATTTCTACTATTGTGATCGCCTTGACCCCCCAAGAATAATTCTGTGTAGAGGGTTGCAAGGCCAAACCCAAGTCCACACCCCTAGGCGAAAGAGTCTCAGTTAAAATTTGTGGTAAAAAACACTTAAATAGAGTGAACTGAAATTATCATAGTTATCTTCATCTACCTTCTTCTTTGTTTTCTTCGGCACTCAAAACAATCAGTACATGGGGACTTATCTCTACTTGAATAATTAGCTTGAAGCTTGCTGGATGGTATTTTCAGGTCTTCAACTAGTACTTGGCGAAGCTTTTCATTTTCCTCCAAAAGCTCCTGAATGACTTGCTGGTGTTTTAGTACCTGAATGCATAAGCAAAATTTAACTGGACCACTTTAAACAAGTTCTTCAAGCCAGTGGATAACACAACTAGAAACTTAGAGGGAAAGAAAAGGCAAATGTTTTATTGACAACTAAACTTGTAACCATTTAATTCATTTCTAAGAATGTGTAATTCAAGCAACAACTTCAAAACAGATTCCATGCATGCATGGAGGTTAAAAAGCCTTGTATGGATGTCACAAACAAATCAATCAACACAACTTAGCTGCTCAATTGCTCATAACACAATTCGTTACTATATTGGATGAATTCACTACCCTGGAAATGTAATAATCCAACATGGATGAGATGTGTTATTTCTTGTAAAAAGTTCTTTCTAGGAGCATTCATAATGAGCTCAATAAATCATTATTTTTCCAAAATTTGGTGAGCCAAATCCCTTTTTTGGTCTCCAACCAACTAGCCAGCCACTAGACTAATTATTGCAAAGCTACAGAAACTCCTCAACATTGTTGAGTACTGTAGCTTTGCTAAATAATTTCCTACCCATTTTTTATTTCATACCAACTGCAACAGATCTCTTTCTCTCTCCCTCTCTCTTTTACAAGACCAGACCTTCATAGATGCTTTCTTGATCTGCCCCCTGCCACCATTCACCACTGCTGCTGCCACCTCTGTTGATGGCCTCTCTTTTATTTTTATTTATTTTTCCTCTTTTTTTGGTTCTCATTTTTCTTTCTTTTCCTCTACACCAGGTCTCTCTCTTGCTCCACTCTTCTTTTTCTCACCTTCTTCTCACTATGGCCGAACCTACTCTCTCTCTCTTTTTCTCTTATATTACATGATCAGTATTTTCAACAGAAAAAAAAAAAAAAAAGAAAAAAAAAAGAAAAAAAGAAAAAAAGAAAAAGATAAATTGAAATCAGTTAAAAATCAATGGTCATTTAAAAATTACCAAGTGAAGCATGTTGTTTTCTGACCGCAAGCGTCCAGCCTACAAAGGTCAATTCCACAAATTAGAATTTCACTACCACATAAAACCAGCAACTCAAACAACATGAATATGTATATGTAAGTTCTAAATATATCTAAGATCATGTTACATGCATTTATGAGACAATGTTGCGTAAGGTTACAGGGTAATAATATTTTTCAGGAGTAACCAAACACAAGGAATTGTATAAAGATTTTACACGTGGTACTCCAAGAATAGTCCATCAAATAAATGAATTCAAGGCACTAATATTATACTCTTAGAAAAATATATTTCAAGTCAAATCAAATTTTATAAAAATAAAAAATAGACTCTAAACTAGTTTGCAGAATAAGCTTGATCTGCAGTAATTAAAAAAGGAGAAGAAAAAAATTTGCACTTCAAGCCAACCTGATAGTGACAAACAGATGTGGTCCATCAGTTTCTTACCAAGTCATTCAATTCGGTGTCCTCCCCTTTCAAAGCTGGATTCTGCAAAAAGCTACTGAGAACCTTTTCTGTTCGACTGCCAAAAGGTGAGTCAATAGGAGTGCCTTTTGATGGCATATTCTCATAAGTTGAACCTGAACCAATATTTCCATATCCAGGCAGGATTTGAGATGTGTCTTCAGGTAATTTGGTTCCCAACTGCATGATACTTCCCATTGGATTTTGATTTAATGATTGATTCATCATGCTCATGCCACTTTGCAAAGACGCTGGAAGAGCACCTTGTCCACTGGGTAAATTGGGAGCAATGCCAAACTTCAGCATCATCTTTGTCATTGTTTGCTAGGAAATTAAGAATTTAAATTTCAGACGCATGAGTAGCAAACCATAACAGGTTGGTAACTAGTAAGAGAGAAAAATACATACCATAAGACAAGATTGAATTTGATGCAACACCCCAGGCTTCACAGCAAGACCTGAAATTTATGATCAATGTTTCAGATATCATACACAATTATAGTTATAATGTATGAATAAGGGAGCATGCATGTATAATTCCCTTATTGTAAGGGGGTGAAAGGGCATTAAAGTCAAATTATGTAAAAAATAAGCATAGCCATTTCAAGAGGACAAACTTGTATTATTAGGCCACTTACATATAGGAAACATCTGAAAACAATTAATCAGCACACTTTATTTTTAACTTTAATGTGTTGTCGAATCATATAGGGACCTTAAGAATCTATAACCTTATTGTAATACAATTCTTGATATACCAATGATCTCCATGCTTGGAATGATTGACAAGTCATGATGGCCTCATCAAGAAAAATTGAACTAGTTTAGTAACAAATATTAAATAAAATAACAACAAATGTATGAAATATTTTTAAATTTTAACATATATTTTATACTTGATTATATTTAATAATATACAAAATTATGTGTATATGTCAGGCTTGATTGAACATTTACTAGCTTGAGATGTGTCAACTCTTGAACCTTGTATTTATGTAGATTGCAATAATTTGTATATGCTGATATAAAGCATATTTGCACCATGTATTGTATATCTGCCCTTACAAAGGAAACAGCCTGTGGACTGTGTTCCTTTGGGCTTTATGGTCTTAGTGCTACCCATATATATAACAGAAATAATATACAATAGATTATCTTCCATTAGAGTATAACATGACATACCAACTCCAAAACCATGGCCAAAGCCAACACCACATCCAACGCCTGCTTCAATATTCTTAGCTCCCAACTTTCTCATCTAAATAAGGAGAGATGAGAGAAAATATTTAATTAAGAGTCTAAGTTGTCATATAACCATGCCAAATTTAGCAGTAAACATGTAAGAAGATGGAGTTTGACTTACAGTGTCATTCACATGTCTGCTAACACCAGATAAAGCATCAGTTGCCCCTCTGGTAGCACTCATAACTTGATTTAGCATTGGTATTGCACCTGATAAACAGTTTAATTCAAAATTTTCTATTAAATGAATATTCGCTGATAAGGCAAAGAAAGAACCAAAATGCCTGTAATCTATGGTATCACCATTCCGCACTCTTCTATCTTTTTGAATTGAAAATTTTGTATCACTATTCAACAGGACAAGAAAATTTTGCCCCCCCCCCCCCCCCCACAACAGCACCCATTTAGCTCATTTGATTTTTCTTTTTTTAATAAGTAGTTAATCTAAATTGATCAAACGAAGACATTCACGAAAGAAGCATGTTTTTGAAGAATTAAATAACTTCTTATGCCATTCCTTATTCTAATTATAAGGTCAAATAAGAGTGACCACACCCAAGGTTGCTACAAGCAAAAGAATTAAATTACATCCATGAATTGCATTCTATTTGAATCTTGAGGCCAATCTAATTTGGGCAGACCTGTGCCCAATTAAGTTAAAGTCAAATCTATGAAGTTGACAAGGACTTCTATAGGGTTATGTGTTGTGGTATCCCTATCAACTGATCAAATGAAGACATTCATGAAAGAAGCATTTTTTTGAACAATTAAATAACTTCTTATGCCATACTTTATTCTACTTATAAGGAGTGACCACAGCAAGGTTAGCTACAATTAAAAGAATTAAATTACATCCGTGAATTGCATTCTATTTGAGGCTTGAGGCTAATCTTCTTTGGGCAGAACTGTGCCCCCATTAAGTTAAAGTGGAATCTATGAAGTTGACAAGCAATTCCATAGGGGTTGTGTTGTGGTATCCCTATCAACCAAACAGAAAATTTGCATAAGATGGAAATGAGTGCATGATGAAGCAAAGTCAAGCATAATGGTCCGGTCATGTGCACAAACACTCGTGAAGGCACCAACAAAGAGTATAGGCTTAATTCTAGTCAAAAGATACCAAGGGAACTTGAGAAAAAAGATAAAGGCTACATAGTGGTCAAAATTTTATTTATTTATGAACAAATAATATTGTGAATTAAGTGAAAATTGTACATAAATGTTTGAAAATATTGATTAAAAGGTAAGAGTAACTTAAGTACGGATGTTGAGGAAGATGGCTAGCGACACATATTTTATATTTCATTTTATTGTTTTGCCATTTCATGAGTAATGAATGGTTCAACACAAGAATGCATTATCAAGAGCGAGAGAAGTGAGCTACAAAGTGCATAATGAAGTAAAGTCAAGCATAATGGTCTGGTCGTGTGCACAAACACTCATGAAGACACCAACATAGAGTAGAAGTTTAATTCAAGTCAAAAGATACCATTGGAACTTGAGAAAAAAGAGAGAGACTACATAGTGGTCACAATTTTATTTATTTATGAATGAATAATATTGTGAATTAAGTGAAATTTGTACGTAAAATTGTCACTCAACTATAGAGTCTGATTAACTAAATGAAAATTAGATGCAAAGAGAAATGGGAGAGTCTACATGGTGCTCACAATTTATTTATTTATTTTTGGGAGAATAAGCACTTTCATTAACCAATAAAAGGTATCACTTACAAATAAAAAAAAATAAAAGTTCTTATTTTTCTCATTACAACTACTGTAACTGTTCCAATTGAGTGAAGGCAGCTTTATTATCTCTTATCACCAAAACTACAACTCTTCCAATCAAAGACCTATTATCATCATAGGTTCAACAAATACTTTGGTCCAATATAAAATCGCAATGACAAATATTTTTTTCATGAAACAAAACCCTGTCAGTGAAATCTACACTCATTGCACATCACACTAAAACAACGTCATAAGCCAAGCATACCATTTTTGTTTTTTCGGTTAACATGAATAAATCCCAAGAACATCTTGCTCATAAACAATTTTTTAACAGTCAAGCAGTATATGACGCTGATTTTTATTTTACTTTTCATATGAGAAAATCCTGAGCATATTTGCTTACATATAATCTTATAATAGACAACCAATACTTAACATGATGGTTATACATGCTACAGATGTATCTACATGTGGTTGAATCATCTACTAATGGAAGGCTGATTAAACAAGTGCATTGAAATTGATTACAAAATAAGACCTAGAGGCTATAAGGATGTTTCATGTGACTCTTTTGTGTTCTACATAGTACTTGAAGCTAGATAATCATCCTTGACAAAGAGTCCACAGCTTGAAATGGGAGCCATTACCAAAAATGATAGCACATGACCACTTTCAAAAAACTTTCATGACATAAAACCATTTTGATAAACTAATTCATTAGTTTCAACAATAAATTAGCAGGAAAAAAGGAGGGAGGGGGGAGGGGGTACTTTGCAGCCACAATAGAAATAAATAGACTTTGGAGTGAGACATTCAAACATGCCTCCTCAGAAACAAACTTTAATACAACATTAGCCATGATAATGCATTCACTGATATAATGATGGGCAATGCTAAACGACATTCATCAATTATCTTCATTAGCCCCCATAAAACCAAACATTTAGCAAAACACCAACTTGAGATTAATTAAATGAATACTCTCAACAAACATAAACTCTATCACCTTCTTTTCCATATGGTAGCTGTTAACACTATATGAACATTCACTTTCCCGCTAAACCCAGATAGCAAAAGACCAAAACAAACATTCAAAGAAAACAATCTCCTGCCATTTCAAACACACACACACAAAAGCAACAGTAACTGAAACCTTACATGGGTTCTTAAGCACTGATTGTAAATGGGGTTTTAAATTATTGGGCTTGAAGAGCTTTCCCAAGTCCATATTCCCCAAATAGTGTTTTTTTTTTCAGAGCCAAGAATATGAAAGTGAAAGTGAAAAAGAAGGGTACCTAGATTTATGGGCCTGCCAACACCGATACCAATACCACAGCCGAGGCCAAAGCCAGTAAATACTTGACCCACTTTCAAAGTAAACGGATTCCCTATTTGGATTCCCTGAAACTCATTTGCCTTCCTCTGATTCGTCACTATGCCACTATTCCTATCAATACTACTGCTAATACTAATATCATTACTGCTACCACTACTACTGCTACTACTAGCCTCCATTCTTCAACAAGCTTCTCTCTTTCTTTGTCACCTTTCTCCTTCTAAAAGCAAAAGCCTAAAGCCACACTCTTCTCTCTCAATTTTGTTTTTGGTCTCTGAAATTTGATTTCCCTCTTGCTCTGAAACGTTGAGTATTGTCAAAAAAAAAAAAAAAAAAAAAAGGCAAGTATGGTGACAGGGTTGTGGTTCTATGTTAACCGATATATTTAGCTGGGTAGAACTGGACAGGTGTTCAATATAGGATTTGCCACGTCAACCAAGTATGAGAAGGTTCAATGTTTTGAAAGATTTAAAGGACTGAGATAACCTTAAGTTGAATTAGAATGACAGTGATATTGGTGCTACCTTATGGTCTTTGAAGAGAGGTTGTACCTAAGTAGTGAGGTACCCAACAAAATGTCAAATTTGGGGTGGGCCATTGAACTGGTCTTTTTTTTAGTTAATTATTAGAGATGGTCTGATTAAAAAAAAAAAAAATTTTATTAGTGATGGTAAAGTTGGGTTGAGCTGTTTTTTTTTTTTTTTTTTTTTTTTTTTTTTGGGCTGGGTTTTGGTGATTAGGGCCTATTAAAATTTGGGCAAGTCCTTTTATAAAAAATAAAAAAAATCAATCTTTATTTGTCATTAGTAAACATTTAAGAAATGTAATGGTATATTAGGATTAGGATTCGGTGCAATAGTTAGGGTTATTGCCAGGGCCGGCCTAACCTAATTTGGGGCCTAAGGCAAAATATATATATGGGGCCTTTTATATATAAATATTAATTAAATAAAATTATTCAATATTAATCAAATTGAGGTTAATTTGATGTATTAAATACAAAATTTAATGAATAATACTAACTAAAATTAAGGTTAATTTTATACAGGGAATTGAATATCATAGTTGAAAAATTAATTTAGCAAAAAGAATTTTTTTTTAAAAGAAAATTAATTTATCTTGGATATATAACGATACATAGTTAATTACATTTATAATCTATGATATTAATTGATGTGTGGCTTTGTAGTAGATTAGTTTACTAATATGAAAGTTTCAAATTATTAGGGGAGATTAATCATCATTGATGATCTAACACATTTGCAAAAAATTTTTTAAAGCCTTGTTAGAAATAAAAAAAGAAAAATGCTAAAGGTACTACAAAATGTTCACAATATAATGTGACAATAATGGTAAAGGATGAGCTTCAATAATGTAATTAATGAATATTTAAAATATTTTTTTGTGATTGGTAACATGTCAGTTTGCAAATCTATAATAAAATTTGTGATATCACTAACGTCATTAATAATAAAAAGTGCACAACAATTTGAAAAAAATCATATTTTTTATAAAATTTTGGGCATTGTACAATGATATGAGGCCTTTTTTGCAAAGGGCAAAAAAATTTTGTGGTGGGGGCCTTAGGCCTAGGCCTTGAGCCGGCCCTGGTTATTGCATCTTGCAATACCTTTCACATTAGTTTCATTTTTTCAAAATTTTAACTTTTTTGAAACTCAAATTTTTTTTTTTACCTTTTTAACTTTCTTGATCAATTGATTGATATCAAAATTTAACTTTTTAACTTTTAATCTGAGCTATTAAGAATGTATTGCATGGTGCACTAGCCCTCTCAATTTGGTATTTCGAGACTTGAAATCAAAATGACATTTGGATGTTGCTGTAAGGGCAAATAGATCCACATGTGTTGCTGTGTGTAGGGATGAAAATGGAGATGTCATCTTTGCCTCTTCAAGATTGTTTCCCTCTCTCTTGATATCCTTATCTTGGTGAGGCCAATGCTGCAAGCTTGGCTATTTCATTGGCAGCTGAACATAATCTTAATTATGTGATGTTTGAAGGTGATTCCAAGAGAGTTGTTAATGTTATAACCTCTCCCTAGTTTCGGATCCAGCTTTGATTGCTATTCGTGCTGAGTTCAAACCTGTTCTTAATTTTTGTTGGGATTTTGTTTTTGTTTCTAGGAATGTAAGGGTCCGTTTGGTTTAGAGGTGTCTCAGTTTTCATAACTCAAACTCAAAATTTGTAACTCAAACTCAAAACTCAAAACTCACTACTCAAATCTCACCTTCACTCAAAAATTACAAAATAGCTATTTGGACTCATAACTCAACTACTATTCTTACAACATTTTTCCAAATCCGTGGACCCCACCCACTGACACAACCCATTGTTACTCCTGTTGCTACCCGCGTCCCACTAACAAAAAAATCTTCCCCTTTACTTCTCCTTCACATCCTCTCCCCTTTCATTTATCTGACTTCCCTCTTTTCTACCAAACTTTGTTGTCTATCTCTCTTTCTTCCCCTTCAGTACCCATAGATGTTCATTTCAAAACCCATAAATACCCAAACCTCCAAATCGGCTAGGAATCAGCCCCAGCCGTCGGAGACGCCGCCCAAAACCTCTGGAGATACCACCAAAATCCAACACAGAATCCACTTATCCTCCTTCCTGAAGATCTCGCCGACCGTCGTGCTCATCATGAGCCTCTGCTTCATCGGCTTCGTCACTGCGCTCCACGTCTTCGGCAAGCTCTACCGCCGATCCGCCGCCGCTGCCGCTTAATTTTATGCTCTCAGTTTCGGATTCGGAGCTCTTTGATCGCTGTTCTAGATTCACACTGATCTTCGGTTCTTTGACTCGGTAACTGAACGCTTCGTTTTCCTTTTCCCTTTTTTTTTTGGCTGTACTTTCTTCGTTTTTGTTAATTTCGGATTCTTCGGGTTTTATTAACTTTGAAAAAAGCCTTGCTTGAGTTTCGATCATCTGGTTTTATTTGCTGGGTTTCATTCTTCACAGTTGCTGGGTTTTTGAAGAAATGTTGGTTTGTTGATGGTGACGACTTATGGTTGCTTATGGTGGATGCTTGTGATGGTGATGACTGGCGTGGTGGTGGCGGCAGCTTGTGGAGGAGCAATGAAGGGCAGTAAGAAGAGAGAGCTCTGGGTAAAAGAAAACAAAAATGAAAAAGGAGAAGAGGCAGAGAAGAACTGGTTGGAGGGAGAGAGTTACTTGATGGAACAAGTCATATGGGTGGGCTCCATGAGCTCAAAAATTTTACAGAATTGCCATTGAGTTATGTAACTCAGAAACTGAAAACACCAATTTGGTGTTTCCAGTTTTCTACACTGTAGCTCAACTCAAACTGAGTTTGAGTGATCAAAACTGGGATAGGAAATCAAGCCAAACACTCCAGCATTCAGTGGGTCCCACATAATTCTGAGTTTGAGTGATGAGAACTCAGTTTGAGTGATGAAAACAGGCTAATCCAAACAGACCCTAAATTTTCTTGCTAATAACTTTGTGTACTGGGCTTCTTCTTGTAAGTGGGATGGGCCTTTCACCATATCCGCTCTTTCTTTTTGGGTTTTTGTTCAAAATGATAGAAATAGGTCAGTGCCCTCCCCCCTCCTTTTTAGTAATGAATTATTCTTAATTAGAAAAGAAAACATCTGCATCTATTGATACTTTAATATGAATTACACTCGTTAATAAAGCATGTGACCATTAATGAAATCTTACTTTAAAAAAAATATTTCAAATTTAACTTTTTTTAGGAGATCTTAATGAATGTTTTCATTAATTCCTAAATCTATTACTATATTAGTTTTAATATTTGAATTCAAGGAAAATTTACGATACCCCAATTTTTTGTAGGTATGATGCCTCCTGTAGTTAATCTGCTATAACATGTCACCAAAATATACATTGGATGATACCTAAGAAGATAGAGTCCCACATATGAAAAAATGACATAGAGAATTGAACCAAGTAACATTGCAGAGGCATAATGATAGTAGGGAGAAATGCTACTTCAAATAAAAAATAAAAAAAAAGGAAGAAGAAAACTCATGTTTTTTATTTTTGAAATTTTATATCATGACATTTTAGCTAACTAAAATTAAAATTATGATAGGAATTGAAAACTAACAAAAGAATAGTTTTGCAAGAAAAAATAAGGACAAAATTTAGCTACAAAATTTATTGTAGCCTTAAACTACAACCTTACTTAATATCTTTTTATTAGGTGTGACTTTTGACAAACCAACCATTGAATTATATCTTTTTCTTATATTTTCCATGCTTGCAAAATTTCTAGAAAATTAAAGATCAATATCTATGTCATCAATAAATTGTTTAAATTGCAAGTTTTTGTAGTTTAAAATTATGCATAAAATATAAGCTTATAGATTATATAGCAAATAATATCCGATTGATACAAAATTTGACATGTGTATTAAGAGCGTAAAGAACATGCAATTCAACGATTAAATTTTTAAAATATGTAGTAATGTTTATTTTATTGAGTAAAGTTATAGCCTTAGGCTATAACCAATTTTGTAGCTAAACTTTATCCAAAAAATAAAGAATAAAAGAGACTAGATATTTTGTCCAAAGTGGCGTACGCAAGTGAGTCAATATTGTCCCATACTGGCCATAGCGGCCATTAAATTGGTACTAGTACTTTCTTAAAATTTACTGGCTAAATATAAGTCATACCGGTTATATCGAAGATTTTTCAGGTGTTTTGGCCAATACAACAAAAAAAATGTAAAAAATTACTATAAAACCTATTAATTATTTAAGCTAACATACCGAGTGAATGTACTTTATTGATATTTTACTGCTAAACATGTTATTTTGTTTTATCTCACCCTTGGACATACATTATTCTGTTTTAACTTACCAACAATCAGGGTATATTTGGGATCCGCTTAATTATTTTGCTGAAACTGAAAACTTTTTTCTTAAAGTACTGTAGATAAAGGTAAAAGTTAGTTGAAATAGTACAGTGGGACCTATGAATAGTACCAAAAAGTGCAGTGGGACTCATAAATAGTAGCAAAAATAAGCTAAATAGTAAAATAAGCTGACTTTTTAATTTGGAGCCAAAAACACACTCAGTCTGTTTTTTTTTTTTTTTTTTTTTAAATGAGAAAATTTGATATATAGATATAACTCAATGTTCCTTTAGTGTACTTGTGTTGTCACTTTCTTATATTCTAAGCTTATCCCTTGTTTCTTGTCTTAAAAAAAGAAACATGTGGCTCTCAGTGGCAGCACCTCGTTCTGTCCAGGGTGTTTCTAGGAACACCCTGACCTAAAAAAAAGAAATTATATATAATAATTTAAATTTTTTTATTTGTTTACCCTTTAAAAAAAAAAAAAATTAGGAACACACTCAAGCAAAATTAGGAGCACCCTTAAATAATTTTTTTTTTATTTGTTCTACTTTCAAGCAAAAAAAAAGCCCAAAAGAAATTTTGAACTAAAATCTAAAAAAAAAAAAAAAAAAAAATTGTAACAGAGCAAGCCCACTAGGGAAAAAAAGTCCAACATCAAAATGAATAGATTACAAATGGTAGCAAACCCAACAGATTATAGATGGTAGCAAACCCACGAATTCTCAAAAAAAAAAAAAAAAAAAAAAAAACCAAAACCCAATGTACACGTCCGATTCATCAAGTAAAGCAAAAAATGAAATCAGAAACCTAACCTAAAGAAAAAAAAACCTCATTAGCCATCAACGACAACAACCAACGGACGGCGCGAGCTCTAGAGCACATCGGGCATCAGAGATCGAAGATCGGCCCTATCGGATCAGAGATAGGTCATGCCTCGACGTGCTACCCGACGATGCTGCTCTTGAGCTTAGCCTCAGGCCTCCTTGCTCCCTCAACCTCAAGGTATTTCATCTTTTTCTCTCTTTAGTCTCTTAAATATACGGGTTAATGGGTTAATGGGTATGGGTTTCTCTCTTAGACTTTCTGTCTCTCTCTCTTTATTTGAAGACTGAAAGCAAATGAGAGTCTTTCTCTCTCTTTGAGACTTTATTTGAGACTTTATCTGATTGCTTAGCTTTACCTTATCATTTTATTAATATTTGTCCCTGTTTTTGCTTTATCCGTTGGTGTAGGTGACTGTTGGTGTTGGTGAGATACAATTAATTGTCTTTTAGTGTATTGTGATTTGTGATTGTGAATTTATCTGATTGGCTCTTGTGATTGGGGGCCATGGGGCTTGTTTGTTGAGTGGGGGGTAGATGGGGCCATGGGGACGAGGTGGGATATTTGATTTGGGGGAAGTAAATGCACATGGGGTGTGTGCTAGTGCAACTGTTGGGAAATTTAGACCCCGGTTGATAGAATTAACAAGTTTTAAACCCAAGTTGTTAATTAGATTTATTATCAATAAAACTTGTTAAAACAAACAAACAAACACCAATATCATGTCAAAAAATCATGCAGCGGAAAAAATATATAAGACAAGATATGATGACCCAGGAAAACCAATGAAACCAACCAGTTTCACAGTAAAAAACCTGGAGGGAAACCTTCCCGAAAAGCAATTCACTATAGTAAAGAGAAGTTCCAGATCTAGTATAAAACCTTTGTCCCTAGACTCTACAATCTCCGTAGATGAACTCACAGCAGAAACCTTCTACTGCTTCAGAACCTTTGAACTCTTCAATATATGAACGCCACCTTTTTGTTGCACGAATCCCAATACGTGAC
Source organism: Quercus glauca (assembly GCA_023736055.1). Classification (NCBI taxonomy): domain Eukaryota; kingdom Viridiplantae; phylum Streptophyta; class Magnoliopsida; order Fagales; family Fagaceae; genus Quercus; species Quercus glauca. The sequence continues at coordinate 33,855,692 of CM043326.1, read as the reverse complement.
TAACCAATTGCGCGGATTCTAGTACGCGACTTCAATCACCAACTAGAAGAAGATTGTTGGCTGCAAAGTTCTTCACTTTATCAAGAATGAAGATCAAGAAGCACTTGGTTACAAAACCCTAAGACGCAGTAGCTTCTTTCAGAGAGAATAATCTTTTGCATATGTTCTCCTTGAATTCTCTTATTCTCTTCTGTGACGGCCTCTAAAATAAGCCTTATATAGGTCTAGGGTTGTGAGAAAAGAAACCCTACACAAATACATAAGCCTGGCCCAAAAATCAAAAAGCTGAATTTCCGTAACCTCGACAGATAGCAGCTATCGAGGAGGTGCCGAGCAGGTGTCGAGGTTTAATGAATCTCAACAGATACAGCTATCGAGGAGGTGTCGAGAAGGTGTCGAGGGGACAGAAACTTTCTCGATCGATCGACCAGCTATCGAGATTGCGATAAGAATCAGCTGAAGAGCTTGACAGCTAGCCAGGTGTCGAGGAGGTGTCGAGCAGCTATCGAGCTATCTATCCGCAGGTGTCGAGCTATCTATCCAGCTTTATTGAACACCTTTTCTTCACTTTTTTCTTGGTTCAATCTTCATGGCTTTAATACTAGACTTGAACAACATGTTTCTTCAAGTATTAAACACAACTTAGATCTACCCAAATACAAGTAAAGTGCGTTTTGTCAAAGGATTAGCCAACTACATAAAATATGTCCTTAACAATCTCCCCCTTTGGCAATCCGTGACAAAATCACAACAAACAAATGAACATATGAGAGAAGTCATAAATCACTCAACTCATACTCACTTGTTACATACAGTAAAATCTATCATAACATAAACTCTTGAAAAACTTTGCAAGAAGAGAGTTTATGGCAAGTAGACTTTGACAACCTGTATTTCTGAAACACTTTAAACAAAACTCATCAATGCATCTTAGTGTGAAACAGAAATAATAGATTGTATACAAGTAATAAGAAATATGTGTATAAAGATAGAAAAGAAACAACACATGTAGAGGTAGGTAAAAAAAACATACATCAGCATATAAAGAAGATAAGCACAATGTATGTAAACATGGTCACAATACCCAAGGTACAAAAAGAAGGAGGTAAGCACTCCCCCTAACAAAATGAAACACAACTCCCTAACAAAATGAAACACAACTCCCCCTTACAGAGGCATGTATTTCTCCCCCTAACTTGTAGAATCTCAAACTCCACAAATTCTCCCCCTTTTTGTCATGATTGAGAAAGGGTACAAGAAGCTAGAAAGCTTCACCCGAGAGACATAAAGATGATCAAGGATGATCATGGGGGCACAAGAAATCCATATAAATGCATGAATGTAATGAAACAAAATGCTATGGATGACAAAAGAAAGATGCAAAACACACACACACACACTAAACAAGTCTAACCAATTTTATTTTTCAAAAACAAGTCAAGACAGTTTAGTGAGCATACATTAGCACATGTAAAACCTTTGTGATGGCCAAATCACATTGTACCTGTACATGTATCAAGAGTAGCAAAGAATATTGCGTGTTGTGTGTGAAAAATATCGCAAGATTGCATATGTGTATACATGTTTATGACGATCTGAGATATGAGAAAATAACTTTAACTCACACACAATCATAACTGTTTGATGGGGACTATCACCTTCGAGGTACATCCTATAACTCCCACATCTCCTAGAATACACGCTTGCAATCATTTTAAAGCATTTTTAATCTTTTTGTTTTTTATTTCTTTGCATATTTTTTTTTAAACATATCATACATGGGCTTATGAGAAAGAAAAGAAATACCCATTGATATTTGACATTTCAATTTTGATATGCCTAAGCACACAAATGTCATTGACATCACACTTTTGCTATGCCGAAACATACAGATGTCATTAATGATTGGCGGGCAACAGTGGTGAGATGGTTATTTATGCCTTTCTCTTAGGATTTTCTAGTCCTACCCGTCAAAAAGAGTGATATGAGTGTTAAGTTTAAAGAGATAACCTAATCTTACTCTTCACAAACAAGAGCCACAAAGTTCACTTACTTAGTTGTGCATAAAGATGCTCATCTAAGCTACAAGAGATACAAAGTTTAGAAAACTTTGTTTCATTGGCCATCTAAGGTACACAAGTACCAATGTACACAAAACACACATTGTTTTTGTATTTTTCTGATTTTCTCTTATTTTATTTTATTTTATTTTGAAAACAAAACAAAATAAAAACTAAACAACCAAACAAAAACATACAAACAATATGAAAGAAGGATGCATATGCATGAAGGCATGATAAAAAAATGCAAATGCATGAAAGCATGATTTCAAAAACAGATAAGAAATCAAGCAAGAAAGTCCTACTTTAGATAGAAAGAATTAAAGTAGAGGACAAAAAGAAAAGACAATTAAGTCTTAGGCTCCTTTCTCACCCACACAGCACGAGTCTTTGGCCGTGAAGACGAAAAGGCACGTGTCCTAGTATGCCTACTAAAGGACATAGAAGAATTAGAATTCTCCTGAAATTGAGTTAAAAAGCTCAAAGCTTTTAATAACTCTCCAAACAAAGGTGTAGGTCTTTGAGAAGAAACCTGTAACCGTTTGGACAATTGCTTATGAGGATACAACTTAAAGCAATTAGGACGAATGTGTCCAGCAATACCACAATAGTGACAAACATGAGGTTTAACAAAGGATTTAGAATTAGTCAAATCAGTTTTGAATTTCATACCTTTATTACCTTTCTCAGATTGTGGCACAAAGACAATCCTTGATCCAGAAGCCGTGGAAGAGGAGGGGCCGGAGGAGACAGCATATCCTAAGCTAGTCTTGTCAGAACTAGGCTTTTGAGCACTCAATACCTCATCAAGTTTTGCACTAGACATCCTCTCTATTTGAGTTCTAGCTTGACTAGGCTCAACCTCAAGATTCTTGACCTTCTCTTCTAATGAGGTGTTCTCCATAACAAGAGTCTCAACTAACCTTGTAGTCTCATCTAGTTTGACTAACAGATTAGCCTTTTCAGTTTTTACCTCATTAAGCTCTTTTCTACAAAGATGAGAAGTCTTTTCAGATTTTATGAATTCAGTGCATAGCTTATCGTAGGCTTCCTGAAGGGTCATCTTCTTGGGTACTTCATCATCAGAAGAATCCTCACTGTCACTAGCACTCTCCACAATCACCTTATCGGTTGAAGCAGCAAAGGCCATAACGTGACGACATTCATCCACAAACTCATCAGAAGAGTCATCCTCAGTATCACTCCAAGTAGCAATCAACCCTTTCTCTTTTGGCTTCTCGGTCTTTTCCTTTATGAGGTAGTTTGGACACTTTATTCTCATATGACCAAAACCTTTGCACTCATGGCATTGAATAAGGGGTTTCTCATTCTTACCCTTCCTAGAGGATTTAAATTTCCTAGGAGGTTTGCCCTTATCATTTTTCCTAAACTGAAGAAGCTTGATAATCTCATCAGTTATAAAAGCTAGATCTTCATCCTCATCTTCACTTTCATCTTCATCTTCAGAGCCCTCAATCTCTTCCTCTATACCCTTAAGAGCTAGGTTTTTACTCTTTCCACCTTTTCCCATTGAGCCTAATCCCATCTCATAGGTTTGAAGGTTCCCTACAAGCTCAGTCAAAGGAATTTGATCAATGTCCTTTGCTTCTTCAATGGCAGTGATCTTGGCATGGAATCTTTTAGGTAAGGACCTAAGGATTTTCCTAACAATTTTGGATTCTGCAATAGATTCTCCAAGATTGAAAGCGGAATTCACAATATCCTTGAGTTTGGCATAAAACTCATCAAAGGTCTCATCCTCCTCCATTCTTATTTCTTCAAAACTGCTAGTGAGTTGTTGAAGTTTCACAGTCTTTACTGCCTTGGTACCTTCATAGATGGTCTCAAGAATGGTCCATGCTTCCTTGGCAACTTCAGTGGATGAAATTTTCTTGAATTCTTCATTGGTCACCCCACAAAACAAAGCATTCAAGGCCCTACTATTGAAATTTGCAGCTACAATTGTTGCATCATCCCAATCCACAGGTGCTTCCTTTGGCTTAATCCAGCCAACTTCAACAGCTTGCCATACCTGTTCACCTAGAGCCTGCAAAAAGACTTTCATACGAACTTTCCAGTACGCATAATTAGTTCCATCAAATAAAGGAGGTATAAAAAGAGATTGTCCTCTATTCATGACAACAGGGGTCAATGGATCACACTCAGGAAATTAATCCAATCAGAGTGAACCCGCTCTGATACCACTTGTTGGGAAATTTAGACCCCGGTTGATAGAATTAACAAGTTTTAAACCCAAGTTGTTAATTAGATTTATTATTAATAAAACTTGTTAAAACAAACAAACATCAATATCATGTCAAAAAATCATGCAGCGGAAAAAATAAATAAGACAAGAAATGATGACCCAGGAAAACCAATGAAACCAACCAGTTTCACAGTAAAAAACCTGGAGGGAAACCTTCCCGAAAAGCAATTCACTATAGTAAAGAGAAGTTCCAGATCTAGTACAAAACCTTTGTCCCTAGACTCTACAATCTCCGTAGATGAACTCACAGCAGAAACCTTCTACTGCTTCAGAACCTCTGAACTCTTCAATATATGAACGCCACCTTTTTGTTGCACGAATCCCAATACGTGACTAACTAATTGCGCGGATTCTAGTACGCGACTTCAATCACTAACTAGAAGAAGATTGTTGGCTGCAAAGTTCTTCACTTCATCAAGAATGAAGATCAAGAAGCACTTGGTTATAAAACCTTAAGACGCAATAGCTTCTTTCAGAGAGAATAATCTTTTGCATATGTTCTCCTTGAATTCTCTTATTCTCATTTGTGACGGCCTCTAAAATAAGCCTTATATAGGTCTAGGGTTGTGAGAAAAGAAACCCTACATAAATACATAAGCCTGGCCCAAAAATCAAAAAGCTGAATTTCCGTAACCTCGACAGATAGCAGTTATCGAGGAGGTGCCGAGCAGGTGTCGAGGTTTAATGAATCTCAACAGATACAGCTATCGAGGAGGTGTCGAGAAGGTGTCGAGGGGATAGAAACTTTCTCGATCGATCGACTAGCTATCGAGATTGCGATAAGAATCAGCTGAAGAGCTTGACAGCTAGCCAGGTGTCGAGGAGGTGTCGAGCAGCTATCGAGCTATCTATCCGCAGGTATCGAGCTATCTGTCTAGCTTTATTGAACACCTTTTCTTCACTTGTTTCTTGGTCCAATCTTCATGACTTTAATACTAGACTTGAACAACATGTTTCTTCAAGTATTAAACACAACTTAGATCTACCCAAATACAAGTAAAGTGCGTTTTGTCAAAGGATTAGCCAACTACATAAAATATGTCCTTAACAGCAACTAATAAACAATAATTTAATTAACCAATAATTAATTGGGGAAAGCAACTAATAAACAATAATTAATAATTTAATTAACCAATACATTATAAAAGACAAACAATTAAATTATGTTAGGCTAAACAACAATTAATAATTTTATAATTAATGAAACAACAATATAACAAATTATAGTTTATAAAAGACAAACAAATTAATGAAACAACTAAACAACAATAATTAATAATTTCTCTTTTTATTAGATTGCGTAATTTATCATTCGGAAGGAACAAAAAGGCTAATAATTAACATGCCTTGACAGTTTTGAATAAGAAACGTATTGTTAAGAAAGAGTGCAAAACCACCTACCATAATGTCTTTCGCCTGAACAATACCTGTGGTAGTCATCTATGACTATCATGCGCCAAAGTTTTTAAGTTCTTCATGGATTAAATTTTCTGGTCACACGCTTCAGTCCAACCTCATCGATCCGCCACAGTAAAGCGTGTATGCGTAATAATTTGCTGCCTTCTACAGTTATGGATCAAGAACCTTGTTAAATGATTTAGCATTGAATTAATTGCTCTACTATAACTAAGGCATTAATTTGGTCTCACTCCATTAATTGCAACAAGCCTCACATGTTATTTTCTCTGGTTAGCCGGACATTAATTAGTTAGTTGCATGCCATATTGCAAAAACCAATTAATATCCTCATCTTAAGCAATGTAAAAAATAAGGGATCAAAATTCTTATTACACATTTGTTATTGTACACATACTCTCTTTGAAATTGTGTTTCAAACATACGAATAGTTCATGTGACAGTGTGTAATAAGGAATGCGTGATTATTTTTGCGTTGTCTTTTTTACGGATCTTATTATAGATTTGATCTTTCTTGTCTTTCAACAGAAGAATGAGTGATTTCCAAGTACCCTTGATCCATCTGAAAGGGACGATAATTAAAGCTACCTAACAGCCATGGCATCCCCAAAACGTGTTTTGTCACAATCAGTGTTTACTTGATTGGGAAGCTTCAAAGGCCTTAATAATTAAAACAGACTTGCTCACAACTTAAAGAAAGGAACAATGTAAAACATTTCTATGAAATTTTTGATGCATTTAGAGTTATTATAAACATATTAAACCAAAGAACTCCTTATATTAGGAATAATTCTAGGATGACACACACTTTGTTCTAATTTTTTTTATGTGATAAACTGTAATTGAATGTCTGTCACTTTCACATCGACACACAATTTTTTCTTCACCACTTACAGCCAGCCATATATATATGACAGTTGTGTCAAAAGTTGTATGAAAGCATATAATCCTATAATTATTCATTATTCATATATGGCAAAGCCACAACTCTTTTTTGGAGGATTAAGTTGTCATATGAAAAATTATTAATCCAAAACATAAGCTAGTTTGTATATATAACAAAAAATTTCACACATATATCTTGTTAGTAATATGTGAACTATATTTTAAATCATATTAATCATAATTAATATTCTTTACACATTTTAGATCAAGAATTTATATTTAAAAAATTAAAAATTAGACGGTTAGCAATAAAAACTATGAAACATTAATCAATTTTAAATAGTATAAATAACAAGCGTCACTTTACTTCTCTAAATATATACAAGTCAATATTAGAAAAATATATCAATAATAACAACTATAACTGTAGGGACCTGGTTCAAGCACTATTCCTTGCGAACGAGTGGACTCAAGCTCAGCTGGCCCAATACAATGAATTTGAATGAATTTGTAGAGAGCGGGTCAAAGAACTAGGCTCTAGTGAGGGTTGTACAATTAAGCATGGAAATACATGGATCGAATGGCAAGAATACAAGCTAAAAATATAAAACTGGGCTCCTTGGCCACTTTCTTTGATAGTATATTTCTTATATCTTCTTTGGTGCTGGGTTACAAAAGATTATACAAGTGCTATGATCCTTCCTCTCTCCTCAAAAACCCGTCCCCTTCTCTCTGGAGGACTTATTACATTTTATACCCCCTCCTGGTTAATCTCGCCCCTCCATTTGTTGATCATGCAGGTCATCACTCGAGTGCCTGTTCCATCAGCCACCTTCACATCCTTTCTGTGGGTGGTAGCAGCTGATGCGGCACAGTTCAGGGGTCACTTCTCCATTTAATGTGGCCAGAACGTTAGTTATGGGCATTTAATGTGGAGGTGACAGTTCCTCCTGGGATTGCTCCTCCACCATGCTCCTATGACCAGCCTGTTGTACCTGCCTCTGTCTTGGATTGCTCTAGAAAGTTACCTCCGGAGGCACTTTGCTCTCCCTTTCAATGATCCATGCGGGCCGAGGACATGATTGTCCTCGGCGGTATTCCTAGTGAACGGAGCTTCCTTGACTCGTCCTCGGACACATCTTTCTCCTCGGCATGGGCCTAGGGCTTAGCATAGAGTGGGCCAGGGTTACCAAATTCTCTGGCCTTACAATAGCCCCTCAAAATCCTACTGTCAGGCCCCTCGGACGGAGAGGAGGATTTTGACGTCCTCGGGCCTCTGCCACGGCTTGTTAAGTCTTGTCCTCCATGAGTATCAGTGCCCTTTCGCCTGTCCAAGGCACGTTTCTGACACCTTGGTATGCGGAGCGTACTTGCATTAAATTCGGGCGGCCCTGTGCTTTCCACGTTCGATGGTGTGATGATAATTTAACGGTGGTGATCTTCTTGGCCATATGGGCGGGAAAACTTGCACGGTTGTTATTTTTTATTGGGGGTATAAATACCCATTTGAATTGATCTGCCTATTTACTTTCGCATTCAAGAGACCTTGCGCATATACTTCGAATTCGATCATGTCTTCAACTGAACTTGCGACTTCCTTCAGCACAAAAAGCCTGCCCGAGGAGTTTTTCCTCATTTCTGTAAGTCTTCTTCTGTCTCTCCTGTACGGGCCAGTGTGGCGAGGGCCTGCCCATGTGAGTTGGGCCTTGGGCCAACGAAGAGGGCCATGGGCCTAACATCCGGTGTCCCCGGGGCACAGCCTAAGGCCTACCTATGAACAGACTCGGCCCAAATGCCATCTGAGGACCCAACCCCTTATGCCGGGCAGGAATGTAACTGCTAATATGACTGTCCGGGTTATTCTGCCGAACACTATTATACTCGCCCGGGCACACAGTTATGAGACTGTCCGGTGGTATCTTGGGAATATCACTGCCGTCCATGTTTGCTGTAGTGGGGATCATTTCCAAAGCCACTCCCACCTAAACACCCACTAAGTCCTTCTGAGATTGGACCTCTCAATCCATTAACATTGAGACAATCAAGATCAACCCACTAACAATCTCCTATAAATAGGAAATTGGAAGAAGGAACGGGGGTTGAAAAAATTTAGGGAGAAAAAGGAGAGAAAAGTGATCTCATTGAGTCTCACAGTTGCGAATAACCCAGTGTAGGAATCACCATCCCACCACATAAATAGGTTGTGAGCCTAGGTGAGACTTGGCCCATAAAAGTCCCATCTTTGCCGCGCACATCTCCAAATTGCGTTCTCCCCTCTTTTGGACTTCTTTTTTTGTGTCTCTTAGTTATCTCTAGTGATAGGCCACAAACTGAATGACCCCTTGTGATTAAACCAATTAATTAATTAGCCAAGTTATTAATTAATCAATTTATCATGCAAACGCGTGGCAGCATAAAAAAATTACCGAATAATTAAATATGTAGCGGAAAACAAATAACACGGTGATTTGTTCACGAATGGGGAAAACCCTAACGGCAAAAACCCCACCGGGTGATTTTCAGGTCACCACTCCCAAAACTCCACTATTATCAAAACAAGCGGTTACAAGTAAAAGAATCCCAAGTACCTTACCAACCTACAGTTGAACCCTTATCTCAATATCCAATTGGACTTAATTTGTAGTGACAATTTCCACCTTTAATGCATGGCTCCCAAGTACATGACTAACCAGATACGCGGATCCTAGTACGCGACTTCAAACACCAACTTAGAAAGAGAGGTTGGTTGCAAAATTTTTCAGTTCATCCTACACGATGAAGATCAGGAAGATGCTTGGTCACAAAACCCTTTGGTGCAAATACACAACAACTTCTTCAGAGAAGATGAACTAGGTCAAGAATTTCGTCTTTGATCACAATTTGCTTGAATAAGGATTGCTCAATGCTTTTTCAACTTGTGTCTATCATGACAGCTCTTAAACCAATCCTTTTATATGTTTAGGGTTAGAAGAAAAGAATGCCCAAAAACATATTCATGGATCCTAAGAAATCAGAACAGAAAATCTGACTTTTTAATTCTTGACAAATAGCAGGTGTCGAGGAGCTATCGAGCAGGTGTCGAGTTTTAATGATTTTGCATTTCAGCTTGTTTTTCTTGGACAGACTTGATGACTTCAACACTTGATCTTGAAATCTTGTTTCTTGAAATATTAAAAACACCTAGAACTACCCAATCACAAGTAGAGTGCGTTTTGCCAAAGGATTAGCCAATTTACATAACTAATTATGACATATGTTCTTAACATGTGAAACACATATGTCCTAACATCTAGGAATGGGCAGGTTCAAGAAATTGGTTGAGTCTGAAGAGGCGATGGAGAAATTCATTGCTGATTATAGGATACCCAGTACCGTGGGTCTAAGGTACTGTGAAGAGGGGGAGTGAAGGTTTAGGAGGAAAGAGGGAGAGGTGGTGATTCCCATAATCGCCTTCTTAGAGGGTGGTATGCGAATCCCCATGGGTCAGGTGATGACGAGTTACCTTAGACATTTCCGGCTCGCCCCCACCCAATGCGGCGTCAACATGTTTAGGATTTTGGGCTGTGTAGATGCCCTAAATGAGAGGATGGGGCTGAGGCTAACCCATCACGACGTGAACTGGTGCTACAATCTCCAGCTCCTGAAGGGCAAGTCCTACTACATGAAGACAAGGGAGGATAGGGTATGGCTTATCTAGTGCCTCCCCTCGTCCAGCAAGGGACTAGACAAGGATTTTCTCATCGTGTCCGGGGAGTGGCACGATGGCCTTCATTGTCCCACAGTGGAGGGCACGCCAGGTGGGGCACTCGGAGTAGGAGAGGGTATTACTTTTCTCGAATTTTCATTGCCTGCTTTGTTCGGTTGCTAATAGTAGTACGTTTTCGCCTCTGCAGATCTACACGCTTTCATTTTGGCTTGGTTAACAAGGAGGACTTGGAGAAGGTGCTAAGGGCGGAGATCTTCATGAACGAGGCCGACAACCAAGTTAGGGCTGCTTATAGGATCCTAAGGTACGACCCTATTCAGAAGGCGTTCGCAGCGCCAAAGTGTGTGATCAGGGCTAAAGATCCTCGGCTCCAGAGGATTACCGTAGTCGAGGATGGTTTCTTGATCCCGGAGGGGTCTCCTACTCCAGAGGGTACTCCGTTGGTGGGTTCCTCTACATCTCACCGAGCTGCAGAGGCTGAGGGGGGAGGTCAACAAACAGAGGAAGGAGGCGCTGGTTTGGGTCCTGCCGAGGACGACTTCGGCGTGTTTGAACAAGTCCGCCTGTCCGAGGATCCCTCTGGTGCCTTGGGTGACCAGAGCCTAACCGAAGCAGACTTCCTGTCAGCAGGGGATTCTTCTCGGGCTGAAATGGGCTTCAAGAGGAAAACCCAGTCTAACTTGCTTGATCTGCTTGAAGGCCAGCCAGGGAAGTCTTAGCCTAAGCTTCCTCCTCCTCCACCTAAGTCTCAGCCTGCCCAGACCAGGTCAACCTCCACCCCGCCTAGGCTTCCTCTTCCTCCATCTCGGCTGAGTCCGCCATCCAGGCCCGAGCCCTCTGATCCTAAGTAGAGGAAGGACAAGGGTAAAAGGCCAATGGGAGGGGAGAAGCCCCATTCCTCCCAGGAGGAGGGCGATACTCGACGACCTTCCAAGCAATTGAAGATAGGGTCCTAGGGTCAGGACAAGCAGGTCGCTGCCCGCCCCGAGGCTAATGCCTGGCTCCCAGCCCCAATGCTCCATGGAGGGCCTCTGATGGACGATGCCTCTCTCAGGGACTTCCATGGGGGCAAAGGCACACTTGTAGTTGATGCGCTGAGAGGTCCCTGCTACTCCCTGTAGACATGGCTGAGTTGGAGGCTTTGAAGAGTAAGGAGGTCTTCCTCAGTCTCAAGCAATACTTGGGAATGGTAAGACTCTCAGCACTTATGATTCTTTTGACTTCAATTTTCTTTTCTTTTTGTTTCCTTCTTACTTGTGCATTTGTTTCAATTGGTAGGCTGTTCAGGCTACTTTCAGATTGGAGGAGGCCTCCATCAAATAGGATAATGCCACTGATGCAGACCGTGACAAGCGCATAGCGGCTAGTCGGACCCTTAAGGCCACCGAGGCTGATCTCGTAAAGGCCTGAGAGGAGCTAAATAAAGTAACCAGGGCTCGAGTCAGCTCTGAGTCAGGCCTGGCTGGTGCTTAAAAGCAGGCCCAAGACTAGACGAGGCGTCTGACTGGGGTGGAGGAGTAGCTGAAGCTTGTAAATGAGCTGATCATTGATCTGAAAAAGCAGGTGGCCGACGCTGAGGGGGCCAGGAAGGTGGCTGAGTGGGCCAAAAAGGAGGCTCTAAGGGCCAAAGTTGAGGCAGACTTTGGCAGAGAGGAGGCCCAGGCTTCCAAGGAGGAAGCCGAGGCGGCAGCCTATGAAGTTGGGGTAGCCAAGATGGAGGCTGCTCTTAGAGCCCAAGTCCCTGGGGTATGCAGGCTCTACTGCTCCCAGGTTTGGAGTGAGGCCCTCAAACAAGCTGGGGTTGAGGCCTCGTTCGACCTATGGAAGGAGGAGAGTGTATATTATCCCTTTGCCATCAGCGAGGCTGTTCCTTTCAACTCTGAGGCCGAGGCGACTGCTGAGGAGACTGATGTTGCCCCTGGTGAAGGAGCCGAGGAGGCCGCGGTTATTACCGAGGTGGTTACTATAGCCTTTGACGATCCTGCCGTGGGAACTGGTACTTTCGGGGTGACTGAGACAGCCAAAGGTCTAAATGAAGAAACACCCTAGGAGACAGCAAACCTTTCGGCCAATGTCCAGGCCCCTCTTGCCGAGGAGACAGCACCCTCCGCGGCGCCCTTGAAGGTTATTTCTTCAAGTCAGGGCTCAAAGGACCCTCAGGCCGCCATAAATCAGCCACCCACAGGGGGGAAGAAGATTAAGCTGAAGAAGTAGGCCCCTTGGCGCCTTTGTTTTACCTCCCTTCTATTTTTTTTTTTTGGAACAATGTAATGGCACTTTTGCCTTGTTTCCTTTTTTTTTTTTTTTTTAGATGTTGGAATATGATTCTTGTTGTGTACCTTTTATGAACTTAATGTAGTGCGCGTTTTGTTTTCCTTTGCTTGTTGAATACTTATGGAATTTGTTGAAGTAGTTAGTTTCCCCAAAGGTTTGAGTCCGAAAACCATGTAAGACCTTAGTTCTGTCTAGTACTTAGATGGTTGTCAGGGTAAGAAGCACCCAATCATGACAGACTTAGAATTTGAATTGACAAAGATGTTTTTATTAATAATAATACATTCGTAGGTTATTTACATTCCATGGACGAGGTACAGGTTTTTCATCTAAATCTTCTAAGTAGTACGCACCTATTCCCACCACTGAGATGATTTGGTATGGTCCCTCCCAGTTGGGTCCTAGCTTCCCATAGGATGGGTTCTTGGCAACGCCCACAACTTTCCTTAACACTAAGTCCCCTAGCGCTAGTGGTCTTAGCTTCACGTTGGCATCATATCCCTGCTTGAGCTTTTGGTGGTAGTAGGCCAGCTGGATCATTGCATTCTCCCTTCGTTCGTCAATCAGATCTAGGCTCTTCCCCAGTAGCTCATTATTACCGTCTGGGGAGAAGGAGCTTGTCCTCAGTGTTGGGAAGTTTGCTTCTAGAGGGATAACAGCCTCGGCCCCGTAGGTCATGGCAAAAGGCGTCTCTCCTGTTGACTGCCGTGATGTAGTACGGTAGGTCTATAGGACGTGCAGCAGCTCTTCTATCCATCTTCCCTTGGCGTTATCCAGCCTCTTCTTGAGCCCATTAACTATGACCTTGTTGACAGCCTCGGCCTGCCCATTTCATTGAGGATAAGCCGGAGTTGAGTACCGGTTCGTGATCCCCAACTCATAATAGTATCTTCTGAAGGCTTTGCTATCAAATTGAAGCTCGTTATCTGAAATAAGGGTATGGGGGACCCTGAATCGCGTGACAATGTTCCTCCAGATGAACTTCTTAGCATCCATATCTCTAATGTTAGCTAAGGGCTCAGCTTCGACTCACTTGGTGAAATAATATGTGCTGACCAACAGATACCTTTTGTTCCCCGGTGCCTTGGGGAAAGGGCCTACAATATCCAGGCTTCACTGGGCAAACGGCCATGGGCTGGTCAAAGGATTCAGGACACCTCCTGGTTGATGAATATTTGGGGCAAACCTTTGGCATTGGTCACACTTCTTGACATACTCAAGGGCTTCCTTCTGCATCTTCGACCACCAATATCCCTGGGTGATGGCTCGGTGTGACAGGGACCTTTCTCCTGTATGACTCCCACAGATCCCTTCATGCAATTCCTCGAGCAGTAGTTCTGATGCCTCGGGGTGAATACACAGTAAGTAGGGTCCAGACTAGGAGCGCCTATATAATTTGTGGTCCTCGGACAACCAAAACAGAGTAGCGTTCCTCCGTATTTTGTCGGCCTCTGGCTTCTCCTCAGGTAGGATGTTATCTTTGAGGAATCTTACTATAGGGTCCATCCAGCTAGGGCTCACTCTAGCCTGGTGGACATGAGTTGTGCCCTTTGTCACATCACTTGCCCTTTCCAGATGTTCAACAAGGATAACCCGAGGCAGATCCCCTGCCGAGGATGTGGCAAGTGTGGCCAATGAATCTGCATGGGTGTTTCCACTTCTGGGGACATGTGACAAGCTGAAGAGGTCGAAGTCTGACTGCAGGCGCTTAACTTGACTTAAGTACTCTTGCATCCTTGCGTCTCTGGCTTCCAGTTCTCCGTTTACTTGGCCCACCACCAACCTCGAATCCGATAACACATCCATTGCTTTTCCACCCATTTTTTGCACCATAACCATACCTTGCAATAAGGCTTCATACTCAGCTTCGTTATTTGTAGCAGGGAACCCAAGTCTCAGGGACTTCTCCACAACAGACTTCTCTAGGGACACTAGGACTAGCCCCACCCCAGACCCCCTTTGATTCGCGGCTCCATCAACGTACACTTTCCAGCGTGGGGGCCCTGGAACAGAGATTGCCCAAACTAATTTTTCCTCCATGTCCCCCTTCTCGGCCACTACTTCTACCAGTGGTTCAGCAAACTCAGCCACTAAGTCAGCCAGGACCTGGCCCTTTATAGAGGTCTGAGGCATGTACTTAATGTCTAAAGCCCTTAGAATCGTGTTCCACTTGGCGATCCTTCCAGTGTAATCAGCAGACCGAAGTACAGATCTCAAGGGCAGTTGAGTTAGGATGACTACCGTGTGGGCCTGGAAATAGTGGGGAAGCTTTCGCATAGCATGGACTACAACTATTAGGGCTTTCTCCAAGGGCACGTACTTGATCTCAGCCTCATGCAGCGACTTACTCACGTAATAGACTGGCTTTTGAATGCCACTGTCATCCCGTATCAGCACCAAGCTTACTACATAAGGGGCTACAGGGATGTAGGCATACAGGACTTCGTCGGCTTCGGGGTTAGACATGATCGGTGGCCGGGATAGGTATTCCTTGAGTTGCTGAAAGGCCACGGCACAATCCTCGAACCACTCGAATCCCTTCCACTTGTTAATCAGGAGATAGAAAGGCCTGCACCTATCAGCTGACCTGGAAATGAACCGGTTTAGGGCTATGATCATTCCAGTGAGTTTTTGAATCTCCTTAGGATTTTGCGGAGGCTTTAAGTTATTGATAGCTTTAATCTGATCAGGATCGACCTCAATCCCCCTGTGGGTGATGATGTAGCCCAAAAACTTGCCTGACCCTACGCCGAATGAGCATTTGGAAGCGTTCAGGCGGAGCTTGTGCTTCCTTAGGATGTCAAAGATACAACCGAGGTCTCTTAGGTGCTCGGACACCACTTTACTTTTTACCACCATGTCATCAACATAAATTTTAATGCTTTTGCCTAGCAGCAGTTCGAACATTCTCGTCATCATCCTTTGATAAGTGGATCCAACGTTCTTCAAACCAAAGGGCATTACTTTGTAGTGGTAATTCCCAACGGGTGTCACGAAAGCGGTCTTCTCTTGATCATCCAAGGCTAGTGGTATCTCATGATAGCCCTGGAAGGCATCTAAGAAACTCATCTGAGGATGTCCTGCGGTGGCATCCACCAGCTGGTTTATCCGAGGCATAGGGAACGGGTCTTTTGGGCATGCCTTGTTTAGGTCCGTGAAGACTACACAAACCCTCCATTTTTTGCGTTTCTTCTTGACCACCACAGTGTTGGCCAACCACTCAGGGTAAAAAATCTCCTTAATGGCCCCCGCACGCTTAAACTTCTTCACCTCTTCTCTAATCGCATTGGCGTGCTCCTTTGACGGGCGCCGAGGCGGTTGTTGCTTGGGGATGACGGATGGGTTGACATTGAGATGGTGACAAATGAAGGTTGGATCGATCTCTAGAGCATCATAGGTGTCCCATACAAATACGTCAATGTTTGCTTTGAGGAACTCGATCAACTCTTCCTTCTCCTGAGGAGGCAGTCGAGCCCCTACCTGAAAGAACTTCTCCGGGTCATTTCCAATGACCATCTTGTCAAGATCTTCATATTTTTCTTCCTCGGCAGCCGCATTAGGGGGCGCCGCCGAGTCCTTTGATTGCTATAAGCCCCCTTCAGCAATGGCAGAGGGCCCCGTATCGAGCCAATGCGATGTGGCAGCCACCATGCATTGCCTTGATGTGGATTGGCAACCACGGATTTCGTGGACACGGTCCCCTGACGGGAATTTCACCTTCTAGTGCAAAGAGGAGGCGACAGCCCCCAAGGTGTGGAGCCATGGCCTGTCGATGATGGTTGTGTATGGGGAATAAATGTCTACCACTATGAAGTCTACCTCCACCATTTCTGGGCTGGTCTGGACGGGTAGCCTAATCATGCCCTTTGGGATAACCAGCTTCCCATCGAAGCTCATCAGGGGGGAGGTATAGGGTGTCAAATCTTCTGGTCTTAGCCCCAACCCCTTGTAGAGGTCGAGGTACATAATCTCAGCTTCGCTGCCACCATCCACCATCACCCTTCTCACATCATAGTCCCTGATTCTAAGGGTGATGACCAGTGCGTCATCGTGGGGTTGGGTAGTCCCCATCTTGTCTTCCTCTGAAAAGCACAAGGTTGGGTAAAAATTCTTCCTAGTCTTTTTCGGCTCTAATTGGGACTCCTCGGCATGCATTTGGGCCACGGATAACACTCGCGAAGGGTGCGCACCTGTTCTTCCTGGCGTAGCCAAGATCACATTGATCGTCCCCGTTGGCGCCCTTAAGGCAGTGTCTCTCTAGGGCTCCTGATAGGTCTGGCCTTGGCGGCCACTAGAATGGTGCAGGAGGTGCTTTAGCTTTTCTTCCCAGACTAGATAGTCCAGGTAGTCTCAGAGGTTCCTGCAGTCCTCCGTGGCGTGTCCGTGGTCCTGGTGGTACTGGCAATACAAGTTCTGATTGTGCTTTATGGGGTCTCCAGCCATCTTATTCGGTTCCTTAAAGTATGGTTTATTCCTTATCTTTTCCAGCACCTTGTGTACTGGCTCTCAGAATACGGCGTTGACAGCTTGAGCGTTGGCCGGCCCGGATTGCCCCGCAAAATCTTTCCTCGGGCGGTTGTTGTTGTACCGGTTCGACCTGAAATGCCTCATCTCCTGAGGGATAACCTTTTCTTTTCCCTTGCTTTGCAGCTGATCCTCTTCTACCCACTTATACTTATCGATCCGATTCATCAGCTGGCGCACACTGGTGGCGGGCTTGCCCTTTAGAGACTTCCTCAGGCTATGCCCCATCGGAAGACCGTTTTTGAAGGTGCTGACGGCAACATCTGCATACTTGCCATCCAGCTCGTTATATATCTCCCAGTATCGGTCCGAGTGGGCCTTTAGAGTTTCCCCCTCATGCATGGATAGAGACAACAGCGCACTCAAGGACCGAGGAGGCCTGCTGTTTGTGACGAATCGGGAGCCGAAGGCTTGGGTCAGCTGCCTGATGAGTCTATGGAATTCGTCTTCAGACTATTGAACCACTTCATTACCACTGGTCCCAGACTAGAGGGGAAGACTCTACACATCAGTGCTTCATTCTTGGAGTGGACAGCCATCCTCTGGTTATATTGGCTCACATGCTCCACAGGGTCTGTCTTGCCATTATAACTGGGGAAGGTTGGCTGCTGAAATCGCCGCGGAAGCATAGCATCTTCGATGTGGTGGGTAAAAGGTGATTTGGAGAGTTGATCCAGTGCCCTGCTCATGGCGTCACTCCCCACGCCCCTAGGGGACGGGCTTTTATGCTTGCGCCTCCAGTAGTGCTCTTCTTTGTGAGAGAAGGTCTCACTTGGGGGGGTCCTTGACCTTCGCCTATAGTCATCATCGCCATCCTCGTCGGAGTGTGTGTCGGGATTAGGACAAGATTGCCTTCGTTGTGCATGGCGTAGCTTTCTCTTCAAATCGTCTATCTCTCACTGCATGGCCACCTTATCATTCGGTCTCTTGGACACATGGCTCCTGACCTCTTCCGATTGCACGGTTTGGTCGTCGTTTTGCCTCTGTAGCACGTGGCTGCCCTCGCGGATGTGGCTTCCACTAGTCTGTGTGGTGTGTGCACTTCCCTCTTGAAACCTTTTGTTTTCTTCGTTTTGACCGCGCTCGGGGTTGGGGAAGGTATCCTGTGGTTGGGACCTCGCTGGTTTGGACTGGTGGGATCCTGCTTGGTGAGGGCCTGTTCCTGCCATGCTTGATCGTTGCCTTGACTAACACACAAGTTTTCCCCACAAATGGCGCCAATTGTAGGGACCTGGTTCAAGCACTATTTCTTGCGAACGAGTGGACTCAAGCCCAGCTAGCCCAATACAATGAATTTGTTGAAAGCGGGTTAAAGAACTAGGCTCTAGTGAGGGTTGTACAATTAAGCATAGTAATACATGGATCGAATGGCAAGAATACAAGCTAAAAATATAAAACTGGGCTCCTCAGCCACTTTCTTTGATAGTATATTTCTTATATCTTCTTTGGTGCTGGGTTACAAAAGATTATACAAGTGCTATGATCCTTCCTCTCTCCTCAAAAACCTGTCCCCCCCTCTTTGGAGGACTTGTTACATTTTATACCCCTTCCTGGTTAATCTCGGCCCTCCATTTGTCGATCATGCAGGTCATCACACGAGTGCCTGTCCCATTAGTCACCTTCCCATCCTTTCTGTGGGTGGTAGCAGCTGAGGCGGCACTGTTCAGGGGTCACTTCCCCATTTAATGCTGCTAGAACGTTAGTTATGGGCATTTAATGTGGAGGTGACAGTTCCTCCTAGGATTGCTCCTCCACCGTGCTCCTATGGCCAGCTTGTTGTACTTGCCTCTGTCTTGGATTGCTCTGAAAGGTTACCTTCGGAGGAACTTTACTCTACCTTTCAATGATCCGTGCGGTATTCCTGGCGAACGGAGCTTCCTTGACTCGTCCTCGGACACATCTTTTTCCTCGGCATGGGCCTTGAGCTTAGCATAGAATGGGCCAGGGTTACCAAATTCTCTGGCCCCACAATAACTATATAGATTTATTATAAATATACATATAAACATATTATATTCTGCATATTTAAATTGATCCTCAAACTAATTAGCTTGCTCACAAATCATAACTTGACTAGTTTTTTTTCAATAAAAGAACACAAACAAATAGGTCATCTCTCTCTCTCTCTCTCTTCTGGTTTCCACCTGTAGTACCCTTCTCACCTTGATTGGGTAGATTGAAGCATATGTGGCCCACAATTAGCTTTTTTGAAGAATTTTTTTATTAAAGGTAAATGTTGGGTTCTAAGACTTTAGGTTTAAATGTATTAGAACTTCAATTTGTAATGTTGGCAAACCATGATCAAAACGTTTAGTCTTGTTTTAGACTTGCTGAAAGTATGTTTAAGTGTAAAGTTGGAATCGAGTGTACTAAAGGATTTACTGTGTAAATTTGCCTAGCTCGATCGATTGACCATTAGATTCGATCAATCGAAACTCATGCAGATTGTTTTTCTGTAGAATTTTCCAACTTAGGCCAAGCCTGTTTGACGTGTTGAGTTTTATGTTTTGCCTTAAGTATAAAAGGAAAAACCCTAGCCACGTTTTTATGTTGTTGCAGTTGTTGTTTATGCTGTGTATGTGAATCTCTTGTGAGATCTAGAGGTGATTGCATTCACATATACTTAGGGTTATCAAGAATCAAGATTATGTCAAGAGCTTGATGATCAATTCAGTTGCTGCATTAAAAGCTTAAAGATACACAAGCGGGAGTGCTTGTACTTATTGTGAATCCAAGAAAGAAATAGTTCGAGGACTCGGAGCTGTCACGTGGTCGTGGTAGTAAGTTTCCTACTCGAGGTAGCAATAGGATGTTAGTGGTCTAAGTCGCTATTGTGTAAACTTCAATTCTTTCATAGTGGATCTGTTTTACTTTGAGGATAGTTAGGTTAAATCCTATCCAGGTTTTTTACCGGTTTGGTTTTCTTGGGTTATCATATCGTTGTGTTTTTTATTTTCCGCACTGTGTCAATGATATGATATATTTGTATTAACCTAGATCTCATAATTTGACTAAGTAATCACTTGGCTAATTAACTAGGTTAATTTGGAAGTGTTTTAAGGAGTCTAAAAACGTACAGTAAATTATTTTTTTGGTCCTTATTTAAAAGTTCAAATTCAATCTAAATTTAAAAAAAGTTAACATTTCATCTTTGTCTATAGGGGAATTTGATTATAGTCCCTGAAATATGGTGTTGATTTGATTTTTATCTCTTAAACATGGGGTTACTTTGATTTTGGTCTCTTAAATATACGATTGGTTTGATTTGGTCCCTAAAAAAATGTGTGTCGCCACATTCCCGTTACACACGTGAAGGTAAAATTTTGGTTGTGTGAAAATCCGGGCTCTTGGAATAGCTCCTTGCTTTACTCCTTTGCAAAACCCTGGTTGCTTGTCACCTAGTTTTTTTTTATATGAACTTTGTCATCTAGTTATTATCTATATCTACTAGGTGAAAGAATATTAATTAGTGTATTCATGCATGCCGTTATAAGGATGGAGAACCTTAGGACTTGGGTTGTCACTAATGCAAGAGTAGTTTTTTTTTTTTTTTTTTTTTTTTTTTGGGGGGGGGGGGGGGGGGGGGGGTGGTGGTGGGAGGTTGGGTTTCTACGTTGTGCAAATGGATAGATCGAACCTCATAGTGGAAGTACAAATTAACAAAGTCCCCTTGCATGAAAAAAATAATAGTAATAAAAAAAATAAAAAAAAAAACTTAATCCCTCCAATGTTCAAAAATGAAATGTTGAAATAAATAAATAATAATAATAACACAATTCACACTTTAGATAGAAGTGTGAATTAAAATGGGGCAGTCTTTTATTTTTTTATTTTTCTGATTTTCCAATTCCTACAGGTGACAAACTTGAAGTAAATAAATGTGTGGGTCTAGATGCGAACCAATAAGAATTTACTATCTCAACAATTTGTAAAAATGTTGTAGAAAAATTTGTGGTGCAAAGACTTATCCATTGATAAAAATGTTCTTTTTTTTTCTTCTTTTATAAAAGGTTCGGAAAAAAAAAAAAATGTTGGGCTTGGGCTAACGAATTATGTAGGGTATGGGCAAAAATATAAACAAACTTTATTAATTGGTTCAATAATCATTAAAAGAAAATATTAGAATGATGGGTTAATTGGTTTTCGAATGAGTGATTTTTTAGAATGATAATGACAAACTTCACCATCCACATTTGTTTTTTTTTAAGAATGATGGGTTAATTGATATTTTTTTTTAACTGAAAAATGCTTATGGCAATTATGCTCCATAAAAGCCTAACTAACCATCATTAGTTCCCATTGTGTTCTCAACTCTCAATAGTTTCGCTTCTTCTTCCAAGTTCTTTCACATTCCTTGAATCTGCTCCTCTCTTCCCTTTGCAATAGGAGATTCCATAATGAACTAACCCCTATGCAGAGGTCTAACTTTAACGAGATCATAGGTTTGGAGTTAGCTAGGGTACAAGTGTTTTGGCAACCAAGCTTGGTTGATCATCAGCCTCCACTTCAACTTCAGATCTCATAATGATTTTCTAAGAAAAGTTCCACTAAGCTGGATTCCTTATAGACACGCAGATATAAAATAAAAATCGGATCCCTCTTCCTAATTATTACACATTATTTGTGTTGATGCAATAAATACACACATACATAAGAAAAGATCATATTAAAAAGAAAGGAAACATATTCAAAATTAACTGAAAATTTAAATCAAATCAAATCAAAGAATTTCAACAATTTAAATTAGTAATTACGAAATATTATACTAATTAATGAAATCCAATTATTTGAGGTCAAACTACAACTTGAAAAGAAATAAGTTAAAATTTTAAAAGTAAAAACCAATCAAATATGATGAAAATGGGAGGGAAAAAATCATTCATTAATCTAAATTGACCTAATCATAGAATTCTCTTAATTAATGAAAACTAAACTAATGTGAACTAAATCATGTGAGCAAATGTATTGAAAGAGAGTTGAGAAAACTAGAGATTTGCAAATGCGCCTTGAAGGAAGAAACCCCAATTCCACTTTTCTATAAGTTATATGAACAAAACTTTTGAACTAGAAATGAAAGAGCATGCAAAGAACAAAAAGGAACTAAGTCTAGAACTTTGAAAGAAAGAAGTTGAAAATAAAATGCAGAATCTAAAGAGAAAAAAAGGAACTCACCTTTGACCACATATTCTCTTGATCATGTTGTGACTTCAATAACGTTCCCAAATGCATGATTGTCGTGAAATAATGACTTAGTGAGTCCGAGGTTGAATCCACTGAAAAGGGTATTGAATTTGATTATTTTAGTCCCCAAGTTTGTATTGTGCACCTATTAGAGTCTATTTGGTTGGAGGTGGAAAATGGAGGATATAAAAAAATGTGAGTGAGGAGGATTCTGAGTCACTTTTTGTAGGTTGGGCTAAGGAGTCACTAGCAAGAGCATTGAATGAGCAGCCATTGCTTAGTGGAAGGCTCCGGCGTGGAAAGGATGGTGATGGAGAGTTAGAAATTGTGTCCAATGATAGTGGTGCTCGGGTCGTGGAGGCACAAATGAATATAACTTTATCAAAGTTTCTTGAATTGAAAGAGAAGGAAGAAGCAGAAGCTCGACTTGTTTCTTGGAATGATATTGATGAACAGAATCCACAGTTCTCTCCGCTATTTTATGTTAAGGTAACTAATTAAGCTTACATATCCAGGAAAAATAAAATCTAGACTATTTTATAGTTATGTTAGAAAGTGTTGGGTTAGAGAAGTGAATTATTAGGAAAAAAACACCGATTCCAATGTAGCAGTTAACAATAAACCAATTTATGCCCTTTCTTTTTAAGCGTATTATTTCTTAATCCATCTTACAAATGATGAAGATCTTTTTAAGTGTACAGCATTGTCTTGTGGAGTTGTGTATTGACTCTCACAAATTAAATTTTGACAAGACTTTGACACTATATCTATAACCTAAATGCATTAATTGGAATTCACTGGAAGAAGAGAGATCTTCTTGAGTATTCTACATCACCGGTCATAATAATTTATCATAGCAATGACTTTTAGTGCCTACATATTCCAACGAAGTCTTCTTTGACATGTAATGTCTACGGTCTTTGATGACACATGCTTACCTTCTTTCGTATCATATGTATAAACTTATGTATAAATATTCCAACGAAGTCTTCTTTGACATGTAATGTCTACAGTCTTTGATGACACATGCTTACCTTCTTTCGCATTATATGTATAAACATATGTATAAATATAATGTGGACGCTCAATATGAAAGTGTGGATATTGTGTGAACATTATATATGAGAAATTTGAAATAATAATTTTCTTCGGAAAAAAAAGTCTCTTCCACTTTTCTTCTATTTTTTGCTGAATGTGTCATGTCTACCAAAAACCCAAGGTCAACAACAACATTCATCTATCAGTCCAATATATGCACTGGTTCTAACTAGATTCTAAAGCAAGCTAGAAAGAAGTGTGAATTAAAATGGGGCACTCTTTCATTTTTTGTTTGTTATTTTTTTATGATTTTCCAATTCCTACAGGTGACAAACTTCCGGTGTGGTGGATACTCGGTTGGGATTAGTTGTAGCCTTCTTCTGGCAGACATTTTGGTGAAGAACAACTTCCTCAATAATTGGGCAAACATGCACAACAATATACTTTCCAATAATAATGAATCTACAAAACCCGTATTTTACCTTCCTAATCTTAAAACAAATGGTTCTTCCCCTGCCAACATAATTGGCCATAGTCCAAGAAATGATTATGGCCAAACCATGCATTTCAAGGTCACTACTGAAAATGAAAATTTGGATGGTGAATTCTTCAAGTCACTTGCATTGCTTTGCATTGAGGAGACAGAGAGCAAACTTGGTAGCACAATGGCTTCAGAGTTTTTTTTTTTTTTTTTTTTTTGTTTGTGAAAAAAAACTCTGAGGTCATTAAGATAGAAAAGTATTCTAAACATGGACATGTTAATCCACAATTGGGTCTCAAGACTCAAGTCACTTGTGCAGGTTGGGATGAATATTTAGGGGCCAACGAGGTAGCGTTTCGTGATGGGAATAGGCCGATGCATGTTTCATGTTGGATTGGGTCAATTTTTGATGGTCTTGTCATTGCAATTCCACCTCTTAATCAGGCTACTCTTGGAGTGAACATTTTAGTCACAATTCCTAACGAGAACAAACTCTAGGACGAACTGGATAGTTTGATTTTTTTTTAAAATTTTTTTTATATGTGATTTTAGGAAAGGGGAAGAATATGTTTGGTTAAAGTTTCATGTTAGTTGTTAGCTTGATTTGGTATGGGGTTTAATTTTACCATCCATTTGTAATTGTTATTTGATCTGTATTTGAATGATGAAAGCCAGTTATGTATTTGAATGAACAAAAGACTTTTGAGTTGTTTGTAATTTTTGTGCATCGTTAGCTCATTTAATTTAGCTTATTTGTTATTTATGTGTAAGAATTTTTTAATTTAGACTTAGCTTACGCCTTGGTTCATTGTGAGGAGTCTAACCTACCCAAGGGAGTGAATTTTGTACTGTATTGGCCTGTATGTGCAGTAT
This sequence comes from Quercus glauca, assembly GCA_023736055.1. NCBI lineage: Eukaryota > Viridiplantae > Streptophyta > Magnoliopsida > Fagales > Fagaceae > Quercus > Quercus glauca. The sequence goes on along the minus strand of CM043326.1, from coordinate 33,830,988 downwards.
TGGTACTAAGACCGACACAAAAACATAGGTATTTCATACCGGTTTAAATGTTAATTATATCGGGGTGAGTCATTCTGGCCGTACTAGGACAAATACCAGATTCGAGCATTTAATGAATATTGGTCCAGTACTATGTAAACACCACTCCATATCTTTCTCCTCCTCACACTTTGTGATAAGGAGATGTTGATTGGCAGTGAGTGGTGGCAAAATAATGAGGCTACAAGTCCTTGATGTTGAGTTAAAAACATGATGCTGTTATTACGACGAGCAGCGCACAAAAATAAAATAAATATTTCTTATCTCATTAATTTTTGTCTGGCAGTTGCAGATGTCTACAAATTAGAGTTATGTCCTCTTTTCTTAGCTTTTGAAAGTTTCATTTATAGACGTCTACATCTATTTGAGATATTCATGAATTCAACATGTTTGATTTATTTATTTATTTTAATTATCATCTTTTTGGTTATTGTGAATTGTTTTCTAGAAGGTCATGAATTGCCTCAGCCTTGAAGACACGGACCGGCTCATTCTATGGGGGATGTTTTTGTTTTTCCCTTATGGTAATTTGAGAACACACACACTATCTATAAAGAAGATTCCCTTCTTTGTACTGGATTTTTATATAGTTCAGAAATACTCCTAAACTTTAGGTTTAACAGGGAAAAAAATTTGAGAACAACCCGATAAAAATATATCTCTAACTTCATTTAAAATTCTTACAAAATAGGACACTCTCCTATTTTGTAAGTTTGTGACTTGTAGGAATCGGAAAATTAGACAAATTAAGCGAGAGAGTCCCATTTTCATTAAGACCACCATTCTCTAGCTCTCTTTAGAATCTACGCCATATTATATATATAATACAAATTTTCTCTATCCCACTTTTTGTACTCCATTTCAAACTATATAATATGTGCTTTTCTAACATAACTAGAAAATTGTTAAGTAATATGAGACTATTTTTTCCTGGATTATGTAACATAGTTACCTGAACCTAGAATAATGGTGAGAACTAAGGATCATGTTCATCAATATCATTCCAAAACACAAGTTGAGCTTTTTCTTCTTCTCCTTTCCTTTCTGTTCAAGAAACTCGGACAAAGTTACAGCGACTTGTGCTTGGATAAGCTTAGCGCCACCATCATTGGACACAATTTCTAACTCGCCATATCCGTTGGCTCCACCCCAGAGCCTTCCACCAAGCATTGGTTGCTCCGACAATGCTCTTGCTAGTGACTTTATAGTCCAACCTGCAAAAAGCCACCCTGAATCCTCTTGGCCCACATTCTTGTAGTAAAGAAGTACATGAAGACACCTTCGGAATATTCCCGAACCAACAGGGTCTATGGCCAATACTTGGTGTCCCATCACTGATCACTCACATTCGAGGGTATCATTGTCAAAACAGCTTCAATGTTTAAGTTAGGGACATTGGTGATGATATCATAGTGCGTTGTCATCTTTAGAGAACTATTGGACATCAAAAAAAATTCTTGCACGGTAAGGTATTTATAGGGGATATTTTAGAAGCATACTATTCATTAATAAAAATAATTTGTATTACTTCATTTAAAATGCCTACAAAATAGGACACTTTTCTATTATGTAAGTTTGTGACTTGTAAGAATTGAAAAATTAGACAAATTAAGAGAGAGAGTCCCATTTTCATCAAGGCCGCCATTCTCTAGCCCTCTTTAGAATCTACGCCATATTAGAGCAATCACACCAACCTTTGTAAAACTTTGCAAAATACAAAAAACAACAAATTTTACACATTTTTGCCCTAAAAATCTTCTACATTAGTCAAGCTAAAGTTGTCTAAATATCCAAAGTTGCTACAGTAACTGTGTATATTTACACGGTTACTGTTCATTTGCATTTTATATTTTATTATTTTTTTTCTCTCCACAGATCTGATCTCTCTCTCTCTCTCTCTCTCTCTCTCTCTCTTTCTCTCTCTCTCTCTCTTCGCTTTCCCTTTACTCTCTTCCCCTCACTCTCTTCTTTATCTACCTCATCAGACATGCTCTCTTCTAAACACAAAATCTCCACACATACCCATCATCAAATAATTTAGCTACAGAAATATGTCCCTCCAAACACAAAATTCCTACACAATCTCAACATCAAATACTTCACCTACACAAACCCATAATCAAGACTCACACAATCTAGGTTTTTTCTCTTATTCGGCTTCAAGCTTGGTGGACTTTTGTGGGTTTGTTGGAATTAATGTTCAAACTTGGGGAATTTTGTGGGTTTGTTGGATTTAATGATAGAATGTGTGGGTTTTGTTTTGGTATCGATTTGAGCCTCTGCCTTTGACTGGGTTTGGTTGATGGGGGCGGTAAATTGAGGAAGATTGATTGAGGGAATTGGGAAGATAGAGAGAGAGAAGGAGAGAGATATGAATTGAGAGAATGATAAAGAAGAAGAAGAAGAAGGAGGAGAAGAAAGAAAAACAAGAAAAAAGAGAGAAGACGAATGAGAAAAAGAAAGGGAAAGTGTTTAGAGAAAATGGAGTTGGCGTGTGTGTTAAAGTTGGTGGGCCATGGGAAGGTGTGAAATAATTAAAAAATGAGGGAAAAATATTATTTAAATAAAAGAGGGTGTAGAATAGGCAAACTGATATGGGTGTTTTGTAAAAGTGAGTGTGTAAAATAGAAAAAGTATTTTTTTTTTTTTTTTGTTGCAAAATAGACAAAATTTTTACATCCATTGATGTGGATGCTTTATATATATAATACAAATTTTCTCTATCCCACTTTTTATACTTCATTTCAAACTATATTGATATGCCAAGAATGTATTGACCCCTTATGGTAAATTAACCAATTAATTAACCAAGTTAATTAATTAGGTCAATTAACGTGCAATACGTGTGGTAGCACAAACAAATCACCAATTAATTTAATGTAGCGGAAAAATAAATTTGACACGGTGATTTGTTTACAAATAGGGAAAACCTTTAAGGCAAAAATCCCACCGGGTGAATTTAAGGTCACCACTCCCGAGAATTCACTATTATCAAAACAAGCGGTTACAAGTAAAGGAATTCCAGTACCTTATACCAACCTACAGTTGAACCCTTATCCCAATACACAATTGGACTTGTAATGTAGTGACAATTTCTCCTTTCTCCTTTCAATACATGGCTCCCAGTATGTGACTAACCAATCGATGCACGAATCCAAATATGTGACTAACACACCAAATTAAGAAGGATGTTGGCAGCAAAGTTCTTCAGTTCATCCACACGATGAAGATCAAGAAGCTCCTCAGTCATAAAACCCTATGGCATACAAACGCAGTAGCTTCTTCAAGAGAAAGATGAACTAGGGCAAATTGTCTTTGGTCACAATATGCTTGCAACAACAAGTGCAACAACCTTATGACGGCCCTTAAAATAATCTTTATATATGTCTAGGGTTGTGAGAAAAGAAAACCTAAAAACATAGCTTGGATATGCATGAAAAACAGTTATGAAAAACTGATTTTCGTAATTCTTGATAGATACAGCTGTCGAGCTTATCTGTTGAGCTTTACATTTTAAATCTCGATAGATACAGCTGTCGAGCTATCTATCGAGTTTTAAAACACAACACTTCTTCACTTGATTCTGGGACAGATTTGCATGGTTTCAATACTTGAACCTTAACTTTTGTTCCTTAAAGTATTAAACACATCCTATATCTACCTAATTACAAGTAAAGTTCGTTTTGTCAAAGCATTAGCCAATTCTAAATGATATATATTCTTAACATGATCCACATATGTCCTAACATATATAATATGTGCTTTTCTAACATAACTAGAAAATTGTTAAGTAATATGAGACTAGTTTTCTCATTATGTTTCATCACAAAGCATCTCATCCACACAAAAAACCATTGACCCAAAACGATCTTGCTGATGATTACTCTCTGGGAATATGTGGCCAAGTAGTTTTCTAGTAGGAGTCTCAGAGCTAAGTCATCAGATGCTTTGTTTAGAGCATTAGTATTAGTGGAGACAAATAGGTAAAATGTTAAATTTAGCAATTAAATATAATAAAAGTGGAACAAAAGTGTGCTACATCAGTGGTTTGTTAACACGAATTGCCATCTTTATATGGAAAGAGATGGGTATGAGGAGGATGAGAAGGGAAAAAGAGTAAAGAAGAAGTGGGCTTTAGGGATTATGTTGTTGAGTTTTGAGAGTTGAGAAAATTGCCATATTTTATCAGTTCTCTGTTTTTCATTTTCTTTAAAAAAATAAATAAAGAAAAGGAAAAAAAGAAAAAGAAGCAAGCCTTTTGTGTTGGGAAATTGCCTCAAATTTCAATTGTGACTTGGAAAGTCAATTAGGTTTCCTAGTTGAAGAAGGAAAAATTAATTTGGGTTTCCTTGTTATAGAAGGAAAGACTATTCCTTGGTGTGGAATGAAGTCTATTCCTTGTGAAAGCTCGAAAATGTGTTCAAACACAAGAGTTGTTTAGACCCCCAAATTAAAATATTGCGGCTCAGTTGATTTTACCCTAACTTAAATTAAGTGTGGAATAGAGTAAATGCGAGCGGATAAACAATAAAACTACTCTAAGCCATATTCATTAACACAAGTAGTAAAATGAAAGCTAAAAGAGTAGGGAAGAAGAATGCAAACACAAGATAATATGCTGATGTGTTACCGAAGAGGAAACCAAAGTACTCGGCGTAAAATCTCTTCGCTGCCCTCTAAGCGGTAAATCGATCCACTAGACAATAAGTTGGGATACATGAATAGCAAGAGACCCTCCAAGCCTAATCTACCTAATGCACCTAAGACTTCCAAGCTCCTACTCCAACAAGGCTTCTCGAAACCGTGTCTAGTCTAGCTTTTTGGATCCTGCAATGCACTCTATTGCATCCACCAAAGCTTGGCTTCTTCCAATACTTTCCAGCAGCACCAAAACCTCACTTGACACTTAGAATGGGTGTGGTAAGTGTTTGGGCTATCAACCTCTCAAGTATATGGAAATGGAGAGGTAGGAGTTGAGGAAAACTACAATGGATTGTGTAGAGAATTGTGGGTATAACAATCTCACACTTTCAACGGCTAGAGTTTTCTCTCTGAAAAGCACTCCTCAACAAATATGGGTAATGTGGGTATATATAGTGTGGGTAGAGATAGGGTGTATCAGATATGACAAAATAGCAAATTAGAATGTTTCGCGGGTATCTCGCTAGAAGGCCTTACTCGCGAGACACTCGTGAAAACCAGCTATCACCATCCTGTCATGACTTTTCGCATTCCAGTCATGTGTTAGGCACACGCTTCACTTCAAGGGAAGGCTTCTCGTGAGCTACCTGCGAAAACTTCTTTAGTTTTTAATTGCCTTGAGTCTTCACACACTCTCTCACATATAACCCTCACAATAAAATCCCACTTAAAATACAGGGTACAGAAGATTGAAAATAATTACAATCAAATTTGGCACAGAATTAAAGCCAACACAAAATAGTTGCAAATCACAACTTTACAATCTCCCCCTTTGGCTATTCCATGACAAAACCCCTAAAATAGACTCTAGACTTAAACGTGAGTTTAAGAACAGTGGCAAAACTCACTCACACCTAATCTAGAAGCTGTAAAGCACTTGCATGTATATACCTGTAGCCTGAAACACTCGCACACAAACAAAACTTTCATTAAGCTTATGACAAGTTGAATACACGGTATGTATATAAGCAAGTAAAATGCGATCAAGGTAATAAACACTGTATAAACAATTAAGCATATCTTGATCATACAAGAACAGTCATTAAAGAATGACTACAATGAACATTTAACTTGTAAATGATCATCTGGACACGCAATGCAATTAAAAGCAGTGCAGAAATCAATTGCATGTCCAACACACAACCAATGCGAAATACAAGAAGTATTTGCATCAAGGATACAAGATCCAACAAGGGTACAAGTGCATAGTATTGAAAGTACTTAAAAAATGCTACAAAGCAAGAATATACAAGAAAGTACTGAATATAAACTGAAAATTTTAAACCAAAGTACTTAAAACTTTAAAAGAAAGCAATGTAAAATAAGTTGTAAACTAGACTAGCCAAACAATGGTTAGACTATCCAAAAGTATGTGTGTGTATGAGTTAGCTTTCTCCTTTTGAGCTCACAAAACTCCCCCTTTCACTATGCACACTTCCCTTCTTGTGATGCTCTCCCCTTACTATATGCTATCGTCTAATCTATATAGTGAGTTGCTCTCCCCCTTTTTGGCATGAATAGCTAAAGGCTCTCCTCTAACTTGCGTTGAATCTCATCTAACTATGCCTTAATAGCAGTAAGACGCATTTGAACCTGGTTGTTGGTGGAGTAGATGACATTTGCAAGTTCTGAAACACGCTCATGCAAACTCTCAACCATAATAGTGAACCGGTCAGTGTGAGAGCTAGATTGTCCTGGCTGAGCGCTAGTAGTCTGAGGCTCAGGAATGTGAGGAGATGTAGTCTCGGTATGTCCAGGGGTAATGTGAGCAGCTGAGCCATGACCTGAGTGAGTGACATGTTGAACAGATTCACTCTTAGGTGTTTTGGATAGATTTTGCTTTTCCCGCTCAGTAGAAGAGTGACTTTTGCTCTTTTGAAGAGATGCTATGGATATTGGGCAATGACGAACTAGGATCTTTCCATCTCTTGGCGGACGAACACCTTTATGTACCATGATTTTCATGAGAAGATTGCAGAAAGGAAGACACATTCATGCTGTTGTTCGTGCTGCCGTTTTCCCTATAGTCTGGAAGATATGAGCACAAATATCAATCGGAGCTCTTGTGATGAGATCACACAAGAACTGTGCTCTTCCAAGATTGATGAATCCCGTGTTGGACAATGGATATAGATTGGAGAATATGATAAATGTGAGAGTTTTTAGTTCAGGTTTGAACTTCGTTGTTCCAATGGATGTGCCTTTGGCTGAGACCTCATGTTCAGCTCCAAGAATTTGAAGAATATCTATCACTGGAGGAAGTCTGTCATCATATGGAGAGCTGTCCACATTTGCAAGTCGAGTGATGCGAAAGATCTTTGCAAGGTAGTCCGGAGTGATGATAAACTCCTTTCCTCGAACCCAACACTTTAGTTCAACTCCAGTGAATCTAGCATTTGAGTAGAACTCCTTAACTAATTCATCAATCGGATCCTCGAAGTTTCCGAATAGATCAGCCCAATCTTTGTCTTCAAAAATCCTAGGGATAAAGGTGGATCCCAAGGTGTCAAACTGGACACGACGTTCCACCACAGTGGGAGCGTCCTGAAAAATGCTGGAGAAAGTCTAAGAGTCCAGGGGAGTCTTGAATCTCTCGCTGTTGGAGACTTCAAACGAATGTCAGGTCCTTTTTGAAACTGGTGATGACGTAAAGTCAATCACGGGTTCTTTACCGCGAGAGGAATGACTATACATTTGCAAAAACAGACACACAGCAAAGAGTCAAGTGCAACAACATAAAACAGGAACACAAAATTAATTAGTACAAGTTAGTCCATAAAAATAAGCATAAAGTCCTAAAAGAACAAAAACAGAGTCACACAATCATGTAAACAAAGCTAAACATGTAAGCAACATATATTTAGTATGAGAGATATGCAAAAACATGATAAGTGTGCAAGTGTGTGCATCCAGTGCATGAGGTGTGCCTATGTGATGCATGTGCAAGGCATGGCTAAGCACAGTTGGGTCAAAGTGTGTAAAACACACAACCACAGATCAAAACAAGATAAACAAGTTCAATCAAGGTAATCCCCAAAATTTTGTACTAAATGGAGTCCAAAATAACACATAAATGCCATTTGAGCATTTTGTCAAACACTTGATATGCACCAATATAGCTAACATGTGGGCAATGCATGAACATTAATGAAAATTGCCTAAATACATGTTAAAATTGCCACACGGGGCCAACACAAACACAAACAAACTAAATGGGACTGAGCCCAATCAAGAAATTGAAAGAATTTTCGCAAAATCATAGTTTCCCAACCCTTTTTCGAAAATACTCAATTCAAGAAAAACCTAGAAATTTTATGCGTAATCTAAGGAAATAAAGAGACAATAGTGTATAAACATACCTTAGAACAGATTTGAAGAACTTTTCTCTTGAGTTTTGATTGGGTTTTTGAGTGAAATAAGGTTTTGGGTTGAGAGAGGCACGAGGGAGGCAAAGTGAGGGAAAATAGGATGTGTTTGAAAATTTGTCACATCAGTCCTATAAAATTGAAAACACACGTTTTTCGTAGGTTACCATCTCGCGAAGTTACTCATGAAAAACACCTCTGAAGCACAAAACTTTTCACAGGAAGACTTTACTCGCGAGATAGTCGTGAAAGTTTCTGTCTGAATTTTGTGTTTTCACTATTTTGCCTTAACCCATTTTTGCGGGAAGAGCTTAGTCGCGAGCTTCTCGCAAAAATGCCTTTGAAGAAGTTTTTGATGAAAAACATGAAAAATGCAATAAAACAAAAACTTAAAACATGAAAGCATAAAAACACTTTGAAAAATATATAAAATACTCAAAAATCTTTTTGGCTTTGATCTACAAGAATTGAGTATACACATCACATTTGATCATGTACAATCACACAAATGAAATAAGCATTCATTGAACAAGAGTCTTGTGTGTTGTATGTAAGTATCAAATATGAAATAGTCCTTAGTCTAGAGTGAAGCTTCAATGATCAATTCAATCAAGTCATACACAACTGGTACTAGGTCAAGTAGTCTATCTCAATTATAGAAATGAACATATACGACCTCCCATATGAGAATGACTATAAATCTTTGAAGCTTTTCATTTGGCTTCTCTACAATTCATAACATATGATCATTTTTGAACAGTACATCTCATTTTGAGATCGGTGCTTGAAATTTTTGATATTTCAATATTGAGAATAAGTCTTTGGCTTTTTGAGTACCATACATTTCAATACAAGTTGCTTTCCCTTTTTCCTAGTCATATGTACGACGGCTTTTGTAGCTTATTATCTCTTTTCATTTTGAGATTTACATTTGTTGAGCTCTTTAAGCAGAAACATAAAAAGTGTGGGAAGATATATAGGCACAAGTCTATGCAAGTATTAAAACCATAAAGACTATTGACCAATCATGCATGGCAAGCTTGAAGATCGATTTACAACAGTCACACATAGATTTCAAGATTTTTCCCACAAAGATAGATGTGCATACATAACAAGCTAAGCTCATAAATGTACCACGCCATTAGTACAAAGGTACTAGGCCAAAGTCACATGTAATATACATAACATAAGCGATCAAAGTTTTTTGGAGATTTTTCAATTTTTATGGGTTTTTGAATTTTTTAACACACTCAAAAATAGAACATGTAAAGTAAGATCAACAAGTACAAAACAAACTTGTAAAAGAAACATGCTACAAACCGGAAGCAAGGACACAGGAGGATTATGTATGACATGATGCATGAACCTATGACCCTAAACATCGGAAGTATTAATGCATAGGCATAAAGAGTGATCATGCATAAGTACCCTTCTTCATCCATACTTTACGAGTGTTTTGGATAAGAGCCTTAGATAGAGGGGTATGACCAACATAACTTTCAAACCTCAGAGTGAAGTTAGCAAGGCATAATGATATGTTCTTCAACATTTCCATAACGTCTCCAATGAGATGTTCCTCACTATTTCCTTTAGCTTATGCTCCCCTTGGTTTTCTTTTTAAGCTTTCTTGGCCACGCATATAGTCAGCCTTCTTGAGTGCACGAAGCTTGAAACAATTCGATCTTGTGTGCCCTTGTATGCCACAATGATGACACATGTGTTTCACTTGAGGCCCCCTTTGATTTTTGGGTAATGACTTCCCTATTTCCTTTGGTTTTGCACCAATGGTTCTTTTTACTGCAACAGTGGTCTCAATCTCAGGTTTCACTTCTTTGAGTTTCTCTTCATTCTTGGCTGATACGAACCTTACTTCCTTCTTGGGTTCGCTGCTAAAGCTTCCTTCTTCGGTATATCCCAAATCGGTCTTATCATGTGAAGACTTTTGCGAGGACAGCATGTTGTCAAGTTTCTTGGTGGAGATGTGCTCAACCTTGACATTAGCTTGGATAATCTCAAGTTCAAGAAACTTGATCTTAGAGTAAGCTTCAACCAACTCTCCCTTGAGTCCTTCTACTTCACACTTTGCTTCCTTGAGTTGCATAAGTATACACCTATGCTCTTCTTTAACCTTTTTCATCTTTTTCACAGCAAAGTTCGCAACCTTGGCGAATTTGCCACAATCTTCTAGCAGAGAATCATATGCTTCTTGAAGGTTGTTCTCACCTTCATTTTGGCATACTTCTTCATCTTTTGATTCTTCAACCTTTTCACCCTTGGAATGATCGCCAAGTTCATCAACCAAATTGCTCAACTCATCTTTAGAGTCAACAGAGGTAATTGCCATGAAAGCCCTATAGTTTCCTTCACTATCACACTCTCCATTCGTGTCTGAATTTGAGCTTTTAGAATCACTAAGTGTAGTGGCAAACACTTTACCTTTCCCTCTCAGAAAGTTGGGACATTCCTTCTTGAGATGTCCATGATTGTTGCATTCGTAGCACACAATTCCTTGAGGGGATTGAGAGTCCTTCCCATCTTTCTTCTTGAACTCCTTCCTATCGCTTTTGGGAGATGAAAACTTTCCTTTGGTGAATGACTTCCCACTGTTTTTCTTCTTCAGAAATTTCCGAAATTTCTTTGCAAAGAATGCTACCTCCTTCTCTACATCATCTTCTTTGGAGGAGTCATCCATTCTCTCGGTGATGGTTTTAAGAGCCAATGATTTGCTTGGCTTGTGGGAAGGTAGTCCAAGCTCATATGTTTGGAGTGATCCAATGAGTTCTTGGATCTTGATCTTATCCAAATCTTTACTCTCTTTTATAGCTATGACCTTTGCACGGAAGCTTTCCGGTAAGGACCTCAAAATCTTTTTCACCACCTTAGCATCCTCAATTTTTTCTCCAAGATTGAGCTTGGCAATCATGATTTCATTGAGCTTCCTGATAGGCCACAAACTGAATGACCCTTTGTGACTAAACCAATTAATTAATTAGCCAAGTTATTAATTAATCAATTTATCATGCAAACACGTGACAGCACAAACAAATCACCGAATAACTAAATATGTAGCGGAAAATAAATAACATGGTGATTTGTTCATGAATGGGAAAAACCCTAATGGCAAAAACCCTACCGGGTGATTTTCAGGTCACCACTTCCGAAACTCCATTATTATCAAATTAAGCGGTTACAAGTAAATGAATCCCAAGTACTTTACCAACCTACAGTTGAACCCTTACCCCAATACCCAATTGGACTTGATCTGTAGTGATAATTTCCCCATTTAATGCACGGCTCCCAAGTACGTGACTAACCAGATGCGCAGATCCCAGTACGCGACTTCAAACACCAACTTAGAAGGAGAGGTTGGTTGCAAAGTTCTTCATTTCATCATACACGATGAAGATCAGGAAGATGCTTGGTCATAAAACCCTTTGGTGTAAATACATAGCAACTTCTTCAGAGAAGATGAACTAGGTCAAGAACTTTGTCTTTGATCACAATTTGCTTGAACAAGGATTGCTCAATGCTTTTGCAACTTGTGTCTCTCATGATGGCTTTTAAACCAATCCTTTTATATGTTTAGGGTTAGAAGAAAAGAATGCCCAAAAACATATTCACGTATCCTAAGAAATCAGAACAGAAAATCTGATTTTTTAATTCTTGACAAATAGCAGGTGTCAAGGAGCTATCGAGCAGGTGTCGAGATTTAATGAAATTGCACTTCAGCTTGTTTTTCTTGGACAGACTTGATGACTTCAACACTTGATCTTGAAACCTTGTTTCTTGAAGTATTAAAAACACCTAGAACTACCCAATTACAAGTAGAGTGCATTTTGTCAAAGGATTAGCCAATATACATAAATAAGTATGACATATGTTCTTAACATGTGAACCACATATGTCCTAACAATCTCCCCTTTTGGCAATCTGTGACAAAACCACAACAAACAAATGAACATATGAGAGAAGTCATAAATTACTCAACTCATATTCACTTGTTGAATACAGTAAAATCTATTCGAATATAAACTCTTGAAAAACTTTGCAAGAAGAGAGTTTATGGCAAGAAGACTTTGACAACCTGTATTTCTGAAACACTTTAAACAAAATTCATCAAGGCATCTTGTGTGAAATAGAAATAATTAGATTGCATACAAGTATAAAAAAAAACATGTGTCTAAAGATAGAGAAGAAACAACATATGAAGAGATAGGTGAAAGAAAACATACATCCACATATAGAGAAAAATAAGTACAATGTATGTAAAACTGGTCACAAGACCTCATATATAAGATCAATGTATCTAAAAAGAATAGAAAAGAAAAGATACATCAAAACCTCACTACATCCCTCATAATATCAACACTTCCTCTATCAAAAATGTCCTATACTAACTCTCCCCCTAAGATGACTACTCTCATAACCCAAAACTACTCTCCCTTTTTGTCACGAGTGACAAAGGGTAGAGTGTCATGTAGACATCTTATCAGAAGAGCTAACATCTCCATCATCATCACCATCATCATCATCATCATCATCATCCTCAGCATCAGAATCAGAAGCGACTGGAGGAGGTGGTAGAGGAGAAGCCTCAGAAGCAAAACCACCCATGGTCGCCTGCCGTCGTGCAATACGACCAACACGAACATTCACCTGATATAACTCAGTGGTGAGTGTATCGAGGCGAGCATCCATGCGCTGCAGCTGTGCCATGATGTCTCCAAGAGATACATCGCCGGTAGAGGTAGAAGGAGCAGATGTAGATAGAGCTGATCTGGATGGAGCTGAACGGGAGGGAGGAATGGAGTCCGTCTGTCTCGACCTAAACTGAGCCTCACTACGTTTTACGGTAGCGGCATCTATGGCAGAGATGTGTGTGAAGTGGTCGGACACAGGAAAAGGGATAGAAAAATGGCGTAAGATCCTCGTGATAGCGGAAGGAAAGATGAGCTTATCAGAAGACGCCGAATCTAGATGAACATCTTTGATAGAGAAAATGAAGTGAGAAGGAAAATCTGTTGTAAGATGCTCAAGAAGAGATAGCAAAAATCGAGCACGAGGCTCTGTGATAGAGTTGTAGTGAGAGAGTGGATGGAGTACAAAAGTCATCACCATGTTAAGAAATCTAGGACCTTTAGCAAAAGGTTTACATGATGTATACTGATGCTCACCCCAATCAGAAGGGCGCTTACAAAAAGCAGAAATGAGCTCATCTTTGGACACAGTCCTCAGACGCTCACAAGTAGGATAGTTAGGAAACTATATCCTAGGAACTCTAAGTGTATCCGCAACAAGCTGCGATGTGACAGCAAAGAGCGTACCTTGAACGCAAGTGTGAAAGAGAGGTACTGAACGATCAATCCCGTGCATATTGGAGTAGAACTCCTGAATCAGCATGAGAGGACATGTGACCGGGACGTCACACAATGACTCCCATCCCCTACTGTGAATGACAGAGGGAAGGTTAGTGTCGGCAAAGTCCGCCAAAATGACTTGGCGTTCCGAATGAACACCTCGTCAGGAAAAGCTCTCCAAGAATGCTTTACGGGCATCCTCATCACAGAACCGAATCTTAGAGGAAGTAGGATCAGAAGAAGACGATGCCCCGGAATGAAGAGGGTTTCGAGACGGAATGGACTTACGTTTAGGTGCCATAGACACTACTAACGTAAACAGAATGAGAAAGAGATAGAGAGGGAGACAATCAGAAAAGTCTCAAAATAGTTCAAATATCAAATATATTGAACAAAAAAATACGTATGCATGGGGAATGCATGAACATGTGACATGCAAACTTAAAAAGCATCATGGGCTTAGCCCAATCCAATCCTATCAGCACACAAACATAGAACACACATCTAAATGCATGTAAATATCATTCTAATGCACATGAAATGCAATGTATGACATTTTGAACACATTTAAGTGAAAAACCAACCCAAAATTTTAAGAAAAACTCATTGATTTTGAAAAACCCCAAAATTTTCAAAAACCCCAAAACCTAAGATTCAAAACATGAAATGCATGAATAAGGAAGGAAAAAAAATGAGATCTTACCAAGTGATTTGAAGCAAGGAAGGTTGAAAATCACGAGGAAAGGAGATTTTGAGTGAGAAAAGGTGATTTGGAAGATGAACAGCCGCGGACAGATCGAGAGAGATCGAGAAAATGAAGCTCAGATCGCGACAGAGCCTTATATAGAAGCCTCATTAATTCTCGACAACTGAGGTGTTGAGAGGTGTCAAGACAGGTGTTGAGGTAGGTGTCGAGAAAAAGCACGTCGACAGCTGAAGGTGTCGAGGAATGAACACTAGAACCAAGAACAGAAGCTCGATCGATCGACAAGGTATCGAGAAGCTATCGAGGAGACAGAAACTTTCTCGATCGATCCACCAGGTGTCGAGGATGTGTCGAGATTGCGATAAGAAAAGGCTTGAGAAGCTCGACAGATGACAAGGTATCGAGGAGGTGTCGAGCCAGCTTTTAAAATCAGTTTTTCGAGAAGAGAAAAACACAGACATGAATGCAATCCAAACATGCAACTCAACCATGATCTACTCAACATAAAAAGCTCTCAAAATCATCTTTCAATGAAAATTTAAGCACAGGATCTCCCAAAAACACACACACACACACACTAAACAAGTCTAACAAATTTTATTTTTCAAAAACAAGTCAAGACAGTTTAGTGAGCATATAAAAGCACATGTAAAACCTTTGTGATGGACAAATCACATTGTACCTGCACATGTATCAAAAGTAGCAAAGAATATTGCGTGTTGTGTGTGAAAAACATCGCAATATTGCATAAGTGTATACATGTTATGACGATTTGAGATATGAGAAAATAACTTTAACTCAACACATAATCATAACTATTTGATGAGGACTATCACCTTCGAGGTACATCCTATAACTCCCATATCTCCTAGAATACACACTTGTAATCATATTTAAAGCATTTTTAATCTTTTTTCTTTTTATTTTCTTTGCATATTTTCTTTTTAAACATATCATGCATGGGCATAAAAGAGAGAGAAAAGAAATACCCATTTATATTTGATATTCCAATTTTGCTATGCCGAAACACACAAATGTCATTGACATCACACTTTTGCTATGCCGAAGCATACAGATGTCATTAATGATTGGCAGGCAACAGTGGTGAGATGGTTATTTATGCATTTCTCTTAGGATTTTCTAGTCCTACCCGTCAAAAAGAGTGATATGAGTGTTAAGTTTAAGAGATCACTTAATCTTACTCATCACAAACACGAGCCACAAAGCTCACTTGCTTAGTTGTGCATAGAGATGCTCATCTAAGCTATAAGAGATACAAAGTTTACAAAACTTTGTTTCAATGGCCATCTAAGATACACAAGTACACAAGTACCAAAGTACACAAAACACACACTGTTTTTGTATTTTTCTGATTTTTCAATTTTTTTTTATTTTTATATTAAAAAAATAAACAAAACTGAAAGTAAACACACAAAAACATGTTAAGCAAAGCAAAAAAAAAAAAAAAAAAAAAATGCATAAAACTAGACTGACTCAGCAAAAATGCAAAACACATAAGCAATGCAACAAACAAGAAAAACAAGAAGGGAGAAGAAAGTGATGAAATCACTTAGAGTCTTTTTTCTTCCACACCTTGGAAGAGCCTTTCCTTTGATTAAATCCTTGAACCCGCGGTGAGGGGGAAGAATTGAAACCGTTCAAGTTCGAAAGGAACATGAGGACTTTTAGAAGATCTCCAAGAGGAGCAAGAGAGGATTGAAGCTGATTTTGGCTTCCAGATGCTATCATGCTGTTACTCTTTTGAGTGGCTAGCCACTTATAGTAATTTGGTCGAGTATGACGGGCAGCTCCACAATGATGACAGAGATGCTGCTTCTTTTGGTTAGGCTTTTGAGAGTTAGCCTTCTTAGCCCTAGGGTTTTTAGCATCTTTCTTATCTTGTTTAGGGGGTGCTCCTAAGATAGATTTATCCTTGTCTAAGTTCTCACTAGCTAATTCAGTTTTAACATCAGTGTTCTCAACTTTAACAGTATTAGCAGGAGGAATAAAAACAGTAGAACTAGTAGAAGTAGAATTAGAGAAAGAAAGACCATACCCCAAACTTGTTCGATCCGAAGCAGATTTCTGATTGCTGAGCATCTCATCAAGTTTTGCACTTGAAGTCCTCTCCAATTGAGCTCTGACTTAAAACAGCTCCGCTTCAAGCTTCTTGGTCTTCTCAGCCAAGAAATTGTTCTCAAATCTCAGCGCTCCAATAGTTTGATTTGCCTCATCAAACTTTGTGGACAGCTCTTCACGTTCAAGTTCCACATCACTGAGCTTCTTGGTGGTCAGCCTATATAATTTCTCATACTTCTCAGAGAGCTTGTAAAGCTTCTCATAGGCTGAATGGATATCATCTTGATCATCCATCGTCTCACACTTGGTATCCACCAATTCTTCTTCTTCTTCCACTTCTTCAACAATCCCTTTAGTAGGATTGATTGTGGCAGTGAAGGCATTTAAGATTCCGTCATCCTCACTGTCGAAATCATCTTCAGGCTCAGTGTCACTCAGGGTTGCAGTAAGTGCCTTACTGTTCCCAATGCTCTTGAGGTATGTAGGACACTCATTCTTCATGTGTCCAAACCCATGACATCCAAAACACTTTGGTCCTGCCGGAATAGTGTACTGACCGCCATCCTTAGCATCCTTCCTTCCTTTATCTTGGCTCTTAAATTGAGAAAAACTGGATTGCTTGCGGTCCTTGTCGAAGCTCCTCCCATTGGCATTCTTCATAAACTTCTTGAACTGTCTTGTAATGTAGGACTTCATCTTGGAATCTTCATCATTGGAAGACTCATCTGTATCACTGTTCTTTGCCTTCAAGGCCATGCTCTTGCCTTTGCTTGACTTGCCAATCCTTGATAACCCTATCTCGTAGGTCTGCAAGTTCCCAACCAACTCAGTCAAAGGAATTTTATCAATATCCTTTAATTCTTCTATTGCCGTAATCTTGGCATGAAATCTCTCAGGTAGAGATCTGAGCACCTTCCTTATAACCTTGGGTTCAGGGATGGTTTCCCCAAGATTGAAGGCTGAGTTCACTATGTCCTTGAGCTTGGCATAGAACTCATCAAACGACTCATCCTCCTCCATCTTAATCTCTTCAAAGCTTGTAGTGAGCTTCTGAAGTTTTGAATCTTTGACAGCCTTTGTTCCTTCATAGGTTGTCTAGAGGATGGTCCACGCCTTCTTAGCAGTTTCAGTTGAGGATATCTTCTTGAACTCCTCATTGGTGACTGCGCTAAATAGGGCATTCAACGCTCTACTGTTGAAGTTTGCCGCCTTGATCTTGGCTTCATCCCAATCGGCCGGCACTTCTTTTGGCTTAGTCCAGCCAATCTCAACACCTTGCCACACCTTCTCATCTAAGGACTGCAAAAAAGCTCTCATGCGTACTTTTCAGTAGGCATAGTTAGTCCCATCAAATAAAGGAGGTATAATTAATGATTGTCTTCTATCTATGACAAACAGGGGTCAATGGATTGACACAGCAACGATTAAAACCTAATCAGAGTGTTTCTGCTCTGATACCACTTGATAGGCCACAAACTGAATGACCCCTTGTAACTAAACCAATTAATTAATTAGCCAAGTTATTAATTAATCAATTTATCATGCAAACACGTGGCAGCACAAACAAATCACCAAATAACTAAATATGCAGCGGAAAATAAATAATACGGTGATTTGTTCACGAATTGGGAAAACCCTAACGGCAAAAATCCCACCGGGTGATTTTCAGGTCACCACTCCCGAAACTCCACTATTATCAAATCAAGCGGTTACAAGTAAAGGAATCCCAAGTACCTTACCAACCTACAGTTGAACCCTTACCCCAATACCCAATTGAACTTAATCTGTAGTGACAATTTCCCTTTTTAATGCACGGCTCCCAAGTACGTGACTAACCAGATGCGCGGATCCCAGTACGCAACTTTAAACACCAACTTAGAAGGAGAGGTTGGTTGCAAAGTTCTTTAGTTCATCATACACGATGAATATTAGGAAGATGCTTGGTCATAAAACCCTTTGGTGCAAATACACAACAACTTCTTCAGAGAAGATGAATTAGGTCAAGAACTTTGTCTTTGATCACAATTTGCTTGAACAAGGATTGCTCAATGCTTTTGCAACTTGTGTCTCTCATGATGGCTCTTAAACCAATCCTTTTATATGTTTAGGGTTAGAAGAAAAGAAGGCCCAAAAACATATTCACGGATTCCAAGAAATTAGAACAGAAATCTGATTTTTTAATTCTCGACAGATAGTAGGTGTCGAGGAGCTATCGAGAAGGTGTTGAGATTTAATAAAATTGCACTTCAGCTTGTTTTTCTTGGACAAACTTGATGACTTCAACACTTGATCTTGAAACCTTGTTTCTTGAAGTATTAAAAACACCTAGAACTATCCAATTATAAGTAGAGTGCGTTTTGTCAAAAGATTAGCCAATATACATAAATAAGTATGACATATATTCTTAACATGTGAACCACATATGTCCTAACACTTCCCATAGAATGAATCAAATGACTTATCGTCACTCATCTTGAGTTCTTCAAATTAGGTGGTAAGCATTTGGAGTTTTGTGTCCTTGACTTTCTTGGTACCCTTATAGGTAGTCTCAAGAATCTTCCAAGCTTCCTTGGTAGTATCCACATGCGATATCCTGTGAAATTCATCAGTAGACACACCACAAAAAATAGCGTTAATTTCTTTACTATTTGCATTTGCCAAAGCAAGAGCTGCCTTATCCCATTCGGACTTGAGTGTCGTGGGTCTAACATACCCATTCACGGCAGAATCCCATACCGACTCATCTATAGCACAAAGGAATGCCCTCATATGGACTTTCCAAAATGCATAGTTACTCCCATCAAAGAATGGTGAAGTGTTGAGAGATTGAGATCGATCCATCTCAAAGAGGGTCTAGGATTACACTTAGGTAATGAAACCACAGCAAGTGTACCCACTCTGATATCAATTGAAAGTTCGAAAATGTGTTAAAACACAAGAATTGTTTAGACCCTCAAATTAAAATATTATGGCTCGGTTGATTTTACTCTAACTTAAATTAAGTGCGGAATAGAGTAAATGCGAGCAGATAAACAATAAAACTACTTTAAGCCATATTCATTAACACACAATAGTAAAATGAAAGTTAAAAAAGTAGGGAAGAAGAATTCAAACACAAGATAATACGCTGATGTGTTATCGAAGAGGAAACAGAAGTACTCGGTGTAAAACCTCTCCGCTGCCCTCCAAGCGGTAAATTGATCCACTAGACAATAAGTTGGGATATATGAATAGCAAAAGACCCTCTAAGCCTAATCTACCCAATGCACCTAAGACCTCCAAGCTCCTACTCCAACAAGGCTTCTCGGAATCGTATTTTGTCTCGCTTTTCGGATCCCACAATGCGCCCGATTGCATCCTCCAAAGCTTGGCTTCTTCCAATGCTTCCCAGCAGTACCAAAACCTCACTTGACACTCAGAATGGGTGTGGTAAGTGTTTGGGCTATCAACATCTCAAGGATATGGAAATGGAGAGGTAGGAGTTGAGGAAAACCACAATGGATTGTATAGAGAATTGTGGGTATAACAATCTTTCACTCTTAAGGGTTGTGGCTAGGGTTTTCTCTATAAAAAGCACTCCTCAACAAATGTGGGTAATGTAGGTATATATAGTGTGGGTAGAGATAGGGTGTGTCAGATATGAAAAAATATCAAAATAGAATGTTTTGCAGGTATCTCGCGAGAAGGCCTTATTCGCGAGACACTTGCGAAAACCAGCTGTCACCATCCTGTCATGATTTTTCGCATTCCAGTCATGTGCTGGGCATATGCTTCACTTCGCTGGATGGCTTCTCGTGAGCTACCCGCGAAAACTTCTTTAGTCTTCAATTGCCTTGAGTTTTCACACTTTTTCTCACACACAACCCTTACAATAAAATCTCATATAAAATACAGGGTATAGAAGATTGAAAATAATTACAATCAAATTTGGCACGAAATTAAAGCTAACACAAAATAGTTATAAATCACAACTTTACACCTTGTTAAAGAGGTAATTCCTAGTCTAAGAGGGATTAGCAAAAGAGTCTTATAAATGGAGAATGCTACAAAGAATTTGATGGCTTTGGCCCAAGGGTCCTCCTTATGGGGAGAGGGAAAGAGAGAGAAAAGAGATTTTCACTTGGGAAGAATGCAAGAGGAAGGAGAGAGTAAGAAATTGCCGCCTTTAAGAAGATAGCCAAGAAGGAGAGAGCAAAGGGTTGTCGCCTTTGAGAAGATAGCCAAGGAGAAGAGAGCAAAGTGTTGCCACCTTTGAGAAAGATAATTTGTGTGTGTGAGAGTAAAGAAAAATAAGAGAGATTTTTTTCTTTAACCGTGAGACATACACAAGAATTATTGTAATTGATTTGATAATAGTGAAATTATTTGGAGTTTGTCCTATGGTTTTTTCCCTTCAAAGAGAAAGGGTTTTCCACTTAAATTTTGTGTTCTTATGTGTTCTTATGTGTGATTGTTATTTTGGATTGCTAATATTGTTGATAACATTATTTGGGTCCCAACAAGTGGTATTAGAGCTAAGGTTAGAGTAGAAGCGATGGCCGGAGAAGAAGGCAAGGCTTCAGGAATTGAAAAGTTTGATGGAACAGATTTTGGATATTAGAGGATGCAGATTAAAGATTATCTCTATGGAAAGAAGTTGCATTTGCTTCTTTTGGGGAAGAAACCTGATACTATGAAGGATGAAGAATGAAACCTTCATGATAGACAGGTATTGGGAGTTATTAGATTAACTCTATTAAGATCAGTTGCGCACAATGCTGTGAAAGAAAAGACCAACAGTGGTATTAGAGCTTGGTTGGTTTAGTGGATGACTCTTTGTGTGAATTAAGATGGAAGAGAAGGGATTGCTTTGATTAAGGTGGAGCTATTCCAAGAGGAAAAGAGGAATACTTGATTAAGGTAGGAGTTATCCCAATTGGAAAGAAGATAGTTGAGGAGAATTGATGGAATTTGAGTCAAGGTGGAGATTGTTGGGAAATTGCCTTAAATTCCAAATGTGACTTGGAAAGTCAATTAGGTTTCCTAGTGGAAGAAGGAAAAATTAATTTGGGTTTCCTTGTTATAGAAGGAAAGACTATTCCTTGGTGTGGAATGAAGTCTATTTCTTGTTAAAGAGGTAATGTATTCCTAGTCCAAGAGGGAATAGACTCCTTTTTAAAGAGACAATGTATTCTTAGTCCAAGAGGGAATAATAAAAGAGTCTTATAAATAGACAATGCTACAAAGAATTTGATGACTTTGGCCTAAGGGTCCTCCCTATGGGGAAAGGGAAAATAGAGCGTGAAACCACGAGAGAGAAAAAGATTTTCGCTTGGGAGGCATGCAAGAGGAAGGAGAGAGTAAGGTATTGCCACCGTTAAGAAGATAGCCAGGGAGGAGAGAGCAAAGGGTTGCCACTTTCGAGAAGATAGCCAAGGAGGAGAGAGTAAAGTGTTGCTGCCTTTGAAAAAGATAATTTGTGTGTGTGAGAGTAAAGAAAAATAAGAGAGATTTTTTTTTTCTTTAGCCGTGAGACATACACAAGAATTATTGTAATTGATTTGATAATAGTGAAATTATTTGGAGTTTGTCCCATGATTTTTTCTCTTCAAAGAGAGAGGGTTTTCCACGTAAATTTTGTGTTCTTATGTGTAATCGTTATTTTGGATTGCTAATATTGTTGATAACATTATTTGGGTCCCAACATTTTGCTCGTTACATAGAAATGAACAACTTTAACAGAAGGTTCCAGTTCATACTACAATCGATGGAAATCTTATGTTTGAAAATTGAAAGTAGAGCTTTTCCTATGGATTCTTCTAATTCAGCTTATTTAGTCAGGTGAAATTGAAAGCAGTGACATTTTTGAGATTTTGATTTCTGTGTTTTTGATACTATTTTTATTAGTTTTTGAATTTTTTAAACTAAAATATGTCAAAACGGTGTCCTTTTTTGGGCACTTACGGCAACCCACATATAATAGAACTAGATGAAAGGAATGCATTAAATAAAGGTCAAAGTTGTAGGGTTTATATCTCAAAAAATAAAAGAAAAGAAAGTTGTATGGCTTAAATGAATAAATAAAAAATAACACGACTGAATTGAAGTTTAAGGGAGAAAATTGGCCTTTGCTCCTTTCGCGCAAAAAATTCAACATTTTGCCTCATTTTTCAAACTTATTAGGAAAATGCCCCTGTTTTGAAACTCGATTTTCTCAAAATCGAGTTTCGACGTCACTATAGGTATGGGGCGATCAAACTTAAAAAAAAAAAAAAAAAAAAAAAAAAAAAAAACTTGCATGGAACTTGAGTTCATGGAACTCGAGTTCCAAAACGCTACAATAGGGTCCTTAAAAGACCACTATAGGGCTTCTTAAAACGCTATTATAGGGCTCCAGAATTTTTTATTTTATTTTAAATTTTCAGTTTGTTATAACTCAATTGTCCAAAAATCAAGTTTCAAAATAGGGGCATTTCCCTAATTAGTCTGGGAAAGGGGCTAAAATGCTGGATTTAAAAAAAAAAAAAGGGTAAAAGCCCATTTTCTCCAAAGTTTAAGTAAATTTAGAATATGTAATTTGTTGTTTAGCAAAAGGAAAAACCTTAAAATGATATGGATTTGGAGCATTTTTTATTACATCAATCTTATTTTAGATTGGTGTAGTTTATCATTTGGTACAGGGAGACACTTTTTTTTTTTTTTTGAGAAGATGTACAGGAAGACACTTAAAAGGTGGATAAAGAAGGATTGTCTGAGCTAAGCTTAAACTTGACTCGATATTAAATAAGTAGGAACATAAAGAAATATATATTTGAAATCAAGTCCAAACTGTTCATAACTCAGTTCAAGTGTAATAATAATAATAATAATAATAATAATAAAAGAAGCAAAATGTCCAATTATTATAACTCCATCTGTTAGCTAACAATGAATTGATGTTTAGCACTTTAACTACTTTGATCCTGCTAACCAATCAACCATAAGCTAGAAGAAGCGGCACATTAATTTGACCACACAAAAAAATAATTATAACTCCATCTGTTAGCTAACAATGAATTAACGGCCCAACTATAAGCTAGAAGGAGGGGCACGTTAATGTGACCACACAAAAAAATAATTATAACTCCATCTGTTGGCTCGGTGGCATAAAAGGTGGGTGCGAGTAGTGGTATGTCTTGTTGCGCATTGATAGTACCATTGGGTTTACCTAACCTATACTTTGGAACATGGGGTGATGATTACACATGTGAACCCCTTATTTTGTTCCCAAAAAAAAAAAAAAAAAGGTCCAACACCAATTAATAATGAATTTTCAGTCCAACTTATTGTTTGTATTCCTATTTGCCATGCCGACAAAGCTCACATATGATGAAAAGAAGAACCCAAATAAATGATAATTAAAAGATGTGGACTGAAAGGAAAAAGAGTCATTTTGCATCAATATGGGCTCCCTAAAAGGTCCCCATTAAGCTTGGAACACTGGTGAGAATAATGAATTGATTTGTAAGTCTTATGTAATATGTATTTGATTAATAAAAGCGTGTTGTGTATTTGAATGATCAAAATACTTTTGAGTTGTTTGTAATTTGTTGAGGGCATTTTTTCCACAACTAGAACTTATTAAAATACTTATAGACCAAGCTCATAAGGTCCAATAGCAACCACCAGTGAGTGTGGCTCAATGGTAGGAAACCTTTGAAAGTCCCATTGGCTCAGAGGTTCGAGTTCCAGCTCTTGCAACTTTGTGTTGTGGGCTGCTTCAGCATTTGGTTCAAGTTGGCTTGATGGTATAAAATGTAGGCGCGAATAGTGGTATGATTACACATGTGAACCCCCTTATTTTGTTCCAAAAAAAAAAAAAAAAAGGTCCAACACCAATTAATAACGAATTTTCAGTCCAACTTATTGTTTGTATTCCTATTTGCCCCGCCGACTAAGCTCACATATGATGAAAAGAAGAACCCCAAAAATTGATAATTAAAAGATGTGGACTGAAAGGAAAAAGAGTCATTTTGCATTTGGTTCAAGTTGGCTTGATGGTATAAAATGTAGGCGCGAATAGTGGTATGATTACACATGTGAACCCCCTTATTTTGTTCCAAAAAAAAAAAAAAAAAGGTCCAACACCAATTAATAACGAATTTTCAGTCCAACTTATTGTTTGTATTCCTATTTGCCCCGCCGACTAAGCTCACATATGATGAAAAGAAGAACCCCAAAAATTGATAATTAAAAGATGTGGACTGAAAGGAAAAAGAGTCATTTTGCATCGATATGGGCTCCCTAAACAGTTCCCCATTAAGCTTGGAACACTGGTGAGAATAATGAATCCATACTAGATGCAATGTGTAGCACATAAACGCCCATGGAAGAACTAAAAACCTGTTGAACATAAACACTTTACCCATCACACATTTCTCTTCCCAACAAAGAGAGTCAACCAGTTACTCTAAATCCCTTAACACCTAGCAAGTCTGGAAGGGAGCATTCCCTTTAGGGAGGCAAAAATTTGTGGCCTTTAGTCAGCCATGTTCCCCCTTTCAAAGAAAAGTCATATCAGCTAATGTATATAGGAGATTTCACTGCTCAAAGTTAGTGAATACTGAATACTAATATTCAGCAAGTTTCCTTCTGTTCACCAGAGGCTTTTTTAGTGACTTTAAAAATCAATAAAATAGAGGAGAACCGTAATTTGAGAAGGGGGGGGGGGGGGGGGGGGGGGTGACAGCAACATAGATTGTATTTGCATTCAGTGCCCCTTACACTATCAAAAACAATCTTGCATTTTCCATCAATTTTTCAGCAACTTAGCTACAACGCTTATGCTAAAATGGCACCTTGTTAATTTTGAAAAACATTCATAAATTTCACTATTTGTAAGGTAACCTAACTAATTGGAAATTAGATTTTGGAAAAGACTTGATTGTGCAAACTGCAAACTAATAGAATGAGTCTGCGCATAGACGAAGGGCAATAATTGTTGTCGCAACCTTTCTTCAAAAGTATAATTTTCAATGATGGCTTACCATTTCAGTCTTCTTTCTTAAATGATATTTCTTTCATTTGTCAAAAAATATTTGACAGTTTTATTTAATGTTTCTAATAATATAGTCTTCCACTGCAACATAAATATGAAAACTTTTTACTGCTATTTTTATTGCTAAGAGTTTTTTTTTTTTTTTTTTTTTCAAATATAATATAATCCTGTTCATTAGATTTAAATTTACCAAAATTATAGATACATCATCTCTTCATTAAAATATTAATTTCACAACCTCTTTCTCTCTCTTCCTCTCCTCTCTCTGTCTTTTCCCTTAGTCTCTCTTCCTCTTCACTCTTCATTTTTCTAGGTCTAAAAGGTCACCACCATTGTAAAATATATTTTAAAAATCTAGCCACCATCAAGAAAAAAAAAAAAAAAAAAAAAAAAAAAAAAAAAAAAAAAAAAAAAAAACTAACAACCATTGTCACTCACATCCCATCAAACCCACCACGCCACTAGCTAGCAACCACCACCACAACCACAATAGCCACCACCACACCACCACCATGCCAAGCACCAAACCCACCACTAACAACAACCACCACAAGAAACAGCCACCACAAAAACCACTAAGAGAAAAAAAAAAAAAAAACACAAAGAAACCACTAAAAATCACAACCAACAACCACAAGGAACAGCCACTATGAGAATAACCAAGAGAAAAAAACACACACACACACAAAGAAGCCACCAAAAACCACTAACAACAACCACAAGAAACAGCCACTATCGCTGATCTCGTCGACAACAACCACAATGCCAAACCCAGAAACCTACCACTGCCGATCTCATCGATCAAGAAACCCACCATGCCGATCTCCAACTCAACTGCGCCACCATTCCTATCTCCACCGGTGGAATTGGAGAACAAATCTGGGTTCTATGTGGCAAAGACGATGGCTATTCTTTGCAATTCTTGTGGGTATTAACGATTGTTGAGAACAACACCACTTTAGCAACGGTATGGTGGATTTGTTGACTGGAGTTTTGATATGGGTTTGAGACTAGGTTGATGATCACGGTGGAGCTCCGTTGATTGTAGAGTGAATCTAGAGTTTGGACTATGGCAGTGGTATGACGGAGAAATGGAGAGATGATAGAGAAGAGGTAGAAAGAGAGGAAAGTGAGTAAGAGACAGAGAAAGACAGAGAGAAATGAGAGACTGTGTGAATGAGAGAGAAAAGCCTGATATTTAGGAATAAGATATTAAGATAATATTTTGGCATTGTGCTACAATACCATCATACATTTACAATGGTACTGTAGCACAATGCCAAAAAAAATTACAATTTTACAAGTTTAGCAGGCCAACTATTGAGTACTTTTGAGGCTTGATACTAAATATTGCTAAAATATGGCATTTACAGTTCCCATTGTGAGTGCTCTAAGTGGGATGGGCCTTTCACCGTATCCTCTCTTCCTTTTTGGGTTTTTGTTCAAAATGATAGAAATAGGTCGGTGCCCTCCACCCTCCTTTTTAGTAATGAATTATTCTAAATTAGAAAAGAAAACATCTACATCTATTGATACTTTAATATGAATTACACTCGTTAATCAAGCATGTGAGCATTAATGAAATCTTATTTAAAAAAAAAAAATTCAAATTCAAATTCAACTTTTTTTAGGAGGTCTTAATGAATGTTTTCATTAATTCCTAAATTTATTACTATATTAGTTTTAATATTTGATTTCAAGGGAAATTTACAATAACCCAATTTTTTGTAGGTATGATGCCTCTTGTAGTTAATCTGCTACAACATGTCACCAAAATATACATTGGATGATACCTAAGAAGATAGAGTCCCACATATGAAAAAATGACACAAAGAATTGAACCAAGTAACATTGCAAAGGCATAATGATAGTAGGGAGAAATGCAACTTCAAAAAAAAAAAAAAAAAAAAAAAAAAAAGGAAGAAGAAGAAGAAGAAGAAGAAGAACACTCATGTTTTTTATTTTTGAAATTTTATATCATGACATTTTAGCTAACTAAAATTAAAATTACGATAGGAATTGAAAACTAACAAAAGAATAGTTCTGCAAGAAAAAATAAGGACAAAATTTAGCTACAAAATTGATTGTAGCCTTAAACTACAATCTTACTTAATATCTTTTTATTGGAGGTGATTTTTGACAAAAATATCATTGAATTGCATCTTTTTCTTATATCCTCCATGCTTGCAAAATTTCAAGAAAATTGAAATTTAAGATCAACAGCTATATCATCAATAAATTTTTTAAATTGCAAGTTTTTGTTAGTTTAAAATTATGCATAAAATATAAGTTTATAGATCATATAGCAAATAATATCCGATTGATACAAAATTTGACATATGTATTAAGAGCGTAAAGAACATGCAATTCAACGATTAGATTTTCAAAATATGTAGTAATGTTTATTTAAATGAGTAAGGTTATAGCCTTAGGCTACAACCAATTTTGTAGCTAAAGTTTATCCAAAAAATAAAGAATAAAAGAGACTAGATATTTTGTCCAAAGTGGCGTACGCAAGTGAGTCAATATTGTCCCATACCGGCCATAGCGGCTATTAAATTGGTACCAATAATTTTTAAAATTTACTAGCTAAAATACAAATCATACCGGTTATATCGAAGATTTTTCAGGTGTTTTGGCCAATACAACAAAAAAATGTAAAAAAAAATACTATAAAACCTGCTAATTATTTAAGCTAATATACCGGTTGAATGCACTTTATTGATATTTTACTGCTAAACATGTTATTTTGTTTTATCTGACCCTTGGACATACATTATTCTGTTTTAACTTACCGACAATCAGGGTCTATTTGAGATCTGCTTATTTTGCTGAAACTGAAATTTTTTTGCTGAAAGTACTATAGATAAAGATAAAAGTTAGTTGAAATAGTATAGTGAGACCTATAAATAGTACCAAAAAGTACAATGAGAGCTATGAATAGTAACAAAAATAAGCTGAATAGTAAAGTAAGTTGGCTTTTAATTTGGAGCAAACACGCACTCAGGTTTTTTTTTTTTTTTTTAATGAGAAAATTTGATAGAAGAAGTGTTAGGATATACGTGATTCAATTTTAGGAACATATATCATTATTTTATGTAATTGGCTAATCGTTTGACAAAATGCACTTTAATTGTAATTGGATAGATCTATGATGTGTTTAGTGCTTCAAGAAACAAGGTTTCAAGTTCAAGTGTTAAAGCTATGCAAGTCTGTCCAAGAATCAAGTTAGAAAGTGCAGGGTTTAAAAGCTGCTGAAGCTCGTGTCTCGACAGCTAGCTCGATAGATAGGGTATCTGTTGAGATTTATGAAGTTCAGTTTTTCAAGCTGATTTTCATCCAATCCATGAATGAATGTTTGAGCTTTCTTTTCTCCCAACCTTAAACATATACAAGGATTATTTTAAGGGCTGCCACAGCTGATGTAACTCAATGAAAAAGTTTTTCATAAGCATATTGTGAACCGGAGACATATACCCTAGTTCATCTTTCTTTTGAAGAAGTTGCTGTGTTTTGTACACCTTAGGGTTTTTTGACCAAACAACTTCATGATCTTCATCGTGTGATGAACTGAAGAACTTTACAGCCAACATCTTTCTCAAGTTGGTGATCAAGTCGCATACTAGGATCCGCGCAATTGATTAGTCACGTACTGGGAGCCGTGCATTGAAAATGAGAGATTGTCACCACAGAACAAGTTCAATTGGCTATTGGGGTAAGGGCTTAATTATAGGTTGGTATAAGGTACTGTGATTCCTTTACTTGTAACCGCTTGTTTTGATAATAGTGGATTCTCGGAAGTGGTGACCTTAAAATCACCTAGTGGGGTTTTTGTTGTGTAGGTTTTCCCTATTCGTAAACAAATCACCGTGTCAATTTATTTTTCGCTACATACTTTAGTTAATTGGTGATTTTTTTGTGCAACCATGTACAATTGCATGTTAATTTGATTAATTAATAAACTTGGCTAATTAATCAATTAATTTCTCGATCCCCCACTCTCATTGCATTCTTCTTCTTTTATACTATCTTCCCCTTTTATCTCTACCCTCCACGTGCAGGCCAGATAGTTGGTGTTGATACCTGTCCCATCAGCACATTTCTGAAGTCTTTGGGGGTAGCTGTAAGGCTGAAAAGTATTGTTCAGAGATCACTTTCTCATTAATGCAGCCAGAGAGTTAGCCACAGAGCATTCAATGCAGTGGTAGTAGCTTTCTCTTAGATATTTCTGAGCTTCCACCCCTCCTGTACATTCATAATTCACGTCCGTATTAGTGGAATTTCCTGAAAGGTCACATTGAACGATAGGATATACATTTGATCTGTGCTTCGTTTATTCGATGAGATACTACTCCTCGGACCACCTCCCCAAACCCTTCCATTCGCAACATACTAATGGGACTCTAAACTTAACATCCTCACTACTGTTTATTCATCCTTAGACCAACTAACGTCCTCGGCTAAGGCCAAGATCCAATATATAATTTTGAGCCCTTATCCCTACACCTGTTATTTAAGCTAATATATCGGGTGCATGCACTTTATTGATATTTTACTACTAAACATATTATTTTGTTTTATCTCACCCTTGGACATACATTATTTTGTTTTAACTTATCAACAGTCGGTCTTTATTCTATTTTCATTTTAGTGCATAGTGCTGGAACTATGCTATTTTGCTATTTACTTTATCCTTAGATATAAGGGTTTTTATTTTATATTTTTTTAATGAGAAAATTTGATAGATATAAGTCAATGTTCCTTTATTGTACTTGTGTTGTCTCTTTCTTACATTTTGAGCTTATTGATTCTTTTGTAGGAATAGAAAATGCACCAGTAGCCATCAATCTACTTTGGTTCGGTGGGAGTTCTGAGCTTGACTTTAAAAAAACAAACATGTGGCTCTAGCAAGATTAACCGTCCATACTAGGCTGATACATGACCACGAACAAAAAACAAAGGGTCCTAAATGTAATAATTAACAGACCTTGACCTTGAGATTAGGATTGCACTAATTGACAGTTAAAAAAAAAACGTATTGATAGGAAAGAATGGGACAAAATTGCTAAATGCCATTTTTGGGCAAACTAAGCAGTGTTTTGTCATATTTTTCAAACTAATTAGGGAAATGCCCATATTTTGAAATTCGATATTCTCAAAATCGAGTTATAAAAAAAAATTTCTGGAGCCCTATAGTGGCGTTTTTACGGACCTATAGTAACGTTTTCAGGACTTATAGTGACGTTTTGTAACTCGACTTCCATTAAATCGAGTTATAGGCAATTTTTTTAATTTTTTTTTACCTATAACTCGATTTCATATAAATCGAGTTACAAAACGCCACTATAGATCATGAAAACGTCACTATAAGCTCCTTAAAAACGCTGCTATAAGGCTTAACTCGATTTTGAGAAAATCGATTTTCAAAAAAAGAGTATTTTCCTAATTAGTTTGAAAAATAGAGCAAAACGCTACTTAGTTTGCCCAAAAAGGTCATTCGCCAATTTTTTCCCGAAAGAATGCAAAACCATCTACCACAATATCTTTCGCCTTGAACAATACCAGTGGTATGTCATCTATGACTATCATGCACCAAAGTTTTTAAGTTCTTCATGGATTAAATTTTCAGTTCACACGCTTCAGTTCGACCTCATCGATCCGCTACAATAAAGCGTGTAT
This sequence comes from Quercus glauca, assembly GCA_023736055.1. NCBI lineage: Eukaryota > Viridiplantae > Streptophyta > Magnoliopsida > Fagales > Fagaceae > Quercus > Quercus glauca. The sequence goes on along the minus strand of CM043326.1, from coordinate 33,800,046 downwards.
GCGTAACAATTTGCTGCCTTCTACAATTATGAATCAAGAACCTTGTTAAACGATTTAGCACTGAATTAATTGCTCTACCAACTAAAGGCATTAATTTGGTCTCACTCTATTAATTGGAACAAGCCTCACATGCTATTTTCTCTGGTTAGCGGGACAATAAGTTAATTGCATGCCACATTGCAAAAATTTGCTGCCTTCTACAATTATGAATCAAGAACCTTGTTAAATGATTTAGCACTGAATTAATTGCTCTACTAACTAAAGGCATTAATTTGGTCTCACTCTATTAATTGCAACAAGCCTCACATGCTATTTTCTCTGGTTAGCCGGACAATAAGTTAGTTGCATGCCACATTGCAAAAACCAATCAATATCCTCCTCTTAAGCAATGTAAAAAACAGCGGATCGGAATTCTTACTACGCATTTGTTATTGTACACATGCTCTCTTTAAAATTGTGTTTTAAACACACGAATAGTTCATGTGTAACAGTGTGTAATAAGAAATATGTGACTATTTTTTGCATTGTCTTTTTTTATAGATCTTATTATAGATGAGAAATGCTAACGGATGCCCTTAGAGCAATAGTTAATAATCAATTTAAAGGAAGTTTTTATAGTAAAAGAAAAAAAAAATTAATGTTTTGATAGTTTTTTCTATTTCCCATAAAAGTAGTGTCAAAATTTTCATAAAATAGATTGTTAACTATTACTCTAAGGGTATGTTTGGTTAAGTGGATTTTAGGGAGGATGGAAAAAAAAGAGTGGAAAATAGGAGAGAAAATGAGTGGAAAGGGAGTTTGGTTGAGAGGTGGAGGGGGAGAGAAAAGTGGTGGGGCCCAGCTGTTTTCTCTCTGGGCCCACCAAAATTCAATCTCTCCAAAATTGAGAGAAAATGAGAGAGAAAAGAAGGAAGAATGTGTTGGACAAAATTGCCCTTCTCCATCCGATGGCCAACTTTTTGTCTTTTTCTACTTTTGTCTTTCCGTTGTTGTTGTTGTTGTTGTTTTTTTTTTTTTTTTTTTTTTTTTTCGTGTATAAAATTTTGCACAGTATACGTTGGTTCTTTTTGTTTGTTATTATTATTATTATTATTTTTTAATATCCTTTTAGCATTTGCTTATTTTATAAAAAAAAAAAAAAATTAAAGTGTCCATAAAAATTTTTCTAATAATAAATATGTTACTTTTTTGTTTATATATTTAGTAAGGACATAATGGTAAATTTATATCAACTTTATTTTTCATCCTCTCATTTTTTTTATCTCAACCAAATAAAAAAGTTTTCAATCCCTCTACTTTTTCACCCCACCAACCAAATACAAATGAGGGAAAGCTAAATCTTTTCTATCCTTCCACTTCTCCGTCCTCTCATAATTTTCTATCCTCTTACTTTTCTATCTTCCCAACTAAATGAATCCTAAGAAAACCCGTTAGCACGACCCATTATAGATTTGATCTGTTTTTGTCTTCCAACAGTTCCAACAGGAGAATGAGTGATTTCCACGTACCCTTGATCCATTTGAAAGGGACGATAATTAAAGCTACCTACATTAACAGCCACGGCATCCCCAAAACGTGTTGAGTCACAGTCAGTGTTTACTTGATTGGAAAACTACAAAGGCCTTAATAATTAAAACAGACTTGCTGGTATACTAATCCTGTACAGTGTACAGGCCCTGATTAACTACATGCCATTAGTGAAGTAACAAAGCAAGTAAAAAAAGAAAGAGGAAAAGGAAAGTAACCCAATTGGTTAATTGATTAGGAAGCGTCTAGACCAAGATTAATGTAACTAACAATTGCTCCTAATTGTATACCTTTTAAAATATGCCCTATAAATGCCTTACCAAGCATGAAGTTATCCACCAGTTCTCTAAAAATGGCTAGTCCCTATGGCATCACCAATGTCCCTAAGTTAACCATTGAAGCTGTGCAGACAGTCGTACCCTATAAGGTGACTGATCAGCGACGGTCATGCCGGGTATTGGCCACGGACCCTATTGCTTCGGGGATATTCAAAAGGCATCTTCACGTAGTTCTTTACTACAAGAACGTGAGTGAGGAGGATTCAGGGTGGATTTTTGCAGGTTGGGCTAAGGAGACACTAGGAAAAGCAATTTCCGAACAGCCAATGCTTAGTGGAAGGCTGTGGCGTGGCGAGGATGGTGATGGAGAGTTAGAAATTGTCTCCAATGATAGTGGTGTTAGACTCATCGAGACACAGGTTGCTGTAACTTTGTCTGAGTTTCTTGAATTGAAAGAAAAGGAAGAAGCAGAAGCTCAACTTGTTTTTTGGAATGATATTGACGAACAAAATCCTTGGCTTTCTCCATTATTTTATGTTCAGGTAACTAAGCTTACATATCCAGGAAAAAAAAGTTATAAATTTCTTAACTATTCTTGAAGTTATGTTAGAAAGCATATGTTATATGATATGGTATTATATAGATTTCAATGCGAGCTAGAGAATAGAGGTGTGAATTAAAATGGGCATTTTTTTTTTCCCATTTATTTGTCTAACTTTCCAAATATTCCTACAGGTGACAAACTTCCAGTGTGGTGGATACTCGATTGGGGTTAGCTGCAGCATTCTTCTAGCAGACCTTTTGGTGAAAGAGAAATTCCTCACTAGTTGGGCAAACATACACAATAATATACTTTCTAGTAATAATGAACTCCAAAAACCCTTATTTTACCTCCCTAATCTTAAAAGGAATGGTTCTTCTCCTCCCAGCATAACTAGCTCAACTGCAAGAAAAGATTGTGTCAAAACCATGCATTTCAAGGTCACTGCTGAAAATGCAAATTTGGATGGTGAAACGTGCAAGTCACTTGCATTGCATTGTGTTGAGGAGACAGAGAGCCAACTTGGTAGCAAAATGGATTCAGAGTTTTATTTGTTTGTGAAAGAAAACTCTAAGGATATTATTGAGATAGAAAAGTATCCCAAACATAACCATGTTAAGCCACAATTGAGTATCAAGACTCAAGTCACTTGTGCAGGTTGGAATGAATATTTAGGGGCCAACGAGGTAGCATTTCGTGAAGGAAATAAGCCTATAAATGTTTCATATTGGATCGGGTCAGTTCTTGATGGTCTTGCCATGGCAATGCCACCTTCTAATCAGGCTACTCATGGAGTGAACATTTTAGTGGCAATTCCTAATGAGAACGAACTTTAGGGTGGGCCAGATGGTTAGAATTACTTATATCTTAATTTGTTTATTTAGTTGGGTAAGAAAATGACCCGATCTATTTCATAATATGTCATCCTCATCCGAGTATGCTATTCGTTAAAAATTGTTTGCTATGCGGTTTAGTTTGAACACTGATTTGTAAGTCTTATGTAATATGTATTTGATTAACAAAAGCGTGTTGTGTATTTGAATGATCAAAATACTTTAAGTTGTTTGTAATTTGTTGAGGTCATTTTTTCCACAACTAGAGCTTATAAAAATACTTATAGACCAAGCTCATAAGGTCCAACACCAACCATCAGCGAGTGTGGCTTAACGGTAGGAAACCCTCGAAAGCTCCATTGGCTCAAAGGTTTGAGTCTTAGCTCTTGCAACTTTATGTTGTGGGTTGCTTCAACGTTTGGCCCAAGTTGACTTGGCGGTATAAATTGTGGACGGACGCGAATAGTGATATGCCCTGTTGTGCGCTGGTGATATCCTTGGGTTTACCTAATTTGTATCTTGGGACGTGGGGGTGATGATACACACACGAACCCCTTATTTTGTTCCTTCAAAAAAAAAAAAAAAAAAAAAAAAAGGTCCAACACCAATTAATAATGAATTTTCAGTCCAACTTATTGTTTGCATTCCTATTTGCTATGCCGACTAAGCTCAATTGTGCAAAGAACAACCCAACAAAATGATAATTAAAAGATGTGGATACAAAATGATAATTAAAAGATGTGGATTGAAGGGAAAAAGAGTCATTTTGCATCGATATGGGCTCCCTAAACAGTTCCCCGTTAAGCTTGGAACATTGGTGAGAACAATGAATCCATACTAGATGCGACGTGCGGCTCATAAACACTCATGGAAGATCCAAAAACCTGTTGAACATAAACACTTCACCCAACACACATTTCTCTTCCCAACAAAGAGAGTTAACCAGCTACTCTAAATCCCTTAACTGTCAAAAACACTACAGTCTTGCATTGTCCATCAATTTTTCAGCAACTTAGCTACAACGCTTATGCTAAAATGGTACCTTGTTAATTTTGAAAAACATTCCTAAATTTCACTATTTGAAAGGTACTTAGCCTAACTAATTGGAAATTAGATTTTGGAAAAAACTTGATTGTGCAAACTATTTGAATGAGTCTGCGCATAGACGAAGGGTAATAATTGTTGTCGCAACTTTTCTTCAAAAGTATAATTTTCAATGATGGCTTTCCATTTCAGTCTTCTTTCTTCAATGATATTTCTGTCGTTTGTCAAATAATATTTTGACAGTTTTATTTTATGTTTCTAATAATATAGTCTTCCACTGCAACATAAATATGAAAACTTTTTATTGCTATTTTAATTGCTAAGAGTATTTTTTCAAATATAATATAATTCTGTTCATTACATTGAACTTTACCAAAATTATAGATCAGTTCTAGACTGATCAAATTCTTTTTTCCTTTTTAAATTTAAAAACTGCATAACCTAATTAAAGAAAGGGAGAAATGCTATATTTATAATATTTTTATAATAATTTTACAACAAATTATATGTGGTAGGTTGTTATAAATTATTATTAGTAGGTAACAAAGTAATTTCTATGGTAATTTTAAATTAAAATTAATAACAATTTACTACTTATAATTTTTTATGAAAATTTTATACATAACATGATAACCCTTCTCAAATAAAAAATTCTAACCCATGTAACAAGGAAGAGAAAAAGGAAAAGAAAGGCAAATACGCATCTAAAAGGTACAAATACACAAATCCTGTGTGTTATCTTACGTAGTCATAAAATTTGGACCTAAAAATACAGACAGAGGCTCCCAAATGAGTGAAATAAGAGTAAATACTACGGTTAGCTCACAAAACTTAGTTAAATCGTAGTGTTAGTTTTGGAATAAAGGATAATGGGATTAGTGTGATGAAGGAGAAAAGAATCATACATGTTTTGTGCACTTGGAAACTAATGGAAGTGTTTTGAACTAGCGGATATGCGTAATAATTTGCTGCTTTCTCCAATTATGAATCCAAAACCTTCTAACTGATTTTGCATTAAATTTGTTGTACTAGCCAGCTAAAGGCATTAATTTGGCCTCACTCAAAGTCATATGCATCATGCTTCACATGTTTTAGGGATAGCTAGACAAGTTAGTTGCCATATTGCAGAAAAACAAAAAAAAACAAAAAAAACTAATATCCTCCTCTTCATTATTGCAGTATGCAAATGCAAGCAAGTAAACTTTGTACATTAGCCAGTGAAAGTTCATTTTGGCTTTATTCTTTTGCAGATCTTATAGATTTGACCCTTCTTGTCTTCCAACAGTACTAGAATGAGTGGTAGACAGTGTATGAAAATTACAATAACCAATAGGCATAGTCCAAATCCAATGATTCCATGTATTTCCATCCCTTTATGAACTTCCATTTTCCACGCGTAACCTTGCCTCATTTGAAAGGGAAGATAATTAAAGCTACCTACTTTAACAGCCATTGCATCTTCAAAACAAATCGTGCTGAGTCACAGTCAGGTTGTTTGCTTTACGATATATAATTGGAAATAAACAATAAAAACCTACTTAAATACACTCGATGGTATACCAGTACAGCTCCTGATTATCCCATCAAAAGAATATATATATATATATATATATATGTATATATATACACACCCACACCATTAGCAAAGTAACACAAACACATGTCAGTCACTGCAGACAAACACACGTCACAGCATAATCACTCTCGATAATGCTAACCACGGTCCCTGGATTTTATTTGAGGTCACATGAATTCTTAGTTGATACATGATCGGATTAGCATAGATTAATTGGAAAACTAGTCTATGACCATGTCTCATATAGTATAGCCTGCATAGACAGACTCTCCCATAGAAGATTATGTTAGAACCGAGACAACATCCGAACTTAAGATAGAACATTGGAGGGATTAAGTTTTATTTATTTATTTATTTTATTTTTTTAATGCAAGGGGACATTGTTAATTTGTACTTCCACTATGAGGTTCGATCTATCCATTTGCACAAAGTAGAAAACCCTTAAAAAAAATAAAATTAAAAAAAATGCATTCACAGACTACTCTTGCATTAGTGACAACACAAGTCCTAAGGTTCTCCAACCCTATAACGGCATGCATGAATACACTAGATAATATTCTTTCACATGATAGATATAGATAATGACTAGATGACAAAGTTCATATAAAAAAAAAAGTCTAGGTGACAATCAAGCAGGGTTTTGCAAAGGAGTAAAGCAAGGAGCTATCAAAGAGCCCAAAGTTTCTCACAACCAAAATTTTACCTTCACATGTGTAACGGGGATGTTGCAACACACATTTTTTTAGGGACCAAATCAAACCAATCGTATATTTAAGAGACCAAAATCAAATCAACCCCATGTTTAAGAGAAAAAAATCAAATCAGCCCCATATTTCGGGGACTATAATCAAATTCCCCTAGAGACAAAGTTGAAATTTTGACATTTTTTTTTTATAATATAGATTGAAATTGAACTTTTAAAATTTGAAGTACCAAAATCAAACTCCAAAAATTTAAGGGACCAAAAAAATAATTTATCTTTAAAAAAACATTTTTCTTCAAAAAAGCTAATTGTGGGCCACATATGCTTCAATCTACCCAATCAAGGTGAGAAGGGTACTACAGGTAGAAACTGGAAGAGAGAGAAAGAGAGATGACCTATTTGTTTATGTTCTTTTATTGAAAAAAAACTAGTCAAGTCCTAGCCTAGGTTTAGGCTTTACAAGTTTCAACATAATAGTGAGTTTGTGAGCAAGCTATCTAATTAGTATGAGGAATTGAGGATCAATTTAAATATGCAGAATATAATATGTTTATATGTATATTTATAATAAAACTATATACTTATAGTTGTTATTATTGATATATTTTTCTAATATTGACTTGATTATATTTAGAAAAGTAAAGTGACGTTTGTTATTTATACTATTTAAAATTGATTAATGTTTCATAGTTTTTATTGCTAACCTTCTAATTTCTAATTTTTTTAATATAAATTCTTGATCTAAAATGTGTAAAGAATATTAATTATGATTAATATGATTTAAAATATAGTTAACATATTACAAACTAACAAGATATATATATATATATATGTGTGTGTGTGTGTGTGTGTGTGAAAATTTTTTGTTATATATTGTAGCAAAAAAAAAAAAAAAAAATTGTTATATATACAAACTAGCTAATGTTTTGGATTAAATATTTTTCATATGACAGCTTAATCCTCCTAAAAGAGTTGTGGCTTAATTTGCCATATATGAATAATTATAGGATTATGCACTTTTACACAACTTTTGTCATAATTGTTCTATATATAGGAATGACTGTAAATGGTAAAGAAAAAATTGTAGATCTATATGAAAGTGATAGACATTCAATCATAGTTTATCATGTAAAACAATTATAAAAAAGTGTGTGTAACCCTAGAATTATCCCTACTATATTAATATGTTTATAATTACATCGAAAATTTCATAGAAATGTTTTACGTTGTTCCTTTCTTTAAGTTGTGATATGCCCAAGTGATATGAATGAGTAAATGTTTTCGGTGTTGATGGTGACACGGCAGGTAGACAGATGATCTTGATCAACTGGTGAGGTGGCACCCACGGCACATATTATATTAATTAGCAACATGTCAAAGAATATTTTTGTGTGTGGTGACATTAATGTCTCCCTCTTTCTAGCTTATCATTTATTTTATTTTATATAAGATAGAAATTATATTTTAGTCTAATCTAAGTGTGTAGTGTGTGAAGTTCTGACCTAGAGATTTAAACCTAGTCATTGCCCTCTACAACCTACAAGCACTTATACTTATGGAGTGACCATCGCACCAAGAGTGTTTAGTGGTAATCCCTTCTAGCTTATGGTTGATCGGTTAGTAGAATCAAAGTAATTAAACGTCAATTCACATTGTTAGCAAAAACATATGAAATTATAATTATTTTTTGTGAGGCCACATTAATGTGCCCCTCCTTCTAGCTTATGGTTGATCGGTTAGCAGGATCAAAGTAATTAAACGTCAATTCATTGTTAGTTAACAGATCAGATGGAGTTATAATTATTTTTTTGTGCACGTGGTCTCATTAATGTGCCCCTCTTTCTATTATGTGGGTTGCCTTAAGTACTAAAAAAAGGACACTGTTTTGACATATTTTAGTTTTAAAAATTCAAAAACTAATAAAAATAGTATCAAAAACACAGAAATCAAAATCTCAAAAATGTCACTGCCTTCAATTTCACCTGACTAAATAAGCTGAATTAGAAGAATCCATGGGAAAAGCTCTACTTTCAAACATAAAGATTTCCATCCATTGTAGTATGAACTGGAACCTTCCGTTAGAGTTGTTCATTTCTATGTAACGAGCAAAAGGCTTGCTTCTTTTTCTTTTTTTGTTTTATTTATTTATATTTTTTAAGAAAACGAAAAACAGAGAAATGACAAAATATGACAGTTTTCTCAACTCTCAAAACTCAGCATAATCCCTAAAGCCCACTTCTTCTTCACTCTTTCCCTTCTCATCCTCCTCATACCCATTTCTTTCCATGTAAAGATGGCAATTTGTGTTAACAGACCATGTTCATGTTGCGTTAAGGGTATTTGAATGCAAGACTCAATCCTAACCTGACCTATTTGATAATTGTGCTAAAACCCCTCAACCCTATGACGCCGTGTTTATTAAGTGGGTTGACACAAAACAACCAATTTCAACCCGTTTGATAAACACATATTGGGTTAGTGTTGAATTGACCCATTTCAACCCATTTAAAAATTGGCCCAAAATGATTAACATGTTTTTATCTTTTGTAAATACATAAATTATAATAATATTATATAAAAAAAAATTCTACACAAATTCTTTCATAAAAACATCAATTAAAGTATTAATAGCATACAATTAAAAGGTTCACATTTCAACCTAATGAAGTTCCAACCAAATTTAGAAATACACAACTCAAAAAAATAAATCGAAAAGAGATTTTTTTAAAAATAATTTGTAGCTAAAAAGGTTAGGGACTTTATAGTTTCAATGAAAATTTATCTATATAACCATTAAATTGTTTTAATCACTCAAATTTATATTGGATAAAAATAAAATTTATTTATATGATTTGAGCCATTTTGGGTTAATTGTAGGTTAATTAAGTCAACACGAAATTGGCAGGAACTCATTTGCATTAAATACTAATCTGGGAAAAATTGTGTCATTTAGGGCGGAAACAGGGAGGTCTAGAGGGGCAATTGCCCTGCTGGCCCTCCAAAAAAATTCAAAGCTAATAGCCTGATTGGTACAAAGCGATAATAATCAAGCTAAGTAAGACAAGTAGCTAAAACTTTGAGCAAGAGAGAAAAACCTAACTGCAAGTCTACAACTAACAGGAAAGTAGTTTTAGAAATATCCATCATTGTGTAGTATACGATGTATGGTTCTCTCTTGTTATCGTATCATCCATGCATGTGGTGAAAGCCTAAAAAGGTGACAGATGGTCCTCTTTCAATCAATTCTTGATCATGACACATGTAATATGTAATATTTTTATATATTGAAATAAATTTCTGCCTTTTCATTGAAAAAAATAGGTAGCTTTCCCAATCCCCCTTTAACTATTATTTTTTGGTGAATTTATTCTATGTATTTTATTATTATTTTTTTGTTGAAAAGTTAATATTTTTTTTACCATATTTATGTTCAGCACACTATAATTTCCTTTATATGTTAAAATTCATTAAAAAAAATCTCATTCTTTAAGGCTCAAAAGTCAAAACCTACAAAAAGAAATTGAATGTATGAGGAAATAAGGTAAAATAAAATAATGAAGTTAAAGCTATAGCGGGAACGGGAAAAAAGTTAGAAGAAGAACATTCGTGTTATCTCTCAAAAATGATATATTAAAAAAACCAAATAGGAATTTAAATTATTTAAGTAGTAATTTATTCTACTTCATAAAATTGTGCAATAAGTAATAAAATTTTGAAGCAGTTAGATGATAATGACATAAATTTACATTAAAATATCATTTAATATACGCACAAATGATTATATATATATATATATATATATATTCAAGTGCAATTTTATATACTTATGTATATAAAAATTTTCCCCCTTGACTCAAATATTGACTTCACCATTGTTAATGTTGTGTTTATGTCATGTTTGTGGGTTATGTCAAACATTGCCTCCCCAATTCTTGAGCCTTAACCCGAATTTGAATCCAAATCCAAAATAAAATCAATCCCCTATCCATAAACAAGGCATCTAACGAGAGTAATCATTAGCAAGATCATCTTGGGTCAATGGTTTAACACTACAAAAAAAGGGGCTATCCCAACATTTTTAAAGTGCTGGGATAGCCCAAAAAAACGTCGGTACAGACCAAACAGGACTATCCCAGCGCTTTGTAGAGCTATGCAATGAGTGTGGCAATAGGTCTGCCTAACCTATACCAGCACTTTTAAAACCGCTGGTATAGGTCCTGGTGGTTTTAAGACCCTATTCCAGCACCTTTTTTAAGTGTTGGGACATGCTTTATCAAGAGTTTCAAGATCTATACTAGCGCTTTTTCAAAATGAAAACCGTCATTGTAGGTGTACCTGTAATAGTGGTTTTAAAACCGCCCCTATAGGGTATTTAGGGCAATAGAAATACAACCTATACTAGAAGTTTTAAACTGTTGTAATACATACTGCCTATAGCGCTTTTAAAACCGTCGGTATAGGCCATTTCAGATATAGAAATAAGCTTTATATCAACGTTTTGGAAACACCGTAATAGGCCTTGCCTATAACAGCGCTTTCAGAAATGCCACTACAGGGTATTTAGAGAAATAGAAATACATCTTATACCAGTTGTTTTAAACCGCTATAATACATATTGCCTATGCCAGCACTTTTAAAACTGCAGGTATAGATCATTTCGGATTATAAAAATAAGCCCTATACTAGTGTTTTTAAAACGCCATAATAGGCCCTACCTATACCAGCGGTTTCAAAACCACTAGTACAGGGTAACCAACGAAATAAAACAATACCCTATTCCAGCGGTTTAAAAAATGCTGGTATAGGTGTTTTTTTTTTTGTTTTTTTGTTTTGTTTTGTTTTGTTTTTTGTTTTCTAGGCACCTATAATAAACCTGTAATACATATTTTCTAAGCACATGTAATGTAATTAGAATACAATACCAAATACCAAATACAAAACCACTTTAAACTAACGAACCAAATATATTTAATTACACCATATCAATAAATATATACCAAATAATACATCCCAAATGTCTAGAATGTTATGCACAAAATAATACCTCTCAACTGTGTAGAATGTTATGCACAAAAGAATACATTCCAAATTGTCTAGAATGCTATAATAAAGTTTCCAACTATGACATATATATATATATATATATATATATATATATGTAAGGACACAAACGGACCTAAGGCCAAAGAACAACCAATTGATGGCCAAAAAGAGCCCAATACAATGAATTTGTTAGAGAAATGGGTAGGATATTGACTACTTGGTAAGCTAAAATTAAGTACAATGAAAAGAGATGCCAAGTAAAAGACTAGGAACACTTAATTATTAAGAAGAAAGGGATCCTCGGTCCACCCGAGGAAGATCTTTTTATATATCAATGTTCTTGCTTTCTCTCCTTTACAAATTCTTTTCATTTTCTTTTTCTTTTTCTCCCCCTACTCTCAGGATCTTCATCTCCCTTTTATATTTACTCACCCATTATCCTCACGCTACATTTGGAGTGTTGACATTGCATTCTTAGGACTTTTGTCCCATCTAGAACATACAAGTTAGCTTCTGTCTTACAATCTGAGCTGTGCCACCACTGTTCATGGTCATTTCCTCATTAATGCGGCTAGAGAAGTAATTGTCTCGCATTTAATGGGGTGGGGATAGCTTCCACTCCCTTCTCTTCTCACCCTCCTCATAACCCGTGCCAAGTCTACTTTAGTCCTTCTGTGATATTTTAGCTTTATGTACTTCTCAAGGTTAATGCTCGTCCCCAAGGCTAGCTGGTGCTCGTCCCCGTGGTTTAACCAATGCTCGTTCCCAAGGTCTGAGATGCATCCTCGGAAATAGTATTGGTAGCCTAGTTAAATGGGATTAGGGATCCTTGTCCACATAATATATATATATATATATATATGGCAAAATTACACTGTTAGTCCTTTAAGTTTACCCTGTGTGGGCAATTGGTTTCTCAAGTTTCAAATGAGCAAAATTGGTCCCTTAAGTTTTCAAAATGAGCCATATAAGTCATTCTGTTAACTTTCGTTAGTAATGTTGCTTACATGGCTAATGGAATAATAATCTGTTAATTTTTTTTTCTAATGACATGACATTTCTTTTTATTAAAAAATTAGAAAAATAAATTTACACGAAAAAAAAACCACCACCACCACACCTCTGCTCCGCAGCTTTGCCGAAAGTCGAAGTGAGATCCAACCAACTCATTACATTGAAAACTCCTCTGTCTCTGGCCACAAAAAACAACTGTATCGTTTGGTTATTGTGAACACTATAGTCATTCTCATCTTCTTCTCTTCTTCATCTCTTCCATGATCGATATCGAACTCTTTGTCTTTGCTTTGAAAGATAATGGCTGGCTTGGAACGGTTCAATATCGCTCTCGTGGGTTTTACTTGAATTAGAATAGGTCAAAATTTTATTTATTTTTACTTGTAAATACATTTTTGTAATTTTTTTAATTAAAAAATACCATGTCATTAAAAAAAATGACATGTAATTATTCCGTTAACCACGTAAGCAACATTACTAATGGAAATTAACAGAAGGACTTATATGGCTCATTTTGAAAACTTAAGGGACCAATTGTGCTTACTTGAAACTTGAAGGACCAATTGCGCACATAGAGTAAACTTGAGGGACCAACAATATAGTTTCACCTATATATATATATATATATATATATATAAGTTTGAAACTTTATTATAAATATCAATACGTCAAACAAGCTACTCCAAAATAAGGCCCACAATCTACGTCATCATTGCCTAATACCTGCAATTAGATGATAAACGTTGATCATTGGGAGAATAAACATCCGCTGCCAAATCACCATCACCATCACCATCCTACAAATTAATAAACGCACAAAGAATTAGATTATTTAACAGCGTTAGTAACTAAATTACACAATATCACTAGTCTACAGGGACAGAATCAGGATTCGAACTTGGGGGGAGGGGGGGGGGGGCAAAGCTTAAAACAAATTTTTTTTTTTCATGAAAATAAAAACTAACATCTATTTCATATTTAACAACATACTACATACAAAATAAGTGATTCTTAAACATTTTGTAAGGTTGAATTTAATCAACCATCTTATTGGCTTTATTCCGTGACCAATTTGCTTGTAATCTAGCACTTAGTAACCCTGTATTTAGGTGGAAAAATTGTAAGGGTAGTGTGTGAGAAGATGTGAAGAAAAGCTCAAGAGAGTGCAAGAAAAACAGAGCTTCGCGGCTAGGACTCGCAGGTGGATCGCGACTGGCAAGCCGCCAAAGGCAGGCACGTGAGCTGCACACAGGGAAGCTGAAGGGTCGTGCCAGCTGTCACACTACAGGACAAAAGTCTCAGGCTGGCTAGGCCGTTACGTCGCGGCTTGAACTCACGACTTGGACAAGCCGCGAGGTCAAGTCGCCAAAATGCCTTGTTTGGTAAAAAACTGACGTTTTGCATTCCCTTCTCACCCTACTATATATACACCCTTATACCCACCATATTTAGAGAGCTTCTAGAGAGAATTTTGTGAGAGAAACTCTAGAGAAAAATAAGATTGATTCATCCACAATCTTAACCTTAGAGACTCTACATATTCCTTTACTCTCTTCCTCTCCATTGTAATACCCTTGAGAGGCCTTTAGCCAAATCCTTATCTCACCATACCTACGTCTGTGAGAAGGTTTATTTGGAACTGTTGGGAAGCAGTTAAGAAGGAACCAATTTACATTGGTTGATGTTATGGTCTAGTAGCGGAATCCGGTAAGCTAAAAAAGAAAAAGGTTCGGCGCAACCTCGTTGGAGCAAGAAGCTTGGAGGGCTTAGGTACTTGGGCAGATTAGGCTTGGAGGGTCTATTGCTGTTCATGTATCCCAACTACATTTTCTAGTGGATTACTGACCACTTGGAGGGCGGCAGAGAGGTTTTACGCCAAGGGCTTCGATTTCCTCTTCGATAACACATCGTGTGTTATCCGTGTGTTTGCATCTTTCTTCCCTTTATCTTTGCCTTATATTTACTGATGTTGATGTATTTATATTTGGCTTAGATTGTTTATCAATTCTGTTATAAGCTTGTTATCATATTCCGCACATTGATTGTTTGATATAAAGCTTGATTTATATTTTTGTATTTGGGGTCTAAACGTTCAAGAGTGTTGTATACCCATTTTTGAACTTTCACATTTGATATTATAAAAACATCAACAGAGTGTAATATACAAAATAAATGTTTCTTAAACATTTCAACACATTTATCAAAACAATCACTGGCCAAAGACTTTGGTCTCACAAATTCACAATCATAGTACTCATGTCCCAGTGGTCCCACTTTATGTCTTTATAGATAAAACGAAAACAAAAAAAAAAAGTTACAAACATAGGTCCACTCAAAAAGTCACAATTACACAATACAAAGCCACAAACTATGGTCCACACAACACACCACAGTCACAATCCATAAAAAGTCACAAACACAACACACCACAATTCATAAAAAACGTAGGGGGCAGAGGGCAGAGGGCCAGGGATAGAGCAAGATACCAAAGACAAAAAAACACAAATATGAACTTAAGAGAGGAGAGAAATTTCTTAGATTTACCATACCTTAGCCAATTCAACTTGTGTGTGAGTGTGAACAGCAGCAGATGTAGATCAAGGATCTAAGGAGTAGCAACAACAGCAACACCGGATCTGATCTGAGGAAAAGAACAGCGGCAGGCTAGTAGTGATGGAGGCGTTAAGGTTGAGTGGAGGAAGAGTGAGGCTAGGGTAAAAATTTGGGAATTCTAATTTAGGTTTTGAGTCCATATTTATTTTTTATTTTGTAGTTAATTTTAGTTTGTCCAAAGGTTATTGATATTATACTTTAGACAATTTTATTCGTTTAAACTAAAAGATTTTCCTATTATTCTTGAGTTAAAGGGGCATGAATTTTATTTTATTTATTCATTTGTTTTTCTTGTGGATCAATATCTAAATATTTCAGAGGAAAGCCAAATATATATATATATATATATAAGGACAAATCTTAATTTTTCAGATTATATATGTATTGGGGGGGGGGGGGGGGGGGGTGGGGGCATGGCCCCTCTACCCTACTATAGGTCCGTCCCTACTAGTCTATTACCAATTGAACACATTACATAACTACATGGATAATGTGGCAAATTTAGTTGAACACATCAAACTTTGCCAGGAATCAAACTCACATTAAACTTTGCATGGAATCAAACTCACATCAAAAACAAAATTATATGCATGATTCTTCATGATTGTGAAAACACAAAAACAAACTTATCTAAAATCCATGTTCTTTGGCCCATCATCCACTAAGAAGTGACTACTTAAATTATGAAATTGATTGGTTCATACCTACTTCAATGTCATCATATGAACATTATCAAACATTATGTAGAGATGGGGGACTTGTCACTTAGGTGATTGTCATTTTGATCATTGGATGGTCCCATATCTCTAAGTCTAGCTGTGAGTAGCTGATCGTCAAGAAAATTCCATGACTATTGATGTATGAGTAAGACAATTAAAATTTTCAAACTCTATAGTATGGGAACTACTATATAGGTTTGCTCATTTGCGATCATTATAATTGGTCCCTATCTTATTCTAGCTGTGGATAAAACTAATGGACAATAGTTATGACTATTGATTCATAGAAAAAGCTTAACTAGAAAAGTAAAACCAAGTGATGGATCAAAAGCAAACTCACAGCTACATTGCTAAAATTCTAGGAAGACATCAAATTGTGAAATCGGTAGTGCCATCATAGCCCTTGTCTTTTCCTTTGAACGTGGTTTTCTATGCTATCAATGTGCTTAATAATTTGGCAGCACTAAATATATTTCTATGCTATCTACGCTATCAATGTCGGTGGTGCAATTTTTTATATTTTGTGAACTCCACTTGTATCTCAAAATTCACTGGTAGCACTATATATATTTCTACAACTTCAAGTTATAAAAAACGTGGCAAATGGATTTCAAATTTTTTTACTTGAGAGATATTAAAAAGTGGGTTCAGTTGAGAAAACATTTTCCTCATGAGCATCACTTCTATTGTCAAGGCATCAACTCTACTACATTTCTCCCTCAACACAGCTATATCACCAGCCCATCCTAACCCGCCACGTCACCAATTTTTTTTTTTTTTTTAGCAAAAAAGATTAAGCCTTAAGCCTCTCTCCCTCTCTCTCTTCTTTCCTCACCCGATCTCTCCATCTCTAAATCAAATCCACGACCTCCATGGCTGGAGCTTCAAAGCTCAACACAAGCCACCAACACCACTGCCATGGCCGAAACTCCATTGGTCAACCAATAGCCGCCGCCGCAACCCACCGCTAGGGTGGCCCTATTTTCCCTCGGCTTTTCTCTCTATCTCTATTTCCCTTTATTTATTTATTTATTTTTTCTGTTGTTGTTTTATGAATTATGGCCGAAAGTTTCTCTTTTTATTGCCTGTTTGTTTGTGGGTTTGGGGATTTGGTTTCTTTTTGGGGTTTAATGATTTGGAAAAAGAAGAGATTTTGATTTGGGTTTGGGAGTGGAAGAAAGAAAGGATTTTTGTTTCAAGTTTTGGGTGTTCAAAAGGTTGGACTTTTGGCTTGGGTGTGGCTATGTTTTTGCATTGGGATTTTGGGGCTTCGGGTTTTCTATGGTTGGATGTGTGTGTGTTTTGTTTTATGTAATGCTTGTGAAGTGTGAGCTTGAGTAAAATCATCACATGAACACAACACACACAGCGGTGGCTCGCGGCGGTGGCTATTGGTTGAACCATGGAGTTTCTGCCATGGCAGTGGTGTTGGTGGCTTGTGTTGAGCTTTGAAGCTCCGGCCATGAAGGTTGTGGGTTTGATTCAAAGATGGAGAGATCGGGTGAGGAGAGAAGAGAAAGAGAGGGAGAGAAGCTTAAGGCTTAATCTTTTTTGGTGGGAAAAAAAAAAGTTGGTGACATGGCAGATTGGGATTGACAGGCCTAAAACGCACCTTTTAGGCCAGCTCCTGACCCAATTTATTCTCTAACCAAAAACTTATTTACAGCCCAACTTTCACCCTCGTTTATTTTTACCAAATTAGAATTTTTATAATATTTTTTAGAAAAATGAGAAATTTTCAAATAGCTTAAATCAAAGACAAAGATATATTTCATCCCAATATATATATATATATATATATATATCTGTGTCAGCAGATAGAGTATTTTATGCCTATGTGGAAGATGCCAACTCAAATTGTCACCCTCAACTTATTTTTTTTCATAAAAAAAAAGACTAAAAGAGAGAGAGAGAGAGAGATATATATATATATATATATACATATTTCTTTTTCCTCAAAGTACCATTAGGGAAAAACAAAATCCCCCCCACCCCTAACCACAGAATGAGTTGGTCCGTGTCTTCAAGGCTGAGGTAATTCATGACCTTCTTCTAGAAAACAAATCCCAATAACCAAAAAGATGATAATTAAAAAAAAAAAAAAAAATCAAGCATGTTGAATTCATGAATATCTCAAATAGATGTAGATGTCTATAAATGAAATTTTCAAAAGCAAAGAAAAGATGACATAACTCTAATTTTTAGACATCTGCAACTGCCAGACAAAAATGAGAAAAGAAATATTTATTATATTTTCGTGCACTGCTCTATCGTAATAACAGCTTTGAAGATTTTTTTTTTTTTTTTTAAATACAAAATAGAAATTCTACTCCAGCCTAATCTAAGTGTATATATGTGTGAAGCTCCCTTCTAGAAACTTGAACCCTGACCCTTAACCCTCCCTCCCCCACCCCACAAACACTTATACCTATGGAGTGACTATCACACTAAGGGTGTGTAGTGATAAGCATTGAAAACTTTAAAGGTTGGTTTTTTAAATCCCAACCGGTGCTTACTCAGTAAATGACGTGGATGTTGGTTATTAATTAAGAGAACGAGAGATGTCTTGTCATGTTTCAACATCAAGGACTTGCAGCCTCATAATTTTGCCATTGCTCACTACCAATCAACATCCCCTTATCACAATGTGAGGAGGATAAAGATATGGAGAGTGTGTTTATGTAGTACTGGACCAATATTGATTAAGTGGCTAAATCTGGTATTTGTCTAGTATGGCTAGAATGACGCACCCCGATATAACTAACATTTAAATCGGCATGTAATACCCATGTTTTTGTATTGGTCTTAGCACCAATAAGGCACATACAGGCTTGTAAAGTACAAAATTCACTCCCTTAGGCAGGTCAGACTCCTCACAACGAACCAAGGCGTAAGCTAAGTCTAAATTAAAAAATGCTTACACATAGATAACAAATAAGCTAAATTAAATTAGCAAAAATTGTACAAAAATTACAAATAAGTCTTTTGATCATTCAAATACATAACTGGCTTTCATCATTCAAATACAGATCAAATAACAATTACAAATGGATGGTAAAATTAAACCCATACCAAATCAAGATAATGACTAACATGAAATTTTAACCAAACAATTCTTCCCTTTCCTAGAATCACATATAAAAAAAACAAATTAAAAAGAAATTGAAATTGTCCAACTCGTCCTATAGTTTATTCTAATTAGGAATTGTGACTAAAATGTTCACTCCAAGAGTAGCCTGATTAAGAGGTGGAATTGCAATGACAAGACCATCAAAAATTGACCCAATCCAATATGAAACATGCATTGGCCTATTCCCATCACGAAACGCTACCTCGTTGGCCCCTAAATATTCATCCCAACTTGCACAAGTGACTTGAGTCTTGAGACCCAATTGTGGATTAACATGTCCATGTTTAGAATACTTTTCTATCTTAATTACCTCGATGTTTTCTTTCACAAACAAAGAAAACTCTGAAGCCATTGTGCTACCAAGTTTGCTCTCAGTCTCCTTAATGCAAAGCAATGCAAGTGACTGGAAGAATTCACTATTCGAATTTTCATTTTCAGTATTGGAAAGTATATTGTTGTGCATGTTTGCCCAATTATTAAGGAAGTTATCCTTCACCAAAATGTTTGCCAGAAGAAGGCTACAACTAATACCAACCGAGTATCCACCACACCGGAAGTTTGTCACCTGTAGGAATTGGAAAATCAGAAAAATAAAAAATAAAAGGCTGCCCCCATTTTAATTCACACTTCTATCTAGCTTACTTTAGAATCTAGTTAGAACCTTTGCATATGTTGGGCTAGTAGATGAATGTTGTTGTCGACCTTGGGTTTTTGGTACTATCCCATATGAAAATTCAATCAATGTCACCGTTCACACATTCAGCCAAAATTAGAACAAAAATGGAAGAGATTTTTTTTTTCCGTATTTAAAGAAAATTATTATTTCACTCTTCTTTTTAGCTTAATCTAAATATATATGCATGTGAAGCTAATCCCAACCGAGTATCCACCACACCGGAAGTTTGTAACCTATAGGAATTGGAAAATCATAAAAAAAAATAACAAACAAAAAATAAAAGAGTGCCCCATTTCAATTCACACTTCTTTCTAGCTTACTTTATAATCTAGTTAGAACCAATGCATATATTGGACCGGTAGATGAATGTTGTTGTTGACCTTGAGTTTTTGGTAGACATAACACATTCGACAAAAAATAGAAGAAGCGAAAATTATGTAAGGATAGTGTGTGAGAGAGTGTGAAGAAAACTTAAAAAGTGTGCAATTTAAGGGAGTCTCGCGATTGGCAAGTCGCCAGAATGGCATACGTGTGAAGCATGTAGGGGGAGCTAAAGGGTCATGATAGCTGGAGCACTACAGGACAATACTTCTAGTCTAGCCAAGCAATTAGCTCACGTCTCAAACTTGCGATCGCGAGGTCGAGTCACTAGAATGCCCTGTTTATTGAAAACTGACCTTTCGCATTCCTCATACAGCCTACTATAAATACCTTTATACCCACGAAATTTAGAGAGCTTCCAGAGAGAATTTTAAGAGAGAAACCTTAGAGAAAAACAAGATTGACTCATCCACAATCTTCATCCTTTGTTTCTCCAAATTCTTCTACTCTCACCCTCTTCATTGATATATCCTTGAGAGGTACATTTAGCCAAATCCTTATCTCACCATACCTATATCTGTGTGGAGGTATTTTGGTGCTTAGGAAGCAGTTTAGAAGGGACCAATTCATTTTGGTTGATGCAATGGGCAATTGCGGGATCTGGTAAGTAAGAGAAGACAAGGTTCAGCGTAACCTTGTTGGAGCAAAAAGCTTAGAGGGCTTAGGTGCATTTGGTAGATTTGGCTTGGAGGGTCTTCTGCTATTCATGTATCCCAACTTGATTCTCTAGTGGATTATTGAACGCTTGGAGGGCAGCGGAGAGGTTTTACGCCGAGTACTTCGTTTTCCTCTTCGATAACACATCACTGTGTTATCTTTGTGTTTGCATCTTTCTTCCCTTTCTCTTTATCTTTTAATTACTGCTGTGTTGGTTATTAATTATGGTTTAGAGCGTGTTACCAATTTGGTTATAGCTTATATTTCATTTTCCGCACATATATTGTTTGATTATAAGCTTGTGTTGGTATTTTTAATTTGGGGGTCTAAACATTCATAGGTGTTTTACACACTATTTGAACATTCATAGAATACTCAAGAAGATCTCTCTTCTTCCAATCAATTCCTATTAATGCATTTAGGTTATAGATATAGTGTCAAAGTCTTGTCAAAATTTAATTTGTGAGAGTCAATACACAACTCTACAAGATAGTGTTGTGCACTTTTAAAGATCTTCATCATTTGTAAGATGGATTAAGAAATAAAATGCTGAAAAAGAAAGGTTAAATTTATTGCACATGCATAAACTGTTTTATTATTAACTGCACCATTGGAATCAGTGTTTTTTCCTAATAATTCACTTCCCTAATCTAGCACTTTCTAACATAACTATAAAAATAGTCTAGATTTTATTTTTCCTGGATATGCAAGCTTAATTAGTTACCTAAACATAAAATAACGGAGAGAACTGTGGATTATGTTCATCAATATCATTCCAAGAAACAAGCTGAGCTTCTGCTTCTTTCCTCTCTTTCAATTCAAGAAACTCTGATAAAGTTATATCCATTTGTGCCTCCATGAGCCAAACACCACTATCATTGTGCACAATTTCTAACTCTCCATCACCATCCTCTCCACGCTAGCACCTTCCACTAAGCAATGGCTGCTCACACAATGCTCTTGCTAGTGACTCCTTAGCCCAACTTGCAAAAAGTGATCCTGAATCCTCCTCACTTACATTCTTGTAGTAAAGAAGTACATGAAGACACCTTCGGAATATTCCTGAACCAACAGGGTCCATGGCCAAAACTCGGTGCACCAGTCTTTGATCAATCAGTTCATAAGGTGTCACTGATAACAGAGCCAGTGGCAGCGCCACTTATGCTCAGGGTGTTCCCAGGAACACCTGACCTGAAAAATAAAATTTATATATAATAATATAAAAAAATTATTTGTTTACCCTTAAAAAAAAATTAGGAACACCCTCAAATTAAAATATATATATATATATATATATATTTTTTTTTTCTACTTTCAAGGAAAAAAAAAATGTAACAGAGCTCTCAAAAAAAAAAAAAAAAACAACGGACGGCAAGCCCAACAGATTATAGAGGTAGCAAACCCACAGATTCTAAAAAAAAAAAAAAACCCTAATACAAAGCAAATCACTAAATCAAAAACCTCAAATCACTAAATCATAAATCATAAATCACTAAAGGCTAAAGCAAACCTAAAGACAGAGCAACAGAGTAACGCCGGCCCCTCCAGAGCAAAACGGTCCAGACTGTCCAGTCCAAAGCACATCGCCACCCCTCCAGAGCAGAACGGTCCAGTCCAAAGCAACAAGCCGAGATTGGTCACGTCCTTATCGCTCGCCCCTCATTAGAGATTGCTCGTCAATCGTCACTGCCTCAGCCTCAGCCTTCAGGCGGGCCTCCCTGCTCTAGTTGTGCTCCCTCAAGGTATTTGTATTTCATTTTACTAACTTCTATATCTTTTTCTCTCTGACTCTCTCAGTCTCTTACTCTCTCTCTCTTTATCTTTTTTTTTTTTTTTTTTTTGATAGGAAATCGTCCAAATATTATTCAAACATCAGAAACAAATACACAATCATGGATGAGGGCTTGTTCAATACAACAAGGATTCTCCTGTAGCCATACAACAGACTCATTTAAGCTTAAAGCATACTTAGCTAAAATATGGGCAGGTTTGTTCCCTTGCCTCCTAACATGTGAAACATAAACCATACGAAATTCAGAGCACATGTATTGCATCCCCACAACCAAATAATCAATTGTAGAGGGAGGCGAAGAAAGACCACAGAGAGCACGGACAAGAATCAATGAGTCACCTTCCAGAATTACATCTTGATAACCCAAGTCCCTAGCCAACTAAAGACCAGCTTCAAAAGCTTTTGCCTCCACTTCTAAGGGACCTAGCGGGGCTGAGATGCTTCTGCTCATGGCTGCTACAAAACGCCCAGTATCATCACGGATAACTGACCCCACACCAACACGGTTTTGATGCTTTGAAATGGCACCGTCCACGTTAATTTTTATCAAGGTAGGTGGAGGAAGATTCCATAGGACATTCACGTCCTCTGTTACTGGTTCCACCATCTCTGTCGCAGCTGTATACTCCATGAGGTAGTGAGCGACCCACTGTACCAGAGCTTCTGGGTTTTTCCGTACTCCCCCATGTCTAACATCATTCCGATTACTCCATAGCGCCCAAGCAACAGATACTACTAAAGTAATCTTCTCCTCATCAAAAGACTCTATCATCAGTAAAAACCAGAGCAAATCGAAGAAAGAATGAAACTGACCTGATCTAAGAGAGCTAGGAAGCTTCGTGCAACTCCAAATCTGTTGAGCTCTTGAACAAGACCAAAACAAATGACTTGAAGTCTCTGGGGCCAAACCACATTCTTCACAGGTACTATCCAACAGAATTCGGCGAACTTGCAAATTCTCCTTGGTGGGAAGAATCTCACAACAAGCACGCCAAGCAAAATGTCGAACCTTATGGGGAACAGGTAAGTGCCAAATTTTATTCCAAAAGGAGCGGTGTTGGCTGTTAGATGAGGCTGAAGCTACATCGCCTGACTGGTAAAGACTCAAAGCCACCTTATACGCACTTCAAACAGAGAAGCCACCATTATTAATTTCCGCCCAAATCAAATGATCCCCAGGTAGTTTGGAACTAATAGGAATACTCAAAATTGCCTCCACATCCACAGGTAGGAAAATCTGTCTAATAATTTCCTCCTTCCAACAGCAGCTATCTTGACAAATAAACTCACTAACCTTGGTGTCCTGATGGAGAAAAAGCCTAGGGGAAATAACTTCATAGCTAGAAGCTCTTGGAAGCCATTTATCTCCCCAGACCCGAATATTTGTACCATTACCGACTCGCCATCGAATACCCTTCTCCACAATGGTCTTTGCAGCAAAGATGCTCCGCCAGGTGTATGAAGGATTATTACCAACAGAAGCATGGAGAAAATCACATGAGGGAAAGTACTTGGCCTTTAGAACACGGTAAAGCAGAGAGTTTTGGCAAGTTTGAAGCCGCCATCCTTGCTTAGCTAATAAGGCTAAGTTAAATTGTTGGAGACGTTTGAACCCCATCCCACCCCTCTCCTTGGGTTCACAAAGCTTATCCCAACTCAACCACGCCATATTCTTTTCTTCCCCTTTTTGACCCCACCAAAAATTCCAAATCATGCTAGTAAGCTCATCACACAAAGAATCTGGAATTTTGAAGCAGCTCATAGTGTAGGTAGGTATAGTTTGCGCCACCACTTTAATCAATACCTCCTTACCAGCTTTTGAGAGCAACTTTCCTTTCCAACCCGCTAACTTCTTGGAAAGTTTATCCTTAATAGCACTGAAACTTGATTTTTTATTTCTCCCCACTAGCGATGGCAAACCCAAATACTTTTCATGTTGTTGAATCACCTGTGCTCCAAACCTCTCCCAAATTTCCTCTTGAACCTCCCTGGGTGTGTTCGTGCTAAAAAATAGAGAAGTTTTAGCACGGTTTAACTGCTGCCCAGAAGCATTCTCATACACCTGGAATATTCGTTGCAAAGACTCACATTCAGCAGAGGTAGCTTTACAGAGAATGAGGCTATCGTCTGCAAAGAACAAGTGTGAGAGTTTTGGACCTCCACGACACACAGCTACACCCTCCAAAGAACCATCCTCCACAGATTTTTTGATCAAGGATGAGAGACCTTCAGCCATAATAAGGAAAAGATAGGGAGATAAAGGATCCCCTTGACGGATCCCTCTTGTAGGCTGAATTGATCCATAAATTGTCCCATTAATTCTAAAAGAATAGGAGACCGTAGTCACACACTGCATAATCAACCTCCTCCAATTCAGATTAAATCCAAGTTTCTCCATGATTTTTTCAAGGCAGACCCACTCCACACGGTCATATGCTTTGCTCATATCTAGCTTCAAAGCCATTGTCCCTTTTTTACCCACTTTCTTCTGACTAATGTGATGCATCGCCTCAAATGCCACCAAAATATTATCGGTAATCAACCTTCCATGCACAAAAGCACTTTGGGTGTCACTAATAATAGAGGGCAGAATTTTCTTCAGCCTGTTAGCAATCACTTTAGAAGCAAGTTTAAAAATCACATTACATAAACTTATAGGACGGTAATCAGAAATATGTTTAGGATCATTATTTTTTGGGATCAAAACTACATGAGTATCATTGAACTTAGGGGGGGCAAACCTAAAGTTAAGAAAATCTAAAACCGTATTAGTGACAGTATTACCAATGGTGGGCCAAAAGTGCTGGAAGAAGAGCGGTGGCATCCCATCCGGACCTGGAGACTTCAAGGGATAAATTTGTTTTAAGGCTGAAAACACTTCCGTAGTTTGAAACGGCATATTAAGTATCCTGTTCATGTCATCTGATACTTTTGGTTGCACGGCACTGAGAAGCTCAGTAGGCCGATTTGATCTGAAGAGATCAGCAAAGTAATCGACCACTATCTCTCCTATCTTGTGTTCTTCCTCCTGCCATACCCCCTACGAATCGAGCAAACCTGTGATAACATTTTTCTTATACCGAGATGATGCTCTAGCGTGGAAAAATCGAGTATTCCGATCTCTTGACTGAAACCAATTCAAACGAGACCGCTGATACCACATATCTGCTTCTTTGTCCAGCCAACAGTTCAGTTCAATTCTTGTTTCACGAGTTGCACTGATAATAGTGGGTGAAACTGGTTGATGCTCTAGCCATTCCAACTTCCCCTGCAACTCAGAAATTTTTCTCCCAACATGTCCGAAATCATTCTTATTCCAAACTTCCAATCTGTTACAACACAACTCCAAGCACCGAGAAATCGGAAAACTAGCATTATCGATACAACCTTCAGCCCATGCCATTTTAACCACTTCTTCACACTTTGGGTCCTTCAACCACATGGATTCAAATCTGAAAATTTTACTCCCTTTCCTTTTCTGCTGTTTCCTGAAAAAATGCAATGCCAACGGAGAATGATCTGACACCGAACTAGTCAGATGATACACCTTTGCATCTTGAAACCTCCCTACCCAATCCAATGAAGCCAATGCACGGTCCAGTCTCTCTCTAATCTGGACTCCATCATCTCTGATAGAGCCACGTAAATCTCGGTCCAATAAACCCATATCCCTTAAACTGCACCAATTAATAAAGCCCACAAAATTCTTCATTTTTCGCCTCGGTCTCAAACTACCTCCTTCTTTTTCAGACTCACTCATAATCTCGTTGAAATCACCAATGCTCAACCACGGTAAACTCGACCTGTCCCTAATCCTCCTTAATATAGCCCAAGACTCATCCCTCCTTGCAATATCTGGTACTCCATCAAACCCAGTAAAATGCCACCAGTCTGATGAAACACCCCCCTTGACTACCGTATCAATATGTGACTGATCAGAGTCAAGAACTTCAACTGATATACCTTCCTTCCAAAAAAGAGCTAGACCTCCACTCTTCCCCATACTAGGAACCACCCAACTAAAACGAAAATTACACTGATCACGTACCTTCTCAACCTTTTCTTTATTGAGTTTAGTCTCCATAAGGAAAACTAAAATGGGCTCTTCTCTCTGTATAACCTTTTGCAAGGCTTTAACTATCCGAGGGTTCCCAAGCCCTCGGCAGTTCCAACTGATCAGACTCATTGGACCCAGCGGGGCTACCCAGCAGCCTCCGCCAATCCCATGTGTATAGATACTTCAGACACAACCTTCTCTCGCTTCACCCTTTTTTCCTTCTCCCCACATTCCGAACTGACCAAGTGTAAGGCCTCTCCCTTGCGTTTTGGACCATTCAACAAGAGACACTCAACTTCTGAAGCCTGCTTTGGACAATATTGCATAAGAGAGTCCTGGTCCAGCCCAAGAGTTGCATGAATAACACCAGGCCCACTAACTTTGTTTTTGTCCTTCCCACGCATTTTATATGGGCCTCCTTTCTTTGTATTCGTCTTACCAACCCAGCCCAATTCAAAATTTAGCTCCCTTAACTCCACAGACTTTAATGCCGTGACCGTTCCATCCAACAGCAAATCCTCTTCAATCACCGAATCTTTAGTGACCCGATCTGAGATGTCTGAGATTTCCGATGCACATTCCACTCCCTTGATTTCAGCCACACTCTTGTCTGACCCCTTAATGACTATAGCATTAGATGAATTTGATTTTGAAAATCTCTGTAACTCCTCATCAATGTCCTGAAGTGTTGCCTCGAAATCCGCTGATGATTTTGTACAGCCAATAAATTCCGGAATATTCGGGGTTTCCTTAACCAGCACAATACCTCCCAATCCCGCCGCCGAGTTGGTTGCCGGAGTTACAACCCCTGAAACAGACTTCCCCACCACGGCTTGACTAGAGTTTTCTTCCTTCTCGAAACCTTTAACCTCCACATACGACCGGCGAGAAGGATTGAACTGAGGAGCCCGAAGCCAAGCACCAAACTGTTGATCCGCCACAATCATAGAACCTTTGCTTTGCAACCATACAGAACACTCCTTATCATCATGGGTCAGCCTTCCACACCAATAACAGATGTTTGGTAGGCGTTCGTAGGAGAAAGAAATCCATCCCTTTGAGTTCTGTCCAAGAGTAACACGGCGGCCACGACAGATAGGTTCCAAGATGTTCAAAGACACCCTCACTCTCATGAAAGTCCCTCCTCGCATGTCTGATGAATCCCCAGTCTTTATGACATTACCAAGCGTGTCTCCTAACTTGAAAGCCACCTCCTCCGTTAGTAGGGAAAACGGTAGATGGTGGATCTGCACCCAAAAGGAGACCCTTTCAAAACTAAGCTCCTGCGCCGGGATTACTCCATCATACCTTCTAAAAACCACCAGATGTCTATCAAACGACCATGGTTCTCCCATGAGAACTTTTTCAACATCCTCTTCCAGATCAAAGGTGAACACCAAACAATTCTGTTTTGCATCACTTGCTTGAAAACACCCCTTTGTGCACCACAAAGGTCTAAAAGTCCGAACCACTGCATCAATATTTAGCGACCTCCGAGTGAAAAATTTTGCAGCAAGAGCAAAACCTTGAATTTTCCTGCTCTCAGTAAGATCCACATTCGCCCCTTCCTTATTGGTAAGGGACAGCTTTTGCCAATTCCGTGTTAGGTCCTCCATCCTTGCAGCTAAAGAAAATACAACACAACAGAAAAAAAATAATAATGGAACTCACTTACCCCTACTAGCTAATAGTGTACTAGAGGGGACAACTCTTCCTCATGGAACCAGAGGGAACAGTATACTACAGTAGAAAAGGGAGAGACCCTATTCTACCGAGAACTAGCTTCTTCTCTCTCTTTATCTGAAATCACTGAAATGAAATGAATGAGTCTCTCTCTCTCTCTCTCTCTCTTTATTCTTTAAGACTTATTTTAATACTTTTTCTTTATTTGATTCTGTGATTGGGCCGTTGAACTGCTGAAACTTTAACTTTATCTTTATTAATATTTGGTTGTTTTTTTACTTTTTGAATTTGGCTTTATCTTAATATCTTATCCGTTGGTGTTGGTGGGTGTTGTTGTTGGTGTTGGTATGTGTGTTGGTGTTGGTGAGATATTAATTGTCTTTTAGTATAATGTGTATTGTGATTGTGAAAATTTCTGATTGGTAGCTGGCTCTTGTGATTGGGGAAATTTTCTTGAGACTTGACTGACTTGTCTGTTGAGTGGGGTGGGGGGTGGATGAACACATGGGGACGAGTAAACAATAATTAAAGTAGTGTAATGTGTACATCAGCCCATGGGATGTGTAATGTGCACATGGCGGCTCTTTTAGTGTAATGTGCACATAAATGAGTGCTAGTGCAACTAATAAACAATAATTTAATTAACTAATAATTAATTGGGGAAAGCAACTAATAAACAATAATTAATAATTTAATTAACCAATACATTACAAAAGACAAACAATTAAACTATGTTAGGCTAAACAAAAATTAATAATTTAATAATTAATGAAACAACAATACAACAAATTATAGTTTATAAAAGACAAACAAATTAATGAAACAACTAAACAACAATAATTAATAATTTTATTAATATTTCAATTGAACTTATAGTTTATTGTATAGGTACCTTTGTTTTGGTTTGAAGAACATTTTTTTTTTTAAGCACAAACTTCATGCAAGCCAAATCTTAAATTTCGGCCGGTATTTACTGAAATGTCCCGAAACACCCGAAATAGACCGAAATGACCAGAAATTTTTTCAAAGTGGAATAGGAACACCCTGGAAAAAATTCCTAGAGCTGCCATTGAATAGAGCTTCAATCTTTAACTCATGGACATTGATGATACCATTATTCGGACTAGCCATTTCTTTGGAGAAACTAGTGCACAACTTCACATTAGTTACGGTACGTATTTATAGAGGAATGTAAATAGGGGCATGATTATTTACTAAGTAGACACAAATAGTGTGAGTTTCAAAATGGTGTAGTTAATGAGAGCCTGTATAGATTGGCATAAAGGTACATACCTAACACACTTAAAGATAGACAAGGAAGATTCAGCCAAAAAAAAAAAAGACAGACAAGGAAGGTCTTATCACTCTCTTTCTGGCTTGTTTATGTCATAATTTCCTTCATTTCAAGGACATAGTCACCTGGATAAACCAGTGCTCGTTTCCACAGGAAACCTAAAATTAACAAACACAGCAACACAAAAAAAACCTCATAGATCCAACCCATACTTAAATTGATATTATTGAAATATTACACCATTAACACTTACCAACTCCTTTTTAAGCATTTCTTCAATAAAATATGTTCAAACCTCATACATCCAACCCATACTTTAGATTCCAAAGGACTGGAGATGTCATCTTTGCCTCTTCAAGTCCTATTGAAATTTGGGCAAGTCCTTTTATAAAAGTAAAAAAAAAAAATCAATCTTTATTTGTCATAAGTAAACATTTAAGAAATGTAATGGTATATTGGGATTGGGATTCGGTGCAATAGTTAGGGCTATTACCCCTTGCAATACCTTTCACATCAGTTTCATTTTTTCAAAATTTTTAACTTTTTTGAAACTCTCAATTTTTTTACCTTTTTAACTTTCTTGATCAATTGATTGGTATCAAAAGTTAACTTTTTAACTTTTAATCTGAGCCATTAAGAATGTATTGCATGGTGTAATAGCCCTCTCAATTCGATATTTTGAGACCTGAAATCAAAATGACATTTGGATGTTGCTGTAAGGGCAAATAGATGCACATGTGCTGCTGTGTGTAAGGATGAAAATGGAGATGTCATCTTTGCCTCTTCAAGATTGTTGAGGTCTCTCTTGATATCCTCATCTTGGTGAGGCCTATGCTGTAAGCTTGGCTATTTCATTGGCAGCTGAACATAAACTTAATTATGTGATGTTTGAAGGTGATTCCAAGAGAGTTGTTAATGTTGTAACCTCTCCCTAGTTTCGGATCCAGCTTTGATTGCTATTCTTACTGAGTTCAAACCTGTTCTTAATTTTTGTTGGGATTTTTTTTTTTGTTCCTAGGAATGTAAATTTTCTTGCTTATAACTTTGTGTGCTGGGCTTCTTCTTGTAAGTGGGATGGGCCCTTCACCATATCCCCTCTTCCTTTTTGGGTTTTTATTCAAAATGATAGAAATAGGTTTGTGCCCTCCCTCCTCCTTTTTAGTAATGAATTATTCTTAATTTTTTTTTTTTTTGAGAAAGTTAATTAGAAAAGAAAACATCTACATCTATCGATGCTTTAATATGGATTATACTCGTTAATCAAGCATGTGAGCATTAATGAAATCTTACTTAAAAAAAAAATTCAAATTTAACTTTTTTTAGGAGATCTTATTGAATGTTTTCATTAATTCCTAAATCTATTACTATATTAGTTTTAATATTTGAATTCAAGGAAAATTTACGATACCCCAATTTTTCGTAGGTATGATGCCTCCTGTAGTTAATCTGCTATAACATGTCACCAAAATATACATTGGATGATACCTAAGAAGATAGAGTCCCACATATGAAAAAATGACACAGAGAATTGAACCAAGTAACATTGCAAAGGCATAATGATTGTAGGGAGAAATGCTACTTCAAAAAAAAAAAAAAAAAAAAAAAAAAGAAGAAGAAGAAGAAGAAGAAAACTCATGTTTTTTATTTTTGAAATTTTATATCATGACATTTTAGCTAACTAAAATTAAAATTATGATAGAAATTGAAAGGAAAAAGTTTAGCTACAAAATCGGTTGTAGCCTTAGGCTACAAACTCACTCAATATCTTTTTATTAGAAGTGAATTTTGACAAATCTACCATTGGATTACATCTTCTTCTTATAGCCTCCATGTTTGCAAAATTTTAAGAAAATTAAAGACCAATGGCTATGTCATTAATAAAATTTTAAATTGCAAGTTTTTGTAATTTGAAATTATGCGTAAAATATAAGTTTATAGATTATATAGTATATAATATCCAATTGACACAAAATTTGACGTGTATTAAGAGCGTAAAGAACATGCAATTCAACGGTTAGATTTTCAAACTATGCAATAATATTTATTTTATTGAGTGAGTTTGTAGTCTAAGGCTATAACTAATTTTGTAGCCAAACTTTGTCCAAATTGAAAAATAACAAAAGAATAGTTCTGCAAGAAAAAATAAGGACAAAATTTAGTTACAAAATTTATTGTAGCCTTAAACTACAATCTTATTTAATATCTTTTTATTAGAGGTTACTTTTGACAAACCCACCATTGAATTACATCTTTTTCTTATATCCTTCATGCTTGCAAAATTTCTAGAAAATTAAAAATTAATAGCTATGTCATCAATAAATTATTTAAATTGCAAGTTTTTGTAGTTTAAAATTATTCATAAAATATAAACTTATAGATCATATAGCAAATAATATTCGATTGATACAAAATTTGACATGCGTATTAAGAGCGTAAAGAACATGCAATTCAATGATTAGATTTTCAAAATATGTAGTAATATTTATTTTATTGAATAAGGTTATAGCCTTAGGCTACAACCAATTTTGTAGCTAAATTTTGTCCAAAAAATAAAGAATAAAAGAGACTAGATATTTTGTCCAAAGTGGCGAACGCAAGTGAGTCAATATTGTCCCATACTGGCCATAGCGGCTATTAAATTGGTACTAGAACTTTCTTAAAATTTACTGGCTAAAATACAAGTCATACCGGTTATATCGAAGATTTTTCAGGTGTTTTGGCCAATACAACAAAAAAATGTAAAAAATTATTATAAAACCTGTTAATTATTTAAGCTAATATACTGGGTGAATGTACTTTATTGATATTTTACTGCTAAACATGTTATTTTGTTTTATCTCACCCTTGGACATACATTATTCTGTTTTAACTTACCGACAATCAGGGTCTATTTGGGATCTGCTTATTTTGCTAAAATTGAAAACTTTTTTCTTAAAGTACGGTCCCACTCCAAGCCACATACTTAGGCCTAATTGGAAATGCCCAAAAGGCCAGCTTGATTAGATAATCAGTTGTAAAGGGAGAAACATACAAATTTTGTAAGAACATGAAATGGTGTATGTGAGTGTTGGACACTCTCGAATTCTCTCTTGAACATTTCATATAACTAATTGAGAGACCACACATCTTAGGCATTAGTGGAATTGGAGTGAAGATTAAAAGTATTCCCAAGTGCTTACAATCTTTGTTTTGAAATTCTCCACACCAAGGTACACTCTCATGTTCACAAATTCTGAAATTTACTTAGTGCATGTTATCAATTACGAATAAAGTAGATCCGTTATTTTTCCACTGCGCACAATAAAGGTAAAAGTTAGTTCAAATAGTACAGTGGGACCCATGAATAGTACCAAAAAGTGCAATGGGACCTATAAATAGTAGTAAAAATAAGCTGAATGGTAAAATAAGCTGACTTTATAATTTGAAGCCAATAAAACACAGAGTCTTTTTTTTTTTTTTAAATGAGAAATTTTGATATATAGATATGACTCAATGTTCCTTTATTGTACTTGTGTTGTCTCTTTCTTATATTATGAGCTTATCCCTTGTTTCTTGACTTTAAACTAGAAACATGTGGCTCTCAGTGGCGATGCCACGTTCAGTCCAGGGTGTTCCCAGGAACACCCTGACCTGAAAAAAAAAATTTATATATAATAATTTAAATTTTTTTATTTGTTTACCCTTAAAAAAAAAAATAGGAACACCCCCAAGCAAAATAGGAACACCCTTAAATAATTTTTTTTTTAATTTGTTCTACTTTCAAGCAAAAAAAAAAAAAAAAAAACCCCAAAAAAATTTTTTGAACTAAAATCTGAAAAAAAATAAATAAAATAAAATTGTAACAGAGCAAGCCCACCAAGGAAAAAAAGCCCAACATCAAAATGACTGATTAAAGATGGTAGCAAAGCCAACAGATCACAAATGGTAGCAAACCCACGGATTCTCTCAACAACAACAACAAAAAAACCAAAACCCAATATACGCGTTCGATTCATCAAGTAAAGCAAAAACTGAAATAAAAAACCTAACCTAAAGAAAAAAATCTCATCAACCATCAACGACAACAACCAACGGACGAGGCGAGCTCCAGAGCACATCGGTCATCAATGATCGGGCCTCAAACTCGAGCTCCAGAGCACATCGATCATCAGAGATCAGAGATCGGTCCAATCGGATGAAAGATCGGTCACGCCTCGACATGCTACCGGATGATGCTGCCCCTCAGCTCAGCCGCAGGCCTCTTTACTCTCTCAACCTCAAGGTATTTCATCTTTTTCTCTCTTTAGTCTCTTACATATACTGGTTAATGGGTTAATGGGTATGAGTTTCTCTCTTCGACTCTCTCTCTCTCTCTCTCTCTCTCTCTCTCTCTCTCTCTCTCTTTATTTGAAGACTGAAAGCAAATGAGAGTCTCTCTCTCTCTCTTTAAGACTTTATTTGAGACTTTATCTGATTTCTTAGCTTTACCTTATTACTTTATTAATATTTGCCCCTGTTTTTGGCTTGATCCGCTGGTGTTGGTGACTGTTGGTGTTGGTGAGATACAATTAATTGTCTTTTAGTGTATTGTGATTTGTGATTGTAAATTTATCTGATTGGCTCTTGTGATTGGGAGCCACTGGGCTTGTCTGTTGAGTGGGGGGTAGATGGGGGCATGGTGCCGCCAAGGTGGGATATTTGATTTGGGGGAAGTAAATGCACATGGGGTGTGTGCTAGTGCAACTAATAAACAATAATTTAATTAACCAATAATTAATTGGGGGAAGTAACTAATTAACAATAATTAATAATTAATTAACCAATACATTATAAAAGACAAACAAATTAAATTATGTTAGGCTAAACAACAATTAATAATTTTATAATTAATGAAACAACAATATAACAAATTATAGTTTATAAAAGACAAACAAATTAATGAAACAACTAAACAACAATAATTAATAATTTCTCTTTTTATTAGATTGTGTAATTTATCATTCTTAAGGAAGACCCTGAGAAAAATTCTTGGAGCCGCCACTGGTGGCTCTAGCAAGATTAATCCTCCATAGGCTGACACATGACCATGAACAAAAAAGCTAATAATTAACAGACCTTGACAGTTTTTAAAAAGAAACGTATTGTTAAGAAAGAGTGCAAAACCATCTACCATAATGTCTTTCGCCTGAAGCAGTGGCGACTCCAGGAATTTTTTCTAGGGTGTTCCTAAAATTTTTTTTTTTTAGTTGAAAGATCCAAAGGCCAAAGCCATCATCAAGTAGATGAATCTTGAGTACGTGATTTTTTTATCAAATATTTGTCCATAATTTTAGCAAAGAATAAACAATAAACTGTAAGTTGATTTGAAATATTAATAAAATTATTAATTATTATTGTTTAGTTGTTTCATTAATTTGTTTGTCTTTTATAAACTATAATTTGTTATATTTTTTTCATTAATTATAAAATTATTAATTATTATTTAGCCTAACATAATTTAATTTATTTATTTTTTATAATATATTGGTTAATTAAATTATTATTTATTAGTTGCTTTTCTTAATTAATTATTGATTAATTAAATTATTATTTATTAGTGGCACCATGTGCATTTACTTCCCCCAATTCAAATTCCTCACTCTGCCCCATGTGATGTGCCCATCCACCCCCACCCCACTCATCAGACAATGAGACCAACTCCATCACAAGAGCTAGCTGCCAATCAGAAAATTTTTCAATTACAAATCACAATAAAACAATTAATTGTATCTCACCAAGGCTCACCAACACCAACACCAATACCAACGGATAAAGCCAAAAAAAAAAGTCAAGAACATGGCTAAAATATTAATAAAGTTAAAGCTAAGCATAGCCAATCACAATTATCCAAAAAAAAAATCAGACAAATTATTAAAGTTACCTGTTAAATATCCAAAAAAATCAGACAAATTATTAAAGTTAACTGTTAAATATAAAAAAAAAAAAAAAATCAGATAAATTATTAAAGTTAATTGTTAAAGTCTTAAAAGAATAAAGAAGGGCCTCATTTATTTCATTTCAGATTTCACTTCATTTTAATTTTTCAGATAAAAGAGAGAGACTGAGAGAGTCAGAGAGAAGAAAGCACTTTCATTTTAATTTTTCAGATAAAGAGAGAGAGACTGAGAGGGTCAGAGAGAAAAAAAAAAAAAAAAAAAGAGAGAAGTTATGAAATACCTTGGGGGAGCACCGGAGCAAGCCGAGCGACGGGCGACGGAGCAAGCCGAGCGACGAGCGACGGGCGACGGAGCAAGAGACGTGACCGAGCCGAGCGACGAGCGACGAGCGACGTGACCAATGGACGATCTCCGATCTGATCTAGTGAGCGATCTCCGATGCTCGAATCCGAATGCGGCTGGACTGGACTGGACTGGAGCTCGAGTTGTGTTGGCTGACCGATCTCCGATGCGGCGATGCCCGATCCGTCTATTGGCTTGTGTTGCAGTGTTGGCTGCGTTGCTCTGTTGACGTTTTTGTCTCTAGGTTTGCTTTAGTGATATCTGATTAGTGATTTGAGGTTTCTGATTTAGTGATTTGCAGTGTATATTGGGTTTTGGTTTTAGTTTTTTTTTTTTTTTTTTGAAAATCCGTGGGTTTGCTTTACTGTTTACCATCTGTTGGGTTGTTTTTTTGTTTAGGTTGGGATTGCTTTACGTTTAGGATTGATGTTGGGCTTTTTTGTGGGCTTGCTCTGTTATAAATTTTTTTTTTTTTTTTTTTTTCAGATTGTAGTTCAAAATTTTTTTGGGCTTTTTTTTTTTTTTTTTGCTTGAAAGTAGAACAAATAAATTTTTTTTTTTTTAATTTGAGAGTGTTCCTCATTTTCTTGAGGGTGTTCCTCATTTTTTTTTAGGATAAACAAATAATTTTTTTATAATTATTATATATAAATTTTTTTTTTCAAGTCAGGGTGTTCCTGAGAACACCCTGACTCTAACGTGGCGTCGCCACTGGCCTGAACAATACCAGCGGTATGTCATCTATGACTATCATGCGCCAAAGTTTTTAAGTTCTTCATGGATTAAATTTTCTGGTCACACGCTTCAGTCCAACCTCATCGATCCGCCACAGTAAAGCGTGTATGCGTAATAATTTGCTGCCTTCTACAATTATGAATCAAGAACCTCGTTAAATGATTTAGCATTGAATTAATTGATCTACTATAACTAAAGGCATTAATTTGGTCTCACTCTATTAATTGCAACAAGCCTCACATCTTATTTTCTCTGGTTAGCCGGACATTAAGTTAGTTGCATGCCATATTGCAAAAACCAATTAATGTCCTCATCTTAAGCAACGTAAAAAATACCGGATCAAAATTCTTATTACACATTTGTTATTGTACACATGCTCTCTTTGAAATTGTGTTTCAAACACACGAATAGTTCATGTGACAATGTGTAATAAGGAATGTGTGATTATTATTTTTGCATTGTGTTTTTTACGGATCTTATTATAGATTTTATCTTTCTTGTCTTTCAACAGAAGAATGAGTGATTTCCAAGTACCCTTGATCCATCTGAAAGGGACGATAATTAAAGCTGCCTAACAGCCACGGCATCCCCAAAACGTGTTTTGTCACAATCAGTGTTTACTTGATTGGGAAGCTACAAAGGCCTTAATAATTAAAACAGACTTGCTCACAACTTAAAGAAAGGAACAATGTAAAACATTTTTATGAAATTTTTTATGCATTTAGAGTTATTATAAATATATTAAACCAAAGAACTCCTTATATTAGGAATAATTCTAGGGCCACACACACTTTATTATAATTTTTTTTATGTGATAAACTGTAATTGAATGTCTGTCACTTTCACATCGACATACAATTTTTTCTCTGCCACTTACAGTCGGCCATATATATAAGACAATTGTGTCAAAAGTTGTGTGAAAGCATATAGCCCTATAATTATTCATTATTCATATATGGCAAAGCCACAACTCTTTTTAGGAGGATTAAGTTGTCATATGAAAAATTATTAATCCAAAACATAAGCTAGTTTGTATATATAACAAAAAATTTCACACATATATCTTGTTAGTAATATGTGAACTATATTTTAAATCATACTAATCATAATTAATATTCTTTACACATTTTAGATCAAGAATTTATATTTAAAAAATTAAAAATTAGACGGTTAGCAATAAAAACTATGAAACATTAATCAATTTTAAACAGTATAAATAACAAGTGTCACTTTACTTCTCTAAATATATACAAGTCAATATTAGAAAAATATATCAATAATAACAACTATAACTATATAGATTTATTATAAATATACATATAAACATATTATATTCTGCATATTATAAACAAATAGGTCATCTCTCTCTCTCTCTCTCTCTCTCTCTCGTTTCCACCTGTAGTACCCTTCTCACCTTGATTGGGTAGATTGAAGCATATGTGGCCCACAATTAGCTTTTTTCAAGAATTTTTTTTTAAAGGTAAATTATTTTTTTGGTCCTTATTTAAAAAAAGTCAACATTTCATCTTTGTCTATAGGGGAATTTGATTATAGTCCCTGAAATATAGGGTTGATTTGATTTTTATCTCTCAAACATGGGGTTACTTTGATTTTGGTCTCTTAAATATACGATTGGTTAGATTTGGTCCCTAAAAAAATGTGTGTTGCAACATTCCCGTTACACATGTGAAGGTAAAATTTTGATTGCGAGAAAATCTGTGCTCTTTGATAGCTCCTTGCTTTACTCCTTTGCAAAACCCTGGTTACTTGTCACCTAGTTTATATATATATATATATGTGTGTGTGTGTGTGTGTGTGTGTGTGTGAAGAAAGCTATTAATTAAAGCTGGACAGATAGCTCGACAGCTGCAGACAGATAGCTCGATAGCTGCTCGACAGATAGCTATCTATCGAGGTTTAATGAGGCTCAACAGATACTATCTATCGAGGTATCTATCAAGAATTACAGAAATCATTTTTTCAGATCTAATTCTCGGCCCATGCTTATGTATTTGTGTAGGGTTTCTTTTCTCACAACCCTAGACATATATAAGGCTTATTTTAGAGGCCGTCACATAAAAGAATACAAGGAGAACATATGCAAAAGGTGACCGATGCCTTATTCTCTCTGAAAGAAGTTACTACGTCTTTTGCGCCTTATGGTTTTGTAACCAAGTGCTTCTTGATCTTCATTGTTGATGAAGTGAAGAACTTTGCAGCCAACATTTTCTTCAAGTTGGTGTGTTAGTCATGTATTGGGAGCCATGCATTTTTGGTTAATCACGTACTGGTTAGTCATGTACTGAGTTCATCTACGGAGATTGTAGAGTCTAGGGATAAAGGTTTTGTACTAGATCTGAAACTTCTCTTTATTATAGTGGGTTGCTTTTCGGGAAAGTTTCCCCCCAGGTTTTTTACTGTGAAACTAGTTTGTTTCATTGGTTTTCTTAGGTCATCATATCTTGTCTTATTTACTTTTCCGCTGTGCATGATATTGACATGATATTGATGTTAGTTTGTTTTATCAAGGTTTATTCATAATAAATCAAATTAACAACTTGGGTTTAAAACTAGTTAAATCTATCAACTGGGGTCTAAATTTCCCAACATTTTGAATTTTGTAACAAGCACCCTTTTCCTTGTGCCATTTCTAAGAAATTGAGAAAAGATGTTGCTTTTCCTGTTAGTTAATGAAATTGATTTTTTTATCAAAAAGAAAAACCAAAAAAATCAATTCAACTAATAATTATCAAGCAATAAAATCCCTTAATGATGAGGGCTCCCTGATTTGTTTAATTATGAAGCCTTTTTATTTATATGCCATACACAACATAGTAAGTTATAGATTCGGGACCATGGCATGCGGTAACCTTCCTAGAATGTTTTAAGTTTATCCTGCAAAAAAGAAGTTTGAATCTATAAATAAGATGAAATTCTCTCCAAAAAAAAAAAAAAAGTTTCGCTTGCATTCAAGGATAATTTTAGTAAAATACATGAATAGCTCCCCTAAAAATATTTATATTACACATGATCTTATATTATAATCTTTAACTGTAAATTTTTTTTTTTTCTAATTTCACTCCCCAATTTTATAATTTATCTGTTCTACTATTTAAGAGGCTTCCAAGCTGGCTCCAAGTTGTGGACTCTAAGTCTTGAATAGTCCAAAATATCCTCTCCCCAATCACGTACAGGTTTTCAATTAAGGGGATAAATTTGTAAAATAAAAGTCGACAATTTAAAACCTCCCACTAAACCCATGTTCTTTGTAGTTTACAACATCCTAATCTCGTATTCTTTTCTTTTCTTTTTTTTAATTGAAATAGACGTACTATGTTTTATGTTCAATTTAAAACTCCTAAATTTTATATAATTTTTTGAGAAATTGTTTTCAAAAATAGTTTTCTAGTGTTTTCTCAACCTACAAAGTTGGTTGGCACTCATTTTCTATTACCATTTCTGTCAAACAAACAATTAAAAAAAAAAATTGCACAACCCATTCAAACCTTGCAAGACCAAACAAAATCAAAGCTACAATCCAAATTCGATCAAAATGTCCAAAAAGAAATTAAAAGAAAAAAAAAATCTAATACAGTGGATATGGATTATGCACCTTTAAGTCAAATCGGACTAAGGACATGTGCCATTCGAGTCAAACCTGAGCTTGGCGCCTCAACTAACCATTTCATCCTCATGAGACTCAAAGGATAAGGTGGTTCAAATCTCAGAGAGAGAGAGAGAGAGAGAGAGAGAGAGAGAGAGAGAGAGAGAGAGAGAAGGGTTTAAAGAAATTATTATTTAAATAAACAGTGACTTTGAAAAATGATTATAAAAACAAAAAAACCTCAAAAGATGTTTTTGTTTGGTTTTTAGACCCCTTAAACCAAATTGGATTAACCTAGTAAATTAGCCAAGTGATTACTTAGTCCAAATTATGCAATTCTAGGTTATCACAATCAAACAAACATATCATGCATAAAGCAGCAGAAATATAAATAACACAAAGATATGATGACCCAGGAAAACCAAACCGGTAAAAAACCTGGGGAGGATTTAACCTAGCTATCCTCAAGGTAAACTTGAATTCACTATGAAAGAATCGAAGTTTGACAATAGCGACTTAGACCACTAACATCCTATTGCTACCCACCAGTAGAAACTTACTGACATGACCATGTGTAAGCTCTGAGACTACGGACTCCTTCTTTCTTGGATTCTCCAGCAAGTACAAGCACCCCGCTTGTATATCTTTAAGCTCTTATGGCAACAACTGAATGATCATCAAGTTCTTGAAGAAATCTCCTCCTTGATAATCCTAAACTTGTGTAAAGGAAAGCTCTTCATAGATCTCACAAGAGATTTACACAAACCGCAATATAAGCAACAAGAGCTGCTTTAAAAACGTGGCTAGGGTTTTCTTTATATACTAGGAGAATTAGATCTGAAACCTTAATCCTTAATGGGCTTGGGCTGAGTTAAAAAATTCTGCAAAAAAACAATCTGCACGACTTTCGATTGATTGAGCCTAATTTTCGATCGATCGAGCCAGACAGATTTACATAGTAAATCCTGCAGAACACTCGATTCCAACTTTACATAAAACACATACTTTGAGCAGGTCTAAAACAAGACTAACAACTTGTTTTGATCATGGTTTGCCAATAATACAAATTAGAGTTCTAATACATTAGTTCCTAACTACTTAGAACACTCGAGCCTATACAAATTAGAATCTCTTATGGCAACAACTGAATGATCATCAAGTTCTTGAAGAAATCTCCTCCTTGATAATCCTAAACTTGTGTAAAGGAAAGCTCTTCATAGATCTCACAAGAGATTTACACAAACCGCAATATAAGCAACAAGAGCTGCTCTAAAAATGTGGTTAGGGTTTTCTTTATATACTAGGAGAATTAGATCTGAAACCTTAATCCTTAATGGGCTTGGGCTGAGTTGAAAAATTCTGCAGAAAAATAATCTGCACGACTTTCGATCGATCGAGCCAGACGGATTTACATAGTAAATCCTGCAGAACACTCGATTCCAACTTTATATAAAACACATACTTTGAGCAGGTCTAAAACAAGACTAACAACTTGTTTTGATCATGGTTTGCCAACAATACAAATTAGAGTTCTAATACATTAGTTCCTAACTACTTAGAGCCTAACAAACTCTCCCTTTGGCAATCCATGACAAAACACAACTAAATGCTCAAAGTTTACAAAGAAAAGCCCATTACACAAATAATGCCCATTAAAACAAATCCAACCTAACTACTATCCATCAGTTGCAAGTGTAGACAGCAACTCAATTAAATCAACCTGTATATTTCCTAAAACACTAAACAAAACACATAAATGCATGTGTGACAGAAAAACAGTAAATCAACAAATATGCAAACTAACTCTCCCCCTAAGTTAGATACGACAAGAACAATGTTAATTCCCCCTAAACAGAACATTCTTGCATTTTCCACACATATTCCCAATATGGATTTCATCTAAAACTTTCCCTTTTTGTCACGAATTGACAAAGATAACTCAAACAAAGAGTAACAAAGGTCAAGAGAAAATAGACAATCAAGGGAACACAAAACAATTCAACTCTATAGAAAATAGAGACAACTCACCCTATGAACAAGAAAGGTTAAAAACAAGCTTCTCCCCCCATAAAAATAGGAAAAACAAAACATGTTTTGAGAAAAACAATTTTGGGGAAACTATAGGAGGTGGGAAAAAACACACACAAACCAAACTTAAAAACTAAGTTGATAAGGTGAGGATTCACATGAAAAAAATATTCTCTCTTACAATAAATGCAAACTTGACATTATGTGACCCATAAACAGTTGCATGAATAGTGCAAAATATTTGCACATAGATTATCCATCATATCTCTTAAAAAAATATTTTTCACACAGAAAAATAACATATACTAAAATGTACAAAGGACTCAAAAATTAATCAATCAATTTTTAAATCAAGTTGAGTACCCAATTTAGCAAAGTGTATGCATGCTATGTGTGAAAACAATGAGAGATATGACTGCAAAATTGCAAGATGGATACAAAAATCAATGCAATGCATGTGAATCCTAAACACAAATGATGCGTTAAAGAAATTTGGTCAAAAACTTAAAAACTGAACACATTTTGCATCTAAATCAAGGAATTTTTAATCTTGGATGGCCACAACAAGATCACATAATACAATGTACCAAGTTTAGCAAAGAGTAACTTGTGTAGTGTGTGCAACTAGCAAAAACTTGAGATACATGTGAGGTGATATGTAGATAGTAATCAATCACAATCTCTACAAAATTCATCACGTAAATTTGAAAGAGACTATCACCTAAAGAATTACATCATATAACTCTCACATCTCCTAGAATAAAAGCTCACAATCATGTAAGTTTCTTGATTTGCCTCATATTGTACACACCAATTTTATTTAATCAGAAACTTATTAATAATAGCCGGGTAATGTATACACCAATTTTATTTGATTTAAAGTTATTATAGCCCAATAATGTACACACCAATTTTAGCATTTAAATCAAGGCTTACACCTTATGTTCCTTTTGTGCATGTGCTAGACTTTCTCAAGTACAAATCTTACAATATGCACTAAGGTGTTCATAATTGGCTAGTAAACAGTAGTGAAATGGTTATTTATGCATTTCTCAAAAGGATCAAGTCCGACAATCAAAGGCATGTGATTTCAAGATCAAGACAAAGTGATCAAAAACTATAAACATCTTTCCCACACAACATGCACACAAAGTTCAAACTAGTAAAGTGCAAGAAATAAGCTTATTAAAGCTAAACAAGGTACATAAACATGTTATGTAAAGATAATATGGTCAATCCTTGATTATAAATCCAAGATGTGAAATACAAAACACAAAAATCTTTTTGGTTTTAAAAAAATTTTATGACCAAAAACAAAAAGCACATATTTTACTAAATGAACAATGCAAAAGCAATGCATGATAGTGCTAAACTAAGCTATAGAGGGTACACAAACAAGAAATATCAATTTCTTAATTAACCCTTGAGTACATGTACAAATTGGTACATACTCACACAAAATCAGAAAAAGCTTAGCACTTATATAACACATGCTATTCAAGTTTCTCCACAATATCAAGCATGTTCTAAAACAAGAGAGAGATATCATAATTCACGTAATTCTCAAGAAAAATAAAACAAGACTCAAAATAAAATATTTTTGTCTTTTTGAAATTTTTCAATGTTTTTGGATTTTTTTTAAATAAAAAAACAACCTAAAAAACAAAACAATAAAAAACAGAAACAAGACATGTCCACAAACAATTGAAAGAATTAAAACAGGGACAAGTCAGCAACACTCACCTTAGAGAATCTTTTCTTACCCATATAGCACGAGACTTCGGCTTTGTAGGTGAAAATCCATGAGAAGTATAGTGTATTTGAGGGATTACACCAATCTTCTGAGAAAGACTAAAATCCTGCAAATTCCTTTCACAAGCCAACAAGCTTAAATTTTTCAAAATAATATGAAACAATTTATATGGACTTATGGTAGGAGAAATATCATCACATATCCTAGATTGAAATAAAGAATGCTTAAATTTCAACTTATGACAATAGGACGAATGTGACTGGAGATACCACAAAAGTGACAAATAGGAACAAATTTAGGAACATCAGTATTCCTAACAGCAAATCTAGTCTTAAATTTTGGTTTTTGCCTCAACAAAGAATAATTTGGTCTAATATGACCAACAACACCACAAAGGTGACAAGTAGGCACAAAAACAGATTTATTATGCTTTTAATAGTAGGTTTAGACTTTGATTTAGAAACTTCAGCGTCTACATCAGAACTTTTACCTTTGTCTAACCTAGCAAAATAAGCATTTTCTTTATTATTCCTCTTGAAATGAGGAATATAAACTTTCTCAGTTTTAGGTTTAAGAGAAACAGAAACACTTCTGTTATCAACAATAGGCTTGGTACTAGTCAAATTTTCAATTTTAGCTTTAGATTCAACTAACTCTTGTTCCAAGCTTTTCATCTTCTCATCTTGAGAGGAAATTTGATTTTTCAAAAATTCATTCTTTTTATTAAATTCATCTAATCTAACAACCAATTCCTCTTTTTCAAGATTAACCAATTTTAATTCTTCCATGAATT
Source organism: Quercus glauca (assembly GCA_023736055.1). NCBI lineage: Eukaryota > Viridiplantae > Streptophyta > Magnoliopsida > Fagales > Fagaceae > Quercus > Quercus glauca. The sequence continues at coordinate 33,755,315 of CM043326.1, read as the reverse complement.
TCTTAGCAATTTTCATAGATTTTAATAATTCCTTACGGAGAGTTTCACAAGCATCAATAAAATCAACAGAAACATGAGTAGAAACATGATCAGAAAGACACTTTAAATTATCCATGGCAACAGGGGCCAAGGATCAGCTCAGAGATCAAAAGATCTACAACAAAAGAGCACCTGCTCTGATACAACTTATTTGGTTTTTAGATCCCTTAAACCAAATTGGATTAACCTAGTAAATTAGCCAAGTGATTACTTAGTCCAAATTATGCAATTGTAGGTTATCACAATCAAACAAACATATCATGTATAAAACAGCGGAAATATAAATAATACAAAGATATGATGACTCAGGAAAACCAAACCGGTAAAAAACTTGGGAGGATTTAACTTAGCTATCCTCAAGGTAAACTTGAATCCACTATGAAAGAATTAAAGTTTGACAATAGTGACTTAGACCACTAACATCCTATTGCTACCCACCAGTAGAAACTTACTGACACGACCACGTGCAAACTCCGAGACCACGGATTCCTTCTTTTTTGGATTCTCCAGCAAGTACAAGCACCCTCGCTTGTATATCTTTAAGCTCTTATGGTAGCAACTGAATGATCATCAAGTTCTTGAAGAAATCTCCTCCTTGATAATCCTAAGCTTATGTAAGGGAAAGCTCCTCATAAATCTCATAAGAGATTTACATAACCCACAATATGAGCAACAAGAGCTGCTCTAAAAACGTGGCTAGGGTTTTCTTTATATACTAGGAGAATTAGATCTGAAACTCTAATCCTTAATGGGCTTGGGCTGAATTGGAAAATTATGCAAAAAAACAATTTGCACGACTTTCGATCGATCGAGCCTAATTTTCGATTAATCGAGCCAGGCAGATTTACATAGTAAATTCTGCAGAACACTCGATTCCAACTTTACATAAAACACATACTTTGAGCAGGTCTAAAACAAGACTAACAACTTGTTTTGATCATGGTTTGCCAACAATACAAATTAGAATTCTAATACATTAGTTCCTAAGTACTTAGAACCTAACAGTTTTGAAAAAGAGAAGTGTTACATCCACAATATTTTCACAATAAATCCTAAGTTATTAATAATATGTTATTATTGGTTCTAATTTGAACCTATCATTGAAATTTCTTTTTTGTCCACCAATAACAACTGGTAACAACTTGTCACTTAAGATTTATTGTGCAAGTATTGTGAAAATGTCATAAACATAACATTTCTCTTTAAAAAAAATTCACTGATTTTTGGAAAACAGTTTTTAGTATTCAAAAACTAAACACATCTACTATTGGTAGGTCTCACCGTTTTCGAAATTTAAATTCAAAAAAAAAAAATAATTCAAATTCAGCTACTAAACAGCCCCGAAGAGTTTAGAGAGTTGCAATATATTGCTCTCTCTATATATATAAAGTCACTAAGTCAGTGTGGCAATTTGATTTTGTTGGGTTCTAAGACTTGAGGTTTAAATGTATTAGAACTTCAATTTGTAATGTTGGCAAACCATGATTAAAACGTTTAGTCTTGTTTTTAGACTTGCTTAAAGTAAGTTTATGTGTAAAGTTGGAATCGAGTGTACTACAGGATTTACTGTGTAAATCTGCCTAGCTCGATCGATCAAATATTAAAGTCGATCAATCGATGCTCGTGCAGATTGTTTTTCTATAGAATTTTCCAACTCAGCCCAAGCCCGTTTAATGTGTAGGGTTTTATGTTTTGCCTTAAGTATAAAAGGAAAAACCCTAACCACATTTTACTGCTGTTGCAGTTGTTGTTTATGCTATGTATATGAATCTCTTGTGAGATCTAGAGGTGTTTGCCTTCACATATACTTAGGGTTATCAAGAATCAAGATTTATGTCAAGAGCTTGATGATCAATTCAGTTGCTGCATTAAGAGCTTAAAGATACACAAGTGGGAGTGCTTGTACTTGCTGTGAATCCAAGAAAAAAGTAGTCCATGGACTCGGAGCTGTCACGTGGTCATGATAGTAAGTTTTCTACTCGACATAGCAATAGGATGTTAGTGGTCTAAGTTGCTATTGTGTAAACTTCAATTCTTTCATAATGGATCTGTTTTACCTTGAGGATAGATATGTTAAATCCTCCCCAGGTTTTTTACCGATTTGGTTTTCCTGAGTTATCATATCGTTGTGTTTTTTATTTTCCGCACTTTACAATGATATGATATATTTGTGTTAACCTAGATCTGATAATTTGACTAAGTAATCACTTGACTAATTAACTAGGTTAATCTAGTTGTGTTTTAAGGGGTCTAAAAACGTACAGATTTACAAAGCCTTAAATGAGACTGTTGGAGCTGGAATTTGGGTGATGCTCGGTAAAAAATGAAGAGTGAAAGGAAGGATGTTGTAAATGTTCTTTTAAGTTGCATGTATACATTTTTATGTGGACACGTTATTCATAAAGAAAGTTACACCATCCTTCTCAATTTAGGCCCATCGGGCTTGATCCTCTCTCGAGTATGCTATCCCTTAAGATTTGTTCGGTCAAAGTTTCATGTTATTCCTTACTTTGGATTGGTATGGTTTTGAATTTTACCATCAATTTGTAAGTGTTGAATATACTATTCATTTGAATGATCAAAAGACATTGAGTTGTTCTTAATCTAGTGCATTGTTTCCTCATTTAATTTAACTATTATATTCTATAAGTTGGAAAAATGTTTTATTTTGTATTATTTTTTTATTTAACATAGACCAAGGAAAGTTAAATACTTAAGAGTCAAATTCACTAGTTTTGTCTTACCTATAATCAATTAAATTCATAGTACTACCTCTAGAAAATCAATTCTTGTATTCTTATTGCTAGATCATCCGACTAAGATCATGTTTTCCTCATCAACCAAATCATAATTCATTTTCAATTAAATTAAATTTTTTAATTTTATTTTGTCATTTGAATTACTAATCAATACCCTTTTTAGTAGATTCAACCTCGGACTCACTAAGTCATTATTTCATGACAATCATGCATTTGGGAACATTATTGAACAACATGATCAAGAAAATATGTGGTCAAAGGTGAGTTCCTTTTTTTCTCTTTAGATTCTGCATTTTATAAACAACTTCTTCCTTTCAAGGTTCTAGATTTAGTTCCTTTTTGTTCTTTGCAAGAACTTTCATTTTTAGTTCAAAAGTTTTGTTCATATAACTTATAGAAAAGGCACATTTGCAAAACACTAGTTTTCTCAATTCTCTTTCATTACATTTGTTCACATGTGATTTAGTTCACATTAGTTTAGTTTTCATTAATTAAGAGAATTCTATGATTAGGTCAATTTAGATCAATGAATGATTTTTTTCTCCCTTTTTCATCATATTTGATTGGTTTTGACTTTTAAAATTTTAACTTATTTCTTTTCAAGCTGTAGTTTGACCTCAATTAGTTGGATTTCATTAATTAGTATAATCTTTCGTAATTACTAATTTAAATTGTTGAAATTCTTTGATGAATAATGCTAGAGATACAAACTATTTTACAAAAAATTTTACAAATTGCTGATGTGGTGAGTGATTATTGGTAAATGAAAAAGTGATATTAATGGTGGGCCTAAATAAAAACTCATAAGAGTTGGTCACATCAATATTTTGTAATAATGTTGTAAAATAGTTTATATCTGTAGCATTATTCTTCTTTGATTTAATTTGTCTTGATTTTTCATTTAATTTTGAATTTTATTTTTAAATATGTTTCCTTTTTTTTAATTTGATCTTTTCTTATGTATGTGTGTATTTATTGCATCAATGCAAATAATGTGAGTTCCTATCTGACCAAGAGTACATTCTTCAAAAGGGACCCTAGTCTGTTGATGGAGCTTTACTAGTTGTGGAGCGATGGACCCCTAACCTCACACTTAGGCAAACGCATCTAACCTCTACCACTTTGTGGGTACAAATACACAACCTCCCACTAGAATACCATGATACTGATCTTGCTCATTTTCTTGGAAATTTGTTGGGAGATTTTGTGCCTATTGACTGACAACCCACCTTTCCACGAAACATACGATTTATGAGAATTCGAGTTAAGATTGACCCATGGCTTCCACTGATAGCTGGCTTCATTCTTAAAAGGGATGATGGGCAATATACTTGGGTGGAATGTAGATATGAAAGAGTCTTCAAGACTTGCAAAAGGTGTGGAATCATTGGTCTTGCTCGCTCACAATGCCATATGGACATGTTTGATATAGAAGAACTTCTATGAGACCAAGCTTATCGAATCCAAGTTCAATACCCTATGGAGTTTGCTCTTGATCTTATGGAAGTAATGTACATTGATGACATCAAAGCATTTGAAGGCATCCAAGCCGTAGGACCATAAGGGTCAGGTATGATTCTAGTTCTAATCCTAGTCCTACTGAACCCAACCAACCTCAAACACCACCAATACATCAGCACTCAAATCAAACTCAATCACAACCAGCACTCCAAACACACGAACCCCCAAATCAGCATTCCAATACACTACCACATCCTCCAAATACCACAATGGCCCACCGTTACTCTACTCTTTCCAGTTTTGATAGATTTGAGGTAACCAATTTAGATGATTTAGATGTGCATCACCAAGAAGCTAGCCACATCAATCCTAACAGTCCAACAAATGATAGCTTTTGGGGAAATAATCTTTTTATGGACTCAGACAATGAACTTGACCCACCAAACACCCCAATCGCCCCATCCCATATCAACCCCACAATTGACCAAAATGCAAATCAATTTGAATGTTGGATGCCACCAGAAGGCTCTAATCTAAGATTTGTTGATGTTGAAGAAGGTTATAGTGGATGGACTAATGCTGAAATTATTAGCATGGATTAGGAACCAGCAGCACCATGCAACATGGACTGTGATGACTTCTGAAATTTCTGTGTGTAGCTGTTTCTAGTGAACAACCCAGAGGCTTATGAGGATTCAAGTGAGACAAGGTCGAACAGACATTCCCATTTTCATGTGGGAGAGAGTAGCGGAACAGCAAATGATCCAGATGAAATCCAAATCACAACTAGTATTCTTACTAGGATGGAACAAGCTATTCCACAGGAGAGCACTTGGAATCAAGAAATTACTACCTGGCAGAATTCACACAACAAAATGCATAATTTGGAATCAGAAGCTAGCAGGAGCACTGACAACCCATTTTTAATAGGAATAGAGATGATGGTATATCTATCTAATACACAATCCCCTGGCTATATTCTTAGTCGAGTTCAACTGCTTTCTCAGAACACTTTACAATCAATGGACCTCTTTTTTCAACAACTGGTCCCTCTGTTGTTGTATAACATCTATTCTACTCAACCTATCCACGGCTTAAATCCAGAAACACACTCACTTCTTGGAAGGAAAACAAGAATTGCAATTGAAGACATTGTTCCAAGTAGGACTACACCAATGGAAGGATTATCTCCTTCAGCAACACAAGTAGATTATGGCTCAAGACCATCCTCCCCTAAGAGACAACGTGACGAGGAAGATGGAGAGACAAGCAGAGTTAATAGGAGAAGATTGAGTCAAGAGCAATGGAATTTTACCAACAGTACTCGCAACTTAAATGAAGATGCTGATCTAATAATTACCTCACTTCAAAACATTGAGTTTGAGAATAATGAGTTTATTCTCAGACTTGGATCATAGGGCGATCATATCAGTTTCAAGAGACTGAAGTTATCTAGAGCAGACAGAATGCAGGAACTGAACATCAGCAGAATATAGTTACTAATCTAATACAACTTTTGTCAAACATAAGGCTTTCGAAGGCAGCCCAAGAAAGGCCTCCGCAGCAACCATGAGGACATTGGTAGGGAACTGTAGAGGCCTCGGCAATACCTCTGTAGTTCAGCTCATCTCAAAAATTGCTAAAACTACCAACCCTTCTATCTTATTTTTAATGGAGACAAAGCAGAAGAAAGGAAGGGGAAAGTATTGGACCCATAAGTGGAATTTTGAAAATTTTTGTGAAGTAGAAAGAGTAGGATTATCTAGGGGGCTTTTGTTATGCTGGAAAAATATCATTTTGACTGTATTAGATGCCACAAAAAATTTCATCCATACTAGAATGAAACATCCTACTTTTGGTTTGTGTTATTTTACTTTTGTTTATGGCCATCCAAAAACCAGCAAAAGAAAGGACTGGTGGTTTCAACCAGGTGTTATCCAATGCAGATAAACAATCATCAACCTCCTAAAATTGCCCAGGAGCATCAGATTTGCATACTTGTTTACAATACACAGAAATGATACCATTACAATCAACGGGAGTCAAATACACATGGAAAAATGAAAAAGGTGGGGATGCTCTAGTCCTAGAAAAATTAGACAGAGTGTTTATTAATAATGTATGGTTACATACCCTTGACCATTGCACTCTTGAAGCCTGGCCTATCACGGTATCTAATCATGCACCACTAGTTTTAGACATCAACAACATTCCCATCTACCGAAGAAGGCCGTTTAGATTCAAAGCTATATGGCTAATGCACCCAAGATGTAAACAAATAATCTAAGAGGAATGGTAGAAAAAAATTCTCAGGTTCCCCTACTTATATCCTTAAATCCAAACCGTGCAATGTCAAGCAAGCTTGCATCAATTGGAATAGAAATGAATTTAGAAATTTGCACTAGAAACTGTCCAAAATAAAGGAGGAGCTTACATATATACAAAACCATAGTGACACTCCAGAAATTGGCCCACAAAAACAACAAGAACTCCAACAACTTCTAAATATGGAGGAAGCGTTTTGGGGACAAAAAGCAAGGAAGGGTTGGACAAAAAAAGGTGACAAAAATACTAGATACTTCCATGCTATTGTTCGGAAGAGAAAGAGCAACCACTCGCATCACAAGACTTAAGAACCATTCAGATCAATGGATAGATTAAGATTAGAAGTTAAGGGAAGATATACAACAACATTTCCAAAGTATCTTCCAATCAAAATGAAACAAAAGTATAGAGAGTATTATGGAGGTCTTGAATACATACACACTATAGGACTCTCGCGCCTACATTGACAAATATTGGATAAGGAGTTCAATATAGAGGAGATTAAAGAGGCCGCTTTCCAATGGGGTTCCTGGAAAGCACCGGCCCAAATGGGATTCCTGCAATGCACTTCTAGAATTGTTGGGATACAATGGGACAAACAGTAATACAAGCAACATTATGCTTTCTCAGAAAAGGCTACATTCTTAAGGAACTTAACAACACATTTATCACTTCGGTTCCTAAAAGTCTCAATCCGGAGGAAATCAGTGAGTACAGACCTATCATCATATGCAATGTGGCATACAAAATTGCTGCCAAAGTTTTAGCAAATAGACTAAAACTAATCATTGATGATCTTATCACTCCTTATCAAAATTCATTTGTTAAGGGTAGATTGATCACTGACAATATCATCTTGACTCTCAAATTACTCCACACAATTAAGAGGAAATAAAAGGGAAGACTTTGTTTCGCTGCACTAAAGATGGATTTGAGCAAAGCTTATGATAGACTAAATTAGAATTTTATTAAAGACACACTTCAGAAAATGGGCTTTAGCCAGCAATGGACTCAATTGGTAATGCAATGTGTCAGCACAGTAACATACAACATTCTAGTCAATGGAACTCCCATAGAAAAATTCAAACCCAATTGTGGTATAAGGAAAGGTGATCCACTATCACTGTACATATAATTATCTACACAAATATTCTTTCATGCATGTTGCAGGATTTAGAAGCTAAAGCCTTGTTGAAGGGAGTGGAAATAACTAAAGGAGGGCTTCCTATTTCACACCTCATGTTTGCGGATGACATTATCATCTTCTTCAAAGTTGCCAATCAAACTACAGACAAGCTCAGCCAAATCCTTCAAAGCTTTTGTGAAATGTCGGGTCAAAAGATAAATGGCACCAGATCAATCATGGTGGTTAGTCCCAATTGCAATGAAGCTATAAAAGAAGACTTAGCCAGAAAGTTAAAAGTAAACATTGCAGCAAAGATTGAGAAATATTTAGGGATCCCAGTGGACCGAGAAACAACAAGGAGAGAAATTGGGAACCAAATCATTGATCGGCTACAGAGTAGACTTCAAACTTGGAAAGGTAAACTCTTATCATTTGCAGGGAAGCTAACTCTTATAAAATCGCTCATGCAAGCCATGCCAATATGTTCTATGTCAATCCATAAATTACCAAAAGATACATGTAATAGAATTGATAGAATCATTAGAGATTTTTGGTGGGGAAACACTGCAGAAGTAAGGAAATTACATACCATAGCTTAGGATACAATTTGCCAACCTAAGGAAACAGGAGGTGTAGGTATTAGGAAGACAGAACAATTCAATCAAGCCCTCCTAGCCAAACAATACTGGAGAATAACTTAGAATTCTCAATCATTACTAGCCACTACTCTTAAAGGAAAGTATTTTCCAAAAGTTCCTAACCTTTGGGGTATGGAAAGATGTCCAGCTACTGCATCCCAAATATGGAAAGGAATATGGAGGACAAAAGAAACGCAACTTTCAGGAGATAAATGGCAAGTAAGAATGGGTGGTAGCAATAAATTAAAGGATCCACTATGGTATAGACCTCGTAATGAAACAACATTTTTAGAATACCGACTTGACAAAGGCACAATTCGAGATCTTATGGATTCTAAAACAGGTACTTGGAAAGCTGAGCTCATTGCAAATATATATGACACGAGAGTTGCACGAGAGATTATAAATACCCCACATTCAAAGTTTGGAGCTCCGGATAAAATTTTATGCTCTCAATTAAAAAAAGGGACATACAAGGTGGATGAAGGATACAAATTGATTACTAAGGAGCAAGATGGGACAGCTAATTATGGTATGAATGGAATGGGCTAGAAAAATCTCTAGAAACTAAAAATCCCATATAAAATCTATTTGTTCTTATGGAAATTATTACACAATGGGCTACCAACTAGAATGGAGCTAATCATAAGACAAATTATTGTTAGCCCCAAATGTGTAATTTGAGATCAAGAAGATGAAACATTGGAACATCTTTTCCTCAAATGTCCTTTTGCTAGAGCTTTATGGTTTACCTCGCCTCGAAACATTCAATCTGATTCTATTCCATCTGTTCGACAATGGTTGATAACCACTCTTGAATAATACAAAGTAGGTAATGGACAGGAAGATAACGTTCTTACAAATATAGTGCCACTCTTTGGGTGATTTGGACCAACAGAAATAAGGTTACAAATATAGTGCCACTCTTTGGGTGATTTGGACCAACAGAAATAAGGTCATATTTGAAAATAAAATTGCTAATGTTCAACAAGCCATTTCAAGCACCAAAAACCTCCTGACAAAATTGAAAGCAGATTTGGATGATTGTATCCAAATTGGTTCAACAACTGCTGTAACTGTTGGAAACCAGATTCCATGCCAAAATCAGAATTGGCAAGCAATAATAATAGTTGACACAAAAAAGCGTTCGCGCGAAGCTAATTGGAATGGAGGTGCCTTTGTGATCAAAAATCATTTAGGCCAGTCCGTTTGTAAAGGTTGTTATTCATGGCACTTTTGCAATGATGAGAACAACCTGTTATCCACAACCAGAGAAGCATTATATGAGGCATGGATGCAAGGTTTTAGGGAGGTAATCCTTTTTCTAAAATTATATCAAGGAGTGAAGCTAATTTAGACACGTCGCTTGACTAGCTTGGAGAACGTCCCCATCATGGAGGATATCGCGACATTAAAAAAGATGATTAAGCATATTCACATCCAAGTTGCTCCTCAACTGGTGCTCCAAGAAGTTCAGGAACTAGCAAACATAGCATCAATATGTTTTACAAGGCTCTCCTGGATGTGATTTTATTTGGTAGTAACAAAAAAAAATGCAAATAATGTGTAATAATTAGGAAGAGGGATCCAATTTTTCTCTTAAATTTGCATGCCTATAAGGAATCCAGCTTAGTGGAACCTTTCTTAGAAAATCATTATGAGATCTGAAGTGGAGGCTGATGATCAACCAAGCTTGGTTGCCAAAACACTTGTACCCTAGCTAACTCCAAACCTATGGTCTCGTCAAAGTTAGACCTCTGCATAGGGGTTCGTTCATTATGGAATCTCCTATTGTAAAGGGAAGAGAAGAGCAGATTCAAGGAATGTGAGTGAACTTGGAAGAAGCGAAACTATTAAGAGTTGAAAACACAATGGAAACTGATGATGGTTAGTTAGGCGTTTATGGAGCATTAAAACCATAAACATATTTTAGTTAAAAAAAAAGTTCAACCGATCATTGTAGGCTTTTTGCCTTGGGTTTCTAGCAACTAACCTAATCATAGAATTCTCTTAATTCTAAATTGAATTCTCTTGTTTAGTTCATAGAATTCTCTAAATATGATAAAAATGGAGAAACAATCACTCATTAATCTAAACTGGGAAAAATGCTCAAACACACCCCTAAACTTTGAAGTAGTGGCCAAAACACCCCCATGAACTTTTTTTTGGCCAATTTACTCCATAAATTTTACATATTTGCTAAATAAGTACCTTAGTTAGTCTACCGTTAAAAAACTAATGGAATGGTCACGTATATCTCACCTGAGCTTTAAAAAAAAAAAAAAAACTCAAACCCAAAGAAAAGCAAGGTCTCCATGATGTAGAAACCAAGTGGTTCCAATTTATATTGAGAGTAACTACCCCATTGATATATTGAAATTGGTGGGCCTATATACACATAAATTCGTAGACAAACTAACAAAATAGTTCAAGTATATTTAACAGAAGTTTGGATTAAGTCCAGTGTCCAGTAACACTAGAAATGTTGGGATTGTGACACGTGTCTATTTTTTAACACATGTCACCGTCCCAACAAGTCCAGTGCACTAGAAGCACTAGATCCAAACTGCCCCCATTTAATAGTTGCTTTATGCTAGTTTAAACCATAATGAAGTTGTTTATTTTATTTTGAGATAGAAGCTATTAAAATATTGAAGGGCTTACCAAAGCTTCAAGAAGCAAGAACTTGGTCTGGGTATGGTTTTTCAAGAAGCAAGAAGCTGTTAAAATATCGAAACTTGTTCACCTAAGTGTGACCTTTTTTTAAAATAAAAAGAACTGGGTATGGTTTTTCGATAAGAAAAACTAAAGATTTTTAAGAAACCAAGAACTTGGTCTGGGTTAGGCTTTTTGAACCAGGAAAAGCTTAAGATTGTAAGAAAGGAAGAACTGGGTTCGGCTTTTAGAGACCTTGCTTTTCTTTGGGCTTGAGCTTTTTTTTTTTTTTTTTTTTTTTTTTTTTTTTTTTTTAACTCATGTGAGAGACACATGACCATTCCGTTAGTTTTTTAACAATAGACTAACTGAGGTGCTTATTTGGCAAGTCTGTCAAGGGGTGTTTTGGCCACTACTTCAAAGGTTAGGGGGTGTGTGGGTATTTTTCCCATCTAAACTAAGTGAAATAAAGTGATTACTTGGTTTTTGCGGTAAGTACAAGAATGTGTTACTTGGTACTAATATTAAGAAAAAAATTAGCCTTAAGTGTTGTAAAATGGTATATAATACATCCACACACACATAAACAACCGCCATTCTCAAAGTAATTAAAAACTTGAAAACTCATTCAACCACAAAGTTTCTAATTTTTCTTATAATGGGGGAATTAAAAACAACATTATGTTGCCTTACAAGAGGTTTTCTTCATTTGTCAATAAATCACCGTATCAATTTATTTTCTTTTAGTTTAATTGGTGATTTGTTGGTGCCTTCACGGTTTGTATGCAACTAAACCTAATTAATCAACTTGGGTAATTGATTGAATTATTTAACTAGGGTCAAGCTATCTTAAACCAACAATATTAATTAGCAGCATGTCAAAAAATACTTTTTTGAGTGGTCACATTAATGTGCCCGTCCTTCTAGCTTATGGTTGATTGATTAGCTAGATCGAAGTAATTAAACGTTAATTCATTGTTCGCTAACAGATGGAGTTATAATTATTTTTTTGTGTGGTCACATTAATGTGCCCCTCCTTCTAGCTTATGGTTGATCGGTTAGCAGGGTCCAAGTAATTAAACGTTAATTCATTGTTAGCTAACAGATGGAGTTATAATTATTTTTTTGTGTGGTCAAATTAATGTGCCCCTCCTTCTAGCTAATGGTTGATTGGTTAGCAGGATCAAAGTAGTTAAAGTGTTAAACATCGATCAATTCATTGTTAGCTAACAGATGGAGTTAAAATTGGACATTTTGCTTCTTTTATTTATTTATTTATTATTATTATTACACTTGAACTGAGTTATGAACAGTTTGGACTTGATTTCAAATATATATTTCTTTATGGTCATACTTATTTAATATCGAGTCAAGTTTAAGCTTAGCTCAGACAATCCTTCTTTATCCACCTTTTAAGTGTCTTCCTGTACGTCTTCTCAAAAAAAAAAAAAAAAAGTGTCTCCCTGTACCAAATGATAAACTACACCAATCTAAAATAAGATTGATGTAATAAAAAATGCTCCAAATCCATATCATTGTAAGGTTTTTTTCTTTTGCTAAACAACAAATCATATATTCAAAGTTTACTTAAACTTCAATGCAGTCGTGTTATTTTTGATTTATTCATTTAAGGCCTACAACTTCTTTTTATTATTATTATTATTTTTTTATTTTTTTATTTTTGGAGATATAAGCCCTACAACAATAGCAATCCAAAATAACAATCACACATAAAAACACAAAATTTACATGACAAACCCTTTCTCTTTGAAGGGAAAAAATCACGGGACAAACTCTAAATAATTTCACTATTATTAAAAGAATTACAATAATTCTTGTGTATGTCTCACAGCTAAAGAAAAAAATCTCTCTTATTTTTCTTTGCCCTCACACACACAAATTATTTTTCTCAAAGGCGTCAACAATTTGCTCTCTCCTCCTTGGCTATTTTCTTGAAGGCGGCAACCATTTGCTCTCTCCTCCTTGGCTATCTTCTTGACTCAAATTCCATCAATTTTCTTCAACTATCTTCTTTCCTCTTGAGATAACTCCAACCTTAATCAAGTAGTCCTCTTTTCCTCTTGGAATAGCTACACCTTAATCAAAGCAATCCCTTCTCTTCTATCTTAATTCACACAAAGAGTCATCCACTAAATCAACCAAGCTCTAATATCACTGTTGGTCTTTTCTTTCACAACATTGTGTGCAACTGATCTTAATAGAATTAATCGAATAACTCCCAATACCATGCTCTATTTTCCCTCTCCCCATAGGAAGGACCCTTGGGCCAACGCCATCAAATTCTTTGTAGCATTGTCTATTTATAAGACTCTTTTGCTATTTCCTCTTGGACTAGGAATACATTACCTCTTTAACAAGGAATAGACTTTATTCCACACCAAGGAATAGTCTTTCCTTCAATAACAAGGAAACCCAAATTATTTTTCCTTCTTCAACTAGGAAACCTAATTGACTTTCCAAGTCACAATTGGAATTTGAGGCAATTTCCCCACAAAAAAGGCTTACTTCTTTTTCTTTTCTTCTTTTCTTTATTTATATTTTTAAAGAAAACGAAAAACAAAGAAATGATAAAATATGGCAGTTTTCTCAACTCTTAAAACTCAACAACATAATCCCTGAAGCCCACTTCATCTTCACTCTTTTTCCCTTCTCTTCCTCCTCATACCCATCTCTTTCCATGTAAAGATGGCAAATCGTGTTAACAAACCATTGATGCAGAACACTTTTGTTATATTTAATTGCTAAATTTAGCATTTTACCTATTTGCCTCCACTAATACTAATGCTCTAAACAAAGCATCTGATGACTTAGCTCTGAGGATCTTGCTAGAAAACTACTTGGCCACATATTCCAAGAGAGTAATCGTCAACAAGATCGTTTTGGGTCAATGGTTTTTTGTGTGGATGAGATGCTTTGTGATGAAACATAATGAGAAAACCAGTCTCATATTACTTAACAATTTTCTAGTTATGTTAGAAAAGCACATATTATATAGTTTGAAATGGAGTATAAAAAGTGGGATAGAGAAAATTTGTATTATGTATATAAGAGCATCCGCATCAATGGATGTAAAATTTTTGTCTATTTTGCAAAAAAAAACTTACTTTTTCTATTTTACACACCCACTTTTACAAAACACCCACATTAGTTTGTCTATTCTACACCCTCTTTTATTTAAATAATATGTTTCTCTCATTTTTTAATTATATCACACCTACCCATAGGCCACCAACTTTAACACACACGCCAACTCCATTTTCTCTGAACATTTTCCCTTTCTTTTTCTCATTCTTCTTCTTTCTTTTTTCGCCTTTTTCTTTCTTCTCCTCCTTCTTCTTCTTCTTCTCTATCATTCTCTCAATTCATATCTCTCTCTCTATCTTCCCAACTCCCTCAATCAATCTTCCTCAATTTACTGCCCCCATCAACCAAACTCAGTCAAAGGTAGAGGCTCAAATCAATACCAAAACAAAACCCACACATTCTATCATCAATTCCCACAAATGCACAAAATTCCCCAAGCTTGAACATCAATTCTAGCAAACCCACAAAATTCCACCAAGCTTGAAGCCGAATAAGAGAAAAAACCTAGATTGTGTGAGTCTTGATTATGGGTTTGTGTAGGAGAAGTATTTGATGTTGAGATTGTGTGGGAATTTTGTGTTTGGAGGGACAAATATCTGTGACTGAAGTATTTGATGATGGGTATGTGTGGAGATTTTGTGTTTAGAAGAGAGTATGTCCGATGAGGTAGATAGAGAAGAGAGTGAAATTGTGACCAATGATGGTGGCGCTAGGCTTATCCAAGCACAGGTCACTGTAACTTTGTTCGAGTTTCTTGAACAGAAAGGAAAGGAGAAGAAGCAGAAGCTCAGCTTGTGTTTTGGAATGATATTGATGAACATGATCCTCAGTTCTCACCATTATTCTATGTTCAGGTAACTATGTTACATAATCCAGGAAAAAATAGTCTCGTATTACTTAACAATTTTCTAGTTATGTTAGAAAAGCACATATTATAGAGTTTGAAATGGAATACAAAAAGTGGGATAGAGAAAATTTGTATTATATATATAATATGGCGTAGATTCTAAAGAGAGCCAAAGAATGGCGGTCTTAATGAAAATGGGACTCTCTCTCTTAATTTGTCTAGTTTTTTGATTCCTACAAGTCACAAACTTACAAAATAGGAGAGTGCCCTATTTTGTAGGCATTTTAAATGGAGTTAGAGATATATTTTTATTGGGTTGTTCTCAAATTTTGTTCCCTGTTAAACCTAAGGTTTAGTGGTATTTTCGAACTATATAAAAGTCCAGTCCAAAGAGGGAATCTTCTTTATAGATTTTGTGTGTGTGTGTGTACATATATTCTCAAATTACCATCAGGGAAAAACAAAAACGTCCCCCATATAATTGGTTGGTCTGTGTCTTCAAGGCTGAGGTAATTCATGACCTTCTTCTAGAAAACAAATCACAATAACCAAAACGATGATAATTTTAAAATAATAAAAAAATCAAACATGTTGAATTCATGAATATCTCAAATAGATGCAGACGTCTATAAATGAAACTTTCAGACATAAAGAAAAGAGGACATAACTCTAATTTGTAGACATCTGCAACTGCTAGACAAAAATTAATGAGATAAGAAATATTTATTATATTTTTGTGCACTACTTTGTCGTAATAATAGCGCCATGTTTTTAACTCAACATCAAGGACTTGCAGCCTCATTATTTTGCAACCACTCACTACCAATCAACATCTCCTTGTCACAGAGTGTGAGGAGAATGATATGGAGTGGTGTTTACGTAGTACTAGACCAATATTCATTAAATGCCCGAATCTGGTATTTGTCCTAGTACAGCCAGAATGACCCACCCCGATATAATTAACATTTAAACCCATATGAAATACCCATGTTTTTGTGTCGGTCTTAGCACCGATACGGCACATACAAGCCGATACAGTACAAAATTCACTCCCTTAGGTAGGTCAGACACCTCACAATGAACCAAGGTGTAAGCTAAGTCTAAATTAAAAAATGCTTACACATAGATAACAAATAAACTAAATTAAATGAGCAAACAATGCACAAAAATTACAAACAACTCAAAAGTCTTTTGATCATTCGAATACATAACTGGCTTTCATCATTCAAATACAGATCAAATAACAATTACAAATGGATGGTAAAATTAAACCCCATACCAAATCAAACTAACGACTAACATGAAACTTTAACCAAACATATTCTTCCCCTTTCCTAGAATCACATATAGAAAAAAAAGAAATTCAAACTGTCCTGTTCGTCTTAAAGTTTGTTCTCATTAGGAATTGTGACTAAAATGTTCACTCCAAGAGTAACCTGATTAAGAGGTGGAATTGCAATGACAAGACCATCAAAAATTGACCCAATCCAATATGAAACATGTATAGGCCTATTCCCATCACGAAACGCTACCTTATTAGCCCCTAAATATTCGTCCCAACCTGCACAAGTGACTTGAGTCTTGAGACTCAATTGTGTATTATCATGTTCACGTTTAGAATACTTTTCTATCTTAATGACCTCGGAGTTTTCTTTCACAAACAAAGAAAACTCTGAAGCCATTGTGCTACCAATTTTGCTCTCTGTCTCCTCAATGCAAAGCAATGCAAGTGACTTGAAGAATTCACCATCCAAATTTTCATTTTCAGTAGTGACCTTGAAATGCATGGTTTGGCCGCAATCATTTCTTGGACTATGGCCAATTATGTTGGCAGGGGAAGAACCATTTGTTTTAAGATTAGGAAGGTAAAATATGGGTTTTGTAGATTCATTATTATTGGAAAGTATATTGTTGTGCATGTTTGCCCAATTATTGAGGAAGTTATCCTTCACCAAAATGTCTGCCAGAAGAAGGCTACAACTAATGCCAACCGAGTATCCACCGCACCGAAAGTTTGTCACCTGTAGGAATTGGAAAATCATAAAAAATAACAAACAAAAAATAAAAGAGTGCCCCATTTAATTCACACTTCTTTCTAGCTTACTTTAGAATCTAGTTAGAACCAATGCATATATTGGACCGATAGATGAATGTTGTTGTTGACCTTGGGTTTTTGGTAGACATGACACATTCGGCAAAAAATAGAAGAAAAGTGGAAGAGACTTTTTTTTTTTTCCAAAGAAAATTATTATTTCAAACTTCTCATATATAATGTTCACACAATATCCACACTTTCATATTAAGCGTCCACATTATATTTATACATATGTTTATACATATAATGTGAAAGAAGGTAAGCATGTGTCATCAAAAACTATAGACATTACATGTCAAAGAAGACTTCGTTGGAATATATTTATACATATGTTTATACATATGATACGAAAGAAGGTAAGCATGTGTCATCAAAGTCCGTAGACATTGCATGTCAAAGAAGACTTCATTGGAATATGTAGGCACCAAAAGTCATTGTTATGATAAATTATTATGACCGGTGCTGTAGAATACTCAAGAAGACCTCTCTTCTTCCAATGAATTGCTATTAATGCATGGACTTTGTTAACAGGTGCCGGCCAGCACCTGTTAATGAACTAGCTATGGTTCATTTATTATCTATCACAAATCTCACTACATTGGAAATTGGTAAAATTTTTCTTTTCAGTTGTTGTTTATCACAAAATAATTTGACTTTCTCCATCTAAGCTAACACACATTTAATGCATATCCAATTTTTTCCACATCCCTAAAAAAAAGTGAATAATTTAATGCACATTAACGGGTGCTGTACAGCACCCGTTAACAGCACCCTTAATGCATTTAGGTTATAGATATAGTGTCAAAAGTCTTGTCAAAATTTAATTTGTGTGTCAATGCACAACTCTACAAGACAATTCTGTACACATAAAGATCTTCATCATTTGTAAGATGGATTAAGAAATAAAACACTTAAAAAGAAAGGTTAGATTTATTGCACATAAATTGTTTTATTATTAACTGCTACATTGGAATCGGTGTTTTTTTCCTAATAATTCACTTCTCTAACCCAACACTTTCTAACATAACTATAAAAATAGTCTAGATTTTATTTTTCCTGGATATGTAATCTTAATTAGTTACCTGAACATAAAATAACGGAGAGAACTGTGGATTATGTTCATCAATATCATTCCAAGAAACAAGCTGAGCTTCTGCTTCTTCCTTCTCTTTCAATTCGAGAAACTCCGATAAAGTTATATTCATTTGTGCCTCCACAAGCCGAGCACCACTATCATTGGACACAATTTTTAACTCTCTATCACCATCCTCTCCACGCCGGAGCCTTCCACTAAGCAATGGCTGCCCATACAATGCTCTTGCTAGTGACGCCTTAGCCCAACCTGCAAAAAGTGACCCGGAATCCTCCTCACTCACATTATTGTAGTAAAGAAGTGCATGAAGACACCTTCGGAATATTCCTGAACCAACAGGGTCCATGGCAAAAACTCGGCGCACCAGTCTCTGATCAATCAGCTTATAACAGAGCTTCAATCGTTAACTTATGGACAATGGTGATACCATTATTCGGACTTGCCATTTCTTTAGAGAAAGTAAGAAACTAGTGCACAACTTCACTTGAGTTACGGTACGTATTTATAGGGGAATGTAAATAGGGGCATGATTATTTAATAAGTAGACACAAAGAATGTTAGTTTCAAAACGGTGTAGTTAATGAGAGCCTGTACAGATTGGTATAATGATATATACCCAACTGCCAACAACTTTTTTTTTTTAGAAAGTCCTGCCAACAACTTGATTCGTACATTCAGCCCAAACCACTAAATTTTTGTGAACATCTTTCATTCTTTCTCACCTTGTTCTTGTGAATTTACAATTTAGGACATGTGCAGCCCACAAAATTAGCTTCTTCTTCGTCTTCTCTTTTAGTAAATCTCTGTGGGCTCCTGATATATTTGCTGACCACTTTTTTTTTTTTTTTTTTTTACAAGATAGAAATTTGGGTAAATTACAAAATTAGTTCCTATCCTTTACATCATATTTCAATTTAGTCCATAACTTTTCAATTGTGTCAATTTAGTCTTTAACCTTTTAGTGCTATACCAATTTGGTCACTACTGTTAAGTGTTAGATGAAAATTGCTGATATGTCTAACAGACTAATTAAATTATTATTTCCTTGCCATGTAGGTGGACACCTAGAATGCCACATAATATTACATTAAAAAAAAAAAAGGGCTGATTCACTGACTCACGTGAGTGTGTCTATTTGGGATTAAAATCCCTAAAATCTGAGGAGCAACTAGCACTTGGTCCAGAAAGAAAGGGTGAGGCTATGAGGTTTCAGCAATTAGGAGCAATGACAAGGTCTGACAACGAGGTCTAGCTCTGTTTCGGTCAATTTTTGCTCTCTCTATCTCATGATCTCTCTCTTGTGATCTCTCTCTGTCTCAGCAGAACTAAAATGGATTAGAGACTTTAATTTCATGGTTTAATTTCCTGGGTTTTGCTTGTTTTGGATGTTGGGATTTGTTGTGGGATTACTCGTTCATGTGCTTATTTTGTGTTTTGCGTATTTTAGGAATGGGACAGACAGAGAAAACATAGAAAATACATTTGCGGTGGAAACTAGAAAGTAACAAAGTTCTTAAAGATCCAGTTTTTTTTTTTAATCTATTATTCTAGTCCTACCAACTTTCTTCATCCTAGGACAATGTATAAGCACTAAATCTCCCAAAAGAACCTGTCAATACAAAATCAAACTTCAGTTTAATTTTATTAAAATAGCAAAGTTACATCATCAAAAAGCCACAAAAATAAATTTATATAAATTAATACACCAAAATAAGCAAAACCCATGAAGTTAAAACCATGATTTATTTGGAAATCTGGAATTTGATCCCAAATAGACACTCACTTGTAAGAACTAAATCACCCCCTCACATTAAAAAAGAAAATGTAATATGATATGGCATTCCAGGTGTCCAGCTACATGCCATGGAAATAATAGTTTATTTGATTTATTAGACACATCAGCAATTTTTATCCAACACTTAACAACAAGGACCAAATTGACATAGTACTAAAAGGTTATGGACCAAATTGGTACAATTAAAAAGTTAGGGACCAAATTGAGATATGATGTAAAGGAAAAGGACTAACTTTGTAATTTACCCTAGAAATTTTACTCTAACCTAGTCTAAGTGTATATATGTGTGAAACTCCCTTCTAGAGACTTGAATCCCGGTCCTTACCCCCGACACCCCACAAACACTTATACATGTGTAGTAACCATTGCATTAAAGATGTACGGTGGTTTTGCTGACCACTTCTTGAAAAGGAGATATGAACTTGAATAATTTTTTTGACTGAGAAAGAAAAACTTGAGACAATTTTGCGCATAGGCTGTTGGGCTTTGTGGAGCCTAGTTTATTTTTTGGCCCGTTTTGTAGCCTATTGTAACCCTGTAAGCAGGATATAAAAGCCACTTTTATAATTAGGGTTTGTTTAGTCTTGTTGTTGTGTTTCAGAGAGAGTGAGAGAAACATTGTAGCCGCACTTTGTATTTTTCCCTGATAATAGTGAAATCCCTGCAACTCCGTGGACGTAGGCAAATTGCCGAACCACGTAAATACTGTCTTGTGCATGTGATTATTTTCTTTGACGTGTGTTTTCTCTATTTTTTGTTTCTCACAGGTTGGGAATCGGGTTGAATTCCCTACAACTGGTATCAGAGCCTAGGGTTAGGTTTGAGTGGGAGCAATGGCAGAGGAAGCAGAAAAGGCGTCTGGAATAGAAAAGTTCGATGGCACAGACTTTGCGTATTGGAGGATGCAAATTGAAGATTATCTCTATGGGAGGAAATTGCATCTGCCTTTTTTGGGGACAAAACCTGAGGCGATGAAGGCTGAGGAATGGGCTCTTCTTGACAGACAGGTATTATGAGTTATCAGGTTAACTCTGTCTAGGTCTGTTGCACACAATGTTGTGAAGGAGAAGACCACAACAGATTTGATGAAGGCTTTGTCTGGAATGTATGAAAAGCCGTCGGCAAACAACAAGGTGCATCTGATGAAGAAACTGTTTAATTTGAAGATGGCAGAGAATGCATCAGTAGCACAACATCTGAACGAATTTAACACTATCACAAATCAATTGTCATCTGTAGAAATTGATTTTGATGATGAAATTCGTGCTCTGATTGTTTTGGCTTCTTTGCCAAACAGTTGGGAGGCAATGAGGATGGCAGTAAGCAATTCTACAGGAAAGGAAAAACTCAAGTACAATGATATACGAGATTTAATTCTGGCTGAGGAGATTCGCAGAAGAGATGCAGGTGAAACCTCAAAATCTAGTTCTGCCCTAAACCTTGAGACAAGAGGCAGAGGCAATAACAGAAATTCAAATCGGGGCAAATCAAAATCCAGAAATTCTAATCGGAATAGAAGTAAATCTAGATCAGGCCAACAAGTACAATGTTGGAATTGTGGGAAAATAGGTCACTTTAGGAACCAATGCAAAAGTCCTAAGAAGAATAATGAAAATGATTCTGCTAATGCTGTAACAGAAGAGGTACAGGATGCATTGCTTCTTGCAGTAGACAGTCCACTTGATGATTGGGTTTTAGATTCAGGAGTTTCGTTTCATACCACTCCACACCGAGAAATCATACAGAATTATGTTGCAGGTGATTTTGGTAAGGTGTATTTAGCTGATGGTTCAGCCTTGGATGTTGTGGGTATGGGAGATGTCCGGATATTGTTGCCCAATGGGTCTGTTTGGTTACTGGAGAAGGTTCGACATATTCCTGACCTGAGGAGGAATCTGATTTCTGTTGGACAACTTGATGATGAAGGACACGCAATATTATTTGTTGGTGGTACTTGGAAGGTTACAAAGGGAGCTAGGGTATTGGCTCGTGGAAAGAAGACTGGTACTCTATATATGACCTCAAGTCCAAGAGACACAATTGCAATTGCTGATGCAAGTACTGATACAAGCTTATGGCACCGCAGGCTTGGTCACATGAGTGAGAAAGGGATGAAGATGCTGTTGTCAAAAGGAAAGCTACCAGAATTGAAGTCCATTGATTTTGACATATGTGAAAGCTGCATCTTAGGAAAGCAGAAAAGGTGAGCTTCTTGAAAACGGGCAGGATACCGAAGGCTGAAAAATTGGAGTTAGTACACACTAATTTGTGGGAGCCTTCTCCGGTTGCATCCCTTGGAGGTTCAAGGTATTACATTACCTTTATTGATAACTCAAGCAGAAAGGTATGGGTTTATTTTCTGAAAAATAAATCTGATGTATTTGAAACTTTTAAGAAGTGGAAGGCCATGGTTGAGACAGAAACAGGTTTGAAAGTAAAATGTTTGAGGTCAGATAATGGAGGAGAGTACATAGATGGAGGGTTCAGTGAGTATTGTGCTGCACAGGGAATTAGGATGGAGAAGACCATTCCCAGAACACCACAGCAGAATGGTGTGGCTGAGCGCATGAACAGAACACTCAATGAGCATGTTAGGAGTATGAGATTGCATGCTGGACTACCAAAAACTTTCTGGGCTGATGCTGTTAGCACTGCAGCTTACCTGATAAACCGAGGGCCATTAGTTCCCATGGAGTTCAGACTTCCTGAGAAGGTTTGGAGCGGTAAAGAGGTAAAGTTTTCACACTTAAAAGTTTTTTGGTTGTGTTTCTTATGTTCATATTGATTCTGATGCTCGTAGTAAACTTGATGCAAAGTTTAAAATATATTTTTTCATTGGCTATGGTGATGAGAAATTTGGCTATAGGTTTTGGGATGAACAAAACAGGAAAATCATCAGAAGTAGAAATGTGATATTTAATGAACAGGTTATGTACAAGGACAGGTCAACTGTAGTGTCAGGTGTTACAGAGATAGATCAAAAGAAATCTGAGTTTGTCAACTTAGATGAATTGACTGAAAGTACTGTCCAGAAAGAGGGTGAAGAAGATAAGGAGAATGTAAATTCACAGGTAGATCAGAGTACACCTGTAGCTGAAGTCCGTAGATCTTCCAGAAATATTAGACCTCCACAGCGTTATTCACCCGCTCTAAATTATCTCTTGTTAACTGATGGTGGTGAGCCAGAGTGTTATAAAGAAGCCTTGCAAGATGAGAATTCAAGCAAGTGGGAGTTAGCCATGAAGGATGAGATGGATTCCTTGTTGGGGAATCAAACATGGGAACTGACTGAATTGCCAGTGGGAAATAAGGTTTTCCACAACAAGTGGGTATACAGAATAAAGAATGAGCATGATGGTAGCAAACGTTACAAGGCCAGATTAGTTGTTAAAGGGTTCCAGCAGAAGGAGGGCATTGATTACACAGAGATATTTTCTCCAGTTATGAAGATGTCAACAATTAGACTGGTGCTGGGAATGGTGGCTGCAGAAAATTTACATCTTGAGCAGTTAGATGTGAAGACGGCATTCCTTCATGGTGATTTGGAGGAAGACCTTTACATGATTCAGCCAGAAGAGTTCATTGTTCAGGGACAAGAGAATCTAGTCTGCAAACTGAGAAAGAGCTTGTATGGCCTAAAACAAGCTCCAAGACAGTGGTACAAGAAATTTGACAGTTTTATGCATAAAATTGGGTTCAAGAGATGTGAAGCTGATCATTGTTGTTATGTCAAATTCTTTGACAATTCTTATATCATTTTACTGTTGTAGGTGGATGATATGCTCATTGCAGGGTCTAGCATTGAGGAGATTAATAATCTGAAGAAGCAATTGTCAAGACAGTTTGCAATGAAAGATTTGGGAGCTGCAAAGCAAATCCTTGGTGTGAGAATCATTAGAGACAAGGCTAATGGTACATTGAAACTTTCACAGTCAGAGTATGTGAAGAAAGTTCTCAGCAGGTTCAATATGAATGAAGTCAAACCAGTGAGCACACCCTTGGGTAGTCATTTCAAACTAAGCAAGGAACAGTCGCCAAAGACAAAAGAAGAAAGAGACCATATGAGCAAGGTGCCCTATGCCTCAGCTATTGGCAGCTTGATGTATGCTATGGTGTGTACAAGGCCAGATATTGCACATGCAGTGGGAGTTATGAGCAGATTCATGAGTAGGCCTGGAAAGCAGCATTGGGAGGCAGTTAAGTGGATTCTAAGATATCTGAAGGGTTCATCAGATACATGTCTTTGCTTCACAGGTGCAAGTTTGAAACTGCAAGGTTATGTAGATGCTGATTTTGCTGGTGATATTGATAGTAGAAAGAGTACTACTGAGTTTGTATTCACTCTGGGTGGTACAGCTATATCATGGGTTTCAAATCTGCAAAAGATTGTTACTTTGTCTACTACAGAAGCTGAGTATGTTGCAGCAACTGAAGCTGGAAAGGAGATGATTTGGCTACATGGTTTCTTAGATGAATTGGGTAAGAAACAGGAGATGGGCATTCTACACAGTGACAGTCAGAGTGCAATCTTTCTTGCCAAAAATTCGGCTTTTCATTCAAAGTCGAAACATATACAGACAAAATACCACTTTATCCGGTACCTTGTTGAAGATAAACTGGTGATACTTGAGAAGATTTGTGAATCTAAGAACCCGGTAGATATGTTGACTAAAGGTGTCACTATTGAGAAGCTGAAGCTATGTGCAGCTTCAGTTGGCCTTCTTGCTTGAGGACAGGAGGATGAGTTGCAGGGATGAGGGATTGCTTTTGGAGGATAGCGGCTGATGTTGATGATTGAACTAGTCTCCAAGTGGGAGATTTGTTGGGCTTTGTGGAGCCTAGTTTATTTTTTGGCCCGTTTTGTAGCCTATTGTAACCCTGTAAACAGGATATAAAAGTCGCTTTTATAATTAGGGTTTGTTTAGTCTTGTTGTTGTGTTTCAGAGAGAGTGAGAGAAACACTGTAGCCGCACTTTGTATTTTTCCCTGATAATAGTGAAATCCCTGCAACTCTGTGGACGTAGGCAAATTGCCGAACCACGTAAATACTGTCTTGTGCGTGTGATTATTTTCTTTGACGTGTGTTTTCTCTATTTTTTGTTTCTCACAGGTTGGGAATCGGGTTGAATTCCCTACATAGGCCACTCATAATTCAATAATTTAGCATTGACTTCTATAATTTGTATGTTAGGTGGAGGATGTGCCATGCATGGTGGTGGATAGTCGATAACTGGTGTGGTATAATTATTAGAGAGTTTTTTCTATGTTAAAAAAAAAAAAAAAAAATTTGTGATTTTCTTTTACCAATAAATACATTAGAATCAAAATTTGCATGACTTACAGAAAAAAAAAAGCTGCTAAAATCGTATGGAGAAGAATTTCGTTAGTAACTGGTATGGTATAATTATTAGAGATTGTTTCTATTAAAAAAAAAAGGATTTTCTTTTACTAATAAATGCTTTGATAAAAATTTGCATAACTTACCACAACAAAATGATGATAAAAACACATGGAGCAATATATATATGTATATATATATTGTGGTTAGAAGACATAATTATGGTCTTTTTCTAAATCAATTTGAAAAATCGGGATGATGATGTTGCTTGAGTGCAATATTTCATGTAAAATATTAAAAGATAAGGTAAGATAAAGGGTATTCACACTTCAGTTTAGATTAGGATGCAAGTCAACTCATCACCCAACATGATCGACCAAATCGGGTCGAATAATTTCAAAACACATTGTCATTTGAAGGAATGGGTAAAACCCGTGGCTCCTTAGTTTGATCCATAGATCTTCTACCTGAATTGTCAAGGGAGTTGTACTTGTGATGTTGTTTGGATGATTGTAGTGTTTGAAGAATTATTGTAGAAATGGTGCTTGAGAAAGCTAAGAATATTTAGATGAAGCTAATTGAAGAAAGTGATGTCGCATTGAAGCAATCTAATATCTTTCTCAAGAAACTCCCTCATAATTTTCCTCTCATCATATTATCTAGGTATTTTTTTTAAATTATGTCTTTGTTGTCTTCCTCATCATGTTTTATTTTATTTGTTTTTTTTTTTTTTTTTTTTGGTGCTGAAAGGAAGAAAAAAATAATATGATCAGGATTTGAATTTTCATTTTTTAAAATATATATTTGGCATGTAGAAAAACGAGAAGAAAAAAAAAAAAAAAAAAAAGAAACTCACACAGGTCTTACTAGCTAATCCAACCCTCAAAAGTCTAGATAAAGTGATCCCTTTATAAACCAAACTCAATCTAACCCAAATCTAGTTAGATAAAATTTAAATCCAATCCACTGGACCATATGTCAGGTCTACTTGTGAGGGAGGCTAAGAGGAGTGGAAAGTTGAGAAAATAGAAAATGGGGAAGGGATAAAAAAGTAGGAGGATAGAAAAAATTTAGTTTTCTCCCATATGTGTTTGGTTGGGAGGATGGAGAATTAGAGAGATGGAAAACTATTGAGAAGAAATCTACAATTATATTCCTATTAAATAAAACAAAAGGTAACACCTTTTTCTGTTTAAAAATTGAGCAAGGACACTTCGTTTGTTTTTTTTTTTTTTTTAATAAAGAAAATAAGTCAAATGATTCAAAACAGATGGAAAAAAATAACAAAACAAAACAAAACAAAAAAAATATTTAAGAGAAGTACATAAAAAGAAAAAGACTAAAGAAGAAAACCAAAGAAAATAAAACAGTCGGGTTTAGAAAAAGACAAAAATTAAGGGAAGGAAAAAAGAGGGAAAAAACACCCCAAAGAATTTTTAATAAACCCATGTATATTACACATGGGTTTTTTTGTCTTTTTCTTCATTTAGAGTTTTCCCTCCAGTTTTTTCTCAATTTTGGAGAGAAAACATTTTGATGGGTTAGGGGTGAAAACACTTGGGTTCTACCAAATTTTTTTTTTCTTTTTTTTCCACTCCCTCAAACCAAACACCCACTAAAAATATTTCTTCTCTCCACTTATCTCTTCTTTTTTAAAATTTTTTATATCCTCCCTTTTCCACCTCCAACCAAATAAACTCTAATAGGTGCACAATACAAACTTGGGGACTAAAATAATCAAATTCAATACCCTTTTTCAATGGATTCAACCTCGAACTCACTAAGTCATTATTTCACGACAATCATGCATTTGGGAACGTTATTGAAGTCACAACATGATCAAGAGAATATGTGGTCAAAGGTGAGTTCGTTTTTTTCTCTTTAGATTCTGCGTTTTATTTTGAACTTCTTTCTTTCAAAGTTCTAGACTTAGTTCCTTTTTGTTCTTTGCATGCTTTTTCATTTCTAGTTCAAAAGTTTTGTTCATATTACTTATGGAAAAGTAGAATTGGGGTTTCTTCCTTCAAGGCGCATTTGCAAAACTCTAGTTTTCTCAACTCTCTTTCAATACATTTGTTCACATGTGATTTAGTTCACATTAGTTTAGTTTTCATTAATTAAGAGAATTCAATGATTAGGTCAATTTAGATTAATGAATGATTTTTTTCTCCCTTTTTCATCGTATTTGATTGGTTTTGACTTTTAAAATTTTAACTTATTTCTTTTCAAGTTGTAGTTTGACCTCAGTTAATTGGATTTCATTAATTAATATAATCTTTCGTAATTGCTAATTTAAATTGTTGAAATTCTTTGATTTGATTTGATTTGATTTTTCATTTAATTTTGAATTTTAATTTTAAATATGTTTCCTTTTTTTTAATATGATTTTTTCTTATGTATGTGTGTATTTATTGCATCAATGCAAATAATGTGTAATAATTAGGAAGAGGGATCCGATTTTTATTTTATATCTGCATGCCTATAAGGAATCCAGCTTAGTGGAGCCTTTCTTAGAAAATCATTATGAGATCTGAAGTTGAAGTGGAGGTTGATGATCAACCAAGCTTGGTTGCCAAAACACTTGTACCCTAGCTAACTCCAAACCTATGATCTCATTAAAGTTAGACCTCTGCATAGGGGTCAGTTCATTATGGAATCTCCTATTGCAAAGGGAAGAGAAGAGCAGATTCAAAGAATGTGAGAAAACTTGGAAGAAGAAGCGAAACTACTGAGAGTTGAGAACACAATGGGAACTGATGATGGTTAGCTAGGCTTTTATGGAGCATAATAACCATAAACATTTTTTAGTTAAAAATATATATATCAATTAACCCATCATTCTTAAAAAAAACAAATGTGGATGGTGAAGTTTGTCATTATCATTCTAAAAAATCACTCATTCGAAAACCAATTAACCCATCATTCTAATATTTTCTTTTAATGATTATTGAACCAATTAATAAAGTTTGTTTATATTTTTGCCCATACCTTGCATAATTCGTTAGCCCTAGCCCAACATATTTTTTTTCTAACCTTTTTATAAAAGAAGAAAAAAAAAAAGAACATTCTTATCAATGGATAAGTCTTTGCTCCCATAACAATATTATTGATTATTTTAAGAGTAATGCTACCACAAATTTTTTTACAACATTTTTACAAATTGTTGAGATAGCAAATTTTTATTGATTCGCATCTAGATCTACACTTACTTCAATTTTTTATTTACAAATAACCACCAGTCACATTAACAATTTATAAAAAAAAAGTTTGTAATTCTAACATTTTCCTTCTTTTAAATGCCATAAAAAATATTTATAGATCTAAAATATATAAGCCCCAAAAAATTAGTTCAACAACAGAAATTATCAATAGTAAAACTAAAAATAATTAAGCCCATCCAACAAATTTTATTAAAAACAAACAACTCGACCCTTTAAAAATTTTAACAAAATTATTTTGTCTTTACCCAATAACATACCAAAAAAAAAAAAAAAAAAAAAAAAAAAAAAAAAAAAAAAAAAAGGAAGAAGAAGACATTTGCAACTAAGCACAGAGTTGGAGGGACAGAGTCACACCAGTTCTCAACATCAAGGACTAGCAGCCTCATTATTTTGCCAGCTGTGCCACTGCTCACTTCCAATCAATATCTCTTTATCGAAGAGTGTGAGGAGGAGAAAGATATGGAGAGAACTGGACCAATATCCATTAAATGGCCGAATCCAGTATTTGATAACGCCAATGTAACTAATATTTCCTTCTCAAAAAACTAATATTTAAGCCCACGTGAAGCTCCTTAATGAGCTTTACGCCCAACTGATGAGGACTTCTATTTCAACTTGAAATAGGAGACACGTGGAAAATCAACACTCCATATGTTCCTAGGAGTGTGAGGCGGCAGAATTCAATATAAAAAAGGCATGCGTGTGGTGTGCTAAAAAGGTAGAACACAAACAAGAAGAAAAGGAGGTGCCGCACAGTGAGAAAAAAGATGGTGGTTGCCGCATAGTGAAAAAGAAAAGAAAAAGAATTGTCGTTCTTAAGAAAGATAATTTGTGTGTGTGAAAGCAAAAAAAAATAATGAAATTTTTTTTTTTTTTAGCCGTGAGATATATACAAAAATTATTGTAACTAATTTAATAATAGTGAAATTATTCGGAGTTTGTCTCGTGCTTTTTTTCCTTCAAAGAGAGATTTTTTCACATAAATTTTGTGTTCTTGTGTGTAATTACTATTTTAGATTGCTAATATTTGTGATAATATAATTTGAGACTCAACAGTTTTTGTATTAGTCTAAATAGGGGTGGCTCTAGGACTTTTTTTCGGAGTCAATAAGAAACATAAATTATATAAAATCTAAAATAAAAGAGACTTGAATAAATCAAAAAAAAAAAAAAAAACAACAACAACAACAACAAGTACATGAAAAAATTTGTTCATAGTACTAGCAAAAGAATAAAAAATAAATTATAAGTTGATTTGACATTTTTTTTCTAATACAATAAACATATTAATTATTGTTGTTAAGTGATTTTTTTGCAATTCTTTAATTTGTTTACAATTCTTTAATTTATAAGTTTACAGTTCTTTAAATGTTTTATATTTTTATTGTTCTTTAGTGTTAAAGTACTGACCCACTCTCACTCGGCACTCACAAGTTACAAATTTGGTCAAATAGTCAAAGTGCAAAAGACAAACTCATAACTCAAAATTTTATATCAAAATAATACAAACGCTATTATAGTAACATTTAAGAGTAAAGACACATAGAAAATAAAAACTCAATTTGTCAAAGACTCAAAACTCAACAAAAAATCAAAACACCATAACCCCTCCCCCCACACACACACACGGTCAAATACTCAAAACTCAACAACAAAAAATCAAAAAACTATAACCCCACACACACACACACGGTGATTTATTGAATGAGTATATTTGGCCCTTTTCTTTACCATCAAGGAAAAACAAAAACATCCCCCACAGAATGAGCTGGTCTGTGTCTTCAAGGCTGAGGTAATTCATGACCTTCTTCTAGAAAACAAATCACAATAACCAAAAAGATGATAATTAAAATAAAAAAAATAAAAAAAATCAAACATGTTGAATTCATGAATATCACAAATAGATGCAAATGTCTATAAACGAAACTTTCAGAAGCAAAGAAAAGAGGACATAACTCTAATTTGTAGACATTTGCAACTGCCAAACAAAAATTAATGAGATAAGAAATATTTATTATATTTTTGTGCACTACTCTGTCGTAATAACAGTGCCATGTTTTTAACTCAACATCAAGGACTTGCAGCCTCATTATTTTGCCACCACTCACTGCCAACCAACATCTCCTTCTCACAGAGTGTGAGGAGGAGAAAGATATGGAGTGGTGTTTACGTAGTACTGAACCAATATTCATTAAATGCCCGAATCCGGTATTTGTCCTAGTACAGCCAAAATGACCCACCCCGATATAATTAACATTTAAACCGGTATGAAATACCCATGTTTTTGTGTCGGTCTTAGTATCGATATGGCACATACAGGCCGATACAGTACAAAATTCACTTCCTTAGGTAGGTCAGACTCATCACAATGAACCAAGGCATAATTAGATAACAAATAAGCTAAATTAAATGAGCAAACAATGCATAAAAATTAGGCATAAATGCACTTTTAGTCTCTACATTTTGACTTTTTTTTATTTTGGTCCCTACATTTTCATTTTACCACTTTTAGTCCCTAAATCAATTAACGCGTGACATTTAAGTCCTTACCGTCACCCAACTATCAGAAAATGCTAACGTGGCTAACGGCACAGTAAAATAATAATTAAAAAAATCTATTTTGACGTTAAAAAATTGCCACATTAGCATCTAATTTTTTTTTTTAAAATTTAATTTTAATTAAATGAAAAAAACAAAATTAAATCCCAAAAATCAAACCCTGAAACCTATAGATTGCATGGCGTAATTGAGTGTGGCGTGCAAGAACTTGTTCTTCATGTTCTTCCCGTATCCAAGAACAATCAAACCCAAAACAAGAGCACAATCAAACCCAGAACAATGCAAAATTTCATACAAAATCCCTATCCTCCACCAAACCTCCAGAACATGAAAAAATCATCAAACCCAAACCCACATGAGAAAACCAACTCAGAAAAATCATCAAACCTCCAACCCAGAAAAATGTCAAACCTAGAAACCTCAAACCCAGAACATGAACTTCATTCTTCATGTTCTTCTCCAAATCAAGACAAACCCAATTGACTAACCCACTCAAAATCAATCTCAGCACAAAAAATTCCAACACAATCAACATTGAAACCTCTAGGAAATCAAACCAATAAATCCAGAAAAATATACAAATCCGCATATATAAAAAAAAAAAATAAAAAAAAACCCAGAACAGTTTGGGCAAAATCTCATAACACAAACAAACTTAAAACACATACAAACCCAGAACATCAATGGCCAAAAAAAAAAAAAAAACACACACACACACATACAAACAAACCCAGAATTCGCCATCAACAAAGCCAAATCCACCATCAATAGCACCAAATCCACCATCAACAAACCCAAATCCGCCATCAACAACATAAAAGCACCAATGTTCTCTACCTTCCTTCTCCGGTGAAAAACTCCTCATGCAAAGCGACCTCGACCACTCCGATCTAAGGCTCCAACGCCATCGTTCTCTCTCACCCAGGTCGAGTTCATTTTTCCAATGAAATCCATTGTTCCCATCGTTTTCTCCGCATCAAGAGAGAACCTTGATCTGCTGCCCCACGAACCCAAGTCCACCCACAGCACCACGACCCCACGCTGATGTCCACCGTGACAACCCAAAATCTTAAATTGACCACCACCAAAACCCAAATCGCAACCTACACGTCTCGTTCCTCAAAAGCCAAACCCAAATCAGTCATGCTCCTCCTCCACAAATCAAAACCCAAACCCATAGATTGGCTTCGCCAGCGACAGATCAGAGATGTTGGAGGTGGGTATGGCTTCATCGGCGTGAGGGAGATTTTTGCCTTGGTGGATCGGGTACGTGCAGGAACAAGATTGGCCATGTTTGATAGAGAAATTTTCAATTTCAAGCTTTCAGATGTGAACACAAAAAATCTTGCAGAAAGAGGTTACAAGACTTATAAATGAAGTGACTTTCTCAATACCCAAATTGAAAAAAAGAAGCGTTTCCCTTGTCAATGATCAAGTTGAGGCAAAGAATCAAATCTGTGGACTCCGATGGCTTTACAGACAAGGAAAACTGGGATTAGACTTCAAACCCAAATGGAATTTGACGCCAAAAATAGGACTTAGCATAGACAACCAAAAAATGAGAAGACTTTACACTGATTTGAGATTCAGATTTGGAAGGTCTCAGCTTTTTTGGTACTAAATAGAGTAAAGAAAACAAAATATAAGGAAATTACAGACCAATCTGGGTTTCAGAAGTCCTGGGATTGAGTTTAATTTTTCTGGGTCTTAGGATTGAGTTTAATTTTGTTTTTTAATTTATTTTCTTTTTTTGTTTAAATTGTAAAATGCCAAATAATATTTTTTTAATAATATTTTAATTGCAACGTCAGCGTCATGTCAGCGCCACGTCAGCTAATAGGTGTTCCATTCGTCACCTCAGCTTTTCTCGTTAGTTGGCTAATGGTAAGGACTTAAATGTCATGCGTTAATTGGTTTATGGACTAAAAGTGGTAAAAATAAAATGCAGGGACTAAAATAGAAATCGGATCAAAATGTAGGGACTAAAAGTGCATTTACGCCTAAAAATTACAAACAACTCAAAAGTCTTTTGATCATTCAATACATAACTGGCTTTCATCATTCAAATACAAATCAAATAACAATTACAAATGGATGGTAAAATTAAACCCCATACCCAATCAAGCTAACAACTAACATGAAACTTTAACCAAACATATTCTTCCCCTTTCCTAGAACTAGAGTTTGTTCTCATTAGGAATTGTGACTAAAATGTTCACTCCAAGAGTAGCCTGATTAAGAGGTGGAATTGCAATGACAAGACCATTAAAAATTGACCTAATCCAATATGAAACATGCATTGGCCTATTCACATCACGAAACGCTACCTCGTTGGCCCCTAAATATTCATCCCAACCTGCATAAGTGACTTGAGTCTTGAGACCCAATTGTGGATTAACATGTCCATGTTTAGAATACTTTTCTATCTTAATGACCTCGGAGTTTTCTTTCACAAACAAAGAAAACTCTGAAGCCATTTTGCTACCAAGTTTGCTCTCTGTTTCCTTAATGCAAAGCAATGCAAGTGACTTGAAGAAGTCACCGTCCAAATTTTCATTTTTAGTAGTGACCTTGAAATGCATGGTTTGGCCACAATCATTTCTTGGACTATGGCCAATTATGTTGGCAGGGGAAGAACCATTTGTTTTAAGATTAGGAAGGTAAAATATACGTTTTGTAGATTCATTATTATTAAAAAGTATATTGTAGTGGTTTGCCCAATTATTAAGGAAGTTATCCTTCACCAAAATGTTTGCCAGAAGAAGGCTACAACTAATCCCAACCGAGTATCCACCACACCGAAAGTTTGTCACTTGTAGGAATTGGAAAATCATAAAAAATAACAAACAAAAAATAAAAGAGTACCCCATTTTAATTCACGCCTCTTTCTAGCTTACTTTAGAATCTAGTTAGAACCAATGCATATATTGGACCGATAGAAGAATGTTGTTGTTGACCTTGGGTTTTTGGTAGACATAACACATTTGGTAAAAAATAGAAGAAAAGTGGAAGAGACTTTTTTTTTTTCCGAAGAAAATTATTATTTCAAACTTCTCATATATAATGTTCACGCAATATCCACACTTTCATATTAAGCATCCACACTATATTTATACATATGTTTATACATATAATGCGAAAGAAGGTAAGCATGTGTCATCAAAGACTGTAGACATTACATGTCAAAGAAGACTTTGTTGGAATATTTATACATATGATACGAAAGAAGGTATGCATGTGTCATCAAAGACCGTAGACATTATATGTCAAAGAAGACTTCGTTGGAATATGTAGGCACTAAAAGTCATTGTTATGATAAATTATTATGACCGGTGCTGTAGAATACTCAAGAAGATCTCTCTTCTTCCAATGAATTCCTATTAATGCATTTAGGTTATAGATATAGTGTCAAAAGTCTTGTCAAAATTTAATTTGTGAGTCAATACGCAACTCTACCACTGTGTTCGTTTGGAGTGAAAATAGGAGGGATGGAAAATAGAGAAGAGAAAATAGGGTGGAAAATGTTGTTTTCCACTGTTCGTTTGGAGAAGGAAAATAGGAAGGATGGAAAACTCGGGAGAAAGTTTTCTCTCCTGGGCCAAATATTTTTTCCTTCCAATTGGGAGGAAAATGTGGGCTGAAAAGTGCTACAGCAGCACTTTATCTAAAATGCCCTCCTTTCAACGTTTTTTTTTTTTTTTCTCCTTCAACTGACCTGAACTTTCTTGTTTCTTTTTTTCTTTTTTCTTTTTCTTTTTTTCCCTCCTTCAACGTGATCTGAACATTCTTGGTTTTTTTTTTTTTTTTTTTTTTTTCAGCAGACCTGAACATTCATTTTTTTTTTTTTTTCTTTTCAACGTTACCTAGGTAATGTTCAGGCCTGAAGGTTCCTTCTTCTTTTTTTTCTTTTTTTTTTTTTTATATTTTATTTCAGCGGACCTGAACATTCATTTTTTTTTTTTTCTTTTCAACGTTACCTAGGTAACGTTCAGGCCTGAAGGTTCCTTCCTTTTTCTTTTTCTTTTTCTTTTTTTTTTTTTTTTTTATTAACGTGACCTGATTTAATTTTTACATTATAATAACAAAAATAATAATATAAATTTATATATATGATGTGATAAATTTTGTATTATTTAATGAATACAAATAAATCTATTTCTTACATATTATGTAACAAGGGTATAATAGTCAATTTATATAAATTACATTTTTCATTCTTCCTTTTTTCTCTCCAACCAAACAAAAGAGTTTTCTACTCTCCCACTTTTCCACCCTTCCAACCGAACACAGAAGAGGGAAAACTAAATATTTTCCATCCTCCCACTTTTCCATCCTCTCACAATTTTCCATCCTCTCACTTTTCCACTCCTCTAACCGAACAGACCCTACAAGACAATGTTGTACACTGTTTTATTATTAACTGCTACATTGGAATCGGTGTTTTTTTTCCTAATAATTCACTTCTCTAACCCAGCACTTTCTAACATAACTAAAAAATAGTCTACATTTTATTTTTCCTGGATTTGTAAGCTTAATTAGTTACCTGAACATAAAATAATGGAGCGAACTATGGATTATGTTCATCAATATCATTCCAAGAAACAAGCTGAGCTTCTGCTTCTTCCTTCTCTTTCAGTTCAAGAAACTCCGATAAAGCTATATTCATTTGTGCCTCCACGAGCCAAGCACCACTAGCATTGGTCACAATTTCTAACTCTCCATCACCATCCTCTCCACGCCGGAGCCTTCCACTAAGCAATGGCTGCCCATACAATGCTCTTGCTAGTGACTCCTTGGCCCAACCTGCAAAAAGTGACCCGGAATCCTCCTCACTCACATTCTTGTAGTAAAGAAGTGCATGAAGACACCTTCGGAATATTCCTGAACCAACAGGGTCCATGGCAAAAACTCGGCGCACCAGTCTCTGTGCAATCAGCTTATAAGGTGTCACTGATAACAGAGCTTCAATCTTTAACTTATGGACAATGGTGATACCATTATTCGGACTTGCCATTTCTTTAGAGAAAGTGAGAAACTAGTACACAACTTCACATTAGGTACGGTACGTATTTATAGGGTAATGTAAATAGGGGCATGATTATTTAATAACTAGACACAAATGGTGTTAGTTTCAAAATGGTGTAGTTAATGAGAGCCTGTACAGATTGGTATAATGGTATATACCTAACACACTTAATCAAGGAAGGTGTAAGTGAGAGAGAGTCACCTTAGGTCTTATCACTCTCTATCTGGCTTTGTTTATGCCTAATTTCCTTCATTTCAAGGACATAGTCACCTAGAGGAGGGTACCCAACTACTTGATTCTTACATTCAGCCCAAACCACTAAATTCTTGTGAACATCTTTCTCACCTTGTTCTTGTGAATTTAGAATTTAGGACATGTGCAGCCCGCAAATTAGCTTCTTCTTCTTCTTCTTTTTCAGTAATGTTTGTGGGCTCCTGATATATTTGCTGACCACTTCTTGAGAAGGAGATGTGAACTTGAATAATTTTTTGACTGAGAAAGAAAAACCTGAGACAATTTTGCGCATGGGCCACTCATAAATTTAGCAACTTTTTTCCTTTTTCTTTTCTTAGACAATTTTGTGCATGGTACCTAATTCAATAATTTAGCATTGACTTCTATAATTTGTATGTTAGGTGGAGGATGTACCATGCATTGTGGTCGGACGGATAGTCGATAACTGGTATGGCATAATTATTAGAGATTTTTTTCTATGTTCAAAAAAAATTAGTGATTTTCTTTTACCAATAAATACATTGGAATCAAAATTTGCATAACTTACAGAAAAAAAAATAATAAAAAATATAAAAAAAATTCTGCTAAAATCATATGGAACATTTTGTTAGTAACTGGTATGGTATAATTATTAGAGATTGTTTCTATTTAAAAAAGGGATTTTCTTTTACTAATAAATACTTTGAAATAAAAATCTGCATAACTTACCACAAAAAAATGATGATAAAAACATATGGTACAAAAAAAAAAAAAAAAAAACAATATTGTGGGTAGAAGACATAATTATGGTCTTTTAAATCAATTTGAAAAATTGGGATGATGATTTTGCTTGAGTGCAACTATTTCATGTAAAATATTAAAAGATAAGGTAAGATAAAGGGTGTTCACACATTAGTTTAGATTAGGATGCAAGTCAACTCGTCACCCAACACAATTGACCAAATCGGGTCGAATAATTTCAAATCACATTGTCATTTGAAGGAATGGGTAAAACCCATGGTTCCTTAGTTTGATCCATAGATCTTCTACTTGAATCACTGAGGGAGTTGTACTTGCGATGTTGTTTGGATGATTGTAGTTTGAAGAATTATTGTAGAAATGGTGCTTGAGAAAGCTGAGAATATTTACATGAAGCTAATTGAAGAGAGTGATGTTGCATTGAAGCAATCTAATATCTTTCTCAAGAAGCTCCCTCATAATTTTCCTCTCATCCTATTATCTAGGTATTTTTGAAATTATGTCTTTGTTGTGTAAGGACACTTTTTTTTTTTTTTTTTTTGGTAAAGAGCATAAATCAAATGATTCAAAACAGATGGGAAAAAAAAAAATTTAAGTGAAGTACATAAAAAGAAAAAGACTAAAGAAGAAAACCAAAGGGAATAAAACAGTTGGGTTTAGAAAAAGACAAAAATTAAAGGAATTAAAAAAGGGGGGAAAAAGACCCTAAAGAATTTATGACAAACTCAAGTACCGTCGCACATGGGTTTTTTGTCTTTTTTTTTTTTTTTTTTTTTTTTTTTTTTTTTTTTTTATGGCATGTTTGATAAACTATAATAAATATTGTAATGCAATAACTAATCCTATGATTTAGTTATACGGTTTTTGGGTATGGTTTTTATTATAAAAAATAATTGAGAAAACATTGGGTCCGGAACTGGCGTAAAACTAGTGTTTTACGCCAGCCAATAAGACCACGCCACGTTGCACACAGCTAAAAAAGAAAAAAGGTATAACCTCAAAAAAAAAAAAAAAAAAATTTCAGTATCAAACCAAGTTACCAAACATATCAAACACAAATCAATAGAAAATCAGCCCAGCAAAGCCAAGCCATAGCTAGCCACCACCCACAACCCATTAATCAAACAAACCCACGACCCAGCCTGCCACCACCAAAAATCAACCCAAAATAAAGAAATTTTGGTTTAATCAATGCGAAAATGAATTTACTTGAGGTGTTTGGCTTAAAAATGCAGAGAGGGAGAGCTCAGAACAAAAAAAAAAATGGGGGATTTACGGACCCAACCACCGTTATCCACCGCCACAACAGCTAGCACCATCACAATCTGCCACCACCATCTGAATCCTCAGGAATCACAACCACCACCATCGAAGATAGAGGGACAAAAGAATGGAGAGATGCCTAAGAGAGGGAGCAGAGTGACGAGAGTTGTCTGAGAAGAGAGAAGAGTGCAAAGAGAAAAGAGGAAAAAACAAAAAGGAAAACAGAAGGACAACAGTCATATGAGAGAGAAAAGGAAAAAAGAGAATAAAATAATATTAAATATTATAACATACTTGCTTATATGGATTCTTTAAGCTGTGAGTGTGTTCACACTCTGACGTGGCGTGGTCTTATTAGCTGTCGTAAAACACTGGTTTTACGCCAGTCTAGACCCAATGTTTTCTCAAAATAATTATTCTATATGAATAGTTATTCCTTAAAATGAGGAATAATTATTCTTTATTAAAATGACTGAATTTCTATACTTTCACTAAATAACATGCTCAATTAAAAAAATTCCCAAAATATCCCCTCTTACCCGCTTCTCCAAAATTTTTCATCTCCCTCTCAAAAATTTTCTATCTCCTTCCCTTTTGAAATATTTTATGTCCCTTCTCTCAAAACTTATGAAGGAAACTGAAAACTTATAAAAAGCTGTTTTCAGTTTTTAATTTTCAAAAAGTTAATGAAAACACACATTTAATTTAATAAATCTATCTTATTTAATGAGTTAATATTAGAGTTCAAATCCTAGTAACAACATATTTTAGTATTTTCTATTTTTTTCTTCAAAAAATTATCTTTTTAATTTCAACTAACCAAACATGTTTTTGATTTCAAAAATACATGAAAATTGTTTTTTTCTTTATATTCCCAAAAACAAGTTTTTGAAAATAGAAAACAAAAAATGTTATCAAACATAAACTTAATCTCCTACTACTAGATATTTCCTATTCCTACATGTACGGCCTTTCTTTCCTCTCAGTTACTACTCTCTCTTCTTAAGAATTTTTTTCTTCCCTACTAGATCTCTGCGATTCCACAGGTATTGCCCCCCTTTTTCTCTCTCTCTACTATTTTTTACGTTTTCAAAAACTTCAAAAACTTGTTGGTGTCCTTTATGCGCTTTAAAAAACAAGCTTAGAAGGACAGAACAAACAAGAAACTTTATTTGCAATTCAATAGGCTATTCTGAAATTATATTTTTTTTGTTCTGAAACTTTTGTTTTATATTTACAATTTCAAAAACAATAAAATAGGATTTTTATAAGTGTTAACCAACCTGTCGTGTATGGATTACACAAGCAGTCACAAGCAAATTAAAAAATAAAGGAGGTGATAAGATAGAGTTTTAAACAGCCACAATCAGATAAAGAGGATAGAGTTGGAAATAATTCAAAGTCTGCTAAAAAGATAAACACCAGAAGATAGATAATAAACGATATGTATATGATTCAAACTTGTATTTAAATATGCCTATTTATCACTTGTAAATTTATTTAAATTATAGACTTATTGTAAGTTGTAAAGTGCTATTTATACATTAAATGAAAATCACTCTAGTACGATTGACAAACTATAGTTTCTGAAATATTTTCATATAGCTTGTTTATGCACTGCTTTTCATTCTTCTCTCTTTAGGGAAAAATTGAGATTCTTATCATTCATATTGGGGAAAAATTGAGATTGGGAAAAAAAATAAAATCATCCCAATTCTTATTGTTAATATTTATTCTTTCTTTAAATTATCATTTTGTTCAATTATTAAAATTGTGTCTAAGCTTTTGCATATTTTTTACATTTTATTTATCAACTTCCAATTTTCTTTGTCAGTATTTTAGCTGTATTATGATTTGTCTTGTCTTTTTAGATATGGAATCAAATACACTTAATTCTCAAGGTCCTTCTAAACGAAAGTGGACTCCTGTTGAAGATTTGAAACTAATGGAGGCCTTGGTAGAATATCACCATGAAAGGGAAGATAACAATGAGAATAAGTTTAAGCCCAAATATTTGAAAGTCTTGGAAGGAAATATTTCTACCAAATTACCCAATGCTGGGTTAAGAGCAAAACCAGATATTGAATCAAGATTGAGGACTTTGAAAAAATTGAGTATTTTACCATTGTTCAAGTAAGATTGTAGTTTGTTGGTCAAATTTTACAACTGTGGGACACTTGATTGAAGACTCACAAGAATTTTTGAAAAACCAATTGATTACTTATGTAGCTACTTCTATACAATGAAATGAAAGCAATTTTATTTGCAAAAAAGAAGAAGAAGAGAGATTGGGTTTGTTGGAGGTCCTCTGTTCAAGATTAGGTTCGTTAAACTAATTCTTATCAAGTGTATTTGTAATTTTATAATTAATAAGGATATTTTAGACAATTTAATTTAAAATGCTTTTATTCCATTATCTTTAGGGTTTTGTCTCCAAACAAATGAATAGTATAAATATTACATTATAGTATCTTGTATTTCTTGTAATACATATTCTTATTCTTATGTAATCACCATTACAGTCTACCAAATGTGCCCTTAGAGTTTTCCCTTCAGTTTTCTCTTCATTTTGAAGAGAAAACATTTTGATGGACTAAGGGTAAAAACACATGGGTTCTACCCTTTTTTTTTCCACTCCTCCCTCCAATGAAACACCCACTAAAAATATTTTTTCTCCATTTTTCTCTTTCTTTTTTCTTTTTTTCTTTTTTATTTCCTCCCTATTCTACCTCCAACCAAATAGATTCTAAGAGGTGCACAATACAAACTTGGGGACTAAACTAATCAAATTCAAATGATCAAGTTGATAATAATTCTAAATTTGAAATACCCAAAATGTATGTGAACTTTTTCTTTTTAACGTCTAATTAATCAGTACTATTAAAGTATTTCAACGTTTATTGCTCAAGTCAATAATCATTATGACACAGAAGTATAACTAGAATCTCATCACACTACTTATTAGCAAATTGCCATACTGTCTTTTTTCAGAACATGCATTTAAAGCCCTTAGTTTTTTGGTTGAGTATCATCCATAATGTGCACATGACTCAACTTTTAGGGTCATATTTTATGTAATTAGTTAATACATAAAGAAATATGTTGTTCAAGCATATCAAGTGCTCATATTAAAGATATGAAGATTGATCCAAGAAACAAGTAAAGAAAAGTTGTTTCATTAAGTCTCAACAGATAGCTCAACAGATACTGCTATCAAGACTAAATGAAAAGCTCGACAGATGGCTCGATAGAAGCTTGATCTATCAAGAATTACGATTTTCAGATTTCCAGATCTAAAATTCAGCCCAAGCTTATATATTTGTTTAGGGTTTCTTTTCTCACAACCTTAGACATATATAAGGCTTATTTTAAGAGCCATCTCACACGGATACGGAGACCAAGAGTTTATTTTTCACTGTGAGAAGTTACTGTGTTTGTACGCCATAGGGTTATATAACAAAGTACTTCCTAATCTTCATTATTAATAAAGTGAAGAACTTTGCAACCAACAACATCCTTTCAAGTTGTTGGAGTTAGTCACGTACTAGGATCCGTACAAAGGGTTAGTCATAGGTTGGGGATTTGTGCATCAAGAAAAAGAAGACTACTGCAAGATCAAGTCCAATTGGGTATTGGAGTAAAGGTTCAACTGGAGGTTGGTATTTTAGGATAGGCCAGGATAGTGGTAAGATTCCTTATACTTGTAACCACTTAATTGTTGATTAGTGGATTCTTGGGAGTGGTAACCTTAAAATCACCCAGAGGGGTTTTTGCCTTGCGAGAGGTTTTCTCCATTTGTCAACAAATCAGCATGTCAATTTTTTTTCCGCTGCATTTAGTTTATTTGGTGATTTATTGGTGCCTCCACGATTTGCATGCAATTTAACCTAATCAATCAACTTAGGTAATTGAATTAATTAACTAGGGTCAAGCTATCTTAACCTAATAGAAGGAATGGGTAAAACCCATGGTTCCTTAGTTTGTCCATAAATCTTCCACTTGAATCATCAAGGGAGTTGCACTCGTGATGTTGTTTGGATGATTGTAGTGTTTGAAGAACTATTGTATAAATGGTGCTTGATGAAGCTAAGAATATTTTGATGAAGCTAATTGAAGAGAGTGATGTTGCATTGAAGCAATCTAATATCTTTCTCAAGATGCTCCCTCATAATTTTCCTCTCATCATATTATTTAGGTATTTTTAAATTATGTTTACCCCTTGTTGTCTTTCTCATCATGTTTTCTTTTCTTTGTTGTATCCTTTTTTTTTTTTTTTGGGTACTGAAAGGAAGACAAAAATGATGTGATTAAGATTTAAAGTTTCATTTTTTAGTTTTCTCTCATATGTGGTTGGTTGGGAGGATGGAAAATTAGAGAAATGAAAAACTGTTGAGAAGAAATTTACAATTATATCCCTATTAAATAAAAGAAAAGGTAACACATTTTTCTATTAAAAAATTGTGTAAGGACACTTCGTTTGTTTTTTTTTTTAATTATAAAGAGCATATGTCAAATGATCCAAAACAGATGGAAAATAAAAAAACAAAAAATGAGGTACATAAAAAGAAAAAGATTAAAAAAGAAAACTAAAGGCAAAAAAACGTTTGGGTTTAGAAAAAGACAAAAATTAAAGGAAGGAAAAATGGAGGAGAAAAAACCCCAAAAAATTAATGACAAACCGATGTGCACATTGCACATGGGTTTTTACTTTTTTGTCTTTTTCTTCACTTGGATTTTTCCCTCTAGTTTTCTCTCTATTTTAGAGAATACATTTTGATGGGCTGGGGATGAAAACATCTGAGCCCTACTAATTTTTTTTTTTTCCACTCTTCTCTCCAACCAAACACCCACTAAAAATATTTTCTCTGCACTTTTTTTTTTCTATCCAACTAAATTAATAAGGGTGTTACTAACGTATGCCCTAAGGGCATACGTTAGTAACCCATTTTAGAAAAATTTTATAAAAAAATGAAAAAGTTACAAACTTTTTTGACAATTTTTTCAATTTCTTATAAAATATTTCCGAAATAGATGATTAATGTAAGCCCTAAGGACCCACATTAACCGGACCCAAATAATAATTCAAATGATCTAGTTGATAATAATTTTGAATTTGAAAAACCCAAAATGTATTAGAGCTTTTTATTTTTAACTTCTAATTAATCATTACTATTAAA
This sequence comes from Quercus glauca, assembly GCA_023736055.1. NCBI lineage: Eukaryota > Viridiplantae > Streptophyta > Magnoliopsida > Fagales > Fagaceae > Quercus > Quercus glauca. Next base: position 33,711,821 of record CM043326.1, on the reverse strand, counting down.
CTATTTCAACTTTTAGCACTCAGGTCAATAGTCACTACGACTCAGAACTCAGAATTATAACTAGAATCTCATCACACTACCATAATGTCTTTCTTTCTGAACATACATTTAAAGCAAAAAAGGGCCCTCAATGGGTTTCGTCAACCAAAAAAAAAAAATGTTTCTATTTGGGTTGGAAATGTTAATGAACGGTTTAGACCCCTAAAACTATAACCAGATTGCGTAGCCTAGATTAATTAGCCAAGTTTTTACTTAGTCAAATTATGCAATTCTAGGTTAAAACAATCACAAAATCATATCATGCATATAAAACATATAAAGCAGCGGAAATAATAAATAACACAATGATATGATCACCCAGGAAAACCAAACCGGTAAAAAACCTGGGGAGGATTTTACCCACCGATCCTCAAGGCAAAACGGAATCCACTAAGAAAGAATTGAAGTTCTTACAAAAGGACTTACAAGCTCCCCGCTTGACTTCCTAATGCTACCCACCAGTAGTAACTTCCTGACACAACCACACGCAGGCTCCGAGTCCACGGACTACTTCTTTCTTTGTATTCCTTCAATCAGCTACAAGCACCCACGCTTGATTATCTTTAAGCTTCAAAGGCAGCAACCAAGTTGATCATCAAGATGTTGATGTGATCTCAATCTTGAAAACCCTAAGCTTTGTGTAAAGGAAAGCTCCTCTAGATCTCACAAGAGATTTACACAAAACCGCAATGTATGAGCAACAATACAACTTGTGCAACTCTGAAAAACGTGGCTAGGGTTTGCCTTATATACCTAGGGCAAAAACATAAAACCCTAAACGTTTAAAGAGTTAGGGCTGAGTTGGAATTCTGCAGAAAAACGCATCTGGGCCGACTTTCGATCGATCGAGTCTAACCTTCGATCGATCGAGCCAGGCCGAGAAGCCCCAATGCTTCTGCAGTCACTCGATTCCAACTTTACAATATTTAACCAACTTTGAGCAAACTTAAACAAGACTAAATACATTGTTTTGATCATGGTTTTCCAACATTACAAATTAGAGTTCTAAATACATAAAATCCTAAGACCTTAGAACCTAACAGTTAATTATGTAATCCTCACGAACAATTTTAGCTTGGTTGAGTATCATCAATAATGTGCACATGACTCGACAAAGTGTGTCGTGTCATGTCTGGTCTTCCTACCACCCATTCATCAAGAAGAGGATACTAAAATTATTTATGTTCCGTTTGGCTTAAGAGAGAGTATACAAATTGCAAAACCTTTCCTCTCAAACGATTATACACAGTACTTCCTTACATACATGTGAGATTTATGCACCATTTTGGATGAAGGGGGAGTAAAGTAGAGTTGGCTCCCTCTCCATCCAAACTAGCGGTCATTTAACCATCCAAACTAGCGGCCATAAATGAACATGAAAATGATATATCTACTTGTTACACAAAATATCACTTATACAAATAATTGTATGATCCACTGCAAGCAGAAGTTGCATCGTTCATTTGGGCCTTACGCATTGCACAAACTAAAGGAATTCAAAAGATTATTGTAGAGGGAGATTCTAAACTATGTGTTGATACTTTAAATTAAAGTTAAATTTTTGTTGTGGTCAATTTCCACCCTGTTGAGTAATATGATTGTGCTTAGCAGAGGTCTTGCTCAGTGTGTATTGAATTAGTTAGATGATATGTTAATTCTGTTGCATAAGTCCTTACTAAATTTCTTGTTGTTTATAAGTTTTTTGAATTTTGTAACAAGCACCCTCTTCCTTGTGCCATTTATAAACAATTGAGAAAAGATATTGCTTTTCTTTTTTGTTAATGAAATTTATACCGCAGAGAGTATACCGGTGTGTTTCCTCATTTCTATATGACTCATGTGCATATTCTTAGGGGGAGAAATTCTACCTCGTGCACATTCGTAGGGAGAGAAAACCATAGGGGAGATGCATATACCAAGGGGGAGAAGACATCTTTTATGAGAAAACCTTGTTTTGTTTTTCTTTTGCTTGTTTTCTCGTTGCTTTATGGTGTTTTGATATGCTTTGTTGCTTTCATCGCATCGTGCTTATATATTGGACATGCATACATCCTTATGCTATTATGCTTTATTGATTGCATGTTTAGATGATCATTTGCTTTGCTATATGATCATTGTTGTCATTTCCATGTGGCTGTTTTGTATTTGATCAAGTTGCTCATATGTTTTACAACATGTTTACTTGATCGCATTTTACTTGTTACATTATACTTGTCCTTTTATCACTTGAGTTACCTTGAGGGTCTAATGCGTTTTGTGCAAGTGTTTCAGGTTACAGGTATATATGTTCCAAGTTCATCACAGCTTCCTAGATTTAGGTGTGAGTGAGTTTTGCCATTGTTCCCAAACTCACGTTTAAGTCTAGAGTTTATTTTGTCACGGAATAGCCAAAGAGGGAGATTGCAAAGTTGTGATTTACAACTATATTTTATGTTGGCTTTATTCCATGACAAAAAGTGTTGTAATTGCTTTAATTTTGTTCCTTGTATTTTGTGGGATTTTATTGTATTGGGTTTAGTATTAAGTTGGTAAAGACTTAAGCTTGATTGAAGAATCAGTGCATTTCGCGACTAGCTCACAAGAAGGGTTCCCGTGAAAAGGGCATGTGAGAAGCACATGACTGAAAGCTAAAGAGTCATGCCAGGCTATCAGTTTTGCAAGTATCTCGCGAGTAAGGCCTTCTCTCGAGGTAGTCGCAAAACATTCTGCCTAAAGGATTTTAATGTGTGACTTTCTTACCTTTCACCCATACTATATATACCCTCATTACTCATAAATGTAAAGCAGGCCATTTAAAGAACCCTAGATAGGTTTTCTACAACACATACACCCATCTTTTAGAGAGAGAGTTACTCATCCTTAGTGAGAAATCATGCTAGCTTCTTCTCATTCCCTCTCCCAGTGACATACTTTGAGAGGAGATTTATACCCAAACACAACCCACACCTATTCAAAGTGTAGAGAGAGTTTTGGAGCTTGGGAAGATTTGGGGATTTGCCAAAAGAAGCTGGTGAGGCTTGGTGGGTGCAATCAGGCGTATTGCGAGATTCAGAAAGTTAGACAAGACACGGTTTTGAGAAGCCTTGTTGGAGTAGGAGCTTTGAGGGCTTAGGTACATTGGGTAGATTAGGCTTTGAGGGTTTCTTGCTATTCGTGTATCCCAACTTATTGTTTAGTGGATCGATTTACCGCTTAGAGGGCGGCGGCAAGGTTTTTTGCCGAGTTCTTCGGTTTCCTCTTCGATAACAAATCGCCGTGTTATCTTGTGTTTGCATCTTTTTTCCCCACTCTTTTACATGCCATTTTACTGCTATATTGTTATGATTATGGATTAGAGAAGCTTGTTTGTTTATCCACTTGCATTTACACTATTCCGCACTAAATATTAAGTTAGTGTAAAATCAATCGAGCTGTAACTTTAATTTGGGAGTCTAAATAGCTCTTGTGTTTTCAACACATTTTCGAGCATTCAAAATTGGTTTTTTATTAAAAAGAAAAACCAAAAAAATGAATTCAACTAATAATTATCAAGCAATAAAATCCCTTAATGATGAGGGCACCTTGATCTATATATGTGTGTGTGTGTGTGTAAAACCGAAACTTTTGAAGCTCCCACAATTTTCCACATCAGCATTTTTTTTTTTTAATTTGATTTATATGTTTTGATTTTTTTTTTTTTAAATCTCATTATTTCCCCCACCAAATACGCATTACAAAACCGGTACTTCTTCAAAACCTAAACCTAAAACCGATACTTCTTCAAAATCTCTCTTCTCTTCCCACATGCTAACATCACCTTCCCTTAAACCTAAAACTCACCCTTTCCTTCCCCCAAAATCAAAACCCAAAACTCAGATTCTCCTGCCGCCACCACCACCACCACGAATTGCCGCCACCACAGATCGCCGTCACTGCATCTTTTGGTTTTCCTGTATTATGCAACTCATTCTCTACTTGTTATTATTTTCAATTGAAAATCAAACTCCATACCCAATGCCCAGGTACGCTTGCTTTCCTCTTTCTCTTTTCTCTGAATTTAAGTTTTTCAATTGAAACCAAACAGAGGAAAGGCGGCCTACTTAATGATGAAAACAGAGGAAATATTTCTCTTTTTTTTTAATTTGGAAATATGATTTAGGTTTTGGTATTGTGGTTTGATTGGTTTTGATTTAGGAAGAACAAATGCTTGACATTGATTTGTAAAGCCTTTGCTTTTTTTTAGTTAGGGTTATTTTAGGCAAGGTACCGATGGTTGTTTTCCTTTAATTTTTTAAATTCCTACGTTTAAACTATTTAACAAATTTACCATCTTTGGCTCATATATTTGTTTCACGTTGACCCATTAAGTTTATTTTGATGATGAGATTGGTGAAAAGCCTGCTGGTAATGCTCTATTCCATTACATTTCTTTTTTGTAAAAGAAAAAGACTTGCTTTGTTAGGGAAAAAAAAAAAAAAAAAAAAGGTATTTTACTTTGATATTGCAGAAGTATTTTGCCAATTCCATGTTGGAATTGGCTGTGAGTAATGGGTATCAAAAGTTGTGAAATTTAAGGATATAGTGTTTTTAGAGGAACTGTGATCATGGTTAATATGATACTCTTTAAATCTTTATGATCTATCATCTCTCAAGTCAAATTGTGATGGGTCTTTTTGGGAAGGCAGTTCTAAAAACCGTAGGTATGATTTTGTATTATCTGTTTTGAAAACACTAGATTAGATGATAGATACAATACATCATCCTTTCAAACTTAATTCATTATATGATTATTGACTTATGCACCCTTCATTTTGGATTGCAAATGCCTAAAAGAGGTATTGTATCATGTTTTAAATTTCACCTCAGTATCAAAGGATGTAGCTAACTAGTGCCTATAATCTCTCTCTAATTTGTTTCATTTGTTTCTCTTTTATTTTCTCAGGCCTCAAACTCAGACCCTATTCTCTCTCTCTAATCTCAGCCAAATCCATCACCATTCTCAGTTTGCTTCTGTCGCTGATGTTGCATAAGGTAATGTTTTGTATTCAATTCTTTATTATACAATATTTTCTCAAATTTAGTCAGTGTTTTGAGACTTAGACCAATTCTTTTCTTAGTGCTATTTTATTACAATTTAGATGTCATGGAGTCAAACTTAATTTTTGTTGATAAAATTGTTGATCAGTCGATTACAATTATGCTTGATGCTCTATTCATTCTCTAAAACATAACAAAAGCTGTAAACTATACTTATCAAAGTTGCGTCAATGAATTTATGGCTGCAAGGCTTCTTAGTTGGCGTTCTTTGAATTGTGGTTAGCCTATGATAGGAAACTTGATGGGATCTGGAATATGAATGATTAATTTTTGGGTTTGCGGTTTAGTTGTTGCTTTAGTTAAATTTATATCCCACAAATTTTCCTGCCAAAATTTAATGCAAATTGAATTTTGGGTTTTGGGTTTTTATGTGGTCTTTTAATATTGTGAGTGATTCCAAGCATATACAACCTACACAAAAGATCAACCTCAGGCAGCTTGTTGAGGTAAAAACAAAAAGCTATGTTGTTGGGGGCATAACCACATAAATAAATTGCTCTATTTGTTATGTTTTTTTTTCATATTTAGTGTCACAGTTGTGTTTTCCTTTTTTCCTTTTTTTGAGAAAGAAGCTGAATAATATTATTAAAAAAGATCGGTTAAATCAACCTAAAATACAGAAAAAAGTTGTGGTGGAACATCCTCCATCCACACTAAAAATTTGGAATATTAATAGCGTGTCTAGCCAAACTATGAGCAACAAAGTTCGGTTTTGCTATATCGGTAGTTCTAGCAATAATAAGTTGTGCAATGTGATATTGGCATCACTATTTTTTACTTTTTTTGGTACCCTTGCAACTTCTTGAAACATAAAAATATATATGCATTATTTAATCACACATCCCTACATTGTGCAAGAAAATTTGATTTTTGGGGTTATACCATCCTCCTTTCCTCTCATCCTAATAATTACAATTCTCCAACACTACCAACCATGAACTGCTAAATAAAAGCAAATCTCAAGAAAAACCCAAAACCTAAATCATAATGTTCAAATTTTTAAAACAAAAAATAATTTCTAGAAACAATCTGACGGTGGCGAAATCAAGGGAGTCAATACCGTACTGGAGGCTGTACCGGTTTGGCCAGCGGTACGATATATTTCGGATACCGGTGTACCGTTTCGGGTTTACCCCTATTTTATATATATATATGTATGTATGTAAGTATGTGTGTGTGTGTATTATAATAAATATAAAAGTTTACCATAAAACATTTCCTCAATTCAGAACTAGTTATTTATGGTTTTAGACTTTAGTATCAATTAAAAGAAGAAAAAAAAAACACAATATAAAATATAGAAAGCTTAAAAGTTACCATTGCATACTAAGAAAACAAATAATACTAATAAGTTAATGCAAATAAGTTACCATTCTGCCCTAACAAAAATTTAAAAATTACAAAACTTAAAAAAAAAAAAAAATCTTTTTTCCGATACGCCCGGTACCGACCGGTATTGCCCGAAATTGGCCGGTACGGCCGGTATTTTTTCCAGTACGAAACAGAGGGGTTTATGTACTGGTACGCTTGCCGGTACAAAATATACCGGCCGGTACGGTATGGAATTGACCTCCTTGGGCGAAATGCATGCCTAAAAGTACTGGGTGGTGGCTCTCTGCCTTACGAACTTGCTTCTCTCGATCTCTCTTTACCCAATGACTTTCACTCTCAGGATCTAAGTTTTGGGTTTTGATATTGGAGGAATGAAATGGTGAGTTTTAGGTTTAGGGGAAGGAGATGTTAGCGTCTGAGGAGAGAAGAGACATTTTTTGGTCTTTTGGTTTTAAAGAGGAATCGAGTTTTGTAACGTGTATTTGGTGGGGAAAAAAATGAGATTTATTTTTTATTTTTAATAATGCTGATGTGAGTAAATGGGTTGGAAAAAATCAAAACATATAAATCAAATTTAAAAAGTAGACCAGAATTTGTGACTTTTTAAAAATAAATGGCATATATAGTGGGCAAGATCACCATTGAGCAATTGTAGGCAATGAGAGTTTTAGTAGGGATGGCATTAATAGAACAAGATCCTTGGTCCCTTTGTAAGTGTTTGTTTCCTATTAATTTGTTTCTTCTCTTTGATTTGTATATTTTTGGGATATGCTTTTTGTGTTATTGAAATTGTTTTGGATATTAGGAATTGAAATTGTCTTGGATCTTGATAAAAGCTTATAGGAGTTGGGATTATTAAATCAGCTTCACCATCCCATTTCAGTTTTCAATTTACTCTTCTACCATATTTTTAGAAATCTATGCATTTAGGACATAAATAAGAAAACTATAAAGTCAATACTATTATTCAAATGAATATTCAAAATGAAAATGGCACTGACCTTTTTCAAAAGCCAAGAATTTTGTAGGTTTAATCAATATTGTTAGAAATAGTCATGGTTCTCCTATATAGCCCATAGTGAATTAATTCCTTACCAAGACCCATTGTGGATGGCTGCTATGGCTCTGTTGAGAGCATCACATTTGCTGGCATTAATTCACTTGCAGGAACCATGCTTTAAGGAGATTTTAGATGTGTTAGAACATATTCATGCTTTTGTGTATTATGCAGAAAATGTATGTTATAGGACAATTTCTAAACAGTGTAATAAGTTAGACAATGCTTTGGCTAATCATGCTAAGGAGTTAAGGAACCTATACACTTGGAATATTTTCAATAAAATTCTATCACTTTTGATTAATAATAATAATAATAAACTATTTAGTTAATTCAGTTTTTTTCATTTCTAAAAAATAAAGGTAGGATATTTAACCCAATGTGAGATTTTATTCCTCAATTTTCTTCTTTATAAACCCTAGAACCTACACCTTTTATGGTTTCTAGACCTTTCCCTTCCCTTTAAAAGACCCCAGATCTTACTGTAACTCTCTGTTTGTAGTCTTTGTCATTCCAACCATAACATCATGAACTACAATGTCTCAAGTCTAGCCTTTGTTTAGTATGAACATGTGACTGTGACTTTTTTTTTTAATTGTTTATTTCTCTGTAGTTTTGATTATAAATACATTTCCTCTATAGTTTTGCAGGGTTGCTCTGTCACTATATTCTCCCCCAAGGTTTTTTCCCTTTTAACTCACACCCTTTTAATTTTAATTATTAAATACCCATCTTTTTACATATCATCTGCATCTTTATTTATTTATTTATTTAGGGTTGTTTTTTAGTTTGGAAGACCACACTAATTTTGACTTCTTCTTTTTTTTCCTTTTGGATTGTTTTTTTGTTTGGAAGATTACACAAATTTTGACAACACTACCAAGCCACAAAGCTTTTGTGAACTGCACTCAGGCATGCCTTTAGTTTTGGTTTGGCATAAATATGAAACAAATGCCATAAATATCTAGATTTTTGGCTTTTATATTCTTAATGTTTGAATAAAGCCATATAGTACAATTTAAACCTATTTCACATAAGCTTTTGAGGTCTCGGGTCATGTTGTATTTATATATGGCAAAAGATAGTACCACTTTCCACCTTAGCACAATTCGTACTGGTATTTTATTTATAACTTTGATATATTGAAGTTTTTTTGTGTGTGAATAATCTATTTTGTTATTTATTTCTGAATTTCATGATGAAAACCAATGGAATACTTATTTTCATGAAGATTAAAGAAATGTTGAACTTTTTAAATAATTCAATAGTTGGGGTGGGGTTATTATGAAATTTATTGACATTAAGAGTGTTTAGTTTTACATTGTAAATCTTTGATGAATTGGTATAATTTGGTGTTATACTTGATACTAATTTGGCAAAAAATTAATTAGCTTGAAGAAGTTGAGAAAAGAGAAGAGCCTAAGAAAGGGAGGAAATACATTCTTGAAAAGCATTGGATAAAGCTTGAAGATGTAAGCACAATTGTATGTTTATTCTATTTACTAGTTCTTTTGTAATACTTATTAAACCAAATGTAAGAGCACATTATGATTATTGTAATATATTACTTCATAATATTTGTATTTATCTCATTTTTAATATTACTTCATAATATTACATGTTTCATCTTATATTAATTAGAGCCAATTTAGCTTTCAATAATTAAATTTGAGAAATGTTTAAACCTGAACATGTTAACATTTGATTTAAAACAATCTTGTGCATCGCACAGGTTAGCAACTAGTTTATTTAATTATGAAACCTTTTAATTTTTATGCCACGCACAACATGCTAAGTTAGAGCTTGGGGACCATGGAATGCGGTAACCTTCCTAGAATGTTTTAAGTTTCTCTTACATTCAAGGATAATTTTAGTAAAATACATGATTAGCTCCCCCAAAAATATTTATATGACTCATGATCTTATATTATAATCTTTAACTATAAATATTTTTTTTCTAATTCACTCCCCAATTTTATAATTTATCTATTTTACTATTTTCTCCCTTGTGTGTGTTTGTTTCTCAACCAAAAAAAAAAAGCATATTCTACTATTTAAGAGGCTTCCAAGTTGGTTTCAAGCCATGGACTCTAAGTCTTGAATATTTCAAAATATCCCCTCCCTAATTACTTACAAGTTTTCAATTAAGGGGATAAATTAATAAAATAAAAGTATACAATATAAACCCACGTTCTTCGTAGTTTACAATATCCTAATATCTTATTCTTTATCTTTTTGAAATTGATATAGACGTACTCTGTTTTATGTTCAATTTAAAACCCCTAAATTTTAGATAAATTTTTGAGAAATTGTTTTGAAAAAAAGTTTTCTAGTGTTTTCTCAACCCACAAAATTGCTTGGCACTCATTTTCTATTACTATTTCTCTCAAACAAACAATTTTAAAAAATAAAATAATTGCACAACCCATTCAAACCTTGCAAGGCCAAACAAAATCAAAGCTGCAATCCAAATTCAATCAAAAAGTCCAAAAAGAAATTAAAAGAAAAAAAAATCTAATACAAAGGATCTAGATTATGCTACATCAAGTCAAATTGGACTAAGGACATGTGCCATTCGAATCAAACATGAGCTTGGCGCCTTGACTAACCAATAACCACCACATCCTCATGAGACTCGGAGGATGGGGTGGTTCAAATCTCAGAGAGAGAGAGATGGGTTTAAAGAAATTATTATTTAAATAAACAGTGACTTTGAAAATTGATTCTAAAAACAAAAACAAAAAACACCTCAAAAGATGTTTTCAAAAAGAAAAATATTACATCCATAATATTTTCACAATAAATCCTAGATAATAACTAATAAGTTGTTATAGGTTCTAATTTGAACCTACCACTAAAATTACTTTTTTGTCCACCGATAACAATCAATAACAACTTATCACTTAAAATTTGTTGTATAAGTAATGTGAAAATGTCATAAACATAACATTTTTTTTTTTAAATCCGCTAATTTTTGGAAAGCAATTTTTAGAATTCAGAAACTAAACACATCTACCATTGGTAGATCCCACCGTTTTCAATATTTAAATTCCAAAAAAAAAAAAAAAAAATCAAATTCAGCTACTAAACAGCTCCGAAGAGTTTAGAGTTACAATTGCTCTCTTGCTCTCTATATGTATGGAGTAAGTGTGGCAATTTGACTTACAAAGCCTCAAGTGATGCTGTTGGAGCTGGAATTTGGGTGATGCTCGGTAAAAAATGAAGAGTGAAAGGAAGGATGTTGTAAATGTTCTTATAAGTTGCATGTATACAATTTTTTGTGCGGACACGTTATTGATAAAGAAAGCTACACCATCCTGCCCAACAATTTTGGCCCATCGAGCCTGCTCCTCTCTCGAGTATGCTATCCCTTAAGATTTGTTTGGTCAAAGTTTCATGTCATTCGTTACCTTGGATTGGTATGGGTTTGAATTTTACCATCAATTTGTAAGTGTTATATATATTATGTATTTGAATGATCAAAGTCTGTATTTAAATGATCAAAAGACTTTGAGTTGTTTTTAATCTAGTGCATTGTTTCCTCATTTAATTTAACTACTATATTCTATAAGTTGGAAAAATGTTCATCTTATTTGGAAAAATGTTTTATTTTGTATAATTTTTTTATTTAACATAGACCAGGGAAAGTTAAATACTTAAGAGTCAAATTCACTAATTTTGTCTTACCTAAAATCAATTAAATTTATAGTACTACCTTTAGAAAATCAATTCTTGTATTCTTATTGCTAGATCATCCAACTAAGATCATGTTTTGTATGAATTTAATTGATTTATAATATAGAATTTTCAAAACTACCATTATATGTGTTGTGTATGAATTCTATGTGTTGCGTATGAATTCTTAAAACAAGTTTTAAGATTTTTTTTTTCCTATATTAAATTTTTCCTCATCAACCAAATCATAATTCATCTTCAATTAATTTTTTTTTAATTTTTTTTTTTTTTTTTTTTGTCATTTGGATTACTAATCAATACCCTTTTTAGTAGATTCAACCTCGGACTCACTAAGTCATTATTTCACGACAATCATGCATTTGGGAACGTTATTGAAGTCAGAGCATGATTAAGAGAATCTGTGGTCAAAGGTGAGTTCCTTTTTTTCTCTTTAGATTCTGCATTTTATTTTCAACTTCTTTCTTTCAAAGTTCTAGATTTAGTTTCCTTTTTCTTTGCATCCTCTTTCATTTTTAGTTCAAAAGTTTTGTTCATATAGAATTGGGGTTTCTTCCTTCAAGGTGCATTTGCAAAACACTAGTTTTCTCAACTCTCTTTCAATACATTTGTTCACATGTGATTTAGCTCACATTAGTTTAGTTTTCATTAATTAAGAGAATTCTATGATTAGGTCGATTTAGATTAATGAATGATTTTTTTTTTCTCCCTTTTTCATCACATTTGATTGGTTTTGACTTTTAAAATTTTAACTTATTTCTTTTCAAGTTGTAGTTTGACCTCAATTAATTGGATTTCACTAATTAGTATAATCTTTTGTAATTATTGGTAAATGAAAAAGTAATATTAATGATGGGTCTAAATGAAAACTAATAAGACTTAGCCACATCAACATTTTGTAAAAATTTTGTAAAATAGTTCGTGTCTGTAACATTACTCATTCTTTGATGAATAATGCTAGAGATACAAAAAATTTTACAAACTGCTGATGTTGTGAATAATTATTGGTAAATGAAAAAGTAAAATTAATAATGAGTCTAAATGAAAACTACTAAGAGTTGGTCACATTAACATTTTGTAAAAATTTTGTAAAATAGTTTGTGTCTGTAGCATTACTCTTCTTTGATTTTATTTGGTTTTTCATTTAATTTTGAATTTTATTTTTAAATATGCTTCCTTTTTTTTAATTATGATCTTTTCTTATGTATGTGTGTATTTATTGCATCAATGCAAACAATGTGTAATAATTAGGAAGAAGGATCCAATTTTTATTTTAAATCTGCATGCCTATAAGGAATCCAGCTTAGTAGAACCTTTCTTAGAAAATCATTATGAGATCTAAAGGGGAGGCTGATGATCAACCAAGCTTGGTTGCCAAAACACTTGTACCCTAGCTAACTCCAAAACTATGGTCTCGTTAAAGTTAGACCTCTGCATAGGGGTCAGTTCATTATGGAATCATCGATGGCAAAGGGAAGAGAAGGAAAACTATCATAGTCTTAATCTACCATTGAAACAAACAGAGCATAAATTTACACACTTACCATCTTAATCTTAACCCTCCATTCCCACTTCATTATGATCCAATGGTTAACATAATTACATAAAACCACTGACTATATTTACACTTTTATTATCTTAATCTCGTCCTCCATTTCCACTACACTTTCATCAATTGTAAAAACACGATGACTTTGTTTCATTTCAATTTTTCGAAAGCCTTCATTATCATCTTCCAATCCCACTTCACTCTCTCATCCAACAACAAACATTAACTTTGATTAATTTTTGTAATTTTCAAAGCCTTTTAAAAGTAAAGATTACCCTTCTAACAATTAGGGGGTTTGGTCATTGTGCATATATATACTCAGAGTGTAATACTTTATGAAACATACAGGAAAGCCGCCATAGCCACACCTTGTATCATCACAATCACAGATGCCCACCTCAGACTCAACCTCCTCAAGCCACCACCGACACTCAAGCAAATCATTCTCTTCATTTCTGCTTCACCTACGAGTCGAAGGCTACGACTCTCTTCCTCTGCCTTACGAATCTCTCTCCTTCCCTTGATTTCAATATATATATTTTTAAAAGATAGTGAGACGGTGCATTTGATCCTTCTACAGATGTGGATCCAAGTTCAATGAATTATGAGCATTATTATTGCGGTCTCTTTGGTTTTCATGCTTGCCACAATTATTGTGGTTTTCTTAACTTCCGTGTTAGGTATTAATGCATGTACAAAATTTTAAAATTTTAAATAAAACACATGACACAAAATTAATTATCCAATTTAGAATTTAAATTAGTTCTTCCCTCAACTTTCCATATATATATATATATATATATATATATAGATTAACCCATCAATCTTAAAAATACAAATGTGGAAGGTGAAGTTTGTCATTGTCATTCTAAAAAATCACTCATTAAAAATTAACCCATTATTCTAATATTTTCTTTTAATGATTATTGGACCAATTAATAAAGTTTTTTTATATTTTTGTCCATACCCTACATAATTCGTTAGCCCAAGCCCAATATTTTTTTTCTAACCTTTTATAAAAGAAGAAAAAAAAAATTCTTATCAATGTATAAGTCTTTGCTTCTATAACAATATTATTGATTCTTTTAAGAGTAATGCTACTACAAACTTTTCTACAATATTTTTACAAATTGTAGAGATAGCAAATTTTTATTGGTTTTTATCCGGATCCACACTTACATCAATTTTTTACTTATAAATAACTACTTATCACATCAACAATTTATAAAAAAGTTTATAATTCTAACATTTTCCTTCTTTTAAATGCCATAAAAAATATTTATAGATCTAAAATATATAAGCCCCAAAAAATTAGTCCAACAACAAAAATTACAAATAGCAAAACTAAAAATAATTAAGCCCAACTAACAAATTTCACCAAAAACAAACAACGCAGTCCTTTAAAAATTTTTAACAAAATAATTTTGTCTTTACCTAGCAACAGTCTAAAAAATAAAAATAAAAAAAGTCAAAAGGGCAGGGTCACCGCACGCAGCCACTGCCTCTCCTAATTTTAAGTCCGTTCCGGGCACCATTCTTATAGACATGTCATATTTAGTGCACAAATACACTGACAGAAATGGCCATGTTTAAACAGCCATGAAATGGCCCTCCTAATTTTATTTTCTTTTGTTTGCTCCAGATGCGTAATGGCCTGTGCTTCCAAGTTCCAAGATTATCTAATCCTTCACACGGTTTTTGATAGAGATCTCTTTACACGTTTCTCTCCCTCAGTTTCAACCCAAGTTCTTGATTAACATCTTGGACTTGCAGCCTCATTATTTTGCCTGCGGTGCCAATGCTCACTTCCAACCAACATCTCTTTATCGCAGACTGTGAAGAGGAGAGAGAGAGAGAGAGAGAGAGAGAGAGAGAGAGAGAGAGAGAGAGAGAGGTGTTTACGTAATTCTGTACCAATATCCATTAAATGGCCGTATCCATCCATTTAAATGGCCAAATCCAATATTTGTCCCAGTACGGCCAAACTAACACCGATATAACTAATATTTAAACAGCCATGAAATGGCCATGTTTTTGTATCAGTCTAAGCAGGGCCGGTTTTGTTCGGTCACTAAGAAATATAAATTATATAAAATTTAAAATATGAGAAATTTAAATATATCAATATTACAAAAAGAAAAAATGCATGAAAAAATTTGTCTATAATACTAACAAAAGAATAAAAAATAAATTATAAGTTCATTTGACATATTTTTTTTCTAATATAATAAACATTAATTATTGTTGTTCAATTATTTTTTTTGCAATTCCTTAATTTGTTTACAATTCTTTAATTTATAAGTTTACAGTTTTAGTGTTAATGTACTGACCCACTCACACAGCCAACAACCACTCCCACTCGGTACTCACAAGTCACAAATTTAGTCAAAGTGGAAAAGACAAACTCATAACTCAAAACTTTATATTAAAATACTAATACAAACGCTATTATAGTAACAGTGAGGAGGAAAGACAGATAGAAACAAAATTATAAGTTCAATAAGAAATATAAATTATATAAAATTTAAAACAAAAGAGACTTGAATATATCAATATTATAAAATAAAAAATAAAAAAAAAACAAATGCATGAAAAAATTTGGTCCATAGTACTAGCAAAAGAATAAAAAATAAATTATAAGTTCATTTGACATATTTTTTTCTAATACAATAAACATATTAATTATTGTTGTTAAATAATTTTTTTGCAATTCTTTAATTTGTTTACAATTCTTTAATTTATAAGTTTACAGTTCTTGAAATGTTTCACATTTTTATTGTCTTTTAGTGTTAATGTACTGACCCACTCACATAGCCAACAACCACTCCCACTCGGCAATCACAAGTCACAAATTCAGTCAAAGTGCAAAAGACAAACTCATAACTCAAAACTTTATATTAAAATACTAATACAAACGCTATTATAGTAATAGTGAGGAGGAAAGACACATAGAAAAAAAAAATTATAAGTTCAATAGGAAATATAAATTATATAAAATTTAAAACAAAAGAAACTTGAATATATCAATATTATAAAATAAATAAATAAATAAATAAACAAATGCATGAAAATTTTGTCCATGGTACTAGCAAAAGAATAAAATATAAATTATAAGTTTAATTGACATATTTTTTCCTAATACTATAAACATATTAATTGTTGTTGTAAAGTGATTTTTTTGCAATTCTTTAATTTGTTTACAATTCTTTAATTTATAAGTTTACAGTTCTTTAAATGTTTTATATTTTTATTGTCTTTTAGTTTTAATGTACTGACCCACTCACACAACCAACAACCACTCCCACTCAGCACTCACAAGTAGGCCTGTTCAGCGATCAACCGGCACCGACTGAAACGGTCTGACCACACCGATCCGCCCCCTTCAGAGCTCCGCCGATGGTTTCCGGCTCGGTGGTCGGCGGCATCTTTTCAGTTTCGACGTCGGACCAGTGCGGCTGTCGGCACTGAGATGTGCACACCGCCGAGAACCGAACCGCACCGAGTATGTTTAATATGTATATAATTTTGTTTTTTTTTTTTTTTAACTGAGATGTGCTCTCAGTTTCTCACGCCGTGGCCTGTGCTCTGTTTAAAAATATATGGCGTGTTGAGCACGCCGTGCTCAGTCTCTCAATTTTTTTATTTTTTTTTTTTTGGTGATGAGGACTTATTAGCTTCTTTCTCACCCGCGTGCGAAGTCAAAGGAAATAAGCCTTTTAATAAATAAAAAATGTTAGCGTGTGTCAGTTTTGAAGTATAGTCTCCCTCAGGTCTTGTCTAATTGTCTTGCATTTAAACAAAAAAAAAAAATGCCGTAGTTGGTTAGTGTTTTTAAGTCACTGTATAAGAAAAAAAAAAATTTCCTTATTACTCTCAGCCATACACGTACCCAGTACCCAGTTGTATAACACTCAAACTTGTCTCTTTCTCTTTATTTTTAGACTTTTGCTCTCAGTCTCTCAGACTCCACTCGCTCCATCACTTAGCTCAGTCAGACTCAGACAGATGGTTTGTAATGGGTTTTAATGTTTGGGTCTGTAATGGGTTTTGAATCTTTTAATATTTAGATTTGATCTAAGTTTTGATTTGTGGTTTGAATCATTGAGTTTTCTGGGTTTGATTTTGGTTTTAGAATTTAGATATCTCTTCTCTTTGTGTGTGTGATAGACAAGTGGACACCGACCACCGCACCGACTGAAACCGCCACCGAGGTTGTCGGAGAACCGTTACTCAGGCGCGGCAGCAGCGTGGGTTTTTAGGAAACCAAAGATTCCGGTGCGGTGCAGAAACGGCCACAAAAACCGGCCACACCGCACCGTGTACTGCCCTACTCACAAGTCACAAATTCAGTCAAAGTGTAAAAGACAAACTCATAACTCAAAACTTTATATTAAAATACTAATACAAACGCTATTATAGTATCAAAGAGGAGGAAAGACACATAAATAAAAATAAATAAATAAATAAAAGTCAATTTGTCAAAGACTCAAAACTTAACAAAAAAATTTAAAACACTATAACCCCCGCCCCCCCCCCCCCCCCCCCACCACAACACACACACACACGGTCAGAGACTCAAAACTCAACAACAAAAAATTAAAATACTATAACCCCACACACACACATGGTGATTCAGTGAAAGAGTATATCAAAACACTATAAACACACACTCTCATAGTGAAAGAAAGAGAGAAAGAGAAATCTGAAAAACCAGATCAAGCGGCGACAGATTAAGTGGCGGCGGCGGCAAATCCTGGGGCTACGTGTGTGAAGCAAAGGCGGCCTTTTTCCTTTGGGTTTGGAGAATGAAAAAAGATAGTGGGAGATTTTGGAGGCGACGCAGCGGCAAATTCTTAAGTTTTATTTGGCCCTTTTTTACTTATAATTTTTCAAATTTTGATTTATGGGCTTTTTATTTTTGAGATTAAAGACTAAAAATTTTCTGTTGGACTTTTTTTTTCGGAGTTTAAGCTAGACTTTAAAAAAAAGGGTCAAGTTCAAGGTGAGGGTATGCAAATTTGTATTGCAGGGGGTTCAAAACTTTTTTTTTTAATATTATATATAAAAAAAATAAAAAAATTCTGGTTAGGGGGTTCATTTGAACC
Organism: Quercus glauca; assembly: GCA_023736055.1. Taxonomy (NCBI): domain Eukaryota; kingdom Viridiplantae; phylum Streptophyta; class Magnoliopsida; order Fagales; family Fagaceae; genus Quercus; species Quercus glauca. Next base: position 33,693,970 of record CM043326.1, on the reverse strand, counting down.
CCCTGACTACAACATAACGCCGCCCTTGAGTCTAAGTACCGATACGGCACATATAGGGAGGTACAATACAAAATTCACTCCCTTAGGTAGGTCAAACTCCTCACAATGAACCAAGGCGTAAGCTTTAAATTAAAAAATTCTTTCACGTAGATAACAAATAAGCTAAATTAAATGAGCAAACAATGCATAAAAATTACAAACAACTCAAAAGTCTTTTGATCATTCAAATACATAATTGGCTTTCAGCATTCAAATACAGATAAAATAACAATTACAGATGGATGGTAAAATTAAACCCCCATACCAAATCAAGCTAACGATTAACATGAAACTTTAACCAAACAATTCTTCCCCTTTCCTAGAATCACATATAGAAAAAAAAAAAAATGAAAAGAAATTCAAACTATCCAACTTGTCCTAGAGTTTGTTCTCATTAGGAATTGTGACTAATATGTTCACTCCAAGAGTAGCCTGATTAAGAGGTGGAATTGCAATGACAAGACCATCAGAAATTGACCTAATCCAATGTGAAACATGCATAGGCTTATTCCCATCACGAAAAGCTACCTCGTTGACCCCTAAATATTCATCCCAACCTACACAAGTGACTTGAGTCTTGAGACTCAATTGTGGATTAACATGTCCATGTTTAGAATACTTTGCTATCTCAATGACCTCGGAGTTTTCTTTCACAAACAAAGAAAACTCTGAAGCTATTGTGCTACCAAGTCTTCTCTTTGTCTCCTCAATGCAAAGCAATGCAAGTGACTTGCAGAATTCACCATAATCCAAATTTGCATTTTCATTAGTAGTGACCTTGAAATGCATGGTTTGGCCACAATCATTTCTTGGACTATGGCTAATTATGTTGGCAGGGGAATAACCATTAGTTTTATGATTAGGAAGGTAAAATATGGGTTTTGTGGATTCATTATTATTGGAAAGTATGTTGTTGTGTATGTTTGCCCAATTATTGAGGAAGTTATCCTTCACCAAAATGTCTGCCAGAAGAAGGCTACAGCTAATACCAACCGAGTATCCACCACACCGGAAGTTTGTCACCTGTAGGAATTGGAAAATCAGGAAAAAAAAAAAAAAAGGACTGCTCCATTTAATTCACACTTCTATCTAGCTGACTTTTGAATCTAGTTAGAACCCTTGCATATATTGGGTCATTAGATGAATGTTGTTGTGGACCTTGGGTTTTTGGTACTGTCCCATTTGAAAATTAAATAAATGTCACACTTTACACATTCGGCCAAAATTAGAAGAAAAATGGAATTTATTTTTTTCATATTTAAAGAAAATTATTATTTCACACTTTTTTTTAGCATAATCTAATTATATATATGTGTGAAATTCATTCTTGAAAATTTGAACTTCAACCCTTACTACTTGTAAAATAACCATCACGCCAAGGGCAATATATAATGTTTCACATAATATCCATATATTAAGCATTATCTTTTTACATATGATGTTTACGAAGGTGAACATGATGTCATCGAAGAGTGTAGACATTACTAAAAAGTCTAAAACAAACCTTCGTTAGAACATGCGCGCACTAAAAGTCATTGTTATGATAAGTTATTTATGACCGGTTTTGTAGATTAATACAGAAGATCTCTCTTTTTCCCCCTCAATCTATATATATATATATAAAATAATAAATTAAATCAAGAAACTCAAATTAAAATTTTAAATAGAGTTTTAATTTTGTGTCATGTATTTTAAATTATTTATTTTTAAAGAGTTTTATTTCTTAATTTTAGAATAAAATGTAAGATCACATCATAAATATTCATTCAAGTAAGTTATTTAGTACAAAAATCAAAAAGACTAAAATAAATAAATTGTAAAAAAAAAGTGTTTCACAATAATTATAAAAAAAAATGAACAATTTACATTTTATACCTAATAATATGCTTAAAAAAAAATTTTAAAAAGTTAACAAAATATAAAAATGACTATCAATAGTATTGAAATTATATTATGCATCTTTTCTTTTTTAGAATTTCAACCTATGGTATTCGCTCCTAATTATATTATATATCTTATTGCATATTTTTAAGTGTATCTATACATTTGCATGGAGTTACAAGCTAACCCATATTAATGCATTTAAGTTATAGTTATTGACATATTGTGTCAAAGTCTTGTCAAAATTTAATTTGTGAGAGGTAATACACAACCATACAAGACAGTACAGCACACTTTTAAAGATACTCATCATTTGTAAGATTGAGTAAGAGAAAAAAAAACGCTTAAATTAAACTTGTTAAATATAAATTGCTTTAATATTTACTAAGCCAGAACTTTCTATCATAACTATAAAAATAGTCTAGATTTTATTTTTCCTTGATATGTAAGCTTAATTAGTTACCTGAACATAAAATAACGGAGAGAACTGAGGATTATGTTCATCAACATCATTCCAAAAAACAAGCAGAGCTTCTGCTTCTTTCTTTTCTTTCATTTCAAGAAACTCCGATAAAGTTATATCCACTTGTGCCTCCAACAGCCGAGCATTACTATCATTGGACACAATTTCTAACTCTCCATTACCATCCTCTCCGCGCCGGAGCCTTCCACTAAGCAATGGCTGCTCGCACAATGCTCTTGCTAGTGACTCCTTAGCCCAACCTGCAAAAAGTGACCCTGAATCCTCCTCACTCACATTCTTGTAGTAAAGAACTACATGAAGACACCTTCGGAATATTCCTGAACCAACAGGGTCCGTAGCCAAAACTCGGCGCACCGGTCTCTGATCAATCAGTTTATAAGGTATCACTGTTAACAGAGCTTCAATCTTTAACTTATGGACATTGGTGATACCATTATTCGGACTTGCCATTTCTTTAGAGAACTAGTGCACAACTTCACATTAGGTGAGGTGCGTATTTATAGGGGGATGTAAATAGGGGCATGATTATTTAATAACTAGACTCAAAATTAATTAATAAATCGTGCTAGGTTCAAAATGGTGTAGTTAATGAGAGCCTGAACAGATTGGTATAATGGTATATACCTATCACACTTAAAGATGGACAAGGTGCCGGTGAGGGAGAGTCACGTTACAAGGAAGGTGCCGGTGAGGGAGAGTCACGTTAGGTCTTATCACTCTCTTTCTGGCCTGTTTATGTCATAATTTCCTTCATTTCACCTGGAGGAGGGTAACCAACAACTGCCAACAACTTGATTCGTACGTTCAACCCAAATTAATTTGGTACAACAGTTTTTAGTGTTTAAAGTTGAGTTTAAACACTATCGTCTTTCTTTCAAAAAAAAAAAAAAAGTTGAGTTTAAACACTAAAACACGCATTTTTAAAATATTTTTTTAATCCATACGTAATTTTCACAACACTTTAACAACAATACTAGAAATTTCTAATCAAATGAACCCTAAATTTTTGTGAACATCTTTCTCACCCGGTTCTTGTGAATTTACAATTTAGGACATGTGCAGCCCACAAATTAGCTTCTTCTTCTTCTTCTTCTTCTTCTTCTTCAGTAATGTTTGTGGGCTCCTGATATATTTGCTGACCACTTCTTGAAAATGAGATGTGAACTTGAATAATTTTTTAACTGAGAAAGAAAAACTTTAGACAATTTTGCATGGGCCGCTCATCATAAATTTAGCAACTTTTTTCCTTTTTTTTTTTTTTTTTTTCTTAAACATGATATGATTTGACAATTTTGCGCATGGGCCACTCATAAATTTACAACTTCTATAATTTGTATGTTACGTGCCATTCATTGAGGATTGTGGTCGAACGGATAGTAGATAACTGGTATGCTATAATTATTAGAGATTTTTTTTCTAAGTTTAAAAAAATTAGTGATTTTCTTTTACCAGTAAATACATTGGAATCAAAATTTGCGTAACTTACAGAAACAAAAAAATGCTGCTAAAATCATATATATGGAGCATTTTGTTAGTAACTGGTATGGTATAATTATTACAGTGGCGACTCTAGGAATTTTGTCCAGGGTGTTCCTATTCTACTTTAAAAAAATTTTGAGTCATTTCAGTCTATTTCAGGTGTTTCAGAAAATACCGGCCGAAATTCAAAATTTGGCCGGCATGAAGTTTGTGCTTTAAAAAAAAAAAATGTTCTTAAAATCAAAACAAATTTGCATTCTGTACACCGAAAAACCTCAAAAGGAAAAAAAAAATGACAAGAAAAGAAATGAACAAAGTACCTATACAATAAACTATAAGTTCATTTGAAATATTAATAAAATTATTAATTATTGTTGTTTAGTTGTTTCATTAATTTGTTTATCTTTTATAAACTATAATTTGTTGTATTGTTGTTTCATTAATTATTAAATTATTAATTGTTGTTTAGCCTAACATAATTTAATTTGTTTGTCTTTTATAATGTATTGGTTAATTAAATTATTAATTATTGTTTATTAGTTGCTTTTCCCAATCAATTATTGGTTAATTAAATTATTTTTTATTAGTTACACTAGCACACATCTATGTGCACATGACACTAAAAGAGCCAGCCATGTGCACATTACACATCTCATGAGCTGATGTGCACATTACACTGCTTTAATTATTGTTTACCCGGCCCTATGTGTTCATCCACCCACCACCCACCCTACTCAACAGACAAGCCAGTCAAGCCTCAAAAAAATTTCCCCAATCAGAAGAGCCAGTTGCCAATCAGAAAATTTCACAATCATAAATCACAATTCACATTAAACTAAAAGACAATTAATAATTTAATATCTCACCAACACAAACACACCAATACCAACGGATAAGATATTAAGATAAAGCCAAATTAAAAAAAGTCAAAAAACAGCCAAATATTAATAAAGATAAAGTTAAAAGCTTCAGCAGTTCAGGGCCCAATCAAAATCAGATAAAGACAAAGTATTAAAATTAGACTTAAAGAACGAAGAGAGAGAGAGACTCATAATTTTCATTTAAGTGATTCAGATAGAGAGAGAGAGACTGAGAGAGAGAGAGTCAGAGAGAAAAAGAGAGAGAAGTTAGTTTAGTAAAATGAAATACCGTGAGGGAGGCAACGAGCGATCTCCGATGAGGCCAATGGCAAGCGACAAGCAATCTCCAATGAAGGCAGTGGAGCGCGACGAGCGACGATGAGGAGGGGCGAGCGAGCCGAGCAACGACGACGATCTGGACTGAACCGATTTCCGACGACGAGCGAATTGCGAGCAACGTGACCAATCCGATCTCCGTGACTCCGTCTGTTGGCAGTTGGTTGGAGCCTGAGGCATTGCTTGCTTTTTCTTTACTCTTTAGGTTTGCTTTAGGCTTTTAGGGATTTTTTATATTGAAGTGATATCTGATTTGATTTGCTCTGCACAGCTCTGTATTGGGGTTTGGTTGTTTTCTTTTTTCTTTTTTTTTTCTTTTTTTTGAGAATCCGTGGGTTTGCTACTTTGTAATCTGTTGGGCTTGCTGAGTTGCCGTGGGCTTGGCTCTATTACAATTTTTTTTTTTTCCAGATTTTAGTTCAAAAATTTTTTTTTGGGCTTTCTTTTTTTTTTCTTTTTTTCTTTTTTTCTGGAAAGTAGAACAAATAAATTTTTTTTTTTTTTAATTTGAGGGTGTTCCTAAATTTGTGACTGAGGGTGTTCCTAATACAGAGCAAATATAAAAAATTTTGTAAAAAAATTTTTTTTTTCAAGTTTTTTTTTCAGGTCAGGGTGTTCTTGGGAACACCCTGAGTTGTACGTGGCGTCGCCACTGAATTATTAGAGATTGTTTCTATTTTTTTTTTTTTTTGGTAAATTGCAAATTACACCCCTAAAGTTTGGGGCTGCTTAGATTTTACACCCCAAAATTTCAAAATTTTGATTTTACACCCTGAAGTTTGGTTCCGTTAGCAATTCACCCTTACGATTTTTTTTTTCTCCTATTTCGGCAACCACATCGCCGAAATTCTTTTTTTCTCTCACTTCCATCCCATCATTTCTCTCTTTTTTGTCAGAATTTCAGTAATGGTATTACCGAAATTTGCTTCTCTCCTCATTTTACCAAATAAATTTGAACAGTACCTATATCACAAATAAACTTATTTTTTTTCAATATTTAGCCAAAAGACTCAAAAAAGGAGGTACATAAAAAGAAAAAGACTAAAGAAGAAAACCAAAGAAAAAAAAAAAAAAACAATTGGGTTTAGAAAAAGACAAAAATTAAAGGACGGAAAAAATGAGGAAAAAACTCGACAAACCCATGTGCACGTTGCACATGGGTTTTTACTTTTTAGTCTTTTCCTTCATTTGGAGTTTGCTCTCCAATTTTCTCTCTATTTTATAGAGAACATTTTGATGGGCTAGAGATGAAAATATCTGGGCTCTAACAATTATTTTTTTTCCACTTCTCTCTCCAACCAAACACCCATTAAAAATATTTTCTCTGCACTTTTTACTTATTTCTATCCTCTTTATTCCACTTCCAACCAAATGGACCTTAAGAGGTGTACAATACAAACTTGGGGACTAAAATAATAATTCAAATGATCAAGTTGATAATAATTCTGAATTTGAAAAACCCAAAATGTATTTGAACTTTTTCTTTTTAACGTCTAATTAATTAGTACTATCAAACTATTTCAACTTTTAGCGCTCAACTCTATAGTCACTATGACTCAGAACTCAGAAGTAGAACTAGAATCTCATCACACTAACATAATGTCTTTTTTCAGAACATACATTTAAAGCAAAAAAGGACCCTCAGTGGGTTTCATCAACCAAAAAAAAAAAGTTTCTGTTTGGGTTGGAAATGTTAATTATGTAATCCTCACCGACAACTTTAGCTTGCGGTTGAGTATCATCAATAATATGCACATGTGACATGACTCAGCAAAGGGTGTCCTGTCGTGTTCAGTCTTGCCACTACCCATTCATCAAGAAGAGAATGCTACAATTATTTATGTTCAGTTTAGATTAAGGAGGAGGGCTGAGAAATAGAGTAAAATAGATTTGACCCAAAATTAGGCTAATTTCTGCCAACTCTACTTTACTCCCCTTAATCTAAACGGGCCCTTGGTATATACAAATTGCAAAACCTTTGCTTTCGAATGATTGTACTCAGTACTTCCTTACATACATGTGAGATTTATGCACCAATTTGGATGGAGAGAGAGTAAAGTAGAGTTGGCTCCCTCTCCATCCAAACTAGCGGCCATAAATGAACTTGAAAATGATGTCTATTTGTTATACATAATATCACTTTTACAAATAATTGTGTGATCCTCCACAAGCAGAAGTTGCATCATTCATTTGGGCCTTACGCATTGCAAAAATTAAAGGAATTCAAAAGATTTTGTTGGAGTGAGATTTTAAACTATGTGTTGATGCTTTAAATTCAAGTTTAATTTATGTTGTGTGATTAATTTCCACCCTGTTGAGTAATGTGATTGAACTTAGCTGAGGTCTTGTTCAATGTGTATTTAGCTAGATTAGGTGATATGCTAATTGCGTTGCATAAGTCCTTACTAAATTTCCTGTTGTTTGTAAGTTTTTTGAATTTTGTCCTCGTTCCATTTCCAAACAATTGAGAAAAGATATTGCTTTTCTTGTTAGTTAATGAAATTGGTTTTTTTTATTAAAAAGAAAAACCAAAAAAATCAATTCAACTAATAATTATCAAGCAATAAAATCCCTTAATGATGAGGGCACCCTGATTTGTTTAATTATGAAGCCTTTTTTATTTTATGCCACGCACAACATACTAAGTTAGAGCTTGGGGACCATGGCATGCAGTAATCTTCCTAGAATGTTTGAAGTTTCTCTTGCCTTCAAGTATAATTTTAGTAAAATACATGAATAGGTCCCCTAAAAATATTTATATTACACATGATTTTATATTATAATCTTTAACTATATATATATATATATATATATATATTTTCTAATTTCACTCCCCAATTTTATAGTCTATCTTTTCTACTATTTAAGAGGCTTTCAAGCTGGCTCCAAGCCATGGGCTTTAAGAGCAATAGCATCAATCAGTCTAAATTTTTTTGTTTATTTTAGATTAAGAACTTACTTTTTCTATTTTACTCACTCACTTCTCAAAATCATCCACATTAGTTCATCTATTCTACAATCTATTTTATTTAAATAATCAATTTTCTTACTTTTATAATTATTTCTCTCAACTATCCTTTTATCCTTTCTAAATTCACACATACACGGATACACAATCTCTCTCTCTCTACCCGTTTTTGAACACACAGATTTTTTGCTACATCCATGGACAATCCTCTGCTCAAATATCCTCTCCCTCTGTACATCTCGATCAGATCTCCTCTCCCTCTCTCCCTCATGGTCAAATTTCTTCTACCTCTATTCAAACCCATAAGCCGCCTCAAGCATCCATCTCCGTCACAAGCACCAATCTACATGCACAAAGACTCGTTCCAGTTGACCCACAAAGACAGATATCCGCCCCAAAGGCCGAGACCTATTCCCGTCAACCATTAAGCACCAACCCACAACCACAACTTCACAAAAATCCTCTCTATGTCTCTATTGTGTGTCCATGTGTGTGGGTGTGTTTGATTTTCCTTTGATTTTTTTGGTTGGGTTATTGTGTATTGCAATCTTGTGGTGGTGGTGGTGGTAGTTGGGTGATGGTGGGTTGCAGTGGTAGGTGGACAAATTAATCAGTTGTAGAGAGTGAGATGGAGAAGAAGAGAAAGATTTTGGATTGATCGATGGTGGATTGATTTCTTCTTTCTTACTCCTTTTTCTAGATTGAAGAGGGTCAAGGGAAGGTAGAGATTCTATATTGAAGAGAGAGAGTTGACAAGGGTGAGAAATGAGAGAGAGAAAAAATATTTAAATAATCAAATACAAAGCTACAATAACCGCGCATATTTGCACGGTTACCGTAGCAATTTTGGAAATGCACAGTACTATAGAAGGGCTGATGTGGGTAGATTTTAAGCAAAAATGTGTAAAATGATGCACTTTTTCTATTATAGAATGACTAGTGCGAGTGCTCTAAGTTTTGAATATTCCAAAATATCCCCTCCCTAATCACTTATAGGTTTTCAATTAAAGGGATAAATTTGTAAAATAAAAGTCCACAATTTAAAATCTCCCACTAAACCCACGTTCTTTGTAGTTTACAACATCCTAATCTCTTATTCTTAATCTTTTTGAAATTGAAACAGACGTACTCCGTTTTATGTTCAATTTAAAACTCCTAAATTTTAGTTAAATTTTCGAGAAATTGTTTTGAAAAATAATTTTCTAGTGTTTTCTCAACCCACAAAATTGCTTGGCACTCATTTTCTATTACTATTTCTCTCAAACAAACAATTTAAAAAAAATAAATAAAAAAATTGCACAACCCATTCAGACCTTGCAAGACCAAACAAAATCAAAGCTGCAATCCAAATTTGATCAAAAAGCCCAAAAAAAAAAAAAAATCTAATACAATAGATCTGGATTATGCACCATCAAGTCAAATTGGACTAAGGACATGTGCCATTGGAATCAAACATGAGCTTGGCGCCTCAACTAACCACCCCATCCTCGTGAGACTCAAAGGATAGGGTGGTTCAGATCTCAGAGAGAGAGAGAGAGAGAGAGAGAGATGGGTTTAAAGAAATGATTATTTAAATAAATAGTAACTTTGAAAATTGATTCTAAAAACAAAAAACACCTCAAAAGATGTTTTGAAAAAGAGAAGTGTTACATCCACAATATTTTCATAGCAAATTCTAGGTTATTACTAATAAGTTATTGATTCTAATTTGAATCTACTACTGAAATTACTTTTTTGTCCACTAATAACAACCAGTAACAATTGTCACTTAAAATTTATTGTGCAAATATTGTAAAAATGTAGTGAACAAATGTCGTGAACATAACATTTCTCTTTCAAAAATCCTTTAATTTTTGGAAAACATTTTTTATAATTCAGAAACTAAACATGTCTACCATTGGTAGGTCCCACCGTTTTTTATATTTAAATTCAAAAAAAAAATTCAAATTCAGCTACCTAACAGCTCCGAAGAGTTTAGAGAGTTACAATGGCTCTCTATATATATAAAGTCAGTGTGGCAATTTGATTGTCAAACCCTCAAGTAAGGCTATTAATGATTCGTTTGGATTGAGGAGGAATGAGAATGAGTAAAGTAGAATTAGCCCAAAATTAACCTATTTTCAATCAATATTACTCTACTCCCTCAATCCAAACGGGCCCTTAGTGTTGGAGCTGGAATTTGGGTGATGCTCAGTAAAAAAATGAAGAGTGAAAGGAAGGATGTTGTAAATGTTCTTATAAGTTGCATGTATACATTTTTAGTGTGTATACGTTATTGACAAAGAAAGTTACATCATCCTGCCTGCCCCACAATTTAGGCCCAACGGGCCTGCTCCTCTCACGTTACTTACGGCCTTAACTTCAAAAAGGGCTTTTGAAATCATTTCCCGGGAAACAAAAAAATAAATCACAAATAATAAAGCGTTTTATGTTCACCACTCGTTTCCATGGCTGGCCAACCTTAGACTCTCTCTCTCTCTCTCTCTCTTAATATCACACAAACTTTGTATAGGCATAGCCAACCCCGAGCAACCAATGGCTACCAGCTCTTCCTATGTTCTGTTTCTAAAGTCTCCTCGCTCACCACCTTCTTTAACTACACCACTTTCACATAACCAATCTTGGTTTCAATCAAGAATGATCAGAAGAACTAAACCCATTAGTACTGTGCTATCAGTCATCAAAGCTCAAACCAATGTAAGAAAGGAGGATATTGTCATTGTTGGAGCGGGAATTGCTGGCCTTGCCACCGCCTTGTCCCTTCATAGGTTGGCTTTTTTTGAGTTACATATTTTTTTGTGTTTGCTTTCTCTGGTTACTGTACTAAATTTTCCAAGTGTCCCTACAAAGGGCTGGTTGGAAATGGTGTGTTACTATTCTTTTGAAATTAATTCGATAAAAGTTAATCATTTTATTGTGGAATGAAGGGTGAAATGATAGTCAGGAAATCACGTATATGTTTTTGTACATGCTCCTGGTATAGCTCTGCAAACTTAGTGCCAAGCTAAACTTTCTTAATTTGAAATATCAGGCTTGGACTTCGGTCATTGGTGCTTGAGCAGGCAGAATCACTTCGGACTGGTGGAACTTCACTCACCCTTTTCAAGAATGGGTGGCGTGTGTTGGATGCAATAGGAGTAGGAAATGATCTCAGGAGACAATTCCTTGAAATCCAAGGGTATGTGTAATGTGTTCATTTTCCGGTTCAATGTCACTCATCAATGACTGAGTTTGGTGTCAAATTTTGCATTATTCAAGCTGTGACTAAGCTATCAATTTTAAACCATCATCACTTCATTATCCTCATTATATCCACAGTTAGCTGTAGATATCATAAGTCTGGTATTGCTCTAGCACAAATATGGAAATACCAATTATAGGTTGTTTATATTTATTAGAAAAGTAAGGCATGACTCTAATATCATGTTAAAATTTTTGTTATAATTGTGAGTGAAGAGAAAAGAGAGAGCAAGCGAAAACAAGAATAAATAAGAATTAACGTAGTTCGATCTGACGACCTATGTCTAGAACATAAAGCCTTAGAAAAATCAGTTCTACGCGATACTATTTGTCACAATTATAATTCAAGATTTTTCCCTGATCTTGTCCATGGTATCAGCTGTGCAGGATGGTGGTGAAGTCAGAAGATGGGACGGAGATGCGCTCCTTCAAATTCAAAGATGAAGATGAAAGGTATGAATTTTCTTTCATGCTCTAGGAAATATCATGAAACCACTTTTTCCCCCTTAGCCATGGAGGAAACTCTCTTTGTTCCCGTCATTTAGTAGTAATTCTATGGTGGCACAGCCAAGAGGTCCGAGCTGTGGAAAGAAGGATACTTCTGGAGACTCTAGCAAATCAGTTGCCCCAAGATGCAGTACAATTTTCGTCGAAGCTGGCTAACATTGAAAGAAGTGAGAATGGTGAAATTTTGTTGGAACTTGTGAACGGGACTCGATTATGTGCAAAGGTACTTTGCCTATTACAACAAACCTCAAAATTTTCTGACTGCCTTAATTTAGGCTAGCTATCTATAACCATTCCACAAAGTCTGTTAGAATAATAACGATATGCAACATTTTCTATCCATTTAAGTTTTAGGGACAAGCACTAGTTTCTGTATCATTTCCTATCGACTTAAAATTTTGGACTTGCGTGGTATAAGCTTGCATTTCTAGTATAGTAACTTGCTCTCCTATATTGCCAATTATCATATATAATTACGAAAGTGTGAGTTATCATCTGAGTCTTTCCAACAGGTCGTGATTGGATGCGATGGGATCCGATCTCCAATAGCTAAGTGGATGGGGTTCTCTGAACCGAGGTATGTTGGCCATTGTGCATTCCGTGGGCTTGGATTTTATCCAGAAGGGCAGCCATATGAACCAAAAGTGAATTATATATATGGTAGAGGTTTGCGTGCAGGATATGTTCCAGTCTCTCCCACGAAAGTCTACTGGTTTATCTGCTTCAACAGACCATCGCCAGGTCTATTTTGCATTTGTTATGCATTAGCCTATTCTAGAGACACTTCTAAAATGCTAAAGCTTAAGATTTTGATAAAAAGAATATAAGTGTTCCCACTTAGATTTGGATATTGTTACAAAGCACAATCTCGAGTATCGTTAAGTTCTTATAATGATCTGAAACAAATCTTAATGCAGGTCCAAAAATTAGTGACCCATCTGTGCTAAAGAAGCAAGCTAAAGAACTTGTAAGTAACTGGCCTTCAGAACTATTGAGCACCATTGATCTTAGCCCTGATGACACAATCATTAGAACACCGCTTGTAGACCGTTGGCTCTGGCCGGCCATCAGCCCTTCTGCTTCAGATGGCAAGGTTGTTCTAGTTGGAGATGCTTGGCATCCAATGACTCCCAATCTTGGGCAGGGTGCTTGTTGTGCATTGGAGGATGCAGTAGTTCTGGCCAGAAAGCTTGCCAATGCAATCAAGTCTGAACCAGCATCTGTAGAAAGTGCTCTTCAATCATATGGAAGTGAACGATGGCCCCGCATCCTTCCACTAACCATACGTGCAAATATTGTGGGTTCAGCTTTGCAGTGGGAGAATCCAGTTGTGTGTTCTGTTAGGAACAATGTTATCATCCCTAAGATAGTTAGGCTTGGACCATTGTTGGAGCATACAAATTTTGAGTGTGAACCCCTATAGAAGGCAGAATATTTCATAGTCAGGGCAGTAAGACAAGATTTGGGGCCAAAGACTAGAAAGCTCCTGCCTTCCTTCCCATTTAAACCTTGAAAACCATTGCTGCTTTGTAATCCTATGTAAAGAGACTCTTACAAACTTCATTATAGCTGTAAAAACACACATTTGAATAAATTAGCATTTGGTAGACATAAACAGAGTCCTGTGGACATATAGGATCTTCTTTATCTTCACAGTACTCACATTTTGAGTGTGATCAGAGAAGAATGTCTTAGATGTAGGACACGTTAGTGAAGGTTGTTGTGGAGATAAACACCTTGGAAAGACTCCTTGAGCAATTAATATAACATATAGAGACACATTTAACTCAAAAGGCTCAAGCTTAATGGGTATGAGCTCAACTATATTATATAAATCACTCATTCTTCACATCATTATTCAACATGAGACTTCACTCACACGTTTATATCCAACTATGGTCGTACACTAAGGAACAAGAGATCAAGAATTGTATGCAGAACATATTAGATATCTAAGCTAAGCTTAAGACTGAATACATATAAATAGACTAATATGGAGACGCTGCCATGGGAATCTTACAATAAGGAAAAACCTGTCACCAGGCACACATACAACCCATCATCTGTTTCTCTTTCGAGGAAGAGCACCCATTTGTCTATTATCAACAAGTATTGGCAATCTCAAAACCACTAGGTTTGCCTTGTTTTAGGAGCGTGTGCCTCTACCTACTGGACATTACTCGAAACCCTATTGGAAGTACAGTAGCCCGAGGAGTATTGATCTGTCAAATAATCTTGTATATAGTTGTAAAGGTAAATGGTTGAACATAAGCCTCTGCATAGACATAGTAAGCCAGAATTCAGGGCAGTGCAACGTACTAAAAGGTGATCAGGTGACTCTCTCAGCCTAAATTCAAGCCATCAACTCTATTCCAATCAAGCAACTGCCAATTATGCATTCTAATCTCATCTGAGCAAATTGCTGTTCTATAAGAGAGCTACAACACATGCATGCCATTACCCCAAATAGATGCAAACTTTTCTCAGCATAGTAATGCAATCGAGCAGTGGTTTAACGATAGAAATGAGAGTTATAATACGAAGAAGCACATCAAGATTTGCATAAACTGCACAAAAACCAGTGAAACTTTATTGAAAATCATGACCCCTCCCAAACCCCACAAAAGTGGGAGCTTTGTACACTGGTAATACAGTACAACCTTTTATTTATATCTTTTTGTTCATATAAAGTGGCAAACATAGCACTTTTACATCTATGAATGACCTTAGTACTCTTGTAAAGTAATGTTGTGGACTTGTCATGTAAAACTTGTTTAGTTGAGTAGTCGAAGTCAAACTCCAAGTTTGGGAGGAAGTTGATCTCACCATGACATTGTTGTCAATCTTCAAGACCTCAACTCTGCCAACAATAAAATCAACTTTAATGAATCAATTAACAACTGTAGTATAAAAATATAGATAAGAGAAAGCTTAAATTTTTCATAATTTTAACCCTTTAATTCTACATCACCATGTGCAACTTGGAGAGTAAGGACAGGGATCGCTTCAACTACATAATACGATTTTGTAAATTTCTGCACGGATTAGGATCTATAGTTTTCGGATGAAATTCCTTTAATAATCAACACTTAAACAAACATTGATTATCCCCATTTTGATATCTATTTAAATTACTGACGACGCGACAATATCCAATATACTGATTTTAAAATGAAGGGATAAAAGTTTAGCACCTACATGGTGGAGTTAATCTAAGAACAATAAAAATAAATTACACATGTGCCCAATAGATCTTGAACATAATAATACTTCACCCATGGCAACTTGTTTATACATGAAAAAGAGGTGTCATGTAAACTACAGCTCCATCAACAACAACAAAATCTGATAGGATAATAATACCAAGTAATTGGTCCACTGTAACAAGACTAATAAAACAGGAAGAAACGTTGCTAGCATAAAAATAAATAAATAAAACAAGCTGATCAATATCATTACATACTCAAAACTCATCACCCAGGAACCAATCAAAGCTTATGTAGAAAAAGAATATGGTTAAGCTATATATGGATCGTAAAGAAAAGCAGAAGGGTGTGAATATATACCAGGGGTGGAGAAGAACCAGAGGATGATGGCGCAGAGGAGGAGAACGAGAGGGATGAGGTGGACGGCGGACTGGGCGGATCTGAGACTAGAGAGTTGTTTCTTGGCAACGTGGGAGAGGGGGTCGTATGTGGGTAGTAGTAGTTCTTGTTCTTGTTCTTGTTCTTGTTCTTGTTGTTGGTCATTGTCTGAGGAAGAAGAATAAGTTTGCGATTGCGATTGCGATTGCGATTGCGATGAGAACAACTCCGAGGAGACTCGAGAAGTGCTTGACGACCTGTACATCTTCTATTCTGTTCGTGTTCTACTTGGCTTGCAACAGGGAGAGAGGTAGAGATTCTCTTTGGATAAAAATGGAAAGTGCTTTGATTTGTGCTCTTCCTCCTCGGTCCTCCAAACTAGTTGTCCCAACTCCCAACTAGGCAAAGCAACTTCCTCGACCGCACCGTTTTTTTTTTTTTTTTAATATTTTTTTTAATAACTGTTTTTTTTATTACCCCTACGTATTAAAAGAATTCAGAAAGGAAGTTACAACTTTATAAATGTCAAAAATATTTTTAATTTAATTAAATAATTTTTATTTTAAAAAAATAAAAAATAAGGTTAAAATTGTAATTTAACAAAATTTTAAAAAAAATTAGAGAAACTTTTTTCCTAAAAATCAACATGTTCTTTATTTAAAAATATCTCATGCAAGTTTAACACATTTTTTCTTTAAAACTAACTCATATTAAATCAACAATTTACTCCATTTCAAATCCTAAATTTTAGTTTTTTAAAAACTCCTTCATGTGTAACCTCGCTAACAATAGATAAATTCAAATTGAAAAATTATATTAAACTTAAAATAAATAAATAAAAAGCCACATCGCAAGTGCGGAGTGCGTATAATGAGGCTAATATATATAAAAAGATTATATCATAATTGAGTTATAAATTGTGCATCAAATTTTACTCCCATTCACAATCCCACTCATAAAAAAAAATGTTAGATATAATATTGGATAAAAAATGTTTAAAAGAAAGTAAAATGGATTTCGGTTATAACTCAATTCCTATATATATATACACACACAAAAACAGAAGGTGAAACATTCAAAATAATAAAATTAGGACACATCATTCATGCTTAAACTACTATTACTTGTGATTACTTAAAAGTGTTATATTTTATTATAGAAAAAAAAAAGTCTTAAAATATGCATATAAACAGAGTGAAGAGACATAGTTTTGGTTTTTACTTTTTTTCTTTTTAATTCAACTATGAAGATCAACAAGATATAAGGGAATGAATATTGTTACTAAGAGCTACGATTCTTATCAAAGGAATTTCATTTTAAAGAAATCGATTTTTTTTTCTTATAATAACAATAAGGGGAGAGGGAGATTCGAAGTTCAACTAATATACATATACTTTTGAATTTTGATAAGAAAAGAAAAATTCTAAGCACACATAGTGCTATTTCTACTTTTATAACTTTAAAAAAATAAATAAAATAAAAAGTTATGGACAAAGTTTAGTTACAAAATTAGTTGAAATCTAAAATTTCAACCTTACTTAATATCTTTTTATTGGAAGTGAATTTTGACAAATCTATCATTGGATTACATTTGGTTCTTCTATCCTACATGTTTGCCAAATTTCTAAAAAATTAAAAATCAATAATTATGCCATCAATAAATTGTTTAAATTGCAAGTTTTTGTAATTTACAATTATGTATAAAATATAAGCTTATAGATCATATAATAAATAATATCTAATTAATACAAAATTTGACATGAGTATTAAGAATGTAAATAACATTTGTAGGGACTCAAATTGTATTGGACCCTTAAACAATAAAATTTGTAGAGTGTGGGTAGAAGAGCTAAGCACTAGCAAAGTAGGCAATGGATGACGTGAAATTCATAGGAATAATAGCAAAAGAATTTCACTAAGTGTTCTTGAGAATAATTGCAATGATTTGGGCTAGGTGTTCGTGAGGGCCTTAGTAATAGTTTTGGCTAAGTGTTTGTGAGGGAAGTTCGTCCTCGGTTTGGTCCAAGGATCTCTTTCCTTAGAACTGACGAATACCAGGGCTATCCTCGGATCACATGAAAACCCTTTTTCCCTTTCTTATCCCCCAGGGGGCCTTTTGCAAGCTGGGGGTTCTATCTGTTATATAGCCTCATTTAGTTAACCTCCGCCGTCCACTTGTTGGTTATCTGAACGCTGTGTTTAAGGGCTCATCCCATCAACTGCCTTTGTAGGCTTTCTGTTAGTTCTCAGCCGCCTTTGCAGGCTTTCTTTTAGTTGGAGTGATCAAGGCGTCAATGTTCGCTGGTCAATTCGCCATTAATGTGGCCAAAAGGTCAGCGGCGTACGTTCAAGGGGTAAGTGACAGCTTCCCCCCATTAATGTCACCTCGCCGAGGAAGTGTGCATCCTCGGCAAGGTCTCTTGGTGACTTGGGCCTCTCCTATTTATCCTCGGTTTCTGTATTATCCTCGGCGTGGACATTGGGCCGGATATAGAGTGGGCTCGGGCTGCCTAAATATTTGGGACCCCACAATAGCCCCTCAAAATTCTGCTATCCGACCTCTTGGGCGGAGAGGAGGATTTTGACGTTCTCGGGCCTATATTCCTGGCCTGTCGAACCTTGCATCTCTGTCAATGTCACCATTATTTCAAATACCCCTGCAACTTTCTTTAGCTCAGAGGGCCCGACCAAGGAGTTTTTCCTTATCTCTGTAGTCTTCTTTTCTTTCTAGTCTATACTTTTCCGCCTGATTTCCTTGCTAGTTCTTCCAGGAAAGGTAGGTTTAAGTTTGTTATGCTTTTAGCGCTTGTCTTCACTTGGTTTTCGTCCCTAGCAGGATTCATCGCTTAGCACCCAAGGGATTGGCTTTGCCGTAGGTTTGGGCCTATGGTTAGTATAAAACCCTATTTCTGCCCAGTGCTTATATCGCCGTATAGTGACTAGTTTCCCCATAGGTTTGAGTCCAAAGACCATACAAGACCTTGGTTTTTCCTAGCACTTAGTGTTTCATGCGGAAATGGTTTTTCTGTTGGCCTGAGTCCTTGGACCATGCAATGTCTATGTTTTGTCTAACATTTAGTTTTCTTATCTGAAGTATCTGGTTTCCCTAGAGGCTTGAGTCCGAGGACCATGCAATACCTTGGTTCTGTCCAATACCTAGTTTTCTGATTTTAAGTGGTTAGTTTCCCCAGAGATTGGTGTCCGAGAACCATACAATGCCTAGGTTCTGTCTAACACTTAGTTTTCTCATCTGAAGTATCTGGTTTCCCCAGACGCTTGAGTCCGAAAACCATGCAATGCCTTGGTTCTGTCCAGTACCTAGTTTTCTGATTTTAAATGGTTAGTTTCCCTAGAGGCTGGTGTCCGAGGACCATACAATGCCTAAATTCTGTCTAACACTTAGTTTTCTCATCTGAAGTATCTGGTTTCCCCAGAGGCTTGAGTCCGAGGACTATGCAATGCCTTGGTTCTGTCCAGTACCTAGTTTTCTGATTTTAAGTGATTAGTTTCCCCAGAGGCTGGTATCCGAGGACCATACAATGCCTAGGTTCTGTCTAACACTTAGTTTTCTCATCTGAAGTATCTGGTTTCCCTAGAGGCTTGAATCCGAAGACCATGCAATGCCTTAGTTCTGTCCTCTTCGTTTGGCGCGACTCTTCTGACCACGAGGCGTCTCTTGGGTTGTTCGAGTAACGCGTTTTGACGTTTCGGTACCTCCTCGTTAATGAGGCGCTTCCTCATTAATGTCATTTGTGGATTTTCGAGGATCTAGCAGCGGATAAGCCCCTTGGAATTTGGGCAGAGTTACTGCCTTCGGTAATCTCTCCCTAAGATTTAATGTCGGTTGGCTCTCACCAATTTTTTTGCCCTCTATATAAGGCGTTTCTGGGACAACCTTTTTCTTCACACTCAACAAACATTCGTGTTTAAACTCTCACAAAGACATTGCTCAGGGGTTCTGCAAAAATAGCAGTTTAAGCCCCACCAAATGAATTGGCCCTTGGAAAGGGCGGTTTCAAGGAAGCCTAGCCCCTTTCAGGAGTAGAGGATGGCACCCCGACCCTGGACGTCATGTTGGGGTTGGGGTAGGAGAAGGCCGGAGATTCTCCTTCTTTTCAACCTAACCAGCGGTGGAACTCTCCTTGTTGTTTGGAGGGGGATCTAGAAAGAACGTAACCTCCCTCCCTCGGATTTGGATCTGTCGGCCCTCGAAGCCGGCAATGATGGGCTTGGGAGGGAAACCAGACGGAACCCAAAGGTGGAACCGTCCGGTGCCGCGGCCTCTTCCGCCTTCAACGTTGCCTTCCTTCCTCCATTTCCTCTTCTCTTGCTCCTCAACCAGCCTTATTTTCCTTCTTTTGCTCCTCAACCAGCCTTGTTAGGCGTCTTTCTTTGTAGTTAGCTTTAGAACTAGCCCCATGGGTATCAATTGTAAGATGTAATTTTTCTTCATATATTAATAAAGAAGTAGACGTGTTTCATCTCTTTTATTTTTCGCATATATATATATATATATATTTTATGATTGTTGCCCTCTGAGTGAATGTTGTTGCTGCACACTGTATTCTTTTGGTGTTTTTTTTTTTTCAAAAGTGCTGCTCTTAATCTCTTCACACCGACCACCGCACTTGCTAGTGCACAAGTCCTCCCCACAGACGGCGCCAATTGTAGGGACTCAAATTGTATTGGACCCTTAAACAATAAAATTTGTAGAGTGTGGGTAGAAGGGCTAAGCACTAGCAAAGTAGACAATGGATGACGTGAAATTCATAGGAATAATAGCAAATGAATTTCACTAAATGTTCTTGAGAATAATCGCAATGATCTGGGCTAGGTGTTCGTGAGGGCCTTAGTAATAGTTTTGGCTAAGTGTTTGTGAGGGAAGTTCGTCCTCGGTTTGGTCCGAGGATCTCTTTCCTTAGAACTGACGAATACCAGGGCTGTCCTCGGACCACATGAAAACCCTTTTTCCCTTTCTTATCCCTCGGGGGGCCTTTTGCAAGCTAGGGGTTCTATCTGTTATATAGCCTCGTTTAGTTAACCTCCGCCGTCCACTTGTCGGTTATCTGAACGCTATGTTTAAGGGCTCGTCCCATCAGCTACCTTTGGAGGCTTTCTGTTAGTTCTCAGCCGCCTTTGCAAGCTTTCTTTTAGTTAGAGTGATCAAGGCGTCAATGTTCGCTGGTCAATTCGCCATTAATGTGGCCAAAAGGTTGGCGGCGTACGTTTAAGGGGTAAGTGACAGCTTCCCCCCATTAATGTCACCTCGCCGAGGAAGTGTGCATCCTCAGCAAGGTCTCTTGGTGACTTGGGCCTCTCCTATTTATACTCGGTTTCTGTATTGTCCTCGGCGTGGACATTGGGCCGGATATGGAGTAGGCTAGGGCTGCCTAAATATTTGGGGCCCCACAACATTTAATCTAACGGTTAAATTTTCAAAATATATAGTAATATTAATAATGTTGAGTAAGGTTTTAACCTTAAGTTACAACCAATTTTGTAGCTAAATTTTATCTAAGAGTTATATATTTTTTTAGAGTTTAAACTCACAAGAGTTAAAAATTCTAATTGTTGGCATTTATGTTTTTTTAAGTATACTTAGAATTTGAACTGATATCCAAAATTTATTAACTCTTTATAGATAACTAGTATGTAACCCATGCTACCGCATGGGAATGTATATATTATTAATCATGAGTTTATTCATGTATAAAAGGCTCAATTAAGTCTAAATTCATATTATTAACCATAAAATTTTATTAATAAAACTTAGCAGTATATATATATATATAGACATTGGATATTCTTCCCATGTGCTAAATATTGTTTTCAATAAGGTCACACCAAATAGGTTGAAAGCCATCTTCGTGCAAGATTGATATCTGCAAGAGAAGTCAATCATCAAGCAAGGACCAAAGGATTTCAAAAAATGTTAATATTGACTCAATGTATGCGCATACACACAAATCCATCACTATATCAATTAAGAGAATCAAAACTAAATGAAAATATTACGCAGAAAGATGAACCTTGGTGACGATGTTTATCCAAAAGATCCATTCACACTTTTGAATCTTCAATCTCTATTGGTGATTGAAATTTTCGTTGCTTAAAAAAATTAAAATTAAAAAAAAAAAAAAAAAAAAACCCCTCAGAGTTGTACTCATTTTGTAGTTTGACGATGGGTCATTTTGTAACATGATGGGCATTTGTGTGAAGAAAAAACCTTTGAAGTTGCATGGCTGATAAAAGAAATTCTCTCCAATCTCTTTTTATAGAGAGATGGATTTGTGCGTGTTTTTATACATCCTTCATAGTTGTATTATCGCGAAGCAAGTCCAATGATTTAGATTGGTACTACCAATTCCCAAAGCATGAGTGTTTAATGTGTTATTAATTTCATCTCATCTCATTACCAAGTCCAATGAATTTTAATTGGAATTCAATTTTTCCAAGTGGTGCATCTCTTGCAATATTCTTTCATTTTTTTATTTTTAATTAATTTTTTGAAATTTATTTTCAATTCCCATGGCCACTTTCTATATTCGGCTTCCTGTTATAGTTCCCTAGGCACTTTGAAGTTTGAACCAAGAGAACAGTGAACCTACTTAAAAATAAATAAAAACAATGAATCAAAGTAATGGTTCTCTCGAAAACAACCCCAAATCATATTATATTCTTCTGATTATTTTCTTTGTACACGTGTATAATAAAATTGGACTCTAATTTCAGATTCTAATTGAACAATTGGAATGACACGTGGCACACAATTAGAGTTCTAATTTGGAATTCAATTTCACACTCTCTCTGCTTCACCTATTATTATATATATAGATTAGCAAATAATTATTGATAGTGATAAAATAATCTCAAGTTCATAAGGTCTCATGATATTTATAAGATTTTAAAATTAAAATTTTTTGCCAATATTTTAGTATCACCTCAATGGAATTTTTCCATATAATAACTTAATGTACGTGGACCAGAAGAACTGTATACACCCGAAGAAAATAAAAGAGAGCAGGATACCCTTGATTGAAAAAATAAAAAAGACAAATAACATTGTTTTATTATTTACTGTCCGAATAATCCCAGCCCCTTTCTGTCCAACTTCTAAGCCCCCCTTTTTGAACGTTGACTTCTTTCTTTGACTTCTTTCTTCGTAAAGAGATGAAACACTGTCGTTTTGTAGTGTGCTTCTGACCGTAATACTATACAGACTACAGTATACACCTAGTTTACGCGATGAAGGAAGCATGAAGCAACTAGGCAACAGGCTACAACATATGTTCCTGGCCATCGAAGGAGTTTTTTTTTTTTTTTTTAAGTGACAGCTGGCTTTTCTTCATCAAAGAAGCTAAACCACGCGTCTACGACAATATTGTTATAAAATGTCTAAAAACACCCTCTTTTTTAATCCTTTAATTGTACTCACTCTCTCTCCCACAAGATTCCAATATAACGTTTATCTGAAAAAAAAAAAGAAAAAAAAATCCTTATTCAATTAAATGAAATTTTAGAAATATTATTGTACCTCTACCATTATTATTAAAGAAAATACTATATACTTTACTATAAAATTATTAAAATTTGACATGAAGATTTAAGTAGTAATTGTTTCTATAAAATAAAGTAGTAATTAGTGTCACATCAATTACATAATAAATAAATTTCAATTTTTTGCCAATATTATTTGACTTGGAATAACGTTTTAATGTTCTTAAATATTGGATAATATTTTTTTTATTAAATTCAATTGTAATTGGAAAATATAGCACATTTTGAGCTATATTGGTTAGTTCAATCAAATATTTGAATTTAACTTGAGATCTTGTTTAAAAAAAAAAAAATGAGATCTTAATGTACAACACCTAAAAAAAAAGAAAAAAAAATGGATACATTTTTCATCCTTAAAGTTTAATTTTTGAGAAAGCAATCGTGAAGAGAGGGGTTGGTCATTGCCTTAACTGATGCCACAGGTGGCATAAATGACCTTGAGACATTGGTTGTTCGTGGTTGAGTTGGCAATACTTCTTAATAAGATAATTGACACCTTTCATTAGTAACACCACTTGAATTTATGGATTTGTTAACTTTTTTTTTTTTTTTTTTTTTTTTTTATCGAGGAAGAGGGCCATATGCTATAAAAATGATTTACCATTTTTCTCAAAAAAAAAAAAAAATGATTTACCATTGATACCCTTGGGAAAATTTCTATGTTGTTGTACTTTGATTTATTGGTGTGTACTATGAAAGGCCTCGGCCAAACTCCTAATTTCTATTAATGCATCCAGTTTAGTAAGAAAAAAAAAATTTACCACACTGTTACGGATGGGAAAGAATGAAAGAGAAAAGGATAGGTGGAAGCTGTTTGTTTACTGCAACGGAAAAGAAAAGGAGTAGAAAGGGAAGGGAAAAAGAACCAACTGATCCCACATTTGTTTTCCGTCCAATTTGGGTGGAAATGGAGGGAAATCTCCAATAAAAATGTGCAGCCATGCTATTTAACTTTTTGTGGATGTACAGTTTTTTCCCCCCATTTTCCTTCTTTTTGCAAAGGGAATGAATGATATTTCTCTTTTCCTTTCCCTTTTCCTTCCTATTTCCAATCATACATGGTAGAAATGTTTTCTTTTCCCTTTTTTTCTCATTTCCTTTTTCATTTTCTCTTCTTTTTTCTTCCATTTCCAGCAACCAAATATAGTGCTAATCTTTTTAGGGGGGTCATGTCCCTCTTGGTCTTAAAATGGTCCATTTCTATCCCTTATTTATTGTGTGTATATATATAAAATATAAAAAATAAACATTAAATAATATTAAAGAGGTAAAAAGAACCCTTCAAAAGTTGTGAAATTAACGTTGTGTTGATTCCCCCACCCAAAAAAAAAAAAAAAAAACGAATGGGAGACTAACTTGAAAAGATAAGAACAATAACAAAACAAATCTCACTCTCAATTATTCAACCTGTGATTTGCAATTTAATTACTTAAAAGGAAAAAAAAATTTGAATCCATGTTTCTATTGTTCCCTGCTTGATTAGGATGCGATTTTCATCTTAAAAAAAAAAAAAAAGAAGGAATAAATAATATGAAAATTCTTAGTTTACATTGTACTTGCTATGTAAAATTCTTTTGCAAATGTTTACATTGTTGTACACATTTGTTTACTCTTGGCGTTTGTATGAGATAATATTTTATGATTCCAAAGAATGTTGAAAGGTTCTCACATTTGGTTGCAAATCACATAAGGAAATTAAATGCCATGAGTATCTAGATTCTCATTTAATGCAAATTTTGTCCATGATTTATAGTTTATATTTTGCTGCTCATAATTTATTTTGAGGAAGATTTAAAAAAAAAAAAAAAAAAGACTTAATGTTGTATTTACTAATTAAATGGTATTTTAGGAAAGCATCTTATATTCTCAGTATTTTTATTAGATTCCAAATCAAAACAAACATAGAAATAGTATATTCTTAGACATCAAGATTGCTTGACATCACATTATCAACAAAAACAAAAAACAAAAAAACAAAACCAAACAAAAATTTGCTTGACAACACATTCCTAAGAATCTAGATGCAAAGGATAATGTGGATTCCATGTACCAAAGGCCAAGAGTTACGTTGCTAGTATAATATAAGCATATAATTATTCTAATACAATTTATATAATCTATATATATATATATATATATATATATATATTAATAGGTAAAGTTTAGAGAAAATCCAATTAGAATTTCAAATTTGAGTACAATTTTGTGCCATGAGTCCTAAATTATTTATTTTTAGAGAGAGTTTCATTTCCTAATTTTAGAATCAAATATGTGACCACATCATACATATTCATCCAAATGAGTTATTGAGTACAAAAACCAAAAAATCTAGAATAAATGAATTAAAAAAAAAAGTGTTTCACAATAACAAAAATTTAGAAGTAATAAATAATTAATTAATTAATAAATAAATATGGATAACTTACATCTTTAACCTAATAATATTCTTACAAGACTTTTTAAAGAGTTAACAATATATAAAATTGGCTATCGATAGTATTTAAATTATATATGTAGGGGTATTGGGCCCAGAAGTTCATTATCCATTTGTACATCGGGCCTATGGCCCAAGTCGAGGACAAGGCTTTGTCCGAGAAGGAGAAATCTTTGTCAGAAGAGATTGTGTTAGTAGACAAAGAAGTTAGTTTTGGCCATAATGGCTCAACAGGATGAGCCAAGGATAAATGCATTCTCAGCGAACCAAGGCTGAGGTCCGAAGAGGTAGTCTGCCACCTAAGGTAACATTTCGAGAGGTTCTGTTAGTGTAGATAAGCATTTTAAAGACATCAGACAGGGGAGTGTACTAAAATATCTAAAGAGAAAGCTGCTACCTCTGCATTAAATGTACTGCAGCTAATTCCCTGGTCGCATTAATGTGAAAGTGATACCTGAACAGTATATTTCATCCTTACAGCTACTATATGAAGACTTATAGAAAGAGTTGATGGGACAAGTATCAAGGGAGAACCATCCAGCATGCACGTGGAATGTAGGGATGAAAATGAAAGACAATATAAAAGAAGGGGAAGAAAACGAGACAAAAGGAGGGAGAATTCAAGAGAGAAACACTGTAGAATTCCAAAACCAAACTTGTAAACGGATTTAAGAATAATATATCAGAACAAACCTCCTCGAACTTTGCCGAGGGCGATTTTCTTCAAGACAACCTTCTTTCCTTTCACTCTTTTATCATTTGAATCCTTTCTAGTGATCGTTGGATTAACTAAAACCCAGTTTTCCAACCCACTCTCTACAAATTCATTGTTTTGGGCTTGTTGGGCTTGAGTCCATCCACGTAGTGGGCTGGGAGTTCAAATCTGGTCCCTACAATATATATAAGAATTATACTATATATATATATATATATATATACACACATCTTATTGCATCTTATGTAGGAATTATACTATATATAGAAATTATATATGCATCTCATTGTATATATAGGAATTATACTATATATGCATCTTATTTTGAGGAAGATTTTAAAAAAAAAAAAAAGACTTAATGTTGTATTTACTAATCAAATGGTATTTTAGGAAAGCATCTTATATTCTCATAATTTTTATTAGATTCCAAATCAAAACAAACATAGAAATAGTTATATTCTTAGATATCAAGATTGCTTGACATCACATTCTCAAAAAAAAAAAAAAATTGCTTGACATCACATTCCTAAGAATCTAGATGCAAATGATAATGTGGATTCCATGTACCAAAGGCTAAGAGTTACATTGCTAGTATAATATAAACATATAATTATCCTAATACAATTTATATAATCTATATATATTAATAGGTAAAGCTCAGAGAAAGTCTAATTATAATTTTAAATTAGAGTATAATTTTGTACCATGAGTCCTAAATTATTTATTTTTAAAGAGAGTTTTAGAATCAAATGTATGACCACATCATAAATATTCATCTAAATGAGTTAATGAGTACAAAAACCAAAAAGTCTAGAATAAATGAAGTGTATAAAAAAAAAAAAAAAAGGTGCTTCACAATAACAAAAATTAAGAAGTAATAAATAAATGAAAAATTAATAAATAAATATGGACAACTTACATCTTATACCTAATAAAAATCTTACAAGATTTTTTAAAGATTTAAAAAAATATAAAATTGGCTATCGATAGTATTTAAATTATATATATAGGAATTATACTATATATGCATCTTATTGTATATTTTTAAATGTATTCATGCATATACATGGTATTACAATCTAATAGTAATAATAGAGAAATACTACGTCAACAACATTTTCAAAATAATTTTACAACAAATCTTAAGTGGCATATTGCTATTGATTTTAATTTGAAACCATCACTAGCAGTAAATAACAACCTGACACCTAAAATTATCTTCTTGCCCACCAGTAACAGCAAGTAATAATCTGAGACCTAAAATTTATTGTAACTATTATGAAAATATTGTAAATATACCATTTCTCGTTATTATATCTTGCAAATCACATTTTGCTATTTCACGTTGCACACCTGGCAACTCTCATCATCTTGGCAAGTGCCAACTCAGAAAGAAATCACATTTCCAAATGCAATTTTTAAAAATATACACGTGGGGTGTTTGGTACATACACTTAAAAATTGAAAACATGTGTGAAAATACGTATGGAAGAAAAAGTGTGTGAAAATACGTATAATATTGTTTAAAAACTGAAAACATATTTTGAGTGGGTGCACCAAATGGTACACAGTTTTCCAGTGATTTACTACACAAAATTTTAGTTTTTTTTTTTTTTTTCCTGTGTGTTGATATAATAGTATTTTAATATTAAAATACCTAGATTTGCCCAAATTACCCCAATCATATTACCAGCCATTGCTTGGCAGCTGTTTTTTTAAAAGCGCAATTATGATGTCTTTGGTAAAGTATTACAAATTTTGAAACCATTATGAACTCTATGGGGGCACTACATGAGGCAATGTGTGAAGGACCTTGAGATGGGCTGTAATGGACAGTGACAAAGTCGCCACTAAATGGCTCTGATGTATATAGATTAAACCTAAATGTCCAAATTAATGGTCAAGCAATAGGTCTAATGTCACATCTCCGCTTATAAAAACTATTACATGGTCACGAAAACTCCAAAAGAGATTGCACAACTACTATTGACCATTATAATCTGTCTCATAACATTCTATAATCATATATATGAATATACCCCATGATAGAAATTATTATCATCAAAGTACCAACAAACTATTTCTAACTTTTATATTACATAGATAGGCATGACGTACATTTTTGTTTCTTATTTTTAACTCCTACAATGCAAAGCATGACTCTCTCTCTCTTACACACACTTGCCATACTGCTCTCCTTTTCCATTATCAGCTAAGTTTTTAGTAGTTATGGGCTTTTGTATTATTTTTGTGGAAGGTTGGATACTTTGAGAAGGAAATGCCACATAAATCAGGGTGTTTTGTCAGTTCTAATTAGCATAAACACTAACACAAATCTTTGTATAAACTGATCTCCCTATAGGATTTATCGATGACACTCTTGATGATAAATTTAAGCTGAGTTTGGTTCAACAGAGTATCAACTCTATTCTTTCTTAGTTTTTTTTCCTCATACATTTATGTAAAAAATAAGGAACTATCTTTATAGGAAAAATTTCTAGTTGGGATGTGTCATACCATATTGCATCGTACTAAATGCAATGTGAAGTAATTGTAGTGCAATAAATATCGAGATGACCGTACCTACAACTGCCCTTCATTTGAGACCATGTTGAATAGCAAATGCTTTTAAGTCGAGCTCATCAGCATGGTGCTAGAATTGATCATTGAGATTCATGAGGTTTGTGTTCTTTGTGGATTTTTGGTTCGATTTCTTGACGTTCCTTAGCTTCGGCTTGGCACCGCAATTGTTATATTATCACCCTTAATGCTTTCTAAATTTGGTTAAAGCTAACTTTGGTTGTTAATCAGATCAGTTTGTCAATGGCCAGTAAACATGATCTTATAATCAAAAAATCTAGTACCATAAAAAAATGCATAATTTTTGCCACAATTCTCTATGTGGTTGACTATGATTGGTGGAGAAAAAAAATGATAGGTTAAGTGAAAGTGACACGTAATCAATTACAATCTGTCTTGTAAAAGAGTTGTGGCAAAAGTTGCAAGTTTGTTTGTGATAATAAAAGAACTTTCTGTTTTTTTTTTTTTTTTTTTGGTTTCCCACGGTGTATTCTCAAAACTTTCAACCAGAAATTAATCACTGTTCACAGCGAGTGGACCCTAGAGGGGTAAATATCTGGCTCAGGGAGCTTTTTCAAAAAACTCTCTTATTATTTATGATTCTGCACATTTAATTGTGTGTATGTCATTGTTGAGTGCAAATCTCAAAAAACAAAAATTTCGGGGGGTATTTTCGTCACTTTTTGGGTTTTGGGGATATTTTGGACATTTTAGAGGTTTTGGGGGGTATTTTGGTCATTTTAGAGATTTTGGAGGTATTTTGGTCATTTTTTGGATTTCGGGGGTATTTTGGTCATTTTTTGGGTTTTGAGGGTATTTTGGTCATTTTTAGGTTTCAGTGAGTATTTTGGTCATTTTTTGGTAATTTTTTAGGTTTTTGGGGTATTTTGGTCATTTTTTGGGTTTTGAGGGTATTTTGGTCATTTTTAGATTTCGGTGAGTATTTTAGTCATTTTTTGGTAATTTTTAGGTTTTGGGGGTATTTTGGTAATTTTTTAGGTTTCAAGGGGGGTATTTTGTTCATTTTTTAGGTTTTGGGGGTATTTTGGTCATTTTTTGGGTTTTTGGGGTATTTTGGTAATTTTTAGATTTTTTGGGTATTTGGTTCATTTTTTAGGTTTTGGGGGTATTTTGGTCATTTTTTGGGTTTTAGGGGTATTTTGGTCATTTTTTGGGTTTTTGGGGTATTTTGGTCTTTTGTTGGGTTTTTGAGGTATTTTGGTCATTTTTTGGGTTTCAGGGGGTATTTTGGTCATTTTTTGGGTTTTGTGGGGTGTTTTGGTAATTTTTAGGTTTTTGGGGATATTTTGGTCATTTTTGGGTTTTGGAGGTATTTTGGTAATTTTTTGGGAGTATTTTGGTCATTTATTAGGTTTCAGGGGTATTTTGGTTATTTTATAGAAATTTAGATTTTATGTTGTTTATTTAAATTTTAGATGGGTTTAGTGGGTATTAGTGGATTTATCCATTTAGACCCATCTAATTAAATAACCAAATGGGTCTTTACCCATTTAACCCAAATATTAAATGGGTTGGGTTAAGACTTATCCAAATAAGGTGGGTAATGGGTGGGTTCATGGATATGGGTAAAAATTGCCACTCCTAATTATAGGCTTATGTTTTAGTGAGAGCAATTTAAGTAACATCAACATGTATAAGTTGTTAGTCTTGGCAATTTTTGGTTTCTATTTGAGATAGTTTTTTTCAATCATTTTTTTTTTAATTTTTAATGGAACTAATAAATAAGAAAAAAAAACAAAACAAAACAAACAAAAGAGAGGCTTTATTATATGGGTAAGGATTTGTTGCAACCTGTAGGGGCCTTTTTTTGTTATGTTTGGGCTGGGCTGCCCTCTGCAAGTGATGAGCCCTGATGTGTCTCTGAGTAGGGAAGTTGAGACCAGCCCAACTGCAACTCACTTTGGGCTGGCTTGGCACAAACTTAACCTAGTCTGCCAGGAACACCCTTTACGGCAAGCGGAGCTATTATAACGAAATTACAGCAGGCAGATGCAATGATAACCAAATGAACAAACAGAATGTTATAGCTTTCAATAATAATGGTGGCAGAATGTCATAGTAGTAATAATAATAATAATGGCTTTAAAAAGAAAAGAAAACAATACGATGATGGAGGTTTAATCAAAGATAGAAATCAAGCCAATAATCAAGTCCGTAATGGTGACCGTCCAAAGAGGAAGAACGCTTCCTCTCAATGAAATCAACCTCCCAGGTAAGTATCCTGCCGTGGGGATTAACAACTTTGAGGGAATCGGACCTAGATGGTTGAGGCGTGCAGGAACTTATTGTTATTTTTTTTTACCGCTTCATTATCCCTTAGGGAGTGTGATTTTGAAGGGGAGAGGAAAGAAAAGATCTATTGGTGCATGCCTACTATCCTCACAAGTGATTTTCTCATCTTTTTCCTTTCTTTTCCTTTTTCCTTTAGTTTTTCTTTCTATGTATTTTCTTCCTCTGTTTTTCGGTCCCCTTTATAGGGCACGGCGAGGCTCCTTTTATAGGGCCTGCCGCAAGCATTCTTTTACCATTTTACCCTCTAACGGCCTTTGTCTGATCTGGACATGCTTGCCGACCACCCTCTGCGCACAGCTTGCCCTTGCCAGACAAAGACAGGTTCGTTCTGTTTCTGTCCGCAGTGGCACTGCTCTGCCGCGGCCTTAAATGCTCTCTCTCTTCCTATGGCATGCACTCAGCGTTCCCTCTCCAATCTTACCCCTTTTGGACGGTCTGTCATCCCAGCAGGACGTACCTCCAAAAAGGGTTTGGACAGAGAACGCAAAATAAATCCTTTCGCCCCTCCCCGCCACCAAACCACACCCCCCTTTCCCTCTTACCACGGACCCATGGCCCCACCATGACCCATATTGGCTGGGTACAGGCTGGTGGCACCTGGGTTTTGCGTATGCTTCCTGTTATGTGTGTTTCGAAGCCAGCCTGCGGCTCATGGGGCCTTGTTGGTATTCGTCTGCCGCTCCTTTTGATTCTTTTACGCAGATCTTTTGCACCTTCACTACCCCTTTTGGATTGGGCCTTCTTTAGTATATCTCCCTTGGCCCATTTCTCGTTTTTATGCTTTATGTCTTGTTTTTCACTGCTTGGCCTTTCCTACCATGGCAACATGTTCCTGCTAGGCCCATTCCAGACCCGCCGTTTCACTTCTTCCCCCAGTGACTTTATGGAAGTCTGCTGGTGTTCTCACTTTATGGGCTCCATTGTCCCTTTCTTTCTTCTTTGGGCCTGTGGCCTTTGGGCTTCCTCGGCCCATTTACTGACTTTGTATTCCCATGGGCTTTTATTTACTAACTTGATTGGGCTTCCTCGGCCCAATCTCCTCATTCTCATCCTTGGGGTTCATGGGCTTGCCATTAACCCCTACTTTCTTTACATCGCTTTGGGCCTGCCGCGGCCCATTCTCACTTTTTCATACCATACATTGCCCATGGGTGCCATTTCTCTCTTTCCGGGCCCTTTAGGCCCATTTGCTTCCTCAAGACCCATTTGCTTGTGTTATGGGCCTGTGTTTTGCTATTCCTGCCGCTTGGGCCTAATAGTTTTATTCTGTTCCTGCCACTATTATTATCTGTTGTGCTGGGTTGGGCTGACTTTACGAAAATGACCCTCAACACAACCTAAGTTGCAGCAACTTCGGCAAAATGCACACATGTCAAGTGGTCATTTGATGACAGGTGTCTATTTGAGATATTGACATATGTGCCTTTTTATAAAAATTATTATAACTTAGTTTGCAACAAATCTTAGCCCTTATTATATAATTTGGCGGGGGGAATCCTAGAAGGAAAATAGAAAGGAATTTCTTTTAATTGTCGTTTTTGCTTCAAATGCAATGCATAAGCAAAAGATTCCATTTTCAACCTATACGCCTTGTGTCATATTTATTCCAAATATATATATATATATATATATATATTGACAAAGTTCAATTAAATTTTTATGCTCATGTGGCTCTAGGTGTGGATTCTAGGTAACTCAACTAAGTTAGCTTAAGTGAGTTCCAGTAAATTCAACTGATAAAATCTCTGATGGTTGTATAAGAAACATATGGTTCAATCCCTGCCTACACCAAAAATTGATTGGTGTTTTGGTCTGATAATAAAAAAGTTATCATCAAAAGCGAACACCATAGGTTGAAACTCTCTTTAAAATTTTTTTTTTTGAGTTAGCTCAATTGGTAAAGTCTCTAATTATTATATAAGAGATATGAAATTCAATCCTTACTTACACTAAAAATTAATTGATGTATTAGTTTGATAATAAAGAGCTTACAAACAAGGATGACCAAAATTGTAAATTTGGGTCACCGATGACAAGTGGCGACATTCCGTTCATATTGCCACGTCACAGAACCCCCCAATTCTATATTAATTTGATAGAGAGAGAATTCCAAGCATTCGGGTCATTTTTATAAACTCGCACGCCCCAAGCCCCTCCCCATCCCTACTTCCTCGATTTCTCCTTCCCTCTTTCACAACTCTCTCTCATTCTGCAATTCGTTTCCGTCAAATTATCGCCGGAAAAACCATTCCACTCTATCGTCATCGTCGTCGTCGTCTCGTCGAGATTCTCGCGATTTTATCGATCTTCATCGCAACACCGCCATGAATCCCGAATAGTAAGCTTATAATTCATCCTCTGTTTTCTTTGTTTTTGTTTTTCCATTTCTCACTCTAATCGTTGCCTCTTTTATTTTTCTATTAATTTCTGTGTTTTCTCAATTCATATAAATTTTTGGTCTAATTCTTTTTAGATCTGTGATGATTCTTTGTTCAATATCTTGAAAAATTACATTTCTTATAAATCCCTGCGATGCTTGGATTGTTAAATTTCGCTTTGATCATTTTTGTATTTGGATTTGCCCTAAGGATTTAGATCTAGGTGTTTCCGTACCAGATCCGTTGACCTATTTAGGTCAATTTTGCTTAGAAACCTATTTATTTATTGGTATTTCTGCGTGTTAGAATTTTAGCGAATTCAGCTGATTGGTTTAGCTCAAAATTCGAAAGCTGAATTCGAATTTTCTGAGATTTGGTTGTGTGAATGTGAAGGTATGATTGGCTATGCCGACAAAATGTTATTCACGGAACAATTGTATATTGATATATTAATTCATTAT
This sequence comes from Quercus glauca, assembly GCA_023736055.1. Lineage (NCBI taxonomy): Eukaryota > Viridiplantae > Streptophyta > Magnoliopsida > Fagales > Fagaceae > Quercus > Quercus glauca. The sequence continues at coordinate 33,660,154 of CM043326.1, read as the reverse complement.
ATTTATGAGTATTGTAGCTATCAAATACTTTTTGAGTGCCCTAGCTTCATTTATGCTCTAACTATGTGATTAATCTTATTTTGCAATATGAGACCCACCCTGTCTTAAATGTAATTGTGGAAATTTTGTGTATATTTGGCTTTGATTTTGTTCACAATAGTGGGTGGAGGTGTTGAGCTTTGCTGAGCTTGTTTGGGTTATGAAATTTTCTGTTTTCTGTGTTAGATATATGTTTGAGTTTGTGCATGCGTCTGGTGCTAATTCATTTGCTGTTGTAAATTGGATGGATGGTTTTTGTTTATGTTTCTCTATTGAGTTGGCCATCATCTGCAACTTTATTTATCTATTGTTCCTTTCTGTTCTCTTATTCGCAGTGACTATTTGTTTAAGCTTTTGCTTATTGGAGATTCCGGTGTTGGAAAATCTTGTCTACTTCTGAGGTTTGCTGTAAGTTCTCAGTGCCTGATCTCTATTTGATTATATAAAAAAGAAAGAAATAATTGTTTAGGCGTATATGCCGGTGAGTGAAACACACACACACACACACACACACACACACACACACACATATATATATATATGATTGCAATGGAGTATCCAATGAGCTAGTTCAACTGGCACTTCCTCCTCCCTTGGGATAGAGGAGAGTTTGTGGGTTCAAGATCCACTGGGTGCAAGTGTAATTTACCAAGTACAACCTGAATTACATGTTATCAATGAACTCTTCCTTTTAAAATAAATTACCCTTTTTTTATTTTTCATTCATGTTTTGTACAAGGGATAGAAAAGTGGGAGCTGAGAAAATGTATATAACTTTCCTTTGTTTGGTTTGGGAGGAAAAACGAAGGAAAGAAATAATAATTGTATTAATTCCTATTAGACCCCTAGTATATACAACATTTTTTAAAAAGTATATATATATATATATATTTTTTATAATGATCACCATTGACATTTTTCATGAAAATTGATAGGATACATATATTTTACTTATTTTATTAGCTAATATACTAGTGTGATTGCTTTGCTAGTGAAAAGTTTCTGGTCGGTGTTCCAAACTATGATAAATTTTTCTGAGGGACATTTTGTAATTATATTCTTTCCTTTCCAAACCAGGATGATTCCTATCTGGATAGCTACATCAGCACCATTGGAGTTGACTTTGTAAGCATTCATCTTCCTCACCATTGGCTTGAACCTTTGATATTTTCAACATAAATATTCAGCAATAACTTTTGTATCATCTATTTCATGTAGAAAATTCGAACCGTGGAACAGGATGGGAAGACCATTAAACTCCAAATTGTAAGTTTATGAATGTTATGTTAGTCCTCCATTGATCAGGGAGAATTTGTCTCAGTTAGTCAGTTGACAGTGTTGGGGAGGATTGCAATTAAATCGAAATTCCAAATTTGTGAATTGCTTATCCTGTTCTGGACACGTACTAGGTTTTTATATTAACATAGATGTGTAATCTGGAAGAGTTTTAGTAATTTTGAAATCTCTTAACTTAAATTTAGTTCTAAGTGTTCATATTTGTTGAGAAATCAAATATTTCTACCACATAATATTAGCTTATATCAATGTCTTAAAAGTATTGTGTGGCCAGTTGGTGAAGAACTTTTCATGGTAGGAACTGGCTGTCAAAGTATGCCGTTGTTAATTGCTGATTGCATTTTATGCTATTCTCTAACATTCAGTGGGACACTGCTGGTCAAGAACGTTTTAGGACAATCACAAGCAGCTACTACCGTGGGGCTCATGGCATTATTGTAAGTTCTGCATTTTATATTTTATTGGCTTGCTGCTTTCCCTTCTCAGTTAGCTCCTCTTGTGAGAAATCTGTCTGAAGCTGGTGGATTTCTGGGCAGGTTGTTTATGATGTTACAGATCAGGAGAGCTTCAACAATGTTAAGCAATGGTTGAATGAAATTGACCGCTATGCAAGTGAAAATGTGAACAAGCTTCTAGTTGGCAACAAGAGTGACCTCACAGCAAATAAAGTTGTGTCTTATGAGACAGCCAAGGTACAGAACATGCAGGCTTTCAATTTCATCTGTTAAAGGACTATTTTGTTCCAAAAATCGCTGCATAACGCTTGCACATGTTCTGTCTTTGTCAGGCATTTGCAGATGAAATTGGGATCCCCTTTATGGAAACAAGTGCAAAAAATGCCACCAATGTGGAACAGGCTTTCATGGCCATGGCTGCTGAAATCAAGAATAGGTACTGTATCATATCATTCGTCACTAGTTCCACAACTTGCTTGGTTTGTTTTTTCCCTTCTTTGATCATCAAGCTATTATTTAGTCATCTTCATGGAATGATATCTCTTTCTTCTCTTGGGTGCAGGATGGCAAGCCAACCCATGAACAATGCCAGGCCTCCAACAGTGCAGATTCGGGGACAGCCTGTCAACCAGAAGTCTGGTTGCTGCTCTTCTTGAAGGGAAGAAGTAATAGTGCTTTATGATGTTTATCTGTGTCTTCCATGGCATGTAAAACTAGTCCTCTTCCTAATGCTTTGATATGAAGAATATTTTATTAATTTTCTTTCCAGTGTCAGTTGTTCAGCACTTTGGTAAAGTCCATTCTTTTGAATGTATTTGATTTTAAAAACGTTTGTACAAATTAGGAATATTGGAGATTAGACTTAGTTGCCTTGTGCGACTTCTGTGCCCTCCATTTTATCTGAAGGCCCTACCCACCTGAGGGTCTTGATGTTTAGTGTTTATCTCCAGAATTATCTCAATATTATTCAATTGTTATTCTTGGTAATAAGACATAAATCTTATATCCATATAATTATAGGTGCGCAAGAAGCTCGAAAATTTTACATCTACAGATGCTGTAATTTTTAGGGCAAATTTAATTCTCCCACCTTGAACTTTGGACTGAAAGTATAATGTTCTCCTTTAATTACAAAATTGAGCAATATCCTCCCATCCCAGGGAAAATGGTCTCAACCTTCTCGTTTCAATTTTGAATTTTTCTGTCAAATCATATGTTTAATGTGAGTGTTTATATTTTATTATCCAAAATTCATGTCAGGCCCGTGAAATGTTACCTTTATTACCCATTTAAAAAAATAAGCGTCACGCTCTATTGTATTCTTTCAAATAAAAAAAATAAAATAAGCGTCACTTTAACCGGTGACCAAGTTCGCGGGAGACTGCCCAAAATAGCCAAAAGGCAATATTGGCTGGCTCCAATAAGATGCAGGCACGCAGTATGTATTTTATTAATCAATCAGGATTCATGAGTGTTTGAATTGACTTGATAATTTAGCTGATATGAACATTCTCTCTTCGCGTGGAAGTCCAACGTATGACCGCTACATTTTACAAAAAACATGAACATGAAATGAGGTTTCTACATATTTTTATCTTAAAGAATGTCCAAGTGTTTTTTTTTTTTTTTTTTTTAACATGCACTCTCACTAAACTTTTGTACCTCAAAAAAAAAAAAAAATTGTACCTCTTAACCCTTACTAACTTTTGCAACTTAGGGTCCGTCTGGTTCCCATAAAATATTTTCCGGAAAATAAATATTTTTCGGAAATGCTATTTTCAAGAAAGGAAAATATTTTCAAGTGTTTTGTTGCATTATGAAAATTGTTGTAGAAAATATTTTCATGTGTTTGGTTCTATTCTGAAAATACTATTTTCCTACAAATTTTTCACATTTTCTCAACATCCAAACAAATTTTATTATAAAAAATTTCAAAATCACAGCCAAATCCCAATCCACAGAACAAATCGCAGCCAAATCCCAACACCACACACCATCGAAACTCCAATTCAACCCACGGCAGCAAACTCCGGCAATCAAAAGCCACAACCACTAAAACACCACAACCACACCACCACAACAACAACAAAAATCAAAATCACATAGAAATCAAAATCACACAGAGAGAGAGATCGATTCGTGGGTTTTCGGAGAAGTCGAAGGCTCGTGGGTTGAAGGCTCGTGGATCGAAGGCTTTGGGTTGAAGATCGGTGGGTCGAAGGCAAGATCGCGCGGCGGAGGTGAGATCGAGCGGTGAGATCGAAGGCGATTTGGTGCGTGCGATCGTCAGACTGGAGCTCGGGGTTCGCCGGCAACATCGAAGGCGTGATCTGGGCTCCCTCTTCTCTCTCTCCTCTCGCTCTCTCTCTCTCTCTCTCTCTCTCTCTCTCTCTCTCTCTCTCTCTCTCTCCGTAAACCATTTGAAGTGAAAATAGGAATGAAAATGAATTTCAGTGGTCAAAGCTTCTTTTTTACAGTCAAATGAAAATGATTTCCGGAAAATTCTATTTTCAAAACCAACCAAACAGTCTATTTTACGGAAAATGATTTCCTGAAACCATTTACACCCAAAACAAATGGACCCTTAGTCCCTTCGGGGACATCCCATAAAATTGGATCTTTTGCAACTTACATTTATTTACTCTTTCGTGAGCAAATTTAATCCTTCTGAACAACCAACATCTGCCAACTCGAATCTTAAACTGCTCTCATTTGTTTTGCTAAAACTACATGAATATGTAAATAGACGAGGCTGACCATGTCAGTGCCATTTGCTAGATGTAAAATGAAGTGAGATAGATGCAAAATCCCAAAGCTTGAACTTGTCTTCCATATAACTAATATACTCGGGTCCTAGCTCAAAATTAATTTCATCATGTGGTCCAAGCACGCGTGAAAACCCAAAGGATAGAAGTGTGGGAGTAGTGATTTGAAGAATATAATAAAGGCATTTAATTCACCTATTTTGGGCTCCATGAGAGACCTTGCAAACGAGTTTGGAATACTTGTAAGCAAATGAGAGCCCATTATGGGTGGTGTACTGCACAAAGGAATTAAATATATGAAGGAACTCATTGACCTACTTGATAAACGCACGTTGTCATTTAATGTTGATTTAATCATATTCCCCTTGTAGCTACAAATAAGATCAATCTAAATCAACCAACCTGTCTTGTTTAGCGCAAAAAAAAAAACAACTAGCCTAATTCTCCAAAATCTCACAGCCTAATGCTCAAATCATGTTAAAAACCCACTTTTTTCAAATAAGTTATCTTATGGGAAGGGATTTTACTAAACCAAAGAATTGATAAAAGTTTTAACCCAAAAAAAAAAAAAAGAATTGATAAAAGTTTTAACCAAAAAAAAAAAAAAAGAATTGATAAAAGCAAACGTCTTCGACATGAACTCCTCACCAAACTTTTGCATCCATTAATTTCATAAACAATAATGCTTGGTTTTTCTAATTCATCAAGTCTACCAAAAGCCACATAGCTCAAATAGCATTTCTCGGTGTTTCTAACAAAAACTTCTAGAGTTCAAACCCCCTCCCCCCCTCTCTCCCCCTAGCAAACTATCAAATTATTGTCGTTTTTTTATTTAAAAAATCAAGTTTAAAATTACTGGGTTATTTTCCCATTTGACAACATTGATAGAATCCCTTCTTTCTTGCTATTCACCTAACTCTTACCTTCACCCATAATTCACTCATTGATGCTAAAATAATTATTGTTTAAAATTCAATTACTCTCACCCTTTTCTCTCTTGATTAAATTAACATGACAAGAATAGGAATGCACTAATAATCATCATCAACACTAGTTCTGGTCAAGAATACATTTCCACACCATTACTAGCCTGCCTTAGAGGAACAATCAGCATAAAGCTGCAGAATGACAGTCAATATCAAATAAATCATCAAATTCTTATCAATCCAAATCCTTGATTTCAAATTCAATTTATATATTCCTTGGACTCCTAAACTTCTGCTTAGTAAATCAAAACAGCATTAAACATGTCATAACAAAAAGAAATCCAAATATGAATATGATAAAAAAGAAACCAAAGAAACAAACTGTATATCAAAATGAAAGATATTCATATATCCACTTCTGCTTCAACTTAAGCATAGATCAGTAATCAAGATACTTAACCAACAATAAGCCATTAAAATATCAAGAATTTTGTATTGAATAACACAAAATTTCCATATAATTATGAGAACCCATGTACAGGAAATGTATAATTTAAAAAAAAACAAAATAAAGAACAAATATCATCTTGACAGAGATTGATCAGATCAGAAACTTGGGTTGCTTATGGATCTACTTCAACTTCAAAAACAATTATTCAATTCAGATACAAGAATTATTTTTAAAAAAGAAAAATCCTCTATGAAGCTACCTAATTTGAAACTCACATGCAAACCTCAAAAAATAAAAATAAAAAAATGCCGTTGTGCACCATATACTATTCCAAGGAAATCTCCTACCAATGGAACCTCTGCCCTCACCATTCAAGAAGTTGGGAGTATAACATGTCAAAGATAGAGTCAACAACTCCAATTAGTAATCTTCAAAAGCTGTTGCTCTCATAGATCTTTCATTAAGTGGCCCTAAGCAAGGGTGTACTGAAGCCCCGTTTCAATTGCAATTAAATGCAAGACCATAGTTCTTTCAAAAGAGTGAGCCCTGTACCATACCGCACGCTAGAATCATACTCTTTTACCATACCTAACAACATGGCCAACAAATCCCATATGAAGCTTCCCAATCCATTCCAATAAGACTCCTGCATCAATAGGGCAGAATCTTTCAACGTAAAATTGAAAAAGGGCTCAAGGATTATAAGCCCAACCTATCGAGGTTTTGCTGAATCATATTCAACCTTAGTCATTAAGAGAGAAAACAATAACCTGCTATATTGATCAGTAAGTGTTTCTTCTTCTTTTTTCCTCCAAAAATCAAATCCCCCTATTCTCCCGCACTTCCACATCCTCACTCACTCTCCATTAGACCTCTAATGCACTCAACTTTATAACATTTCTAAATCAAATTTAGTTAAGCCTGGTTCAACTTGTATCAGTCAAATTCTAAAAACAAAAACATCATACACAAGAAAAAGAACCCTTACACATAGCAAACACAACATACACAAAAAACAGCAACAGGGCAGCAAACATGCAACAATAAAGAAATTTTACATCAGTTTCTTGCAGGAACTACTTTACATGATAGCAATTTAAGAAAAAAAATTACTAAATTTTGGATTTTTTTTTTTTTAATAAAAAAAACTCGAGCCCAACAAAACTTCATGAGAGCAAAAGCTTAAAAATCCATTACAAAAGCAACCAACAACAAATTACAACTTCCAGAGAGCAAAACATTATAAACCTATCCAACAAAAATAATAAATTTCAGCACAGAAACATAACAGGGCCCAAATACTTATAGACTTGAGAACAACTATAGTGAATTGGCTGAGCAGAATAACTCGAGCAACATCAAGAAGTAAGACTTCGGTTTGTTTTCACTTTTCAGTCTTCACGTGAGTGATGGACAGAAAAATATTCCATGAAAGTATATTATATAGACACACATATATTAATCTTGTTTGATTTGAATACAACTAAAATAAATCCAGATTTTCAATAAAAATTGATCCAGTCTATATAACCTCAAAGAAATCTTTTCCTTCCATAACATTTTGACTCTAGTCTTCATCCCTTAGATGCGATGAGGCACTTATTCAAAGACAACAAGTATTTCAATAGAGATAACACATAATCGACACTTTCTATTAAGGATCAAGCTTTGAGGATTAAACCAATTTTGGTTTTCATTTTTAATATAGAGATAACTAATAGTCAACATTAATGGCCCGTCCAGCTCTCCTGCAAAGGGGTGAACTTCGGTTTGACTCACCAGCTCCCCTATGGGGGTGAACTTGACTTTCCCTAAGAAAAAACTATCAATTTCATGTATGGGGAAGTCTTAGGCCGGATATATATAAACTTCCTGCACGGCCCATGCACCAGAAGATCTTCTTGGAGAAAAACTTTCAAAGAAACCTCAGTTTTTGCAAGCTTACCAATAATCACCACAAGTGCAAACCCCATCTTTGAAATGGTGGAACCTTGTAGTATCTCTAACAATGATTTCCCTCCTTTCAATTGCTGATATGTACTTGATAGCGCAGTGGCAATCCCCACATACCCTCAAATTTTTAAAAACTCGGATTGGATTCCCTGATGGCACTTTTATGAGCCCGAAAGCAATGGCCAATTTTTCACTATGCCATAACAAAAGCTGCTCTTTCTGCTCTTCCCCCACATCATGTAATGCAAATTCAAGATCTGGAACATAGCCTACCAACTTCATTTTCTTCTCCAGTTCTTTCAGTTTCTCATGTATAAAGGCCAATTCTGGGTGAACCCTATCACCTGACCTGAACTCATGAACCACATTCTTTACCTCAATCCAACTATACCCAGGCATCTTCACTACATTATTTTCTTTCATTAATCGTCGAATTCTAGCAACATGGTCCCATTTGCTCTTGGCGGCATAAACATTAGCCAATTGAACATAAGCAGCTGCACTGGCAGAATCAATATCAAGCAAGCTCTTTGCAGCATACTCAGCAAGCTCTAGATTCTTGTGGATCCTACAAGCACCCAAAAGTGTGCCAAAAATGGCAGCATGGGGTTTGAAAGTCATTTTCTTTATTAGATCCACAGCTTGAACTAACCTACCTGCCCGACCAAGAAGGTCAACCATACATGTATAGTGGTCTGGCTTAGCTTCAACTCCATAATCCCTTACCATTGAGTCAAAATATTGAAGCCCAAGATCTACCAGTCCTGCATGATTGCAAGCCAATAACACTGCAACAAAGGTAATCCAATCTGGCTTCATTCCCTCATCCCTCATCTTATTAAACAAATGGAGAGCTCTTTCACCTGCCCCATGTTGAGCATAACCAGAAATCATTGCATTCCAAGTGACTACATCTTTTTTTGGAATCTCATGAAACAATCGCATGGCATCCTCCAAACCTCCACATTTACAATACATGCTAATCAATGAAGTTCCTGCTGTTGTATCATGATACAATGGAGACTTAAGAACCAACTGATGAATTTGTTTGCCCAAATGCAATGCAGATAGATTGCTACAACCCAATAAAGCGCTACTCAAGCTTGATGGGTTTGGCCTAATCCCAACTCCCACCATTTTCCTAAAAAGCTTCAGACCATCCTCTGAACAATCATTCTCAACATAACCTGCAACCATAGCATTCCATGTCACTAAATTTTTCACAGGCATCTCTTGAAACATTTTCTCTGCCAATCCAATCTTCCCAAACTTCATATACCCAGTAATCATGGCAGTCCATGCAACCACACTCTTCTCCGGCGCTACCTCAAATAACTCCACTGCAGAATCCAAATCACCACATTCCACATACCCTGATATCACCGCACTCCATGACACACTATTTTTCTTCGGCATCACCAAAAACAACTTTCGTGCCTCTCCCATCTTCCCATTCTGAGCAAAACCCGATATCATTGTATTCCAAGACGCGGTATCCTTAACAGGCATCTTATCAAAGAAAACCCGTGCAGTATCTAGATCAGTATTTTGCAAATAACAAGCTAACATTATATTGTATGACACAGTGTCTGGTTCAGGAATTCTATCAAACAGTTCACAGGCTTCTTTCATTTTACCAGGTTTTTTTGAATAACCAGCCAAGATTGAATTCCAAGTGACTGTAGTCCTAATTGTCATATTCTCAAACACTTTAACAGCAGAATCTAAATCGCCAGCTCGAATATAGTTGGTGATAATTTTATTTGAATAAATCACGTGACTAAGATCAGGCTGAGCAAAGGGTGTGGATTGTTTTGAAAAATGGCTAGTTTTGGTTTCCTGGGTCATTTGATTGGAGGGAACCAAGTGGATTTTTTGGGGTGAATGAGGGGAAAAATTGGCGGGAATTGCTTCTCTGTTTGGATTGGCATGTGGGTTTTGGATTGTGAAGGTGGAAAGAGAAGAGGTTTGGTGTTTGGATAGTGGGAAAATTTTGAGGGAGGCCAAGGGGTTTTGGTTCCTTGTAGTAACTTTAATTCTAAACCCCATCTCCACTTCCTCGATTTCCTCTTATTCTGCAATTCGCTCCCGTCAAATTATCGCCAGGAAGACCAACTTCCACTCCATCGTAATCTCATCGAGATTCATCGCAACACCGCCATGAATCCCGAATAGTAGAGCATCTCCAATAGACTCTTTAAACCCATTTTTGGAGAGCAAACCCACAAAAAATCATCAGCTCCAACAACAACCTCTCCAAAATTCAAATTTTTTTTAGAGTTGCCACAGTAACTCTCTTGACCAAGCGAGCACTGTAGCAACTCCAAATCATTTTTTTTCAGCATTTTCTCAACGGCTAAAAATGACAACAAAACGCAATCGAATCACAAATCACAGTCTTTCTCATAAAACTAATGAAATCAGAAGAAAACAGATCTAACCCATCAGGGCTGCATGTCGCTGGCGGTGGTGGAGGCGGAGTAGGCGACGGAGCACGAAGATGACAAGCTTTTGTTAAAAAAAAAAACCCAAAGACTAATGGTAAGTGTTTTTAGAAAGGAAAATAAATTAGAATTTAATGAATAAGAATAATAATTCCTTAAATTAAGATTAAATTGTGTTTTTTATTAAAAAATAAAAAGGGGTAGTGATAAATTAATGAAATATCAGTAATTAAAAGAAAAAAAAATTAATGAATTTTTTTAGGGAAGAATTAATGAATATATGATCAATTTGATAAATTGTAAATTACATCAAATTTTAAAGAATTTGCGCAAAAGTAACATAGATTTGATAAAGACTAACAAATAAATACGCGTGAAAATTAAAATTAGACCGTTAATAATATAGATTTTTAGACAAGTTAAAAATTATACGGTCGTGTGTGTTCTAATAAGTATTATTATTTATAAAAAAAAATTTGGAATGTTTATCTCACATTGATTGTGTGTGTCTAGTGTCCGCTGTTTATAATTTTAGTCTACAACTACAAAGGTTAGGCCATTCATAGTTATACTCTGATCATGTAATATATTATAAACTCGGTTTAAAATACTAATATTACAAAAAAAAAAAAAAGATATTTATCCCACATTGATTGTGTGTGTCTAGTATGTGCTCTGATTATGTAATGTATTATAAACCCGGTTTAAAATACTAATATTACTATTTCTTGTGTGTTCTAATAAGTATTACTGTTTACTAGAAAAAAAATAGGGATGTTTATCCTACATTGATTGTGTGTGTCTAGTGTCCGCTATTTATAATCCAAGTCTACAACTACAAAGGTTAGGTCCTTTTTGTTGTACTCTGGTTATGTAATGTATTATAAACCCAGTTTAAAAAATTATACGATGTTTACTCTCCAAACAATACAAAAATTTGAAGAAGCTATTGAAGATGTTCTAAGCCTCCAAACACTTCAAATAATACAAAAATTTGAAGAAGCTGTTAAAGATGCTCTAAACCTCCAAACAATACAAAAATTTGAAGAAGCTGTTGAAGATACTCTAAGCCTTTAAAACTCATCCTCTGTTTTCTTTGTTTTATTCCATTTCTCACTTAAATATCAATTTGTTTTTAAGGCTTTTTTTTTTTTAATTTATAATTTCAATCAATTCTATGTTCCTCTCAATTTATGTAAATTTTGGTCCAATTCGTTTTAGATCTGTGATGATTCTTTGTTCAATATCTTCAAAAATACATTTCTTACAAATTCCTGTGATGCTTGGATTTTTAAATTCACTTTGATCATTATTTGGATTTGCCCGAAGGATTTAGATCTAGGTGTTTCCGTACAAGATCCATTGACCTATTTATGTCAATTTTGCTTATAAATGTTGTTATTAATTTTTGGTATTTTTGTGTGTGATGTAAATGGTTTAGCGAATTGAGCTGACACTTGAATTTATCTATTGTTTTAGCTCAAAATTCAAATTATCTGAGATTTGGTTAGGGATTATTCAGTTTGGGAAATTCAGGTTATGTGAATGTGAGGGTATGACTAGCTATGTTGACAAAATCTAATTCATAAAAAAACTAAGGAAAATTTATATATTGATACATTCATTCATTATATTTATAAGTATTGTGGCTATCAATAAAATTTTGAGTGCCCTAGCTGCATTTATGCCCTAAACTGATGTAAGAAGTATGCGATTAATCAATGAGAGCTCATGATGGGTGTACTACATGCACAAAGGATAAGTGCTTGTGGGCAACGGTCGGGATTTAAGTTTCCAGGAAGGAACTTCACACACATATACACTTAAATTATATTATAATAGAATTTTTATCTTGTATAATATATATATATATATATATGAAGCACATAATATATAAGAAAAGAAGAATGAAACTAAGATAGTAAAACTAGGGCGGTAGAACCAGCCAAACAGTATATATCAAAATAATTCAAAGTAAGTGAAATTAATCAAAAGACTTTAAATTTGTCCGTTATGGCGGTAATCCGTCCAAGATGGCGGTAGCAACAACAATATCTGAAATTGAAATAACTGAAAATAATTGTTTATTGAAAGTAGAACAATAACTTACAGTAGTAGTCTCAAGCTACAAAGTTGAGAAACATGATAAGTGTTACAGGTTACAGGTTTGTAAGGCTGTAAGGCTTAAACAGAACAACAAGGAATTCTCTCTCAAAGTAGTCTCTCTAAGAAGGGAGAAATGGGAGAAGAAAATTCTGAAATAATAAGTTATATCCAACATAAGGGACAACCCCCCTTTAAATAGGCTAAATTCGAATAAATAGTAGACTGTGAACAGTAACAGTGAATAGTAACTAGTCACTTTTTATATCAATTTGTCTCTAAAGCATGTGGATATCTCCAAATATTGCCGAAAGAGAAATTGGTCAGAATAGTGAAGTGACCAAAAGCAAGATTCTTTTTCAAGAATATCATCATTAGGGATAAAGCAATAGTAATAGCTTTAACAGGGGTAAAGATTGCAGTATTTTGGCCATTGTGCATGCCAGACAAATAAGGGAATCAATCTTCCAGAATCACTGAAATTATCTGGAGAAAGACACTACATCAGAAGAGAGTGTAGGTAGTAGTAACTTAGCCAAATAATAGTTGGTGGCTAAAAATAAGTTGCTAATCAGTAGAAGGAGCATCAGAAGGATAACCATCATAAGGATCCCATGAAGGAGAGTCATCAAAATCATGTTCATGGTAGATAGCATATTTACCACATAATCCGCAGTAAATCAGTGGTTCAAAAACAGGAGTTTTTCCTGGAGTAATGAGATTTCTTGGATTGCAGTGGTCTCTAATTGGTACATGAACATAGGCTTTAGCATATGGTTTTGGGCCAAAAACAAAAATCCGATCTATGCTACCTATGAAGTGATAATCTCGCCATAGGTTTTGAGCACTGTTTTAAAAACCGGATCGGACCGGCCGGTCCGACCGGTTCAACCGGGAACCGGTAGCCAAACCGGTCCGGTTAAAAGCCTAAAAACCGGTCAATAATCGGTCAACAACCGGAAAACCGGCCAAAAACCGGTCAAAAACCGGGGTTGAACCGGAAATTGGGAAAAAAAACGGTTTGATGCCCGGTTCGGTTTTTAAAACCATGGTTTTGAGCAACTTCACGAATTTGGTTGCCAAAATAACTTCTCCAACATTCAGTAAGAGTAAAGGAACATTTAAGGGATAAGTGGGAATTCCCTTTTAACCATTGCCCCTAGTGAGTATGACCATTGATGAGAACGAGATGTTTAGATGGCTGGACGTTCATCCAGTTGTCTCTTTCCCATATTGGCAAGGTACTCCAACATCTGATGGAAACAATAGAACCAGTAATTTCTTTAATAGCAGATTGAATAATTTGAGGAAGCTGGCTAACTTTTCTATGGCTTGTCAATTTTATAAATCTAATAAAACCATATTCAAACATCTGGGAAAGCCAATTAGGACCTCCGGCTTCATCGCCTTCCTCTGAATCATCTTCTGAATCATTACTATCAAAACGATTAGCAATATCAGGATCGTCATAATTAATCAAGAGACTAGGAAATGGGTGTGACTTTTCATATATTCTGAGACTATGACCAAAGTATTCTTCCTAGTCAAGCTGAACAAATACATTATCACCCTCATCAATCTTCTCTGGATCTGGAATAGTGGCTGTAACAAGTTTGTTGAAATATTTGTACCATAGGTCAAAAGACCCAAACATAGCCTTGCTCCTCAAAATACAATTATGTACATCTGATGGCAAGTTGGCAGTAGCACTTCTTAATATAGATTGGGTCTTAAGACTTAATCTAGCATAATCGGTGCCCATTATAGTCATCTTATCCTTGGAATGGATTTCCTCTTTACCAAAGAGTTGACTAATATATGCATTATTTGTAATATTCAAGTGGCTAGCAAGGTGGGTATTAAAAGCCACATTTTCTGAAACAAGATTAACAAGGTAGCCTCTAAAGGAATCATTTTCAGAAACAAGGTTAGTATGATCACTCTCATTATGGGTAGTAAGGCTAACAAGAGGAATCTCAAGAGCTTGAAGTGTTTCATAGAAATGGACATGGTCATTTAGGTTGAAGGAAGTATTGAGATTATCAAGGATAAATTTAACAGAATCAAGTAATTCACAGTAGGTTCCATTATGAATTTGCAAATTTCTAGATAAAATTTCTTGCAAAGCCATAATCATATCACCACTGGAATATGTCGCCTCCACTGGGACACATTCCTGAAGGGATGTTGATCTACTGGGTTTTACCCCAGAAGATGCGCCTTCATGCATTCTAAAAGGTTGTCCCGTAGGGAGCCTTTTGTTTTGAGAATAGTCCTGTGCAGGAGCTTTTCTCTTGTTTTTCCTCTCTGCCGAGGGAGCCATAATAATCCACTTACTAGTGGTATGAATATAAATATTATTATTATTCCACTTATTGGTGGTAATAGGATTTGTATTCCACTTATTAGTGGTAGTTATATTGTCAGCAGCATTATTGTTGGTAGTACCAGTATTGGTATTATGCTTCTTGTCCTGCAATGAAGCATTGAGAGTATTAAGACAAGCTGTATTGGTTGTCAATATAGTGCCAAAAATATTACCTTGAAGAGTTCTTGTCGAAAGGAAGGATGTATTAATATAATGTCTTTTAACAATTTTCTTGTTTTTTATTCCTTGCTCAAAGGAATTAAGACATTCTTTTTCAGCATGAACCATCCTTAAAGCCTTATCAATATCAACTTCAAATTTAGAGGCAAAAATGAATTTTACTTTCTGTCCGAAAGGATCAGTGGTAATACCATTATTTTCAACAAGAAAATGA
Organism: Quercus glauca; assembly: GCA_023736055.1. Lineage (NCBI taxonomy): Eukaryota > Viridiplantae > Streptophyta > Magnoliopsida > Fagales > Fagaceae > Quercus > Quercus glauca. Next base: position 33,644,960 of record CM043326.1, on the reverse strand, counting down.
TACAAAGCATTTATAAAAGGTAATCCAAGAATTACCTTATCAGTCATGTTTTTAACAAGAACAGATGGGATCTTGAAACAAACATTATCATGGCAAACATGAGCATTACTCAATTCATATTTAATCTTCATTTTAGTGCCATTAGCAGAAACAAGTGACTCAGTAGATTTTTCAAAATATTTTGTGGGAATTAATCCCTCTTGAATACAGTTCATATCAGCACCAAAATCAATCATAGCAATAACATTGAAATGATAATCAGGTGAAACAACAATTTTAACTTTTGTAAACCATTTAGGAGGAAGATATTTCCTAACAAGAGCAAGTTTAGAAGCAGTGTCAGAACTGTCATCAATAACAGAATCATTAATAATACCTTTACTAGAAAGAAGAGCCTGTTGACTGGGATCATTTCCATTCTTGTGCTCATCCTGTTCATTATCAGAATTATTAATTTTATCAAGTTTTTTTATCAAATTTTAACATTAACAGTTCTTGTTTAAGACAACTGTTATCACTTTTAATATTTTTAACTTCATGTTTTAGTTCAGTTATCTCTTGTTTAACAACAGCAATTTCATGTTGAAAATCATTAACAGTTAACTCTTTGGATTTTTTTTTAGATTTGTTAAATCTCTCCAAAGTTTCTTCAAAACTTATAGTGGATTTTAGCTTTTTACCAGTTTCATCTTTTAACAGGTTTTTCTTAAAGCTATGTAAATATTCTTTTTGCAAAACAGGGTTTTCCATTTGCCCTATTAATTTTAGTAGCAAATTATCATTTTCTTCACTTTTAGTGAGCACATTAACAGATTTAATGACATTGCAATAGGAGTCTCTGCATCCAATCTTAATATTAGGTGAATCAGAAGAATAATCAGCAAAGTGATAACTAGAATCAGATGAGGAAGAAAAATCCTCTTCCAAGGAATCAAACGAAACATTTGATTCAAGGATTCGGAATAGATCTTTTTGATCTTCATCAGCAATTTTTAACATGTTAAACTTGTTTTTTAGCTTACTAGGTTTTTGTTTACAGTCTTTACTGTAATGACCAAGTTTACCACAGTTGAAGCATTTTCCTTTATTATGATTTTGCTTAGTAAATCTTTTAGAAATATTTTTCTTTTTAGCATAAAAATCATCAGGTTTAATATAATTGGTTTTGTATTTTTTATATTTTCTATGGTTATAATTTTTGTGAATTTTATCATATTTTTTATTCTTTTGCCTAGAAAGGGCAACAGAGGGCAAACCATATTATTCACAGAAATTACCCATTTCATATTTAGCTTTTCTTTTATTTTTAATTGATGTTTTAGCAGTTTTTCATCGTTACACATGTTAATACCAAGTTTTTTAATAGTGCTTAATATATCACCTTAAGTTAATTATCATAATCAATAGAATCATTATCATCAATTAATTATTGTTTTACCTTATGAGTAAAGATAGGAGGAAGTCCGTCAATAAACTTTTCTTTCTAATAAGGCTTGTAGCAATCTTTCCGGAGCATTACTCTGGAAATGAAAACATCTTGATACCATCTATAATCAGACATAGTAGGGCATCTCAGATTATTCAAGTATTCAACAATACGAGATGAAACATTAGAAGGAGTACCAACAAAGTGTTTGAGAATAGTATAAACCAAAGTATTAATACCATCAGGAATACCACGACCAATATTTTCATCAAAAATAGGAAGACCTTGATCATCCTTTTTAACAGCATTTTTAATAGACTGTCTGGAATCTTCTATGAGATACGAATCCCATCATCCACGAAGAGAACCAGAAAAACCAGTAACAAACATGTCAACAATTTCAGGTTGATTAAAATTATGACCATTCGCATAAGCAATTCCAACCATGGACATATGACTCATTTTATTAATGATTTCTTATTCAGAAAAACCATCAATATTCCATTCATACATTTTATCAGCATAAACAGAAAACTGAGTTTGAAAAGATCTTTCTTCCAACTGCATATCAGGAGGAGTAGGTTTAGAATACCAGTTTTTTGTAAAAGATACAGGATTAGATTTTCCAACAAATCTTTTAATTTATGGTATTTTATCTTCAAAAACATTTTCAACAGAAATAGAGGACAATGATTCAGAATCTGTAATATTTTCAGAGACAGGTTCTGTATCATTCTTTGAAATAGCACGAGTAGTACTTGTAGAAGCACTCTCGGTTTTTACTTTCAAATCAACAAGCATTTTTTCAACAGCCTCAAGAGTCTTTGTCTGAGAGGATTTGAAAATCATATTTTCTCTTTGACTAGGTAAACTAATCAAAGGCTGCTCAGGTTTAGAAATAGAAACTTTTTCTTCTTTCAAACCTTTTGAAACAGTGGTTTTCTCATCAAGCTTTTTTTCAATACGATCAAGCTGTTGCCCGATAACATGTAAAGATTCATTAGTAAAATTGTTTTGTTCAATAATGCTAACAACAGGAGTAGTATCATCAGCAATTTTGAAAGGACAGGCCTTCATCTCAACTTTATTACAAGTTATGACAACTGTATCAAGTGGAGGATGAGTGGACCTAACAGTAGAAGCATCAGCTTTAATAAAAGTCTGCTTTTTTATCACATTCAAATATTGTTTTGAAATCTCATCTTTCGAGACATAATAATTTTCCAAAAAGTCAAAAAACAAAACATGTCTTTTTAACTCATTCATTTTTTCAATCCATTTCCTTTTGATTCGGTCTTTTTTAGACTGAGCAAAAGTATTTTGGTAATATCTCCTTTTAGCTTTATGTTTTGGAGAAACAAATTCATCATACAAGGATTGTAAATCAATTTCAAAATCAACTTTCAAAACATTTATAACTCTGAATTGATTTTCAAAAACAGGATGTTTGATAGGAGGAAAATCAAAATCAGATGGAGTAACAGAAACAAAGTCGTCTTCCTCATCAATAGCAGTTTTAATAAAAGGAGAAGAAGATTCAGCTTTAGTAGAATAAAAAAGGATTGCTAATTTGAGAATTAGTGGAGACTCCTTTTAACTTTAAGTTTTCAACATTTTTTTGCAAAATTTCATCAACATCTTTGTCTCTTTTTGAAAGACTATCAGATTCAGCAAAAGAATGCCTTCCTTCGTTGATCCTTAAAGGTGGAGTATTTTGAAAACTTATTTTAACAGTTCCATCAATAAATTGTTGGATATTAGTTAAATCAAGTTCATCAAAAACAAGTTTATCAATGGGAGTTTCTTGTTGCAAAAACCATTGATTGGGAATTTTAACATCATTCCAATTAATCATTTTTGGAACCTGAACTCTAGCATCAAGAGTAGAGCAAGTGATTAACATAGTTTTACCAACAGGTTCTCTTTGAGTCCTAGCTTTAGGATTCAACTGAGTACCTAACAATCTGTAATAGATGCGGTAAATCAAAGCAAAAGGTTTGCTACCTTCATCCATAATATAACCAGATGTCAAAATATTTAAAGTCAAAGCTTTAACAATATTAGGATCATCCAAAGCAAGGGTAAGATCAGGATAACAGTTAAAGTAAACAGGACCATCATACAAAGAAGCAATAATCATACCAAGAACACTATCAGAAAACATTTTAAATCTTACATCACACAAACACATGAGAACCGAAGCATTAATACCCTTTCGAGTAAGTGGTTTAATAGCTACTTGCACCATACCAATATGCAAATAACTAAACATTTTTTTAGCAAGAAAATCTTGAATATTTTTCTTTGAAAACAAGCAACATTTTTCATGGTGTTTTGAAATAGAAAAAACTTGTTCAACAGTTCTAACTTTGTAAGCAGTAATACTTTCAGTCCAAGTAGTATTATAAACAGTCTTAGTTTCAACTTTAGGAATGTTCCATTTCTGGAAATAAAGGAGCTCATGTTCTTCAACTGTGTGATCTTCTTCATTCACAATATCAGGAGGACAACTAGTCCTGGAGCTGACAGAGGAATTGGATCTCCACAATCTATCCATATTATCTTAGATTTAACACTCAATTATCATGTTTTTCTCACAACCGTTACATTTCGTAACACATATCCTAAACAACCGTCAACCTTTCATGCCCTACACGCTCTCCTAGCTTAAACGGGCCTTACTGTTCGGTTCTTGGAATTCACTTTACGTCTAAGGTGGCGCCAACGACTGAAAGAATGGGACACAACAACAGAGTATCAAAGGTTCAGACAGACATAGACAGACAGTAGCGACACAACAACACTATCATCGACCAGAAAAGAGATGGCTCTGATACCATAAAGGGGGAAGGGACGTAGCGCTGAAGGCGGAAGCACAGAATATATAAGAAAAGAAGAATGAAACTAAGTTAATTCTTTGGATTTCTTTTTAGATTTGTTAATTCTTTCCAAAGTTTCTTCAAAGCTTATAGTGGATTTTAGCTTTTTACCAGTTTCATCTTTTAACAGGTTTTTCTTAAAGCTATCCAAATATTCTTTTTGCAACACAGGGTTTTCCATTTGCCCTATTAGTTTTAATAGCAAATTATCATTTTCTTCACTTTTTGTGAGAACATTAACAGTTTTAATAACATTGCAACAGGAGTCTCTGCATCCAATCTTAATATTAGGTGAATCGGAAGATTCAGCAGAGTGATAACTAGAATCAGACAAGGAAGAAAAATCCTCTTCCAAGGAATCAGATGAAACATTTGATTCAAGGATTCGGAATAGATCTTCTTGATCTTTATCAGCAATTTTTAACATGTTAAATTTGTTTATATATATATATATATGAAGAAACTCACTGACCTACTTGATAAACACACATTGTCATTTAATGTTGACTCAATCATATTCCCCTTGTAGCTACAAATAAGATCAATCTAGATCATCCAACCTGTCATGTTTAGCACAAAAAAGTAACTAGCCTGATTCTCCTGTATCTCACAGCCTAATGCTCAAATCATGTTAAAAACCACTTTTTCAAATAATTCATCTTAATTTTAGGAAAGGATTTTTACTAAACTAGAGTATTAATAAAAGCAAGGTCTAATCATATGTCTTTGGCATGAACTCCTCCTCATCAAACCTTTTGCGTCCATTAATTTCAGAAACAAGCAATGCTTGGTTTTTCTAAATCAAGTCCGTCAAAAGCTTTATAGCTCAAATAGCATTTTTTTAGTATTTCTAATAAAAACTTGTAGGGTTTAAGGGAGAAGTTAAGTGAAGAACGAGAAAGATGTGATTCCATCAATGTTATCAAATGGGGAAATAAATATTATTGTTTAAAATTCAATTTACTCTCACCCCTTTCTCTCTTGATTAAATTAACATGATAAGTATAAGAATACTCCGATAACCATCATCAACTCTCTTGCTCTCTCTCGATTAAATTAACATGACAAGTATAAGAATACTCTGATAACCATCATCAACTCTCTTGCTAACAAATGTAGTAGATTAACTTTCCATTATAGAGCTAGATCCAAAAACACGCCCATCAAAATTTAACACCCAGAAAGACAACAAAAAGGAAGGACATATGCACAATCCTCTAACTTGCACTATGAGGGACATTCAATTATTAGAGTTGGAAACTTTGCATTTATTAGGATTTCTATAGACTTATGGTATTATGTATTTGACGATTTTCAAAGGAAAAAAGAAATCTTGAAAAATATGGTATTGGGTTCAAGTGATAGTCCAAATTATAGTGATATTCTTTGAAATGTATGAAACTTGTCGTTTGAACTTTGAACCTCATCTTCCCCCCTCCCTAGTCCCTACCTATAAAATAACATTAATAATAATAGGAAATTTGTTTACAACTCTAGTTAAACTTCTTCTGTTTTTTCCTCCCTTATTAACTCTAGTTCTATTAGTGTAAGTTTCAATTAGCTCAACTGGTAAAATCTTTAACAGTTGAAAAAGAAATTTAGGGTTCAATATCTGTCTACACAAAAAACTAGTTGGTGTCTTAATCTGATGATAAAAAACTATCATCAAGAGCGGACACCATAGGTTGAAACTTTCTATTAAAAAAAAAAAACTCTAGTTAAGACTGTACCAACAAAAAAGAACAAGAATTGGGCCCAGTTAACATCTTGGGCCATCAAGACAGAAAGACAAGACATGGATACTGTCCACGCAGTGAATTTTAAACAAAAGGCAGCCAAAGCCCAATCCCTTCTCCTATTCCAACCTTTTCCTCTATTTATGGATGAAGCAGTGGATTTTTGTTAAGCAAAAGAAAGCGACACAGAACTAAGCTTCGGTCAACAAAACAAAACTCCAAGGGATTGGAGTTAAAAACCAACCCAGTTGAAGGAGATTGAAGTAAACGACCCTAATCTGGGATTACAGTTGTAAAAGCAACATAACCCAGAAAGAAAGAAACAAAAACCCTTGAATCCAGTAACCAAGAAAGCCCTCAATTTTGGAAAAAGTTTTAAACTTTACAAAGAGAAAGAGAAAAAAAGATGTTCTTCCACATAGTACTGGAGCGGAACATGCAGCTCCACCCTCGCCACTTCGGCCGCAACCTCCGTGACAACATTGTCGCCAAGCTCATGAAAGATGTCGAGGGCACCTGCAGGTTCTCTCTTTTTTCATTCTTACATCCCAATTTCTTAATTTTAGTTTTTGGGTTTTCTCTGTTTTGGTTTCATGGTCTAAAATTTTGTTACTTTTTTAAAAATTAAAATTATATTTATGCAGTGGTCGACATGGGTTTGTAGTGGCAATAACCGGAATTGAGAATATTGGGAAAGGGTTGATTCGTGATGGAACTGGATTTGTCTCCTTTCCAGTGAAGTACCAATGTGTTGTTTTCAGACCCTTTAAAGGCGAGATTTTAGAGGCTGTTGTTACTATGGTCAACAAGGTATCTATATTAGAATTGCAAGTTTTTTTTTATTTATTTTTTAATAACTTTAGCATATATTTTGAACTATATTGAAATCTTGCAGATGGGATTTTTTGCTGAAGCTGGGCCTGTTCAAATTTTTGTTTCAAACCATGTAAGTTTTTCTCTCCATTTATGTTTGACTAGGATGTGTATTCTGACAATCACCCGCAACACCAGAGGACTTGATGTCGAATTTGTATTGGAGTGATGCTAGAGATACTACAAATTTACTACATAAACCAAAAATTAAAATTCAAACTTTCATTTATTATTATGTTGAAGTGGCACCAATAGTTTGTAAGCTTTAGTAGTAGCTCTAGCATTTTCCTCTGTATTGTATACGTATGAATTTTCAAGATGTTCACAGTCTCTATTCTTGTGTAAATTCTTGTTTGTTGGTTCCTTAAGCTCATTAGAGTCCCTGTTTCCATCATTTTTGGAAGTTTAATTATATCTGCTTTGGTTGTTGCACATATATAAATTATTACTTTTTGTTTTAGTTGATACCGGATGATATGGAATTCCAATCTGGGGATATGCCAAATTATACAACTTCAGATGGATCAGTAAGTCTTACTTCTAACTTCTTCTTCTTTTTTCAGAAGAAATTTGATAAATTTCTAGTTTAAAATTGTATGCTTGAAATTGATATCTTGGTCTCCTTCAGGTTAAGATACAAAAGGATAGTGAAGTCCGGCTGAAGATAATTGGAACTCGAGTTGATGCTACAGAAATTGTATGTCATTATTCCATTTTGTTACCACTATTTGAAAGCTTAACATAATGTTATGTTGTAATTGAATTGAAGTGAAATTCATCTCATTTGAATTTTGACCACAAATTTATTTTCAGAAAACACAATCTTAAAATAGAAGGCATGTAGTAGCATGGGTAGAAATTTGGTTAAACAATTAAGTAGGGGAAAAGGGTGGAGCCAATCAGGATGGTGGGTTATCAATTTGCTACAGAAGATTTCCTCTTTGTTTCAGGGCTGGGGTTGGATCCACTTAAGTTGTGTAATATATGCCATGACTTTGAACATTTTATGGCTACCTTTTAACTATTGTGGATAGGATTAAAAAATCAAATATAATTAGGACTACTGTTCCATTATTTTTAAGAAGTTCTAGGGATTCTGAAGATAATTTTTTTAGTTGGTTTTTTGACCTTTAGCCATTCCTCATGTAGTTCAGTGAGTTAAGTCCCCAATTAAGAGTACATCTTATGAATTCCTGTATTTGTTTAATATCCTTCTCTGTCAATACTTATATGAGCACATCCATTCCCTCATCCATCACCCAGCTACTTCTCGTCCTAAGTTGGTCTAAATGAAGGGATTTTGATTGGTTTGTGAAATTGCAAGCAGCCCCAGAGGATATCATGAATGAGATATAGTATAGGGTGATGATGGTTCCTATTTTAAATTCTCACTTTTTACTGTCAATAAGTGACCTTGGGTTCACTTTCACCTGCAATTCAAATAGAACAAAAGCACAGTCTAAACAGTTTAATATGAGTTGATTTAAGAAACCAACTCTAGAGTGGAACTCCTACAAGGAAAATCATCTAGGCGCACCTTCTTTAGAACCCCCACCTGTATGCATCCCAATTTGGGCCATGCGGAATAAACTGCTGAGGTTATATAGGCATCATTCAATATGGATCTTTCTATTTAGGCCCAAGGTTGGTTTTGATTTGTTGGTGTTTGGTTTTTTGAATTTGAGGGTTCACTGTCATTGAATTTGTAGGCTATTAGTAGCTTAGATTGATTTTTTTAAAATATTGAAACAGTATTTTTTTAATAGTCAACGAAAATTTTATGATGGAATGATTAATGGTGACAACAAATGTAAACTTCAATGACTAAACCGACAAAAACGAAACTTAAATGACGTAAACGACAATTGACCAAACTTAAAGTGTGTAATTTGTGTTTTTTGTCTTTTCTTTGTTTGTTTGCTTGTTTTTATGTTTTCTTCTTACTAGGTGGTTTCCTTATGTATTATTGTTAATATATATTTCAGCATAAATATTTAATGTGTCAAAATTAATTAAGAGAATAGAAAGGTAAAAATAAAAATCTTTTCCTATTTCATCAATGTCTTCTAGGATTTAAAACGTATGAAAGGAAAGCAAAGGAAAGGGTAAAGGAAAGTAAGATAGCAATAGCTCAATTGGTTGGCATCTCCTAATTTTTCCAATGAAGACATCCAGGGTTCAAATCTCCCGTTCCCCAACTATCGAATTATAAAAATAAGAAAAAAAAGTTATCAGTAATTTTGATCTAAAAATAAAATAAGATACTGAAGAAAGAATAATACAGTTAGCTTTGAGAAATGATAAATTTGTTTTTCTTCATGAAAATTTTTGTATAAACAATTATATATAATTTACTATTTTATATGTTTATTAATTTAGTTCTTTTTTATTCCTGTATATTAATGATCTTTGAATTTTATTTTATTTTTCTCATAATTTTATAGTTACAACAATTGGGGGAGGGGGATTTGAACCTTAGTTATCCTCATAAATGAGAACAGACAATGCCACTGAGTTACAAGACTTTTGGCAATTATTTTTAAATTCTTATATTGTGTGTATTTATGCCTACGTGTCCATATGTATAATACATGCATGTGTATGTATTATATATTTTGCCCTCTCTAGAGTCAAATTCTGGCTCTGCCACTGTGTGTCTTATGGTTGTTTGGTCTGCATTAGTGTTGATGCAAGAAACTTTTCAAAGCATGCGCCATGAAGCATAAGTTTAGTTGTTTTTCAAAACAGCTTTTCATGAAAATTTATGTTTGCATGAATGAAAGTATTTCCTTGATTTTACATACCTGCCATAGTAATGTTTGCCCTACGGATTCTCATCATGAGGGAACTCTTATAATTTAATTTTTGGAGGAAGGAGGATCTTGTCATGCCTTAGGGTAAAAAAGCGTGAGGTAGGTTGTACCTGAGCATTTCTTCTCAAAAAAAAAAAAAAAAAAAAGTTGGACCTGAGGATCACATATTGCCTATAAAAGCGAGGCTCTTGTCATTTTCATTTAGACTCACCTGTTTTCTTTTAGTTTTGGCATTGAAGTCAGTCTTGTTTCAGTCAAATTAGGTCTGAATTTGAATGTCATTTGGTATCGCGTATTTCTCATTGGACTTTGAAGTGGTTAAAGCTAATTATTTTTTAAGAGAACAAGACTTGAAATCTTTGGTGACTTTTTGAGCATATTATGAATCTGAAATTTAGCTTTTTATGTGTTTCTTGTCTAATATATTTCCCTTTTTTACAGTTCTGCATTGGTACCATAAAAGATGATTTCTTGGGTGTGATCAATGATCCTGCAGCGGCTTAGCGAAGTGGCTAGATGACGTTTTCTTTGCTTGTGTTACCTGCTTGTCTTGAATTTTTAAAAATTCCTGTTGTATAATATTAGTGACCAGGATTGTTCGTACTATACTCTAGGGGGCTACTTAGTGATGCTGAATCATTGTTGGATAGAATTTTTTGTGTCTGCATTGCTGAATCGCTGAATTGGTTTTAGTTTCTGGTTTACTGAATTTACAAATTTGTCAATTATGGACTCAGATCCTTTGGAGATACTACCTGCTTGACCTCAATGGTAACTGGGTAATGTTGCTTTGATGGTATAATCTGGTACCAAAAAAGAGAATAACTACACCCAAATTCTGACTTTAATAGAGATTTCTCTATGTTGTGCTATATTTCTTCAATCAAAATGTACCCTTTGCTTTCCTGGCTATTGAGTATTGACTGATGATTGGGTAAGCACCAAAACTTAGGTTTTATTGTTTGTCATCCCACGAATTTGTGTCCATGAGGCCTATGTGCTTCGCAAGGAATGAAGTTACAATAAGCAGTTAGTTCAAAGAAATTAGTCATCTTCAATTAAGGTAGACACAGAATCTTACATCATTTTCTTGAGATTTGAGTGTGTATATATATATATATATACTAGTCACAACCGGTGCATCACACAGAACAGCTATTATTCAAATCCCACATAGGAAAAAAAAGTGTAAATTACGTCAACTTTCCTTCAGGTATTCTGAAGGAAAGTTGACGTAATTAGATTAAATTATGTTTAAAAAATACAAAAGTAATTTACTTAAAATTTATTTTTGGTTTATTTTTGTAGAATAATTAGTTCTAATCAAATTTTTTTTAAAAAAAATACATATTTTATTAGTATAATAAAATGTAAAAAAATGTTCAAGAACTTCAATTTTTCCCATCTTCCCCTAGATTAGTGTAAGTTGTAAGATTATATTCATGTACTTAACAGGAAGTTTGAAGTGTTTAATGTTGAGTTTGATGAATTCATAATCATAGTCTTAAAAAAAATGCTCAATTCTAGATTTACAGAAGCAAATTTATGAATGCCTCGTCCTTGACAAGCTCTTTTTTTTTTTTTAAGCTACCCTTCTAATAATACTTTTCATGCAAAACTGAATGTTACTCGAAAATTAAATTGTTAAAAGCATAGTTGGTGCCGATTCTGAAACATATTTGCGTTATAGCCAAAAGACTCGCCGATTCTAATACAATTTTTTATTTTTTTTTAAAACGACAGGGAACCTCTTAAAGGTCCCTTTGAACCTACCCTTATTGAGAAAACCCTAGATACACGACTCGCCTGCAAAAACCTTTCATCGGTTTATCCCAAGCCTTTATCCCAGGACCTTGAGAGAGCATGCCCTAAGGCCTACAATCGAGCTGACCCGCGTGGGCTACTGTTTAACACATTCTTATATGTATAGAAATGAATGTCACTTGAAAGAAAAGAGTAAAAGGAGAAGAAATTTGAGAATAAAAAAGGAGAATGATTTAGGATTACAAGAACATTTACACCAAAACTTAAGTTGTATTATTATGTCTGTGACAAAGATTAATTCAAATAGCATAAGACAAGGGGACTTAGCCGCATGAGTTGTGATATTCAGATGTGATAAGGCTTGGCTTGCAGGGCAAATGTGAAAATCTGATATCCTCAAGAACAAAAGGTGGAGATTTTGGAAAGAATGTCAGATAATTTCAACCACCAAATGTTAGACTCTCAAGGCCATGTCAACAAATTCCGCAATGATGGAAGATTAGTAGGATCAAATTTCAAAGATGCTCAAGACCTTGATTGAAGAAAAAATACATATTCTAGAGTCAACAGAAACCAAGAAACAACAAATGAAATTTGGGAGATCAAAGAATAGCCAAAAGTTCAAGAATCCTATGGAATTTTAGAGATCAAAGAATAACCAAAAATTCAAGTACCCAATAAAAAAGTACAGGTCGTGGCTCTCAATGGAGACGTCACTCACAGTATCAAAAGTGCTTGCATAGGGCAAAAAATTCTCTCTTTTGAAAAGCCATGGAAAGGTGGCTGACCCCCAAGGGAAAAATTGTCACGAGTTCGAGACCAATTTGTTAAGAATGCATTAACAAGGTAATCAAGATGTGGCTACATTACAGGTCAAGTGCGAGGTGATCTTTGATGAAGATAAATCGTGGGGGGGTGGGGGTGGGGGTGGAGGTGTAGAAATCCATCAACACTAGGCAAAAGAAGACTCGAATCTTGAGAACAATATTTGAAGAGAAAGGGAATGTATGTCTGTGACACAAGCTAATTCATGTAGCATATGACAGGGTTTAACTTCATGAGTTGTGATAAGGCTTGGCTTGCGGGTCAGATGTGATAATGCTTGGCTTATAGATTAGTTAGTTAAATTAATGCAAATTATAAATACACATCGATTTGAATCCAACTAAAATATATTAGCATTAAGAGCCATGTAGCTCAACTGATTGACACATCTAGTATTTCTAAGAAATTCACGGTTCAAATCTGCCCTCCCATTGTATCGAATTATCCAAGCAAAAAAAAACAAAGGCTATATCTCGAGTCCATTTGTTACTCCAATTTTAAAACACAGCTTCGTAAAAATCACTGAACTGAACGCAAGCCTATATATGTATTGGTCTTAAAATAAGCGCTTGCCTAACTCAAACATCGAACCAAACAGGCTTATCACAATAAGTGACTATACAAGAAGGAAACATGAGTATGACTCAACTACATAAAATGCATGCATAAGGTTAAGCTAATTCACTAACAATTGAAGGCTTGAGAGTAGAAAAATACTTCCCAATCTAGCAGGTCTGGGTTTCTTTTTAAATGTTCTCAAGAGTCAAGACAACAAATTCTCTTTACTGACAATGCAACAAGCTCTAGGCTCTTACTATGAAACGCATGAAGCTAAAAACTGAGAGCTCAACTCATAGATCATTTTTTTTTAACATACCAAAAACAAAGTTCTAATAGACTAATACACACCTAGAAAAGTCTTAATACAAAATTCAAGACAAGCACGCAATGGCAATTATATAGGGTATAGTGTGTCCACCTTGTCTCCATAGGGTATAACATGTCCAACATAGAGTCAACTAGCTCCAATTAATAATCGTTAAAAGCTCTTGCTCTCATAAATCTGATATTCTATAAACAACTTTAGAGGTCCTAAGCAAGAGAATACCAGAAAACATCATCCTAAAGACGCTAAACGAAAAAATCTCATAGACTGATTCTATAACCCACTGCTGTGAGAATCAACCAAGTCCCACACACCCAAACACAACCTTAAATCCTTAATTGTTATTCACTTACTGATTTAGTTCTGGTCAAGAACTAAATTGCTACACCATTACTAGAACAATCAGCATAAAGCCGCAGAATGACAGTCAATATCAAATAAATCATCAAATTCTTATCAATGTTAATCTCCTTAAACCAAATCCTTGTTTTCAAGTTCAATTTATGTATTCCTTGGACTCCTAAACCTCTGCTTAGTAAATCAAAATGGGCATTAAACCTAACATAACAAAAAGAAAGAAAGAAACAAACTATAAATTGAAATGAAAGATATTCATATATCCACTTCTGCTTCAACTTAAGCACAGATCAGTCATCAAGAAAATTAAGCAACAATAAGCCATTAAAATATCAAGAATTTTGTATTGTATAACACTAAATTTCCATATAATTATGAGAAACCATGTACAAGAAATGTATAATGTAATAAAAACAACAACAAAATAAAGAACAAATACCATTTTGACAGAGATTGATCAGATCAGAAACTTGGGTTGCTTATGGATCTACTTCCACTTCATCAATGATTATTTAATTCAGATACAAGTTTTTTTTTTTTTAAATGAAAAATCCTTTATGAAGCTACCAAATTTACATTTAAACACATTTAATAAATAAACTCACATGCAAATCTCAAATTTTGCATCGAACACAGCCATTGTGCACCATATACCATTCCAAGGAAATCGCCAACCATTGGAACCTCAGCCTCACCATTCAAGAAGTTGGGAGAATAACATGTCAAACATAGAGTCGACTACTCCAATTAGTAATCTTTAAAAGCTGTTGCTCTCATAGATCTTTCATTAAGTGGTCCTTAGCAAGGGTGTACTGAAGCCCTGTTTCAATTGCAATTAAATGCAAGACTGGGAATAGTTCATTCAAAAGAGTGAGCCTTGCACCATACTGCATGCTAGAATCATACTCTTTTACCATACCAAACAACATGGCCAATAAATCTATTCCATATGAAGCTTCCCTATCCATTCCAATTAAGTACAAGTATGGGAATAACTCTTTCAAACCACGACTCCTGCATCATACAATAGGGTAGAATCTTTCAACATAAAATTGAAAAAGGGCTCAAGGATTTATAAGCCCAACCTATCGAGGATTTGCTGAATCATACTCAATCTTAGTCATTAAGAGAGAGAAAATAATAAACTGCAATATTGATCAGTAAGAATCCCCCTATTCTCCAACACTTCCACACCCTTTCTCACTCTCCATTAGACCTCTAAGGCGCTTAACTCTATAACATTACCATATCAAGTTTAAGTGAAGCCTGGCTCACCTTGTATCAGTCAAATTCTCAAAACAAAAACATCATACACAGAAGATAAAGAACCCTTACATATATTTTTTTTTTGATAAGTAAAAAGATGTATATTCAAAGAGCTACCTCAAGAAAAACAAAAGGTAGAGAAAGGAGTACAGAGAAGAAAACAAACAACAAGAAAGACAACAAAACAAACATAAGCCAACAAAAGAACTAAGTACAGAGCAGAGAATTAAGGAACGAAGGGAGAGAGTCACTAGAGGTGATTCCCCAAGCCCTAGTCCAATCAAAAAGAGAACCACTAAAGAAAGCGAGCAACTGATTATTGGATTTGTCCGTATCCTCAAAGGTTCGCTAATTATGCTCCCTCCAGATACACCACATAAGGCACAAAGGAGCTAAATTCCAAATGCTAGAAGAGTGCTTTCCAAACCAATTCCACCAACCAAAAAGCGTATCTGCAACCGATCTTGGCAGAACCCAAGAGATCCCAAAAGTTCTAAAAACCAAGCTCCACAACTGAAAAGCTTTTTCACAATGGAGAAGCAAATGGTTCACCATCTCCCCGTTACTACAACACATAATGCACCGGTCAACAAAAACAACTCTACGCCTCAAAATGTCCCCTGTAAGAATCTTCTCTCCCAAGTTGCAGTCCAAACAAAGAAAGAGACGCACGGAGGAGCCTTAACCTTCCAAATACCTTTCCAAGGAAAGATAATAGGCAAAGGACAACGAAGCTTGTTGTAGAAAGAGCGGATGTCAAAATCCCCCTTCTTTGTCAACTTCCACCTCATACGGTCTCCGAGCTCAGATCGAGGTAAATTAGAACCCAAGGTACGAAGGAATTCATCCACCTCACCCATCTCCCAATCATTTGGATCCCTTAATAAGCAACATTCCAGCTTCTCCGAGCCTCCATCCCCAACCTTTCGAGAGACAAGGCCACCGATGCCTCTCTATTAGAAGCAATCCCATACACTAATGGGAAGGATCGATGGAGTGGTAAGTCCCCACACCACCTATCTGTCCAAAACTTCACTCTGTCCCCCACCCCTACCTCAAACTGAATGCATTTACTAAACACCTCCCAACCTTTAGGAATACTTCTCCATAAACCACACCCATAGGCACCCCTACCCAGCTTAGAAGACCAACCCCCCCACTCTTCCCCAAACTTCGAAACTACAACCCTCCTCCAAAGACGAGTCTCCTCAACCCCAAACCGCCATAACCATTTTCCTAGTAAGGCTTTATTGAAAGTGGTTATTTTCCTTACACCCAGACCACCGTTCGCCTTAGGAGCACACACCTTATCCCACCCCACCAAGTGAGCCTTCGAATCCCCCCACAAGAAGTCCCTTTGCATCTTCTCAATCTTATTCGCCACATGCGATGGGATGGTAAAAAGAGACAAATAATAAGTAGGAAGGCTAGCTAGCGTTCTCCTAAGTAACGTCAGTCTTCCACCTTTCGACAAATACAGCTTCTTCCACCCAGCCAGCTTCCGCTTAATTTTCTCAGTATATATAACAAATACAACACACACAAAACAGCATCAGGGCAGCAAACATGCAACAATAACAAAAATTTACATCAGTTTCTTGCAGGAACTACTTTATATGATAGCAATTTAAGAACAAAATTACTAAATTTCAGATTTTTTTTTTAATAAAAAAATTATAAAAAAAAAACACGAGCCCAACAAAACTCTATGAGAGCAAAAGCCTAGAAATCCATTACAAATGCAACCAACAACAAAATTACAACTTCCAGAGAGCAAAGCATTACAGGCCTATCACAGAATCAACCAACAAAAATAGTAAATTGCAGCACATAATCATAACAGAACCCAAAAATTTATAGACTTGAGAACAACTATAGTAAATTGGTTCAGCAGAAAATGCAGAATAACTCATGCAACATCAAGAAGTACGACTTTGGTTTGTTTTCAGTCCTCACGGAGCAATGCACAGAAAAATATTCCATGAAAGTATATTATATACACGTATATATTAATTTTGTTTGATTTGAATACACCTAAAATAAATCCAGATTTTCTATAAAAATTGATTCAGTATATATAACATCAAAGAAATCTTTTCCTTCCATAAGTTTTTGACTCGAGTCTCCATCCCTTAGATGCAATGAGGCAATTATTCAAAGACAATAAGTATTTCAATAGAGATAACACATAATCAACTCTTTCTATCAAGGATCGAGCTTCGCGGATTAAACAATTTTGGTATTACATTTTTAATATAAAGATAACTAATAGTCAACACTTTATTCTATTTATGTAGAACAAAAAATTGTTTAAATACTGTGCAATAGTCCAAGGAGCTTCCACTGCCAGTGGATCACCTTTGTCTCCTTTGCTACCGCCGGTGACTATAACTATGGCAGTGGTGGAGTCACAGATAGTGTGGCTTGGACGCAAGTGAGAAAGTGAGAGAGAAGGAAGAAGAGCAAGCTCCCTGCGTCTGTTTTCTGGGTCACATAATCATTGGGTTTTTTTGAGACAGTTGTTTATAGTCGTGGAATGAAGTTAAAAAATTAAATAAATGAATAAATCTCAATGATGTGGATGATGAAAGGTGGCAAAATATTAGGAAATCAACCAAAAATCTAACTTCTTTGGTTTAATACATATCACAAGTCCCAGATACTCGTCAGTTATCATGCAGCCTCATTATAGTGTTCAGGCAAGTGAATGATGAAAGGTTATGCAATTAAGGTAACTCTTGCAAAGATGGAAGGTGGTGAGTTGGGAAATGGAGTTTCCTATTCCTGTTTTTGGGAAGCTATGTCACTATCTTATACAATTTTTTTTCCTTTAAAGAGAAACTTCATTAGAATGCAGTCCTAAGGGGCATATTGCTCATTATATAAAACTGTTGTGGTTTTATTATTTTACTACGACTTCAAAAGTTTTTTTTTTTTTTGGCCCAAAATACTTGGGTTTTCATAAGTTACCAAACTTAAGAAACTGATTAATCTTTGTATATATTTTGCAGCCACAATTTTAGCAGCAATTTGTCTGGAGAAGAAAAATGAACATTATCAACTATCATGCCAAGAAAGAAAATGTAAAAAAAAAAAAAAAGATAAGAAAGAGTAGCTTTTACACTCTGTGTATTCACAACAATCATCTCACCCGCATATAACTAAGCCCTCTTCATTCAGTCCTGTAGATGACATTTCCTTCTCAAGATTTTCAGAAGCTTGCTGCTATCATGTTCTTTTTCTGACAAATCTGTTTTGTTTTGTTTACAGATGTCAAATCTGTTCATTGAAATCAGTCTTCGTAAAAGGATTCTGCAGTACACAACAATTAAAATTTAGTTAATACACATATCATATGCATAGACCCATTCACAATTCCACGAAGACACATAATTGAATAAGTTAAAAAACGATAGATAGAAGTAACATTGCATACCATTAATTGACAACACTATACTGATGAACCTCAAAAACCTTCTTTATCAATTGCACCGCTGTGATCACCATCAACAGAGACTATATTTTCACCACTATTACTATTACCATTAATAGAAAATGCTTTTTCACCATTACTGACAGTGACGACAGAGGTTGAATTTTCAAGTTGTTCAATACCATTGACAGAGGCTGCTGCAACTTCACCACTACTAGCAGCAACAGAAACTACATTAGTTTGACCAATATTGCCATTCACACAGGCAGCAGCATTAACCTTTTTAACAACATCATCATCATCATTACTATCATCAGCAATTTTCTGAGGGCCACCCTGCAATACCCATGACTTTCTTTTTGTTTTGTTTCATAAAGATAATGTAAACAAATAAATATGAAGAAATGCAGAATTAAATCACCTGGAGCTGCGGAAGGCCAGCACAATAGTGGGAAGCCGATGAAGAACCCAACCTAGCGGGAAGCCGATGAAGATCCCAACCTAGAACCTTACAAATAACCTGAGCAAAAGCCCTATGAGCGTGCTTTCTCTTAGTCTTCAAAATAGAAGTGGAATGCTGAAGAAGGCCAACACAACCCTTGAACTTTTTCCACACCGTCTTCCCTGTTCCACAACAAACAAGACAATAAAAATCCCCACTTTCATAGCACTTCTCATAGTAACTCCTCAACTCCCTGTCCTCTGAAAACAACTTCAGAAAGAAGCGCAATTCTTCTTCATCTTCTTCAGAATTCCCATCTTCGCTAGTTTTATCTTCATCTTCATTTCTGGCGAGGAGAAATTCACGGCAGGGTTGTAATGCCTTGTACTGCATTTGCCCGGCTTGGTCTTCAGCCGATAAGGGTTGAAGAGTGGAAACAGGTTTCTTCATGGAATGCCAACCAGATGATGTTTCAGGAGGCGGGTCTTGGGGGCAAGGCCGCTCGGGACCTGAATCCAGTGGCGGGTCAGACTCTCCGACTCTCTTTCTTGTTTGGGTGGGGGGTTGAGGTTGTGGGAATGGGGCTAGGTGGTGATGGTGATGCAATGGATAATGGGGACTGGAGTTTGGATTAGGAATAGAAGTTGGAGTGTGTTGGGGATGATTGGGGTTTGCATTTACACCATTACTGACAGTGACAACGGAGATTGAATTGTCAAATTGTTCAATACCATTGACAGAGGCTGCTGCATTATCCTTTTTAACATCATCAGAGTCATCCTTACTATCATCAGCAATTCCCTCAGGGCCACCCTGCAATGCAATACCCATGACACAACACAACCCACCAGACCATTCATGAAGAATTTAGCAACTACTTTTTGTTCTGTTTTTGTTTTTGTTTTATGTAGATCATGTAAACAAATACTAAATATGAAGAAATAAAGAGTTTGAATCACCTGGAGCTGCAGAGGCTGAGGTTTGAAGACAATATTGGGAATCCGATGAAAATCCCAACCAAGAAGCTTACAAACAACCTGAGCAAAAGCCCTATGAGCCCGTTTTCTCTTAGTCTTCAAAATAGAAGTGGAATGGTGAAGAAGGCTAACACAACCCTTGAATTTTTTCCACGCCTTCTTTCCTATTGCACCACAAACAAGACAATAAAAATCTCCATTATCACGGTTTTTCAAATAGTAACCCCTCAACTCACTGTCCTCCGAAAACAACTTAAAAAAGAAGCTCAATTCGTCGTCTTCTTCTTCTTCCTCTTCATCAACTTGTTCATTTTCCGAAGATGAAGAACTCCCATCTTGGCTAGCTTCATCTCCATCTTCATCCTTGACAAGGAGAAATTCACGGCAAGGTTGGAAAGCCTTGTGCTGAATTTGATAGGCTTGGCTTTCGGCGGATAAGGGTTGAGTTGTTGTCGTTGCCGTTGTTGTTGTTGTTGCTGTTGGCAGTGTGCGCTTCTTCATGGGAGGCCAAGCAGACCCAGATGAAGTTTGGGGAGGTGGGTCTTTGAGGCATGGCCATTCGGGACCCGAATCAGGAGGCGGGTCGGACTCTCTGAATCTCTTTCCTGTTTGGGTGAACAAGGGTTGTTGCTGTGGTTGTGGGATAGGAGGGCGTTGGTGGTAATGGTGTTGATGGTGATACAATGGATAATGGGGAGTGGGGTTTGGATTAGGAATAGGAAGAGGAGTTGGAGTTGGAGTTGGAGTTGGCGTGTGTTGTTGTTGGTAATAGAAAGTGGGGGTCGGAGTGTGATACAAAGGTGGAGGTGTGGGTGTGGGTCTTGGTGGAGGGCCTTGGTGCCACAGAGAGTGAAGGTAGATTACCTCATCTCTCAGCCTTTCTTCACAATAACGAGGATCCATTGCTGGCTTTTCGTTTTCTTCTGTACCAGGAGGAGGTGGAGGTGGAGGTTGGGGGGAGGAGAGGTGAGTTTTACTGTTCGATTAACTGTCTTATATATTACTAGGTTGGGTCGGGTTTGGATAAAAGCGGGTCGTTTTAAATAGATTGCGAGTGAATTGAGTTTTTTTTGAGAAAGAAAAAATAATAATAATAATAATAATAATCTCTATATATATAATAATAGGTGAAGAAAATAATAATAATATATATATATATAATAATAGGTGAAACTTAGAGAAATTTAAATTATAATTTTAAATTAGAGTTCTAATTTTGCACCATATGTCATAAATTATTTATTCTTAAAGAGTTTTATTTCTTAATTTTAGAATCAAATGTGGGACCACATCATAAATATTTATCCAAGTTATTAAGTACAAAAACTAAAGAGTCTAGAATAAATGAATCGTAAAAATTATAAAAAAAAAAAAGTGCTTCACAATATTTTTTTTTTTTTTTTTAAGCATGGACAATTTACATTTTATACCTAATAATATCCTTACAAATTTTTTTATAGATTTAACAAAATATAAAAATGACTATCAATAATATTTAAATTATATATATAAATATAAATTATATTATGCATATTATTGTATATCTTTAAGTGTATCCATGCATATGCATGGAGTTACAAGTTAGTAATAATAATAGAGAAAGATAAAATAATAATATTATATTTGTTTCCCTGTTAATACAAATTGTAGCTTTGGATTAGCCAGGGCTGGAACAACAAACCCCCAGTGGCGTGGCTAAAGCTTAATACGAATAGATATGCAATTGGTAGCTCTGGATTAGCAAGTGATGGCGGGCTGATTTGTAATGAGAATGGTGAATGGGTTAAAGAATATGCTAGCTCTTTGGGCATAACTTCTTGAGTCATAGATGAGTAATGGGTGTTGATGCCCATTTTTTGGCAAAAGGGCCCAATGGCAGAAGAAGCCCAACAATATGAAAGAGATGGAAAAAGAAAATAGCAAAGTAAAGACCATTAGGCCAGAATGGCAAGAATAATGGTCCATAGGCCTACAAAATAGTAAAAATGTCCTAAAGAAATCAAATGGGCCTAAGGGAACCCCAAAGAATGAAGTAGTAAACGCATGAAAATCATAAGAAATTGAAAAAAAAAAAAAAAAAAACTGAGTCGGAGGAGCCCAAATAAAGGAATTAGTAAATGGGATTGGTTTAAAGGCAAATAAACCCAAAGGTAAAGGATGTGATAATTGGACCAGTAAAACCCAAAAGATTTAGCAAAAGCCCATGGGAATGTAAAAAGTAGGAAAGAATGAAATGGACCAAGGATGCCTCAAATAATGAAACGGGTCGAGGATGCCCAAGGAATAAAATGGGCCGAGGAAGCTCAAGATGTTATATGGATTAATACAGCAGGAATACTGGGCAGTGTAAACTAAAGGAAGGAATAACATATGAAACTGGCGTGGCAGGCACTTCAACCCACAAGCCAGAAGTGGTACAGTAAATAAGGGTAAACAACATCATAGAAGGAACAATGCAGTGGCATGGCAGGAGTACCAACAAGCCCACGGACCAAAAGTGAAAAGAGACATAGGTCGAATTAAAGAAGAGAAAGCCCACAATCAAGCAATGCTCAGCCCAAAGAAGAAATGAGATGCAAAGTTAGACCCAAGAACTCATCTACGCCACAAGAGTTAAACAAGCACCAAAACGTGTAGCAAAGTCAGACAAATCTATAGGCAATGGCTGTTAAGGACATATTTTATATAATTAGCTAATCATTTGACAAAATGCACTTGTAATTTGGTAGATCTAAGATATGTTTAGTACTTCAAGAAACAAAAATTCAAGTCAAATATTAAAGTCATGAAGATTGGACCAAAAAATAAGTGAAGAAAAGTTGTTCATTAAATCTCAACAGATACCTAAACAGAAACAGTACCTATCAAGATTTAAGAACGAAGCTCGACAGAAGTTCGATAGAAGCTGAATTTGTCGAGATCTACAAAATCAGAATTTTCATATCTGATTTTTGGCCCTAGCTGACATGCATGTGTAGGGTTTCTTTTCTCACAACCCTAAGCATATATAAGGCTTATTTTAAAGGCCGTTATATATGGAGAACACATGCAGAAAGTGACCTAGTTCATTATTCTCTCTAAAGAAGTTACTGCGTCTTTGCGCCTTAAGGTTTTGTAACCAAGTACTTCTTGATCTTCATTGTTGATGAAGTGAAGAACTTTGCAGCCAACAACATCTTCTTCAAGTTGATCGGAGTTAGTCACATAACTGGGATCCGTGCATCATTGGTGGCGTTCATAAATTGAAAAGTTTAGAGGTTCTAAAGCGGTAAAAGGTTTCTGCTGTAAGTTCATCTACGAGGATTGTAGAGTCTAATGACAAATATTTTGTACTAGATCTAAAACTTCTCTTTATTATAGTAGATTGCTTTTTGGGAAGGTTTCCTCCCAGGTTTTTTACTGTGAAACTAGTTTGTTTCATTGTTTCTCTTAGGTCATCATATCTTGTCTTATTTACTTTTCCGTTGTGCATAATATTGATTTTTGTTTGTTTTAACAAGGTTTATTCATAATAAATCTAATTAACAACTTGGGTTTAAAACTTGTTAATTCTATCAACCGGAGTCTAAATTTCCTAACAAGTAGCATCAGAGCGGGTACACTCTGATTAGATTAATTTCCTGAGTGTGATCCTTGACCCCCATTGTCATGGATCGTGGACAATCTCTTTTGATCCCTCATTTATTTAATGACACTAATTATGCATACTAAAAAGTTTGTATGAAAATTTTTTTGCAGGCTCTAGATGAAAAAGTATGGCAAACTGTTGAAATTGGTTGGATTAAGCCAAAGGAAGTGCCGGTGGATTGAGATGAAGCAACAATCAAAGTGGAAAATTTCAACAGTAGGACCTTGAATGCTTTGTTTAGTGGGGTGACCAATGAGGAATTCTAGAAAATATCATCCACATAAGTTCCCAAGGAAGTATAGACCATTCTTGAGACCATCTATGAAGGTACTAAGGTAGTAAAGATTGTGAAGTTTCAAAAACTCACTAGCAGTTTTGAAGAAATAAGGATGGAGGAAGATGAGACCTTTGATGAGTTCTATACTAAACTCAAGAATATTGTGAATTCTGCCTTCAACCTTGAAGAATCTATAGTAGAATCCAAAATTGTTAGGAAAATCCTTAGATCCTTACCTGAAAGATTTCTTGCCAAGATCACTGCAATTGAAAAAGAGAAGGACATTGATCAAATTCCTTTGACTGAGCTTGTAAGGAACCTTCAAACCTATGAAGTGGGATTAGGTTTAATGGGAAAAGGTGGAAAGAGTAGAAACTTGGCTCTTAAGGGTATTGAGGAAGAGATTGATGACTCTGAAGATGAAGATGAAAGTGAAGATGAAGATGAAGATGATGATGAGGTTGAGGATTTAACCTTCATAGCTAATGAGATTATCAAACTTCTTCAATATAGGAAAAAGGATAAGGATAAACCTCCTAGGAAATCTAAATCCTCTAGGAAGGGTAAGAGTGAGAAACCCCTTATCCAGTGCCATGAATGTAAAGGTTTTGGTCATATGAAGATAAAGTGCCCAAACTACCTTATGAAGGAAAAGACCAAAAATTCAAAAGATAAAGGATTGGTTGCTACCTAGAGTGATACTGAGAATGACTCTTCTGATGAATATGCGAATGAATGTGGTCACTTTATGGCTTTTGCTGCCACAACTGATAAGGTGATCGTGGAGAATACTAGTGATATTAAGGATTCTTCTGATGATGAAGTACCCAAGAAGTTGACCCTTCAGGAAGCCTATGATAAGTTATGCACTGTATTTATAAAATCTGAAAATACTTCTCATCTTTGTAGAAAATAGCTTAATAAGGTAAAAAAATTGAACTGTTAGTCAAATTAGATGAGACTACAAGGTTAGTTGAAACTCTTATTATGGAGAACACCTCATTAAAAGAGAAGGTTAAGAATCTCGAGGTTGAGCTTAGTCAAGTTAGAACTCAAATAGAGAGGATGTCTAGTGCAAAGCTTGATAAGATATTGAGTGCTCAAAAGCCGAGTTCTAATAAGACTGGCTGAGGATGTGCTGTTTCCTCCGGCTCCTCCTCTTCCACGGCTTCTAGATCAAAGACTGTCTTTGTGCCCCAATCTGAGAAAAGTGATAAAGGTATGAAATCCATAACTGATTTGTCTAATTCTAAATCCTTTGTTAGATCTCACTCTAGGAAGTCTAGTAGTTCAAAAACTACTCATGTTTGTCACCATTCTGGTGTTTCTAGACACATTTGTCCTAATTGCTTTAAGTTGTATCCTTAAAAGCAAGTGTCCAAACGGTCACAGGTTTTCTCTCAAGGAACTACACCTTTGTTTGGAGAGTTATTAACAGTCTTAAGTTTTTTAACTCAATTTTAGGAGACATACTAGGACATACTAGTATGTCCTACGACACGTACTTTTTCATCTTCACGGCCAAAGACTTATGCTGTGTGGGTGAAAAAGGAGCCTAAAACTTAATTGTCTTTTCTATCTGTCCTCTACTTTATTTCTTTCTATCTAAAGTAGGACTTTCTTGCTTGATTTTTTATCTGTTTTTAGAATCATGCGTTCATGCATCTGCATCTATCTTCATACTTTCATGTTGTTTGTCTGTTTTTGTTTGGTTGTTTTGTTTTACTTTTGTTTTGTTTTCAAAATTAAAAAAAAAAAAATCAGAAAAATACAAAAACAGTGTGTGTTTGTGTATATTGGTACTTGTGTACCTTGAATGGCATTTGAAACAAAATCTCTTAACTTTGTATCTCTTGTACCTTTGATGAGTATCTCAATGCACAACTAAGCAAATGAGCTTTATGGCTCGTGTTTGTGAGGAGTACGATTAAGATTGTCTCTTATATCTCATACTCATATCACTTTTTTTTATGAGAAGGACTAGAAAATCCTAAAAGAAATGCATAAATAACTATCTCACCACTAAAGCCCGCCAATCGTGTGTAACATCTGTGTGCTTCGGCATAGCAAAATTGTGATGTTTTGGCTTACATAATTGGGTATTTCTTTTCTCTCTTATATGCCTATGCATGATATGTTCAAAAAGAAAATATGCAAAGAATATAAAAAGCAAAAAGAATCAAAGTGCTTTTAAAATGATTGTAAGCATGTTTCTAGGAAATCTGGGAGTTATATGATGTCCCTCAAAGGTGATAGTCTCTATCAAATAGTTATGATTGTGCGTGAGTGTTTTTTATTTTCTCATGTCTCAAATCTTCATAATATGAGACACTTATGCACTCTTGCTTTGTTTCACACACAACATGCAAATTCTTTGCTACTCTTGATACATGTGTAGGTACAATATGATTTGGCCATCACAAGGAATACATGTGTTACTATATGTTCACTAAATTATCTTAACTTGTTTTTGAAATATAAAATTGGTTAGAGGTGTTTACTCTGTATGTGTGTGTGTGTGTGTGTGATTTTTGGATCTCTATATGCTTTGCATCTTGTTTGAGATGAGTTTTGAGAGCTTAATATGTTGGGTTGGTGTTTGAATGAGTAGCTTGTTTTATGCATTCATCTCTATGTGTTTTTCCCTTCTTGAAAAACCTCTTTTCTTCAAGCTTGACAGCTCCTCGACACATACTCGATAGATACCCTTTCTATAGAGCCTTTTTCTTGTGATCTCAACATATTCTCGACAGCTTCTCGATCCATCGAGGAAAATTTCTGAGCTCTCTGTCTGCCCGATAGATTCTAGATAGATCCTCGATCCATCGAGATTTCTAAGTTTTCTCTCGATAGCATCTCGACAGCTTCTCAATTTGTCAAGACCCTCTTGCATGCATTGTTTTTCACATGTTTTGCATCTTTCCTTTATCTTGTCATCCATAGCATCTTGTTTCATTACATTCATGCATTTATATTGATTCCTTATGCCCCCCTTGATCATCTTTAATCATCTTTATATTTCTCGGGTGAAGTTTTATAGCTTCTTATACCCTTTGTCAATCATGACAAAAATGGAGAGAAAATGTGGTTTCTTTTTAAGGTTCTCCATGTTAGGGGGAGAAATACATGCCTTTGTAAAAGGGAGTTGTGTTTTATCTTGTTAGGGGGAGTGTTTACCTCCTTGTTGTTTTAGGAACTTCTTTTAGCTTCTTATACACCGGTCTTGTGACAATTTTTACATACATTGTACTTTATTTTTATATATATGATGATGATGTATGTTTTCTTCACCTACCTCTACATGTGTTGTTTCTTTTCTATCTTTATACACATGTTTCTTTATGTACGCAATCTTTATTTCTGTTTCACACATGATGCCTTGATGAGTTTTGTTTAAATGTTTCAAAAACACAAGTTGTAAAAGTCTATCATGCCGTAAACTCTTTTCTTGCAAAAATTTTCAAGAGTTTGTAGTAGGGATAGATTTATTTTGTAATACAACAAGTGGTTATGAGTTTAGTGATTTAAGATTTCTCTCATAATTATTTGTTTTGTTGTGGTTTTGTCATGGACTGCCAAAGGGGGGAGATTGTTAAGGACATATGTTATGTAATTAGCTAATCTTTTGACAAAATGCACTTTACTTGTAATTTGGTAGATCTAAGATGGGTTTAGTACTTCAAGAAATAAGAGTTCAAGTCAAGTATTAAAGTCATGAAGATTGAACCAAAAAATAAGTGAAGAAAAACTGTTCATTAAAGCTCGACAGATACCTCGACAAAAACAGTATCTATCAAGATTTAAGAACGAAGCTCGACAGAAGCTCGACAAAAGCTGAATCTATCGAGATCTACGAAATCAAAATTTCCAAATCTGATTGTTGGTCCTAGCTAACATTTATGTGTAAGATTTCTTTTCTCACAACCATAGACATATATAAGGCTTATTTTAAAGGCTGTTATATATGGAGAACACATGTAGAAAATGACCTAGTTTATTATTCTCTCTGAAGAAGTTACTATGTCTTTGCGCCTTAGGGTTTTGTAACCAAGTACTTCTTAATCTTCATTGTTGATGAAGTGAAGAACTTTGCAGCCAACAACATCTTCTTCAAGTTGTTGGGAGTTAGTCATGTACTGGGATTCTTGCAAAGGAGTTAGTCACATACAAGAATTCGTGCATCATTGGTGGGGTTCATATATTGAAGAGTTCAGAGATTCTAAAGCGGTAAAAATTTTCTGTTGTAAGTTTATCTACAGGGATTGTAAAGTCTAGGGACAAAAATTTTGTACTAGATCTGAAACTTCTCTTTATTATAGTGGATTAATTTTCGAAAAGGTTTCCCCCCAGGTTTTTTATTGTGAAACTAGTTTATTTCTTTGGTTTTCTTGGGTTATCATATCTTATCTTATTTACTTTTCCGCTGTGCATGATATTGATGTTTGTTTGTTTTAACAAAGTTTATTCATAATAAATCTAATTAACAACTTGGGTTCAAAACTTGTTAATTTTGTCATCCGGGTCTAAATTTCCCAACAATGGCAAACACATGAATGCTAGAAAAGCAATAGACTCATTGGAAGTGGAGCATGCACAAGGCTCAGGCACCACTTACCTATACCCAGCCAATACAGTGGAGGTGGGCCACAAGTCTGAGGTAAGAGAGGGTGTGGTCTGGCAGTAGGGAGAAGGGGGAAGCCTATTTTGGGGTTCCCGCTCAAGCTCTTTTAGGGGAAATGTCATGCTTGGATGACATATCACCCAATAAATGCAAACATGAGCTGGAATCACTAGGTGCATGCTATAGAAGTTGGTAAGAGATAAATCTAACCCTTATTCGAATGAGAGTGCAAGGGAAATAGAAAACAAAACAAAAACTACTTTTGTTTGGGAATGAGGCATGGCACGGCTAACGCAATGTAGTGGTGGTGGCTAAGCAGCTAGCAGACTAGTGGGCATTCTGGGAAGGACACCCACAACAGGCCAAAAGTAGTTGAGGGGTAAAAATAGTAAATCTTGTCACGGCATGTAGTATAAAAGGCCATAGCCGTGCATAGTAAACAACAACAGTGAACTATAGAGCACGGAAAATAGAGAAGAAAAAGAGAGAAAAGGGAAAATAAATAAGAAAAACAAAGAAAACAAGGAAACCGAGAGTGAGGAAGAAAATAGGAGTGATAGGAGTGAAAAACATACACCAATAGGCTACCCACTTCTCTCCCTCCCAATAGCCCACTCTCTAACAAGTTAAGAATTAGAGATTAAGCAACTTAGGTCCATTTTCCAAAGTGAGTGACTTCTACGGCAGGATTCCCTTTTGAGATTACCCACATTAGAGATTGGTTCTCTTCTTGGGCTTGAATCTGCCAAGGAGCCAAGTTTGATCCTTTAGCAGGCTAATCCTCTTTTCTTTTGTTATGGTTGATTAAGGACTAATGCTATTTTCTTGTTATTAATCTATTCTTGCCATAATCACATCACCATATTTCTCCTTTGTGGAACTGTTTAAGCATTATCATTGTCAGCAGAAAATATTTTAGTTATCGTGCTGTATCATGTTTTTCCTACTATAATGTTGTTGTTGTTATTGTTGTTGTTGTTGTTGTTGTTGTTGTTGTTTTTTTTTTTTTTTTTTTTTTTTTTTTTTTTTTTTTTTTTTTTGTAGCAACATTTCCTGCTGTGGGCACATGACACCCCTAAGATTCCTGCTAGGGCTCTAACTTGCGTACAAACTGGCCTAAGGCGTGTTTCAATTAGGCCAGTCCCGACTCTCCTACCCCAGAACCGCAGTACAACAAGAGCGATCCAGCCCAAGACACAAAAAAGGCCCACTACAATGGGCTCTAAAAAATGGTCTCAACCTAAATACTCAACTTAGGATCTCCTCTATATGTGTGGAGCTTGATGTTGAACTTATTGTTTTACTGCTTAATAACTACTCAATAAATAATCTTACGCTGGAACCTTTGCTCCAGGGGCGGAACTACTCAAGGGCAGAGGGGGGCCATTGCCCCCCCCCCCCCCCCCCCCCCCAACCTTTGAAAAAAAAAAATTAGTATGTGTATTAACAAAAAGAATTTTAATTTTACAAATTGACCTAAGAAATCCAACAAATAGATAACAAGCAAAATCTTAATAATAAAAAAAAAATGCACATATCTAGATAATAAGAAAAATCTTTGGAAAAATCATAAATCCGTTCTAAGCAAAAACAATAACAATAAATTAATTACAAATCCTAGCAAAAAAAAAAATCACAAAAACCTAATAATCTTTACCTAATTTCTCCCTCTCACTTGAGAGCTCTATGCCTTTCTCAAATGACTCAACCCTCATAGCTATAGAGACAACTCTTATACCACATATTGATCGCTTCATCCACACATTAATTAGACTTTGAAAATATTAAGACGTGTTATTTGCCTTGCAAAACTCTTGATTATAAAATCCTATTATTAAATTTTTCTTCAAAAGAAAAAATACAAATAATAATTAATAAATTATTGCTAATAATGCAACTTTGTCAACCTCTAGTATTGATATTCCAATTTTTTTAAATCTAAGAACAAAGAACTTTGGCCCCCCTAAGTTTGAATCCTGGTTCCGTCCCTGCTTTGCTCAATGATTGCAGGATCCTATTAAAGAAATTCCATAGATCAACTGTACAACACATTTTCAAGGAGGTGAACCAATGTGCTGATGCATTGGCTAAATTTAGAGCCACCCAATCTTTTGACAATGCTAACTTTATTAATCCGCCGGCTGTGGTGGAGGACTTGCGGGTTTTTGACAATGCCAAGCTTTTTTGTAATAAACTTATTCGTAGTTAATATTATATCTGCGTTGGTTTACCAAAAACACAATACTTCAAAATAAGTAAATTGTTAAGTTTACTTTACAAAGTTCACTAATGATGCCATCATCATAAAAGAATATATAAAAAAATACTAAGCGTTGTGAACCACGTCAAGTGTGAGACAACAACTTGAGAGAACTGAGATAATGAGATGATATCTGAGGGTGAGACGGAAGTATAGACAAAGACAATGACATTCCAAACGTTTAGGTTTAGGTTAAAGAGGGTTTTTTTTTTTTTTTTTTTTTAAATAATAATGGCGTGGCATACTAAATTATCAGGCTAGTGCATGAAAGAAATTACCCTTTACGAGTGTGATGTGAATTGTCCTATTTGGCCATTTGGTCGAAAAAAAAAAATGGTCAACCCGTCTTACCCGCAAGTTAACCCTATCTAACCTGGAAATTAAATAAGGTGGGTTGAGTAAATCCAAAAAATAATATATGTTTTTGGTTAGGTATTTTTCTTCAAGTTTGGATTGAGTTCATGGGTTTAGGTCCAATTTTTCTAGATCTGGTTTTTTGATGGTTTTAAAGTACTATTTCGATTAAAATTCTATTTAAAAATTGAAATAATTTAAAGAATATAAATAAGACATTCAAATTAGGTAAGGATTAACACTGTTATAGTTTCGTAGACTTGCACAAATTTATAATCGATATTTTAATCAGGCCTTGGTTGGGAGGATGGAATCCTTCACCTTTATTAATTTAAAATCTTCTTCTTTCTTCGTTGGTCCATTAGATATATAGTCTAGAATTTAGTCAAATTGTTTTCTTAGATTTAGTTGATATAGATTTTCTTTTCTTAGATTTGGTCAATTTTTAGTGTTTATATAATCTTGAAATGTTGTATTAGAGTTGAAATATTGAATATGTGCATGAGTTTTGAATGGATTTTGTATGAATGTAGTGAGTTTTGTAAGAATAATACGAGTGAATGCGTTTCATTACTTTTGTATGTATGTAATGTTATCAAAAAAAAAAAGTATGTATTTAATGGATTTTGTATGAATGATTTGTTGAATATGTGCATGGGGTTGTGTGTACATAATGAATTAAAGGGTGATGGGTGATGGGGTGTTGTTATAAATTTGTAATAGGTAATGCCGTAATAGGGTGTTACTGCGGTTTGATAGATGAGATTGTAAGCACACGATACAATAGAATTTGTTCACCTTCATTCGGTATACATGAGTTAAACTTTGCTACCCACTATTAAAAAAAAAAAAAAAAAAAAAAACAAAGATTAAACCACAACTAATAAATATGCTTTGAAATTAAGTAAAAGGTTTTATCTTTTGGATCACTTTGAAAAAAAAAATTCACTTTTATTTTGTTTTGAGAATCGCAATCACAATTAATAAAAATGCATATAAATTGATTCTGTTGTTTGCTGATTGTTCCTATTTTGCTTGAATATAAATTTTTGCATTTGATATTGGAAGGACATAAATTTAATTTTTATTTGTCACTAATACTTTGTAAACTACATTTGATTTGAACAGATTTGTGATGGAACAAATTTATATCTATGTTTACTATGGTGGAGTAAGGCTATCCAGACCAAACCAGAACCTGACAAAACCAACCAACTCGAGACCAACCCAATCTAAGCTATTGACGGCGGATCTCCAGCATCAAAACCCAAGGGGTGCAAGTTGAGTGGTGGTTTTGGGTTTTGAAACCCAACAGAAGCTGACTTGATTGAGCAGTGTCTCGCCGGAAACTACCATCCTCTAACCCTCGTCTTCCCTCTCTCTCTCAGCCTCAGATCCGACGAGATCTCCATGAGATTCGATGAGATATTTTCAAGATCCATTGAGACTAGACCAAATCTGTCAAGATCTGGTGAGATCTCGTCAATATCTAGACTACATCCTTTGAGATCCAGCAAAATCTCAACTAGATCTTGATGGATTCGGTGAAATCTCAACCTCAATAACAACCCTGAAACCGACCGATATTCACCCGACACCTGTGAGATCGGATCTGACAGATTCAACGTTTCTTCCAAGTTGGGTGTGGGTTATAATTTTCCCCACTTGAAGATGTCAAGTCAATCTGAGTTAGGCATAAACCCAACCCAAATAGACCTGTGGACAGCCCTATGGTGGAGAATCATTTGATTATAAAAGAAATGAATTCTCATATCAAGGTCTTGGTAAAAATACAAGCTTATTAAGGTAAAACATGGGATTTGTCTTAGAAGGCTACAGATGAAAATAATGAACGCTCTAAACTTGGACCATAATTTACATGAATAAAATATGTAAATACTCAATAGTAAATCCACCCGTTTCTAAAGAAGATAGCATATTCAATTGATTTTCATATTAGAGTTGGACTCAAAACAAAACCGGCTAATAACTTTTTTCAAAAGTGTTTTTCATATATATAATATTGTGTGTGTGTGTGTGTGTGTGTGTGAGTGTGTAAAGAGTTTTTCAAAGATATTTTGTAGTCCAATAGAAATTATGACATCAAGAAATTAAGGGTTAAATAAGGTAAAAACATGACAGTGATATTAATCCAGTCTTAACGGCTTATGGGAATATAGTGTGGTAGAAGGACAAATATATAAAATTGTAAGTAATGGGAACTCATATGTAATTCTCTAATCTTCAGGGGTCAATTGCAATGTGTTGATTGACATTATTGCAATCTATAGAAATTTAAATATTTTCTTGATATTGTTGAGAAAATTAAGGAATAATTTTGAAAGAGTTTCAAGCTAAGTCGATAGCATTCAAAAAGCTATTGATTGATCCTACAGTTGAAAATTAGCATTCCTAAGGATCCCACATCTTAACTCTCTCTTGGGCTTTACAAAAGTCTTAAAAAAATAAGATTTTTAATTTACACATCAAGAGTTGGTCATTAGAACTACTAGGTAATATTGTTGTCATCTGAAAACCCAAAAAGAATCAGAAAGAGACGTGAATACCTTGGGCAGGGGTGGAGGCATGTATAAGGGTGGGGGGCCATGAATTTTAAAATTTTTTAAAATATATATACAATTATTTTTATGTTTTCAGAATTTAGTCTACAAAAATAAGAGTTGGTCCCCC
The DNA here is from genome assembly GCA_023736055.1 of Quercus glauca. Taxonomy (NCBI): domain Eukaryota; kingdom Viridiplantae; phylum Streptophyta; class Magnoliopsida; order Fagales; family Fagaceae; genus Quercus; species Quercus glauca. Next base: position 33,611,452 of record CM043326.1, on the reverse strand, counting down.
CAAATATTTGAATTAGTCCAATAATGCTCTTAAAAAAAATAATTGGTCTAATAGTTATAGAAATATAACTTTATTTTGCGCAATTCAATTTTTTATTGTAAAATGTGCTTTTATATCTGTTAAATATTTGATAAAATTTGGTATCAAATATGTTTGAATCTATATTTTTCAACCCGTTATGTGATAATTAACAAGTCATTGACTCATTAAAAAAATTTTGTCACTAAAACTACACAAGAAATGTGTTTTTAGTTGCCATAAAATGGGTTAAAGTAAGGTAGCTTTAAATATGTTTGGAGCCTAACTTATTTCTCCAAGTTTTTGATCATTCATGTTTTTGAAAATTTCATTAGTTCAATTGAAAGATTTTTTACTTACTTTAGCATAAAATTTGACAATTTGTATTTAAAATGAAACTTTTTAAGAATTTGACTATGAAAATAGAAAAAATGAATTTTATTTTATGAAAGATCGCCGTAAAAAATGATTTTGATTGAAAATACTAAGATCTTTTTTTTTTGTTGGGTGTGTGTATATATATAACTTATCAAATAAAAAAGTGTGTGTATATATAATAAAAAAGCGTGCGTGTGTGTACATATGTGTGTGTGTGTGTGGGTGTGAAAGTTGTCTTGATAAATATTAGCGTTGCAACTTGGCCTCCTCAAACAAAAATTCTTGGCTCCGCCCCTGACCTTGGGAGGCAACACGCTTGGGTTGCTAAGAGAGATATGTAATTTTGTTTTATTCATAATCCATGGTTGTGTGATACAACGATCTTTGAATGAAAATATAAATTTTTATTTCATATTGCTTCCACAAAACTATCAGGTTTTGGATTGTGAAGGTGGACAGAGAAGAGGTTTGGTGTTTGTATAGTGAGAAAATTTTGAGGGAGGCCAAGGGGTTTTTTTTTTTTTTTTTTGATAGGAGGCCAAGGGGTTTTGGTTCCTTGTAGTAACTGTAATTCTAAAAAAAATACATTTGTCACGAATGGAAAGCGTGGTAACTTGTTCAAGCTTTTACGAGTGAATGTTTTTGTTTGCCGGAGGTTGAACTTTCAACTTTCAAGTCATGGGGAATTACGAGAATACAAATTCCAACGTAAAAGGAATTATGAGAATCCCTTCCTTTGAAAGTTCTTCCAAGAAAAAGGATGGAAAAAATTTTGAAAAGGAATTTAGAAAAAGGACAGAAAAATATTTTCAAAAGGGATTTATTTTCCGTTGCCGGGACTTGAACCCGGGTCTTTCGGGTGAGAGCCGAATATCCTGACCAACTAGACTACAACGGATTTGTGGAAAATATGTTTAACTCATTTAATATAAAGGAGTTTAGAAAAAAAAAAAATTTAGTAACGTATCATTATCAAATGGTAAATTGAAAGCAGTCAAAGCATAGCCGGACAAGTACTTTTGTTTTTCACTAATTCAAGAAACTATGAGATGGAAAAGGTCTTATTAACTTTGTCCTACATTGCTAGAGAGTTAAATATTGATTTTATAAATTCCTAAAAGCTATCTTGGGAGTTAGAATTAATTGGGCAAAATTTCCACAATCTAATCACACTAATTTGTAACTAGAGATGAGAACTTTGGTTTTAGTGGATATTTTGCTCTTTTATGAGGTTTTAAGAGCGTTTCGATCATTTAAAAGGTTTTTGGGTATATCTTAGTTATTTTTCATTGATGCTCTCTTTGAAGTATACTTACAAGTTACACACTTACACCTAAAAGAAAAATAGAGATAATTGATGAAAGAAATGACGTAAAGACACTAAAAACAACTCTGAAAGATAGTAAAGAAGATAGTCACATAATGCAAAAGAAGTCATGAGTGATAAAAGTAGAGAAAGAAAATAGTCCTATAAAAATAATGTAAGAAGAAGATAATATAGAAAGACAAAAGAGTAATAATAAGAAAGTATATTTAAACAATTTTAAACATCAAGAGTGAAACAAAATCTTTTTCAAGCCGTCATGCTGAAAAGTTGTGGAGGAATACTAAGGTTTTGCTGTCAACTAGAATACGTGTTGACCATGTTTAAAATGCCTACTATTTCCATAGCAAAAAATTAAAAATGACTGCTACTATGCTACTATTTTTATTGATTCTCCCCAAACACCAAGACATTCGAAATTAATGGGTTATGGGTGAATATCAGAATATCAAGTTGTGGTGCAATTGGCTGCAACTACAAACTATGGCCAACTAGATCCAGTAAATTGATGTTAGGGGATAGCACATTCGATTAGGAATCATGTTTCATTAAGTAAAGGGCTTTGGTTCAACTCTCACCCTTTATCTTCCTTCGAAATCACTCATAAAAATAGCAAGGTCAATATCCTACTTTTCTTGCCACCAAAAGCATCTAATAGTGTGCACAAGTTTACATCAATAAAACCGACTTCCATATCATTCGGCTGTATGTCGCAGGAGCAGAATTATCAAATGCATAGAGTGATGGAGAGGTAAGGCATGAAAGGGCAATGCTAAAAATACAATTTTTCATGAGATAAGAGACCTAGATAAACCTTTGGTTTCCCAATAACAATGAAATGAGAATTACTTGCCAAATTTAAGAGGTTATCATATGTCATCTAGGTCTCTCATCTCCTGAAAAGTAGAATTTTCTTGCAATGACAAATCATTTATACAAGTCACATAACTATTAAGTAAATGTAAATAAAAGTTCATGTGGATTAATAGAATTTTCTTTCAATCCACCCCATAGCAAATCAAATTATTATTCACATAAACTTTTGGTATTTATATTACTTAGTAGTCATGTGATTTGTGTTGGGGATTTCACCAAATTAATGAGTAATAATGAAAAAACAAAATGAACACGTTATGTAAATAGAAATTAGTGATTAACTTGAAGGCACAGTTGAATGTTATTATTAGACAATATTTGTCCTCATACACAAATTGCTAAATAGTTTATACAGTCCCCAAGATACAACCAAATTTATTGGGTTCTACAAATAGCAATTTTGGAGAATACCCATGGGATTTCTTGTGTTTCTTAGAAACTATTTTAGGGAGAAAAAGGAATTAATTATCAAGTGAACATGAACCACTATTTATACCTATAGGGTTATAACCTTTCAAAAAGTACCAATGCAGAGTTGCGATGTCTCATAAAACCAATTACAAGATTTAAAACATTTCCCAACGTTCAGAATGGTTACCACAAATTTTGCAGAAAATTCTACAAAAACATTTTTTATGAGGCTCAATCGATCAAGAGGAATCGAGTATCAATCGAAGGCTCTTTTTGATCGATCGAACAAGAATCAAGCATCAATCGAGTCAAGCAGAAGCTTTAGATCAATTTTCTTGATCACTTTGATCAATCGAGCAAAAGCTTCGACCAATCGAGATTCGAAAAGCCTTTCTTACTACTTCAATCAATTGATCAATTTGAAGTCTAGACCGATTGAACATCTTGAAACTTCAATTTTTACAAAGAAATTTCCAGATCTCAAAATTCCATTTAATTCATTTTACAAATGAATATTCTCCAAATTTATATCATTATTACAACCTATCTTTGTATATACCTATATATACAACAATTTGTTTAAATAATTCAATAAATCATGTAATTTAATACACATGGATATTCTTATAAACCATAATTCAAATGATTTTATGAATCATGTAATGAATTGAAATAAATCTCAAAACCTGATTTGGAGAAAATATGTTTTTGCATGAACAACATTAGGCATAGATATGACAAACAATCAGGTCGGGTCATTCAGGTCACGGGCTAAAAACGAGCCATTTTAAACGGGTTGAAAATGGGTCAAGTCAATCGAGTTGCGGTTCGGGTCAGTTGACCCATATTTTCACATTAAAAAAAAAAACAACAAATAAATGCCAACTTTTTATAGAGAATGAATCAAATCAAATAGTTAGACTATTTGTTGCTAATTTACTGTTATACATGTGATGTGAAGGGAAAAAAAAAAAACAGACAAACCAAAAAACATAAAGATTTTCGTATCCTTGCAATTCAAACAGTTTTTAATTCTGAGTATGACTAAAATTCTTTACATACTTCAAATTCAAAGTTCACTAATAATATCATTCCCACAAAAGAACCAAAAAAAAAAAAAATTACAAAACTAAATATTATGGACCATCTCAAGTTATCAGTCTTCTTAAGTGCACAAATCTCTGTTGCATTTAAAATAATAATAATGTTAGATTATATAGAAAGATAAACTAAATATAAAATAAAACCTTTAAATGAATATAACAATTTAAGTAAAGAAGAACAAGTAAATATTTTATAAAAATTATACCTCAATATACTCAATGTTGGTAGTAGATTCAACAATACAAATATTCATACTTGCGAATTGTAGCTCAAGTTGGTCAATTTCATCAATATCTTTATCTACAATACTATATTTTAATATAATGTAAGTGTATCATGAAAGAAAATCCAAAGCTTATCAATAAAGAGTTAAAAATATATAATTTATATGACTATTAATAAATTAAAATACCTTCAAATCCATATAACTAACTTTTAGTGCACAACATAGCTTTCACATTTTCAAGCAAAAGACATGATCAATACAGAGTAAGAATTTTTTTCCTGTGCTAAAACTTGATTCTAATACATTTTTTTTCCTGTGCTCATGAGATTTCGAACCATTAAAAGAGAACTTTGGAAACCAGTTGTAATGTTCTTTCCACCAAGGGAGAACTTCCAACTTTCGATTTTGTTTTTTTACCAAGTCTATTCTCTTCTAAATATAGTCCAATTGAGACTTTTTTTGTTTCGACACGACAACTTTCATAATGCTCAAATTCCTAATCATTAAAAAATTTGCAATTATTTTGTTTGAGTCACTATTGAATTATTTTGTTTTGTTTACTATTTGTCACTTTGTCAATTGTCACTGGCTCACTGTGGCCGGGTTAGTGGCTTTGTGCTAGTTATATACTTAGATCAGATAAATATTAGAATATTACATTATTACTATTAATACTATATTAGAACTGTCAGAACACACAAGTTTATTGTGCATTTTATAATAATGTTACGTACCATTTTAGCACACCTTGCCATAATGCCATATAGTTTTTAAATATTTTTTAGGGGAAAACAAAAAAGTTAAAAAGAACAGCGGGCAGCGGGTCAGGTTGGCCCACAAAAAAAGGGGCAAGCTGCACTTTGGCCCATATTTAATTCGAAACAATACTGGCATTTTCAGGTCAAGCCAGCAAATCTCAGCCCATTTTGCCATGTCTAATTTTAGGCATAATCACATATTTTTCAGTGTCATTGGCATAAAAAATTAAACTTAAGCCTCACCTAAACTTCGCCAATAAAGTTTGGGTTTTGAATAAACAAAAACAACTTTAGCATCAAGCAACTTTGGCTGCATATTTTTGTAATGTTAAATTGAAAAGAAAAAACAGCAATTAGCGCCAATTAGAGGATCTTCTATAGAGGCCTTCCCAGAATCAGTCCAACATTATAGCTCTTCCATTGGCTTGAAGCATGAAAAAGTAAACAAATACATGAAACAACGAGATATCCAAAAGTAACCAACTGGTTTCACCTATTTCAAAACAAAACTGATGCATGAGTTCTCGGTCCAGAAATAACATCTAAAATATACACTCAAACATAATATTAAAGATTAGTTTTAAATATATGCCCCCGTGCATAGCCTGCAACTCAAACTCCAGAAATGATAGCAGAACCCCAATGGAGAAGCCAAAGAGAAGAAACAAGTGGAAAATTCTCATTTACCACCCAAGGAGGGGAACTGCTGCTGATCTTCAATGGCAGGAGCTTCTACATTGAAGCTCCTGTTGCTTCCACCAAATCCTCCTCTTGAACCACGGCCACGACCTCGACGACCACCAGGGTTATGAAACCTCTCCCCTTCAGAAGGCTTTAGAAACTCATTTATGCTAACAGACTACAGACAAAAATCAGTCAATTAATAAAAGGAGACAGTTAGCAGATACATTCATGACCTGAGCAGCACTAAAATACTTCCCAGAGAATGAGTACTAAGGAGTCAGGATAATGCGGCACAATAGAGATTTAATAACAACTTTCATAATTTAGACACCAAAAATATAAAAAGATAGAAAGATGCATAAAAAGAAGGGCAAATTACACAATTCCCCATATAATTTGGGGGTGGTTTTAAATTAAGGAGAATGTTAACCAGCACCGCTTGGTGCCGGTTAAGGGCAGAAAAGACAAAATATTTGTCAGAAAAAGTCAAAAAAATCTGAAATAGTACCTGTAACACTAAAAAAGTAACATAAATTAAAGAAAAAGATAAATATAGTGTCAGAAAAAAGTGTGCTTAACAGGCACAGTGCGGTGCCCATTAACACAACCCTTAAATTAAACCCTAGATTTTGACAAGTTTCAGTTAAAACCCTATATTAATTGACCCCTCAAAGAATCATTGTCAACTAGAACTAACAAAATATCAAGTAAATTGCACACAAGTGATGAGACTTTTATAGGCACTAAAATATCCAGCACATGAATATCCTGTGGTATTTCATTATGAAAAAAATCAAAATCATCACATCTTCAACAAATTATATTTATGTTTTAGTATTTTTTTAAATTATTTTGTACACTCTTTTGGTTCCACAATGCTATATGTCATTCACATAGAGACTTCTTTTTTTTTTTTTAATCTACATAGGTTATAAGCACAACTTATATGAATTTCCATTGCTTTTTGTTAATAATAACTCAGTGAAGGGGCATGTTGAAATGTCTTAGAAAGTTAATGGTTTTAATTGAAACTTTTTAGAATCTATGGTCTAATCAGAAACCACCCACAAACTATAGGGGAAATTACGTAATTTACCCAAAGATTTATTTTATTTGTTTAGCTTTAAACATTATGGTATAATAACTTATGGCCAAGTTACCCTTATTAATTCCAATTTATAAAAAAAAAAAATTAAAACCTTCCGAACATCGCCAAAAACTTGTAGAATATATTCTCTGGCTAAACAATGATGATGATAAGATGATCATTGGAAAATCAGTAAATAAATAATCTTGATCATTCACTGTCTGAAACAGCAGATCATCAGATTTAAATGCTAGTATGACCAATGGAATTAATATAAGATAATCCATTGTGGGACAAAGAGCGACACCCCACCCCAACAATGCTTCCAATCCCAGCTCTTCTGACACAGCAAATATTCCGCTGGCTCAACACTACATCAACATGCACACTTGTGAACATAGCACATGTATCATATATCTCTGGAAAATAAGAACAAGTAGCATGCAAATAAATATTTTCTAGTTACTCGTTGAAAAAAAAAAAAAAAAAAAACCCTATTCTAGTTGCAGGATAAAGAGACGCAACACAAATAGCATCTCCAATATGGACAACTAAAACAACCATTATACTATGACTGAATACTGCTAAAAGTTGAAAACTAAATGCTAGTTCATGCATAAGAGAGACAGCCATACCTTCTTTGCTTTCTCTTCTTTGTCAGCTGCATCTTTACGCCTGTCCTTCTCAGAACCCTATTGACCAAATGGCAACAAGTCAGCATACTTGCATAAGGTATATCAAAATGAATTAAGGTAGCTATTTAAAGAATTCTCAAGTCTCACCAGTTTGATAAAGATTTCATCATTGCTCTTCTTAGTTGAAAGGGGCTGCATGGACTGAAATTCTTTGTCCACATCAACCTTCCTTTCCTCGGTCTTTAGTGTAAGCAGAGCCTTCCTCTTCTCTTCAACTACCTTCTCGTACTCTTCTAAAGTCATCTCCTATTACAAGAATATTATGCAATTTTAGGATGATATCTTTAATCTGGATTACATAGAAGTAGAAAGAAGTTTCTTATACCATAAAATATAATATTCTTAAGAGTAGGAAAAGGATAAACTCATAATATTCAAGTTTTTTTTTTTTTTTTTTTGCGTCTCCAGTACAAGTATTAAGTATCTGATTAATGTGATTTTACACCTTGACTCTGAGTTAGAGGATTATGCTGTTTCCTGTTTACACCCCTCCAGCACTCTCTAGGGTTGGCTAACTTATGCAACCCAAACTGGAAAATAAAACCACCCCAAGCATAATGCGCACAGGTTGATACACCTGTAAAGTTGCATCTTATATAATTGGTTAAAAACAAAAGGATTCTACATCCCCATGTTAGGCCTTCTCTATAAAAATCCACCATCACATCAAACAATAAGAAAAGTGCACACACTGCCAATAATTAAGGCTTAAATTCTTTATTTTGAGAGATAATTACAACGTGCTGCTAACCTTGCAGCTCAAACCCTTTCCCCCCTAGACCCCCATGCATTTTGTACATAGGGAGGTACCAATTCAGCTACAAGGCCCTTGGCATAAATAAGGCTTAGGTTCCTGCCTTGAATTTTCTTACTAATCCCAACATAGTAATATCCCCCCCACCCCTCTTTTTAAGGGGCCAAAGCGCCTAAAATAGCAAATAAAATAAGCAATACACTATGCTTCACATGATTGCAATAAAAATCAGAACCACCATTCCTGTGGCTGTTAGTTTTTTCTTTTTTTAATTTTCTGGCTTCCAATTGGAGAAAAGGTATATGCTGGAGAAAAATCCAATCCAGTATATCCAACATCTTGAACAATAGGACAATTTACCTTATCCTCAGGCTCCTTCTCTTCCGGTTCATTAACAGGATTCTCTTTGTTAGCATCACCAACATTGTCCTCTCCAACCAACTGCTTCTCAGCACCAACATTCTTCTCATTTTCAGTTACAGGCTCCTCAGCATCCCTTATTTTAGCAAAAAAGTGCAGATATACACGCAAATAAGTAGGTGTCACATCACATTGAAGCATAATAGCCATATCATCACAAAGAGTTCTAATCTTAAGTGGCAGCAAAGATACTTACGGAGCAATTTCATCAGTTGGAGTTCCCCAATTACCACGACCAGATCCTTCACGTTTAAGCTCACTCCTGATTATAGAAAAAGATAGAATTAATCACTGCAATGATAAACTACAGGACTGTAAAGCACAGATCATGTCATCTATCATAATAATGAAAACAACTATCTCAACAAAAACACTAACCCACGTCCAGTCCCACTGCGGCGATCATATGTCCTACGTGGACGTTCCCCTTCAGCATCCTCTCCATTGCTAAAACCACCACGACGACCACCTCGGAAGGGACCACGAGGTCCACCAGAGCCACGCCTCTCAGATGGCTTCCCTGCATCTCCCTCTTCAGTTGGCCTATACCCCCCACCAGAGAATCCATTGTTGCTGCCAAAGGTGTTCTCATTGTTAACTGAATCTCGAGTAAATCCACCCCCACCACGTCCACGTCCATACCCACGTCCACTGCCACGGCCCCCTCCACGCCCCACTTCATTCTTTCCCTCCCTCACTACTCAACCAAAAGAAGAAGAGAGAATATCAGATATGCAAGACACATGCATGCGTCACCCTATAAAAGGTGTCAGATTTTATGAGCAATATAACCTCAACATAGCATGCATTGAAAGAGAGAGAAATAACATTAGAACTAAAACATGGTGCTCTATTTTACATAACAGTTTCTTACCTTCCACTTTACTTTTTAGAAACAAACAATAAAAAGGTGTAATAAAAATGTGTCATACTTACTAACTTAATCAGCAATATTATGCTTTGTTTAAGGAAGTTAATATGAAATAACTTCTTGTCAGTTGCAGAGAGAACTAATGAAAAGAAAAGGATATGGTTTTTATTGGTAAGCAACTCACATAAACTCTGTGACTTGAACCCATGACATCACCTACCAGGTCCCTCAAGAAGAGGTGCCACCTGGCCAAGAGGCCATCAGCGAAGTAAAAAAATCATAATCACAGAATCTAAAGGCTATCATTTATGGTTTTTAGTCTACAAAAACACACTTAGCTCAAACAACAGTAACAGAGTTAGTTGAGTTGATACATTTCACTTTTTCACATGAAAAGAGAAAATGATTAGGTATAGCCTGTGTCAGGTTTTTAAAACAAATAAGGAATAGAAATATGCTTTAAGATTAAATTTATTTTCAACATTATTTGCAATAGAAAACATAAGGCATAAGAATTCTCATCCTTTTCTTTTTAACATTAATTTTAACTCATCAGGCAATTAAATATTAAAAATAAAAATCTCATTTCATGATAAGTAAATAGGACAGCAGTTAAAAAATAAGAAGCACAAATTACTGAAACAATGAAAAATATTTATTAGTTGGTTTATTATTAGTAGTAAAATCATTATAAGCAAACCACAAAAGGGGAGAGCAACAATGAAACAAACATACAGGTAAAGCATATGTCCTTTTACACACACAACATTGTAAATTAAGAATACTACAATCAAAAGTAAAAGGGGAGGGACAAAAGAGGAGTTTCTAAACCCTGATTTAAATTATAGAGTAACAAAAATAAAGAGCTAATAAACATCTGAGACAAAATAAGGATCAACACAGCAAATATAGAGATCATATGGCACAGATTACATAATTAGAATGAGACATTGAACTAGGTACACAATACAAAAAGATTGCAACATCCTTAAATTTCCTCAACTTTATGAGCAACCAAGCAAAAAATAATATAATTTGCAAAAGCTCACTTGAGCCACAGAAAAATAGAAAACCAATTACATTTCCATTAAAAGATTACAGTAAATACAACCCAAACTCAATTGGAAAAACATCCTAATCAAACCTTCATTCACCCTTCTTTCCCGTACTTTCGACCGTTTTTTTTTTTTTTTTTTGGGGATAACTTTAAACAGCAGATATTGGAGGGTAAGAAAAAATATCATACAATCTATTCTCAAGGAAAGCACACAAGTGAATCAAATTCTTAGACTTCAGATATAGAACCAATCGATACATAACTTGACACTTCTGAATTATCCAAAGCTCAACCATTTGAGAGCCACCTTCGAATATACACAAAAACGTGCACATCAAAATAAATACCAAGGAAAAGACAACAATTGAGCTCAAAATCAGAATAAAAGGTCATTCAGCTGAGCATTGTCCATTGTTTTATGAATGACTTATGTTATGTTTTGAATAAATAAATTAATTATAAAGCGCACCATTGTAGAGTGAAATGCTCATTTATCAAAATCACAAAAATCAGATGGATTTGCTCTCTCTATCTTGACCTTGCATTACACCCATCATATGTTGTTTATTTAGAGAGTAAAGCATTTGATTTATTTCACTATAAACTTGATTATATAATATAAAAAATCCGTGAATATGAAATGTAAAAATCGGATTTCCTTTTCTTGCCCAATGCCAATGAGTTGGATATCGTTTGGATTCAGTCAAAACATTTACTGCACACAAATACAAACAACAATCAATACCAATTTCAAAACAAGTCCAAAACCACATCATACAAATTCCAAGTTACCAAATCTCAACCCAAAATGCATAACAACAAAGAAAACCCACATCAAGCCACAAAATGCATATAACAAAACACTGAATAAATTAACACAAATGAAACCAATACAGCATCAAAAACCCAAATATCCGAACCAAACAAAAGAATTTTAAAAAAGCATTAAAAAAACCCAGAATGGAAATGGAAGCTGAGAGCTCACCAGCTTGAGCAGGAGGAAGAGGCTTGGATGGGAGCTTGGCTGGCTTAGCTGGCTGAGCCGCTGGTTGAGCTTGGGGTTTCTTGGCGGCAAGAGGGCCGAGCTTGTGCTCCTGAGCCGCGAGGAGCTGACTCGGGTCATCGTTATCGTCATCGCCCAAGAGATCAAATGGGTTCATGCTTGCCATTTCTTTCTCGCTCAAAACTCAGAAAGAAACAAACAGAAAAACCCTAACTTTACGAACCCTACACAGCAACCACGAAACCGTTCCTAGTGTTGTTTACTCAGCTCCATGAAAGAGAAAAAAAGAAAAACCGATCTGAGATTGAATGAAAAAGAAAGAGATGTTTGGGAAGAGAGAAAAAAATAAAAATAAAAATTGGAATGGAAAATTTGGAATAGCTCTGGAAAACCCTAATAGCCAGTGCGGCAGAGAAATGAGAAAGTGGCTATACCTAATCTTAAAAACCCTAGTTTTAAGTGATTCGGTACGGTACGGTTCATTTTAAGGACCGTTGGTTGCGTTCCTCTCAGCCGGACGATGAGGGAGGCTGTGAGAGTCAAACCGAAACGACAACGGTTTTGCTAATAAGATTTTTTTTTTTTTTTTTTTTGACTCAATTTCAATTTATACCCTTGTGGTGCGTTTGAATAGCAAATTTTGGATTTGAGTTATAAAAATTTAAATATCTTGTTTTGATAGTTTTAACTTTTAAAATATCCAAAATTTGAATTTTGACAAAATATAATAAAGATTTTAAGGGCCTGTTTGGTTTGAGCATAAAAGGAGTGTATTTAGAAAAATAGAATTTGAATACAAAAACTGAATACAACTTCTTGGTGTTTTCATTCTCTTGAAAATGAATACAAAATGATTTCTAAAATCATTTGATTCAAGATCAAGAGATTTAAAATTCAAATTCAAGTTTCCAAACAAAACTTAAAGTGTGAGGGCAATGTGATTTTGCCACCTACAAGGGAGTCGCTACTTATTTTATCTAAAAGGAAAAATAAGAAAACTTTCATAAGACACCTCTTCATTGAAAAATTTTGAAAATAATCATCGAAAATGCTAAGAAAGCAAAATATTTCTTGACTTTTGTCTAGACGTGAAAAACAGGTAGATTTAGGTCAAAAAATGAGTCATTCTTAACAGGTTAGATCTATTAGGTTACTAGTTAGGTTGGATTACAGGTCAGCTCATACTTTTTCACATTTTTTTTTGTTTGATATGTTGTCATCATCATAGTTCTCAGAACCGGACCGGACTAGGAGGTCGGACTATGAAAACCGTGAACCGGGATGAAAACTGGTTTTTTAAGCATAAAGAACTGAGTATATGTGGCAATTTTGTGAAACCCTAAAATTGGAGTTGGACCGTACGAACCGGCGTCAAGAACCGTACGGTCCAACCCCTTAGCAATTTTTTTTATTTTTTTTTATAAAAACAACTTAACACAATTTTATTCTACTTAATTAAATCAACTATCTCTCACAAGGAATAGAAAAAATTATAATTAAAGTCCTTCAAAGATATTCAACTTTACTTCAAAAATTAATCATAAATTTTAATGTTTTTATGGTTATTATTTTATTTTATTAACTTTCTTATTTAATTATTAAATATATGCTTGAAAATCATTAAATTTTCCTCACATATATAGATATATTAGTCAATTTTGCTAGTTTTATAAATTTAATATCTATATTTAGGCTTTAATTAATTATTAAATTAATTATGACGTCATAACGATTCGACCCCAGTTCGACCTCAAAAAGCTTGAACCTCTCCTTTTTACGGTTCAATGAATGGTCCGAGTATGAAAATCTTGGTCATTATAGGTTATAAACCTTTTTTGTTCAGTTAACAATAGAATTGGTGCATAGTCACAAATGAAGAGGGAAATCTTTTATGTACACGTGATTTTGCAATGTTAAATCATAAAAGTCTTTTGGAAATTTTGAAAAATAGAGGACTTGAATCATGTATGTCTTAGAATATCAAGAGCTGCTAACTAATTGAGATATAAGGTTATTAGTTGTGGCTTACGTATTTTGTTATACTTTTAGATAGAAAAGGTTCGGTTTTACAATATCTTGTTAATGTTATTCACTTTCATTGTATACATATATTGGAATAAAATGGATATTGATATTGTTATTACTTATTAGTACTGTTTTGCTACAGGTAAGGCTTATGAATAAATAGCTACCATTATTAGGATATGAAACACAAATAATAAAAATTACATTAACAGCTTAGGTCTAGCCATTTTGGTGTTTGTTTGTGTGTATATATATATAAATATAATAATAATAATTAGTCTTTGAACATGCATGTGAGGCTCTTCTAATTTTTTTTTTCTTTCTAAAGATTAATAATTTTCAACTTTAAAGTAATCATATATATACAAAGTGCATGCATAAACGAGTAAATTGCAAAAATGTGTTAAAAAAAGACTGCAAAATTTCCTATTAAAAAAAGCCTAAAAATACTTTGAAGATGAATTTTTATTACATCAACATTGTAAAATAGAAAGAATAAGCAAACCCAACCATAAAAAAAAAACAAGAAGATATCAACAAAAAAATTCAAAAGTCTTGAAACTCACACAGTAAAGTGATAATAAAATTTGGTGCAGCCACCCACAAAAATTCTTGGATCCCATTGCTTTTTTTTTCTTTTTTTCTCATTTGACATCATTTATCACTTTCTTCTCGTAGAGTACCATACTTCTCTTTGTCCCAAGTCTGTGGTAGTTATCGATTTATCGTTAAACATTATCACAATTTTTTTTTTTTTTTTTGTAATTTTTTACCACATGATCATGGGAAGTTTTGAGAATAATACATACATAATATAACTAATAAGAGCAAGACTTATGTACAGTATTTAGGTGGTGTTCATTAGGTTCTCCTTTTAAGGTTCTGCCATGTAGATTTTTTCTCATGGAATGAAAGTGTATTTTTTAGTCAAGTAACCACATGGCTGAATCTTAAGAACAAAACTTAAGGAACAACACCTAAGGTAATGTATCTAATTTTTGTCATAACTGATAAATAGTTTGTTTGTGTATTATCACTGAAAAAGTAAGTGGGTAAGACGCGTGAGTTAGTAGGATTTTAATTTTTTTTTTTTTTACAAAGTCGTAAACATGTATTTGTTTTAATTTTTTATATAATTTTTTTTTAGAATCTAATTTATAAGTGGATAATGCAATTGGAAAATAAACACAAGAGTGGTCCTATTTTGTAGGCAATGTTTTAGTAAGAGTTAAGGATATATTTTTACAATGTTATTCTCCAATTTTGTCTCCCCTTAAACTTAGAGCATAGGGGTATTTTTGAACCAATGAAAAGTCCGTCCCAAATAGGAAAAGTACCTTAAGTAGTAGTATAGATAATAGCGTGGCATATATAGTACTATGTTCATTGTGCAGCTAAAAGCTTAATCATATTTTTATTTTTTTTAAAATGTATAAGTCCGAAAAACAAGTTGAGTCATAGGTCAACTGTGTTTCCAAGTCGAGTCATAGGTCAATCTATTTTTATTCCGGGTCGAAAAAATTGGGTTCATATCAAGTTACATTTACCTCTTTTGGGGGAGAAACCTACTATTATGAAAGATGATGAATGAACTTTTTTTGATAAACAGGTGTTTGGTGTTATTCAATTAAAAGGTGTTCTTAAAAAAACAATAATAATGATAATAAAATAAAATAGAAACTCCCTGTTGAATAATTGCTTTTGAGGTGATTTATGCATGTTTCGGAAAATGAGCTTACGAGGCTTATTATATTGCTCAACCAGGGGTGTAGGGTCATTCCCAAGTGATGTGGAATCAACTCTACATGAATATTTGTCAAAAACTTTTTGTACATAGCTCCCTAGCTCTAACCTATGTATGGAGGGTACTATTTCTATTTACACAAAGTTAGGGTTCCAAACAGATTTTAATGCATAAGTTAACATTCTAGTCAAATAACTTTTTTAGCAAGAACCTTCACTAGTCATAGGCCATCTAGTGATATCATAAATGGGAAACGGAAGATTAAGTCATAAGGGGTACAAAATGAAACGTCAACATAGTCCATGCTAAAAGGAAAAATTACCAGGATACACATGTCTTGACATGCTGTTGCTCTTTCCTTGATTTTTGAGGCAATTACCCAACTGAACTCCAATTCCCCTTGTTTTATTTCATAGTTATTATTGTAACTATTTGGTCAACCAATTCCTAACTACCACATAATACACATATTTTATGTTATGTGAGATTGGTTTTAAATCACTAGACATGAGCATCGTCATTGTGCCACATGTCGATTCATGATCGGTTGATATTACAATTACTTCTTTTTTTTTTAGAAAGATATTACAATTACTTCTAAACATGAGTTTATACACTGAGTATTCGTTTGGATCCACGGCACATTTTCACGTTTGCGTTTTCTGCCTTCTTTTTTTTTTTTTTTTTTTTTCCAACGCGTGAACAGTAACATCACATGGATTCATTGTGTAGGAGACAAAATGCACTGTTCACGGGTCCCACGACACTATTCACACATTTAAAAATTATTTTGCTACAGTGTTTTTAGTTTTCAGTTTTCAGTTTTAGCAAAAATAAGTTGTATCCAAATGAACCTTGAGCACTACAAAAGATGCGGATACCATTGGATTAATATTTGAATATTGCAAGTTACAAGCTAAGAAATAATGATTATACATGTCTTATTTTCACAATCTTTGGACATTTTATTTTATGGTATATTGGTGATTTATTAATTAAACAAAGGTTGTCAAAGACCTTGTAGCTGAATTGACACCTCTCCATGCACAAAGTGCTTGGGGGTTTAGGGGAGAAAGGGTTTGAGCTGCGGGGTTAGCAGCATATTGTAATTATCTCTAAAAACAAAAAAACAAAAAAGGTTAGACCCTTTTATAGTGGTACTTTGATTATGTAATGCATTATAGGCCTGTTTAAAAAAATTCTATATATTACTTTCGTGTTTGTGTGTTCTAATAAGTACTACTATTTCCTTTAAAAAAATATAGAGATGTTTATCCCACATCGGTTGTCTGTGTTAGAGTTTCAATCCTTATAACTTCAGACTACTACTATAAAGGTTAGATCCTTTTGTAACGGTACTCTGGTTATGTAATGTATTATAAGCTTGTTTAAAAAACTTAATATATTACTCATTACATGATAATGAGATTCATCCAACTAAGACACTGACACAAATTAAATAAAAACAGTTAAGAGTTTTGTAACTTAATGATATTGTTTTTTTTTTCTATACCTTTTCATCCTTAATGGATGTAACTCATAATTAAATAAAAAAAGAACTAAACAACGAAAGTCCTAATTCAATTGAATGATAGGCGATAAAAAACAAGTTTGATCGAATGTTCCTGACATGTGGGGGCAAAACGTGATGAAAGGCCATCTTGTATCAAATATCAGTTCATTTTTAATGAAAAATATATATATATATATATATATTCTGAGGACAAATGGACAAAAGGGGCTTCCGCCCTTTTTGGGCAAATTAAATAGGAAAATGCCTCCCTTCCCAAACTAAATAGGAAAATGCCCCTCTTTTGAAAATCAAGTTTCTCAAAATCGATTTAGGTCCTATAGCGGCGTTTTTAAAGAGCTTATAGTGACGTTTTAAGGACTTATAGTGACGTTTTTTAACTCGACTTTAAAGAAATCGAGTTATAGGTAAAAAAATGCCACTATAGGTTGATTTCATTGCCTATAACTCGATTTTATTGAAATCGAGTTAAAAAAACGTCCCTATAGGTTTTTAAAACATCACTATAGGCTTCTTAAAAACGCCGCTATAGAGCTTAAATCGATTTTGAGAAACTCGATTTTCAAAAGAGGAGCATTTCCCTAATTAGTTTGAGAAGGGGGGCATTTTCCTATTTAATTTTCCTGAAAAGGGCAGAAGCCCCTTTTGTCCGAGGACAAATATCAGTTCATGCTTTTGTAATTATTATTATTATTTGGGTAAGAGAGTAGAATGTGTAACTCTTTGCAGAGTAGCCCATTGGCCGACTAATTATTTTGCTAATATTGTTGTTTTGAGCATTCATTGAACATCTTGTATGGTTGTTTTTTTAGAGTGAGAGTTGTGCATCGATAGAATCTTAGGTTTCTTCACTAAATATTTGAATTATTTAATCGATCATCTAACTGTTCATTAAAATTCTTCATTTTGTCAACTTAATTCATCAACTTTCAAAATTATATTAATTCATTCTTAAATTTGTTTCTCTTTTAAATTTTAACAAAATTAATTAATGTGTCAAATGGAACAAATGTTTAAGGTTATTACAGAAAATGCAAGGATTTTAAAATCAAGTTAATTTTATTATTAATTCCATCAAAAATTGACATGAAGAGGAAACTAAAGAATCAAAATTATTTAATTTTGAAACTTGAAACACTAAATTGATACAATTAATAGTTGATGCCAAATTAATCTTTATCTAATAATTATATTATCAAATTAATAATTTAACTTTAAAAACCACTTTAAGACAATATCTATTATAGATTCTATGAATACTACACTATAATCCATTAAATTCCTCAAAATTTCCAACAAATACTCATGAATCATGATCCACTTCAAGACAATAGTTATATTAGAATCCAAGAGAATCATTACTATAATCCACTAAATTCCTCGAAATTTCCTACAAATATTCAATGATTATAACGAAGTATAGGATTAGGCAAACAGGGTAAAAAGGCTATGGGACCAAATCATTTCGCTATCTATATGGTCCCATTGATTGAGAGGAAATGCCTCAAAAACTTGTGGTCCGTTTGGATAGCACTTATTTTGCTGAAAACTAAAAACTGAAAACATTATAGCAAAATAATTTTTAAATGTGTGAATAGTACCGTGAGACCCATTTTTAATATTTTTAATGCATGAACAGTGCTGCTACAGTGTGTGAACAGTGCTGCTACAGTGAAAATGGTTTTCTGCACAATGCATCCATGTGATGGTACTGTTCATGCGCTGGGAAAAAAAAAAAAAAAAAAGCAGCAAAACGCAAACGCCAAACACCAAATTAATTAATCTTTATCCAAACGGGCAAGTAATGGCTCTAGAAATTGAAGAACAACATGTTGAGTCACTCTCCTCTATGGATCACAATTTATGTGTCAAAAATTTCATATGGTCCAAGGAAGAATGGCCAGCAATAAATTATGACGAATTTGCAGATGGAGATGACATTCCCATTATAAGCCTCCAGGGAATTTTTGATGAGAAAAAGAAAAAGAGCCAAGATTATGAGATTTTGTGCCAAGCCATGGTAAATGCTAGCTCCAATTGGGGATTCTTCAAATTAGTAGATCACGGGGTTGATTTGAAAGTCATAGAGAACGTGAAATTACGTTTGAATGAGCTTTTTGATCTTCCTATGGAGCAGAAGCTGAAGGGTGCTAGATCTGCCAGTTTACCATTGGGCTACAGTGCCACAAATCCTGATTATGGGAAAAATTTACCTTGGGCTGAGAACTTACAACTGCTTCAGTCATCCAAACATGCTGTTGCATTTGCAACAAAGGTGTTTGGTGATCAACACCAGCCATTTAGGTAATCTTTCTTTCTCATAAGAGGTAAAAAAAGAAAAGAAAAGAAAAGGGGATAATGGAAGTTATAGAGTGACAAACAAGGATTCCAACTTACACTACTGCTTAAAATATGTGTTTGGATTAGTTTTATTCTGAATTGTTGAAAGCGGATAAAAATATTTTTGGATCTTAAAAAAGTGAAATTTTAAAAAATTATGTATAAGTAAATAAATTAATAAGCTTAAAGAGAAAAACTAATCCAAAAAACATGGTGAGCAGCTTAAGTTGTGATTTTATCATGCATATATAGTAGAGCTCTTGATCATAGTTGGAGAATGCAGAAATTATAATTGATGATAACCTAACTAGAGTTATTAGTAACTACTATATGTCAATAAAAAAAATAATAAAAAAAACTTAGCAACTACTATGATCACGTGTTACTGTAAACATATTGTTATAGAAATTTTCTTTTGTGTGTTTAATTATCCATACAGAAACACTAAATACACTTTTAGCTCTTAAAGTTTGATCACCGCATACCCTTAGTGTGATAGTCACTTCACAAATATAATTGCTTGTGAGGTGGGAGGGGCAAGGGCTAGGGTTCAAGTCTCTAGAAGGGAGCTTCACATACATATACACTTAGATTAGGCTAGAGTAGAATTTTTTTTTTCTTGTATATATATAATAATAATAATAATAAAAACTCTTAAAGTTTGAGATTATTTTCATTTTGAGACTTCATGTTTGATTTTTTTTTTCGTGTTGGCCCTTTATGTTTTAAAGTTTTCATTTTGGTCCTTCATATTTGATTTAATTTTCTATTTGGCCCTTAATGTTTCAAATTTTTTATTTTCATGAAGGACTAAAATGAAGGGTCAAATAAATTTTTTGAAACATAAATGCCCAAAATGAAAATAATCTTGAATTTTAAGGCCTTTTACTTTAGTCTATGGGAAAATATATATGCGTATGAGTGTGTGTGCATAACACATGTTAATGTGAACACTGATGGAAGTATGCACGCACACACGTTTCTAGGTTAGTCTACTTTTGGTATTTTGATACAGCTGATACACAAAAACACACCAGTTTTTTATTTTTTATTTTTAAATCACCACTCTTAATTAATCTCTTGTTTGTTGTTTTTGTTGTTGTTATTATCGGGAAATGCTAACGGATGCCCTTGGGGCAATGATTAACAATTCATTTAAAGAAAATTTTAATGGGAAAAGAAAAAAAAAAGTAATTAATGTTTTGACAGTTTTTTTTATTTTCCATAAAAGTGGTGTCAAAACTTTCCTAAAATGAATTGTTAAACATTACCCTAAGAGCACTCATTAGCATAATCCGTTATTCTTAATCTCTTGTTCACTGAATTAATTGGGTGCTGCTTTTATTTTTATGATAACTTTAGTTTCATAATATTTCAGCGATGCAATGATTGAGTACATGCATGAATTGGACAAACTAGGAATGAAAATTTTTGAGATGTTGGCACATGGGTTGGGCCTTGAAGATGACTTCTTTACAAAGAGCTTTGAAGATAAAGAGGCTAAGATGATTAGAGTTAACAGATATCCTCGTTGTCCCCTTCCAGAAAAATGTCTAGGACTTGGGACTTGGGAGCCATTCGGACCCCCATGCTCTCACAATATTGTACAAGACCATGTTGGTGGGCTTCAAGTCTTAAAGACTGGCCACCAATGGGTTGGAATCCGACCTATCCCCAATTCTTTTGTCATCAACATTGGTGACACCCTTGAGGTAATTCCCCCCATTTGTCGAAATGTTTCAAATGACTTTATAAGAGTCGGCTCGATGCAATTTAAGAACTAAGGGTCAAAAGTATATTTTAGTTATCTAAAAAAAAAGTAGTGTGTTAACCTTAAAAGAATAAGTTTAGGAGTAACATAAATGGAAAAAAGAAAAAAAGAAAGCGATTTGATATAAGGGTGCTTGTAGAGAGACTCAAAGAAAGATGCTTGATGGGAAAGCTTAAGGAGAGAGAGGTTGATTCCATTTTCAGCTGTACATGAACTGCTTCACAAAATATAGAGAAAAAAAAAACTTAAAGTTTGCTTATTTTTAAATTTTTTATTTTACATCGATAGTTGAGAGTAGGAGGATTTAAAATCTGAATGATGCATATATTAGTATGGTAAATTAAGGAAAAAAAAAACTATTTTAGGTCTTCATTTACTTGGGCCATAGACAATTGTCTAAGTAACCTAATGAAAGAGCCAACGTGGACTTCATTATGGATGCTGGGCCTAGGTCAAGACCCAAAAGAGAATGACTGTAACTCCACTCTCATGACTTGCATGTCGGGTGTTCTGCTTAATTCTATTTGATCTAGGATTTAAGTTCTACCACTCGTTCTTATTGGCAACAAATAGTATCTGGATGTTATAAAATTTGAATATTTGTTTGTTAAGACTAATAATCTTAATGAGTTTAACAAATAATACTGTTACAGATATATTAGCTTATTAGCATAGCTCAAAATCTAATTCTACTTTGTGTGTAAGTCAAGTCTCCTACTTGTACTAGAAGTCTATTAGTTTAGGATTTAGTTTACTATATATACCAATTTTATGATTCATTATATAACACATGTTTTGTACTACACTCTTATATAATAAAGATGTAGCTCTTAAGGGTTTCTTTTATGAATGTAGGCCATAAGGTTGAATCACGTAATTTCAGTGTTCTTATATTCCTATTTTATGCTTTACTCTTCCGTATCTATTCAAGCATATTCAACATGGAATATATCATAGCTAATATTTAACAAATACTAACAATTTAGTGTATTTATTTCCATCAATTAATGCACTCTTATAGTCACTGCCAACTTTGTAGGCATGGACTAATGGGAGGCTAAAGAGCGTTGTACACAGAGCAGTGGTAAACAAAGAGAAACAGAGGCTATCAGCTGCATATTTTCTCAGCCCATCAAGTTCTGCAATCATAGACTGCCCTCCTCAGCTCATGGACCCAAGCACCAATTCAAGAAAGTATATCCCTTTCACTTGGGAAGATTTTAAGAAGGAACTTCTGGTTCAAAAGAGGGTAGTAGGTAAAACTGCCCTCAATAGATGCCTCATTTCTAATTGAAAAGCCAATATATTTTCAGCGATGGACCAGGCCTTGCGTATAAAAGTAATAATATAGTCAAGGTTATTTACTTTTCTGATAAAATGGACGTCTTGAATCCATGGAGGCTGGTCCTCCATCGTGTAACCTACATTTAGTGAAAAGGAAACATTTTTCATGAAATATACGTAATCATTATTATGCAGTGGAAAGCATTCTAGATTTAGCTTTTAATACTCACAACTAACAACGCGTCCCAGATTATCCTGTGGGAACATACATATGGATCAAAACAGTGTTAAGACTAGTATTGTGTCAATTGTCAACTATAAGCAAGCTGTCGAGCATTATATGCTTAGACTTTTTGAATTTGTAAATTTCCAAAATGCATAACTGTCAACTAACTAATAAACTCGACATTCAATATCATTGAATCAACAAATTTAGACTCGAGACTAAGACACATTCAAAGAGCTAGAAAATCTATCACAGTCTCGATCTGAAGTCTGTACCTTTGGGTACTCGATCAATAAATCTGTCTAATTCAATTACACGTGTGGAAGACACGACTAATCTTCTTGTTGTCGATTCAACCTAAAAATAGAATGGGAACTGAGAAGTAATGTGGTTCATTGGTTATAAACTTAAAATTAAGTATAAACATACAAGCTAGCATAATGTATTAATTAATGTCTCTAACAATTGTAGGGAATATATAACAAGTAAAAAGCCATACGTATATATTTCAAACTTGGAAGAATCCTAGAACTTGCTTCACCCTCAACCAAATTAATGGGCCAAGTTGAAGTTTATGTATCACTTCTTTTTTCAACGACAAAACCCCCACCAAGTCCTTTTTTTTTTTCTTTTTTTTTTTTTTTGTTTAATTAATACCGACTCCAACCAAACCGATTGAAATGTGGAAGTGACCCTCGAGCATTTGGACAATGGCAAATATAAAACTTTGAATTTCCAATTACGTTTCCTGGACCTTATCCATTGGATTTCTTTGATAGCTAGCTAATTGCATTCTTTGGTACGTACTTAAATTAGTCACCGCCGACTTAGTTTGGCCCACCATTGCTTGATTTGTTTGGAATAAATTTGGATAATTCACATCTACTTACTTAATAGAGATGATTTTGTATACATGCTTTGTACCATCCCACGTAATAGTCTTATGGGTAAGTTTAAAGATTTGGAATCTAAAATATCCATAAAATGGTTAGAGGGTATTTTATGAGATGGTCTCATAAAACCATCCTCCACAATATGTGGTATCCACACGTGTAAGACCTATATATATTATGAGAGAATAGTCTCATAATCAAGAACGCCTCGTAAGATACTTTTTCCTTCCATATGGTCAAATAGTATCTCTACATCCCAAAACTTACTCTCAAATTCATCCCTAGTTGATGTAGACCAAATTGTCTTAAAATAAGTGAATACTACAAACTTTCAAAAAAAATCACAAATTTTCTATATAAAAAATAACAATTCTTTAAAAAACAAATAAAAAATATCTGTGGGCTTCACGAAGCAATGTCTACAAATTCTTATATAATATTAATTAGCAATTAATTATATTGCTAATGTTCTAATGACAATAACTAAATTACTTATTATTATATAATTTCACAAATCTCATATATTGCAAAATATGTTTTATAATTTAAAATTTAAGGACTTTTGCTTTTAAATAAGTTTTAGTAACAGTTTATATGAACTTATGTTAGGCCATGAATTGAATCGCTTTAAATGGTTCTCAATATTAGTTTTTTGTAAAATAGTTTTGTATCTTTAACATTATTCTTTTTTTTTTTTGGAGTAATTTAGCATTATTCTTTTAGTATTTAGGATTGAATTTGAAACTAATAATGAAAATTCTTTTGAATTTCTAAAAACACTTGGTAGTAGAATTTTAATTGGAGTTATATATATATATATATATATATTTAAACTTTGTTCAAAATTTTGGAAATGGAGTTTTACTCACATCAAATATGTCAATTATTTTTAATGTATAATAAAAAAATGAGAGGTCGTGTACTTGACGCTACCACAACGTGTAGAACACAACTTTTATTATATAGTATATATATGGTGTAATGATATGAGGTGAAAATTCTTTTAAAATTCTAAAAACTTTTGAAAGTAGAATTTTAATTGAAGTATTTTTTAAAAAAACCTTTTTTTTTTATTTGAAATTTTGGCAATGGAGTTTCAATTAGAACATCTTTGTTAGTTATTTTTTAATGTATGAAAAAAAAAAAGGAGAGGAAATCTACTTGGCACAACCTGACAACCATAGTGTGTAGGATTAACTAATTGACAGATAGTGTATCAAAAGTTTTATAATATTTTACATGAAATGGTTTTTTCGTGTTTGGTAAGTTTTAGTCATAGCTTAATTATATGAACTTTTATTATATTTAGGTAAAAATGACTCGTTGAGGGCATAAATTGAAAAGATTTAAAAAGTTCATTATTTTAACTAAAACGCTTCAAATTTTAGGGTTTTACTTAAAACCACTGCAAATTATTGAAGAGTTAAAAAATTTACTAAAGCCTTTAATGAAGGCTAACCTTTTGGTGTAAGGAGAGTGTAGTCACATGGAAAATTATTAAGTATTCTCAACTCTCAAGTATTTTTTTTTTTTTTTAGAGAGTTTCAACCTATAACGTCTGCTCTTGATGATAGTTCTTTATCATCAGATCAAGACACCAATCAGTTTTCAGTATAGGCAAATATTGAACCTCAAATTTCTTATATAACCATCAGAGATTTTACTAGTTGAATTAACTGAAATCCATCTCAACTCTCAAGTATAGTAACGTGGTACTTCATCATTTCACATGAATGTTATTAAATTTCACCATATATATTTAATTGATGATTACATGAATATTAGAATTCATCGTGAATTTAATTAGCAAAACATATTATTATGCGAGGATAATCACTCCGTCATTTTCTTTTTAAAAGTCAATTACTTAACCATTTAACACAACAACTTCTAATATCGAACTTTTATTATATGTAGTCCACATATATACATTCCTTTGGATTAATCAAAGGGTTCAAACATCTGCATCGCTGATGTTTGCATAGGACTAGGCACCGAAGTCAATGTTATTGCTACATTCTAACGAAGACTAGTTTATTACCGAAAGTTGTACTAAGAATGAAGATTCTGCAACATGACTTGCATCGAACTCCATATAAATTATAGACATCAAAATTTTCAAACTACATTCTCACAGGCCGACAAATTAACACTGATTTTTTTAGATTTTGTCTCTAACTTTATATTGATATTTATACAAAATCAAAATTTTCATTCAAGCAATATATATATAAATACCTCTAAAGTCATTATGTTCAAAAAAGAGAAGCATAAGCTGTCAGTGGCTTGCCCCACAAGTTCTCTGACATGATAGGGCTTACCTGAGCTGATGACCCAAGCACCGACGTAAAAAAAGGAGATTGTACGTACAAGGAATATGAATTCAATAATATATAATAGTTGTTGTAAACTTGTAAAAGGATAATTATATGGTAGTTTGGTTGTATCACTGAAAGTAGACCATATGTTCCCATCAAAAAAAAAAAAAAAAAAAAAAAAGTAGACCATATGTTCATTTTAATATGATTCTATTTCAATCACCTATCTTGAAATATTTTTACTTAAAAAAAAATTATATTTACACTTTTTTAGGTCTCTCAATTAACATCCTGTTACATCTTTTTAGCTCTTTGATGATTTATTTGGTTTTTGAAAAATAGTAGAATCAAAAAATAAAAATAATAAGTATCTCTCTGCCGCGTAGATGTTTGGATTGTAATGGATAATGCAAAAAAGGTTCAAGCTTTCTTTGTTTTAATATGACTTCTTGCGAATTATATATAGATATGACTGGTTGACGAGAACTATTAGGAAAAATTAAATAAGAACTTGTAGAATCTTATGTATGAAGGGTTTGAAATGTATATTTTATTATTCATATCGTTTTCTCTTTTTTCTAATTTGACTTGTGTGAAGATAATTAAGGACATGGTAGGCTCGTTGATTTTTTTTTTTTTAATAATAAATTCGTAACTTTTATTAAGAAGAAGATAAGTAGACCATATGTTCATTTTAATATGATTCTATTTCAATCACCTCTCTTGAAATATTCTTACTTAAAAAAAAAATTATATTTACACTTTTTTTAGGTCTCTCAATTAACATCTTGTTACATCTTTTTAGCTCTTTGATGATTTATTTGGTTTTTGAAAAATAGTAGAATCAAAAAATAAAAATAACAAGTATCTCTCTGCCGCGTAGATGTTTGGATTGTAATGGATAATGCAAAAAGGGTTCAAGCTTTCTTTTTTTTAATATGACTTCTTGCGAATTATATATAGATATGACTGGTTGACGAGAACTACTAGGAAAAATTAAATAAGAACTTGTAGAATCTTATGTACGAAGGGTTTGAAATGTATATTTTATTATTCATATCGTTTTCTCTTTTTTCTAATTTGACTTGTGTGAAGATAATTAAGGACATGGTAGGTTCGTTGATTTTTTTTTTTTTTAATAATAAATTCGTAACTTTTATTAAGAAGAAGATAAGTAGACCATATGTTCATTTTAATATGATTCTATTTCAATCACCTCTCTTGAAATATTCTTACTTAAAAAAAAAATTATATTTACACTTTTTTTTAGGTCTCTCAATTAACATCCTGTTACATCTTTTTAGCTCTTTGATGATTTATTTGGTTTTGAAAAATAGTAGAATCAAAAAATAAAAATAACAAGTATCTCTCTGCCGCGTAGATGTTTGGATTGTAATGGATAATGCAAAAAGGGTTCAAGCTTTCTTTTTTTTAATATGACTTCTTGCGAATTATATATAGATATGACTGGTTGACGAGAACTACTAGGAAAAATTAAATAAGAACTTGTAGAATCTTATGTACGAAGGGTTTGAAATGTATATTTTATGATTCATATCGTTTTCTCTTTTTTCTAATTTGACTTGTGTGAAGATAATTAAGGACATGGTAGGTTCGTTGATTTTTTTTTTTTTTTAATAATAAATTCGTAACTTTTATTAAGAAGAAGATAAAGATAATACATTTCGAGTCAAAGATGACTCAATCATACTAGGATTTTCCTATATTAAAGTTACATAATCAAAAATATCCTTGGCATACTAGCTAAGGTGTGCGCTAAATGATTGCCCTCCCGCTTAACATGATTTAATTTACTTGCACTTTTCTAAAATCTCTTAACTTCTGCCGAATCCCCTCAATGATATTGCAAATTGTAGTAGGTGGTTCATTGATTCTTGATTGCTAAGAAATTTAGAAAGATAAAAATGGTGCACTAATAATATGACTCATGTTTGATAAGTATGATGATTAGTTTTCTCTAGTTTTCATTTACTATTTTAAAGAAAGTACAACTCCTTTGAGAGTTTATTTTTTTATATTGGTTGGGCTTAAAAAACAGGGTGGGTAAAGTAAAGTTGTCCCCAGCAAAAGTAAAGTTTTAAAAATAAACCTTATTTTTATTTTCAGTTTCAGCCACCATTAACTTAATTATTGGATATTTTGAGATTATTACACTAGGAGGAGGTTTAAGTTATAGGACACTTTCTATGCTTGATAAAGTGTCAACTAATTAAGATATAAATTATTTGCAACCTAGCGAGGGATTGTTGTATTTATAGATATATAGAAGTGTAGGTTGTAATATATGTGATATCATACTTAATTTAATAAGTAAAAGAATGAAGGGGAATTAAATATGAAATACTAAATTTAAGTTGCTTGCTTGGGCAAAGTCACAGTGGCAACACAAGTGCCGAATGAGAAACAAAGTTCCCAGATTGGTAAACAGAGGAATGATATCAATATTTTGTCAAGCCCCCCTCAAGCAAGACTCGAGCGAGTATGCGCGAAAAGGCAGTGAGTACATGGGAGCTTGAGCGGAGTCTTGAAAAGGCTTGATCGAATGTTGCTTAAGCAAGACAGTTGCAGAAATAGGATTTCTTAGAAAAACTAGGGAAATGAGATTTTTTTTTTTTTTAAATCTCTAATGGCTAGTAACAGTTAAGCCAATGTTTTAAAGGGTTTGTATCGACCTCAGTGACCTTTCAAGTGTTTCTTTTGAAAAGGAAACCCTTCATTATTTATAATTAGGCTTCTATATTCAGTTTTTAATAGATTTTAACACCATTAGAGTTTTCCAAGTTTGTTACTTAAATAATTCTAACTCAGTTGTATCTTGGAACCCTTTAACAAACTCTTTAAGTGGGGAAACTTATGTTATATATATTAAAATTGAAGCACAATCAGAATCCAATTTAGTTTCTAATTATTGTTTAATTTTGCGCAATGTGTCCAATTAAATTTTCTTAATTTTTTTCTTTAGTGGTCTATTCATAATTTTCAACATGAAAACTAAGATGATCATCTCACTTGCCTAGGTAAGAGTAAGACCACTTCATCCTCACTATTGCTAAATGCTTTACAATCTAGTATTTCCTTAAAGACAACAATATAATCAAGCTAAGCTTTTAATCTTTTTATTTTTTGCCCAATAGTCTCGTTGCTCAACTGGTTAGCACCTCTTAGTATTTTTAACGAAAACATATATAGTTTAAATCCCTTCACCCCAACTATCCACGTGTAAAAAAAGAGAAAAAAAAAAAAAAGGCTTTAGTTTTTATGGTGTACTATTCAATGTTTTTCACATTTTCGCCAACATCTAGAAAAGTACCTACATTTCAATTATGCGACGGTAATATTAGGAAAGATCAGTCTAACAAAAGGAGAGGCATGCTAGACTGGACTGGACAGGACTAATTAGCTTTAAACTACAAAATCAATTACAGAAAGAACAAAATTCAAAACATAACAGCGTGGGGGGAAAGGTATGCATGCGGCATGCGTAGACTTTAGTGGAAAAGAACATCTGTCTACATTTAGAAATGTCTTAGGCTCCAGTCTTCTTCTTAGCAACAACATATATAAAAGAAGTGTACTACTGACCAACCGGTTGTTTTGCTTAGAAATTAATAATGGTCAACAGTTACACAGTTTACAAATTATTTTTATAGTTTATAGTCACCTTTATACGATATAAATGCACAGAAAAAATTGGTGTCCTCAATGTCAATCGCCAGTGGGAAAGGGATAGTTAACATTCGAAAAATGGATAATTAATTTTAGGCTTTTGTTAACAAAGGTTGTAACTTGTAAGTAAGAGCAGTGATTAAGATGTATTTATTGTTTTATTAAATAATCTATAGTACTATTTAAGGGCTTTCTCCTGTTTGGAATTTTTTTTTTTCAAAAATGTCCCTACACCCTTATGTTTAAGTAGAGACAAATCTAAAGGACAATCACTAAAAATATAACTCTAACTCCCATTAAAACTTTGCCTAAAAATAGGGTCACTCTCCCGTTGATTTTCAAATTACTTTATTTACTTACTAGCCTCATCACACTTGTTTCGCGCATGTAATGAGGCTTTTTTTTTGGGGGAAAAAAAACTGTCTTTTTATTTTATATATATAATTTTTATTTTGAGAATTTAATTTATAAGTGGATAAAGCAATTTGAAAATTAATAGGAGAGTGATTCTATTTTTTAGGTAATGTTTTAGTAGGAGTTAGAGTTGCATTTTTACCGGATTATCCTTTGGTTCTGTCTCTACTTAAACATAGGGGTGTAAAGGCATTTTTGAACTAAAAAAATGAGGAATCTAAATAGGGAAAGCCCCTTAAATAGTAGAATAAATAAATTTGATTATCAAAATAAAAATTATATATATAATATAAACACACATGTTTTTTTTTTAAAAACCTTATCGCATGTGTAAAACGTGTGTGATGAAGCTAGTATTTTTAATAAAATAAAGTCAAATTGTACAGCTTCCCCTGTTTGAGATTCTCATTTTTTTGTTCAAAAATGTCCTTGTATCCCTATGTTTAAGTAGAAACAAAACTAAAGGACAATCCGGTAAAAATACAACTCTAACTCCCACTAAAACATTGCCTAAAAATAGGGTCACTTTTCAGGTGATTTTTAAATTTCTTTATCTACTTATAAATTAGATTCTCAAAATAAAAATTATATATATAACATAAAAACACATGTTTTTTTTTTTAACTACAAAATAAGACCACCAGCCCAACGTATTCACTTTTTTTTTTTTTTTCCTTTTATCAAGACTTAAACATTTCTCTTTTTTTATTTTTTTTTTATTAAGCTTCTCAAAAATAAGGTGTAGGGATGATAGGCCTAGTAGTATATATTGGGTCGAGGGCACAGTCTGAGGACGCCTAGTAGTCCAAGGACGGTTAAACGCTGTCATGGAAGTCCACATTAGTGAATGAAGAGATGGGATTTGGTCATAAGAGTCCAAGAATGTAGTCCGAGGAGGATTACCTCCTTGGCTGAGCAAAGCAGAGGTCCGAAGGTATGGTTTGCCATCCAGGGCAACGTTCTAGGAAATTCTATTAATAAGGATACACATCATGAAGGTATAGGACAAAGGGGAACTATGAAATATCTAAGAGAAAACTGCTACTACCGCATTGAATGCTTTGTACCTAACTCTCTGGCCGCATTAATGAGAAAGTGATACCTGAACAGTAATTTTCAGCCTTACAACTACTCTCAAAAACTTCAGGAAGCTGCTGATAGGACCAGGATCAACGCCAGTAACTTGGTCTACACGTGGAGGGTGGTGATGAATAAGAAAAGAGTATAAAAGAGAAAGAATACCCTAAGGATAAAGGGAAGAGAAAAATATTGTAGCAACAAGAACGGTGTTTGTAATCATATTCAAGGGAGATATACAAGAACTGATCTTCTCAAATTGTGTCAAGGACAATTTTCTTTGAATTAAACTGTTTTATCTTTGCTTCTTTGTCATTTGGGCCAACTATAGTTACTGCATGATTCATTAGGGCCTAGTTTTTAAACTCATTCTTTATAAATTCATTGTATTGGGCTCTTTGCGCTTAATTCCTTTAACCCTTTGGGTTGAGGAACAAAATCATGCCCTTAGATCTAATTGAAGAGCGAAGAGAAACTGCCATGGTTTAATTGGCATATTATCAACATAAGCTCAAGTAAGGATACAACGACAATGTGAGGTTAAGGCCATTAGCGCTTGGAGACTTGGTATTGAGAAAGGTTTTGGGTACCGCAAAGAACCCAACATGGGGAAAGTTAGGGCCCAACTGAAAATGACCATATCGCATCACCTCTGTGGTTGGAATAGGTGCATATTATTTTGAAGATCTAAATGAAAATGTTATACCACGCCCCTGGAATGTAAATAACTTGCAAAGATATTATTATTAATGAAAGTCTTTTCTGCCATATTTTGTTTATGATATTATGTGTTATACCTCTTATTTACTTAAGTGTTAAATAGAACTTTAGTCATGCCTGGTTCCTCGGACCACATACTTTAGGTAAATTAATACTTCATGTCATTTTTCTAAGTGTTAAACAGAATCTTAGTCATGTCTGGTTCCTCAGACAACATACTTTGGGTAAATTAATACTTCATGTCATTTTTCTAAGTGTTAAACAGAACCTTAGCCATGCCTAACTCCTCAGACTACATGCATTGGGTAAATTAACACTCTCTAGTATTTTTCTAAGTGTTAAACAGAACTTTAGTCATGTTTAGTTTCTCGGACCACATATTTTGGGTAAATTAATACTTCATGTCATTTTTCTATGTGTTAAATAGAACCTTAGTCATGCCTGATTCCTCAGACCACATACTTTGGGTAAATTAATACTTCATGTCATCTTTCTAAGTGTTAAACAGAATCTTAGTCATGCCTGATTCCTCGGGCCACATACTTTGGGTAAATTAATACTTCATGTCATTTTTCTAAGTATTAAACAGAACCTTAGTCATGCATGATTCCTCGGACCATATACTTTGGGTAAATTAATACTTCATGTCATTTTTCTAAGTGTTAAACAGAACCTTGACTATGCCTGGCTCCTCAGACCACATGCCTTGGGTAAATTAACACTTTCCAGTATTTTTCTAAGTGTTAAATAGAACCTTGGCTATGCTTAGCTCTTCAGACCACATGCCTTGGGTAAATTAACACTCTCTAGTATTTTTCTAAGTGTTAAATAGAACCTTGGCTATGCTTGACTCTTCAGACCACATGCCTTGGGTAAATTAACACTCTTCAGTGTTTTCCTAAGTATTAAACAAGAACCTTGGTTGTAGTTGGCTCCTCGGACCACATGCCTTGGGCAAATTAATACTTCACCTTATTTCTTTAAGTTTTAAACAAGAACCTTGGTTGTGGTTGGCTCCTCAGACCACATGCCTTGGGTAAAGTGATGCTTCTCATTATTTATCTAAGTGTTATGTTTCTCTTTAAAAACTTAGACCCCCCTGTTGATTGCACAGTTTTTAGTACCGGCATATAGCCATTCTTCTCATTGTTTATACGCATTTAATTCTTTTAAACTAGCAACAATTCATTACTGTTGGCTTTTGTTAAAGTATAGGTATTCCCCCTTTAAGGCATCAACAATCTCAACTTTCATCAAAGGGCAAAACGATAACTATACCAACCATAGACAAATATTGCAAGGAAATAAAGATTCATGAAGCAAAAATTGATATCTTTTCATTGAACAAAAAGAGGGATACATTATAGACAATGGCAAATTGCCTTTACAAAAGTAAAAGTACAAAAGAAAAAGTGCAAAAGAAAAACTACAAAGGGGGAACTGCAAAAAAAAAAAAAAAAAAAAAAAAAAAAAAAAAAAAAAAAAAAAGATAAAATCCTAAAACTAGGCCTTGGCCTTGGGAGGAGGGTCTTCCTTGCTTCCCGGCTGAGAGGTAGGTTGGTCAATGGCTTTGGGGTCAGCCTCCTTTACCTTGGAAGAAGCATCTTTGACCTTGGGAATGGCATCCTTGGTCTCTGCCTCCTTTGCCTTGGTCTTTGACAGGGGTTTAACCTCCTTACCCTTGTCCTTATCCTTGGCCACCTCAGCCCCCTGACCTTGGTAACCAACTTGGTCAGGCCCTTTGGAGACCTCCGGAGAGGGAAGAGAGGCCTGGGTGATAAGGGGCTGCTTAGAAAAAACTGATACAAGGGCAGGGGGAGGTGGGAGTTCAGCCAAGACTTCACGAATGTCTGGAGGGTAGTAGACATTCCCAGCCTGCCTCTACTCCGAGGCAGCAGGGACTCCTGCAAGGT
Organism: Quercus glauca; assembly: GCA_023736055.1. NCBI lineage: Eukaryota > Viridiplantae > Streptophyta > Magnoliopsida > Fagales > Fagaceae > Quercus > Quercus glauca. Next base: position 33,577,843 of record CM043326.1, on the reverse strand, counting down.
TGAGGGCCTCTATCCACACTTCCTTATAATAATCCCTGCAGACCTCGGACAGCTCCTCCTCTAAATAGACCTCGATTTCTTGCACCCCAAGGTTGTAGAATGCTTGCTTCGAGGCCTCTGTGGCTTCCTTGACCGTCCGAGCAGCGGTCTTGGCTTTCTCCAGCTCTGCCTTCAGCTCCAGGACTTGCTGCTTCGTTGTGGCTAGCTCTATCTCAGTATGATAGAGTTTTTTGTGTTGGTCCTCAGTCTAGTCCTGGGCATTCTGCAGGCCGGCCTCAGCACTCTTCTTCGCCCTCTCCTCGGTTGTCAGCTTGGTGGTAAGCTCTTGATTCTTTTGCTTGGCGGCACCCAAGGCCTTATTGGTCTAGGCGCGGAGGTTGGCCTCAACCCTAACTTCATTCCGAGCATCCTTGACCCATTTCTCAGCCACCGAAACCTCTTGAATAGCCTGCATATAAGCAACAAAGGAGTACGTTAAAAAAAAAGAAAAAGAAAACCACTCTTGGTAAAGTGTGCCAAGGAGCTTACCAGTTACCAGGGCTAAGTCCCTCTTCAGGGACAGAAAAAGCTCTGGTTGCCTCATGTGCTTCAAGGCATCCATGTCCTTAGGAAGGAGGAGAGGATGCTCAAAAGCCTCAGCCACGTGATAGGAGTGGCCTCTCTAGAACTCCCTGATGGAAGAGTTCCAAGATACAGCCGTGCTATCCAACTCCAATTGAGGATTGCAAGTTGGATGACATACGTCGGCCGAATGCTCGGCCTCCCTACTCTCCACTGAGGAGGCCCGCCCTCTATCTTTATCTGTTTTCTATTGCTTGGGCTCCTTTTTAGAGGATCACCTCCCTTTCCTCGGCAATCTCCTTCTCCTTCATTTTCTTCTTTAAGTTGGGGATGGGGAGCAGGCCGACTATAGGAAGAGGAGGGGGAGGGGGAAGAGCAGGAAGGGGCTGAAATCTTGGGGCATCCTTAGATGATGACCCCTTGTTTCTCGCCGCAAAAAACTCCTTTAGGCCTTTCCTCGGGTTTAGGGCCATCTCTTCTTCCTCTCCGGAACTACTATCTACCCGGGCAACAATGAGTTTGGGGGAGCAGACTACAGAGGACCTGTTAAGCTTACCTTCAAAGTCCGAGATCTCCATAGGCTCTTCTTACGGCTCTCCTTCTTCCTCGAGGCGAAATTGGTTTATCTTAGTCTCGAGTGATAGGCATGAGGAGGCTATTTCTTCCCTCGGAGCCGCTACCTCACGGGTAGAATGGTGGAATGGCAGCTCAACTGGTGGGAGATCTTCTCGGGTTAGGAAACCAGGCACCGAGACGTCAATTCGGGCTAGTCGAGGATTGCCTGCTCTTATGACGTGGCCCACATCCTGGAACTGAGATGATAGGGGCTCAAAATCAAGGATGAGGTGGACAGCTCTCAATTGCTTGTCTTCACTCACGAACACTTCAGATCTTAGCACCTTGTTGAGGCCTACGAAGTTGATGAGGTTGCGGTTAGGAGCTATATGTCTTTTATCTGCAAAAACATCCGAGAAGCAAAAACACGATTAAGATAACAAAGTCATCCATCAAAAGTGAACAAAATACCAAAAGAAAGAAGATAGCGGTGAAATCGCAAAACTAATGCCCATGTAAAAAAAAAATGGGGAGGAAACCTAAGCCTAAGGCACCCCACCTGGCTCTCCCTCCCGGATTGGGCAGTGAAGACCGTCGTGCTATGCCTCCGAGGCTATTGGGAAGTCATCCTTCATACTCTTATTGGATTTAAAGAGGCACGAGACGAGCCTGACAATTGAGGATCTAGACTTAAGATAATACCCTGCGTCTCCAAGCAGGTGGCATTTGTACATCCAAACGACGTTGTGCCAAGTGAGGTTTAGTCTCATTTACTCATTAAAAGTATCTACACTGCCTAGGATCCTAAAGAGATTAGGTGCACACTGGTAGGGGCACAGTCTATGAGCGATTAAATAATCTCGGGTTACCCTACCCATGGGAAGTGTCATTCCCCCTTTTATGAAGGCGATCATGGGAATGACCACCTCCCCCTCATTCCTATGGGTAAGTACCTGATCAGAAGCATAGTACCGCAGGGTTTCTCCTTGGGGAATGTGGTACTTGGCCCTAAATCCCTCCATACCAGCGGGAGAATTTACAAGGGAAGCAAATTTACCCATCTAAGCAGGCTAAAGTGAAGTGAAAGATATTTTCAAGGAAAGGAAGTAAAGAGCAGAAGGCTGAGGAGATTGGTCGAGGAGAAAAGAACCTAAAAGAACTTACGAGAATAAGCACGGGGGTGACTTCTTGAACTTCTTAAAAGGTTTAGAAAATTTTTTTAAGATCTGGAAGACTTGGAAGTTTGGAAAGCCTTGAAGGTTTGAGAGTTTGGAAGTTTAGAGAGCTTGAAGATTTGCAAAATGGAAAAAATGACTCCCCCAAGTGCTTTATATAGGAGGCAGAACTTGGTGGGAGTTATCCCACCCAAAATTTGAGGAGAAACGCCAACCGTAGGATCTCTATCTCACCTTAGGATGCGGGGAACAAAGCACCGCCTGGAGCATTTAATGAGACGTTGCGGACTCTAAAGCGCCAGAATGGTTACAGGACACGCGAAGTGGCGCTTTCACGTGTGGAAGTCAGAGAAACGTGCGGGGTTAATAGGCCAAAGTCAAAACCCCATTTTTCTCTTCGGATAGGAGAAAAACCGAAGTTTTGAGGGGCTATTGTAGGGATGATAGTCACAGTAGTATATATTGGGCCAGGGGCCCGAGCCAAGGATGCCTAGTAGTCCAAGGATGGTTAAATGCTATCATGGAAGTCCACATTAGTGAATGAAGAGATGAGATTTGGTCATAAGAGTCCAAGAAGGCGGTCCGAGGAGGATTACCTCTTTGGTTGAACAAAGCAGAGGTCCGAAGGTATGATTTGTCATCCAGGGCAACGTTCTAGGAGATTCTATTAATAAGGATACACATCATGAAGGTACAGGACAAAGGGGAATTATGAAATATCTAAGAGAAAGCTCCTACCACTGCATTGAATGCTCTGTAGCTAACTCTATGGTTGCATTAATGAGGAAGTAATACCTGAACAGTAATTTCCAGCCTTACAGTTGCTCCTAAAGATTTCAGGAAGCTGCTGATGGGACCAAGATCAACACCAGTAATCTGGTCTACACATGGAGGGTGGAGATGAAATAAGAAAAGAGTATAAAAGAGAAAGAATACCTTGAGGAGAAAGGGGAGAGAAAAATATTGTAGAAACAAGAATGGCGTTTGTAATCATATTCAAGGGAGATATACAAGAACTGATCTTCTCGGATTGTGCCAAAAACGATTTTCTTTGAATTAAACTATTTTATCTTGGCTTCCTTGTCATCTGGACCAACTATAGTTGCTGCATGATTCATTAGGGCCTAGTTTTTAAACTCATTCTCTATAAATTCATTGTATTGGGTTCTTTAGGCCTAATTCCTTTTACCCTTTGGGCTGAGGAACCAAATCATGCCCTTACTTAAGGCAAATAAGTAAATTTCTAAATTAAATTTAATAGAAATTGATAAAAATTCAAATTCCACGTACAATTTTACAACCCGTCTACTAATTCTATCTACCGCCAACAAGAGAGAATTGTGGAAATCATTCAAATGCATTCCGTTTTTGTATAAATCTATCAGTTTAATTTTCAAACTCTAAGAATAAAAAAACCTATCTTTATCTACAAAAAAAAAAATTATCAAAAAAGAAACTGTAGACAAAATATTATATGTTGCTTTCAACGTTTTCTTTTAAAAAAAGAACAAGAAAAACCAATGCACAAATTCAAAATTTCATACTTCCCTAATAATTGCTTTTGTTAAAAACTTTTTTCATTTTTTATCAAACAATTGCTTTATAAATCAGGTCCTCTAACCCTATCTAATAAATTTAAAATTTCCATTAAAAAATATATTTTTTTAAATCTTTCATCGTCCTTCACCTCATTCAATGGCCACTACAATAGATCTTTTTTTTTTTTTTTTCCAAATATTAATTTTATAGTTTAATACATGAGTTTTTGTTGGGCATACCCAATAGTTTTTTTTTTCTTCGTACTCATATTCACACTACCAAAAAAAGAAAAAAAAAATTATACTGGCACTTCAATAACGCATTATAGATCATTTGAGTGTTCAAGACAATGAGTATGCCATTGTTTTGGGTGGTGATGATGATTGTTTTGCAGTTCTGTTCTCATGACTTCCTTATTAGAATTTGAAATGTTAGTTTTTTTTTTTTTTCCTAAAAAAAAGTTAATAAATCCATTACATTAAGAGGTTTAGTTTTAGTTTCACTTTGTTTCTTTTTTGGATTAATAATCTCAAGAAAGTCTTATATGAAGACAAATTTCTTTTTTAAAAAAACTAGAAAAATTTATATAGATGAATTGTTTTCTATTTTATTTGTACATTGTTCTATGTATTCTAAGCAATTGGAACATTTTTTTACCTTTGCTCCCAAAGATGATACCTTTGATGTTAAAAAGATACATAAACAAATTAGCCTCATCAGTCATCACACGCGCTTCACCGTGCGATGAGACCTTTTTTTTTTTTTAGTGTCATAATTTTTCATTCATTCCAATTTGAGGTTTACACGTTTTCTCATTAAAATTACGTATTTAGAACTACTAATACAACTAGGAGTGTCATGAGGCTAACTTCAAAAAATGAACAAATATGATTTTTTAGAGTTCATTTTTTGGAGTTAGCCTCATAACACTCTTGATTGTATTAGTAGTTTTAAGTGTGTATTATTAATGAGAAAACGTGTAAGCCTCAAATTGGAATGAATGAAAAATTATGACACAAAAAAAAAAAAAAAGCCTCATCACACGTGTGAAGCGCGTGTGATGAGACTAGTATATCTAAAAAAACATACACAATTAAAATAAATTTATGCATATAATTCAATAAATTATTAACAAGTGTATTTTCTTCTTTTGAATAATTGCATTGCAGGCTTGTAGCTTATAATTGAGCATTTATTATTGCTTAATTTGTGCCTTTGAGTCATGTGTTAACAATACCTAAATTTTATGGGAATGAACTATCTTAATTTCAAGTCAAAAGAAGATACCACCACACCCTTGGCATAATTGTCACTTCAAATACAAATGTTTGTTTGGTGGGAATGCAAGGATTGAGAGATTAAGTTTTTAAGAGGAAATCTCACACACATATACTTAGATTATGTTGATTTCTATCTCAGATAAAAATTACAAAAAAAATAAAACTAAAAGTCAAACCAAGATATGTTCAACATTTTCCCCCTCTTAAAGGAGGGACTTTGTCCTCAATGGATTTCAACTCCGAACTCACCCAAAAAGAAGCCAAGCATGCCTAATCAAATCAAACTAAAAGTTGTTATTGTGATGGATACAATTTTTTTTTGGTTGCTTCGAAAGAATAAAGACCTCCAAATTGATAAATTGAGTAATTTAAGGAGACCAGCTACAATTTATTACTTAGAAATTTATGACTCTTCTTTATTAAATATCAAAATCTAAATTTATATAAGACAGACTTCCTAATAGATAAAGACAAATATTAACTTCCTATAATCTATCAATAAAACTAATCCTAATTCAAACTAATCCTAATCTAAATAATTTATTTAAATAAATAAAACATGTAGTTAATTACCATTATTTATATAATACTACTAATTAAAATAAATCAGGCAGATAAAATTCCTCCCCTCTAGAAAAATGTATTTCTTTCTTCTTCTTCCTCTGCTACGAAGTGTTCTCATTTTCTTTTGATATTGACAATTTAGATTTGATCTACTTTCCTTTTCCTCATTCTTCAAGCTTTTTGTTTTGAAATGACATGCACATAGCTTTCCTAGGTGAACGGCAATGTGGTAAAAAGGCTGGAACTTTTTTATTGTTTTATGATTGTACTAGTCTATCCTTTGAGATATTTTTACCACTTTTTACTTGTGCGAACTTGCAATCCTTACTAATATCTTTTGAGCCACCATTGCCATTGAAACACGAAAACTTTAATCGTTCGCTATCTTTGGAATGATAACCACAACTCAAACTTGTTAGTCCATGGTTGGACCTCCTTGTCTCACCTTGTTTTGTTTGAGCTTTTTGCATGATTGTGGCTTTGGTTATCCATAATTTGGTCAAGGCAGGCAAGCATTACAGCGAGCATCTTTACATCTCTTTGATCATTTGCCGATATCTTGAACTGAGGAGCACACCCAATCGAACCCAGTACAAGCACCTTGAGATCGAAAATCCAACCAACTCGGCCAACCCCCCTGGGTTATTTATTTTCAACATATGAATTCATACATGACGAACTTACACAAGGATCGATGAAGATAAATATTAAATTTCTATAATCTATAATTAAGCTAATCCTAATTCAAAATAATCTAACAGTCGTTGGCCCAGTATTATCAAACATAAAATAAAAACTTGAATGCACTTTCATTCAAGTTATACTTCACACGTCAGCCCTAAAATTGCACCTAACGCAATAACACGGTGGAGAAAACAATTATGATGGTTTTCAACTAATTAATGAAGATCCATGGAATCGATCTAATAAATTGAGTTGACAATATTTTTGTCTAAAAAAGGTATACTTGAAGTAGTGCTGGATCGACCTAACATTGGCCTGTCAAAAGTCTAGATTTTGTGCAATAAAAACAGTGCCCATAAGCCATTTTATTCAAACTTTATTGACTAGTAGGCACGTTTCCCCATTTACCAACTATTATCACATATTGGGTTAGGCCTTATTAGTTAAGACGCTTATTCTTGTTAGAGCATCATAGACTTGGGAATTGATTAATGCATCAAAAACCCTAAAGAGGAGACCGAGACACAACATATTTACTTTGTTCTTTCGCATTTCACATTTGTAGCTCACTCTTCTCCGTCTAATATAGTAAGTAAATCCATTTTTTCTGACTGATGGTTGTTAGCTCTCTCTCTCATAGTAGGCTTCATGCTTTCATGCATTACACGATGCTGTTTTTAATAATAAATTTCAACGCAATTCATTTATTGCTGCTAGCCCCACCAATGAATAAACTAGCTTTTTGATAAGCAAGTCCACTTTGGCCCTAGATTTCACTATCAACTCGGTTCATGTTGAGGCGTGTCCAGGGGTCGTAAGTTCTAGGATATAGAGGACGACACATGCATATTTCTAGCTTTCTGCCTTTTAACTATTAAAATTGTCTATGATGGGTCGGTGGTCGAAGACCAAAAGGGTGTTTTCATATTCCATTCTTTTATATATATAATTCCTTTTGCATTTCATAATCCATATATACATGACGTTTACTAACCAGCTCAGTGTGTTGTACGTAACTTGTACAAGAACAAGGCAATCCTTAATAAAAGTCTTCGCACGTTACTTGCGCGTCACGAACCGTGTCCCACGCGTTGCTCATCCTCCAATCCTTTGTTTTACTTAAGTATAGCATACTGAGGCAAACATATGATGAATTAAAGTAATTTAAGTTTTCTATAGACAATTATAAACATTTACTTAGTTCTGTCCCTATATGATCCACTATTAATTAAGGCTATACACAGTCATAGAACAAAAGGCAAAGCTTAGGTAGGGACACTGCAAATGCCAGAACATTTTCACGACGCGCTTGTGATTTTTTTAGTTGTGACAAGTTATTATATTTTATCATTTTATTTTAACTTATATGTATAGCAGGTAAGCCATATATATAGTAGGTAATAACACGGACAGAGGCAGAGTTTTGGGTTAGGTGGGTGGTTTTATTATTGGTTATGTGTGGCGGTTTAAATTTTTGATTTTGCTACTACATAGTTGCTGATTTTTTTTTTTGTGGGTAAGAACAAAATTATTTTTATTTATAATTTTTTAAAGGACAGGATTGTTTATTTTTGATAAAATTGATTAACTTTTTAGTTTTACTATTGGTAATATTTGTTGTTGAGCTATTTTCTTTGGGATTGCATATTTTGTTTTAGATTTTAGATCTATAAATTTTTTTATGGTCACTAAAATGAGGAAAATGCTAAAACTACAGAATTTTTTTTTGGTGGACTCATTATGCGAACCTGCCAAATCACTAAGAATTTGCTACCAAAACAATTTGTAAAATGTTGTAAAAAAGTTTGTTAGTATAGCATTACGCTTAAAAGAATCAATGATATTGTTTAAGGGAAAGAAAATGTAATTTTATAGAATAAAATTGCTAAAATTAGTTCAAATATATATAATAATATTTTTTTAAAAAAATTAGGGGAGGCATTGCCCCTCAGTCCAATGATAGCTCCATCCCTGGGTAATACCTTAATTACTGAAAAAATGTTGTCGCATTTTGTTGTGCCCAAAGAACAACTCTAGAATAAATTAAGTGTGTGTTTGGATACAATTTATAATTAAGCTAGCCTATTACTTTTTAGCTTTTATTTACAGCTCTTTAAAACTTTTTTTTTTTTACCTTTTTTTTTTCACTTTTTCAAAATACGAGTATATTTTAGCACAATTTTAGCAAAAAACTAAATAAATTGTTTCCAAACAGACGCTAATACATCTTTAATTGGATTAAAAAGAGGTGGACTTTTTAGTTTGGAGCGTGACACACATTTGGAGGTTACAAGTTTAATTCATCACACTACAAATCCAAGAAGTTTTTAGGGTGTTTCCTGGGAATGCAGTGAAATAATTGTCAAAGATTAGGAGCTGGGATACCAACTTTGTTTTAGAGAGTCGACAGAATCTCCGCATGAAAAAACGGAGTGTTCAAGAGTTACAGGGTCAACGTGTGAGGTGCATGTCTTCCCATGTGTCTCAACTCTCAACTCTCGAGTCTAACTAAGTTGTTCGTGAAAAAGACTAATGGAACGAACGAGAGCTGCTTGTGCGTGTGTGCAGTGCACTGCACAAATGCTTGTGTAGGAAGAAACACGAGCTTTGAACTCTTTTTAGCTTACTTTGGCTACTTTTCATGTTAATGTTTCTTCCAGGTTACTTCGGAGAAAGTAGAGAGGAAAACAGAAAATAGTATTAACAAAAAAATTTAGGATATATATATATATATATATATGGATTGGGTTCAAATTACACATAATGTAACTTTAAATAATGTTACACCACATTATATTTTTTAATTAGATGTAAATTTTGACAAATCTACTGTTAGATTACATTATTTTCGTATATTCTTCATGCTTACAAAATTTTCAAGGTGATCAAAGATTAATAGTCATGTTATCAAACAATTTTTTAAATTTAAGTTTTTGTAATTTATAATAATGCATAAAATATGAGATTATGGATCAAATGATAAATAACATCCAATTGACATGAAAATTAGTATGATTGTTAAGAACATATAGAATATGTAATTCAACAGTGAGATTTTCAAAATATGAATTTTATAACAAGTTATTGTGTGGTGTAACATTACTTAGAGTTACATTAGGTGTAATTTGAACCAAATTATATATATATATATATATCTTCTCTACCAATATGGTGGATTGTTCTGTGTAGTTTTACGAGTCCTTATTAAAACATATTACTATTTTGATCCCGAGTTTAATTTTGTTTTTAAATTATCAATTGTATTTATTTAGGTTTAAAAAACGATTAATGTCATCCTTATATTAATTATTAACTTGTTTTTATTAAATGAATAATTTTTCATGAAATTTTCTTCTAAGTCTACTGATTTGACATATATACTTGTAATGTTTCATGTTTGTTTATGGAACAGTTAACTTTAACTTTCAACTTTTAAAACTGAACATGTTTTAAGAAGTAACATTAGTAAAAAAAATGGTGTTTAAAATTTTAGTCTAAAAAAAGTCCAATTTTAAACCACCCTAACAACTAAAAAATTAATTTTAATTCTAGGTAACATAGGAGCAAAGTGTTTGAAAGACGTGTAATTTTTACATTTTCAATAATTCGATAAATTAGAATAAAGGCAATATTAAATCATTTTAAAAAAATTAATTTGATACCATCCATGGTTTATAAGAAAGAACAAGAATTCAACGCAAACGTGTGGTTCAAACTTCAAACTTCAAACTTCAAACTTTAAACATCGTCTAATTTTATAAATCACGTCAGTGATAAGTGCAAACATCAAAATAGTGAAACAGTAGTTTTGGCTTCTATTAGTCGACAAACACAATCTTACATTAGTAGATATTACTTCAATCATTCTCAAAAAAACAAAAAAACAAAAAAAAAAATCAGTGCAGATCGCATTCATTGCTTGCCGCGGTGGGGTGTAACTATCAAGGCATCATGATGCGTTGAAAAAAGATGAAAGGCAAAAAGCAGAGAATTATTTTAGTATATAGTTTTAATCATATACCACAATATTTTTTTTTTTTGGTTAAGAGAAACTTATATTAAACTGAGGAAGTCAAAAAAGGTGAAGTAGAGGCTGTGCACCTAATACAGTACAAACCAGCAGCATCAATGCTTAACATATTACACAAAACATCAGAAGTTGGCATTTCTAATACTACAAAATCCTAAGCAAGTAAACAACCAGCATGAGCGAGATGATCCGCGCATCTATTCGCCTCCCTAAAGATATGTATGACCTTGAAGTGATGAAACTGCCCCAGTAGGTACCTGCAATCATTGATGAGAGGGGAATATGCTCTGTTAGAGTTGGAATTGGTCGAGACAAGGTTAACAACAGAGAGAGCATCAAGTTCCACAACAATCTGCTGTATTCCCAGTTGAATAGCCAGCAGCAATCCATCTCTCAAAGCCCAACACTCAGCCACGAAACTGGACGCTACACCAATTCTTCTCATGTAGCCCTTAATTCAATTCCCATGATGATCCCTAATGAGCCCCCCCCCCCCCCCCCCCCCCCCACTAGCCTTACCTGGGTTACCTTGAGAAGCCCCATCCGAGTTAAGTTTAAACCAACCAAGATCAGGTTTGTGCCAACGAATAGGAGTGAAAAAATGATGCTTAAGTAGCTGCCCTTTCCCCACACAAAAAGCATACTCCCTCGCTAGATTAATGCACAAAGCATGAAGGTTAGAGTTAGGAACAGAGTTTTCAAAAACTACTTTGTTTCTATGATTCCACAAACACCATAACGCAAATGGGAAGAGTGAAGACCAAGGAATGCCGTTAGCAAGAATCTGGTTGTTACAGAGACAATTCAGCTTGAACCACTCAAGCAAATCCAGTTGCATAAAATTAGAACATGTCTGTGGGGTACCAAGTTTATACCAGAACCGCAAAACAAAAGGGCAGTCCCGCAAAAGATGTATGATCGTCTCTTCTTGACTTTGACACAACGGGCAACAAGTGGTACACTCAATGCCCCTGGAGTTTAGAACATGCCTAACTGGGATGCTGTTATGAAAGCACAACCACAAGAAGTGCTTAATTTTTGGAAGTGTATCCAACTTCCACAGCCACTTACCCGTAAAAGATTGTAGACTATTGGCCTCGGTGTTAGCCAACTTGTAAGCTGAAGCAGAACTGAATTCACCATCCTTAGAGAATTTCCATGCCAAAGTATCCCCTTTATCACCAAAAAATTGCATAGGAGTGGCACGTATTCTCTCCCGGATATCAGAGGGTAACTCAAAGGAAATTTTTTCCCAACACCAATTCCCCAACTGGAACATATCAGAGATAGTTAAATCAGATTCATGTCTGGGAAGGGGCCCCTCAATTAGTTCCCTTACCGTATACCCCTTAACCCACTTGTTTTCCCAAAATTTAAGCTTGGAATTAGTCCCCACATTCTAACAAATACCTCTTTCAAACACAGTGAATCCCACCTTGACAACCGACCAAATAGGAGAGAAAGGCAACTTATCATGATCCTTAGAACTACACCGGGATGGTGCACAGTATTTATTCAGAACAATTTTGGCCCATAGCGAGTCTTTTTCCTGATAAAGTCTCCAATTGAGCTTGGCAAGGAGGGCAATGTTCCTCGCCCTAGCCGCTTGTATACCCAGTCCACCTTCATCCTTGGACTTAATAATCTTGCTCCAACCAACCAAATATAATTTCTTCTTTTCCGTAGTTGATCCCCATAGGAAATCCCTGTTAATTTTATCAATTTTATCACAAAGATGAACAGGAAGGGCAACCCCCTGCATCACATAGTTGGGAATCGCTGTCATGACAAATTTAACCAAGACATTCCTACCCGCAAATGATAAAAACTTAGCCTTCCATTCAAAAAGTTTAGAAATGATCCTTTCAGCAATAACCATGCATATATATAAAAATAATATATTGCAATATTAATTGTAATATCATTTAGTTTTCAAGCCAAAAATATATTGGTGGAAATAGATCTTGTTGCTACGCGTGGCTGCTTTAGGCTTTGTCTGACCCATATATCAGCAGTCATCACTAATAGCACTTTCATCATCGGCCTAACTAAAGCAACATCAGCTTTTACGTCATTCTTGATACATTTATTAAGCACTATTTACTCAATGCGCCGAATAAAACCAAAAAAAAATATTTAAAAAGAAAGAAAATAATATTAAAATAGAATAATGTGGCTTATGAAACAAAAGTTGGGTTTTTTTAAACCAAATTTGGCTACTCTTTTCTGAAGAAAATTAATTTGCCTCCTCTCCTATCATCATAAGAGAGGTCGGTGGTCGATCATTCTCGCAGTGCAGTGGAGAATTTTGTTACTCGTTTTGTCCATAAAGTAGAAAGCGAGAGAAAGAGAGATGGGGACATGCCAAACGCATAAGTTTACCAAAAAAGTTTAGAGAAAAGGTTCTATTGAGTAATTTTTTTGTGTTTTACATGTGGGATAATTCCACAGAGACGGACCACAGTGGAACTTTATATTAATTTTTATAATAATCTACACTACAGAATCTATCACGTGATAAAACAGGGCATTGTACTTATCCAAAAAAAAAAAAACAGGGCATTGTAATATAGACTATTTTATTTGAGGTAAACATTTACAAAGAAACATACTGTCCCCACAATACATGTGGGAATTCGGCAGTGTGTCATAAAAAAGAAAAACAGAAAGATGGAAATTTAATTTTCAATGTGTTTTTTTTAATGAATATTTTCAATGTGTTTCTTTATAATATACTTAGAGAAAAATATAAAAATATAAAAAACCTTAGTTTTCCTCATAAATTTAAACACATAATTAGGAATTTAATTGTTTTTGCAAAAGATTACATTGTTTGTACTTCATAAATTATGTTTGAATTTAATGTAATGCATGTAAGAAATTATCTCTAAATTTTGTTTATTTGAAAGGAAAACTGTGGTATTTTATAATTTACCCTTTGATAAAGCACTTTTTTTTATGACTTATTATTAATTGTATCATTAAGGGACAAAGAAATGAAAGTAGAAATTAGGCCAAGTGGCAAACTATATTTTTTTAAGTGAAGGTTTTTTTTTTTTTTTTTTAAGTGAAGTTGTTTTACTTTTACATAACATGCATATATTGGACAAAACGATATAGATTTGCATTATATCTCACAAGTGTTGTTTATGAATCTCGTGTTTTTAATTGGACAAATTAAGAGATGAAATGCAATACTTTAGTGTCTTGACTTTTGATAATACTTATTATCTCCACTAGATACTATGTGAAATTTTTAGACCTCATTAATTGGAAACACTCATTATCACTTTGAAGTAACATGTACAAAACCAAATCACAAACTTTTCAAAATTCCATCTATACTGCTTTTTTAAGCTTTGCACTCTTGGGGTCTTCGCGCGTCTGCACACCCCACTTTTACTTTTTAAGAGAAAAATGGGAATATATCAACGTGCTGTCTGCTACTGCTATGTGTGGGAAACGTGAAATCTAGCTCAAGAGTCAAGACAATGAGATAAAACAAAGATACATACAGGGAGAAAAAAAATTAAAGTATACGTATATATGATAAGAACACTACGTGATTCACCCAAATTTTAACTAAGCGGTTGTTTATCAGCAGCCAATCTAGAAATTTTTTCTAGGTATTTGTTAAGAAACTTAAATTATACAAAATTTAATTAAAAGATGATTTAAATATATTGGCATCACACAAAAAAAAAATGTAAATTCATGAAATTTTACAATTTTCTTCTATTAACAAAATGAAAAGGCAAAAATTAATGGATTGATGAGAGATAAAACGAAAACTGAAAATTATGAGATGAGAGTACTAAAATGAGATAGAATTTGAAATGATGATAGAAAAAGAAAAATGGAGAGAGAGAGAGAGCAATGGATGATATATACCTGCTGGTTGCTGTGATTGTGAGCTGAGTTATCGAGGAGAGTAGAGCTACCAACATCGCTGAAAAAAACTTACGGTTACAATATCTTTCTTGGTACCATTTTTTAAGAAAAATAAAATTAGAGATTATTTTTATGGAATGAGTTGAATGAGTTACGAATTTGAATGATTAGAGGTTTTTATTTTTTATTTTTGAATGGGCTTTCTGTTGAATATTTTGTTCTTTTGTTGTTGTTTAGCCTAATCATGTTGTTATTTGTGCTATTTTTACCAATATTTGGGCTAATTTTTATTATTGTTATTTATTTATTTATTTTTTTAGTTTTAGGGGTTAATGATTATGTTTGGGGGACCAAGATTATTTTTGTTAAGCTCAAATTCTTGGATTCTCAAGTTAAGATGTTCAATATTATTTTTAGGACAAAAAATGTTAGTTTAAAAGTATAAATGTATATAATTGTTTTTGCAAGTATAATATATACATTTTAAGTTAGGCATAAGAACACTCTAACTTGCATGTAAAGCCATCCCCGGTTGTTGTAATTTTTATTATAATGCCCATAAAAAGGTGTCATAGGAATACAATTTATATATATATATATATATATATGAATCTATGAATTCCATTCTATGGTTATTGATCTATATCATTAGGATATGATATAAATTCATTTTTTTATGTAGGAGTAATTCAAACGCATGTTCCTTATTCAAGTATATAATAAGATTTTATCAAGTGAGCTAATTGGAATTCACCACCATTCAACTATTAATAAAAGTCTTTTCTAAAATAAAATAATAAAAAAACTATTATTAAAGGTCAAAACTAGATTTATCAACATATTTTAGAGAAGCGCTACGTTCACAACATTTTCACAACAAATTATAGGTGGTAAGTTGTTGTTGGTTCTAGTTTGAATCCACAACATATATTACTTTTTTTCCCCACCCGTAACAATCAATAACAACCTGTCACTTAAGATTTGTTGTAAAAATATTGTGGATGTAACATTTCTCTATATTTTATCTGCATAATTGGAATAGAGCTCCTTATTTTTAAAAGTAAATTGAATAATTTAAATCACTTAAAAAAAACATATATTTTTTTTTAGTGTTCACTTTTTTTACACGAAAAATGCTATGTTTACAGTGGCGGCTCTACATGCAAGCCAGGGTGGTCATAAGACTATCTTGACTTGCAAAAAAAATGTATATATACACTTGCCAAAAAAATATTATATGCTAAACTAACCTATTGTGACTACCCTAATAAAAATTTTGAACATTTGTACTTGAGAATTACAAAAATTTGGGTTCAACAAAAATAAGAGTAGTGCTACATTCACAATAATTTTACAACAAATCTAATGTAGTCAACTGTTACTAATTTTAATTTGGGCCAAATACTAATATTATTTTTTTATCCACCAATAATAGTTTTTTGCATAAGATTTATTGTAAAAATGTTGTGGACTTGACATTACTCCAAAATTAATTCTGCCTTCAAACATAATTCTTAATCCCTTTTTTTAAAGCTTAAATAACAACAATAAATATTAGCTCAAATAACAACAAACATAATCAAACAAAAACAAGACAAGACCAAACAACAACAAGTGAAAAAATTATTCAATAGAAAACCTATTATAAAACAAAAGGATAAAATTTATAGCTTGTTCAACCTATTCAATAAAAATAATTTTTAATTTCATTTTTCTTTAAAAAATGTTACCAATAAAAATATTGTGGTAATTTAAATTTTTTAGTGACCACCCTAAAAAAAAATTCTTAGAGCCTCCACCATACGTTTACAATATCTTTACAACAAATTTTAGATGACAAGTTGTTAGTTATTGGCAAAAAAGTAATTTAAGTGATAAACTTAAATTAAAACTAATAACAACTGACTATGTAAAAGTTATTATTAAAAATGTTTTGGACGGTAGGTATCATTAACTCTTTTTATACTTCCAAAAATAATCTCATTATCTAACTTGAAAGAGGCTTAATAAAAATTCAAAATAATGAATATATAAAAGTGAATTTGAAAATTTCAAAACACCCAAAACGCAAAACCCACGACACCATCTACTACCCCTTCTTCAAGTTCATTTATCCTAGCCTTTAGCCTTTAATTAAACGGATAAACTACTTTAAGACTATGTCATAATGATACTCAACCTTAAAAAATTACTCAACCACTGCCGACTCACAACGAACACAACCTGCCACAATGACCATAATATTATTTTTCTCAAAAAAAGAATGACCATAATATTATGAAACAGTGAAATATATGTTACTAGCAGTGTTGTTTTTTTTTTTTTTTTTTTTATGTTATATTTTTAATTTTTAATATGTTGAATGTTACTAGTATAGTATATATAGTAGTTTACGGTTTACCATGTTGCTTATTAGAACTAAAATTAGAAACGGCTCTGTTTTATTTATTTTATTTATGGCAGTTTGGGAGAGAATGAGAATTACGTAATGGAGTATGTAGACATTGTAGTATTGTACACCTAATAAGGTGTTTAGGTAAAGACGGTTATTTCAGTAAATGTTGAAACATTAGGCACCTTTGAACATCAATGGCACCCTGAAACACTTTTTTGACAGAAGTTATTGACTTGAAATTCTGTTTTTACTTGTTTGTGATTGAAACTTATTCAAAATTCAGCCTTTTACTTCATCCACCCAACTGGCAACAAAGTCCCTTATTAGCCTAGATTATTCTCTGATGACCCAATTGCTTACGATCTTGGAAATATTGAAGGTGATGGTGATCACTACATATGGCATTTTGAAATCATCAGCAATACAAAAAACAAAAATACTCTAAAAGTTTTAAGGTTGAATATCAAGATAAGTTTAAAAGACTGGTTAAAATATATATGTATTTTGGAAATAATCTAGAATGTCTAAAAAATTTGTGATATTAGCGTTGTAATTTCAATATGTTGATTCGATCCCATTCCTATTCAAACATCAACGTACGAGATGGGATACACTTTGCACGAGTCATGAAGATTTTTTTGAACAAAAAAAAAAAAAAAAAAAAAAAAAAAAAAACCCAATTTCACTAACTAACAAGAAGAGCAATGTCGTTCCTCAATTGCTCAGAAATAGCAAGAGGAAAAGAGTATTTGTTACAAGATCCAAAAAGTCTATAGAGGAAAAGAATACTTGTTACAAGATCCAAAAACTCTACGAACAATAGCAAATTTAGCAGGGGCATGTGCAACACAATTAGCATCTCTCTTAACCCAACTAGATACATACTGGATAAGACCTTTCTACTAAGTGTGCGTTTAAATTGGGATGGAAAATTAAAACTATTTTACTATTCAGCTTATTTTTGCTATTATTTATGGGGCCCATTGCACTTTTTGGTACTATTCATGAGTCCTATTATACTATTTCAACTAATTTTTACCTTTATCTACAGTACTTTCAGAATAAGTTTTCAATTTTAGCAAAATAAGCGGTATCCAAACACACTCTAAGCTCTATAACAGTGAAGATGCAAATAGGAGAAGACTAAGAATACACTGTACGACCATATGAACAACCGCAAATTTAGCAAGGGTATGTGCTACACAATTAGCATCTCTCCTAACCTAACTAGATACACACCGGACAAGACCTCTCTACTAAGCTCTATGACAGTAAAGATGCAGATAGGAGAAGACTAATAAGAATACATTGTACGGCCACCTAAAGTACATCTCAATATTTGTACCACCATTGCATGTAAATTTTACTTAATTCAACTAGTAAAGTCCTCTGTCATCGAATGAGGAATTTGGATTCAAATCTCGCCCATATCAAAACCAATTGGTGTCTTGACTTATGACAATTAACTCAATTGATAAAATCTAATCTTGTCACTAAATAAAGAACTTTGATTCGAATCCTCCCTACACCAAACTCAATTGGTATTGTAGCTTAAGGTAATTGATAAAAAGCAATCATCATGAAGTCAATGCTATACGTTCAAATTCTTTATAAAAAAGATGTATAGCATTAGAACTAAGAAAATGATCAATTCTCCTATTTTTCAACAAAATTTAATTTTTAGTTCCAAAAATTTTAGGGTCGGTTATGATACTTTGACAAACTAATTAAGATAGGTCACTTATATTCTATTCCATCATAATTTTTATACAAAATTATTTGTCGCAAAAATTTGTATATTTTTTCGATTTTTGTAAATATTTAGGCAATTAATCCATCTACTTCTTTATGCCTAATCCATCTAATTTTTAAAAGTGAACAAAAATTTGTCTTGTAGGTGAAAAGAGCATCTGTTCTTTTTTATTATTATTATTTATAATGAGTAATGTTACAACCACAAACTATTTTACAACATTTTTACAAACAATTGATGTGGCAATTTTTTTTTTTACAAAATAGAATTTCTACTCTAGCCTAATCTAAGTGTATATATGTGTGACGCTCCTTTCTGAAGACTTGAACCCCAGCCCTTACCTCCTACACCCCATACTTGTGGAGTGACCACTGCACTAAGGGTGCGCGGTGGTTTGATATTGCAAATTCTTATTAGTTCTGGGTTCACTACTAACATCGCATTTATGTTTACCAATAATTATTTGAAAATTACTAAAACTACATCAGCAGTTTGTAAAAATGTTGTAAAATAGTTTGTGTATGTAGTAATGCTCATTTATAATTAAGTAGTTAAGAGATTGATGATTTCCAATTGAGCTACGTAACAAGACCAAAAGACCACCCATTCTTATTCCATACCAATTCAACATGAACATAAGTCCTTTCTTTTTTATTTTTGGCTTAATTAGCACCATAAATATCAGTCTGACCGAGGGAAAACAAAATGTCAATTTGAGGGTTACATGGTCTTTGGATATTAGTCTGAGTCATCATTGTCAACAACTAATAAAATAAAATGAAATAAAAATTTATTTTACTTGTTAACGTCACTGTTCATCGGGTGCTTTGGTCACCTTATTGTACAGAATAAATATATATAGTCATATACAAGTACATATCCTACGAGTCGAGTTGTTACCTTGACGGAAAGTCCTACACCATAAATGAGTTCTTGTCAACCACTTCTGTAGAGTGGAGCCCCAGGAAGGGCAATATACAATTGTGGAGGAATGAAAAGTGCTTAATAAGTTTCACAACAATTTTTTTATATAAGTTGAGTTAACAAAATTTTACTGGTTTTCAACTGACATCATATTTTTTACTATCATTAACAATTTTTCACATTAATAAGTGTCAAATTTTTTGTATCTATAGATTTTTGAATAATGCTATATCAATAATATTTTAATAATATTTTACAATAAATTCTAGATAACAAGCTGTTAGCCTGTTACTAGTTATAATATAGAATTAATTATCACTGATATCATTTTTTTACTTATCAATAATAGTTTCACATCAAAAATTTGTTATGAAAATGTTATTAAATTAAAATAGAGTTAGCATTATTTCTCATATACTACTCTCATAGTTGCGAAATACTCTTTCCTCTTTAGCAAAAAGTTGGGAGACAACTTGGAATAGTATGAGTCTTTAGGGATATTTAAGTCAATAAGCGATAAAGCGAGATGGTGGCGTTTCAATCTTGTGGCAGACTTTTAAGAATGCCCTTTGTCTTAGGCAAAGAACAAGCCTTCGTCGTAGAGAAAAGGTCAATATTGTCTATTATTTCTCATACCCCTGCTTCTTTTTATTTTGAGAGCCAGATATATCATATTCATTATATACCTATTTTTTAGAAAAATTCCTTATTATATATTATTATTATTATTATTTTGTTATGAATTTATATATTATATATTATTATTGACATCATCATTCAAAACTTATAATATGGTTCTGATTGTAATAACGAGCAAGTCCAAAGACTATTTGGCAGAGACTCACTCTATATATACCGCTCTTTGATCCATTCAATCTTAGTTGGTTTAGAGTTTCAACCTGCAGCGTCTCTCTCTCTCTCTCTCCTCGCTTCTCTTCTCTTCCCCTTTGTCTCAATATCTCATTGACTCCTCCTCTCTTTGCTCATTCATCGCTCTCTCTCTCTCTCTCTCCATCTCCATGCAGATCGGTTCTATGCTTCCAGCTCATAACACCAACCTCTTTCAGGCCAGACGTGCCAGCTGCCAATGCCAAACCTCTCCACTAAACCCTTTAACAAGAACGGTACTCCCAACTTCTTCTTCATATTCTCTGAAACGAAACACATCATCCACCGAGTTAACTAAATTGCACATAGCCAACCTCGATAAGCTCCTCCAAAAGCCAATCACACCAAACCAACTTGACCCTCAGCCATTTCCTAATGATTCCAGCAATGGGTCAGTCGAAAACAAAGGAAAAGGTGTACTAGAAGGGCTTAACTTGGCTAGACTTTGGCCAGAAATGAAAGCCGCAGAAGAAATGTCACCAAGGCATCTGAACAGGCTTCAAAGACTCTTGTCAAAGACAGCTGAATACTCTCCAAGGAACCACTTTGGTAGTAAATGGAGGGAATATCATGGTAGCAATGATTGGAAGGGCCTTCTTGACCCACTCGACGAGAATCTCCGCCGAGAAGTGGTGAAGTACGGTGAGTACATACAAGCGGCTTATCATTCTTTCCACTCCAATCCAGCCATGTCAGCTGAGGAACCTCCTTTGCCACACCACGTGGCGTTGCCTGATAGGACTTACAAAGTGACGAAGAGTCTCTACGCCACCTCATCCGTCGGTTTGCCTAAGTGGGTGGATGATGTTGCTCCGGATCTTGGCTGGATGACCCAGCGGTCTAGTTGGATCGGGTATGTTGCTGTTTGTGATGACAAGAGGGAGATCCAAAGGATGGGAAGGAGGGACATCATCATCTCCCTCCGAGGCACCGCCACATGTCTTGAGTGGGCCGAGAATATGAGGGCACAATTAGTCCAAATTCCAGGTGACAATAATGATGATAATGATAACAATAACAATAACAACAACAATAATATCGACCCAAACCACGGACAAGCCAAGGCGGAATGTGGGTTCTTGAGCCTCTACAAGACTCGAGGAGCTCACGTGCCGAGCCTGGCTGAGTCCGTGGTTGAAGAGGTTCGAAGGCTCATGGACTTGTACAAGGGTGAGACCTTAAGCATTACAGTCACAGGTCATAGTCTTGGGGCAGCCTTGGCCTTATTAGTAGCAGATGAAATTAGTACGTGTGCCCCAGACGTACCACAAGTTGCAGTTTTTTCTTTTGGTGGACCTCGTGTGGGCAATAAAGCCTTTGCCAATCGCATCAATGCCAAAAACGTGAAAGTGTTACGAATTGTAAACTCCCAAGATGTAATCACTAGGGTCCCCGGGATGTTTGTGAGCGAAGAGCTTGGCCAAAAGCTAAGGAACTCAAACGTCGCAGGGGTTTTTGACATGCTTGACAAAAACATGCCATTGGCATACTCTCACGTTGGGGCAGAGCTACGCGTCGATACGAGAATGTCTCCATTTTTGAAGCCGAATGCTGACGTGGCTTGTTGCCATGACTTGGAGGCTTACCTACACTTGGTGGACGGCTTCTTGGCATCAAATTGTCCATTTAGACCAAATGCTAAACGTAGTTTAGTGAGGTTGCTACAAGATCAGAGATCTAATGTGAAGAAATTATATACTAATAAGGCAGCCTTGAGATTGAATACTGATAGAGAGGCACTGCCAATGTCAATGTCTACTTGCTTGCCTAGTCCATCTTAATAAGTTCAATACATTGCTTAATTTGTAACATGGTACATACTTACAGATAAAACTGGAAATAAGATGTCCAATTGTTATGATTTTATGGTTGTCTTTCACTTCTCATTCGTAATTAAATTTTTTTTGCACAATCTCAACATCTAATTCTTTTACAAACGAAGGATGATGATAAGGTCAAACTAGATGCATCATAAATTCATAATTAAAAAATACTTCTGAGTGCTTACGTTACCTTAGCCAAATCAAAAACGAATCCTAGTAAAGAAATATTTGTTGAAATATTCATCTACCAAAGTAAAAATGAAGCTTACGTTACCTTACCAAAAAAAAAAAAAAATTTTATTTAGTCAAATTTAATTTGGTAAAATTGATTAGACTCATATATACATGGTAAGTCATGTTATATCATCAATCTATGAAGTAGATCTTATTGTCTTAAAGGTAAGCTCCTTGCAATTTCAAGTACTCGGTTCCTCATCTACTTAGTGATTTTGGCATGTGTTTAATATGAATCCGAGTGGCTTACCAAACACAAAAAAAAAAACATTGGCTTGTTGTCGCTTTCGCCCGTATGCTTAGAAAACAAAATATATTAGTAAAATAATTAAGTAATCACTTACCAAAAAGATAAGTAAAAGAAGATACTGGTCAGGGACCCATGGTGGTACTAACTTCCACAAAGAATAGCAAAACCTTTTTTTGTTGGATAATAAAGTTAATAATGCACTGCAAAGTGACTAGACTTTTCACCCTTTGCTGTGGGTGTGATTATAAAGTTAGTAATGCACTGGAAAGTGACTAGACTCTTCACCCTTTGCTAGTCACTTCTGCATTTTTTTGAGCACATTTTTTGAGCGCTTCATTAAAACAGTGATTTTTTTTTTGAGGAAAGGAAAGTTAGTGATGTTAATGTATATGTTATTATAGGCAGAAATACTATTTTCATCCCTAAATTTTCACTTAATCCCTACTTTTTATTTTTACTGCTTTTAGTCCCCAAAATCAAAAACCGTTCCATTTTGGTTCCTACTGTCATCTCACTAACAGAAAATAGCCTACGTGGCAAACGGAATACACAGCTCAACATTTTAAATATTAAAAAAAGAACCACCACGCACCCTTGGTGCGGTAGTCACTCCACAAGTATAAATGCTTGTGAGGTGTGGGGGGGGTCAAGGGTCGGGGATTAAGTCTCCAGGAGAGAGCTTCACACACATATACGCTTAGATTATGTTAGAGTATAAATTCTATTTTGTATAAAATATATATATATATATATATATATATATTAAAAAAAGACACATCATTATTTTTCCTTCTCTAATTGTTTTAAAATAAAATAAAATTCTAGTTATCATTTAATTATTTATATAATAATTGTTCTTCATGTTCTTCCCCCAAGAACATGGTTGCCCAGAAAATAAGAAATTCAATATTTTCTTCTCTTTTCTTGCATTTTCTTAGCATCCAAACAAGCAAAAACATATAAAATCATGATCAAACTCAGATACTCTAAAACAATCAACTAACAAAACCCAAAACACTTAATCAAAAAAATAAATAAATAAAACAAACAAAACCCAAAACACAGTCAGATCAAAAACACAATACCTAAAATACCAAAACTCAAAGCCAATCTTCATCAATAAAATACACCAAACCACGGTGACCATCTGGGTTTAGAGAGAGAGAAGATGAGATCTCGATCAAGGTGGGTTTTGGCCATGGATCTTCAACCATGGGGTTTCGGCCATGGATTTAAAGAAGATGAACACAAAATTTAAAACCCATAAAATTTGAATTCAAACCCAGATTGGCCGAAACACAAAACTCAAAACCATATTTCAAACCCCCACACCACCAAAGCATCAAATAAAAAAATCAAACCCATATTTTCGGCCCCCAAACACAAAACTCGAAACCCAAATTTTCTTATTTTCTAAGAAACCAAACACAAACCTCAAATTCAAACCTTAGAGCCAAAACCAAACCACTTACAACCTCAGATTCGAAGCTATCAAATCCAAAACGGAATCAACCTCAGACCAAACAATAAAACCATCTCCTCTCTTAGCCGTCGCTGCTTTCTTCTTTCTCATGTTTGTTTGGGGTGTGGATTTGAGAGGATGAGGGAGAGAGGAAAAGAGAGACAGAGAGGATGGGATTGTGTGGGTTTTAATGAAAAGGAGAGGATGAAAGACTGAAAAGAAAAATGTTGTTCTTGTATTTAAATCTGGGTTGGTATTTTTTTTTTCTTTTGAGAAACATCTGGGTTGGTATTTTTGTTGTGCTCTCTTTCTTTTGTCTTTGTTGTTTGTTCTTGGTCAGAGAGAGAGGGGATGAAGAACTTGGATGCGGATATGGATCTGTTTGACCCAAGAATGGGGATGGAATCAGAGTTCACTAGAGGTGGTGTATCGGCTTCCACAGATGCTGATTTCGCATTCGCTTTCAACGATAGTAACTTCTCGGATCGGCAGCTCTGGATCGAGATTATGGGCGACCCGCTCGAGAACCGACCTGATAACGAAGGTTGTACAAGTATTGTAACAGTATCACCGATTGGGCTCGCCATTGGAAGTGGAGGCGTGAGGATATCAAGAAAGATACTGTTGTGGATCTCACTCTGTGTGCTGAAAAGGAAATTTTGAACAGTAACCAGCCCAATATGGACGATTGTGTGGGCTGTGAAAATCTTGATAAGGAAGCAGTTGCAATGATTGAAAAATCACCTTCAGGTGATGAAACTGTTCAAGATACACTTAGATCTTGATTCATGTGGTTTTTGGTTTTTAATTTTTTTTATTTAGTTAAAATTGATAAATTAATTTTTTTTAATTTAAATGCTGACGTGGCATTTTTTAATACTAAATAACTTTTTTATTATTATTTTAATGACCATGTCAGCTTTTAATGTGCCAACAGTGTACTCCGTTTGTCACGTAGACTATTACCCGTTAGTGAGATGATGGTAGGGACCAAAATGGAACGATTTTTTATTTTGGGGACTAAAAGTGGTATGGTAAAAATAAAAAGTAGGGATCAAAGTGAAAATGAGGTGAAAATGTAGGGACGAAAATTGTATTTCCGCTATTATTATATTTTCAATAGTTACGTACAATGAAGAGGTGAGGATTTGAATTTTAAACATTTCGGTTAAAAATAGTAAAATATGTCAATTGAGCTGTTAAGCTCTTGGTAAGAGGGTATATAATTATTGACATATTGTATATAAATAAACAAATCTAAACTATATAAGTCATCATGGAAAATGTTACTTATTCATTACAAAAAATCTTACTTATAATTTGAATGATCCTTTTAAAATGATCATATTTAACTAACTCATCTCATATTGGCTAATGTGACAAATGATATTAGAGTCAAACTAATTAAAAAAATTAGAGATTTAAATAAAAGGAGAGTATTTATCTAACCTGTCTAATGTTGTTTTATATCTTGAGTTTTGATTTTATATTTCGTCAACTAATTGATATTTGTGGTGGGCCTTTTATCTAATCCAAAATGTTTAATTGGATTGGGTTGACTTACCCAAATTAAGTTGGCCATGGGTGGATTAAGGAATTTGGATAAAAATTGCCACCCTTACATATAAGGCAATTTATAATTAGAGGTTTTTGTTTGTTTCAATGGAAAATTGAATGTGAAGATAGTCTTCTTCTTTTTTTTTTTCATTATATTTGGTAGTATTGAAAAAAAATGGATTAAAGGAAAACTGTCTCTTAACTTTCCTTATTTAATTTGATATGAGATAGAGTTTTTTTTCCTCTACTAAAATTTTGTGAAAAACAACTTTAACTCACGCAAAGCTAAACAAGAAAAGTCAAGAGATAGTTTTCCAACTAAGTTTAAAGTTGCCATAAAACATGAAAAAATGAGATAATTTTTCTAAAAAACGCTTTTGAAAAATGTTTCATTAAAAAAAAAATGTTAATATTGAAACAAAAACACAGTAGCTTATCTAATCGTGGGCGGTGATGCAATTCTCTAAAGAGACACTTTAAAGCATATCTCATGCACTTAGTTTTCCAAATTCTTCCTCTCAGTTGGTTTCCTTCATTAAGTTTTTGATGAACTTTTTTTTAATTTTTTTTTATGAACGTTTCCTTCATTAAGTTAGTTTGTCTTCTAGCTGTACAATACATAAATTTCACCGTAAGTGTCTCGCTTGGATTTAAGTTCCAAATTCATTTGACCACCACGCACTCTTAGTGTAGTGGTCACTTCACAAGCGTTTGTAAGGTGTGGGGAGGGTAAGGGCCGTGGTTCAAGTCAGGGACGGACGTAGGATTTTAAGTTGGGGGGGGCCGGAGATAAGCGAAAAAAAAATTTCAAATACGCATCTATATAGTATTAATAAACTATCAAGCAAGACAAATTCCCAAAAATCATTGTTTCTTAATATATTAAGATACAATAAAAAAAAAAAAAAAAAAAAAAAAGAAGAAGATAAAGTTAAAGACTTTAACTTTATCTTTGTCCGTTGCCCAACTCCACTTGTCCTGTTGTCCCTATTATGCCCAACTACCAGTCAACAAAGAAAAAACTAATCTCTACATCTACAAACACTACTCTCTCTCTCTCTATTTCTCTTATCTATATGGAGAGTCACAAACACAGAGTCACAGCCAAAAAGCCAAACCAAAAAAAAACACCACAAGCAGCAGCCGCAGCACAGATTCAATTCATTCACAATTAGTCAATCACCAACATCAGTTCAGTTCATCAGTAAAAACACAAACATGAAACACCACCAGTCCACAAGGAACTAGCACAGTTTCTGTGAATCTCAGATTCTCAGATCAAATCACAAACATTTTATATTTATTAAGTTTTGAAGGAAAAGATAAGAGTAAATATCTGTGAGTGGCGGCGGCAAGTGGGTCTCGAGCAACCGGCGACGACAACAAATGGGTTTGAAGTGTGTGGCAGCAAATGGGTCTCGTGTGGGTCTTGCCGGCGTGGGTCTCTGGTAGCAAGATCAACTGATCAAGATGGGTCTCGCTCTCGCAAGCATCACAGCGACACGGCGTGGGCGTGGGCGTGGGCGTGGGCGGCAACGGCGTCACGGGGTGGGTCTCTCTGTCTCGCCTCTCAGCTCTCAAGTCTCACTTTCCTTTCTTTTCTTTTTTGTTCTTTTTTTTCCTTGGTTTTTTTGCTTTCTCCGTTTGGGTTGGTTTTGGACTGCTAAGTTTGTTTGTTTGTTTGTTTTTTTTTTTTTTTTTTTTTTTTTTACATGGGTCATGGGCTGGTCAGAATCTGATGGGTTCTCAAGTCTCACTTTCCTTTCTTTTCTTTTTTGTTTTTTTTTTTTTTCCTTTGTTTTTTTGCTTTCTCCGTTTGGGTTGGTTTTGGACTGCTGAGTTTTTTTTTTTTTTTTACATGGGTCATGGGCTGGCCGGAATCTGATGGGCAGGGGTTCATATTTTTGGGAGGGGGGCCCAAGCTCTTTTCTCTCTTTTTTTTTTAGAAATTTTTAGCTGCTAAAATTTTTTGTTTTGGGCTCAAGGGGGGCTCGGGCTCCCTTGGCCCCCCTCCTGGGTCCGTCCTTGGTTCAAATTTTCAGGAAGGAGCTTCACACACATATACACTTAGATTAGACTAAAGTAGAAATTCTATCTTGTATAAAAATAAAAATAAAAATAAAAGTTCCAGATCCATTTGTCTTGCTATTCCTAGGAGCCTATTGGGATCATACTTATGTCTTGGTAACGTTTGTTTT
Organism: Quercus glauca; assembly: GCA_023736055.1. Classification (NCBI taxonomy): domain Eukaryota; kingdom Viridiplantae; phylum Streptophyta; class Magnoliopsida; order Fagales; family Fagaceae; genus Quercus; species Quercus glauca. The sequence goes on along the minus strand of CM043326.1, from coordinate 33,550,080 downwards.
ATTCCAAAAAAAGAAACTTATGTGAAGATAGTTTTTGGTATTTTTGTATATTTTTTAGTATCAGAAAAAATGGGTTAAAAGAAAACTATCTCTTAACTTCTCTTACTTAGCTTAACATGATATAGAGTTGTTTTCTACTAAAATTTTTTGGAAAACAACTCCATCTCATATGAAGCTAAAAAAAAAAAAAAAAAACTTTATCTCACGCGAAACTATATAAGGGAAATCAAGAGATAGTTTCTTAACTCATTTTAAAAATGTTATCAAATGTAGAAAAATAAAATAATTTTAAAAAAAATGTTCTTTGGATAATTCATTTTCCATAAAATGTTAATGTCGAAAAAATCAACCCTAGTGATCTTGTTGTATTAATTGAGATGATATCAAGTACGAGTAATCAATCCTTCATTTTTAGGTTTTGGTATGACCTTTGATAAATCTGAGACGAAAGGGGCCTCCTAAATTTTTGTGCTTTCCCCTTGCTCATTAGTTATTAGGATACAAGCTCCCTTAGTGAGGGATTTTTTCTAAGTTGTGGCAAGTCCATAGGGGCTTTCAAGAAGTTCCTGCACCTTAGCCCATTTGGATGTACCTTTTACTTACAAGTTACAACCCTTGGGAGATTGGAACATAAAGCTGTCTTTTTTTGTTAAACCTATCCAAGCCATTTTTGCCAAAAAGGGCACAAGACTTCCAAATTTTGTTAAGATTCTGGTGTGATTGGGCAGCTGAGCTGATATCTAACTCTTGCGCAGCATTTTCAACAGCCTACCCCATTACTTACTAAGTTTGCTCTGCCAACCACACTGCCTATTTTGAGAAGATTTTCTTTGGTTTGTCAGTCTATCCATGAGAATTCCACTTGTTGAAGGTTAGATGATCAACATTGTATTGCTTTAAAATTTAAAATAAAAAAAAAGGTGAAAGGAATTCCAAAGGAAGGAGGAGACAAAGTCAACAGGGACTTGGAAAATTACCACACCTAAAAAACTATAATCAATTCCCCTTATTGCAAACCCCCAAAGTTAAGACTCGAGCATTTCCAATATCTCCATGACGCACCCGTTGTTATTGTTTTAATTGCGGCTCCATGGTTACTATAGCCATATAAGAGGTGTAATAACTATATACCCTTTAAACATTGATGTATCATGATTAAAATCCTTTAGGATAATTTTAATATTGTAGAGTTTCTAAAATCTTATCTAGCCATTTTGAAATGAGTGAATTAGATTGTGTCATGTTATTAACAATTTTTTTTTTTTGATATATCTTATTAACCATTTAAATATATACCAAAATTGTGATAGTTGATGTTTATTTAATGTTGATGATGTAGCAAAATCTATTAAACTCATTTTAAAATTGATGAATTGGATTTTAGTAACATAATGCTAGAGTTACCCTAAAATTTTTGGTGGATCCTAATCTAATGTATCAATTCCAATCAATGACCAATTTAATTGTTGGAGACTTGGAGTGGTTCTCTCTCTCTCTCTCTCTTTCTCTGTGATCGTGAGGGTAGAATATGTATTTTAAAATAACACGTGTAAAATACAACCAGTCTAGGGACACATTTTATAGAAATTGAAACTTCAATTAAAAAGGTGTAAAATACAACCAGTCCAGGGACACATTTTATAGAAATTGAAACTTCAATTAAAAAGTTGAAGGAGAAAATTTCTTTTCATCCCTCAAATGTATTCTAGGTTCTTTTTCTGTCCCTAGAAATTTAAAATTTTATACTTTTTTTTTTATTTCGTCCACTCTTGTTAAGTTTCAGTGAAAAAAATAATTTTTCATGGAATGACGAAATGAGTAACATTTTATATTTCCAATTACAAAAATATAACTTTTTAAATTGAAGGGATAGAACATTTACTATATTTTAATTTTCACGAAAAAAAAAATTCTTGCCAAAATTGAATTTGATTTTAGAAAAATGACAATAGGAAATTTGCATATTTTCAATAATTAATGGGACATTACAACTCTTGTTTAAGCTTGGGGACTCAACTTGTAATTAACTAATTTTTTTTAAAGTTGATTAACAATGATGATGCCGAAAAATTCACCAATGAGCCACACGTTACTCGCACACTCAAAAGTAATACCTGCAAAACACAAGGAGAAAACCTTAACAGAGAGCACCGGTATGGTGCCGACCAATTACCCTCCGAAAGTTAAGTTAGAAATATTCTCACAACTCTAGAGTGCTAGAGAGGGGGTAAATTATGCGTACCTTGATTTATGAGGGTATTGGGGTTTTTATAATAGTAGAGGGTTGACATCTCCTCCTTGACACGGAAGTCTTTTCCTTATAGGAATCCTCTTGAGCAATCCCAAACGGGATGGACAAGGTATTTCCTTATAGAGAGGATCTTCCAGAATCCTCCTTGCGCTAGAGTTCTAATTGCTTTAGAATTCCTAAGGTGGCTAAGCGTGTGCCGTAAGTAAATTTATCAAGGTTTTCCCGCCGTCACATAGGTGCTTGATCCGTCTAGATTACGTCCGTCCATTCTGGGTCCGTTCATAGCAAAATATGGGTGTTGGGCTGGTCTACTATCAACCCATGGACGTGGATCTATCAGGCCCATCTCATGCAGATCCGTCAACCTATATTTTACCTCTTCAGTTGCCCCACCCCATAGGACCGTCTCATTTTGGTAGAAGGACCTGTGGGGTGACGGTTAATGGTTCATGGGGAGGGAGTGACGGTTCTAAAGTTTGTGGGCTGACGGCTTCAATATTCCGCTCGAGAATTGTGTCCAACTCTGTCAGGTCGTCCAGATGAAATTTATGACATATATGACACGTGTCGTTCTTCCATTGCATGATATCTTGGATCGAGGCGTCGCTTCGTCTTCCGTGCATTTCCTCTATAATTATCACAACCTCTGCCTCTTACTTTTCTACTTTTCGGTTAAAATACTGTCAGAGAGCACTCCGTCATAGTTGTCAGAGACCACTCCGTCCAATCGTTTTATTCGCCGTCAACGCTCTCTTCCTTTCACTCACCATCTTAGTAAGTATTCTCTTTCACAAATCTATTTTACCTTTAGGTATACTCATTTCTATTTTCCAGACTCTTTATATATATATATATATATATATATCGTTTCCCTTTCTAGGCCTGTCAGAGTCTTAGCTTCTGTAGTTTATACGTTAGCAATGTCTAGTGCGTCAAGTAACTAGTCCATTGTCCGTGACGGGGCAGATTACGAAGAAGTATACCCGTCTGGTCACAAAGACCTTGAGATTTCAAGCGAAGAGAGGAGTCCGTCTGCATCTTTCCTGTCCTTAACAAATGAGGATATGGAGATGGTTAACCCAGAGGGTTTTGATGACGGTGAGGAACATATTTAGTACGTTGCAGGTGCTGATGGACCAAGGGAGTTCATCATGCTACCAAAGTGGACGGTGAACGATTTTACATCCACCATCAAGGAGGCACACTTCAAAACCTTTAGAGCCAACTACCAGATCCCAGATAACATCCCCATCCATCTTCCCTCTAGGTCGGAGAAATGCTACTATGAAGGTGTAGAAGGTGTCGGAGTCTATGAGCAAATGTTGAAGGCTGGCCTTAGATTTCCACTAAGCTCCCTTCACCGTAAGCTCCTTAAATATTTGGGTCTGTCCATCAACCAAATATCCCCCAACGCCTGGAGGGTCTTCATAGCAATGGAGATCCTGTACGATGCTTGGTCAAATGGTGCTAGGAGGCTGACGGTGCGGGAATTCCTTCACTGCTACCGTTCAGACGAAATTGACAAATCAAGGGGGATATATAGTTTTGTCCCTAGGAGTCCGTTGTTGAAGGTCATATACGAGACTCCAGACTCTAACAAGGACTGAAAGAGTCGTTATTTTTTCTTAGAGGGTGACGAATGAATGTGTCGTCCGAGGGATACGGAACACATGCCCGTCGACACAACTTGGGGCATACTCTCTGAGTCTGGTATGCACCCGTCCTAATGTGTGAAAATCTTACTTAACCGTTCAGTTCTCTATATTTACTTCAACACTTTTTAACCGTCTTCCTTATTGCAGTACGACGGCGTCCATAAATTGATCTTGAGGAATATAATTTTCTTGAACAAATTTTTAACAAGACCCAGCCAGAAGAGAGGACTTGGGCCAAACTGGTCAATCTTGATACCATACACTGGTATTGTGACGGACCTACTCCAACACAAGCAACCATTAAATACGAGAAAAGGATATGCCAACGTAAGACCGTCATCTTCATTTTACTTGAATGATTTTGTTTTCAATTTTCATAGTTGACTTAATCCGTCCCCTTCTATAGAAATGGATGACGCTAAGAGGAGGGCTTTGATCAAGGCTAATGCAGCCAAGAACCGGGAGGCCGGCAACGTTGGCCTCAAGGAAACGGGCTCAAGCAATTCGTCATTGAAGAGGAAGCAGCCGTCCAAAGGGGACCGTCCTACGAAAAAGCCCAAGGTCCTTTTGGAGCCCGTCGTAGGTCTAATGGCCGAAGGTGCCAAGATGGTAACTCCTGTGAAGCATGGGGCTGGCAAAGGCCTTATGAAAGCTCCGTCCTCAAGCCTGAAGAAACCACCCGTCCTCCTTCGAGAGGATTTTAAGCATGTCATGGAGAAAATTTTGTCCATCATATCCACAAAGGACTATGAGGACTTATGCAACCACTCCACGGAGGCAATGGGAGAGACGGACCTATTTAGTATCGCTCAGGTAATTCTGCCCGTCCAATTTTCATCCGTCTATATAACTCTGCTTGAAACTAATTCTTTCCTATTTTTTAGGCCATGGTTATAATGAAGGGGTTAATGGGACGGTGCCTGAATCATGAGATGACGTTGGGCCGTGTCTGTGATAAAGCCAAGTTGACGGAGGATGAGCTAATCGAACTAGAAACCTGGAAGGTGGCCCAGGAAAAGAAACTCAAGATGGCGGAGGAAGCCAGGGACAAGTACTACAAGCTGACGGAGGAACTGAGGAAAGTCCTGGAAGAAAAGGAGAAAGGAGTCCGTTTGGCGAAGGAAGTTGCAGTACGAGAGTACCGTGACTCCGACGCCCTGTTATCTAAGCTTGGAGTCTTGTATGGTGATGAATTTGACGAGGCTATCTGTCAAGTAAAGGCACTACACCCAGAGTTGGATTTGTCATCCGTCAACATTAACGCCCCGAAGCAAACGTCCATCTAACCTATTCCATCTGAAGACACGGAGGAGCTCTTTGGCGAGAATGCCCCCGTCAATGAGGCCTTTGTTGATCGAGCCGTCGATGAAAACGAACCAAAAGATGGTCAGGCTCGTCACATGGAGGAGAAGGATGTGCCCCCTGCGGCAGAGTAGTTAATTTTTATTATATTTTTATTTTTATTTTTTATTTCAGTTTTTGGAGGACAATTTCTATCCGTCATGGATAGTATGTGTAAACGTTAATTCGTCTACTTTTATAAATCTTCGCCAATTTTCCTTTGTGGATAATAGTAAGTTTATTTTTCTTTACTATTATTTATCTTTTCTTTTTTCAAATGAGCCTCGGTCATGGCTGTCATGTCGTTCTGTGGTATCCGTTCACTTTATTGGGTTTGGATAATATCCATCCATTTGTTGGGCTAGTTTCAGATGATTTGACGTATTTTCAACCCGTCTATTTTATGAACTGAGTGTTTATCCGTCCACTTATTGGCTTTTTGGAATCTGTAACCTTTTAGGGTGATCCATCTTTTTAGGGATATATATCAGTTCGTATGTTGCTCTTTATTAGAATTTTTCTCCCTCTTGGGGAGATCCGTCCATTCTATGGACTTAACAACGATTTTTATTCTCTTGGGGAGGTCCGTCCACTTTGTGGACTTTAATAGATTTTCACCGTCTTAGGATTATCCATCCATTTTGTGGACATTAATAAATTTTCACCCATTTAGGATGATCCGTTCACTTTGTGGACTTTAATAAATTTTCACCCTCTTAGGATGATTCGTTCACTTTGTGGATTTTAATAAATTTTCACCCTCTTAGGATGATCCGTCCACTTTGTAGACTAATAATTTCTTCCACTTGGAACGGTCCGTCCATTTCGTGGATGTAGATTATATCCGTCCACTTATGGACTTAGTCCATTTTTTGGACTAAGAATTTAAGTAGAGAAAACATAGTCGTGTCTGAATATTCTTCTTATTAATTAAAAAACCATGCGTTCGTAGAAAGAGTACATGTCCCCTTTAGGCTTAAAAAGGTACTTGTAGAAAGAATTGTTCAAAGTAAAAACTAGTAACAGTAAAAAGTTAATAATATAAACTAGGAAATTCAGAACGTTGATGCTCTTCATGTCGTCTCTATTGGTGGTATTTCCGTAGGTTCTCTGTGTTCCATGGATGCTGCAACTTTCGTCCGTCCAGAGTTTCGAGGTGGTAGGTTCCCTTCCTTTGCCATGATGTGATCTTGTAGGGTCCTTCCCAGTTGGGGTCGAGCTTTCCTTGCAAAGGATCTCTAACTGCGCCCATTACCTTCCGTAGTACAAGATCTCCAATCCGAAAGTCTCTTTGTCTGACATTGAAGTTGTACTATTTTGCCATGAGATTCTAGTACCATGCCATCCTTTGCTCTGCTGTTGCTCGGATCTTGTCCACCAGGTCTAGCTGAAGGCACAAGGCCTCTTTGTTCTTGTCTTCGTCGTAATTCTCCACCCGATAGCTTGTAAGTCCTACCTTCGCTAGGATGACAGCATCATTTCCGTATGCTAGTCGAAACGGTGTTTCTCCCGTGGGTGTTCTTGCTATAGTATGGTATGCCCATAGAACGCTTGGTAGCTCGTTAGGCCAGATAGCCTTTGCCCCCTCGAGCCGGGTCTTGATGATCTTGAGCAAGGACCGATTCGTGACTTCAACTTGCCCATTGGCCTGTGGGTGTGCGGGCGATAAGTAATAATTTTTAATACCCAGCTCCGAGCAGAAGTCCCTAAATGCGCTGTTGTCGAACTGCTTTCCGTTGTTGGAGACGAGCACTCTTGGTATCCTGTATCTGCAGATGATGTTCCTCCATACAAAGTTTCGAATGTTCTTCTCTATGATAGTGGCTAGGGTTTTTACTTCCACCCATTTAGTGAAGTAGTCAATACCAACTACCAAGAATTTTATTTGCCTTACCGTTGTAGGGAAGGGGCCCATAATATCTAGTCCCCATTGAGCGAACGGCCACGGTGCCGTCATGGGGGTCAGCTCTTCGGACAGTTGCCTAATGAAATTACTAAACCTTTGGCACTTATCGCAAGTCTTGACATTGGCTTGTGCGTCTTTTAACATTGTAGGCCAATAATACCCTGCTTGAATCAGCTTGTGCGCTAATGCCCGTGCCGCCGAGTGGTTTCCACAGATACCCTCGTGGACTTCTTTCATCACGTAGTCTGCTTCCTCATGATTCAAACATCTCAGGTACGGTCGAGAAAATCCTCTTTTGTACAAGACATCTTTGATCAGCACAAATCGTGAGGCTCGAACTTTCAACTTCCTAGCGGCGTCTTTCTCGTCTAGTAGCGTGCCAAATCTCAGGTATGCTATTAATGGTGTAGGCCAATTGTTCTCAGAATTTACTTCCTGCACATTTGATCCATTATCGATAAGTGAAGAGTTTTGAACAAACGACAATACCTATTCGGGGACAATCATATATTCTGCTGAGGCAGCCTTTGCTAGACGGTCGGCACATTCGTTTTCTTCCCTTTGGATTTGAACGAATCTGACTTTGAGGCTGTTGATTCGACTCTTCACCTTTTCTAAGTACCTCTTCATCCTTTCATTCTTGCACTCGTAGCTGCCGTTAATCTGACTTGTTATCACCTAAGAGTCGCAATATACGACTACGCTTTCAGCTCCTGCTGCCTTTACGAGGTCTAGTCCAGCTATCAGTGCTTCATACTCGGCCTCGTTGTTGGTTGTGGGGAAGTCTAGTCGGATCATATACTCAATTTTATCACCTTCCAGGGTCTGGATTACTACAACGGCCCCTCCTACTCGTTTATTAGAAGATCCGTCCGTATGGATGCTCCATTGCGTGGCTATTTCTGCCCCCTTACCATCTGATCTAGTTAATTCGGCAATGAAATCAACCACAGCTTGCCCCTTTATCGCTGTTCGCGAGCGGTACTGTATATCAAATTCGCTCAGTTCTACTGATCATATAGCCATCCGTCCGGCAGTTTTAGGGCTACTCATGGCTCTTCTCAAGGGTTGGTCCATTAAGACTACAATGGTGTGCGTCTAGAAGTACGGCTTGAGCTTTCGCGTCGTAGTTACCAGTGCGAAGGCCAATTTCTCCATTTGGGGGTACCTTTCTTCTACTCCTCACAATGCTTTACTTATAAAGTAGATGGGTTTCTGAGATCCTTTCTCTTCCCTGACTAGGGTCGCGCTGACTGCCACTTGCGAAATTGCTAAGTAGAGGTAGAGTACTTCCCCTGGCTTGGACGTGCTGAGTAATGGTGGAGATGAAAGGTACTTCTTCAAATCTTCAAATGCTCTCTGGCACTCATCCGTCCACTCGAAGGCTTTCCTCAAAGTGCGGAAGAAAGGAAGACATTTGTTCGTCGCTTTCGAGACAATCCTATTCAGGGCCGCAATTTTACCGTTCAATCTTTGCACCTCCTTGATCGTCTTTGGCGGCTCAACTCCATGATAGCCCGAACCTTCTCCAGATTAACTTCTATACCTCTATGGGAAACCATAAAGCCAAAGAATTTTCCCGCCGTCACACCGAACGCGCACTTGCTCGGATTCAGCTTCATGTTATGTGAGCGGAGGGTATCGAACATCTCTCGCAGGTCGTCTAGGTGATCATCTTCGTGTACGCTCTTCACTAACATATCATCGACATAGACTTGCATGTTCCTCCCAATTTGGTGTGCAAACATTTTGTTCATCAGCCTCTGGTAAGTTGCACCCGCGTTCTTAAGCCCAAACGGCATCACTTTATAACATAAAGGTCCTTGGTTAGTGACAAAGGAAGTTTTCTCTTGATCAGCCTTCTTCATCTTGATTTGATTATAGCCTGAAAAGGCGTCCATGAAGCTCAGGAGCTGGTGTTTTGCCGTCGAGTCTACTAAAGTGTCTATTTGAGGGAGTGGGTAGCTGTCCTTCGGGCATGCCCTGTTGAGGTCCGTGAAATCAACACATATTCGCCATTTCCCATTGGCCTTCTTGCCCATGACCACATTCGCCAACCAGTCAAGGTAGTATACTTCTTGAATAAAGTCTGCATCCAGCAATTTCCTGACCTCTTCTGCTATCGCTCTGTCACACTCCTGTGCGAACACTCACTTTTTTTGTCGGACGGGTGAGGATGCGGGGTTCACATTCAGACTATGAACTATGACCGATGGATCAATCCCTGGCATGTCCTCGTGGCTCCACGTGAATACGTTTTGATTCATCCTAAGGAAAGCTGCAAGTGCTTGACGTATTGTCTGGCTGGCCAATGTCCCCACTCTAGTTATCCGTTCGGGTCTTAATTTGTCGAGGGTTATCTCTTCTAGTTCTTCGACTGGCTCTGCTTTGATCCATTGCTTTTCTATGCACATAGTCTGTTGGTGATCTTCCATCTCCAGCATAGCTATGTAGCATTTGCGTGCGGCCACCTGATCTCTTCGTAACTCGTCGACCCGATAATCCATAGGGAATTTGATCATTAAGTGGTACATCGATGTTGCAGCCTTTCACGAGTTAAGGGTGGGTCATCCAAGGATGGCATTGTAAGCAGATGAACAATCGACCACGAGGAATGTCACATCCTTAGTAATCTGCTAAGGATAGTCGCCTACTGTTACCAAAAGGGTGACCGTATCTAATGGGAATACTCTTGTTCCTCCAAAGCTTACTAACGGGGAGTTCGTCGGTATCAGTCTTTCTCTGTCGATTCTCATTTGCTGGAACGTCGGGTAGTATAGGATGTCTGCTAAGCTACCATTGTCGATCAACACCCGATGCACATTGTAGTCCCCCACACATATGCTGACAACAAGTGCGTCGTCATGCAGGTAATGAAGGCGTCGCGCATCTTCTTTCGAGAACCCAATGATGGGGCTTTCCCTTCGTGCTATCTTTGGTACAGAATCCGTCAGCTGGACGTTATGGACCATCCTAAGGTAGGTTTTTCGAGCCTTTTTGGACGAGCCAGTAGTCGCGATTCTCTCTACAATCATCCTTATGTCTCCAATAGGGGGTCTTTGACGCTCGTTATCCCGTCGGGGGGCCTGCTCTTGGTGATTTGGATCCGCTCTCTTCTTGCTAATGAACTTCAGCAGCTTTTCCTGTCTGATAAAGGCCTCAATTTGTTGCTTTAAGTTGTAGCAGTTGGCCGAGTCATGACCGTGGTCATGGTGGAAGCGGCAATACTTGTCTTTAGATCGCTTACTTGGATCACTCTTCAGCTTTCCTGGAAACGTTAGGGCCCCCTGGTCCTTGATCTGCATCAAGACTTGGTTTATCGAGGCATTCAATGGAGTGAAGCTTGTAAACCTTCCTCTTGGGAGCTTAGGGCGCCTTTCATCCCTTCTGTCTCCTGTTTTGGGTTTCTTCCGCCCTTGGTCCTACCGTGTGTCTTCCTGCCACTCTCTCTTCCTAAGCTTCTCTTCCCAAGCCAGCAGTGCGTCTTCCGCATTCATGTATTTGGTTGCTCTGTAGAGTACTTCTGACATGGTCTTCGGGTCATTCTTGTATAAAGAGATCAAAAACTTACCCTTGCGCAACTCGTTCATGAAAGCTGCTACCAGTATCTTGTCATCAGCTTCATCGATCGAAAGCGTTTCCTTATTGAAGCGCATTATGTAGGATCTCAGTGTTTCGTCCTCTCATTGCTTGATGCTCATTAAGCACGCCATGGATTTCTTGTACTATGTCCTCCAATGAAGTGTGCAGTGAACTGAGCGCTTAGCTCCTTAAAAGTACTGATGGAGTTAGACATCAATCGGCTGAACCAAATCCTGGCTGCTCCCTTCAGTGTCATAGGGAAAGCCCTACACATGATTTCATCCGCTACCCCTTGAAGATGCATTAAGGTTTTGAAGGTTTCTAGGTGGTCCATAGGGTCTTTCACTCCGTTGTAGCTGTCAATCTGAGGCATACAAAATTTATGTGGTAGAGGGAAAGAGTTGACGGCCGTAGTGAACGGCGAGTTGGTGCGGTTAACCAGGTCGTCAAGATCACTGGACACTCGTCCCTTGAGGGCGTTCATCATGACTTCCATTTGTTTTTTCATTGCCTATATCTCCGCAACAATAGGTTGGGGAGTTATGTCTGTGAGGGCTGGGAGGCTCATGTTTTGCCTTTTCGATTTGCTTGGGGCGTTGCTGCCCTCAGGTCTCTCTTGATTCCTTCTTTCAGCACTGGTCCCTTCTTAATCTCCTCGTTGGTCATGCGGTGCAGCATTCTTCTGGCGCAACTGTTCTTCCAAGTCGTGGTTTTGTTTGGTAAGGCATTCCACTACAGTGGCGAGAGTTTGGACTTGTCTCTCGAGGGCAGTTGTGGATGGTTCCTCTCCTTGAACGTCGTTAGTGGTTGCCATTAAGTGAGTGAGTACCATGCAACCCTTTTGTCTGGGAAACAATAATATGGCTTACAAATCTCAATAGCCGTTTCCCACAGACGGCGCCAATTGATGATGCCGAGAAATTTACCAGTGAGCCACATGTTACTCGCACACTCAAAAGTAATACCTGCAAAACACAAGGAGAAAACCTTAACAGAGAGCACCGATGTGGTGCGGGCCAATTACCCTCCGAAGGTTAAGTTAGAAATATTCTTACAACTCTAGAGTGCTAGAGAGAGGGTAAATTATGCGTACCTTGATTTATGAGGGTATTGTGGCTTTTATAGTAGTAGAGGGTTGACATCTTCTCCTTGACGCGGAAGTCTTTTTCTTATAGGAATCCTCTTAAGCAATCACAAACGTGATGGACAGGGTATTTCCTTATAGAGAGGATCTTCCAGAATCCTTATTGTGCAAGAGTTTTAATTGCTTTAGAATTCCTAAAGTGGCTAAGCGTGTGCCGTAAGTAAATTTATCAAGGTTTTCCCGCCGTCACATAGGTGTTTGATCCGTCTAGATTATGTCCGTCCATCCTAGGTCCGTTCATAGCAAACTATGGTTGTTGGGCTAGTCTACTATCAGCCCATGGACGTGGATCCGTTTGGCCCATCTCATGGAGATCCGTCAATCTATATTTTACCTCTTCAAACAGCGTTGGTCCTTCCTTTTTTTTTTTTTTTTTTTTTTTGAGGGAAAGGATTTTGTCTAATAAAGTAAATATAAAAAATGAAGTAAATGTAAAAAAAAAAAAAAAAAGCATAGGAATTTGAAATAAAACCGGGAAAAAAATAAATAAACGGAGCCATTCGGTCTATTTCAACTTATAGACTTATAGATAATTGAACTAAGAATACATTTTGAAAAAAATTGAAATTTCTATTAAAAAGTTGAAGGTTGAAATTTTCTTTTCATCCCTCAAATAAAATTTTGGGTTCTATTTTATTGTCTAAAAATATACATTATGTAATATCAATCGATAAAAAATTTCAATGAAAGTCAATGGAATAATAGGAGTTATTGTCCTAGCATTCAAAGAGAAGTGGTTCGAGTGATAGTCTGAGCAAGACCCGTGTGATACACATGGTATTACCTATTGTCGTCACATAGCGTAGAGTTGATGAGCTCACACTGGAGGCCCCTTTTTTTATTTAGCAAAGAAAAAAAAAAAAAGTCAATGGAATAGCAAAATGAGTAACATTTTAAATTTTCAAAGAAAAAAAAAATATAACCTTTTAAATTGTACGGATGGAAATTGACCATAGACTATATTTCAATTTTCAAGAATGAAAAAAAAAAAATTCTTTGCCGAATTTGAATTTGATTAAAAGCATAATAACAATAGGCAATTTGCATATTTTCAATAATTAATGGGACTCAACTTGTAATTAAACTTTAAAAAACAAAAGTTGACTAAAAGTAACGGCTATTTGATTGATTTTTATTTATTTATTTTATTTTTATAATATTTGAGAATAGTTTTTTTTTTTTTTCTCCTAAAACTAGTATATTTGTATTCTGAAAATTTTTGAAAAAGCGAGAAAAAGTAAAATAAACCCTAAAAAATTGTACATAGAAATTAAAAACTGAACTGCTTATAAGCTGTTGCTATACAGACATTAACTTAAAAAAAAAAAAAAAAAACATAAAAGTTTGAAAAAAAACAGAAAACAATTGGAAGGATAAGAAATTAAAGGGAATAAAAAAAGAAAAGCAAAAAAAAAAAAAAAAAACGTTTCGGTTTGTTTTAAACTCATAGACTTGTATTGTAGGTCAGCTTTTTCTCGTTAGGTGACCTAAGTTAACGGCTTGCTCTCCGGTTCGACAGTCTTCAGAACCGAAATAGCCAAATCCTCCGGTGGATATCCGACTCGGTAAGCCTCTTCATCATATATATAATTTAATTGAATATGCTGTTTCAGTGTGAATTATGACCCTAATTATGTTTCTGATAATAATAAATACTGATACACTTCTGACATGCCTAACACAAGATAGGAATTTAGGAATAATTCTAACTATGCGAATTCAGGTTTTATCGATAAATCTGGTAAAAACAAACATTGTAATTTGAAAATTTTCGGATGTGGAAGGTTGTTGCTCTATTTTTTGTTTGTTGAAATTTGATTACTACTAAATTTCTGTTAGAGTTGAGGTTTATTTGATGCAAACGAGGTTTTTATAGCTGTCGGGGTGTTTGAGGTCGGCTAGGTGAATTTGTTTTTGCAATTCAGTTATTTTTAGGGCTTTGCCGTGGGTAATGCTGATGTTGCAGTCCTACATGCCAACATTTTGGTGTTAATTTTTTTTAGCTCTTGCTTTTAGTGTACTTTGTGTTTACTAGGGTTTCGTCGCCCAGTGCGCTTTTGTAATGGAGGTTATTTTTTTTATGAACGGAAATCATAATATATGAAACATGAGACTGAAGGTCTGCATTAATACAAAACAGATTACAACTTAGCTAAGAATAGAAACATGAACTCCTCAAAGTCGACACAACATTACGTTTTGCAGGGAATCCTTAAAACTTCCCCCCACCCGGGACCCTTCTAAATCTCTCATAATTCCTTGTAGAATTCAAGATACTGTCTTTGGAGAGGATTTTACAGCCATGGACATTGAACATTTCTTTGAGGGTAGTCTTAAACAATTGCTACTGTAGAAGGTAATTGGATAAATTGTTTATTGAGAGGAATATTTCATTAGCTTTAATACACGTGTATTATTTATAGGTTAATCCCACTATACAAAATGACCCAATTGCCCTCACAACTTAAACTATATTGGTCATGTGTTCGTAGTAAGGAGAGATGGTTGGCATCTCCCCTGACAGGGATGGGAACAGCCTTTGGGCGTACCTGTTACCTCATCAAGTGGATCTAATAAACCTATTTTTTTAACTTATAAAACAATATATTAGTAAGTGTGTTTGGGTGAGAGTAGTACTAGGATGGGTGACCTCTTGGGAAGTCCTCATGTTTGCACCCCTTTTTAGATTTATCAAAAAAAAAAAAAGTCATAACACTCACTAAAGTATTAGTCATAACACTCTCATTAAAGTTGGAGTATAGGTATCATATAACCTCAAATTTTTACATAACAAGTCTTGATGAGTCCTGCACAACAACTTGAGCCCTTGTGGAGACATATGGGGTAGGAATCAGACCACTTTTCTCTCTTCCTTGAACATGATGACAATCTACCTCTATATGTTTGGTCCACTCATAGAACACTAGGTTGAAAGTGATGTGAATTGTTGCTTGGTGGTCACAGTACATAGTCATGGACAATTGTACTATAAAACTCAATTTGTCTAGATGATTCTTGATCCACATAAGCTCACATGATGTATGAGTCATGGCTCTCTATTTAGTCTATGCACTAAAATGGGACACGACAATATGTTTCTTACTTTTCTAGGTGATTAAGTTTTCTCCTATCTGAGAGTTATCATATTCGATCTAAATTTATAAAAAGCCTCTACACGCAAATGACTATTGGTTCTATTTACAAGTCTATGACCAGAATGAGCCTTAATGTTTTTTTTTTTTTTTTATAATTTTTTTTTATCAGTAACTTGAATGATATTGTCCTAGTGTGGAAAATGAGGTGCTGTTATAAACTGACGATATCTCTTTGTATTAGATAGTTTCTCTCCTTGATCTGTATATTATTTGACATTAGGATCCACAAGTCTCTACATGTTTTGAACCTAATAAGCCAGTCACTTCCAAAATATCACTTTTTTAATTCCTTTCTTAAAAAGTGCTAACCTCAATACCCAAGAAGCAATGAAATTTTCCCAGTTCCTTAGTTTGGAATGAGGATTGAAAGAACACGTTTGATTCAGTGACCAGTTATGATGATGTCACCAACATAAACTATCAATAAAATTTTTCCTCTTTTTGAAGCACAAGAGAAAATGGAGTGGTCAGATTGACAAAGATGCATTTCAAATTTGACAATTGATTTACTAAACTTGCCAAACCAGGCTTTGGGAGATTGCTTAACGTTGTACAAAGCTTTGACTCCATAGTTTTGGGTGCTTAATGTTGTACAAAGCTTTGACTCCATAGTTTTGGGTGTAACTGTTGGCAACAAGATGAGTCTTCAAGTGCTCAATGGACCCATAAGGTAAGTAATTCATAGTATACACCCAACAACAGCCAATAGTGGAAATTCTAGAGGGAAGAGGTATTAATCCCATGTGTTATTCTGATACAGTGCTGCTGGCATCTCGGCTTCCATGGCTATTTTCCAGCCAGGAATGGACAAGGCTTCCTGGACAGACTTAGGAACAATCATAGAGAATACATCAATGTTATAATCATTTTTTAAAGATAAATTGTTAAATAATAAATAACATTTAAACTTATCTAGGAACATCTGAATGTGCGAGCATTGTTGCAAAAAATGATGATGATTGTGCTAGAATCTTATCTCCCAGATCACTATTGGGTGACGTAAAAGTAAATGACATTCTTTCTTTGGACAACAGCTTTGAGGAGAATTGTAACTATGGATAATCTAAGGAAACACTGTCTTATTATTGCAGATTGGTGCTGCATGCGTTAGTCAAGCATTATCTCATGTGGTGCATTTGGAGAGATAGAAATCCTTGGTTCTTTGAAGGATGTGAATGCTCAATCTTAGATCTAAAACACTCATTTCTCAAATTTTTATTTGAGTGGATGAATGCTTTAAGGCAATTTTCCCTTTGTCAGTTTTCTTGACATGCTAGATTTTTTTTTGATTTTCGCTCTTAATTAATGGGATATATCTTGTATACATCCCCCTTGTACATTGGTTGCGTCCCTTTTAGTTCCTTTTAATGAACTATTTTTATTTATAAAAAAAAATTGATATTCCTTGATTTATTATAAGGAGCTTACATATGCAGAAGTATGTCATGTTCGTAGAGAATTACAAATAAATTTAGCATTATTGTGTCTCTAGAAGATATCCTGATTGTATGATTACTTACTGGCAAGCATTGTGTATGATATAATAATTAAATTATGTATGCCAATTTTGACACTCATCTCCTGTCACAGAACAGGAATTCTGATAGCTGTTGCATCCATTGGGGAATGTGGATAAGATGTGCCATCAAAATTCTTGTGTTCATTCATCTGTAGAAGAGGCAACTGCAGCTGAAGAGACTCTCCTGATATATTGCAAGCCCGTTGAATTGTACAATATTCTCCGTCACCGTGCTATAGACAATGTACTATCTTGCATTTCCTTGCAGAATATGTGTTTAACTCATTTATGTTCTTTTAGTGTGACTATTTTGGAACCTTAAATTCACTCAGCATCAAAATTTTCTTCTTCAGTTCTTCTTGTGTACAATGAATACTAAACCACTGTAGGAATATGGCCCTTCTAGGAAATTTGAGGGTATTATTGCATGATTTTATTGTATTATAGGCTTGATCATTTTGATACTGATGTTGGTCAACCCTGTTTATTACATGTTGGGTTCTGATCTCTATGCCCTTCACATGTTGGTACCTTATTATGACTTATTTTGGGTGCTTACTTCTAGGTCTCCCCTTTTGAAAAATAAATTCACTCTTTAATTCTACTTAATAATAAAGCACTTTCTATGTTGTAGCCTTCATTTCTTCCAAGATGTTTGCATTACAAAATACAAGCTAGGCGTAAAAGGAGGTAAGTGTTCCGTCTTAACATGTTTTCTTTTTGAGTATTGAAAGTATAACCTCATTGATGGGTTTTTTTTATTATATAAAAAGTCATTTTTTGCAAATCTTTTAGTCTGCTGGAATATATATCTATATCTATATCTACATATATATATATATATATATATTTTTTTTTTTGCATCAATGCTCATCTTCCTATAGTGAAACTTTTTTGTGTCAAACTTATGTTTGTTGTATGATGTATGCATAGGTGTGTATATATTTGATATATTTGTTAAAACAGTAGGATCATTGGCTAATAGTATAATAACCAGCACCATTAATCAAATTGAGTTGATCTAATGGGTTTTTTTTCCCCTGATAAGTTGGATGATTCATTACCACAAAACCAAGTTTAGACAAAGCCTTGACAGGAATCCAAAGAGGATTCACAAGGCAACAAAGCAGAGTAACAAAATCAATACAACTAAAACTCCGTCCGGCAAAGCCTAAACAGCCCAAAAGAGATACAATGGGGAGGGGAGGGTCATAAGCTCTACATCAATACAACTCAGAAAACACAGTGGCCCTACTGACGTTTTTATCAACATCAAACACTTTCAGAAAACACCATAATTAGAGAGTAAAACCCTGCTGCTATTGAAATTCTTTATCTGGGACTTCGCTTCCGCTTTTGCTTTGACATCTCTTTTGATATGCTTGACCAGCTGTTCCTCTGATTTGATGACCCCTTGAAGAACTCTGCTGTTTTGTTGAAGCGATAGGTGATAAACTATTGCCCACCAAGCCAGTTTACATAGAGAAACTCTAAGACTATTTTCCTTTAATATAATTAATGCCCCAGCTGACCGAGGCTTCTCAGTTTGCAGGAACATCAGGAATCAAATATAGGTTCATTATGCATTTCCAGACCCTTTTGGTAGAGGAGCATTCTAAGAAAAAATGATTATGCATTCAATCACTCTTCTGCAATCCCCATTGCATCTGCCTTGCCTTTGTTGAGAAGCCTGTGCTTGGGGATGGCAGTAGAAAATCAGATCAATCTCCACCATGGGACTTCATTCTTCTTGCATATTATCTGATTCCATGTGGCATCAACTTCATATTTTCCTGAGGAAGAAGCAGTCCAGGCTGCCTTGTCTTTTCTTCTTTAGGTTAATTAGGTGCAACTTTCTTTAGATTTTAACCACGTCATCAGTTCTTGCAGGCCTCCAAATGTGTTCGGTTATCTAGCCATAGGAAGATACTCTTCCCATCACCTACTTCATAGCTTAGAAACTTCCTTGCCTTAGTTCTAAGCTTCACCAGATTTCTCCATCCCCATGAGCTGTCCTGAGGGATTTTCACAGCCCAGAAACTTCTTCCTTCAAGAAAAACTTCATGCATCCAAGTTACTCAGAGTGAGCCAACCTGAAAAGGTTCCAGATTTGCTTCAGGGCTGTTGCTTTGTTCCAATCTTCCACCTTTTTCAGGCCCAAGCACCCTTCTCTTTTAGGAGAGTAGACCTGATCCTAAGAAACCTTAAAACTACCTCTGGTTTTCATCTGGCCCCTTCCACAAAAAGTGATTTAATCTCTGTTCTGTAGCTTTGATAGCTTTTTTAGGAAGAATGAGAATACTTAACCAATACATTGATGCTGCATAGAATTGACTGAATCAAGAGTAGTTTACCTGAGAATGAAAGCTTTCTTGCTGTCCATGAACTTGGTCTAGCAGGGATCCTTTCAATTAGAGGATTGCAAATCCTTAAAACTGAGCTTACCAGTGATAAGGGGTCATCCAAGATATCTGACTCACAATGTCCCGTGCTTGAATTGCAGCTGGTGGTCATCTTTGACAGCAGTACCAAAAATTTCACTTTTGCTTTGGTTAACTGAGAGACCAGAGGGAAAAGCCTCCCTTATTAAATGGATTGAGGGCAAATCAGCTGCAGCAAAGATGAGTAAATCATTTGCAAAGCTCAAGTGAGTAATCCCCAAACTAGCACAGTTAGGGTGGTACTTCAATTGCTGGAAATTAGCTACTTTAGATCTTATAATCCTTGTAAATTCTTCCATTGCAAGGACAAAAAGATAAGGTGAGACAAGATCTCCTTGCCCATTTTTGCTTTGGGGGCACCTGGCTAGGGCTATGTTCATAGGAATTTATGGAACAAAAAAGTATTGATCTTGAGGAAAACATAGGGGCAGAACCTGGACCTGATTAAAGGATTTGGGGTCTTAATCAGTGGTTTCAGCAGAAAGTTTTCCAAGAACAACAATATTTATATGGATGACAGGTTGCTAAAGTTTTGAAACGAAAATATTAGATCTGTTGCCCCATTATGTAATAAAAGGAGAGTCATATAGCAGCTAAATACATTGATATCTTTCTAACAATGTAGTTGTGTGAGGACTGAAGAGTACCAAAAAGGATTTTAGACCTTTTTTCACTCCATTAACCTGAATAAAAAATCACTCCTTTCTCTAGGACATTAATTGATCTCTGCTTGACTTTTTTTATGAAAAATAAAATTGTTAATGTGGAGTTTTTAGAGATGTTAATGATGAATATTCAAAAGGAGGAGTTGAAATTCTTAGATATCCAGCCCTTAGACCATTCATTACTTATATATGAAGATTTGGTTTCAATTGATGTAGAATATTCTAATGTTGACAGCTGGTAGGGACATCTTACCAAGGACACCTCATCACCAGAATATTCTAGACTCTTCCAGAAGAGTACTGCCCACACAACACAATACAATATTATTTCTCTAACTTCGAACACTCTCCCTCAAGCTGGAGCATATATGTCATATAAGCCTAGCTTGGAACAAATAGACTCTAGATGATTCCTACATAATGCCTTAATAAAGATATCAGCAAGTTGGCCTTTAGACTTCACAAACAGTGTAGCAATGGTTCCAGTCAAAATTTTGTCTCTCACAAAATGGCAATTTACTTCAATGTTCCTGGTCCGTTCAAGGAAAAGAGGATTGGATGCAATGTGGATAGCATCAAGATTATCATTAGATAGTGGGATGGGAGAAGCTACAGTGGGGCTTAACTCTTGAAGAAAGGTCTGTCACCGTGTTCAGCTCACTAGCGGTGTGTGCCATTGCTCTATATTCTACTTCTGCACTAGACCAAGCAACTACATTTTGCTTCTTGTTTCTCCATGCTACAAGATTTCCTCCTAGGAATATGCAATATCCCGTTGTGGACCTTCTATCTGAAGTGATCTTGCCCAATTTGCATGAGAGAAGCCTTCCACCCTAAGATGACCATTCCTTTTAAAAAATATTTCTTGACCTAGGGCTCTCTTTAGATATCTAACAATCTGAATAGAAGCATTCCAATGTGAGAGTCTTGGGGCTTCTAGGAGTTGACTCGCCACGCTGACTGGCATGAGATGTTTGGCCTCGTAATGGTGAGAAAGTTAAGCTTCCTAACCAACCGATGATACTGACTAGCATCTAAAAAATGGATCTCCTTTATCCCTCAAGAGTTTTTGATTTGGATCCATAGGAGTTTCAACAAGACAAGAACCCAACAATCTTGTATCTTCGATGATATCCAGTACATACTACCTTAGATATAAATTGATGCCTTGTTTTGACTGTGTAACTTCAATCCCTAAAAAGTATCGCAGTTTTCTAAGATCTTTGGTGTGAAAGTGTAGTTGCAAGAATTGTTTCAATCTGGTGATGCCTTTAGAATCAACTTCAGTAATTATTATATCATCCATGTTGTTAGAAGTATGTCGTTAAATGATTAAATTTACCTTATCCCGATAGTTTAAGTTTTTGGGACAATCTGTAATTTAACACGGTATTAGAGTAAGAGATTTTGAGTTTGATTCCTGTCTCCTTCACTTTACCTCCCATTTAAAATTCCACTTGTTGGACCTCACCTATGAAAAGGGAGTTTATGCCCACACGTGAGGGAAAGTATTAGAAGTATGTGGTTAAATAATTAAATTTATCATATCTCAATAGTTGAAGCTTTTGGGAGAATCAGTAATTTAGCACACATAAACCATAAGAAGTGTGTGTCCAGCATCAATGTGTAGGTGGATTACTGAATGATCTGTTTGACAATGGTGGAGACCAAAATCAGTGAACATTTCGGGAAATTTCCCAAGCCATGCTCGTGGTGACTGCTTGAGACCATATAATGCTTTCCACAACTTGCAGACATTGTCCTTGAGAAACAAACCCAAGGCGCCTGCTCCATTACAAGTTTATACTAGATGTCCCTAGGCTTCCACTTCCAGTGAGTAGTGACCCCTCCATCATCATTCCCGCCTGTGGATCATTCATCATCCACTAACCTAGACATGCTTCTCCTTGCTCTTCGGGAATATACACGTCTATCTACTACTAAGTATCCTATTAGTAATTTTGTTTCTTGTCAGTCGTTCTCTCCTTCCTTCTCTTGCTTTATTTCCATACACCATGTGTTTCCATTCCTAAAACTATTCAAGATGCACTCTCCAAGCTGATTACCGATTGTCATGATAGCCTAAGTTGTTAAGAAAGGTGAATTTAATCATTTGACCATAATTCTGACACTTCCACTCACTTGTGGGTCTAGGCTCCTCATTAATAAATGGGGCACAACACGCGGGATTTTCAACTTTCTAAATGGGTGGTAGAGTGACGACAATGTTTGAACTTATAACTACCTGCTTTGATACCATGTTAATGTGGAGTATTTAGAGATGATAATGAAGAATATTCAAAAGTAGAAGCTGAAATTCTTTGATGTCCAGCCGTTAGTTCATTCATTACTTATATATGAAGAGTTGGTTACAATATGGAGAATTTTTTAATGGTGACAACTGGTGGAGACATCTCACCAATGACATCTTGTCACATGAACATTCTAGACTCTTCTAAAAGAATACCACCTACACAGCACAAGGGTATAATACAATACAATATGATTTCTCTAACACTTTAACAAAAATTAAAGTCCAATTAATGTCTTTATAACCAATTTTCTAATCTAACTTGTATGTGGTTTCTTTGTTTGCTTTATTAGGTCGTTAATATCTTTGGCTGTATGTTCTTGTCTAGGTTGAAGGCTGGAATTGTAATATTCAATTATAGGGACTACAACAACATGTTACGAAAGACTGAAGGTATAATTAAGTTATTTTATTTTTATTTTTATTTTTTGGGTACCTGTATTTATAGAGAAGGTATCATGAGACGGTCTCTTGAGACTTCAACATGTGGGATCCACACATGGTGTGAGAAAGATGTCTCATCACATCGTCTCATAAGATAATTTTCATATTTATGACTT
Source organism: Quercus glauca (assembly GCA_023736055.1). Lineage (NCBI taxonomy): Eukaryota > Viridiplantae > Streptophyta > Magnoliopsida > Fagales > Fagaceae > Quercus > Quercus glauca. Next base: position 33,527,550 of record CM043326.1, on the reverse strand, counting down.
ATTTACTACAGTTAATGTTATGTGACCAAACTAAGCTTCTTTTCTTTCTAAACATTTCTTTTATATACTTCTTTTTCCCCTTTCACCTCACTGGTTTTGTTGCAATTGCAAATGTCTATTAATTTTTTATCTAATATTTTTTGTATGTTCATCAGTTCTATTGTATCATATTTATCACTTGTCATATATTAACTGCTGGAAACACTAGGAGGTTTGGACTGGTGGGGTGGTTGGTCTGTTAATGATGTAGAATGATAGATTTAAATTAATTGAGAATGGTACAATTGATCAATTTCAAGTTAATAGTAGTTGTAATTCTGTTCTGCTTGTCCTTGTCTACATGATGTTTAACTTATTCTTTTTCTTTTCATTTACAGTACTCATTGTACCCCTTATACCCTGGGTCTGTTAACTTAGTGTAATAGTAGATGAAGCAGTTGAATAGTGAAAAATCAAGTTGAAAATCTTGAACTGGTAGATAGGGGCGTCAAAGTTCTCTTGATGTCATCATCTGGCACTGATTTTAAACCTTTAAACCTGTATGTCAACTACAACCTGATACGCAAGATTTTCTCTGGTTGTGATAGCATTTTTATGGAGAGTTTCAGTTGTCTACTTTATACACTTTATTTATCCAGTGTTATCACCTTGAGTCAATTCACTAAGTTATCAATCATGTCTCCAAGCAAGTTTGGACTTTGGATTCAATTAGGTTGGTGGTACAGCCAAATATGTTGCATCCATCATATGCCCTATGGGAATTATAGAATTCATAGGTCAAGTTCATTTCTATGCTGAAAAAATTAGTCCATTTATGTGAGAAGTGAGAACTGCATTAGAATAATATCATGCTTGGACAGCAGTGGAATCTCCAAGCTTTCCACCGCACATCTTCCTCTAGATTGTGTGCTGGTGTAGGAGTTGTGATCTTTGGTTTTCTGTTTCTTTGGAGTCACCTGGTAATGCCTTCTTTTGTCTTGGAAATATTGTTGTGTTGGAAGAAATGTTATGGGGGAAACAAAAAGCAATGGGGAGATATGGAAAACTGTTCCTTTGTGTCTAACATGGTGCCTTTGGAGACAAAGAAATTCCCATTGCTTTGGGGGGAAAGAGCTAACTTGGCAAACCTGAAGTTCTTATTTCAGAAGAATTTGTATGATTGGACTTTGATTTCATTCTTCCTCTATGACGAACATTTTAGATTTCCTGGACACTTTGAACTTCTGTTCATTTTTTTTGTACCTTTATTTTTGCCTCCTCTTTTTATTTATTTATTTTGGGATTTCCTTTGTATGCTCCTTGTGTACTGGGGTTGTGCCATTGCTTACTAAAATATTGATGACAAAGCCTAAAATGCCCTTTGTTTATGTACTTGCATCGGGTATGGGCCCAACCCATTAAACTCCGTATGCCTAAGAATTATGGGCCCAGTGGCAAATTGGGGCCCATATCAATTCTAGGATCAATATCAGGTCGAGGCCCGTACAAAACGGTAACGATAGTGCCTTGAGAGAAATCGCCTGTCAAACACCATTTGGCGACGGGTGCAACTTTCGAGATAGTCACATCTGTTGCAAGAAGTGGGTCCCATCTGGTCAGGAATATATCCCAGAAGGGCCCCACTAGCATAAAAGCCCCTCCCATCTTCATGACAACCCCATTGAGGGAAGTCTATAAATAGGGACCAAAGGAGTGAGAGTGTGGGGAGTTTTGAAAAAATTGGGGAAGGGAGAGAGATACACGAAAGAAAAAGAGAGAGAGAAACAACTAAGGAAGAGCTCAGTTCTTAACATGAGCCTTCTCGGGAAGTATTTACAAGAGAAGAGAGTCCATATTGAGTCCAAGATTCTATCACTTGGGCCGTCAGGCTGGCCTAAAAAGGTTTTTCCCATTGTAGGAGACTTTTTTCCCACCTTAAACAAGTAAATTGGGAGCCAGTCCTTGAAGTCTTTCAGGCATTTTTAGGTCTGGTTGCCACAATTGATGCTGTTTGTGGGAATCTCCTACTCAACTGAAGACCCAAAGCTAGCTTGTTGCTGCCCAAGAATTTTTTTTTTTTTGATAAGTAATAAAGATTTATTGATATCAAAAAGAGAGACACCCAGGTACACAGGGAGTATACAGGGGTGTACATATCAAATACAAAAATTACATAAATCAAGTAAATCCAAAATTGAAGAAAAAGGTTGGTTTCTCCACACTGAGAACCAATCCAATAAGGTTCGGAAAAATAGAAGCTTGAGATCAGGCATAGAACGCTTATTGTCTTCAAAACACCTACTATTTCTTTCCTTCCAAATACACCAAATCAAACAATGAGAGGGGTCACATGCAAGAGAGGGGTTAGTGGGGTCCAGAGGTAATCGCTCAATGGTCTCGTCCTGGGGCCAAAGGAGATTGGAAAGGGAGCAAAAGAGGGAACCAGATTGCATGCAAGATGAGCATGAGACAAGGGTGGAAACCTTAACGGATTTGCCTAAGGACAAAAACCTAGCCTCGGCCTGACCCTGGTCACCAACTAGGTAGAAACCTTAATGGATTTATTTAAAGACAGAAACCTAGCCTTAGCCTAACCTCGGTCACCGACTAGGTAGAAATCTTAACATATTGGCTAAGAACAGAAGCCTAGCCTCGGCCTGACCTCTGTCACCAACTAGGTGGAAACCATAACGGATTTATTTAAGGACAGAAACCTAGCCTTGGCCTGACCCCAGTCACCGGCTAGATGGAAACCTTAACCGATTTATCTAAAGACAAAAACCTAGCCTCGGCCTGACCTCGATCACTAGCTAGGTGGAAACCTTAACCGATTTATCTAAGGGCAGAAGCTTAGCCTCGGCTTAACTCCGATCACCGACTAGGTGGAAACCTTAACGAATTTATCTAAGTGCAATATTATTTTTAGAAATATTTGCTCGAATTATGAACATTTATTGAATTGCCACGATTACGATCGACGAATTTTTGCAACTTTATCTAGAATTTTCTATAACGATCTGCTCGGATTTAGCTGTTCGGTTAAAGAAATATTTGCCGATCATAAACACTTGTGAAAATTTCCAAAACCAAACTTAAAGTTGCCCAGAACAAATTCAGCCGAATATATATATATATATATATATATATATATTTCTATTTGATTTGTTTGTATTCTTTTTTTGAAAAACTGTTATAAATTTCAATAGCCAAAACATTGTTTAATCCATAAAACAATACAAATGAGTTTAAACTCCAGACAGAGGAGAAATTTTTAAAAAAAAAAAATACATATAGAATAAACAATAACAGCAAATAGACGAACACAAAAGAAAATTAATACATCTGCAATAACATATTTAAGGGGTGGGATCTTGGACAACGGCAGGGGGGACGGGGGAAGCTCCTCCAAAAGTCAGGGGGGTTGGTGCCAGACTGATCTCCGAGTTGCTCGGGCCCTTGGGAGCAACGAGGGAGGTTGGATTATCTAGGTCAATTACCTCCATATGGGAGTCAATCTGCTTTGCTAGCTTCCTTATGCTGGGGCTATCTTCCTCCTCCTCGTCTCCTCCTTCAGCAGATTGCTCGTCGATTAGGGCTTGAATGGGCGAATTGTTTGGTAGTGGTATTTGGGTAGGATCCCTGAATGGAAAAGTTGCAAGGAGGTTCAGGGCATCCACGGTTGCCATCCAACCTTGTGCAAATCCCAATCTCCGAGCTTTGAAGACGACAAGGCCACACGAATTCTCAGCATTGGTGAAGCCGATGTTATAGAACGTTTGTTCGGGTTGCTTCATTGTCTCCTTTAGGTTGGCAAGCTCCCTATCACGGGCTGAGACTACGCTTTCTGCCTGAGCCAATTTCGAGTCGGAGTCCCCCAGCTTGCCCTCCAGCACTCCCACCTTCCGTTCAGCAGGATCCTGAGCCCTCTCGACAGCCACAGCCCTTTGCTCCATTGAGGCTAGCTCAAGGACCTTATCTTGGAGAGTGGATTCGGACACTTGCTTCAGGGCTTTCTCCTTGTTTGCTTCCTTCCCGGCAACCTTGAGCCGACCTTTGAGAATGTGGGTCATTTGGACGGCCTCGAGCGATAAAAAAAAAAGGGGGGGGGGGGGGAGAGGGAGAGAGTTAGACATGAATCGAAGATTGATACTTCAAAAAAAAATAATAATAATAAAAAAACAAAAACAAACACAAAGGATGATGGAATACTTTAATTTAAGGGCAATGTTTTCGTCCCAGCAATCGGAGTAGTGCTGCATATCCTCGGGCAGAAGTAGTGCTTGACCGAGGCTGTCTACAACTCATCCACCTAACCCATTCCTCCCGTCTGAACGGAAGAGTTGGTGGGGAAAGGGTTGTCGCCCAACATGAATGAGCTCTGCCATCCCGAGGGAGGGGGTGAAGAAGTGGAGGCCACATTGGACCCAATGATCACCAGCTGCTCAATATGTCTTGGCCCTGGAGTGGTGTCCCGAATAGGCGGAGACACCGTGACAATGGTGATTGGGGTAGGGGTGGTCCCGACAGGAGGAGCACCAGACTTCGTAGAAGGCTCGTTGGAAGTCCTCGGCCTCTTGCTGCGACCACGAGGTGCAAGAAAAGGTGTCTACTAGGAAGCTTGTAGGGGGACTGCTTGGCCCCTGGCAGGTTGGGCTCTCAGGAAGAAGCGCCCGACGTTCATATTATGCCGTTCACCATGATGTTGTCTGATTCGGCGGTAGTCGAATCTTCAACGGGAATGTGTTGTGCTCTGCCTTGGAAGACTGAGTCTACTGAACCATCCCTGACTAGCAACAAAGAGCCCTCTCTTATAAAACGAGGTCCTCTTTCACGTGCTTCGCCTACAGTGAGACCCTTCGGTAGGAATCTGGGGAGGTGAACGTCAATATATGACAGCAAGGGGCTACCGACCGTCAGAGTAGGTCCAAGATCCTGGTAGTTGGTGTTGGATGGAACGCAACCGAGGATCAAGTGTGAGGCTTTGAGCTGCCCGTCAAAGTGCACAAAGATTTTCGAGCACAAGACAAAGTTTAATTCCCTAACGTGGACGGCGTCGCGATCCGGATTACAGTGCTTGGAAACTACATGGTGGACCAAAGGTGAGGTGGGTTAAAAAGAAGGGTTAGTAAAAATTTTATATATACATACAAAATAACAAATAAAATAAAATGGTAAAATGACGAAAAGTGACAATGAGATATATGCAAAAATGAGATAAGGAAAGGTAAGACAGAGGCAATCATCCCTACACTACTTATGCTCGGGAGGTACTAACCGATTTGCCAAGACAAAGTTGGGCATGTGAGTTTACCAGCGAGCTAGTTCCTGCTCACTTTTACAAACTCCGCCACGGAGTTCCTATTGGAGTCGAGGAGGCATGATATCAGCCTCACTATGGGGTCTTGGATTTTTAGGTAGTAGCCAATTTTCAGGCCACCACAAATACTGTAGAGAAAATTGATGTTGTGGTGGTTGAGCCCTAAGCCGTACAGATTGTTTAGGTGGCTCATGCTACTCACTACCCTATAGAAGTTGGGGAGACACTGGTCTAGGCTGAGCCCATAAAAACTAAGGGTTCTAAGCAATAGAGGGTCTACGGGGAATCTAACTGTGCCCTCGAGGATCGCCATCAGGGGAAAGAAAACTATCCTAGGAAGCCTATCATTTTCATTGTTCCCCTTAGGACAGAACTCAATGTTGACGTCTGGGGGAATATGGAACCTAGCCCTAAAGGCTGCTATAGTGGCATCAGTTCTAAGTAGGTGTGCAAAACCCATTTTTGGGGTGTCTAAAGATAAGCTAGGAAGAATGAGGGAGGGGTTAGAAGACTTACAATGTTGCCTTTTCGTTTAGAGGAGTGATCTTGGGTGGAAGAAAGTTGGCTTGGGAGGACGAGACAGGTGAGGTTAAGAGAGAAAAATGAAATAAAGAAACTGATCAAATGAGGTTAGACCTTATTCATAGGAGAAGTAGCTTTAAATGCTTTTGGAGGGAAATTTAATAACTTCCCCTAGTTATCCGTTATGAGCGTGCCTCGGTATACAAAACGACAATGGATCCTAACCGTTGGATATGACAGCTGCCGTCCTGCAAGCAAGGAGTACAGATTGTCTTGTCCATCACATTTAATGACTGATGGTTGGTTTTCCCAAGTGAAAGCAGTACACCGAGGAGGCAATTCACCGACATAGGACATTTGAACCTAACCAGTCCTTTACTGATGTGTAGGGACTAACCCCGATCCCATCCCCATGGCATGGGAATGGAATCATGGGGGGCTATTGTATGGGCATCGAGTATGGGCCCAACCCATTAACCTCAGTATGCCTAAGAATTATAGGCCCAGTGGCAAATCGGGGTTGATATCAATAAGGGGATCAATACCAGGTCGGGGCCCATACAGAACGGTAAAGGTAGTGCCTTGGGAGAAATGGCCTGTCGAACACTATTTGGCGACGGGTGCAAGTTTCGAGATAGTTACATCTGTTGCTAGAAGTGGATTTTATCTAGTCAAGAATATATCCCAGAAGGGCCCCACCAACATAAAAAGCCCCTCCCATCATCCCACTAAGAGAAATTTATAAATAGGGGCCGAAGGAGTGAGAGTGTGGGGGGTTTTGAAAAAATTGGGGAAGGGAGAGAGATACACGAGAGAAAAAGAGAGAGGAACAACTAAGGAGGAGCTCAGTTCTTAACTTGAGCCTCCTCAGGAAGTATTTACAAGAGAAGTGAGTCCATATTGAGTCCAAGATTCTATCACTCGGGCCGTCAAGTTGGCCTAAAAAGGTTTTCCCCATTGTAGGAAACTCTTTTCCCACCTTAAACCTAGGAAGCACCAATGCGGGGTGCGGCCACCGACACTGCTGCCCGCGCATCGGTGCCACATCTTAGTTTTTTTTGGATTCGAGCCGACTCAGCTTCGATTCAGGCCGATTCGTGCCGAACTGGGCTGATTCAACCAAAATCGGGTCATATTGGCCAAATCAGATCGTATCGGACGGCGGTCGAAACTGACCGAAACGGCCGAAATCGTTTGGATGTGAATAAAAGATAAAAGCGCTTGCACATCATTGGTTGTGCATAAGAAGAAGAAATTACTAAGGTGAAGATAATTGAGAAGGAGATGATGAAAAGTTTAAAGGGTTGAAAATGAAGCATTGCCGCTGTTGGACTCTGCAAAAATCAAAATCACGTGAAGGCAAATGGAAACAACAGAGTGTGACTGTGTTGAGAGAGTACTGTAATTTTTTTTATAACTTCTCAACTGTACTATTTATGTATTATTAACTGTTGAGATAATTTACTACTAACAGGTTGGCTTTGTTGATTGTTCATGGGCTCTGGCTGTCATGCCACAAAACTTATTTTGCTTTTAACGTGCGAGGGAGAGAGAGAGAGAGAGAGTGAGATTGTTGTTGGCTTTTGAGGAGAGATTGTCTCCCTATTTTTTTTTTTTTGGTTTGGTTTTTTAGGTTCTTTTCGTGTGCTTAGACGTTGTTCTCTGTGGGTCTATGACTTCACAGTTACGTGATTTTGAGATATGCTTTGACCTGAAACATCCTAAAATATATTTTTAAGAATATTTTAATAGTAAAAATATATAGAAAATATAAATAAAAATATTTTTAATAATTTTTTAATCGCTGCACCCGCACCCTACTTTTTCAAAAATTGCCAAGTCCTGCACCCGCACCCACACCCAAATCCGGAAACACACCCGTGCTTCATAGCCTTAAACAAGTAAATTGGGAGCCAGTCCTTGAAGTCCTTCAAGCATTTTTAGGTCTGGTTGCCACAATTTATATTTGAGGTGGCATGAATTTTAATAAGAATCTTTTTTTTTTTTTTGATAAGTAAATTTTAATAAGAATCTTGGTTTAAAAAAATGGTAATATAGGAAATTGATCTACTTTTGGAAAGTTTCTTTTATTTTGAGAGTCCAAAAATAAAAGCATTTAACTTATTGTAGGATGGAGAGAGTATTATTTATCAAACAAGGAGGATGGGGACAAGTTGACAAAGTGGTGAAGCATTTTGGAAAGTTTCATTTATTTTTCCTTGCATATAAGAGAGTTACACTAGCTTTGCTGCTTTTGTTTACAAGGTGATGAAGCTCATTGGACTAGTGGGGAGACATCATGCGAGAGTTATAGGATTATTACGTATTGCCACCTTCTGCTTCAAAACCTAGTGCTCTATCATGTTCTTGTCATGTGTAGGCGTTTGCATCATGTGAGAGTTATTGGATAATTACGTATTTAGAAGAAGGACCCTAGGCATTCATGACTTACATACACCAAAACACTCGATTTTCCACTAGGCAAAATCTTTCCTTTGAGTGTGATGGATCATATTTTATAGATTTTATACTTTTAAATTTTAATCATTCTTCAAAGTTTTGGACACTTTGGAGTCGTAATTTGGACATTAAATGATACAACTCATAGACTAACTTAAAACTCAAGTAAACACTCCCTAGACACTTTGAAGCTCCTAGAGAACTGGACCGAATTTTATGTTAGTCTTGTTTGAATTAAAAGTGGCATGCTGGCCCAACAAAACAACATTCATTGTTGTCTAAACTGAAAGCTACTCATGAAAGACCATCAAAAAGCTTTTCTTATGATTACATCAAGAAGTCAAATGGAAATGATTTCAATGAGATCAGAAATTTGAGAAACATTTTGAGTGAGGAGTTTGAGGCCAAAGATCTAGTGAAAATATGGCGTCTAAGGTCCTAGAAGGGAATGTTTGTTTCTAGAAATTTTTTGTTTTGTTTTTTTAAATGGTTTTGCTTGGGTGCATACTCATAGACACTAGTCACTACAAATATACTTCAGCTCTTCTATTATTTATAAACTTGTTTCAAAGTTTAAACTGAATTTCACCTTTTTTATTGGGTAAAATGCAAAAAGACCCCCTGGGGTTTGGGTCTCTGGGCTATCAATTTTGTATTATTGTCCCCTCCATATCAATTCTGTTATCTATAATCCATAGAAAATGAAATGCGTCATGGACGTATAATTTTCAATTTTTTTATATAGTTAAGTAGTCATGTGCACACCATTTGACATTTTTTGTCAGTTTTAGTTAACAGAATTAAGATGGAGGGGGTAATTTGGACAATTCTTTAAAATTCAGAGTCAATAAATCAAAATTGATAGCACAAGGGGTCGGTTTGCAGCTAACCCAAACCCCAAGGGGGTCTTTTTGCATTTTGTCCTTTTTTATTTTATCACAGTAACCCTGGATACATAAACAAATGAAAAGAAACTGATATTAAAATGATTAGTAAATCTGTGTTCTCAAGGAAGATCACAAATTAATATATTATTATTTTTTAATTTCTCATGTGTGTATAAATCATATTTACTGACAATCAGCCTTTTGAACTTAAATTAAATTCCAGTCACATGCTAACTATTTTGTGTTTTCTTTCAACATGCAGTAATTGAGGACTTCGCTTGTCCATTTTGCTTGATGCAATGTGCAAGCTTTAAGGTAGATGTCCATCTAGGTTTCTTCTCTTTGTTATTGGCTCATTATCTCTAAAGGTTTAACAGAAAGTATGAAATATGCAGTTTCGCTAGAGGTTGAGGGAAAATAATCCCTTAATTGAGGGCTGTCAACTGATCACTAGAAAAAAAAAAATTTCTTATATATTTTACTCCTCAAACAAAGTTGTATGAGTATGGGAAGGAGATGAACTGCTATCTACAGTTTTTTTTTTTATTTTTTTTTTATAAGTAACATAAAATTTTTATTAAAAGAACACAGCTCAGTACATAGGAAATGTACGAAAGAGGCAAAAACATCAAGAAACCAAATTACAATGATCAAGCAACACAGGAAGGGAAATACAAGAAAAAGATGGTAAAACAAAACACCATTCGAGAAGAGTAAAAAAGAAAAAAGACTTAAAACTCAAGAATGAACCGTTCGCGACCCTCAAAACTTCTAGAATTCCGTTCCCCCAGATACACCACATCAAACAGTGCGGCACAATCCTCCGTATAACTATATTACGATGTCGCTTGAAGTTGCATGACCAACAATCCAACAAATACACTACCCTTTGCGGCATCACCCAACAAATACCAAACAAGCAAAAGATCATACTCCACATCTCATATGCTATAGGATAGTGAAGGAGGAGATGATCTACAGATTCCCCACACCTTTTGCACATAAAACACCACTCAAGAACAACAAAATGCCTCTTCCGAAGATTAGCTATAGTTAGAATCTTGCCTAAAGCCGCAGTCCAAGAGAAAAAAGCTACCCGAGGAGGAACCTTCGATTGCCACACCATTTTCCGTGGGAAAGAAATGACAGTAGAAGGGGATAGAGAACGATAAAACCCACTCACCTTGAAACCTCGACTGCTGGCTGGCTTCCAACAAAGTTTGTTAGAACCAACACCTTGCACCTTTGTGGAATAGATCAAAACCATAAACGAATTCAAAGATTGTGACTCTTAATCGTTCACTAAACGACGAAATTGTATGTCCCAAGAAATTCTCCCATTTGTGTAGCACATAACTTAGAGACCGAAGCATCCCTTGTCCTACAATATTATATAAATTTGGAAACGCCTCCCTTAGAGGACGATCCCTACACCACACATCATCCCAAAACTTCACACGAGTACCATCACCCACATCATACCGAAGGAACTTGGAAAAATTCAACCAGCCACTTCTAATGAACTTCCACAAACAAACACCATATGCCCCAGACACAGATTTTGTGCACCAACCATTCCACTCATTCCCATACTTCGCGCCAATGACCCTTCTCCAAAGGGCATCATTATCCAAACCATGACGCCACAACCATTTGGCTAATAAGGTAGAATTAAACCTTCTCAAACATTGAATGCCTAACCCTCCTTTCTTCACTGGCCTACAAACCTTAGACTAATTTACTAAATGAATTTTACAATCGTCCCCAATACCAGTCCAAAGAAAATCTCTTTGTAATTTCTCCATCCTCTTAGCCACCTTAACTGGAATAGGGAGAAGAGAAAGGAAATACGTAGGTAAGCTAGAGAGAGTACTCTTAATAAGGGTAACCTTACCCCCCTTAGATTAATACAACCTCTTCCAACCAGCTAGCCTTCGCTCCATCTTCTCCAAAATAGGATTTCAAATCGTCTTATCTTTAAAAGAAGCACCCAATAGAAGACCTAAATATTTCAGCGGAAGAGCAGACTACCTACAGCCCAAAATCTCCACTAACTCATGTAGATGAGGCACATCCCCAACTGGAACCAATTCAGACTTTCCTAAATTAATTTTTAGCCCTGACATCTCCTCGAATCTAGGGAGAATCCCACGTAGAGCTGTTATATGAGTGCTGTTAGCATCACAAAAAACAAGTGTATCATCTGCGAATAATAAATGAGACACCGTCATCAAGGAACCAATTGCATTCCCAACTATGAAGCCCGAAAACTGACCTGTTGCAGTAGCTGCAACCAATATACAGCTCAAGGCCTCCATGATAATATAAAGAGAAATGGGGATAAATGATCACCTTGCTGAAGTCCTCTAGAACTCCCAAAAAAGTTAGATGGGCAACCATTGATCAAAATGGAGAATTTAACAGTTGATATGCAACACCTGATCCACCTTCTCCACCTTTCGGAAAATCCCACTGCTGTAACAAAAACATGAGAAACTCCCAATTCACATGGTCGTACGCTTTCTCGATATCCAGTTTGCACAATACCCCAGGAACCCCTGGCTCCAGTCGACTGTCTAAACACTCAAAAGCAAAAAGGGCAAAATCTAAAATCTGTCGACCTTTCACAAAAGCATTCTGAGATTCTGAAATAAGACCATGAACCACCCTTCGCATTCGATTGGCTAACACCTTAGCGATAATCTTGTACAACCCTCCCACCAAACTAATAGGCTGAAAGTCTTTGACATCCACATCATCAAATTTCTTAGGGATGAGGGCAAGAAAAGTAGCATTAAGGCTCTTTTCAAACACAGAGTGGGCATGAAAAATATGAAACACATTCATAATATCTGTTTTCACCATGCTCCAACATGACTGAAAAAATGCCATTGTAAAACCATCCGGACCTGGCGCTTTATGACCATTGAAATCATGAACCACTCCAAATACTTCATCCTCATCAAAAGGTCTATCCAACCAAGTGGCATCTTCCTCAGAAATTCTAGAAAAAACCACCTCATCCAAAAGAGGTCTGTGGACCTTATTCTCCGAGTATAACTGCCTATAGAAATGAGTAATGCACCCCTCGATGATCCCCTGATCCGCAGATAACTCTCCATCCACCATAAGCCTATCGATAGTATTGCATCTTCTATGTGAATTTGCAATACAATGAAAAAATTTTGTGTTCTTATCTCCCTCTTTAAGAAATAGAGCCCTAGATTTCTGCCTCCAGCAGATTTCTTCTAACAAAGTTGTTTTTTCTAACTCTCCACGAATTCGTTCCTTTTCCCTCCTTTCCTCCGCTGTAAGAACATGATCATCCTCGATAACTTCCAACACATTAAAATCCTTCCACAAATTCTACACCCTAAGACCTATATTACCGAACTTCTCCACATTCCATCTCTTCAAATCCAATTTCAACATCTTCAGTTTGTTAGCCAAAGAAAAATTAGGAGTTCCTTGGAAATGATAGGACTCCCACCATGAACTCACCCTTTCCAAAAAGCCCTCATCCTTTAACCACATGTTCTCAAACCTAAAAGGTTTTTTGCCTCTGTGTAAATTCCCGCCCTCAAGTAGGATTGGAAAGTGATCCGATAGCAACCTAGATAGTCGGCGTTGACAAACAGATGGAAATTTCTCCTCCCAATCTGCTGACAATAGAAACCTCTCTAGAGGTAGACCAATCTGTCCAATCTAGATCTTGAAGCAACCTCTCTAGAGGTAGACCAAGTGAAATTCCCCCCAACCAAAGGCAGATCAATAGGGCTTTGCTCGGAAATAAAAATTGAATACCGATGCATAGTTGTAGTGAAATTTGCAGAACCAGAACGTTCAGAGGGAAACCGCATCACATTAAAATCATCTCCCACACACCAAGGCACATCCCATCAACTACATAAGCTAGATAACTCCTCCCATAAGAAACTTCTGTCTCTATCACTATTGGGTCCATAAACACCAGTGAAAGCCCAAACAAAATTATCTACCACATTTTTGAATTACAAGAGACAGAGAAATGACCCACCGCTTCCTCCACCTTATTCACAACCCTATTGTCCCACATCAATAAAACCCTTCCTGAAGCACCCACAGAGCCTAAGTAGAGCCAATCCACATGTTGACCTCCCCACAAACTACAAATTACACCTCTATTAATTAGCTCCATCTTAGTTTCTTTCAGACAAACAATATCTGCTTTCCACTTTCGGATCAAATTTCTAACCTGTAGCCGCTTATCCTGCTCATTCAACCCTCTCACATTCCATGAAACAATTCTCAAATTCATTGATGCACTACAACAGCCCGATCCCTACTAGCACTCCTGCTCCTTTCTGACTTATTCTCATCACCCCACGAACTCATTAACCTCTTCAATTCACGATGCCCTTTGTGCCCAGCATTACCCATCTTCCTCTTAGAAGCTACATCAAGCATCCGCTGTTTTCTTCAAGCTTCAAAAGCTAAGAGCAAACCTGTAACTTGTTCTTCGAAACCCTCAAGCGAGGTCCCAATAGATTTCTGAAAAGCTTTAATTCTATTAGTTACCCATTGTGACAACTTGGTGTTATCTACATCCACCTTACACCATATCTTCTCAGCTGTAGGAATTTCCGTAACCATTGAATTATCCATCGCCAGAGGTGCCACTTCTAATGGTTCACCTAAATGTTCCCAAGCCAACAACCCCTCATTAGAGTCCCAAGCCTCACCCTCTGACCCAAAATTAGAGACAACAGAGCCCCCAACACCATCACACTCAGAAGGCCAACTAACAATTTGTCCCTCATTAAAAAGAGAAGCCAAACCTGGATTAACTACACCCTCCGATGCAGGCTGATCTGACACAGATTCAAGAGAACAATATGCGGAAAGCGGAATAACTATTTTCCTCTCATCGTGAAGTTCGAGCATTCAATCTTTAGAATTACCCCATGTTTTGCTCAAATCCCCAACAAAATCATTGATTCTAGGACCAAAATCGTGTGGCGCTTTGGTGAAGATCGGTTCTATTTTCTCTGATCCCTTTGCATGTTGAGCTGACACTACCGAAATAGTCTCGATATTCCCCTCTTCTAACCCCATTCCTACCATGTCACTCGTCGGGTTGCTAATACCCACCTTAAGTGTGTAGAGTGGCGGCTGATTTGGTAGCTCGCTTGAGAGCAACGGAGGAAGCCCAAAAGCTGTGTCACATGCAGTGAAAGGAGGAGACACCAAAGACCCAGACCCAAGAACCACCTGCTTAGGCACTGAAAGAGAAGTGCCAGCTACTGCAGAGTTCTCACAAGCACGGTTTTATGGTGGCACTCGTGCTTAAAACCGATATTCTGATTAATTAGATGGATTGTCTTTCTCAAATGTATTCCAAAACCTCTCTAGCCACTCCCCAATTTTCCTTCCGGTAAGACAATGGAACCCCTTCGACAGCCTTTATCTAACTCAGAGACCAACAAAAAAGTGCCATGGGCGTTGGACTCCAACTGAAGAATAAGAACTCTATTTCCCTCCCTGACCCTTCTCGCAAAATGACCCGGATTTTGCTTTGATATTAACCCCTTCACGTGAAACAGAATTCTCTTAGCACTCTCCTTACCCATACAGACAGAACGTTAGGAATTCCTACCTCTTTCATGGATACGTAATAAGAAAAACGACCCCCCTTCGTCAATAGCAAACTCAAAAGTTTTTGATTCAATGAAAACAAAAGTAGAACCTCCCATATTACCTTCACAATGGTGCTTGTAACAAAGTCTGAACAAGCCCAAAATCAAATTGATCCTCTGATGTTCTAATTTGAAATTTAAAATCCTTAGAATTAAGGAAATTTTGAAATTAGTCCTCTTGTCTCACTTCCATAATGTCTATATTATAAACTTTCCCTCAAAAGATCTTGTGAGTTCCTAGTTTTTGATTAGGACTATAGTTATTTGACTTTCACTGTAATTATCTTCTGGTACCTTCTACACTATGAAGGACCCCACCTTGAGTTTCGTCAAAGATGTTTCATGTGCATGTGCGAGTGTCTATCTACAGTTTTAAATTAATTCATGCTAAGAAATATTGATTTTCATTTGATTCATTTATACTCATACTCAAGCTTATTTTCTCCCATGAGTTCCACTATTCTAAATTAATCACAGTCGGGAATTATTTATATTACCTATGAATTTATAATTTACAATTAGAATCTGACTTGTTCATGATACAATATGATACTTTACTTATGTTCGGGAACTGTCGTATTAGAATTGTGTGCTGATGTTTTTGCCAAATTAGTGCCATTTATTCTTCCCATCATTATATCAAAGGCAACCATTTCATTTACATCAAGCGAGTACTTTCAAGAAATTATTGTCTTTTGCTTTGGTTTCTTAAAGTATAGATTTATTAAAATCTTTTCCTATTAAAAAATTGGTAATTTTCTTTGACTATTAAGATGAATACCTTTATTTATTTTGCAGGGTCTGCGGTATCATTTGTGCTCTTCTCATGACCTATTCAACTTTGAGTTCTGGGTTGGTAATTTGGAAATATAAAGTCACTTGCTGCTTATTGTGCCCTTCTGGAAAGGCTTGTAATAAACATATATTTTGTAGGTAACTGAAGAGTATCAGGCAGTGAATGTCTCTGTGAACATTGAGATATTGAGATCTGAGGTAAGAACTATATTATTTTCCTAGAAAAATTCTTGATATTTATCAAGGTAGAAAAATTGTGTTACCTTAACATGCTGGACAGGAGAGTGCTTGTAATATTTAAAGAGAACTTTTGTACAACATTCTGTGCATTTAGGAATTCTCCTCCTTTTAATATAATTCTTAAATGAAAAATTGTTGGAGACGAGAAACTTATAAGGAACTAAGCAGCTGACCTGGTTCTGACTTACAATCTTCATGAAAGGATTTTTCTTCCTGAGGGACTCATTTGAAAGTGTGGTTATAGTATCATATCTGTTTGCAGATAACTGAGCATTGGAGTTGCCATATTCTCTAGGATATGTTCTGCCCTTCATGTTATGTCATTCTTGGCCTTTTGGATAAGTGCATGTGCTGCTCTTCATGTTAATATATTTATTTATGAATTTGTATAATTACATTATGCCTCATGTATTTTACTGGATGAAAATTATACTTCCTTCAAGCCATGTGTGATTTGTCACTATGTGGAGTGCCTTATGTCAGTATTTAAGTTCAATTCATATTTGACAGAACCCTTTTCTCAATGAAAAAGTATTAATTTTTTTTCCAACTATTTTATTATGTCAAAATAATTTGTACACAGACAGTAGCTGCTGCAGTGGACCCACATCCGCAAACATTCTTGTTCTGGTCTGTTTTTATATCTCTGGGCTTACAGCTTCTTGTTGAACCCTTTTTGTTTGTTTCTGAGAGGTGTGACAGTGAATCAAATTGTATGTACAGCTCAAGGCCACGAAGGCGTAGGCGAACGGACCTTGATCAAAATGAAAAGCGTGGTAATGTACAGTTCCTGGAGTTGGACTCACCCAGACTAGCCGGGGAAGGCTTACACAAGGGGTTTTTGGAGAAGGATGATGGTATAATTATTTATTTATGTTGTTTTTGGATTGGTAGGGATGGTGATATAATGTCTGCTATAAAAAAAGAAAGAAGAAGTAATAATTAGTACTTAGTCTTCACATTACAACTGGTACGCACCACCAGTTTCCACAGGTTATGCAGACAAGTGGAGAATATATGAAATATGAATATAAACTAGCCTTTGTAAAGTACTTGCAGCCTCTGAGAATGTTGTAGACCTCATAAATTTTCCTTCCAATTTTTGAAATTTTTGGGTGGAAAAGGAAGTTTCATAATATTTTTTCTGTACTTTTAAATGGAATACATCTGGGATGGATGTATTGGAACTTTTAAATCTATTATAACATTGAAATAGTTGATCATGTCCTAAATCCTATTGATTTATTTAGAGCACTTTACTTTGAAAGTTTCTAATATCCACTAGTGCTGCAGTCCTTAGGACCTGCATTGGCGTATCTGGTTGGTAAAACTGTCAATGGCAGATCATGAGCAGTCTTTTAGGGCCTTGAATTTTTACTGATGAATTTAGAATGACTGATGATCTGCCATCAATATATGTACCATTAGCTGATAATAATCATAACTATTCCAAAATGGTTGAATTTCATTCTTTCATTTAGTTGTTCATTTTTATGGCTAATGCTGCGTAGTCAAATAATAGCTTAAAGTTAATGGTGAAAATAATCCTTTACATTTTGATTTGAATCTAGAATTTGGTTTATTTAGGTCCAGACCCATGCTGGGTTTAGTGTATTGACATACCTACTTTGGGAGAAGTTTTGATTCAGGGAGCACAAACCAAAATTATTTTAGATATTTTTCCAATATCATTTTTGAATTTTGAATTTGGGCTTTAATGTTGTTGAGGATTTCATGGGATGGCTTTAGGGGTTTGTGATTGAGGCTTGATATATTCTAGAAGCCCTATGAAAAATAGGCTCCAGGAAGTGTTTTAGAGCCTACAATTTCAAACAAATTCTAGATGATGAAGCCTAGGATTTGTCATGGTCTTTTTTCCTCTCTATTATTTCAATCTTCTACCCTTTTTGTTCTGCATCAACTTACTATCAAAGTGTATTGATCCCTCTGTCCCTTTCCTAACATCATGAAAGCCACCACAGAATCCTCCGCTGTTAACCCGAACCCAACATTCAGCCAATCCGATCAACTCAGCTCTACTTGAGAGCAACTATCCTATCACAAACCCCATCTAATCTATTGAACTCCTTGCCACCACCAAGCTTAGAGAAACATTTTTAATAAAAAATTATATTCAAATTGCATAGCTTCAGACCCAGTCCTGGTTAGCAAACCCAACTTCTTGTTACATTATTAGTTGAAATTTCATTGTTGTGAATTATGGTAATATTAGAGGCACCATCATTGAGGCACCTACATTTGATGGTTATCAAGGCTCGTGGATGTTCACCATTTGGTTACATGAGATGGACCAATTTTTTGAATGAACACGTTTCAAATGATAACAATGTTAGGTTTTCCAAGATGAAACTGACAAGTAGAGCTAGGGCCTATTGGTACAATATTGAGAACCTTTGCCATGGAAGGTACAAGCCTGCCATAACCAATTGGGAAGAGATGAAAGAAAATCTCAGAGAGAAATATGTTTGCTAGTCCATCAAAGAAAAATCTATCCCAATCCTCTTAGGGTGACTTTTTAGATAAAAGAATCTGAGACAAAGGAATAGACCTGCTAGTGGCTATGTGGCACAATTTGGAAAAGAAAAGATGCATGTTTGCGCAGTGTCTAGTTCTATACCTACTCCAATATCAATGGAAGCCATATTAAAAGCCATCCAAGACTTGTCTATGAAGATCAATTCAATGGCTCCATCCTTTGAAAGATAATTGGTAGCAATAAAACCACAGTTTCATACACAGGAGACAATAGTGTTGTTAATGAAACCTTAGTGATGGAGGGGCCTCAAGTACCACCAGAACCTAGTACTTAAAAGGAAATGCAAGTGCTGACAAATGTAGTCTTTTACTACAGCCTAACGCATATGTGGTAGACTCAATACAGCATGTTAGAGAATCATTAATTTATGAAGAAAAATTTCAACAAGTGAGACACAAAATAGAGGGTGTACCTGTGAAAATTGAGTTTGAGCTTTGATGCACCTGTTACTTATCAATCCTCTATGGTGCAGGAAGTGAAAAGGCTTGAGACGATGGTGATTCTTGGGGGTCAAGGCTGTAGCATTTATAAAACCGATTGCACCCATTGATTTATCATTCCATACTAATTTTATATGGTGGAACAAAAAGCTCCTTTGTTCTTAGTGTAGCCAAAAGTTCCTCAAAGAGTTGGTACAGGTGTTAAGTGCCAAAGTTATTTTCCTGAGACATTTCAAAACTCGTGATCGAGTTTTCTCCAACTAGCGGAAAATGATCTAAGAAGCACAATCAAAATTATTTTAGTTTTTTTTCCAAAATTCATTTTTGAAAATTTTGAATTTTGACTATAATGTTGTTGTTCAGGATTTCATAGGAAGATTTTAGGGGATGTAATTGTGGCTTCATGGTTCCTGGAAGCCTTATAAGAAAGGCTCCAGGAAGTCTTTTAGGCAGAGTATTTGGAATGATAATTTTCTTATGGGAAATTATCTCTTCTGCCTGGTGGTGATTCCAAGCACCCTTAGGTGGTAAAGCCTAGGATTTTCATGTTCTTTCTTCTCCATGTTTCTATTTTCTACCATTTCCCTTCTGAATCAAGCTTAGATTAAAATGATAGGACTCATTTTGTAATTCTTTTAAAGTTTTGATGTGTAGCACAGTTGTAATATATGTGTGGAAAAATATTACCTTTTGGTTCCATCTTCATATTCCTTTTGTGTGGAAGACTGAAATTTTACTTAATGGATCAGATGTTCAATCCTGTAAAGGTGAGAAGATTTCCAAGTCATTCCCCAGTGATGAAGACATGCAGAATGGAAGGGTTGGAGGAGGAAACTATGGTCCTGATTATCCCAGTGCTATTGGGTGCATAGAGCGAGTTGCATCCAGTTCTAATGTTCCCGGTGTTTCAATTGCCATGGCTCAATCTTCTGTGGACCCTGAATTTGTAAAATCACTATCTGTAAGTGATCCTGCAGTCCCTGCTAAAGCAAGGAAATTAAACGTGGAACGGTCAGATTCTAGAAGGTATGTCACCAAGGTTATTTATGCCTAGATTTCCTATTTTTAATAGCACTCCAAAGACATCTTCTGTATTATTTCTTCTATTTTGGTTTAGAAAGGCCTTTACTCACTTTATAATGAAGACACTGCAAGCATGTGCCTATTTTTTTATGTATCTGTGTGATAGAAACCCGCCACTTAAAGTTTATAGAAGAAACAAGAAACTTCAAATTTATCAACCCCAAGCTTTGATTTGGTGGGATAATTGTGGTGTAGACCCACTGCTATAACTTCTGTCTGAGTGAGATAAATATTTACGACTTATATAAGCAAGAAAATTTATGACTTTTATTATGATTGATAGTTAATAAATTTTTGTGATGTGGTGGTAAGAACTTATGTTTATTATAAAAAAAAATGGTTTATCAGAAATTCCAGCAACTAATGAGATTAAAGTAAAGAAAAAGATAATAGAATTGAAGTTGGAACAACCAAATATGAATTTCCTGGCCCAAAGAACTCAAGAAATATTCAACATTGAAATTTCGTAAGGTAAATGAGAAAAGTTGCCTACAACGATTCAAAAGAGGCTATTTGTAATAGATTCTAGGAACATTACAAATTCTAGGAACCCTAGAATTCTATCCCTTTATCTTACATCTAACAATTAAATCCTAACCATCTAACATCAATAAAAGTCACATGACCTTTAAAAATATTAAAGACATAATAAAAGCCACCCTTGGAGGAACCTTCGATTGCCACACCAACCACTAAGGGAAAGAGCAAGTAGTAGGGTAGAAAGAAAGAAAAACTTTTAACCTCAAAACCTCTACTCCTTGTTGGGTTCCAACAAACCTTATCAGGGCCAACCCCCCGCACTTTGGAAGAGTAAACAATATCCATAAACCAATCAAAAGATTCTTCCTCCCAATCCTGCAATGGACAACGAAAGTAAAAATTCCAATGAATCCTCCCATCAGACCAACACATAACCTCTGCCACAGAAGAGTCCCTTGCCCTACTAAGACAATAAAGTTCTGGAAAAGCTTCTTTGAGAGAACAAAAACTTTACTCTAGTACCATCACCCACATCATACCGTAGGAGTTTAGAGAAGTTCAACCAATCACTCCTAATAAACCTCTAGAGACTAACACCATAAGCACTTGTCACCTTTTTAGTACACCAAACACCCCAAACATTCCCATATTTCGCTATAACACTTCTGTCTCAAAACCATACCTCCACAACCACTTGCCCAACAAAGCATATTACTTTTTTTTTTTCGATAATTCATTTGTTACAAGTGATAAGGGGAAATTTGAACGTTCTCCTTGTAAAGGAGACTTGTAAAGGACACTTGGAAATGCTATTAAGCTACAAGGTCTTGGCTAATAGGCAATATATATTACTATAAAGCTTCTTTTTTTTTCTTTTTTTTATTTATTTATTTATTAGAGGTTGTTGTTTATTATATTTGAAAAGGTATGCACTTACAAGTGCATGCTTTCGCTTTGTACCTAGGCTCTAGGACCTGGCCTATGTGCTTAAGTACATTTGAGACTTTTACCCACACTTAGTACATGACAAAGAATGTGAGTATAGATAGGATAGAATGTAGAACAATGATACATGTGCCATTAATTTAAAAAATATTTACAAAGCCATTCCCAATTTAATTGGGATTGAGGCTTAGTTAAGTTGAGTTGAGCAAGCTTGCTGTAAAAAGTCCTTTGCACTCAACAAAACTTTGATTTTGATTTTGATTTCTTTTGCTACCATCATCATTGCCTTTTGTGAGATTTGAACCTAGCATTTAACCCCAATCCCCAACCCTTCACCACTTTACAAAGATAGTATAAAAGTTTGGATCTTTGTCTGGTTTACGTAAAGTTGGAAGTTTTGAACAATTGTTAATTTCAACCCATTGCTGGTTTGTCTTATGGTCATTACTTGAAATAGACTTCTACTTGTAATAATGATATGCTTAATTTTTAGATGTGCTTTTACATCATGAAAGGCACTACTAACTCTGTATCCTTCACAAATACTAGGATTATCTAAAGATTTTTGTCCTTTTTAAAAATAGCATAATTCTTTGGCATGCTGTTTTATTTATGTACTTTTCACAATTTTGTTTTTCCAGCCGTGTCCTCCTGCAGAAACGACAGTTCTTTCACTCTCATAGAGTTCAGGTGATCAGTGATTTTTAGATTTTTTTTTTTTAGAATTTTGCTTCTTCATCTATCTGCTTTGTTATTTGTCTGAGTTATAGGATATTGGATGCATACTTTTAATCTTAATTTAGAATCTTAAATAGAATTATTAACACTAATAGCTTTATTATA
This sequence comes from Quercus glauca, assembly GCA_023736055.1. Taxonomy (NCBI): domain Eukaryota; kingdom Viridiplantae; phylum Streptophyta; class Magnoliopsida; order Fagales; family Fagaceae; genus Quercus; species Quercus glauca. The sequence continues at coordinate 33,505,327 of CM043326.1, read as the reverse complement.
ATAATTACAGCTCATAGTTGTATTTTTTTGATAAGTACAGTCCACACTAATAGCTTTGTGTGGACTGCAACCCTAGAAAGTTCCTGACTATTGATAATCTTCACAAGAGGCATCTATTGATAATAGATTGGTGATGTATGTGTCAAAGAAGCGGGGAGTCTATTGACCATGTATTTCTGCTCCTTAGCATAAGATATTTAGTCTTTCGTCTTTACATTGTTTGGGATAGTTTGGGTGATGCCAAAATCTGTCTATGACCTCTTGGAATGTCAGTGAGGACACCTTCATTGCCATAGCAGTGCTAAGGGTTGGCATGCTGTGCCGTTATGCATTATGAGAGAATCTTTGGTTTTAAAGAAACAAGATGGTCTTTGATGGAGTTGAATGTTCTAGTTTTGTAATCAAGGAATCTATCTTTGTGATTCTTGTATGATTGAATGCAAGCCATGGGCGGCATCTCGTAGATATCTTTCGTTGATTTTATATCTTTAGAATTTGTAATCTTTGGAAAGGTTTGGCACTTATTCTGTGTCTTTCCTTTTCTTGTTTCAATAAAGTTATTACTTAAAAAAGAAATTGTGTTTTCTAATTGAATCTTTCTTGAGAAATTATTTTTTGGTTATTGTGCACTTGAAAGTGCTAGTTATTACAAGAAATATCTGACTTCAATTTCAGTGAATATCTTTCTTGAGAGGCATGATTTGCTTTTTCTTGTGACTACTTGGAGTTTTACTATGTTCTCAATCTACATCAATGATATGTTAAGAATGATGACTAGTTTGATTTCTAATGCAATCTCATTTTTGTACTCAGCCTATGGCATTAGATGAAGTACTTTCGGATCAGGATAGTGAAGATGAAGTTGATGACGATGTTGCCGACCTTGAAGATCGAAGGGTATGCTTGATGATTATATGGATTTGTATTACTTCTTTTTCTAAATTGTGATTCTTGTTACAGTAGTAGAGCCTGCCTTTCCTGCTCGACACATTTTGTAGAAATTTTAAAATGTTAAAAGAGCTTATGTACTTTGCTCCAAGGAGTCTTCATTTAAGTGATTTTATTCTCCAGTTATACAAGTTGTATTAGTGGTGAAAAAATGGGTTTTAACATGGCCTAGCTATGAGTTGATTGACTGTGACTTATTTGGCCTTTTGACTAATTAATAGGAAAGTAAATATGTTAGAATGTTGAAAACATCTGTCAATAGATTTCTGCCTACTTGATAATTCAAGCGGTAGTGGGATTGAAATCTGTTATTTAGGATGGAGGTTGTAGGATTCTAACTATGTATAGGGTTTAGACAATAGCAACATTGATATTTGACATATTTGAGTCAAATCAAGGGTTTCTTACCAAGTACCACTTTTTCTGTTCATTGGCTTGCTTATGCTGTATTGGTTCTCTCCTTATTTATTTAATTTTCATAATTTAATATCTCTATCATATTTAACATCCGGAGGAGTTGGCTTGGTAAAGGACTTTCTTGACTTTGGTTTGGTTTTGTACATCTGGTTTGTTTGGATAAACCTTGCCCAAATTAGTTGTTATCCTTATCCACTTTTGGGATTCAGAATTTAAGAGCAAACCATTCTGTTGCAGATGCTCGATGATTTTGTGGATGTTACCAAAGATGAAAAGAAGCTTATGCATCTTTGGAACTCATTTGTAAGAAAGCAAAGGTAGTTATCATCCCTTGTCTTGTAAAGCATTCTGATGTTTCTCAATTTTTTTCTTCTTTTCTCTGATTACTTATTCCTTTTTTTTTTAGTGTATAATGGAAATTCAAATGCAACTACATGCACCTTTTAACGTTAGTTTCTTGTAATGAACTTTTAAAAAAAGAAGAAATTAAAATTATTGTTAAAAAAAAATTTCTACTTTTATTCTGGCAGGGTACTGGCAGATGGTCATGTTCCCTGGGCATGCGAGGCATTCTCGAAGCTTCATAAACAAGAGCTGGTCTCATCCCCAGCACTCTTTTGGTACTTTTCTCGCATAATTTTGCCCTAATGATTTGAGCAGCTTTAAAGTTCTTTGACTTAAATGTTCATTCATTGACCCTGCTAAATACATACAACCAGAAATTTATCTATTATTCATATGCTAATCTTTTTTAGTTGTTAAATGAATTTTGACACTTGTTCCTTTTCATTTGGGTGGGGGGTTCCTGTGAACTCTTTTATCTATCAGATATCATTTTTATGGGTGATAAGGTATCCAAGATACTTGGTGGAATTGCATCCGAGTTGTGAAACATTAAGTCAATGTGATAGAATTATATTGTACAAACTGGAATATGAAAATTTGGGTGCAAATTTATTGTATATTACCTGTGTCCTTGGTCTTTGTTAGAGGTTATTCCTATTCATCAATAGAATTCTGTACTTTTACTATTGCTAAATAATAGAATTCTTTCTCTTTTAATGAAAAATGCAATTTCTAGAAAGAGTGGGAGTAAAATTACTGACTTGTTTGTATGGGAATTTTTTTTTAAAGTCATGTTTTAGATGTAGGGGTTCTTTCTGTAGGTCATTTGAAATTCTTTTATTGATAATTTACACATGTACCTAGTGAGTCTTGAACCAATGACATCACCATCCCTGATAAGTGGCATCATTTGAGTTAGAGCTCATTGGTGTATAGGTCATTGGAAAGTTCCTAGACTCGAAACCAATAGTGATGATGTTCAAATAAGATGGTTTTCTTGCATTTACTTGAAAGAAATTTAATGACCTAAAGGGGATGGCAGTCTAATACTTTTGCTATTGAATGACATTTCAAATGCTTCTTGAAATGCTTTCATTGATAGCCATCATATTCTCTTGGAACAATTTACTGCTCATGCCTTTTTATTAAAGACTGATGACATCTCCAAACCTGTTTTGTACTGAGTTGCACTGTGCATTGCAGATCAAGTACCCGTAGAACACATAGTTTCTTGAATTGATAGATGTTGCATTTATATAATAACTTTATAAATATCTGAAATTTGCATATATATGCTTATGGGCTCAGGTGTTGGAGGCTATTCATGATCAAACTTTGGAATCATGGTCTTCTTGATGCCTGCACAATGAACAACTGTAGTTTAATTCTTGAAAAATGCCGAGATGAGGGATCAGATGTTATGAAAAGCTAAAGAGGAGATGATTAACTTCTTCGGCCTTAAAGAGAACAAAGATTTCTTTTACATTTATTTTTTTCCTCCAACTATTCTTGCCTATTTGTCAATCATAATTAGACCAGAAATGTAATTCATATTCTTTTGCTTACAAAGAAGTGCATTGAGGGCTGCCCCTTGGTGCTGTATTCTTATTTAAACGGGCCTCATTTTTTATCTGTGGAGAAAACAATTCAAATAAGTTTAGTTTGGCCTTTTCAACCCATGGGTGGGATAACCGACACCCTAATCCTAATCTTATCATTTCTTTCTTATAGAATTGATTGTAAAATATGTTATAGATCAGTTCCTGTTTTCTTTTCCCTTTTCTTTTCTTCTTTTTCTTCTTCTTCTTCTTCTCTCTCTCTCTCTCTCTGGTGGGGAGGGGTTGATCTATGGTAGACCTAATCTTTTATTTGTTTATTTATTTTAAGATGTGAAGTCAGAAATACACCATTGTTATCACGTTACGAGGGCACCCCTTCATACTTTTATGTTATCATCAAGTGCAATTGATTATGACTTTTTCCATTTTGTTCCCTTGGAGCTTGCGACTAGTTTTTCTGTTTTGTGTCAACTGTTTGTAGTACCTTTTGCTTCTCCTAGCTTCATTTAACAGCATGGGAAAGCTTTTCTACAATCGTAAGCAGTAGAGTTTCTTTCTGATGTGGTTTCTCAATAAGAGCACCGAATCTTGACTACTAAAAAATTATATAAAAAAAAAAGAGAGCATTGAATATTTGCTGGTCAAAAGTTGGCTGTAGAATATCTACCCAAAATTAGATAAATGTCGTTTGAGGCTAGGATGAATTACATGCCAATCTTATTCTGAGCACCTAGTTGCAGATCAAACTTTGGTTGATATCAACTTTTATTATACCCAGTATATGATATCAACTAGTTGCAGATCATGATCCACATCCTCTGGACTTAGTTGCAGTTAAATCTTGGCTCTTTTGGCAAAGGAGAAATAGCATCCGTATTAAACATGAACACTTGGGTATCAAAGACATTAATGAACTACCGCTTTTTTCTTGGAGCAAGACCATAAATCGCCCATGAACGAGGTTGGAGGCACCACATGAGCATTGATTTAAGGCTAACTTTGACGGCGCTCTTTTTCCAGCATTGTAGGCAGCTAAGGTTGAAGTTGTGATTAGGAACAGTATTGACGAGGTGATGGCGTTGGCGTCTTTGACCCAATGCATACCACATTTTCACTCTGTGGAAGCTGTTGAGGCAATGGCAGCCAGGCACAATGTTGTGTTCCAAGGCGACTCCTCTCTCATTATTTCTACTGTGTCTTCACCTGCACTCAATAAGTCTAAGCTAAGGTGATGTTATCTTGGAAACACAGATATTAGCATCAGCTCCAAGTTGGCCTTCCACCTCCCACGTTAAACTTCAGGGTAATGGCTCTCGCACATGCTCTGGTGGAAAGCTCTTGAAGCAGATGACTATTGTATGAATGGATGATACCCCTCCTGATTTGAATTCTGTTTTGTTACACTATCTGTTGTGATTTGTTTAGTTGTCTTAATAAAATTTACATTATCTTCTCTCTGAAAATAGATTTAAGTTCGTTAAAGATGCTTGTTTAAGCTCATTTGTCAATTAAACTAAACTAAATTTAAGCTCAAATTTGAAGCGCGATTATCTATCAAACCAAGTTTGAATAAATCCAATCCAAACTTTGGTTGATATCATCCTAAAAGTCCTGGTTGAACTAAGTGATGATCTTCCCTCTCAGACAATTTTCTATGCTCTTTTTAATTATTGATATTTTTTATTATCTTATGTTAAATTCCAATACCAATAGTGTAGTACTCTACGTAGAACTCTAGCTAAGTTTCAAGAAATTTAAAATTTTACCTCAACTAAAATTTTATTAGGAAAAGTTTTATAATCTATATATATATATATATATATATATTTGTGGGCGTAAAAAACTAACCAATCTGGGATCCCGTATGGATCCAGGGGATAAAGTTTAAATGACCGACACAATTTATTTATAAAAGGGGAATAGGGAATAAACACTCCACAATGGAAAACTCAAACAATTGATTTCATCAACACCATATATTTCAGATGAAGCTAAAGTATTACAATAGGAGAATTTCTCTTCCCATGGTGTTACGCATACTCTCTCTCTCTTAGATAGATAGTTTTTCTTCCTTCTTACACTTTTTTCACTATTTTTCCAACCTCCTTCTATTTGCATGTCTTCCCCCTTATATAGGTATATTCCTTGTTCTTATTTCTAAAGTTGTCCTGTCGCCAGTAGAGTTTTTAGGGATATTTTACTCTCCTTTATCAGTTTCCTCCCTTCTCTTATCTTGAAATTTTGACTTTTGTGAGTATTTGTATTGTTCAGGTTGTCTCATATGCATTCAATGCAGCAGGGGGTAGGTGGAAATCTCCTCATTAATGCGGAGGTGAAGATCTTCAACCTTTTTGCGTGTTCTGGAAGACTTTTTGAGGTTCTAGGTACCTTTTGGAAGTAAGACGTAGATTTTCTGTGCACCTCACCTCGAATAAGGCTTGGCTCCATTTAACTTGCTACCTTTTTCATGGGAACAATCTACAAAGGTTCCTACCTTCTTCGGGTTGTTCAGGATGGCCTTGTACCCTTGCTTCAATCCTTATAATTTATTGGGTCTTTCCATGAGCATATGTGTATGGCCCAATTCATTCCATGGGGCCCAATTGGCATTTGGGCTTTAGGCCCGGAGGGGGGACTCTTCCACTCCTCACAATATTAATAGACAAAGTAGAGAGAAAATCTAATTAAATTCAAAATTAGAGTCTAATTTTGTGCCACGTGTCTCATCTAATTTTTAAATTTGTGTCAAGTGAATTATTAGGTGCCAAAATCCAAGAGTCTACATTCAATTAGACTTTAAATTGAATTTTAATTAGAGTTCAATTTTGCGCCATGTGTCCCATCAAATTTTTTAACTTTTGTTGCAAGTAAATTATTGGGTACAAAAACTGAAGAGTCTGATTCAATTAGATTCTAAATCATATATATATATATATATATATGTAATTGTGATTGTTTTTAAATGTACTCATACATATGTACAGGATTACATACTAGTTTACAATAATACTCAATGTCAAACTTTGTTATAAAAAATACCAATAGTTTACCAAAGTTTCAAGGAATTTAATTTTTACTTCAACTAAAATTCAGAAAGTTTCAAGTAATTTAAAATAAATTTTAATATTTATTTTAATTGTTTTGATTATATATATATATATATATATTAATTTCATGTTTTAATATTTTAATATTAATATGTTTTAATATGGTAAAATTTTAATATCTATTACACTTTTATTTTATTTTTATTTTTTATTTTTGGTCATCTGACTCATTTAAATAGTTAATTTATTGTAGTTAAAAACTTATTAAAGTTTCAAGTGGCTAAATAATTATTAGTTTATAAAAATTTCAAAGAGAAAAGTGTTGCTCAATAATTATTATTATATAATTTTGATATATTTATATATAATTTTTCATTAAACTATACATTGGCACGGGCATAATACTAGTGTTCATAAACACTAAATATTTTCTGTTATTATTATGTTGCAACTTTAGAAAAATGTCAAAATGTTACCATTTTTTTTTTTATTTATCAAAGTACTAATGAATTATTAGTATATGTTTATAGTATAGTTTGATGGCTCACGTGAATTAACTTCTTCTTCTTTTTTTTTTTTTTTCTTTTTTTGATAGAAAAGGCTTGCAATATGATTAAACTAGAGAGGTGAGGCAGAGCCTCTCAAAACACATGCCAATAGAGTCATATTTCAATAACATAGAAAGATCCGCAAAGGGATCATCAAAAATCCTAAAATCTTGATCTTGCATGGCTCCCTTCTTTGTCAGCTTGTCTGCACATTGGTTGGTTTCCCCAAAGCATAGATGCCAATACAGTCATATTACAATAACATAGAAAGATCCGCAAGGGGATCATCAAAAGTCCTAAAATCTTGATCATCAAAAATCCTTAGTACTTTCCTTGCAGTCAGCAAGTAAAAACTAGATAATAAAGACTTGCATGTTAACCCTATAGTAAGAGGATGCTCGCTTGATTGAGTTCAATTACTCTTTCCTGAAGTATAACGAGGTGATACTCTCTCTTCTCATATGAAGGATAGATCATGTCATAAATTTAAATAGCAAGACCCACCATAAAATGAGAGAAGAGAATATTATAACGCAACACTTCCGAAGTAATAAATAATTACTCTTTATTCCATGGGTACTAGTAGCTCTTCTTCAGGAGGTTCATCATTTAAGTCAGGAAGTAGCAGCTTCGTTTGGTTCTGGCTCATGTTTGTTCCATCCTGCAACACCATATTGTCATTGTTCTTGACTTCATCAACCTCCATTGCATTCTGCTCCATATGATTTGTCTGGTTTTGTTTTGCATCCTCTCCATTCTGATTGCCATTGTTCCCATCTCCATCAACTTCCATAGCTGCAAAGAGAGGAGGATAAAAAGGAAGCCAAAGAAGTGATGAGGATGGAAACAGTACACACAGGAGAGAAGAGAAAGAGAGAGAGAGATTCGGAGTCTCCACCTTCTGATTTTACGGCAGGTTTGTGCATGGATTTCTGTAATCTGACTGCCCTTGTAAACATCAATGTGTTGAAGCACTTCAGTTCATTCATCACGGAATCCTCGACTTTTGAAAAACCATATTTCTGTGTCCACATTGGAACGAGATCTTCAATTGATGGAACGATCAATTTCTCGACTTTAAGAAAGTGAAGGACCTGAAAATTAGATCAGCATGAGAGCTTGTTCTCAGAAGGACCAATGGACCACGCCGGATCGTTAAGTAAAAGTAGAAGGCTCAAGGGACTGAAAAATATTTTTTCAACTTTGCTCCAGAGAAAACAGATAGACGTGTGTTTTTGTGTGTAGCCTAAATATTATGATTTCAAATAGACGACTTCTCAATGTGGGGAAATATATCAATGAGCTGTTTCTGAAACATTTTCATGGTGGATAAGCAATCTGCTCAGCCTTAAAATCTAGGATTTTCAATGCAACCAGTGGCAACGCGTTTTGCAAAATATCAATTGTAGGACAGCAAATATTGGTACACTATCATCTATTTCAACTGTAACCTACTGACCTGTTATAAGTAGTTCTTGCTATGCTACTTACAACAAAAAGCATGGAGACTCAAACTACTTTAAAAATCTTCAAAACAGTATATGTTATAACACATGATAGATGAGTCAATCAGCTTGTTCAAGCACAATTTGTCATAATATTGGGTTTTATCGGAAATTCCAGAAAAAGGTTCAAACTAAAGCAGAATCTAAGTTGGGTGACACACCTTTTTGGTGCTGTGTATTTAAAAACAATTGCTTAGTTTCTCTATTTATTATATTCATATTTGGGATATATTTACATGCACTAGAGAACCTTATTCAACAACTTACAGATTCAATCGCTAGCAAAAGCTTTTGCCACATCCCTTGATTCCTATACTTTTCGTTGGTAGTAACGAAGGGCATCTCTGCAATCTTTGTCCCATGTATTCTGTAGAACCACGAGGGCAATCATTTTAGTTTAAAGGGTTATTTTCTAAAGCTCCATGTATACAAGCTTTCCAGCACACACAGAAAAATACCTCACATATTATGGACATACCTCAGAGATGCTGCCGAGATTATTTCGTCATCCTTCTCAAGAATAGCAGTATAAAAACGTTGAAAGTTTATGCGAGTCAAATTGGATCTGAAAATAAAGGATTTTTGAGCAATCAGATTGTTTTTTTTTTTTCCTTGAACTTAAAACTATAGACTATGACAATAAAAAAAAGGTGAACAGATAATGTTTTTCAAAAACTAAATGCCAAACATGTTGATAAAAAGCAGCAATATTAGACTGAATAAGATGTAGAACAAGTTATAGCTATCTAAGAGCATCTCCAACAGGAGAGCTCAACACAAAATCATCTCTACTATAGAGAATAAACCCACAAAATAGGTCTTCAATGGAATCTCTATACCCGAAATTTTTTTTGGCTCATAAACAGTAGCTTATCAAGTTTGATGGGCTACTATTCATTTTTCAAATGTTTTTTTTTCTATTATAATAATCAGGTATTGAATAAAAAAATGTTAGAAGATGTGTAATTGTTAAAAAAAGAATAAATAATAAATGAAGAAATAATATTTAAATGAGATAGAGAATCTGTTGGAAAATGTCTTTAAAAAAATAGGTAATTAAAAGGTAAAAGTCCCTATTTGTTTTCCAAACAGTACAAAAATTTGCCTAATCTGCTGGAGATGCCCTAAGAAAGAATTTATAGGGCTGCTTACTCTCGATTGTATACGACACTATGAATCACATTCGTGTTTGTGTGGCGATCTATGATTGGATCAAACGACTCATTCATCATATCCCACACAACTGCTATCTTGCAGTTACATTCCACAACCTGCTGAAAATGATCAATATTTGTAGGCTCTGTAGCTAAATGTATATCTGTTTGGCGGAGAAGAGTCCAAGAGAGTCCTCCGTCTAGCTCATTTTTAACTCTGAGTTCTCTATCCAAGTGCTCCAAAATCTTTGGCAGAACTTATGTCAGAATCCTTTCAACAAAACTCAAAAGAATTAGACATTCTCAAATAAAAATGTGTAGAGAACATTAGCATACCTCCTTGCAGCTCAGCTGACAAAATGATTTCATGTTAGGCGACCTGTCTGGAGTCAGTGGGCGATTAATATCTACTTCGACTTCAAGATGACATGACCAGTGATCTACAAGAAGCACAAATTAGGATTTGTCACTTTAGAATTTAAGAAATAAAAAGAACTTCAAAGAAGCTAAGATTCCAAATAAAAGGTATGAAGCATATACATTTCTTCTGACATTGAAAGCATTGGAATAATTCATCATTTGCATAGCCACCATCGCCACAATATTTGCAAACACAATAAGGACACCGCCAATCATCTTGAGGAATTCTCTAAAGTTCAAAGTCCAATTACACACAAAATTTTAGAAACCAAACAACAATTCATAAGAAAAAAAGTAAATTTTTCTAGAAGGCATTATAATAACTGTGAAAGAAACTACAGACCTTCAAATTCGTGCAATCTATATGAATTGTGGAAGGACAATTATCACAACATATCAAGTCCCCTCCATCTGCACAGATGACACAAGCATCATCATATTTGTCTACATCAGTCTCTCTAGGCTTAATTAGGTTAAATCCACAATGCCTTGATTTCCTGATCCTATCCAAGACATGAAGTTGGCATCTCAGGAGGGAAACATTTCTCCTCAATAGGAAAATGTTCGCATAAGTTCTTTTCAGATTACTATGAGCATGAGCTTCAAATCCCCGCACTGTTATCTCCGTATTACAACAATTACATAATATCCCAGCCCTTGTAATCATTCCCTTAAGCAATATGTTTTGTTCACAAGGATCATCCATGTATCCTACTTCTTCTTTTTCCTCAATCATCTTCAAGTCTATCAACCATGACAAGATTGTTCTTTTTGACTCAGTTGGTCCAGTCTTATTTGCACATCTAGCGCGTTTCATAAGCGAATAATGAGCTCGTCTTCTTCTCCTTGAACTTTCTCCAACTTCAAAACTTTTCTTTCCTTCTTCGTCTACTCTCTTCTTAGTAGGACGACCCCTTCTTGGCCTCACACTTGAACATGCAGCCCCCACTTCCACCATTTTAACGTCTGTGGACAGTTTTTTATTGCACTTATTAGTGTTGTTTTGTTGTGCTTGTCTTCGAGGTCTAATCCTTGTGTAGTCAGGATCAGAATAACCTGAGTCACTGTCTGATGAACTGCCTGAACACACATAGATTTTCTTATTTTTCCTGCTTCTCAATGAATAGGCCATGGTTTTTATTCAAAAAATACTAAACTTTCCGCTGAGAAATGCAAATTTTATATAAACAAATCCCTGCAACAAAGAAAGTAGAGCTTAAAATAGAAACCGTGAAGGCAAAGCTGGGTTTAATACAAAAAAAAAAAAAAAAATATTGGGACAATGATTTGGATAATGGAGAGGATCATTTTGATTTGTTACCAATCTTATTTTGTTGCTTTTGTTTTCATCTTAATTGAGATTTATAGTGTTATGGACAAATTTGGAAGACTAATTAATTTATAAGAGGAAGAAAACAGCTAGCTCTGTGTATTTGAGTAACTGTGGAACTTGAAGTAAGGAATTGGACCTTAAAAGCCCCTATTTATGGTATTAAAATTGTTTATCTTTTATTGTGGGTTCTTCATTAATGTAAGTATATCATGAAAGATTGCAATACAAATTTTAGTGACAAATATATTGTCATTTCGTATACGATTTTTTATTTAAAAATGAGCTAATTACTAATTTATATTGAATTCTCCTACATATAAGAAAAGAGAGTAAGAAATTTTTGTCCCAGACAATGAGCTAATTCAGGAGAGATTAAAGATATTCTAAGAACTTGTCCAAAATACAAAATGATATGATGATGAGTTCTTTTTTATAATTCAATAGTTAGAATAATAGGAAAAAGGAGACTTTAAACTCTAGTTCTTCTCACAAAGGAAAGCCACAATACCACTACACTACAAAACTTTTGGTGATAATAAGTTCTTTATACCAAATATGATGGGACATATATACTCACACTGATAATAGAATTTTTAACATCATTTAGTATTGAGATTCTAAAAATGTTCTAATAAGAAACACAACTCTGATAAGAAGAAAGATATATCATCTAATTTTTATGCTTTCAAATGAACATATGAACAAATTGCTTAAGAATTTCATGACCTGCTTCTGATTTTTTCACTCCCATTAATACAAAATTTTATTTGTTTATACATATAAATTATTTAAAATTTTCTAAACTTATTCACAGCCCAAAAAATTATTTAAAATTTTCTAACTTAGTCCTACCACAAAAATAATAGGAAAAAAAAAATAAAGCAGATTCACTATCATATGAAAATAAAATAAAATTGATCCACTGGAATTATCTATTTGCTTCTTATTTCTAAATACAATTTTCTATTTTTAAAATAACAAGAAAGGAATAAAGCAAAGTAGAAATATATATATTGCCAAAAGCGTTTTGATATTCTTTGAAAACGTTACTATAGTTTTCGATTTAGAAGAAATAAAACTACACCAAAAGCATCATACTTATAAGTTTGCCTTCTGTTTTTTGAAAAATAAATAAATAGCCAAACAGAACCTTAACTTATTGTATATTTTTCAATATCGAAAAAACTCACGCTCCATTTGCTTCGCTTTATAATGTTTTACCATATTTGTTTAGGTTGGTTAAAGCTGAAAATGTTTCTAGTTAATCACAAAATGCAAAAGAAAAAGGGTAAATTGCAAATTATATCCCTAAAGTTTGGGAGTAGATGGATTTTACACATTGACGTTTCAAAATTTGGATTTTATTCCCTAAAGTTTGAGGGTGTTTGGATTTTACACCCTGACGTTTCAAAATTTGGATTTTACCTCCTATATTTTAGAGATGTTTGAATTTTATTCCCTAAAGTTTGAGAATGTTTAGATTTTACACCCTAAAGTTTCATAATTTAGGGGTATAAAATCCAAACAATTCCAAACTTTAGGGGATAAAATCCAAATTCTGAAATGTCAGGGTGTAAAATCTAATCACCCCAAACTTCAAGGGGTTAAATCCAAATTTTTAAACTTTAGGGTATAAAATCCAAATATCTCCAAACTTTAAGTGTGCAATTTGCAATTTATCCAAAGAAAAAATGTATAAAATGTTTTGTGCTAAAAAATACCTGTAAAACATTTCGGAGTAATGAAATTATTTTCATCTCTCTAATAATAATAATAATAATAATATATTTTACTCTCCTCTTAGTTATATCAATTAACTCTTAATTAACATATTTCCACTCGATTAGCAATTTTAGGATTAGAGTAAAATTAACCATTGTCAATATCATTATCTATTAATTTTATCATCATCATCATTGATTTAACCTTGTTAGATTATCTAACTTTATCACCAAAAAAAAAAAAAAAAGTTTAGATTGGACTTAGCTTGAGTTTAGTGCTTATGTACACTAGACACAATCTTTGCCCTTTTAGACTATTCCAAATCATACCAACTCCTTTTGCCCCTTTGAGATAATAACTTAATATTTTTTTATATCAATTATAATTATGAAAATAATAAAATGATTTGCCGCAAAAAAAAAATTATTATTTAAATTTTAATTATCATTATTATAAAATATTTTTGTGTAATTAATTAAGTTCGTGAGTCAACAGTCAACCAATGATTTCTTGAGTTATGGCACATAAATTTGGTTTGACTTCTAATAAAATTTCAGGACATTTTCTTTGCGATTGTTGGATGCTTCTTAAAATTTTCCCTTTAAAAAAAATGCTTTAATACAAAATACTAAAAAACCCAATAGATTTTTTAGAATGCCGCTATACCATTAGCCTATAAAGATCAAATTGAAAACCATACAAAATTGGGGAGGGGGGGGAATCATGTGTAGATTTTACCAAACAATTAAATGTGGTAAAATGAAATCATGTAACTAGAATTTCACAAATAGTGCAAAAATTAAGGGGCAAATTTTTATAATTCAAAAATTATAAACTGTACCAAAATAATTCTTATAAAAATACTCTTCAAGATCATCTATCATGTACATATTACCAAAAATCAATTTTCATTTACTCAAAAAAAACAAATTGCATGATTGACACACTAATTTGAAAATATATCTTACTCTCAAAGACCAATCAGGTGATTTAGAAAATGAATCATCATGGTTTCTAGCATAATTGTGTATGTTAAAAAGTAATCGAGAAGAAAAATTACCTAAAATTTCTTGAAGAACGCTGTCACTCTAGATCCTTGACATGCAAGTTCCAGTGGACTTTCTTCAAGCATCAAGTACTGGAGTTGGCAATAAATAATTGAAGAATTCTTAAAATGCCTTCAAAATTGATAATAGATGAACAAAAGAAAAGGGATGGTTTGTTTGGCAAATAAGAGATTAAGAGAGGGAGATATGGTGCCTAAGGAGCCTGAGTAATGGTTTTATATCATTTAATTGCATAGGAAAAAGTGACAATGTTGCGCTGTCACGAACGAGTGAGACACTGGGCAATAAGTTTAAACTGCATGCAAGTTTGACATGCGAAGTGTCTCGATATGTAAAATAAGTAAGTAAGAGTGAATGCTTATATCACCTCTCCTTATAAGGGGCTCACAATAACATAGATGAGATTACCTTTATAAATGAGGATTCTTCGTTGTGAAGAATGCTTTTTCAAAGAAGGGAGCCACAAAAATTTAAGGAATTGTTGACATCGATCGCTGGAATAACATATAACTCATTAGAGATAATATATCTAGGCTGAATTTTTATTACATTTTTTTATAAACAAAATTTTGGAGTGAAGTTCCATCTAGGAAAAATTTTACTTCCATGGGAGTTCACCTCAAATTGGCCAAACTTTTCTACACACTTATGCCCATAACAACTATCTTGGCAATAAAATCTTGCCTAGACTTATAATGAGGCATTTTATTAGCCAGTTGGAAATTTTCCAATTTCCATATGTAGATATATGTCAATAAATTTTGAATTTTAATACAATTTCTCAATTATGGAGAGAAAACATAGTTGCGTATTTTTCGCTGTGTACTTATGCATTTAGTAAAGTTACTTGTTTATCTTCTTGTTTGAATGTCTATCCTACTAGAAGGATAAGTTCTAGCAGTTTTAGGTATGCAACTCCATATGATATCTTATGTAATAATGAAATAGAGCCCTCATAACATATAAATTTCATGAATAGAATGACTACTTACATTTCAAGATGTAAAGTTGTTCTTACAATTTTAAGCAATATAGGATTTTAACTATTTATAAAAAAAAAAAAAAAAAAAAATCAAACCAAATGTTATCTTGTTCTACACTAATTTATTTGAGGGGGTGTCTTAAACAAATTGTGAGGGTGATTTCCTATGTTTAAAATAATTAGAAAATGCCACTTGATTCCTTAAAAAATAAAAATAAAAGGGCTATTGATTGAGTTTAATGATTTATAATTTATATAAAATTATCAATATCAGTAATGAAATATTATAATATTAGTGCTCTTATATATCCTAATGCCACTTCCCATTCTCTCCCCCCCCCCCCCCCTTTGTGAATTATATTGCTGAAAAGATGTAATTTACTTAGTTATATAGTCTCTTCTGAAACTCGATTTTGCCAAAATTCAGTTCAAAGTGAAACTTAATTTTGCCAAACTCTAGTTCCATGCATGTAGGTGCCATACGATTTAAGGTCAATTTAAAAATAAAATTTACACAAAACTCGTTTGGTAAATCAAGTTTCACTTAAAACTCAATTTTGAAAAAATCGAGTTTAAAAAAAGACTACATAATAACTAAATAACTTAAAAATAAAGACTTTTTAGTAATATAATTTGCAAAAAGTTAATATTTGGCACACCAAAAAAAAAAAAAAAAAAAAAAAAACCAAAATAGGGCAACTCACTTTTTGATGTCACCCGTACACGCCCTTAACTTCCCTTGCGCTTATCTTTTTCCAACTTTCTATTTTTTTTATAAAAAAAAAAACAAAAACAAAAGGCGCCAAATATCCCCGCGAAATTTGAATAAAAATAAAAACAAATAAATTTTTTTTTTTTGGTTAACAAATAATTAATTAAAACACAACCATTTTCTCATTAAAAAAAAAAAACAACAACAACAACAACATCAACCATTTTAGCCGCTTACTTTTTTTTTACACACACAGGGACATAGACAGAGAGATGTAATGGACAATTCAGACCCAGAGGTTCAAGTTGTATCTAATTCTCAGGTTAATCCAAATGTTTATTTTTCTTTAATTACTTGCACTTTTTTTTTTTTTTGGGTTTGGTTCCAGAGATTGTATAGTACAAGAAAATGAAGTGCTTTGGAGCCTTTGTAAGTTGTAACAAGTTAAGGGTTGGAGTGGTTATTTGCAACATTTTAAGATTTCTTGTCTTGTCCCACAATTTCTCTGCAACCAAAGGCTCTTAACTTTTTCATTTTTTGGGTGTTAGGTACTGGGTTCTTCTTGCTCACTCTCACTTCCATCTGGTATGTATTACTTTGCTTTATCTAGATTCTGCAATTCTTAATTACTGTCTGGTTGCTAAGAAAATAGATATAAAGAAAGAAATGAGACATGGGTATCTCTTATTTCCAGGTTTCCTTTCTATTTTTGTTGTGTTTACTCGGCAACTAGACAGAAAGTGTGAAAATCTTATCCAATTTGTGGTGAAAGATTGTGACTTTTTCATTTATTTCTGTGTTGGTCTTTTTGTGGGTTGTATCAGAGCCTCCAGATATTAGAAACTGGTTTTCAAGCTATGAGTATGAGTCTCCTGTGCTGGACTTGAATCAAAATTTTGGGGATTCTGTTTCTAAAGAAAGTGAATTTGTGAAAAATGAATTGGTTATCAGTGAGAGTGGAGGAGGAAAAGAAGTAAATCCTGGTGGAACTGGGAAAAGAGATCAAGAGTCTGTGAAATGCAGCAGCTTTTTTGGAAATGATAAGCACGAAAGCCAGTCTTTTAGTAAGGTAACTCTCCCTTGATCTCCCTTTTAAAAATGAAATTCACATTATTTTCTATACCGAGAGTAGTTATGATCTGGTTTTAGACTTAAGAGAGTTTAATCTAGTAGCACAATCATGATTTTGGTATTTAGCTGTGTTGTATTGTACCACTGCAACTATGTTTCATAACACTGAAAACTTTATCACATCTAGAATTTGGAACAAGATTATGGATATTTGTCTTATTTCAACTCACCCCCCCCCCCCCCCCCCCCCTCTCTTCTCACATCGGGAAGGCCTTGTAGAGTATGGCATAAATGATCTAACAGGCTAGGGCCATCATATGCAATTTATTATTTGGGCAGCTGTTTACCACCTCAAGGTGCAGAGGAATGATCGAATACATGGGGGTGCTTTATTTACTGAGGAGAAGCTAATTAAAGGAATAAAGAAAGATGATAAAACAAGGTTGGAATTTGCTGGTCACAGATAATAGCCTCAGCCTAAATTAGATCATGTGCTCCAATTGGGTCTCTATCCTTCTGTTCTTTGCGTCAGTCAATAGCTAAGGCCTTGTTGGAGGACTAAACCATCGTAATAAGTAGTTGAGTCCATTTCAGGCGTCTCTGTTTTCCTTCTTATGGTTTCACTGTAATGGTGGGCAGCTCTAGTTTTTAATTTCTTTTGTTGTATTGTGATCCTGGCCTGGTTGTGATACAGGATTGTTTTGTATTCTTCTGCACTTTTCAATAAAAGCTCATCTGACTCACCAAACAAAAAATTTCTTGTTGCAGGTTGCAGATTCATTGCATTCAACTTCACTCCTTTCTGGTGTGTATTGCTTCTCCCACAAATTATACTATATGAAATATTATCTTAATATCTTTGTATACTTGTGTTAAGGTTACAGCCCTTTTTGAATGGAAAAATTACTTTTATATACATATATTAGAATTGAAATCCTGTAAAATGCTTGGCTGCTGGAGGAGTTTTAGGAACATAATGAAAACTTGAAATACACTCATTCTCTTGCACAGTGATTTATAAGTAGTTAAGTAGAAAAATCCAATTCAAGTAAGAAATGAGTGGTTGATTTGTTTCTGTTTCTTGATCTGTTAGAGCCCCCTGACATCAGAAACTGGTTTTCAAGCTATGTGTATGATTCTCCTGCACTGGGTACAAATGATTTTGGAGATTATCTTTCTAAAGAAATTGAATGTGAGAATGATGAGTTTGATATTGAAGAGACCAACTTGGAAAAAGAGGAGACATTGGGGAAATACAGCAAAAGTAAAAATAGAGGTGAAGTGATTATTGGTGAGAAGATGCACTCAAATGGCTTTGTAAAATCTAACAGTTGTTTTATGAATAATGAACAGAAAGAGTGGTCTTCAAGAGAGGTACTCTTTATCCATCTCTATATCCTTCTAGTTGTTCATCCCTTCCCTTATGTTTCATCTAATTACAAAATTATATAGTTCACATTAACTCTGATTAATAAAGATGTCTATTATGGCTTTTGGCTTTTAAGACTATGACTTAGTGGCACAATTGTGACTAGACTATGTTGTATTGTACCATTGCAACTATGTTCCATAACACTGAAAACTGTATCACATCTAGGATTTGGAAGAAGATCATGAATCTTTGTCTTATTTCAACACCCCACCCCCCCCCCCCCCCCCCCCCCTCTTCTCACATTGGGTAGGCCTTGTGGAGTGGGGCATAAATGATATAACAGGTTAGGACCATCATATCCAAATTTATTATTTGGGCAGCTGTTTTACCACCTCAAGGTGCAGAAGAATGCTCGAACACATGGGGGTGCTTTATTAACTGAGGAGAAGCTAATTAAAGGAATAAAGAAAGATGATAAAACAAGGGTGGAATTTGCTAGTCACAGATAATGGCCTCAGCCTAAATAAGACCATGTGCTCCAATTGGGGTCTCTATCTTTCTGTTCTTTGAGTCAGTCAATAGCTAAGGCCTTGTTGGAGGATTAAACCATCGTAATAAGTAGTTGAGTCCATTTCAAGTGTCTCTGTTTTCCTTCCTATGGTTTCACTGTAATGCTGGGCAGCTCTAGCTTTAAATGTCTGTGTTGTATTGTGATCCTGGCCTGATTGTGATACAGGATAGTTTTGAATTCTTATGTAATTTTCAATAAAAGCTCATCTGATTCAGCAAACAAAAAAATTCTTGTTGCAGGTTGCAGATTCATTGCACTCAACTTCACTCCTTTCTGGTGTGTATTGCTTCTCCCACAAGTTATACTATATTAAATATTATCTTAGAATCTTTGTATATTTTCCTCGTGTTAAGGTTACAGCCCTTTTTGCCTTTTTTTTAATGGAATGATTACACACACACACACACACATATATGTATATATCCTGTAAAATGCTTGGCTGCTGGAGGAGTCTTAGGAACATAATGAAAACTTGAAATTCACTCATTCTCTTGCACGGTGATTCTTAAGTAGTTAACTTTAAGTAGAAAAATCCAATGCAAGTAAGAAATGACTGGTTGATTTGTTTTTGTTTCTTGATCTGTTAGAGCCCCCTGACATCAGAAACTGGTTTTCAAGCTATGTGTATGATTCTCCTGTACTGGGTACAAATGATTTTGGAGATTCCCTTTCTAAAGAAATTGAATGTGAGAATGATGAGTTTGATATTGAAGAGACCGACTTGGAAAAAGAGGAGACATTGGGGGAATACAGCAAAAGTAAAAATAGAGGTGAAGTGAATATTGGTGAGAAGTTGCACTCAAAAGGCTTTGTAAAATCTAACAGTTGTTTTATGAATAATGAACAGAAAGAGCAGTCTTCAAGAGAGGTACTCTTTATCCATCTCTATATCCTTCTAGTTGTTCATCCCTTCCCTTATGTTTCATCTAATTACAAAAATTTATAGTTCACATTAGCTCTGATTAATAAAGATGTCTATTATGGCTTTTAAGACTATGACATAGTGACACAATTGTTACTAGAGTTACCAAATCTTTTTTTATTCTGCTGTATCTTAAATCAAAAGTACTTGAAGAAACAAAGTCAAAATTATCAGATGATAGTTTCTTTTCTGAAGCATTCCTGCTCCACCCTTCCCCCTCTTAAAATTGGATGGAATTTTAATATTTATAAAAGGTAGGAGTGTTTATTGGCTTTGTTATCTCATTCCATGCTTTCATGTTTGCAATTTATAGGGTGACAATAGGCTTAGAGGGAATAAAAATGCATCTTCTCAAAACAATTCGTCTTTTGAACAAAGCTTGAACTTTAAAATAAAGCAAAACCATGGAGTTAGTCCAACCAAAGATGTATCAAGCTTGAATGATGAAGATTCTCAAAGTAAGAAAGAGCAACCCCAAAAAATTCATTGTATGCCACTGGATATCAGAACTTCAGGCAGTGATGATAGAAAATCTCCAAGACACTTGATTCATAGGAGGGTTGCCATGCAGGAGTTCTCTGAAATGAAGGTCCAAACAGAAGATGTTGAGTGTGTATCACCTGAAAGCAATTCAAAGTTAGCTCTAGTGAATGGAATTGCAATGACAAAATCAACTCATGGAAGCATTGGCAAAGAAAATGGAGAAAATATTTCAGAAAATGGTTTTGTTGCAACAAGGAAGATGAGCTTAAAAAGAACAAACAATGAGAATTCCTTGAAAATTCCAAAAGGGATTAATAAAGGGATAGGTTCTTCAGCAGATGGAAATGTTGGTGTCATAAAAAGAAAGGTCTTAACAGAAACAACCAATTTCCAACACTCTGATGCAGTGGCGGTTACTGGGAAATGGCGGTGTCCTCAAAAGAGTAAGCCAAACCTAGGACCTCCATTGAAGCAACTACGACTAGAGCAATGGGTTCGCAGGGTGTGAAATCCTCATATGAAGAAATCTTGGATACTTAGGGAGACTTCGATCCTCTCTCAGCAAATCCTTTGATACTACACATGGCTGCTTGTCACCTCATTGATTTGCTTGATCCTTACATATGAGCAAAGGATAAATAAGGATATTCGCATGCAGGTTGCTACTTGCTAATCATCTGAATATCACAAATTTGTGTCATGTCATGCGCCTTTAATGGAGGAGATCAATATTATTAATATCTAATATCAAGCAAGGGTTGTTTCAGTGTACATTTCTATAGAATGTGTTCTACATACTTCCAACTTCAGAGGGCATCATTGTTGCCAGGAAATTTGTGTACTGAAATTCTTTTTGTTACAAAATAAACAATAAAAACCAGAAAGAAAAAGACCGAAAGAGAGAAAAATTGAGATGCAAGGTATCAATCCTCATTCATTTAACTAATAATGTAAATGTTTATACATTGGATAAAAATGCATTAACAAGACAATTAGAACTCTTATGTTGATGCACTAATAAGATAACCCCCCCCCCCCCCCCCCCCTTTTTTTTTTTGCCAATTAGTACATAAATTTTGATACTGTGCCAAATAGACACTTCTGTTCTGTTAGTAGTTCCGTCAATACTCAATAGACTCAAGGAGGGAAAAAAAATCTTTTTTTAGTTTTAACCACTCATCTAACGCCTGGAGGTCGACGGGGATGAAGTCCTTATATCCATAGTCGTCCCCCTCCATCAATTTGCTCCCTATGGAGGAGTCCTTATACGGTTATACCTCTCTTCAACGTCTGAGCAGAGATTGTACAAGGTCGTCATGGATTTTTTTTTTTTTTTTCCTTTTATTTTTACGGCAATTTGGGTCTTTTTAGTGCAAGGAGAAGAGGTTTGTGGGTTTTGCCGGTTGTTTATTTGTTTTTTTTTTTTTTTTTTTTTAAAATTTTATTTGGTTATCATTTATAAAGAATCTAAAATATCATATGTAGCTTCTTTTTTTTCTTTTTTCTTTTTTTAACTTGATTTCTAAAAGTTGAGTTTCATTGTGGAACTCTATTTTACCAAAGTCGAGTTCTATGCAATCACTAAATTGCATAGAACTCAACTTTAGTGAAATTGAGTTATAATTTGAACTTGATTTTGAGAAATTTGAGTATCAAAAAGAGGCTACATAATTAAGTAACTCAAAAAAAATGCAAATATCCAATTAATAAAATCATCCACAAAAAAGACTGAAGTTGAAAGAAAAAAAAATGGAAATGTGAGGTTCTAATTTTTAATCATTAAACTCGAAATTAAATTATAATTGTATAATGAAGACTCAAAAAATTTACTTGTATTAGTGAATTTTGGCTGCCAAATTCTACCAGTAGATAACAAAAAATTATTTACTAAATATGTAATTATTAAAAATAAACTAAAACAAGAAAAATGAAAAAAACAACATAAAGAAAAAACCTCAAAAGTAAAAAACGAAAAATTATTTATCAAAAATCTAATTATGATTTCAAATGTGTTTCCACACCATGACGATTCCTCTCTTCTTTGACTCTTACCTCATTTTCTTCCTCCATCACCTCCTTTGTCTCTCCTCCTCTACTTTTTCACCTATTAGATTGCTTCTTCCCTATGTCTTTGTCACTCACCACCTTAAGATTGTGCTTTGGTTCTTTGATGTTCCTAAGAGCACCATGATAAATATGCAATGGAAGAATAAGATTTAGCTTTATGGTAAGAGTTTGAGCAATAAGAGTTTGCTTCTCTTGCCCAATTTGCAAAATTTCTATCCAAGTTGATCAAAATTTACAATCTGATTAACCCAAAAATTTACAATTTGACAATTGTTGTTGTGGCAACAAAGCTAGCTAGTTATTTCCCAGAAGTAGACCAAGTTTGGATGAATCAAACTAAGATTTCGGTTTAGTTTGCCTTAATTTATATTGATTTGGTAATATTTTATTCAATTTATATCATGCAGGTGTTTGGTATCAAAGAAAGTGTATGAAAGTAATGTAAAGTTAGAACTTTGAAATTTTTATTGTTGTGGAGTGGAGGGGAGTGGATCAAACAATTGAGATTTAAGTTTGGGTAGTGGGAGAAATTAATATATATATATATATATATTTAAATAGAATTTTTTTATTATAAAAATGTATTTTTTTAATTTTTTTTTAGTTTAATTAAATAAGAAAAAATCTTTAAATGCCACAAACATTAAACGACGTCGTTTTCAGGGTGTAAACTGTAAACTGAAACATCTCCAACAATGGATAGAAGTAGCAGAGTGGCAGCGTTATCAAAGATGATCTCTCCCCTACACTGCTCTCATAATATTCTCCACACGCAAAAACTCTGAGTCTCAACAAAATTCTCGTTGAAATTTTCCAATCCAGAAAAAATGGTAGTAGTTTTCAGGGTCTTAGCGAGGTCTGTAACCCATAATTGTTTGAAAAAATCGAAACCCAATCAACAATCGCTAAGCTTGATAACAAGTTTCACTTCCAATCCCCACACATGGCGGTTTCAGAGTCTCAGAACTCTCATTTTGGAGTCCACAACTTCCGAATCAGTCAAACTGAACAGACTCTCCGACCCAGATTCTGGTAACTTACTCATAGAACTTTAAAACTCGACAAGCTTACGTTTTGGCTTTTGAAACTACAAACCCACTTGAGCTTGTGTGTGTATCTGTGTTTTTAAGAATACCCATTTGAGATTTTTGTATGTACAGGAATTGTGGAGGTTAAATTGGAGAGACCAGGAGCTAAAAATGCTATTGGAAGAGACATGCTAAGAGGGTTACAGCAGACCTTTGATGCAATTGAAAAGGACCACTCTGCTAATGTTGTCATGATTTGCAGTTCAGTTCCAAAGGTGTTCTGTGCAGGGGCTGATTTGAAGGTAATATTAATGAAGTTATCAACTTGGGTTTCTTGGGTACGAAACTTAAGAGTACGTTTGGATACCGTTTATTTTGCTAAAACTGGAAACTTATTATTAAAAGTGCTGTAGTTCAAGGTAAAAGTTAGTTGAAATAACATAGAGCCATGAATAGTATAAAAAGTGCAGTGGGCCATAAATAATAGCAAAAATAAGCTAAATAATAAAATAATTTTAATTTTTCATTGGTTTCTAAACACACACTAAGTATGAAAATGAAATAATCCAATGTAATGTAATTGGACTACTGTTGCAGGGAAAGTCTTTTTGTTTGTTTGTTTGTTTGGAATGTTAAGAGGAAGAAGGATAAAGGGTCATTTTAAGGATGTGACAAATTGCATTTTATTGTAATTGTAATTATAATTATCATATGGGTTCAATCGCGTATGGGTACAGGAGTTGTGTTTATCTACAATGAAAGAATAATTATTATATAGGCAATGTGTTCCAAGGCAGTATACTGGTGGATCGGTAACTTTGCAATTGTGAACAGCTTTGAAAATTGGATTGGAAAGTGAAAAATCTCCAATCATATGTTTAGATAAGGTTATTATTATTATTATTATTATTATAAAGATTTAGGTAACTGAAAATAAAGAACTACATGTTTAGCTGACAAAACCATGATCTGTACACATTTTCATGTTGAATGGGGTTTTTAATAATAATTCAGTTTACTAAGTCCAGTCAGATAAAGGCTTATAGTTGAAGATGTTTTGCTGCTTTTCATGAGAAAATAGTGACCTGTAGAAGTACCATGGTATGAAATAGAATCTAAAAAACAAGGGTGTTGTTGGAGGAGGAGGGAGATAGTTCTGGATGGGAAGAGTTTATGAGGACTGAGACGTTTTGTCAACTGCTAGCAAGGTCTTTAAAAAATGTACTTTTCTTAGATGGTCGCCTTTTTAGTCTTTTCAGGTTTTTTAGTCCTTTTTTCTTACTAAGGCTATGCTTGAAACCTGTGCAGTGGCAGGGAGATTAACTAGCAAAGAACATTAATATGGTACCTTTGAAAAACCATATAGATGTTCTTTCCTCATAAATTCTGAGGTTCCCTTTAACTCCTATGCTGTACATTATTTGAGGCTTTTTATAATCTTAAATCCTGTTAAATCTGTTGACTGAAATTTATGATACAAAGTGGTTTTAATGCTAGCTTCAGCTAGTAAGCTGTAGAAGTTTCTGTGGTAAATGATTAACGTGTTAGTGTAAATCATGAATACCACAAGAACCATCACTATATCTTATTATGTAACTAACCTGTTTTGGTTTTATATCTTGGCATCAAGTGTTTGATCTCATACTTCTAATTATACTTGTGTTATTATTATTAATTTTTCTATCGCTAAGACCGTATTCACACAGTGGTATCATACATGTGCTTGACAGTCCTGCTGTTAATTGGGTTGGCAGGAGCGCCGGACAATGGATCCCTCAGAGGCTCATTTTTTTGTCAAATCGCTTAGCTTGACGTTCTCATTTTTAGAGGTTAGTTCTTATCCTAGTTCCGTTGCTATCAAATTTGGCACTGTAACAAATGGCACATGAAATGTCTCTAACACTTGACTCCAATCACTTACAATGATCGGGATTTCATTTAAGGCTGGGTCATGTTTGAGCCTCAGATTCCCTTCAATTAAGCTTCAAGACTGGATTTGTGCTCTAATCCGCTTACCAGAGAGTTCCAACTGTGGAAATTCTGGTTATATTCCTTTTGGAATTCTGAAGTATCTTATCTAGTCATTCTTGTGCCATAAGTTTACAATGTTAACTGACATTTATAAACCCATGTTTTTGCACGAATATTCTGTCTACATTTTGGACTTAAACAGTTGACTAAATTTCAATTTACAACATTAGTTTGGGGTAATTTTGGTTTTTCCCCTTAAAGTTTCAAAATTTGGATACATTCTCCCTAACATTATATATTTTTTGGATGTAAGCCTTCCATTCATCTGCTGTGATGAGGTGTTCATTAGGTGCCAATTTAACTCAAAACAACGTAGTTTTATGGATCCAAATTTTGAAATTTTCAGTGGTAAAATCAAAATTACTCCAGATGTTAAGGGTGTAAATTGCAATTTAGTAAAAATAATATCTGACATGACTCTAATAATGTTCTAAACGACATCGTTTTGAGCTTAGAGCTTAGTTGGCACTTAATAGACACCCCATCACTGCACATTAATGGAAGAACTTGAATCCAAATGATACTTAAAAGTGAAGGGAACAGATCCAAAATTTCAAACTTTAGGAAGGAAAAATCAAAATTACCCCAAATTTTAAGGGTGCAAATTGCAATTTAGTCTAAACAGTGTTTTCCAAATTGATTTTATCATGCTGTAGTTTTCACTCTTGCTCCCACTGTATGTTATGTTACTCGGCACTCATATTCCGACTTGCATACTTTATGCCATTTCTCCATATATATGTGAGCTCCTTGTAATGTGTGATATGGTGTCTTTCATAACCACTTCTTTCTTTTCCATGAATACTCAAACGAGTTTCTTTACCTTGAACACTGACATTATTTACTTGAATACATTTTATCCAGGCACTTCGTGTGCCTTCTATCGCTGTTATTGAAGGAGCAGCATTGGGTGGTGGACTAGAAATGGCTCTGTCATGTGATCTTCGGATATGTGGTAGTTCTAGATTAATAAACATTTGAATTAATTCTAATATGTACACTGATATTCTTGCTGCTTGCATGTCCTGATCATTTCCCATCTTGGATGGCTCAGGAGAAGATGCAGTTTTAGGCTTGCCAGAAACGGGACTTGCTATAATCCCTGGGTGTGTAGAATGTTTAATAAATCTCATTTGTATCTAATCAGATTGATAATTAAATTTAGGGAATGACATCATTAATTTAGTTTGACTATTTTGGAGAGGCTACTTTCTGTATTAATATTATTTAGTGACATTTCATCCCTTCACAAATCCTGGCTTTCCACAGGGCAGGTGGGACGCAACGACTTCCTAGATTGGTTGGAAAAGCATTAGCAAAGGAACTTATATTCACTGGTCGTAAGATTTGTGGCAGAGATGCAATGTCCATGGGTATGTATGATTGGGTGCTGCTTTGTGTTTGTCCCATATTTAGTTACAGAAGTGTGTGCTATGCTGCAGGTCTTGTTAATTACTGTGTTCCTGCTGGTGAAGCTCATATAAAGGCGCTTGAAATTGCTCGGGATATAAATCAGAAGGTAAAAGTTTCTCTATCCTAATCTAATATGTAATAATAGTTGTCTCTTGTATTACAACAATGCAGTTGTGTAAAATTACTTATAAAAAAAAAAAAAACAACGACAATGCAGTTGTGTGAAATTAGTTTTAAGCAACCATATCATGAATTTGCTGTCAGGACTTTTTTGTTGTAGTGATTTAATTAAATGTCCATGTGTTGATCATTATGATCATTGAAGATATGAATCATTGATACAATGCTCATGATTTGTGGTTAACGAGAATTTAGCTAATTTAGAGCATGTACTAAATTACTTACCATTATTGTTAATTGTCCAAGAAGCAACAGTTGTAATTCTTGTTCATGCTTGGCACTTAGCACATATTACTATTTTTGATAATCCATTTCTATGGTAGTTACAACTTTTTAAGTATTTATAAATTTAGGCATGGATGAAAATTCCATGAATTCCAATCTTTAGCTAATCTCAAATGTATATTAATAAAAAAAAAGCTAATCTCAAATGTAAGGTTACAAATATGTTTTTCATAATAGGCACTGCACTAATGGAGCTGCATCAATGTTCCTCTATTTTTTCACCCTTCTACCTGGAAAAATATTCAATACTCCAAGATTAATGCTCCCTCCTATCACATGAATGGTAGGTTCCACCATGAACTTAATTAGTAAGACTTATTATTATGTGAGAGAAGGGAGCATTACTCCCGGAGTACTGAATAATTTCTTCTTTTTTTTTTTCAAAAAGCAAGAGCTTCTATAATGTATGCTTTAGGACTAATAAAACTCCTCTATGATTTGTACTGATGACAGAAAATATATAACATGTTCGATATTAGTACTTGAGCCCAAAAACTACGCAATTAATTTTGTTGGACCAAGACAGAATTGTGCATGATTCTTTCACAATCAAATTGACACGTAATATTCTCAACAGGGTCCAATAGCAATAAGAATGGCAAAAAGAGCCATTAACGAGGGACTTGAGATTGATATGGCATCAGCCTTAACATTGGAAGAAGAGTGCTACGAGCAGCTACTGAACACAAAAGATCGCCTGGAAGGCTTGGCAGCATTTGCTGAGAAGCGGAAGCCAAGGTATAATGGTGAATAAAAAGAAATGAATTCTGGTAATGACCTACATCCGAACAAGTTGGTGTCTTTGGTTTAATGTTCTCATCAAGTTATTTTGTTGGCCCTATGAGAGAAACCCTTAAGTTAGAGACTTAGATTTCTGTAAAATAAAAGCCAGTATTCACCTTGTATGTCCCACTCATTTGAAGATAATTGGAAATTTTTAGTGGCCAAGAGCCTTGTAGCTCAATGGCATTGTTTGGTTCTCTCCATGGAGAGAACTTTGGTTGAAAAACCACCACCCCACCCCTTGTTTTTGGGGAAAAAAATAAGGAAAATTTCTATTGGGACATTGGTTCAGAAGCTGTGTACATTTGAGATGGCCTACTTTTTATCAACAGTGACACAATAAAATTAGCCCCTCAGGTTTAGAACTGAATGTAAATTTACCATGTATAATCCAACTTGTTAAAGTCATTCTTTCTTTTGCCGTAACTGCCAATTTTATTTGTAGGAAGCACGAATTCTCCACTTTTGCCCGTGTACCCGTATTTAATACGTATTCATACTGGATACCTTTGATACACTTCTGTATGTGTGTCCCAACTTTACTTTTTTGGGGAAAAAAAAATGTTGATATGTCTGGGATGTGATCGGGATGTGGCCTTGATACATTCGTAACCTACTCGCCAATAGCGAGAAATAGCCCAAACTCTTTTTTTTAGATATTGGTTTCAATGTTAAACACTTAGAGCATTCCCATTAAGGATGCTAAAAATGCTAAAAGCTAAATTTTACCACCAACACACAAAAATACCCAATACATCAAAGATTTCAAATGTCAAAAATTTTGACACACATCTACAGTGAGCTGTTATCAATAACAGCTCACTGTAGCATAAATGTTAAACCAAATATATATATATATATATATATATATTTATTATTCCCAACGGTCACTTTTTCTCTTCTTTCTTCTCTCTCCTCTCTCACTTTCCTCTTCTCTCTTTCCCGTAGCTTCTGTTTCTCTCTATTTCACGGTCTGAGCTCCTCCCCTCCAAGGTTCGTTGGTCTGGAACTTCAAAGCCCAAACGCCACTGGACACGAACTCCACTTTGCCTTCAGAGTGTTGCCATCAATATGGAGGTAGAGCTTGACGACGGGGTGATTTGATTTTGTGGGTCTGGGTTTGTGGGTCTTTGATCGGCGTGGTGGTTGTTGGAATTGTAGTGGTTGGTGGTTGGCCACCTCACTCGACTCCGACCAAGTCGATTCACTCGCTGCCTCACTTGCAGGTATGGATCAAGCCATAAGCGATGGCATTGATGTGCTTTTGCTCTCTTTCGATGGTTGTTTTTCTTTTTTCCTTTTTTGATTGTTGGTGGTGATGAGGTTGTGGGTTTGGGTTTGTGATTTTGGTGGGTTGTTTTTCTTTTTCTTTTTCCGATTGTTGGTAGTGATGAGGTTGTGGGTTTATGATTTGGTTGTGATTTTGGAGGGTTGTTTTTCTTTTTCTTTTTCTTTTTCCAGTTGTTGGTGGTGAATGGTGATGAGGTTGTGGGTTTTAGTTTGTGATTTGGTTATGATTTTGGTGGTTGGTGGTCATGGTTGTGGGTGGTGGTGAGAGTGGCAGTTGTTGTAGCTATGGTGGCACCGGGTTGGTTTTTTTTTTTCAATGGTGGTGGTTGGCAGCAGCTAGCCGTGGGTGTGGGTTTGCAAAGAAAGTGGTGGGTTTTCAGAGAAAGGGAGAGACACAGATAAGAAGAGAGAGAAAGAAGAGAGAAAGAAACATACCGAGAATAAAAAAATAATATTTAAATGAAGTGGTAAAAAAATAGAATCTTTGATGTATGATGTATTATAAAGTGAGGTGTTAAAAGCTAAAAAGTAGTGTTTTGAGATGATAAATGCTAAAAATTTTGACTCCCTTGATGGGAATGCTCTTATCTAGTTTTTTTTTTGTTTTTTTAGAACAAAGTTATCTTTTATTTACCCTTTTGGATCTTGGTTTTATTCTAAACATTATTAAAAGGCTATGGGTTCACTTTATTATTCATTATTGTTCTAAAGTTGATATATGCTTAGCAATGATGTAATTATTTAATATTCCTGGAGCATAATAGTGGGTTCTACTATGAATTTAATTAGTAGGATCCACTATTATGTAAGAGGGGGGAGCACACATATATTGTGCTCTTGGAACATTGAATAATTACTCCTTTAAAATGTTTAACAATATATAAAAAAATATATATATAATAAATAATTAATTCACGGATCCCACCATGTATCCCACTGTATTGTATCCAAGTTTTTGAGGAATTGCCGAATCCGTATCCAAGTTTTTGAGGAATTATCCATTCTATACCCACAACCCACGTTGTCGCAAGTCTTCAATCTTCTTATTTTTCGCTTTATCGGTCTTCTTATTCTTTGCTTTGTTTGCTCCTTTTGTTGTTGCTTCTCCCTACACCCCAGGTTCTCCACCCTTTACTTTTTTTCACTCTTTTCTTTCTTTTTCTTTTTTTTTTTTTAAAATAAAAAATTTGTTATGTGTGATTTCTTAATTTAGGTTCCAATTTTTGATATTTGAAAAGTTAAAAAATGTTGAATATTTCAACTTTTAAACTGTAGGGGGCGAAAGAGGAGCAACAATTCTATTGATTTATACTTCTTAGTTTTACCGTGATTACTTTCTCTCTCTATTGCTCTTATTTCTCTCTTCCAACTTTTTCTGATCCCCCTTCCTAGAGGAGCTTCCTTCCTTTATATAGCTGCGTAGGTTGCATCCTAGCCCTCCACTTGGACAGCTATTGATCCTTACTTGGATACTTGTACCATCATTGCCTTGCTGGTGGTGGTAAAGTAGGCTGCAGGCTGTGGGGGCACTGTTTAGGGGGTTATTCTGTCATTAATCCGATAGGCTGAGTTGGTACATTGTATTAAATACGGAGGTGATGGGTGTTTTATCTGGAAGCTTTCTCATTCCCTTGCTTGCACATCTCTACTTCCTTCTTCGGCCTTCAGCCCTATGGCCTTGGTAGTCTGTCCCCGGTTTCTCGAGGTGCATTTGCTCCTTGGCTGAGTCATTTTCCTTGGTTTCTTTGAATGGGTTATTCTGACTGGACTGGACCTAATATGATGAATAGTTGGGTTCCATTGTCCCTCAAGCAGATTCTGCCCAATGATCCTCTTTCTTTGGGCTTCCCCTTCCCACATAAACCTTTTTGACTGTTTGTGTGCTTCTTTGGGTTTGAGGTTGGCATATCATATAAGGCATGGGCTTAAAATTGAAATACTCGTAACAAATTATATGGCTTTAAAAAATAATATATACGATAACCCAATATATTAGTATTAACTAATACCGAAATATTATGTTTCCTTGAACAAACCAAAATGGCTTCTAGTGTGGTATTAACAACTTTGGTCAGGACAGCTTGACATGGCTGAACAACTTACAAAACGACCAAACCTTTTGATTAAGGCAATATAGGAGAGAGCTACCCTAAATGTCAGTTTCCAACCTCTTCTTCATCAAAAGGAGCAGTGTCCACAGAATGATATACTTCCTCTCATCCATCATTAATTATGGCTCACATACCGTCATTTGCATTTAATACAACACAATAGGAACTTCCTCAACTATGGGAAAGCACCTTAGGATTATGACCCCACAACTGATCTAAGAGGGTGGCATGTTGTCAGGCTCTTTGCCTGATTGCAAGGGGAAACTCCACCAAACTTTACTAAGCCAACTTAACTCTATAGATACCCCTCCAAGCCACAAGGGAAGGTATGCATAGAAATCACTACTAATACTCTATTATTTTGGTGAATGGTAGTTCGAGGGGCTTTTTTCTAGAGCTCTAAAGGACTGAGACAAGAAGATCTGCTATCTCTATTATTATTTATATTATTTATCGCTAGTTGATGTTCTGCACAATATGTGACTACATTCCTAAGAATGATTTTGTAGCATTCGCCTTTGAAATCTTGCTTTAT
This sequence comes from Quercus glauca, assembly GCA_023736055.1. Classification (NCBI taxonomy): domain Eukaryota; kingdom Viridiplantae; phylum Streptophyta; class Magnoliopsida; order Fagales; family Fagaceae; genus Quercus; species Quercus glauca. Next base: position 33,473,426 of record CM043326.1, on the reverse strand, counting down.
TATTACAACTCTCCATATCACGAATAATACTGTGTCATTAGATTTTTTTTTTTTTTTTTTTTTTTACTTCTACTACTTCTACGATCAAATTTCATTGAAGAATCCATGTATATATAGGATACATCTTCTTGACTCTTTTTTTCTTTGTAAATGATTATACGCCTCCTTTGGCATGCAAGCTGATATATTCAGATTTCTATCTCAACAATCTAATTGGGTAAGAATTGAAATCAGAAAATATGAATTAAATTGTTGAATTTTTAGGTTAGAACATGGCTAAGTGTTTTAACCATAACTTTCTGCTCACAAGTCGGATTGAGATAAAACCAATGTTTTTTTTTTTTTTTTTTTTGATAAGGAGATGAAACCAAAGTTATTTGAAAGATAATTCAAAATGTAATCATTTTCACACATTTACTATACCAAAATTGCCTCCCAATGTGAATCGGATTTTTTTTTTTTTTTTTAATAAACTTTTTCACGATTTTAACAATTTTTTTTTATAAAATTTTGAGTTCCATTCGAGTTTTGGACCAAAATTTAGCCATTTTGAATCAGTTAAGCGTAATGAATATTTAGGAATTAATGTATTTTAATTATATAGTTATCCTTAAGAGATTTAATTTAAAAACTACATTATTTATCCATTAAAACTAAATGATCCTATGTCTGATGGTGCACCCTTGTCTAAAGCCTAAACCAATGGGATTATCAACTATGACACATCATTGATCATAAGTAATTCATTAAAATACCAATCATAATTAATCAACCATAATCACATATGTCTAGTCCTAATTGTAGGGATGCATATTAACAGTTAAAACTTGATTCAGTGTAACTTTTAATCCAATGGTCGAATTGAAGAACATGATATGTCATTTTGATCATTAGAACTTCTAGATTTATTTTACATGAAGAATTTGGAAGTCTAATGGTCAAAATATGATTTGTCCTTTCAGGTCCCAAATTGACATATTTGCTTTTAGTGAGGTTAAATGAAGGTTGAAAAATGAGGTGTCTATATGAACATGATGAACATACCACTAGGATTAGGGTTTCAATTACATGTTGAATTTTCGTTTCTTGTTGCTCTGACATGTTTGAATGCTATATCATGAATTTTTGCATGACATGAATCTATGACCACTATGTTCTAGAAGACTGATTACATTGGGAGAGTGGAAACACCTTCTCACTTCGCAACATTTGATGTTAGATCAATAGTTCTAGACTAGTTCTTATCCTATTATTTTCATATTTTTATAATGTAGCAAAACCGTGTCTTATTTTTGTAATAATAAATTGTATCTAGAAACAAGACTATTTAATTTCTCCCTTTTATATTTGATTGTGATGTTATACTCTATTTTAAATGAAATAAAATGGACGTATTTCATTTTAATGGTTTTTTAATTCTTTTTCCTTTTTAAATAAAATAAGTAGCAAATCCAAGATAAAACTCTCTATCTAAGAAGTATAGTATCATTAGTTACCACAATTTTGTGAGACATTAATACAAGACCTAACCTTTTCACGTGGATGATTCCTAAGGTCACATGCTCTTGTTGTTCCCATTTGTCCATCTTTAGACCATCAAACCTTTTTGTCTTTTGGGCCTGTTTGGATTGAGGGAGGAAAGAGGGGTAGTGGAGGGGAGTAGAATAGAGTTTGTTGAAAATAGGCTAATTTTGAGTCAATTTTACTCCACTCTACTCTACTCTACTCCACTCTACTCTACTCTCATTTTCTCTCTCTCAATCCAAACGGACCATTAGTGTAAAAATTGGTACTAGACTTGTTCTTTGGTACCAAAATGGAGTTGACCTTCATTTTTCCAAGATCCCACATGACTAGCATTTTCCTATGCCACTTTTTTTTTTTTTTTTTTTTTACTAAATAAATTAGGGTCAGTGTAGACTTATCGACTTCATGCCACGTGACAGTAAAGATATGGGGGCTGCGTGATGGCTCGTCTTTAGGTAACCCCGGTTTGGTAGAAGGTGGGGGAGTTATTTGGGATGAGGAAGGGAATTGGATTGTGGGCTTTGCAAGAAATATTGGCATTACAACCAGTTTTCAAGCCAAGCTATGGGGGCTACATGATGGATTAACCTTATGTGTAGAGCATAATTTTAGCGCTATTGAAGTAGAGCTGGATGCTAGAGCTGTTTTAGATGTCATTACCTTCTCTGTTTGCTCTAATAGCTTAATCACGACTTTGGTGGATGATTGTAAGCAGTTGGCTGGCCGTATTACCCGGATCAAATTTAACCATTGTTACCGTGAAGGGAATAGGAGTGCTAATAAGCTTGCCAGATTAGGTGCTGTTCAAGATAGACCTTTTTCTATTTTCTTAAGTCCGCCTGTGGACATTGAAAGTGTGTTTCGAGCTGATAGGCTTGGTGTGGTTTTTTCCAGGGAGTGCCCTGAGTCTTTGTTCTCGATTTAGTTGTTTTTGGTAAACTCTTTTCTTTACCAAAAAAAAAAAAGACAGTAAAGATAATATCATATATACCACTAAGACTTTGATGGTCTATTGTGAAGTTGGGCAATTTTTTGGCATAAACCATTTTGTGTAAGTACGACCTTTGTTGGGAAGTCCATCATGGAGACATGAAAAGGATGAAGCGCGCCTTTGACCCTTGATTTATTGAGGAGAAAGGACCTTTTATTTAATACCAATCCATATTTAGACAGAGATATAAGCCATGAGCCCATTGATGAAGTAACAAGATTCGGACTTTAAGGGTATGTTTGTTTGGAGAGGTTTTAGGGAGGATAGAAAATTGAGGAAAGAAAAGTGAAAAGAAAACTTTTTAATGGGTGTTTGGTTGGAAGGGAGAGAGGAAAAAAATATGGTGGGATCTAGGTGTTTTCTTTCTAGGTCCCTCAAAATATTTTCTCTCTAAAATAGAGAGAAAACTTAGAGGAAAAAACTCAGTGCATTAAAAAGACTGGAATACCCATGTGCAAGTGCACATGGGTTTTCGTCTCTATCGCTTTTTTTTTTTTTTTCCTTCTCTTATTTTTATCCCAGTCCATTGTACAGTCATACTACTGCTATCCCTTTTTTTTTTTTTTTTGGTTATCAAAAAATATCTTCCTCTTTGTTTAATTTTGCGATTTTTTTTTCTTTTTTTCTTCTATTTTTTTTTTTTTTTTTGGTCTTTTCCTGTACTTCTCTTTTTTTTTTTTTTTTTTTTTTTTTTTTTTTTTTTTTTTTTTTTTAGTGCTCATCTTCCTTTAGCTTGTACTCCTTTTAAAAAAAATTTGAAGTGTTCATACTTCATACACAATTTTTAAATAAAAAAAAATGTGTTACTTTTTTGTTTTATTTAATAGGGACATAATTGTAAATTTATACTTACTTCATTTTTCCCCTCAACCAAATAAAAGAGTTTTCCATTCTTCCACTTTTTCATCTCTCCAACCAAACACACATGCAGAAAAATTAAATATTTTCTATCCTCCCATAATTTTCTATCGTTCCACTTTTCACCCCTCCAACCAAACAGTAAAGCCAATTCTGTGAAGTGAGGAAGGAAGAATAGTAGGTTCTGTCCAACTTTTTTTTTTTTTTTTTGGTTGATGGGAAGGTTGTGTCCAACTTATAATATAAAGAAAATAAAGACTTTATGTCAATCCGAGAAAATATGTGGATCCTGGGTAAATAATCAAACCCGTGTAGTTGGATGAAATATATATATATATATATATATATATATATTGAGAAAGAAGTTGGATGAAAATTGGCACTTTAAAGAAATTTAACTCATGACTTGTTATTTTTTACTTGCACAAAATAATGTTGATGTATCATGAGTTGTAGATAAAATTGTGTCAGTGGGATGAGGAAAAAAAAGTTACGTTGAACAAGCTTCACTGAGAAAATGAATAAATTAACATAGGAAGTCACTAAAACTCTAGTTGTACAATTATTTACCAATTATGTCATTTAAGCCATTCTTAACTTTTATTCCAACTTATGAAAAATCTTGATATTTTTTCTAGGGTTGAGATTGTGTCCAATGCATTAGTGCACTGGACACGTTAAGATGCACATATGTGTTTGCATCTCAACTTGTCCAGTGCACTAATACATTGGACATAAACCATGTCTTTTTTGTGACTAACACATAAATTCTAGTCATGAAAAGTTTAAACCAATCCAAGTGACAATTTGTAATGATGGGTAAACCATAATGAGAGTGATAGGTCATTCTAAGATCATCATTATGAATTTTATAGCCCAGCCTGTCTGTGTAAAACCAATTGTATATTATTCTGGTAGCCTTTTCTAACTATTTTTATTCGTTGAAGGAATAATTTATATGGTAAGCCAGATATGCTCAGGTAAATGACTCTGATGCAAAATTTTAGATTTTCTCTTCTGTTTTCATTAGTGACAGAGGTTCAAATTTGGAAACTGACAAAAAAACCTACCAAAAAATGAATGTCCTTGGATGATGTCAAAACAAAAACATGAATTTGATTCCTATCAAAAATAAAATATTTAACTATGCATAAATGACTTGAACCTTCTAGTTTTGTCATTATAATTTAAAATTGCCATAACCAATTCTCCTGTGTGTTGTATTTAGATGGCAAAGGTTCCAACTTATACATGGACAAGAGCCTAATGTAAAACTTGACATTCTTGGTTTCTACTCCTTTTCTTTGTTATTCCTTACTGTCATTTTCTCAAAAAGAAATCTTTCTCTTCACAAGTTTATGGAGGTGGAATTGTCTTCAAAATCAAGAATAGACATGGTGGTGGAGACTCCACTCTCGGATGATAATCCGAAAAATGAGAATCCGAGTAGTTTTAGTGGAGGCTCCTCCTCTAGATTCAAAGGAGTGATGCCTCTGAGCAGTGGTAAATGGGGTGCACGGATCTCCCACAAGTACAAGCCATATTGGCTTGGGGCACATCAGAAAGAGGAACAGGCAGCCAGGGCTTATGATAGAGCATCCATCAAGCTTCAAAGGCGTGATGCCCCCCTCAACTTCCCTTGGACTAATTACTGTGATCAAGAGAGCATATTTCAAAGCCAGTACTCAAATGAGGAAATTCTGAACATGATCAGGGATCAAACTTACTCATCCAAGTTCAAAAAGTTCCGATCAAATCATTCTTCGGTTAAGGGAAATCCAACATGTAACTTAATGAATGATCAAGGAATCTCATACCAGTTACTCTTTCAGAAGGAATTGACCCACAATGATGTTGCCAACAAGAATTTGCTCATCCCAAAGGAATTTGCATTGAAATACTTCCCACCACTTGCCATCATCGATTCAGACAAACATGAAGAGAGGAGAGAGTCCATCAAATTAACCTTCTATGATAAACATTGTCGTTCATGGACTTTTCAATATTCATTTTGGAAGAGTTCCAAGAGCTATGTTTTCACAAATGGCTGGAGTCACTTTCTCAAGATGAATAACTTGAACCATAAAGACATTGTCTTTTTCTACAGATGTGAGAATGAAGAGAACAGTGTGTTTTACATGATAGATGCACAGCCAAAGTATGTGGAAAATTCTGTCTCTGGTGGGAATATGGAGCAGGAAATGGGTTTAAAGGGAATCATTAATAATGGCCTAGATGCTGCTAGCATGAGACAAGAGGAGGCAAATAAAGTGCTCAAACTATTTGGTGTGCAGATTGGTTAAACCACCAAGCTTCCCATCAATTCGTTTGAAATGTTGAACGGAAAACAAAAAGGTCTTGTAATAGCATTCATCAACTTCACGATCCTTCTCCTTCCCCCATAATGGTGAAGTGTTCAATGCATAGATGAACTATTTTCATTGACGTTAACATTTGGCACTCTATTCTATCTGTCATCTGGTTTAGTCTTGCTCACTTAAGTAGGAGTGACTAGAAATTTTTTCATTCATTTTGGGTGCAAGTTGTATTTAGATCAGTTTCTTGATTAAAAAAAATGTATGTTATTATTTAAATTTTTTTATTTATAATTCAATATCATGGACACATTAGAATGTGCTAACCAGTTAAGCTACAAGGCTCTTAGCAGTATGTTATTACATTATGCAAACACAAATTAATATCTGGTGCATTTATATATGTATTTTTAAATGTAAACTTGCTGAATATTCTTCTTTTTTTTTTTTTTTTTTCATAATGATTAAAAAATTTGGTAGGGGGATTGAAGCAAGATTCATCATGCCAAGAAGCAACTAAATAACTTAACTGTTGATGTGTATAAATTATGAGGTAGAGGAAAAAAACACTTTACAGTTTGATAATCAACTACGTACACATTTTATTAGAACCACCCCACCCCCGCCCGCCCCCAAAAAAAAAAAAAAAAAAAAAAAAACCAACAACAACAACGCTATTAAATGAATTTGGTTAATGGCAATTGATTGGAGATCCTCAAATTTTTCGATAGTGAAATGAAAGGCAAGTCGGTGTCATAGAGATGCTTCTTTTTATAATAGATACGATCATATTTCAAATATATGACATTCGTTTCATAATAATTGTTTTTTACTATCAGATCAAAACATCAATTGGTTTTTAAATTTTGTGTATGTTGAAATTAAATTACATATATCTTATTCAATAACAACAAAAAGCTTTAATTGTTGAACTAACAAGAACTCACATCAGCAGTGCTTCTTATCAAGGTTAATAATGATCTTTTTGTCTTAAAAAAATAGTATTATTATAAAAGAGACATGGTATTATTAGTACACCGACATCCTCTTAACCATTTTGTGTTTACTTTCTTTAACCACATAGATAGTATTCGTATAATATGTGTACAAATTATTTATATCATTTTTTTATATTCTACCTTATATTCTACAAAATTACAATTTGTCATGTAATCTTTTTTACTTTCTTTATAAAATAACTAAAGTTTAAAATAGGAAACAAAAATCAAGCATATGGTATACCACAATTTATAAAGTCTAAAGTGGAACGCAAAAATGATACAAATGATACATATTCAATAAGGAAGTTACATCAAGAGGAAAATTGTTTGTTGTAAATAGTGAAAAATGTTGTGTGAACTTGTATACCTAAAATTATGGTTTTAAAAATTGGACCGACAACCGAGAACTAGGCTTCAATTCCTAAGCATTTTGTATAAGGGAATATGCCAATTCAACTGTACAACCTTTGACTAGTCAAATAGTACATTCCTAATATTAGTATATAAAAACCTTTATAGTCCTTATGTGAAATTGCTTCCAGCTGTTATCTTAAATTTGATTTTCAAAGTGATTGAATTATTATGTACAGATTATACACATACATCTCATGTGTGCACCGCTAGTATACTTTGATTGTGTGAAAGAAGGATTATCAAAAACATAGTGTGAAAGAAGGAAGTTGAAATATATAGTAATGACAAAACAATAAATTAAAAAAAGCAATTTTTGTAAATGAAAAGAACCTCATAATTCTGCCTTATTTTATTATTTATCGAGTACAATAATCGCATGAGATGAGATAGTTATAAAAAAATGTAGGAGTATTAGTGTGTTCGTATTAGCCTCCTCAAAATTTATCTAAACTATTAATAAGATTATTCGTTAATTCTATTAGAGGTTTCAAACCAGTGAGTCATTGATAATTCATTCATACCATTGTTAGATTTAAAAAAAAAAAAATTATAGAGTTTTAACTTTTAACCTAAGGTGTTTGCTTTTAATGATTGTTCTTTTTATTATTAATCCAAGATACCAATTGATTTTTTGTGTAAGTGGAGTTTGAATCACAAATCTTTTATTCATACCATCATTAAATTGAATTAGTCAATTTGGCTTTTCTAGCATAATACAATCTAGTAAAATATTTTATAAAAGAAGCATTACCGCATAATACTTTTTTTATTATTATTTAAATTGCGTTTGATATTACACCATTTGTTTTTTAATTGCGTTTGATATTATACGGTTTATACCATATTCATTAGGTAACCTAAGATTAGATTGCTTTTGTTATATTAGACAATATAACCATGTGATTAAAATTTCTAATTAAACATTTTTTTTTAGAATTTCCGATAACAAAAAAAATTGCATTACTTTATTTTTTAATTGAAATTAGCTTAAAACCCTATATATGCAAAGGTGCAATACACACACATAAAAAGTCGTGTATATGATTCTCAAAAAAAAAAAAAAAAAAAAAAGAAGTCATGTGTATATAAATTACTTTGTCTGTCATGTTTTATATTTTTGTATAACATTTCCTTGTATAACATTTCCACCTAATAAGTAGTAAACTGTACACATAGTAGTATTATATAGGAGCAAATGGAGTCTTTTTGTATTTTCTAAATTTAGATACATGAATATAATTGACACACTAAAGTATAATTGTAATGATACCATGGTTTTAAAAACCGAAACGGTCAAAGAACTAGAAAAGTGTCTGATTTCTGGTTTTTACCTGTTGAACCAAAGGTTTTTACAGGACTAATTGAGGGTCCAGTTCCCCGTTGAATTGCCTGCTCCGATCCGGTTTTTAAAACCATAAATGACACAATTCAATGCACAAAAAAATTTATACAAAAATACAAGAAATTGTATAAACCCATCCCAAAATCACATCAATTGATCTTCCCACACACCTTCTACTACCACAAATACAAATTTTTACTAAAAGTATTGTAAATAAAAGGTAAAAATTAAATAAAATAAATAGGTGACTCACATGAGACTTGCAAATAGTAAGAAAAATAAGTAATAAGTTGGCTTATAAATGCGTCACAATGGGACACTAAGTCCCTCATTTGGTATTTAAAAATAAATGGTACCTAACCTAACCTAACTTTTACGGTTCGTTTGGTTGGAAGTAAAACAAGGAGGATAGAAAATAGGGGAGAGAAAAGTGAAGAGAAAACTGATTTTATGGGTATTTGGTTAGAGAGAATGGGAAGATAAAAAATTAGTGGAGTCCAGGTGTTTTCTCTTCTGACCCACCAAAATTCTATCTACCAAATTTGGGGAGAAAATAGAGAAGGAGGAAGAGTTGCAGTTAATGACTAAACTATCCTCCCTCTCCTCTTACATGGACTTGCTGGTTGCTTTTTCTCTCTTCTTTTTTCTTTCTTCTTCTTTTTTTTTTCTTTTTCTTTTTTTGGCTTCCCTGGGATACAAGTTGTGACTTGTGGGTGCTTTCTTTTGTTTTTCTCTTCTTTGTTTTGTTTTTTTGTTTTTTTTTGGTTTAAAGAGACATGAATTTTTTTTTTTTTTTTTTGGGCATGATTTTCTCTTCCCTTTTTCACCTCCAACCAAATATACACGAGGGAAATTAAAATCTCTTCTACTATCTCACTTTTTTTCATTCGTTCCCATTTTTTATCCTCCCAATTTTCTATCTCTCCAAATGAACCTTTAGACACCAAATGGAGCCTTAAATGGTTTATGCTTCAAAACAAAACTAAAATGGGGGTGGGCTTACCTTTTAATGGGCTCCTAAATAGTGGACATTTTGGGCTTGTCTGATGCCAACAAAGAGGCCCATAAAAGAACAAAAGAGGGCAGAGATATAAAGCCCACCCAAAACCTATATATAAAACCATGAGTTGAGAGCTAATCCCATTTCTCCCATTTCTCAAATTTCCAGAAAGCAAAAGTAGAGTTGAGTTCTAGCAGCAGCAGCAGCAGCAGCAGGAGAATATATATATATTACATTTTTCAGAATCTGAGAGAAAAAGCAAAAGCAAAAACAAAAACAAAAGCGAAAAATGGCTGCTTTAGACGAAACTCCTTCAGCAAAGAGGTGGCTTCCTCTTGAAGCTAACCCCGAGGTTATGAATCAGGTATTTCTATTTCTTTAAAAAAAATAATAATAATAAGCTCTGTTTGGCTGGCAAGAAATGGATCGGAAAGGATAAGAAAATATTAGTAGTATAGTTGATTAGATTATATGGGCATGCGAAATTAATTTGATAGAGCTGTTTTATTATTTTTTTCGGGGGTTAACCAGAAGCCTAAGGTTTGTAATTTTTATTTGATTTGATTTTCCCTGAGATGACAAATGGAGAGTTAGGGTTTGATGTGAAAAATTGAATGTTTATGGTTTTAAGCTTTGGATGCTATTTGTAAAAGTTTCTGATTGGGAATGGGTTCTTGGGTGTGTGGGAATATTAGTTTTTTTTTTTTTTTTTGGTGGAGTTCTAGATGAAGGCATAAGATAACAATTGCAAGTGATTTGTGGGATAAAAAATTAACATATCAAAAAATAAAATAAAAAGAAGTTTTAGGTACAAATTTACATGATTTTGAGTTAGTTTTTATTTTTCTTAGGGGGGAAGAATAAGAAAACGTTAAAAACATTCCTTTCTCACAACCAAATTGAAGGCTACTAATTATTAGACAAATGGGGTTACTAATTATTAGGGTTTTAAGCTTTGGAGACTATTTAAGAAATTAGTAATTATATTTTTAGGTATAACGGATAACAAACAAACAAATACTACTTTTGACATTATTTGACAATCAATGGTAACTTGACAATAGTTTTCAACCCAATGGAGGAGCTCAATTGGCTAGGGACCATGTCTTGTAAGACGGATCTCATTGCTTTAATTCTCACCCTTCCTTTCCTCTTGGGATCGCTCAACAAGGTTCATACCCAGTGCACAAAGACTCTTCCTTTTGTAGGGTCTAGGTGAGGTGGTTGGTAGGCAATCTTGCCTCTCTTTATTTTTTGTTGATAAATAATGAAACTTTATTGAAACCAAAAAAAGTCACCCAATCATACAAATGGGGACAGTACAATCAATCACTTAAAATTACAATGTTCAATCAAATCACCAACCAAATATAACAAAAAACAACTCCCAACTAACATCCAATCCAACAAATTTATGAAGAAGAAGTAGGCAATCTTACCCCATTAGTTTTCTCACCTTTCATAAAGGAGATCTTCGTGAGGACTTTTGTCTTAAAAGGATTTATCTTAGTTTGCAGGGTTCTCTTTTTGATAAAAGTATTAATCGGATGCATGTGAAAGACATTTAGATTTTATTCTTTCGTTTAATCATTTTGCAGTTCCTTTGGGGCCTTGGCCTCCCAGAGGATGAGGCAGAGTGCTATGATGTTTTTGGCTTGGACCTAGAACTTTTGGAAATGGTTCCAAAGCCTGTACTAGCTGTGGTGTTTCTTTATCCCTTAACTGCACAGGTATTTTTCTAAATGATTTGTTTCTTTCAAGCTTTGGTCCATTTTTAAACTTAAGGTCCTTGGTATCCATAAGGAGCATGTATTTGTCTACTGATGTTTTAATTCTTCTCAGGGTGAAGAAGAGAGAATTCAACAGGAAAATGAAAATAAGGTGAGTGCAGTGGCATTTTTATTATAATCTGTATGTAAATTACTTTCATTGTTGAACATATTTTTATTGTAATTATCTTTTCTACGTATGCTTTCCTAGATTCCTGCGATCAAGGCTATGGCTTGTAAATAATTTGCAATTTAAGGATTTGTTTAGAACTTAATATCACATTCCGCATCCATAGTCATAACAATAGAAACTGATTAGAGACTGTCATTATTCATTAAATGACGATAACTTGATTGGAAGTTTGTGAAGTTAAATTAATGTTTGTAATGCTTCATATATCACAATTTTTATACTCATTTTTTGTTTGTTTAATTAGAAATGATTTATACTATTTGGTTGCAGGAAGCTAGCAGTAGTGTTTATTTTATGAAACAAACTGTTGGCAATGCTTGTGGAACAATTGGACTACTTCATGCTATTGGGAATCTCACTTCAGAGATCAAGCTTGGTAAGCTTGGAAAATTATCTTTTCAACTATGTGTCCTGATGTGGACATGAACATGTTTTATTTGTCCTGGGGTGTTACTATTGTATGAAAATTATGTATCTCAATTTGAAGAGACCATAATATGTAAAATTATTGCAAATTAATCTGAAAGAACCATGCTTTCTTTCTTACCTTTTTTTTTCACTGTTTCTTTTCTGCTGTTTTTGTCACTTTGCTTGAGAAAAAAACTCTAAAATCGTTAAGAGGAAAAAGAAAGCTCACCTTAGCGTATAATGTAATACTGATTTATTTTATTAGTGTAATGCTCATGCATTTTAACATCTTCTTAAAAGTTTAAAGATGGAAAACAAAGAACATGAGGAAAAAGATGTCAGATGTGTGACTTTTTTATTATCTAAATATTTGAAAATGAAAAAGAATAGTGGTGAACTGTTTGCACCTAGGTGTCTGCCTTCTTAGGCTACCTAGGTGAACACTTGCGATAATACCGACAGTGTAGCAAGAGAAATAGGTTTCTACTGCATAGTCATGAAACTTGGTAGTCCTGTCTGGTTATGCTCAGATTATCTCGGATAAATTATTCTGTAAAAGCCGAGAATTTTGATTCAAACACTTTCTGTCTCTTAATGATTACTTTCTATTTTATTGAAACCATCATTATATAAACTTAATTTGCCCTTCCATTTTGGGCTGTTGTTATTTTCAGTTGAGGGATCATTCTTGGATAGGTTTTTTAAAACTACTGCTACAATGGATCCATCGGAGGTTCTCTCTCTCTCTCTCCCTAGTTCGATGATCTGATGATGTACCTAAATGGTTTTGCCTCTTTTCTTTTTTTTTTTTTAATATTCTTTCCACATACTTGGTGTAGCGCGCGACATATCTTGAGAAAGACACAGAAATGGAAGAAGCTCATTCAGTAGCTGCTACTGCTGGCGAAACAGAAGTAAGTTGTTATAAACAGTTTGCAGCTTTTAAGTGAATAACGATGTATTATTCTTTTTTTTAATAAATGACAACAGTCAATTATTCTAATTTTCTACAAAGATTTAATGTGGATGTGGTATTTGTATAGCTAACCATTACATCTTGAAATGCTAGAGGAACGAGGTGCTGTTTAGTTTTGAGATTAAATTCTATAAGGATGTGGTGTAAAACTCAAATTTTACTTCTCCAATCCCAACATGTCACATCATCATATTACATATTAAAGAATAGGCACAACCACACTCAATCAATTCTAATACCTATTTGAAAATCTAACTTAACTGTGAGTTTTTTGAGATGTTATTATGTGTGGTATGATGTATTGAGTTTTAAGTAAAAAGCTGACGTGGCAATCTCTTATTGAATGGTGTAAAACATGGGTTTTACACCCCATCCTTATCAAATTCAAACTCTTTATTTTTTATTATAAATTTGGCTCATTTAGTTAGTTCACCCCATGTTTTTGTCCCTAATGAAATGGCTTATAATTCACAAATACGTAAAGCGAGCGGTAACACGTCCCATTAAAATTCTCATTTTTAGACAATGGGGAATTCTAGGTTTTGGATACTAGAGTAACATGTTGAATGAAAATTGGGACGTAGATTGTGTAAATTGACCTGCACATGTCATTGTTCTGTAGCTAGAGAGATGTGAAATATGGTATTTTCCCTATTTGGGGCTTATTGGGTTATGTCAAGAGGTGTTGGGGAGCTTCTAGCTAGCTAGCCGAACAAGTTTTTCAGACATAGTAATGTGGTGATTTGGAACATGATCCCTCGTTGCCTTATGTGGGGTATTTGGCAGGAGAGGAATGCTCAGATTTTTGAAGGGAGTGAAAGATTGATTAATGACCTAAAGCTTTCCTTCTTCCTTACTTTAGTTGAATGGACAAGTGCATCGGGTGTTGTCACTTTTATTTCTTTGACTGATTTGCTTGATAGGTGTTCGTTTCATGCGTCATAGTTTTGTTGTTTTCATGTTTCCTTAGTACACTGCCTGTGTGCTTTGGGTCACTGTATTCTATTATTTTTTTCTAATGAATTTAATTATTTATAAAAATAAATTAATTAATTAACCCATGCTTTGAAAAGAGATATGAATACTTGATCACCTATTGCAGTGAAGGAAATAAATTTTATGCAAAATGCTTTTTGTTTTCTAGGATGTCCAATTTATAGGAAAATAAAAAATGGTATGGTTATCATGCCAGGGCTGTAGGTTAAAAATTAGATTAGCAACCTTGTGGCAGAGCCCGGTTTATGACTGGAGGGCTAATGTGAATAATGGAGGGTTGGTGCAGCTTACGCTGACAGGCACTAAGGCGAGATCAGATAAAGTCTTGGAGTAGGTTCATGGGCAAAATAGATGTTTGTATTTAGAAATGTGTGGATCACACATGTGAGATAGCAACACCATGTTCATAGAAAGGCTCTAAAGATTCAAGACTGAAGCATACAGCTTTCAGTAAGAAACGGCTACGTTCCCCCTCCTCCTCCCCCACCCCCCCCCCCCCCACCCAACCCAATTTTTTTTACTTTTGCATTTAGCTGAAAATCAATGATTATGGGAGTACTAATGTGCTTATCTTCTAATTACTATTATATTTTCAGTTAAGACACATTGTGCTTCCCCTGTCTTACCAAATTTTCATGGCAGGCTTCAGATAATGTGGACACTCATTTCATCTGTTTCTCATGTGTGGATGGTACTTTCTTAGATAACTGACTCTCTCTCTCTCTCTCTCTCTCTCTCTCTCTCTCCATTTTCTGAAACCAAGGGAAACCTAAAATTATAATGCCCACACACACACACACGTATATATGCTTTGTATATTTAGATGCTTTTGAAAATTTTTAAATCCAAATCTATATCTGGATTTTTTTATGTGATTGTCTATGTTTTAAATGAAAAATGAAGGGGAACTTTATGAGCTTGATGGAAGAAAGACAGGACCAATATCTCATGGTCCATCCTCACCAAGCAGCATATTGCAGGTAAATATTGCCTCATGAAACTATTGTAATCATATGCCGTCTAAAGTCTTATTTCCTAATCATTTATAGTTGACAAGGAAAGAGTGGAATAAGAATATTTTAGCTTGAAAATGAAATGAAAATGGGAGAAGGCATTGATATGGTGTGTGTGTTTCGAAGCTTTAAAACTTCTAACAGTAGGGAAATCTCCTGTGTTAGTTTAAAAAGGCTTTAAAAAAAGCCATCAAGTGGAAGAAAAATTTTTAATTAATTAAAAATGAAAAAACGCTCAAAAAGGGAGTGCTTCTGATTTTGAAGTGGAAGAAAAAGCATTAGCCACCCCTATGCGTTGTTTCAACTTGAGTGAAATGCCTCAGGAAAGCAGAAGGATAAGCTGAAACCCTGCCTGGATTAGATTGGTGGAACAGGGATTGGGTCTGGTTTGACTGAATCTTATGAGTTCACCTTTAGCTAGTTAATATAATGTTGGGCTCCAAACATTACAACCTAGGGTTGGGGCTTCAGTATCCTCTAATTTGAGTTACTGGGTTCAGTTTGCTGCCCGTGATCTGAAATGTATTCGTATCTTTAGCCTGAGACCTGTTTCTTTATTATTTTTATTATTATTATTATTTTTAAGTTTTAGCTTCTGATAATATATACTTTGATTCATAACAGGATGCAGCTAAAGTCATACAGGGCATAATCGAGAAGAATCCCAACTCCCTCAACTTCAATGTTATTGCCATTTCAAAGAAATCTGAGGGTGCATTTTAGGTTGCTGTTTAGGCTCGTTTGATTCATCAATGGTTCAAGTGTTAATGATGTAGTTGGCAGGCATCTTTAAACCCCCACTGACTTTTTCAGTTTGTAAGCATGTCGTCAAGCATCTTGGCATAAGCTCATGGTTCTGTTTCCATAGAGCAGATACATTGACCCTGTGGATGACTGTAGGGTAGACTGTTTAGCGTCTCCTAAACTATGCTATATATTGGCAGCCTGTCTGATTTATGCTTATAGGGCTCCAGCATAGTTTGAACTTAAATTGATTGTGATGCTATTGATTTTGGGCTACTAAAGAATGAATGTGATGGGAATCTATATGCCTTGGACTGTTTGTGATGAGCCTTATTACTCAATTGACATTTCTTGGTATTTCCAATGAAGACATTCAAGGTTTAAAACCCCTCTCCCCTAATGAAACTATCGAATTATCAAAAAAAAAATGGATATATTAAATACTTATTCAATTGTCCAAAATTTTCTTCAGGGAGAGATCTGAATTTTGTGGGTGCCTGCTGCCTGGTGGCACCTCTAGTGGATTTAGAAATTAAATTAGGCTTGGGGGAAAATATCTTATTTGGAAATTAATCTGGGATTGATTGAATAAAAAAAGAATATTTTTTTTTTGTTTTTTAATTTATTGGTCACAATCAATTTGGAACAAAGAGAGAGAGAGAGATGAGAAGAGTAGAGGGGAAGGGAGTCAAAATATACTAAAATTGTACATATATTTTGGAGGAAGCTTCAACCTATCATATGGTGTACTTATTATTAATAAGTCACATGACTCTTTAAATAGGTTATGTGATGAAAAGTAGAGGTGAATAGTTTTTTCAATTTTTACCTAATGGGGTGGATGAATTTTTTTCCAAATTAATTTGGAGGTAAACATTTTTTAATATTTACTACACTTTTGTCCACTTCTAATCTTCTCTCCCCTTTCCTCACCTTCATCTATCTAGACAGGGGGAAGTGATTCACTGCATAGATAGAGCTGAAAAATTATTTTTAAATAAAATTTATTCTTAAAATATCTCTTATGGTAGAGAAAATTTAAGTACAACAATGTTTTCACAAAAATACACATTTAATTAACATTCTTTTGGCAAAGAAAATTTTAAGTCTAGCTTTATAGTTTCTCTCAAGCTAGTCTCAACTGAAAATACAAATAAGTAACTTTTATAGTTTCTCTCAACCGTGTAAAAAAAAAACTTTATGAAGGTCTTACAAGATATTATAGCCTTCATCAAATGGAAGATTTAAATATTTTACAGTTTTTACTTCTTCATTGGGTTCCAATTAGCTGATAATTTCATCTATACATAAAAAAAATAGTTAAAAAAAAATTACAGGCATTTTCACTTAATGGTAAAAAGTAATCATCATGAAAGAGAAACTATGGCACCTAAACCTCAATTGCTCTCTCTTATTAGGTTTGGGCCCTCAATTTTTTTGTTTTACTTAGGAGATGCTTTTAGCCAACAATGGGAGGTCCCCAGAGCAATTGTTGGTTATGCTTGTTTGGGCCCCCAAGGTGATTCGCCAAATCTATTTGTGAGCTTTGACCGAGGATAAGAGCTTTGAGCCGAGCTCCCCCTTTGGTTCCCAATAGTACTCCTCTCACTTCTCTCATGTTTTCACTCCCACCACCATCCAACCCCAATCTCTCCCCCTCCTCCCCCTTTTATACTCTTTCATTAATGGGTCCTTCATCATGATGGAATCTTTGACAAATGCATGGGCACTGCTCCTCTATTAAATTTGGAATTTTTAACGGGTCCCATCAGTTTGATTATGTCAGAGCACTTCGTAATTTGTGCCCGGTACCAATTAGGGTCCTCAGTAGTGCATGGGCGCTTGGTCAAGAATTAAGGGTTCTAGGCATTGGGCCCTCCACGGCTTGTCAGTCTTCAAGTTGAATTCACCCCTCTAACGTGGACGATCCAATGTTCTCAGCCTACCTCTAAGACTAGCTGAACATAGCCCACCTCTAAAATGGGCTAGACGCATGTTTTTCCCCCCTACAGAAACAATAAAGTAAAATCTTGTGTGCATACAAACACTTTCAAGTTCAAAAAAAAGCACCAAGCGCTAGTTTTAATTTTAACTAAATTGCAAATTGTATAATTTTAAGTTTAGGATTATTTTCATTTTTCCTTTAAATTTTAAAAGTTTACATTTTTACTCCTAACATTATATGTCACTTTGATTTAAGTCATTCCATTTATATCCATTACTAAAGTGGTTAAAGTCATCTCAACTCAAAATGACATTTTTATAAATAATTACCATGTGTACCCAAAATATGATTATTGGGCTCAACCTCTACTTGGGCTCATAATCTACTTGTATTGTGGGCTTTGGATTTCCCACTATGGGTGGTTCTGTGGTCAGCAACTCAATTACGCTCCTGTTTTGTTAACCTCCTCTCTTTGCCTCACAAAATTACTCATTTTTTCTCTTAGATTGATAGCTCTCTCTTTCTCTAAGGACTCCCTCTTTGGAATTGCCAACCCCTCTTTCTCCCTTGATTCTCCTATTTATAGCCTTGGATGAGTGGAGGTGTTATGATTATTCTAGATTATTAGTGGGCAATGGGGTCCAATTCCATCGCTTCTAAGTGTGCGTTTAGGTGGAAATGGTAGTAGTGGCTTTGGAACTAGTTCCCACTTAAATAGGGATGCTCGGCAGCGATATTCTCCAAAGCAATACCTAGCAACTGAGGTATAGTATCCCCGAGCAACCACGTTCTCGTTCGAGATGTAGTTGACCATGCAAGCTTTGGATTGTTGATCATGATTTGTACAGATTAAGATTACGTGTCCAATGGGACTTAGGTCAAGCATAGCAGCATGAGGCTTGGGCTCATGGCCTTAGCAGGCTTAGGGCCTAGTTTCGGATGGAGAGGTTGGAGTCATGAGCCACAGTGCACGGTTGAAGTTCAAGGCCCAAGTGGGCCTGGAGACCTAGTGTCGTACAATTACGAAAAACTTTAGTTACAACTTTACTAGACTTTTTAGGCATAAGAGCAGATATAACTAGCGTTTTGGTTAAGTTATATCAAAACAACTCTAGATTTGGTTCCTATCCAAAAAAAAAAAAAAAAAAAAAAACTCTAGATTTGGTTTAATTTGTAATTGTGTTTTTATTAAGTGAAGATAGAAGACATTATACACTCGGAAGAAACAACCGAACAAGACCCACGCCGTGCACGTTAGCAAAACCAAAATTCATATCGTAAGTAACACAAACATATATATATACGACCACGCTCAGCTCTCTCTCTCTCTCTCTCTCTCAACCCTATTTCCTTTGGAAAAACCAAAAAGCTCTCTCCTTTTTTTTTCGGTTCATCAAACATTCAATATCTTTGTTACTTGTTTTTGTTTTTTGTGTTTTGTGTTTTAGCAATGGAGATAGAGGAAAATCAAGGCCACCTCATCGACCACTTTGTGAAGCAAGTCTCCAGTGATGCTCACACACCCTCCTCTCTCGCCAACCTCATCGTCGAAGCCACCTCCCACTCTTCTCTCTTCGCTTTCTCTGAGATTCTCGCCCTCCCCAATCTCCTTCAGGTCACTCTTCTTTTCCCTATAACATTATTTTCTATTGCTTTTTTCTTTTTTAAGGTTCTTATTGTTGGTTGAAATCATGTGAGTTTGACTAATGTTTATGACACCCAATACAAAAAGTTCTTCAGATTCAATGTATACCACCTTCTAATTTTTTCTGGGTGTCAATTAGATTTCGCTTTTTTATTTATTGGGTTTCCAGTTTTGATTTCTAAAGTATTGCTTATTCTACTATACGATTAGGATTAGGGCCAAGAGCCTATGTTTTCAACATCGTGGGACCTCCTCTCCATTCCTCCATGCTATAGCATAAGCTCCACAATTTACCCAACTAACCCAAAAAGAAAAAATTGATATAGAAATAATATTTTAATGAAATGTCGTGTAAAATAGAGTAGATACTCTGACGAATGTGTTTTTGGAAAGAAGTTAGGCAAAATAGAAAAATTAAGTTCTTAGCTGATGCGAATACTCTAACTATCACATATTGTCAAAAAAAAAAAAAACTTATATCAAATGTCAATACCAAAATAAAAGATATTGGAATATTTATTATAACACTTTTTGATAGATGGACAAAACTTAAGAATAGTTAATTGTCCTTGGGGCAAAATGTCACTTTTTGTGTTGTTTTAGTCAATACAATCATATGGTTGAATTTAATTTGAAAACCTAAGCTACAACATTACAACACCTAAGGAATTATACCTAAATTTTTCCTTAATGGTTTATGTGCATCACTCAGATTTGTTTCTCTTTTTCTTTTTGTCAGTTTCTTTTACTTATAAATTGGCAAATAAGATGCAGGATATTCTCAAGAATTAGGTTCAAGTTAGACTAGGTGTGAGTTTGATAAAACTTACACCACTCTATAGATTTTTATTAGGCTCATATTTTTTTCAATCCTATCATTAGATCACATGTAACTTTGAGCAGTTTATAGATGAGATGGTTCTTAGTGGGCTCATATCTTAATGTCTGAGTTTGACGAAGTACTTAGCCAATAAAAAGATGTTTAGTGATGTAATATTAATAAGGACTTACAAGATATTCAACTTAATGTTTGCACAAATAGTTTTTTTCTTTCTTTTTATGATTTTTGGTGTATGACTTGATTTTGGTTCAAAGAAATATAAAGCTCTTTTTTCCATTTGAAACTTTTTTCCTTTCTCTCTTAAGCTTATTCTAGTTTTTGAAAGGATTCTTACGGATAAAATCATTCTCTGTTTTATCTCAGTTGACATGATTATTGGGGGCAATATAATGTGATTGATTTTCTTTTGAAAAAATTAAAAGGTCTTTTCACAATTTGAAATCTTAAAACTTTTTCCTATAAATCTTTATTGTTGAAATGACCAGATCCTAAATAGCTAAATTGTCAACTAGATAAGAATGTCAAAACAGACGTTGATTGTTCCTGTGCTTACATACCTAATATGCGTGTTACATCGTATAGCCATGTCTTTCCCCTATAATATTTCAGCCATAGCCATCAGCTTGTGCATACTTAATTGAATTTTATTGAAACTGAAAAATGAAGAAAAGTGAGTGCACATCCCTTCTCCCTTTTCCCCTTCTTGCCAATTCTAGTTCTATCAACACCTCCTTAATTCTTCTGATCAATTACTTACCTTTGAGTTGTCTAGCTTCCATAAGTAATTACATTTTATTTGTACTAATCTTAGAATACAACTTATTACAGCTTCAGGGAACCGAATATTCTGGATACATTGATGTGCTTCGGCTATTTGCTCATGGTAGATGGAGAGACTACAAGAGTAAGAAACTTTCCTTACAAACTCTTTCTTTTATTGATGTTGTTTTCTCTTTTTTAATTTCCTTTTGAAGGGGAGCAGGTATGGCTCTATTTTTTAATCAGTGACTCATATTTCTCGTATCTATGACCACTTTTTGTTTCATACTTCACCATGGATATCTTAACCATTAATAGTGTTGTCTATAATGTCTGGATTATCAGCGACTATTTTTTTTTTTTTTCTGTTTTTAATGGAATTAATGTAATTACAACAGGACAATCTCAGTAGAAGAATAGTGGTAATATTTTACAGTGATTAAATTTAAAAAGTCAGCCGTTTTTTTTTTTTTTTTTTTTGTTGAGATTTAAACAGATAATCATCTCTGTTTAAATCCAGTACTTCTTTCATTGGGCTTCCTGCTTCCTCTTTTATGTTCACAATATATAATTTTCCTGTGATAATCCCTATTATAAAGAGCATACATCAACAAAAGTACCAAACCTGTGTTTAATGAATTTTTTTTTTGTCTGGAATATCTTGCATTCAACTAAAGTTAAGCATCATCTTATTTCTTATGTAATTTTGGGGCCTTTCATATCTTTGCTGTTAAATTTTATTTATATTTTCATTATCATAATTTTCAAATTACTTTTTTTTTTAGGAGAGAAGCCATAAATCTTTTTTTTTTTTTTAACAAAAAACCAAAAACCTTCTTTTCATAACACAATTAATTTGTTATACGTTTTTCTTGTCGATCCTACGAGCGATACTGGTAACAGTTGCCACAGAGATTAAAGTATAGTTCTATTGTTATTTCAACCAAAGCCAACTATGATTACTTATATATGTCCATATGCTAGGATAAATGTGAAAAACAAAAGAAGATCAGAAACTATTAGGAATACATGAAAACTTATATATATGATCCAATTTAATACTTTTTTCAAGAGTTATGTTTAGAATATGACTAAGAAAACCCCTAAAAAATAAAAAGCCACAATAGCGACTTGCAGGGGCCATGAAATTTCTGTGAATTCTATTGTATTTAGCCCTTGATGTGTTTTTTCATCTCTCTCTCTCTAGAGAGAGTGGAATAACGGAAAAATACACCCAAAAAATATGGTAATAGAGAATTGTAATAATTTCTTCATAATCCTTTTAAGGAAATTATCAATGCTTGAAGTTTTTGGTCAGATGCATTCTAAACAATGACACTCCATGACGAGGTAGTATTATGAATCACGGTGATATATCAATTCTCCCTCACAAGGGTGGGACCCACTCCCCTGTGAGAGAGATTTGATACATCACCGTGATACAAAATATAAATTGCTCCATGAATCTATGATGGCTTTAGATATAATTCTGTTTCTCTTGCAGAATAATTATTATATCCATCAATTGACGGTCAGTGGGCAATGGCATTAGTCCTATGTAAGATATTGCAGTCTGTAACTGTAATATCATTGATAAACTACTCTTGTCCCAAAACCTTAAAACAATAAGAAAGCATGACTATAATCACTTTAGTATTATTCCAACACTTCCCCTCATGTTTAGGCCCAAACTTAACCCCAATAAGTGAGGCCCCACAAGTGAAATTTTAACTTCCGACATAGGAACACATGCTTTGAGAACATGATAAACCACTACGTATCCCAAAAGCTTAAATTGATAGGAAACAGTGAATTAAATCACTTCACCACTATTCTCATAAAATGGCTGTTAAAAGAAGGCACTCAAATCCATTATTGCTGCTGTCACTTCAGAAGATTATAACAATATGTGTGTGTATATATATATATATATACGTATGTATGTATTTTATGGGGGCTCTATCATGAACAGTAAGGTCTTGGATCAGTCCATTTTCAGTTGTTTATAGGTTGTCATTGCTAGTGGCACAATTCCTTATTTTCTTCTTTTATGTCTTGGCCTTTTAATGTACCTTATACACTAACATGAATTGAGGGATTCGAATGATTTGAATGTGTACAAGGTAATGCTGGCCTTCTTCCATTGCTAGTACCTGATCAAATCCTCAAGTTAAAACAGCTTAGTGTACTTACTCTTGCTGAGACAAACAAGGTATACAAATTTACAGTTTTTGATACCCATATATATGTCTTAGTCATTTCTTTTTATTGCAATCAGTTTTTTATCTGCCTTGAACTTCTAAGTTAATTGTGTAAATGGTTATAGAATTTGATTGCAGATGCAAATATGTTCTTGAGAGTTGAAATCTTCTATTTTCCCTTTCCTTGATGTGGTACTTGGGTCTCTTTAAACACTTAACTAATTCCAAGGCAATTTAGTCCCATGTAATTAACATACCAGAAAATTACTATGCCAAGTTCCTGGGGCTGGCCACCAGAAGGGCTGTGGTAGGATTCAGACTTGGGCTAATGCTTCTGCAGGTATGCTGAACTTAAGTCAAAGATTTACTCAGCTAAGCTGTAGGGTTGAGATGTATTATGGTTATTCCTTTAAGTATGGCTACAAAGGCGAGAAGCCATAATGCAACTTAGCTAACTTAAATCAATTTACACATCTATTATGCCCAAAGATCAACTGTTTTGGTCAGGCATATTATACATAGGCCTTGGGAGTCGTGATTGTATTTCATATTTCCCCTTAGAGTCTCACATCTCAACATCATTTAAAAATTTTTCCACGCTGCTTGCCTAGGTAGCAAAGATGATAAAAATTTTGAATTTTGGAAACTAATTAGGTTTCGAATGATTATCTTAGGGTCCTGAATGTTCTGTTATTTTCTTTAATTCATCAGCAACGATAAAGAATAAAAGAGAATGATTTTCAATTATACATGTAAAGAACTACTTTTCCAATTTTACATATTAATAGTTTTCAAAAGTGGAGCTATGATATTGCATTGGTTTGCCTCAGTCAGTTTATGGTGGTCAGGTAATCTGAGTTGAACTCACAAGCCTTGATGTACAGATTGCTTGTGTTGATTGTCTCTTGTTTTTGTGGAGAAATATAATTAGATATGTTTTTAATTGTTTATTTCTTTGGACTCCTATGGTTTTGATTAATGATTGAACTCTCACACAGGTTATTTCCTATGATCAACTTCTTGAGGAACTTGATATTTCTAACGTGCGAGAACTTGAAGACTTTCTTATCAATGAGTGCATCTATGCCGTAG
This sequence comes from Quercus glauca, assembly GCA_023736055.1. Taxonomy (NCBI): domain Eukaryota; kingdom Viridiplantae; phylum Streptophyta; class Magnoliopsida; order Fagales; family Fagaceae; genus Quercus; species Quercus glauca. The sequence continues at coordinate 33,449,396 of CM043326.1, read as the reverse complement.
GTCCCTTATTCCTATAAATTATGCTTGTACCAAAAATTTTCCTTGTCAATGTAGGGTGAAAGTAATGCAATATCTTTGATTATATTTTAACCAGTAACATAAGATTTAAAATCTGAGACATTCACATTTTAACATCTGAAAAAAGATTTCCGATAATGACCCTAGATATCTGTGTAGGGCATAGTCAAAGGGAAGTTGGATCAGAAGCAAAGACGTTTTGAGGTTGGATTTTTTTTTTTTTGGGTTTATGGATACATGTTACAGAACTCAATGCTTAATATTGAGATCATGCTTTTGTGTAGGTGCAATTTGCAGCAGGGAGGGATTTGAGACCTGGACAGCTTGATAATATGATACAGACCTTAGGAAATTGGTGAGTCTTGGTTCAAATATCATAGTATACCTTATGTTCATAAAAAAAAAAAGAAAAAAGAATCATAGTATACCTTATGTCCAAAACACTAGCTGCAGATCCATGTTAAAGGCCATTTAACAGAGTTAATTTCTATGCACCTCATACTGACCCTCCAGTTTAAGTAATTTTCTATGATGACACCTTGACTTTACATAATACATCGTGTTATTTTGATATCCATGTCAGACAGTCTGTTCAGTTAAAATCGGTCTCCCCTTCACAATCTGTTTGGGTGCCCATGCCACATCAGATATAATTGTAACAATGGTATCCTTTATATTTTGTGTCTAAATCCCCAGCCCAATGTGGATTGAATAACTTAGATTTATGGGCTACCAGCAGTCACCTTCTTTGATTTGTGTAGTATAGTTTTAGATCAGACCTCACCAATGCCTACCTCTCCATTTGGATTGGCTACTTAAAACCATGTTTATTGCTGTGGTTTGTCAGATATGATCCAAGTCTGCTGAACTTAACAATGTTTTGTTAGTTTTACAATGGTGTCAAAACATTTTTTTATTTTTTATAAAGGGCGCAACGCATGTTCATTGGATGCATTTGGTAGACATATGACTGTATAACCTCGTCCCTCCTGTTACATCCTTTAGAATTGGAATGATACTTCATAACTTAAACATTTCTTTTCTTATTCTGCAAGTAATGTTCTTTGTATTTTCTGTGTCATTGGTTGCTCTAAAAATTCTTTGGAGGACATTTTAAAGTTGCTATTCATGATGTTAGGTTAGAAAATTCAGACAATGTACTTCTCACAATTCAAGAGAAGATTAAATGGGCTGAAACAAAGTCTGTGGCAGATACGAAACACCAGGAGGAAGTTAAGGAAAGGGTGGAAGAAGTCAAGAAATCTCTCAGTCTCAAGGTCTGTTGATTACACCTTTCTTGCTTTTATCAATTAGGTGTATATAACTAAATAATTTTTATACGTAATTGAGATTAATTGGTAACAAGGTGTGGAAATGCACATTTAACTTGCAGAATTAGTAATGCTATTCCCGAACTTTGCCCATTATGATAGGCTCACAATGCTTGCTTTCTCTAAACCTAATTTTTTGCTCCAATATTTTCTTTATGTTGTTTTTATGCGCCCCCCCCCCCCCCCCCCCCCCTTTTTGTCTGAACAATTAAGGAAGAATTCTATGTTAAACAAATCTACATCTCAGAGGTCCAAGAAATATTCATATATCAACAGAAGTGTTGGGAAGAAAATGATGTTTCTTAATCCTAGCGTTCATCCTTCCTAAGTTTGTTATACAAATCCATTTCAAAAGCTTAACATTTAAATTTTTTTTTTTTTTTTTGTGTGTGTGTGTGTGTGTGTGTGTGAAAGAGATTAGTTTTTGCAATATATTGGTCAGTCCCTCCTAATTACATGGCAGAATTTACTGTAAGCAGGGTTACAATGGGAACCGACCACTTGGCAAGATGATGTGCTCAGAAAGTGATGAAGAAATGGAATTTTATGAGCACGATCGAATCCAACCCAAAAGGTATTACAATTGAAATTTTTCGCACCCCAAGCCTTATGTTACTGAATTTTCCCTTGCATTGTTTGAAACCTTCATTATATCTAATTAGTCACCATCTCTATGCCAAGACTACCTGTGTGCTATTTGTAATGGGTCATCATGCGTTCAGATCATGAGAATTTAATCTCCTTTAGGATGACATGCTGTGCTAATACTTCTAATCCAGTATGAGCCATAGTTTGACCCAATTTGATCCAAGTTGTTGACCGATTTGAATCATTTGTAGATAAAAATTAAAAAACCCCCATTTTGGAAATAGTACTTGATCTGTTAGGCTGGTTTTACTTCAGACTGATACCAAATGTGAGCTGGAATTAAGATGACCTAACATATGGTTTCATTACTTACAAGGTCTCTTTAGTAACTGATTGAATATATAAATGGACAAAGAGAAACCCTTTAAACTCTTTCTATATCTTTTTATTGAATTTGAATTTTGAAAATTGAACTGTTGAATTTCATGTTCTTAACATGCATGTAAAATTCCATTCAAATCGGATGTTATTTACCATTTAATTAATAAACTTATTTTTTATGCATAATTTTAGGCTATAAAAACTTGAAATTTAAACATTTGATTACATAAGTATTGATTTTTGATTTTCTTGAAATTTTGCAAACATGGAGGGTATAATAAAAATATGCAATCCAATGGTTAAATTTTCAAAATTCACATCCAATAAAAAGATAGACGTGGAGTTTGAAGAGTTTTTCTTCAAATTAGTTTGGAGAGAAACGTTTTCCTATAGTTTGATCTCTATTCATGCTTGGTCTTTATAACCCAATTACCTTCGAACTAATGCCCCACTTGAGATGGGCAACAAACAGAGGAGATTATGGACGGTTTTACTCTGTGATCCAGGCTAATATGTGTTACATGCACCTCACTCTACATTCCACATATCAACCTTTCAATCTCATTAAATTCAAAATTGCAGGAGAAGACCACCGAGACATTTCTATGGGCTAAAACCATAGATCCGGCGTGTTCCAGAGCCTCGCCAGATTATCTTTGTTCATGGCGTTTTGCAATATTATAAAGGGAGCATGAGTTCCATCTTGTCATTGTATTTCATTTAAATTTATGGAGAACAAATCGAGCTTTCTGGTGAAACCAAAAACTTTACTAGTTGTAATGCAATATGGCCTGCTTACTAATATAGATTAGTGGTTGCTCATTTACCCTTAAATTAGGCTATGAACACATCAAGGAACGGATTAGAAGGAAAGACGAATCCATGAATGAGAATGGCCATCTTAATTTTCTTTCTTTAATTTTTTCTGGTATTTACATGAAATACTTTTTTTTTGTATGCATAGTATGCACATGTAAAATGTTCCACATTTCTTACTTAAAAGAGTATGTTATGTGTAGATAATTTGTCTTACTATTCCTTAAAAGTTACCATGACTTTGAGTGAGGTTGTGGTATCCATTTGTATTAGAATCTTTTTTTTTTTTTTTTCCTTGTGTGTGTATTTGTTTCTCTAAAATAAAAGAAAATAAAAACAACTTAAGCAAAAGTGTCATATTTCAAATCAATTTTGGAGGAGCAAGCCTGCTAACCGACCTGCTGGTGCTGGATTTTGAGGGTGGGGATTCGTCGCCAATTGTCGGAGTAGTCATTTTAGGTGGCAGGTTGGTCGGATGTGTTTGGGTGTGGCGGGTCTTCGGTAGGGTTGTAAATGAGCCAAGCTCAAACATGCACTACTTGGTAAAGCTCGAGCTTTACCAAGTAGTGCATGTTTGAGCTTGGCTTCGAGCTTGAATGAAGCCTAAAATTAGTGTTCAAGCTTGAACTCGATAGAAATGCTAAAAGTTTTAGCTCAGCTTGAATCGGCTTAATTCATTAGTCAAACTTAGCTCAAGCTCACACTCGAGCTCAAAAACTTAAAGCTCAATATAAGCTTTTGAGCTCAAGATCCAAAATTATGTTTCTTATCAAAGTTTTAACTTTAAAAAAAAAAAAAAAAAAAATCAACTTCATCAAAAATAAAAAGGATAATGCACTAATTATAAAATAATTCTTGTTCCACCTGTGACATTTTTTTCCCATCAAAAAAATGAAACTTCATTGAAAAGAAAACATAACAATACTACCACTATACAAGTATTTACAAGGTGGAACTTTGGGTTAAAAAATATGTTTGAGCTTAGTGAGAAGATAATTAAAGTATATGTGTTTCACAGTTAGTTTGTTTCTAAAAAAAAATCTTCCCAGTAGCTTGTTCCATTTTCAAAAGAAAATGACCTTTACTACTACCCTCTAGGTTTCCAAGAAGTTCTAAACAAAAAAGAGAAATTTCAAGGAAATAAAACCCATAAATAAATTATTAACAGAACACACACATAAATTTTACCTTATGTAACAGCCTTGAAATGAGATGAAAGGCTTGTAGGTGAGGAAGAAAGAGAGATAGAAAGAGAACTCAATTATGTTTGAACAAGGGAAGAGAGATAAGTTGCTGGGTGAGAAGAACCAAAACATGTTCAGTAAGCCTTGGTGAAGTTCTCGAGGTAGAAAGAGATAGACAGGTGTAGTAAAATGAAATTTGAATTAAAATGGGAAGTGTAAAAACTAAAAAGACAAAAACAAGAGTAAGGCGGAAATGACGTGGGGTGGGGTAAGCATAGGGAATGGAAACGGATACGACATGGGGCAGGGGCAGCATACGGCAAGGGGATTGCAGTGATTTTTTTGGGTATAATATTCAAGCCCTTATCAAGTTTTACACGATAACACGAACTTTAAGATTGCTTGTTTAATATGGAGCTTCAATGTTTACAAGTTTGTCCAAGACTTAGGTTTTTTATTAAATATGCAGTGATTTTTTATTAAATATGCTTAAAAATAAGACTTAGGTTTGGCTTTTTTAGAAGTAAACAAATTCAGAACAAGTTTTTTCTTAAGTCATGAATGACTTGGTCTATTTCCAGTTATAGTTTTCGGTTGACTTGAACACTCATAACTTGTGAAGTGAGTATCACATTAAAGATATGCAGTTTTAGAAGATCAAATGTTAATGTTTTTTTCGCCCTCAAACTTCTACCATTAGTAGGTCTTCCTTTTTTTTCTTTTCTTTTTCTTCAAATTTGACTTCTTTCAATAAAGCGGGTTTAGTGCATCTCTTTTTTTTTTTTCTCCCTCTTTTGAGGTGGGTTTAATATGTCTATTCTTACTTATTGATAGTTGGGAAATGTGGATTTCAATTAGCTTAATTGATATAATTTCTGATAGTTGAATAAGAGATCTGAAATTCAATCCCCGTCAACATCAAAAATTGATTGGTGTCTTGGTCTAATGATAAAAAACTACCATCAAAAGCGAATGCTATAAGTTATAAAACTCTCAAAAAAATATATAAAAAAATAATAATAGGGAAATGACGTTGGACTAATAAGCTAAAACTTGAACGAGGTAAAAATCGGCTCATTTGGTCTTTGCAAACGTACACCAGCATGATATGGTCGCAAGATTGGTGGAGGTAGGGTGTAAAAGATAGTTAAATAGGAAATCAATTCAATCATTATCAAATATTTTTAATACTCCATTTTTTTATTTTTTTTTGGCCAAGTATATATTATAAAAAGAGACAAACATGAATAATTAAAATTTATATACTCATATCCTAATGTAAATGAGTTTATCAGTCCAGTTTCATTGTTTCGAGTTTGATCCCTATGGTGGGAACAGTACTTTTTTTTTAATTATAAATTTAATACTAGTTCCGTAGCAAAATAGACCACTCGCAATGGATATTGTAAACTATTATATTGAGATTTTATTCGCTTTCACATTTCATTTCAATACATAGAAACATGTGTAAACGACTAAATTAAACGTGGCTCGTCGACAATTCTCACCACGATGTGGCGAAAGATTACCGATAATTATTTTCTTCCTTAATGACTTACCAGATAAAATATTAATTCCCATAATGTGAACACTCTGTCTGACTAGTAATACTCGTTGAAATTAAAATGTTTGCTTCGAAAGCACATAACCATGTGAGAGACTAATAGTCTATATATCATTTTTCGATAATCAATAGTCTATATATATATTATTATCTCCCCCATTAATGGCTGCCCATTAATGTAGAAGAGTCATTCTTACTCCCTTTGAAAAATTTGGTGCAATGTCAAAACTCAGAAAACTTGTACATGTTTTGTTAGTTTGAGAAAAGTTCAAGGGTCAAGGTTTCAAAGTCAAAAGTTTGGATAAGTTATATGGTTTGGTTTGGAGTTTGAACCGTACGATTGGCTTCAAGTGTCTACGTGCATTGTGTTTGTGTTCTCGAGGTTTACGTCATATGACGTTTCTTGCGTTGTCCTCTTTTTTTTTGGGACATCTTTGAAGAATCATTAATTTAAGAAGAAGGTTAGGCACCCAAATTTTTTGATTACCTTTTACCCAACTTTTTTAAAATGGTAAATTTTGAATGAAACAATATCATTTCTTCAAAGTTGATTACAAAATTGGACCAAATACTTGAATAAATTTAAAACTTTAGAGAACTTATTTGAACGAAAATAAAATTAGAAAACTAAAATATACTGTATAAATTTTAATCAAATTTAGAAAGTATAATTTACATTTAGTCAAAAAAATTTATCTTACTTGTATTTTTTATTTTATATTAATCAATTACGATATGCTATATGTTTGACTAAAAAAAAAAAGATACGTAATTTGATTATTTTACTAAAACAAGAGAGATATGTGATAGTTAATGAAACATATAGTGAAAGACCCACCTCAAAAAGTTAAAATAGGATTTTTTTTTTCCACTTATTATTGACACTACTTTATTATGTATCATTCATAGCAAGTTACATCAGGATTTAAGAATATAAGAAAGTAAAAAAAAATAGATTACTTTTTTATGTCATTGAGAAATCAGAATTTTTTATTCTCCTACAACTTTAAACAGATTTAACCAATAAATGAAGCATGTTAATGTGTTTTTTAATTGAAAAAAAAAAAGAGTTAAAGAAAATTAATTGAAATTTTAAAGTAATTAGGAAATTTTTTATTATATGTTTTGAGAAGGTAGTCACTGGTGGACAAAAATTTCGATATTTGTTTCTATAGAATGGGATACAAAACCGACATCTAATAATTTTAAAACATGTTGTGTCTATATCACATTTTAATAATGTAACTAGAGGCAAGCCAAATCCACCGCTAGTGTATACCTTATACTTGGAGAATTATGCTTATCTAGACAGGAACCTGGAAGGAATCAAGAAATTGGGTATCCAGCCATAGATCATAGATGTCAATGTCAAAACCAAAGTGTAGATGTAAACTTGTGGAAATAACATGGCCCTTTTTTTATATATATATATATATATATTTATTTATCAATACAGTGACACTTGGAAAGTAAGCTCTAATACGCTATTTAGAAATTTCATAGCTTTTGCCTATAAATTAACATCATCAAATGTCTATTCCCTTCCCTCTCCTCTAATAAAAGCCAAAATGGAATTTGGTTAGGGGATAACATTTTATCTTCTACTGTTTTCTCATGCATGAATCTGGAGGATAGTAGTCTCGTTTTACATAAAGCATGTTTCTCTTTTTCCAAGTTTAGAAAGTTACTGTTACAATAATGTCTAAATGTTTTTTTTTTTTTTTTTTTTGAGAATCAATACCTTGAAACATTATTAAAAAGTTAGCAATCTGAAACTACAAATGGAATCACATCTAGATGAACATGCTCCATCCAGACTAATAATGGAAAAGAAAATCTTGCCCTTTTAGTTAAGGCATGAGCCGCACAATTACCCTGTCTCCTAATATGAGAGAAAAAGAAGGTTCAAAGCAAACCGACAATAGACATAAATCGTGTCATAAGTAACATATAGGTCCCATCCCATACATAAATCGTGTTTAGTATGAAACAAACATATCATGCATATTGATATAGTGCATGTGTCTATTGACTACAATTATATAATGTAAATGAATGATTACCCAACACTGTTCAATAATCAATTCTATGGTCAATTCTCAAGTCTTCTCTGCTTTTTTGGCAGAAATATTCTTTTCATCTTTAAAATATAATTTTATTTTCTGTGTAAAACTTAACAAGAGTGGAAATAGAACATTCTTAAATTTTAAGCATGAAAATAAAACATCTACCAAATATTTAGGGACAAAATGAACAATTATAGCCTTGTTGTTTTGTGTTGCCAAAATTGTTGGGTGAAAAAAAAAAAGAAAAAGGCAAGTAAAAGTAAAAGAGGAAAAAGTACATCAAAGATGATATCATATTTTATCAACAAAAATGCAGGCAATTGCTGACACCCAAAAGAGCCAATAATACATATCTACCTTATCAACATGTTGCTTGCAAAGAATACAAAAATTTTCCATTTCTGATAAAGCTCACCAAACACTAACAACAAAATCTTTGTATTCACAAAACTCAAACAACCCCTTATCTCTCATTCTTACTTATTATAGTTCCTTTCGAATATTTTCATTTTTTTTTCCTCTAACATTTATCAAAATTATGGGACCACCCCAAAAATGAAATTGCAATTTGCAATTGCAAGACATCCTAGGAATTTTTAATATCTCAGAGGCTCATATAATAATTACAAGGTCCCTCAATAATTCAAGAAAAGTAGAGTACTTTCTTTCCCCGGTCAGAATGAGCTAACCAATACTTGTTCGCCACGTGTACATGGTGCCACTTGTTGTGCCACTTGCAAGTTCTCAACTCCACTTCCCATTCTCAATCCAGCTTGAGCTTGAGCTTGAGCCTGAGCCTGAGCCTGATCCACCTTCTGAGCCACCGTGAAATCAGCCTTCCTCCGCCGCTTCGGCGACACGCTATCGACCGATGAAATCGAGGAAGTGGGTTCGGGCGATGACCGCTTTGATGTCACCCTCACCGGGTCAGGCTCGCCCGAGTTGACCCGGAGTGGGAAATTGAGCAAGGCGCGTGAGCCGCGCATCCTGTAAGCGGCTCGGTCGTAAGCCAGGGCGGCGTCTTCAGCTGTTTCGAAAGTTCCGAGCCAAACCCGGGCGCCGTTCTTAGCCGGGTCACGAATCTCAGCCGCGAACTTCCCCCAGGGTCTTTGCCTCACACCCCTATAATGCTTCCCCTTCGACGGAACCACCGCAGGCTCCGCCTTATGCGGCGGAGCAACCGCCGGAACCGCCTTAGTTTCCGGTAATCTGTTCACTGATGTTAAGATTTCGGGCTCAGATTTCACCGAAACGAACATATCGGGTTCGGATTTTATTACTTGGGACCCGAAATTGAAAGATTCAGTGGGTACCGAAGCGAGAGAAGGGAATGGAAGCCAGCCAACATTGACGGCGTCACGGAGAACACCGTAGACCACCATGTCCTCCGAATCGTCTTCTTTGAGTGGCAACTCGCCCCAGTTTTCGGTGAGACAAGGATACAAGCTACCGAAACTGGAGCTCCGACCGAAAATCGGACCGTTTCCCGAAGAACCCACTTCAGTCTCGCCTAGTAGATGCCGGCGAATCGACTCAAGAAGAGCTATATCGGACTCTGTAGAGCTCTGTCCATACATTTTTGGATCCGATATTTTTGAACTCTGAATCGGAAATTGCTAAAGTTGAAGGTTTTGGAGTGTTCTAAGAAACTAAGAGAGATAGGGAGAGTTTGTGAGATTTCAGGTTTGCGTTGAAGAAATGAATATTTTCGGAGAATTAATAAGAGACGGGTATTTATAGCAAAAGAGGTGCATGAACTTAGGTGGATAAATTTAAAAAAAGTGATTTAAAAAAAAGAGATTTTTTAATTTCTAAATATGTTTTTGTTTTTATATGAAAGTGTGGGAATAAAAGAAAAAGAAAAAGATATATTTAAAAAATTGTAATAATTGGTGGTGGAGATTTTCTATGTGGGCACTGAGTTTCTTTGAAGGTTCATTCATTCAGATTGAGATAGATAGATAGATAGGTAGATAGAGAGCAAAGTGGTGGAAAAAAGCATTAATCACGTGGTTCATTTCTAATTCGTGGAGTTTCTTTACTATTTGAATGATTTGGACATTCAATGACGTCATGAGCTTACAATTGCAAATTGCAAGTGGCAAAATGTTAGTTGTCGTTTTGTGTGCCGACTCTGCGACTGTGCGCGCGCGCTTGTGAGCTTTTTTTTCCCCGATTCCTACCCCACGGACACAGCTAATCGCCGAGTTAAAAGTTAAAATAGTTATAACATGATGAAACAAAAAAGGGAATTCTTTTGATATAATTTGTGGTTTCCACTTTCCACGCTCTCTCGGATGTCGGTTTCATTTATATTAAAAATCAATTAGTATTTTAAGTTTTGTGGAATAATTATTATTAAACGGACACAATAAATTAAAATTTTATTATATTTATTATATGAAAAAATGTTGTCTACTTGTTTCCACAATTTCAGCTTGCCTTAGTGTCTACATTTTGTTTTAAGTTTAAGTTGAGTAAATTACACACAGGCTTAAGTTTAAATGAAGTTTAATTATAGGCGGGAATACCATTTTTGTTTCTATATTTTCTCCACATTCTTACTTTGGTCCCTACTTTTTAACTTTAACGCATTTAGTCTGTAAAATAAAAAAGCGATCTCGTTTTGGCTTCTACCATCATTTCACTAACAGAAATTGTTTACGTGGCAAACGGAGTGCACCGCTGGCACATTAAATGCTAACGTCAACATTAAATTAATAATAAAATTTTTTATTTTGCATTTTTAAAATGCCACATCATCTTTTAAAAATAAAATATTAATTTATCAATTTTAACTAAATGAAAAAATAGAAATAAAAACCGAAAATCATATAAATTAAGATCTAGCTTTATCTTGAGGAAGAACATGCAAGAACACAAACCCAAAAAATCTGTCATATATCTTTTAAAAAAAATATAACTTCAGATCCACGTCAACACAAAATTAAACACAAATTAATAAATCCAAAATAAAACCCCTCACATGACACCAAAACATCACAGCTGATAAATTTTGTTCTAATTTCAAACCACACGGTCACACTTTCAGCTCAAACTTTTTCACTCTCAACTCAAACTTTATCTCCCTAAGGTCTTGGGATCTTGGTTTGATGGGTTTGATATGGGTTAGAAAGAGGGAGGCTGAGATTAGTTTGATCTGGGTTAGAGGGAGATGTTGAGATCGGTTGCTGTCACGACATGGCTGGTAGCAGCATGTGGGTTCAAGATCAACCAAATGGGGAGTGATTTAAGAACTATGGTGGTCGGGTTCTGGGTTTCAAAGTGGTCTTGGCAATTGAAGAAGTATGGGTTTGGTGATGTGGGTTTTGATATATTGAGAGTGGTGGTTTTTGTTCCACTGATCTTGTTGTTGTGGCTAATGTTTAGTGTTAATTTTCTGGGTTTGTATTTTTTGGGTTTTGAAAATTTTGGGTGCTTAGAGTTTAGCTAGAGGGATGGAGAGTAGGAAGAACAATGTTGTTTCGGTTGCAAAGTTTGTTGTTCAAAAGTGGGTTTGTTCAAAATACCAATCTGGTTTTTATTTTCCTGGTCAATCTAGGTTTTTTCTCTCATCTCACATTAGATTTTTAAAAAAATCTTTTTTGTAACCAATCTTATGGTATTTCTAGGTTTTGGCTAATCATATGTGTGTTTGAGTTTGATATTGCAAGTTGTTTCTTGTGTGTGTTTGAATCTATGTGTTTTAGAATTTAGTTACCCTTTTTTTTCTTTCTTCTTTTCTTACTTTTGTGTTCTTCAATTAGATTAACAAATAATTGATTAAGATCAAACGATTCTAAAGTCCACCTAAATGTTTTTGGGTTTTGAATTTTCAAGGTTTGTGTTCTTGTTTGTTCTTCCTCAAGATAAAGCTAGATCTCAATTTATATGATTTTTTTGTTTTTATTTCTATTTTTTCCTTTTTTTTTTTCATTTAGTTAAAATTGATAAATTAATTTTTTATATTAAAAGATGACGTGACATTTTTAAGAATTTAAATAAAAAATTTTATTATTATTTTAATACTGATGTCAGCATTTAGTATGCCAGCAGTGCACTCTGTTTATCATGTAGACTATTTTCGTTGGTGAGATGACGGTAGATACCAAAACGAAATCGCTTTTTGATTTTAGGGACTAAATGCAGTAAAATTAAAAAGTAGAGACCAAAGTGGGAATTTAGTGAATATGTATAGATGAAAATAGTATTTCTGCCTTAATTATAAGATATAAACTATAAAGATTAATTTGTTAGCAATTGAAACAGATTTCAATTGAATTGTTTAGATCATCAAGTTTATGTGCTGTAAGAGGGATTGATTCTAGATCGTCAAGTTTATTGAATGTAAATTTTGATAAATCCACCATTAAACTACATTTTCTTCTTATATTCTTCATGTTTGCAAAATTTTCAAAAGATCAAAGATCGATAATGTAGAGACCCAAAAATGAGGCCTACAATCTATAGAATCTCACATCGCCTAGGGAAGCACATGAGAATGTGCTTATAAGGAGTGACCTTTCTTTAATGTGTAGAGGTATTTTCTCCTACAGCTGTGTGCTTTTGGTATCAGAGCCATGCCTTAGCCAGAAGTGTGGGCCCCCTTCCCACACGCAAGGATGTGTGTGCCTATAAGGGGTGGATTGTAGAGACCCAAAAGGGGAGAGGCCTTTTCCCCCATTACTTTGTGCTTTGAGGGGGGTAAAACAAAACTGTACTTGAGGCGGGGTCGTTATAGATAACTATATTATCAATTAAATGTTTAAATTTCAAGTTTTTGCAGTCTACAATTACCCATAAAAAATAAGTTTATGGATTAAATAGTAAATGATATCCAATTGGTATGAAATTCGACATGTGTGTTAATAACATAAAGATTATACAATCTAACAGTTAGGTTTTCAAAATACGTAGTCATATTAGTTTTTTTTAGTGGGAATTGTAACTTTAGACGACAATCAAATTTGTAGCCAAACTTTAATTTGACTTTCTAATATTCTACCATTAGGTTTTATTATTATTATTATTATTATATATATACAAGATAGAAATTCTACTCTAGTTTAATCTAAGTGTATATGTGTGTAAAACTCCCTCATAAAGACTTGAACTTCGGCCCTTGTTTCTGCACCCTACAAGCACTTATACTTGTGGAATAACCACCTCACCAAAGGTATGCGGTGGTCTCTTGAGCTTTGTTAATTAAATAGTTACTAGTTGATTTTAATAAAGGATGGTCATTAGTGACTAATATATATACACGAGTATCAGGCTGAATATATAGCAACTTTACTGCAAATTGACTAAAATTTAAAAATACGACTAAATTGATCGCGGGAGTATTGTTATGTATATTACATATTATTTTACTTTATCTGTAGTTTCATATGAGTTCAGCCTATCAAACTTATAATATTCAAGCTTGAATAATTTAATGAAGCCTAGGGTGATTCTCTGAAAAATAATAATAATAATAATAATAATAGAGCCTAAGATTGAGACTTGTTTGGTTCATTTATTAAATATAAACAAATCAGTTTTCAAACTTCCTATCAAGCCAAGCTTACCAAAATAGTATTATTCTATGATAGAGAAGGGGGAAAAGTTGGTTTTGAAAATTTTTTAGTCCAAATTCTTTAAGAGAAAAGGCTTAGAAAACGGCTGCCAGAACCTGCGGCTTATGCCACCAAATGTTGGTGAGTCTTCGTCTATTGTTTTGAATTGAATAAGGATCCTAACAAAAAAAAAAAGAAAAAAAAAAAAAAAGAAGAAGGAAAAGATGAAACCATAATCTAAGTAGGGATTATAGGATAATTTACAAGAAAACAATAAGAGTTTTATGTTAGATAAACACAATAGCGTGGCATAAAATTTCATTCCAATTTTTGAAGTGTCAAGAACGTTGAGCATGTTTGCTAATTAATGACATAAAGAACTCTCAATTTGTATTTCATAGTATGTAAGTTTTATGAACTTATCAGTGCTCTACATCAACAATATTGGCCAAATTTAGGAGTGGACGATAACAAAAGATATTCTTGAAATGTCTTTTTGAAAATAATGCATTGATGTTTATAATCATAAGATAACAAATTTTATATTGTTTTTAGACAGTTTATATTGCTCAAAATATAAATTAAGAAAAAATCATACAGTTTTGGCTCAACTATAAATTACAAAATCTGGCTTAATTTTTTATTTTATATATATATATATATATATAACCTTTATAATTTACGTCATCTAAATTTGGTCTTTCATTTGTTTCTCAAAAAAGAAAAAAAAAATTTATATTTGGTCTTTCATTTTTGTTAATGTATTAATTTTTTGAATTTGGTCCCTCAACTTCCTTTCTATGTTTGATGTGCTTTTCAAATAAATATGAAACAATAAAGAGATAACCATTGTGTTTTTCAAAAGAAACAATAATGAGGTAGCCATTGTATTTTTTCTCATTATTTTTTATCAAAAATATTTTTTTTGGTATATCAAGAATTCATTGAAATTAATTTCTTGGCTTCTCTAGAATTGAAAGATATAAAAATGCAATGCTAAGCTGTTTTTTTGGGACATAATGACAGCTAATTTGCAAAAGTAGACAGAATGACGGATGATTGAATAAAAAATGAAAGTTAAGACATGAAATTGAAAATATTGAAACCTTAAGGATGAAAATAGAAACAAACCAAATTTAAAGGATATAATGTATAATTGAGTTGTAATATTACCGGGTGCTCTTAGAGCAATTGTTTATAAACTACTTTAGGAAATTTTTTATATCATTTTTTATGGAAAACATAAAAAGCAATAAAAAAAATTAATTAATTTTTTAACAAAGTTTGGCAACAAACTTGGTTGTAGCCTAATTCTAGAAGTCCACTTAATGTCTTTTAATTGGATGTGAATTTTAACAAATCTACCGTTGAATTACATTTTCTTCTTTTAATTGAATTACATTTTCTTCTTTTATTCTTATTGTTTGCAAAATTTCCAAAAGATCGAAGATCAATAGCTATGTCATCAATCAAATATTTAAATTTCAAGTTTTTATAGTCTAAAATTATGTATAAAAAATAAGTTTATAAATCAAATGGTAATTAAAATTTTATTGATATGAAATTTTACACGTGCTTTAAGAATATAAAGAACATAAAATCCAATGGTTAAATTTTCAAAATATGTAGTTATGTTAATTTTTTAAGTAAAAGTTATAGTTTTAGGCTAAAACTAAGTTTGTAGCTAAATCTTGTTCTTAATTTTTTTCTTTTCTCATAAAAAGTTTATAAAAATATCTCTTAAACCAACGGTCTTTAAGACATTCATTAACTTTTCAAAAAAAAAAAAAGCACCTGAAAATCCATCACGGCATTTGCCATGTTATGTAGCTCATGAAGTGGGGGCAAAATGGGAAATTAGCCATAATTTGTAATCATTATAATTAGTAGGTTAAGTTTTCAAACTATATTTTTACTAGCATCTTGAGTAGTCTAAGAGACTCGATTTAGGGGCTATAAATCGAGTCTTTGAATGTCGATTTTCATGTTTTTTCATGTTTTGATCGGGTTTGAGTTTGCACTTTTTTCACGTGGCGTCCACCTAGAAATTAAGTATCTAAGACTCGATTTATAAGCCCAGACAAAGATAAAAAAGAAAAACAGCACCAACAAAGAAATCATAGCAGAAAAAAAAGAAAAAGAAAAAAAAAAGGAAAGAAGCCAAAGAAGAAAAGAAAGCCACCTCGGTGACCCAGGCCGCGCAACCCAGGCCGCCGTGAGGTGAGCTTTCTCTCTTTTTCTTTGATCTGATTGTTCTTTCTCTCTTTCTCTCTGATCTGACAACCCAGGCGCGTTGGTGAGGTGAGCTCTTTCTCTCTTTCTCTCTGATCTGATTGTTCTTTCTCTCTTTCTCTCTGATCTATTTGTATTTTTTTTTTTGGGTATTTCGGCTTGTACATGAGAGACTTGAGACTTAAAATTTTTTTAAATTTGTTTGGTTTATAAATCAAGTCTTAAAAACTCAATTTTCATGTGATCGCCACGTGGAAAAAGATGCCACATCAGATGTAATTATGCCATGAAAATCGAGTATTTGAGACTCGATTTATAAGACAAAATTGAGCCTCTTAGACTCGAGATGCTAGTAAAAAATATAGTTTAAAAACTTTACCTACTAATTATAATGTTTAAAAATTATGGCTAATTTCCCATTTTGCCCCATGAAGTTGGGTTCTTGAATCCTGATAATAACAGGTGCGAAAAGTTAACAAAGAAAAGACTAAAGCGGATAGAAAAAGAGAACAAAATTAGTTGCATTTTTATGTAGAATAAATCCCTTGTTGATCAATTGAGGTAAAATTACCCAAATAGGTTTGAGCCTTGCATATTCGGATTTGTTTATTTGACATCCTTTTTGCATGTTCTGCAATTGCAAATTGGATTTGCATTATGTTGACTACAATATTTCTTTGTATACTCAATCTTTAACCTTGTTGATTTGGATATATATTTTTGCAACACTAAATTTTGTTGAGTTGGGCTAATTAGTTTCTGTTGTATATACAGGTATATACATAGATAGGTTGTAATAATGATATAAGGTTGGAGACTTCGAGTTCTGAAATTTTCTTTGTGAAAATTCAAGTTTCAAGATTTTTGATCGGTCGAGACTTCTATTTGATCGATCGAAGTGGTGAAGGAAATTATCCTGGAGTCTCTCTTGTTTCGATTGGTACTCGATTCCTGTTCAAGTCTCCATACGTACCTTTTGAAGGGATATAGCCCTATGGGTATAAATAGAGGTTTTGATTTGGATATATATTTTTGCAACACTAAATTTTGTTGAGTCAGGCTAATTAGTTTCTGTTGTATATATAGGTATATATATGGATATGTTGTAATAATAAGGCAAAACTACATTATTGATCCCTAAAGTTTATCCTGTGAGCGCAATCGGTCCCTCAAGTTTCAAGTTAGCACAATTAGGGCCCGTTTGGTAGAGAAGTTTGAGTAATGTTGTTTGTAGTTTTTTTAAATACGTGTGGGTGAAAATGTGTGTGAAAATGTGTGTAATGTTGTTTAAAAATTGAAAACAATAGTTTAAACTTATTTACCAAATAGGCCTTTAGTCTCTTAAGTTTCAAAATGGAGCATTATTAGTCATTTTTTAACATCCGTTAGTGTTATTGCCTATGTGGCTAACGTCACAATGATCTAAAATCTTTTTACTTCAAAGTGTTTTACAAACTAAGTGTAAGTCTATATATATTATAATAGCCATGTTGGAAAATTTGCCAGGTTAGCAACTTTAGCATGTGAGTCTTTATTTTTTATTTTTTATTTTGTTAAAAACATTTCCAAACTCTTCATTTATTTCCTGTGACCACCCCAAGCTTCCTCTTCCTCTTCTGCCAATGGGTGTCGTTGCCTCTGTCACTACTATTGTTGCCGCTTAGCTATACTTCCCTCTAATCCAAATGGCCTTCGTCGCTGCCACATCAACCAGCATAAACACCTCTTTGTTGTTTGCCAATATCCATGGATCTCCACCAATGGCTAATCTCCAAAGATCTCTATGTTTCTTTACTTTTAAGCTTTGTTTCCAATGGATCTATAACTATAATTAACATGAAAAAGTTTAAATCCATTTCATTAGAAATCTTTAATCCTTTTTTATTTACCCCTCCTCCAACCAACATTCGTGGGGATCACCGATTGCCTTTTATTGCACAGATCTAAGTTTGGGTGCAATATTGCCTTTTATTGCATAGATCTATGTTGGGTTTCCTACACGGCCACACTTAATCATAGACTATTCCCATTAATAAGAAAGGATTTATGGTTAATGAATTTGAATGAGAGAGAGTTAGTTTTATAAGACTTTTTCAGCTCAAAGGTGGATCTCTTCAACTCGATACTCACGATTTTTGTTGGCTTTGAGGTGCTTCGGTGATTCGATTGGAGAATTGAAAGCGGCAAAGGAGAAAGGGGGGCTGAAGCAAATCAAAATTTTTTTTTTTCATTATAATAAATAATTATCAATTAAGGCAACCTTATAATTAAATAGTTGACTTGGCATTTGACACTTAAGTTGCCACATCAATATGAAAATGGCACATCACTATTCCGTTAGCCACATAAACAATAACACTAACGGTAGTTAAAAAAAGACTAATAATGCTCAATTTTGAAACTTGAAGGATTAATAATACCCACTTGAAACTTGAGAGACTAATTGCGCTCACAAGGTAAACTTTAGGGACTAATAATATAGTTTCACCTAATAATAATATAAAGTTGGAGAGTATTCATTTGTAAAATGAATAAAGTGGAAATTCGAGTTCTGAAATTTTCTTTGTGAAAATTCAAGTTCCAGGATTTTCAATCGATCGAAATTTCTATTCGATCAATCGAAGTGGTGAAGGAAATTATCCTAGAGTCTCTGCTTGTTTCGATTGGTACACGATTCCTGTTCGATCGATCGAAAAGGGCTTTCGATTGATGCTCGATTCCTCTCGATCGATCAAGACTTGTGAAGAGTAAATTTTTGCAGAATTTTTTGATAACTATTCTGAACGTTTGAAAATGTTTCAAGCTTTGTGAACGGTTTTATGAAACATTTTAACTCTCCATACGTACCTTTTGAAGGAATATAACCCTATGGGTATAAATAGATGTTTATGTTCACTTAACAAATAAACCATCTCTCCAAAATAGCAAGTTTAAAGAAACACAAGAAATCCTGTGAGTATTTTGCAAAATTGCTATTTGTAAAACCCAATAAACTTGGTTGTATTTTAAGGACAATTGTATAAACCCTTTAGCAACTTGCCTATGGGGACAAATATTATCTAAGGATAACATTTAATTGTGCCTTTAAGTCAATCATTAATTTTTATTTACTTGATGTGTTCATCTTGTTCTTTTATTGTTACTCCTTGATTTATTGAAATCCCCAATAGTTTCCATAAGAGATTCACTAGGCAATCCTTTCTAAATTACTCAAGGATTCCAACACAAAGTTTTGCGAACCAAGTTTCTAGTCTTGCTGAATGTACTCCCGCAAACTAATCTTTTTTAACTTTAACAACTTAATACCTAAACATGGAAACCACTAAATACTTTCCACCATTAATTGCTCAGTATCTCATGCTTGTAATATCATTTTCACCAAACGTCACATCCCATTTCGGTATCAAGCAACCTAGCTAAACAACTAAAAGATAAGTTCACCATTATTTCAACTTTATATCATATTATGAACATTATTATTCATAACTTACTTTTATAAAGCAAAAAAAAGATCCTCTGCACTATTCGTTGTTTTATTTCAAATACTTATTATTCTATTTCATTAACTAAAGAACCATAATGGCAATGGCTAACAAATGATCCATTGAAAAAAGTTCGAGACACGACTCCTTAATAACTTTAGGTAAAATCATTGATAAATCAAAGGTAATACATATATCGATAAAATAAGAAAAAAAAAATCATCAAAATATGTCAAGAATTTTGTACCTCAATTGGTACTTTCTAATACTTTTAACGAGAATATTAAGGATTCAAATCTCTTAAAACTCATCTAATTAGTGTATTGAAATTTTTTTTTACTAATGTATACCTTTAGGGCATACGTTAATAAATCATTTTAGAGAACTTTTTATAAAAAAAATGAAAAAGTAACAAACTGTTTTAATAACTTTTTTATTTTTAATAAAAAATTTATTAGAATTAATGATTAATGTATGTCTTAACGGAAATTCTAGCATTTTGCCCCTATTTTGTAAAAAATTTGGCAATATGCCAATGTTTTGAAACTATTTAAGTTCATACCCTTATTTTGAAACTTGATTTACTCAAAATCAAGTTCAGCGTCGCTATAGGTCCTTAAAACGTCGCTATAGGCAAAGGAAAAAAAAAAAAAAAAAAAAAAAAAAAACTTGCATGGAACTTGATTTAGAGAAAATCGAGTTTCAAAATGTCGCTATAAAGCTCTTTAAAACGCCACTATAAAGCTGAACTCGATTTAAAGTAAATCAAGTTTCAAAACAGGGATATGGACCTAAATAGTTTTGAAATAAGGGCATGTTGCCAAATTTTTTACAAAATAGAGACAAAAGGCTAGAATTTCCATGTCTTAACTGAACCTTAAAAAAAAAAAAAAGGGTGTGTACAAAATAACTGATTTTGTTTTGTTTTTTTTTTTTTTTTAAAAGAATGATTGGAGAAAAAGAAACGAGGGGAGGGTGGCGAGGAATTGGTCGCGAGGAGAAAAAACAGAAAGGGAGAGAAAGACACCAAGCTAGTCCTAGTCATCGGCATGCGTCATAGATTCATCGGTCCTAGACGATTCTGCAAATGTTTTTCAAATGGATAAGTCTCGCCCATAATTAAAGTCAAGAAGCCCATTAAGATGTGTGGGTATGACCCCACTTATTTTTACCCAAATTTTGCACACACTTTCTTTTACGTCCCTTCAAGGAAGGTGGAGTCACTCACAGCCTCACGCCACAACCCAAATTTGTCACCTTTTGTTTTGCCCACGAGACGAGACTAGCTTCACTGTTGCCGCCATCTTCTATTCTAATTTGCTCTCTACTTTTTCTTTAATAACTAATAATTGACAGCCACTTCTTTATTAGTGTAAATTTAAAAAAAAAAAAAAAAAAAAACCACTTTACTCATATTTCATTTTGTTGTTATTTTGCTTGGTATTTACATCTATTACGTAACTTGGAATAGGATTGAATTATAACCGAGCTTTCAAGATTCATCACCTGCCAAAAACATATTGACTATAGTCATAGGATCCATTCGTGACTAATTAATTTCATTTGTTCTGATTGGTAAACATGTAATTAGAACCCACTAGTTTTTTTATCAATTCTCTCTCTTTCTCTTTTTTTTTTTTTTAATTTAAAATTATTCTTCCTATTCATTCAGGCTTTTGATTATTAGATATATAATTATTGCAAATCATGTTCATTGATAGCTTAAGAGAGTTGAACTTGAAATCTCTTTATTATTTTTTTTTTAGAAATAAATATGCACACATAAAAGAGAGAAAAATATGTTCTAACACAAAGACACACCATTCTCTTTATTTGAGTTGAAGCATTAATCAACTGCAGTAAAATAGATAGTATTAAACTTTGTACCAAATTTTAATGCATTTTTTTTTTTTTATGTAACTTCTGTTTGATTGAATCTTTTTGTCTCCGCTTTCTTGGTTCCAATACATAGGTTAAAACATAATTTTGTATAAAATCAATCAAGCTACTAACCATATAATTTATCAAAATAAAAACCTAAATAGTTTGTCAAAAACATTTAGCTCAAAACCCACTAATTAATGACCACAGGTAATGCTATTTTCACATATTCAAAAAGACAAAGAAATGTCATCATTTTTTTTTGTTGGCTTCGATAAGGAGAAACAACCTTAATTTAATAAAGAGGGCTTCAAATCATAATGTGCAAATAAAAAAAATAAAAAAAAATGTTGGTTCACACTGGTCATAGACTCATAGTCTCTTAATAATTCGTCGTTCTCAAAGGATATAATAATTCTTTAAAATCTTTCCCCATTTCTTTCGGGCAGTAGGTGGATAAACCAAATCTTCAGAGTCTCAGCCTCACTAATAATTTTTTATAAATACAATCTGATCTGATATTGGTCTAATTCATAGCACATCGAACGAGGAAAACCCATAAATGTCAGCAATAACATTGAAAAAAAAATAAATAAATAAAAAATTGTGAACCTTTGAAATTGACCAAAGACCATGTTGGTCGTATTTGACTTTGACCGTAGACAATTCTCCTTTCTACTATTACTCTATTAGCAGTAGAAACCAGTCCACAATTCCCAAACAAACGAGGCAATTTGGCCGCAACGTGCCCAACTACCAGCACGTGAGTAGTCAGTGCACCGCAATGTTTGAGTCCCCATTTTTAAAAAATGCAAAGACAAAAACAAAAAAACAAAAAAATGGACCCCACTAGAAAACCTTTTTGAAAAAACATACTATAAAAAATAAATCTACACGTGTTTAATTAGGATGCTGCATGGGACCTTCGTGCTTGTTTATACTATATACTTTTCTACGCTGAATGTCATTGTTGAGTACACTGCTATAAAATATCATCAACTTGATAATAAATAGATTATATTATATAAACTTTATTGAACCTTTTTGTTTTGTTGGTGGAATTCCAAGTTTTCAACCAAACAATTTGCATGTGCACTTTGTTGCTAGCTGCTTATATATGATATTTTATTTAGTCAAGTTGTTCATTTTTTTTAATGGTATATAATGGGCCTTCCAATAACACTATTGCGTTTAGATTAATTGTACGTATAAGTGACCTATGTGCTTTGTCATAATATATGCTTAATCTAAGATTAAGTTCTTAGATCACCCTATACTCGATCGGATTAGAGATTTGAAGGGACTGTCTTAGCAAATTAATTAATCTCTAATAACTCATAAGCATGCTATAAGAGGTAATGTCGGCCTTTAAATACTACTTAATGGTTATTTGAAGAGTACTTATCATTATCAAAACTTTGCGGCTTCAAACAGTTGATTTTCAAGTTTGTCATTGATGACAACTTAAGAACTTTAATAATATCAAGAATATGTTGAATTTAATTCCACTTGTTGAGTAATTAATAGTATCAAATATGATTTTTAGCACATGCGCTATATATCACAACTTGCTTATCTACAAGATAAACCAGATTAAACTAGTTGCAAGTTGCAATTGATGCAGGTTGAGATCAGGCATGAATTCACAAAGGGAAAAAAGAAGTACTTTGATAAATATATGAAAACCTTGACAAACACTACCTCAACACGTACAGTTATGTTGCATGAATATTCCAAAAATTAACTTTATTAAGGAACTCATATGAAACGGGTAAACTTTATGATTATATTTTATATATTTTCAAAAACTTTTTATTGGAAAAGAAAAAAAAAAAGAGTAATTTTTTTACGACTTTTTATATTTTTCGTAAAAGATGTTTCAAAACTTTTTAAAAATAGTTTATTAACAATTGACATAAGGGCACTCATTAACACGACACATTTGATATTGCAATGAAAAAGGAAAATGTTAATGTATGCTTTTAGCATAATAGTTAACAATCAATTTTAAGAAAATTTTAATTGGAAAAAGAAAAAAAAATTAATGTTTTGACAGTTTTTTTCATTTTTCATAAAAGTGGTGTTAAAACTTAAAACTTTCCTAAAATAGATTATTAACCATTGCACTAAGGGCATCCATTAACATGACCCTTGTATTTTTTGTACAAACAGGCTAAAGTCTTAAAAATGTATGAGGAAAAAAATACCATGAAATTTGTGAGAATATTAGTTTTAAGTCAAATGGCTTCTCCTAAAAGCGAAATTATTCATAGCTTTTAAGTCAAATGACTTGCAATTATGTACGGTTTGTTGAAAAATATAATTGTGGTTGATGGGTACTCGTCCAACTTTACTCATCTATCCACCAGTTTCTCCAACAAAAAAAAAAAAAAAACTCATCTATCCACCAAGGTCTCTTTTTCCTCGTAACCGTTGAATTGTACTCGTGGACGAAGGTAGATTGATGGAAACCCCTGTATTGAAGACAGAATTTCCAGAATTGAGGTTCATGATTCTCACTCCACCACCCCACGATTTATAATTATGAGCATGAATCCCGAGATTCTCGACCTCCATCAATGCACTTGCACCAACTATGCCATGACTCCATTAAATGAAAAAAAAAAAAAAAAATCAAGCAAGGGATGGTCAGGAACCACTACTAGGGTAATTATAGAAGGGAAATGTTAATGAGTGTTATTAGAGCATTGGTTAAGAATCAATTTTAAGAAAGTTTTGACATTACTTTTATGGGAAATGAAAAAAACTGTTAAAATATTAATTGCTTTTTTTTTTTTCCCATAAAAGTTTTTTTTAATTGGATTGTTAACCAATGTCCTACGGCACTCGTTAACATGACCCATTATAAAATACTCTCAAAGTATCATAAATGCATAATACTTTCCCCTTTCACATAATTGCGGATCTTACTAATTAAATTTATGGTGGAACCTATAGTTCATGTGAAAGGAAGGAGTATGCATTTATAGTACTCTCAGAGTATTCAATAAATTTCCCTCCTATATAATCACCAGATCACACCTGCTCCAAGGTATGAAAGGAAAATCTAGAAAACTTTATTGCTTTATGTAAATTAGGTTTTAATGAGTTATGACTTTAACTATCAAAGAAGTTTAGACTAACATCACACCGGTGCCCTTCAATTGAGTGATTTTCTTTTGCATGCCTACCAAAATTATTATTTAGATGAGTGACCAATTGAAATTTTTTGCATCATGACTCATGAGGGTTTTTTTTTTCCTTATAAAAAATGGGGATAGGGTATTTGAATCCAAATTTCCACTGTATGATGAACCGAGTAATACCATCAAGTCACAAGATTTTTCACCATGACTAATGAGGTTAACTATGGGTTAGTAGTGTTTTTCTTTTTTTCATAGTTTCTATGCCCACATCCTTTGAGTGCTATTATGAAGCGTGCGTATAAACTAAAACTTATAGCTTAGGAAAAATAACTAATAACCTTGTAACCTAATGATAGTTTTACTTTTATTTAGAGAGGAGGTTTTAATTAGATTGAACACAATATGGACGAGTTATGAAAATAAGACATAATTCTATAGCTTGTTAAAAAAGGGAGAATTAGATGCACTTAGGAGAATAATCAAGTGTTCAAAGAGTTCTAAACACTCACATTAACTAGGGGGAAATTATCCATTGGAAGTCCCAGCAAAAAGATGTGTTAAAAACCGTTCTACAAGTTCTTTTTTTTCCCCATTTTTTTATTATGTGAATTTCCCATTTCATATTGATTGATACTATTGCAAACAAAATGTTAATGTCGGGTTTAACCATCATTAATATTTTTGAATGAATATAATAATTACTTGTAGAGATTAAATTTTATAAAGATGTGGTGTAAAACTTAAGTTTTATCCCTCCAATCCCAATATGCCAAATCATCATATTATATGTTAAAGAATAGACACAACCACACTCAATTAATTCTAATACCTATTTGAAAATCCAACTTAATTGTGAGTTTATTAGGATATTATTATATGCAGTAAGATGCATTAAGTTTTAAGTAAAAAACTTATATGACTATCTCTTATTAGATAGTGTTAAACAAAAGTTTTACACCCTATTTTTACTAAATCCGGATTCTTATTTATACCACAAAATAATAAATGATTGAATTATCCAATGTTAAGATTACTTTTTGGAAATGGACACTCATATAATAATAGAGTAATGCTACAGCCACAAACTATTTTACAACATTTTTACAAATTGTTGATGTAGTTAACTTCTTATTGGTTTTCATCTAGGCCTACCATTAACGTCATTTTTTCATTTACTAATAACCACACACCACATCAGCAATTAAAAGGTAAAAAAATTTGTATCTCTAGCATTGCTTATAATAATAACTAAAGCAATTAAAGGGTAATTAAATGGAGATTTAGTAGTTAAAACGTTTGACATTTTTAAAAGAGCCATAATTGAAAAGAGATTTAGCATTTAAAACGTTTAACATATTACATTGATAAAGTGCTGTTAAATTGTTACTTCTGCTTAGTAATCTAATTGATAAAAAGTTTTTAGATATGAGAAATGACAAAAAAGGATATTATAACTGTGTTTTATATTTTCATACTTGAACTTAATTAGTTCAATTAAGGGTCTATATTTATTTCATTATTATAATTGATAATAATAATAATTATTATTATTATTAGCTATCTGTCTCTCTCAAAATGGGTGGAAATTAAGTGTCATTTTAAAAAATAATTATAGATATTTATATCAATTCATTATTTATATTTAATGCTCCAACAGTCCACTAAAACCTCATAATTCTATCTTTAGCCTTTAGTTTATAACTGTTTTTTAGCTTTTTAATAAAGATTACCACATGTTTGCCATTTTGCTAAACATGTGCTTTCTTTGAAGATCCCTGTTTCCTTTTCCCTTCCTTTTACCAAATAATTTTCTCCCCCTCTCTTCAAATCTCTTGTATTCAATGTCTGAAACAAGAGAAACAACATGAGAACATTCAAAAACCAAACGAAGGCCAATTTTTACACGGATATTAGCACAGGTTGAATTCAATTGTGAGACAGTTCAATTTTTAGGGTGGCGAAAGTTTGACAAAAAGAAGCAATTGACCTAACTTGGTCATTCGCCAATACATGATCCCAGCTATAATTGCCAAGCTTCTAAACGCCCAGTAAACTAAAGTGGTGCCTCTCCCATAGATGGGATGTCATGTCACCATAAAATTCCACATTCATTTCCAAATTTCCAAATACCAGTGGTCCCTCTTACAAAAAGGAAAGCTTTACACATTTTTTTATTTTTATTTTATATAAATAAGATATAGTTTTAATCTATAACGTTAGGGGTGTCAATTCGAGTTAGCGTGTCAAGTTCGTGTCGTGTCGAGGTAGGGGTATTCGACTAAATGACTCAACCCTAACCCGACCCATTTAATAATCGTGTCATGATCCTTCAACCCTAACCCGACCTGTTAATAAGACGGGTTGACCTGACCCAACCCATTTGATACGCTTAATAAACGAGTCGTGTTGGGTTGACACGAATGTAACACAACCTATTTCAACCTGCATAATATTAAATATAATATCCATCTAAAAATAATTATTTTTACATTCTAAAAAGCAATGCATAAACTTTAAGTCTTCAACCCACATTCAAAATAATATAATTCAACAAAAATATAATATTCATTTAGAAATAAGTTATTTACACCCCAAAAGAAGTGCATACACTTCAACCCAAATTCAAAATAACAAAGTTTCACAAAAATAAAATAACATAGTTCAACAAAAATATAATATTCTTGGAACTCGCCAAATGCTAAGTATCAATATTGAAAGAATTTGAGCAAACAGTAGACTAATCCTGACTATGACCACGATTATCATCCATAAATTCTTTGTTGATGTCCAAATTTATAACATCTTTCACAAACTCATCCAATTTCATTTGTGTAAGTTCTATGCCAAAAAAAAAAAAATATTAGTAGTTCTAAGGTCTGTAAAGTTTCAATTTCTAATTATATCCCTTGTAAATTTTTGTAATTACTTATTTTTCTTTTTAAATTTAAAATATATGTTTGATATAAAAGGTATTTGACAAATCTAAAATAAAATAAATATTTATTTGTTATATAAGTTAAACGGGTTGTGTTAAGTGGGTCATTTCAGGTTGATACAAATAAATTGGCGTGTCAAACGTGTCTATTGTGGGTTATGCAGGTTGACTCGTTTATGACCCGTTTCTTATCGTGTCACTTTCGGGTCGACCTGTTTATGACCCAAACCCATTAAGGCCTAACCCTAACCCGAAAAAATCCGTATTGGGTTCGTGTCGTGTTCGCGGGTTGGGTCGAACATTGACACTCCTATATAACGTCCACTCGATAATTGCTCTTTATCATCAGACTAAAACACATCTTAGTTTTTTGATGAAAGCAGGATTTGAAACTTAAATCTCTTGCTTAACAACAAGAGACTTTACTAATTAAGCCAACTGAAACTCGTGAAAACTTTACATTTTTGTAGTCACAGAATTATCGAATGTAATTTCCTAACACTGGAATTATTGATTGGAAATTTGATGTCTCATTTCTCAATATTGAATCCCTTGATCTTATTCATGTGCTATAAAGGAACAATCACAATTTATTCAACATGCAACGAGACAAGTCTTAAATAAAAAAAAAAAATAGAGACATATTTTCTTATAGAGAAAGTCTATAGACACAACAAAATCTCACAACATTTTTCACAACAACCTTGTTTTGGGTTTTAATGTATTATTTTATTATATTTTTATTTTGACTTATAATGGACTAACCTTAGTTTGTTATGAAAATGTTTTGAGATTTTGTTGTTTGTACTAGAGATTAATGAAATATTCGCTTGAACAAACAAGCAGGTTGAACAGTTACGTCATTTTTGTTATAAAAATTAACCGATTAGAATAGGATGACCGATACAAATTAAACAAGCAGGTTTTATATGGAAAATGACAATATAGCCTTAATAAAAAAATCCAGTTTCTTCGTTCTCTACCAATACACACACACACAATTGCCTATCCATTATTATGCAAATGGCTATGTAACGAATTTGTGGACTATGGTTAAAAATAAAATAAAAAAAGAAAAAGAAAAAAAGGTCTGTTTCCCCTAGAGCAAAAATATTTGTTCTGATGATACAATAACTTAGCTACATAGATAACAAAAACATAATAATTGCAATCTTCTTAGCAGATTCTCAAGCATTCTAATGATACATAAAATCCAAGAGCTTTTTCAGTTTTGAATGAAAAGGGTAATAACAGAATTGGTGGCCAAGACAGGCCGAAAGTTATATCATAATCTTACGGTGTAAATTTCACAATCCAAGAAATTATTAGTGAATTTTTCAAGTATAAACAGCACTATACAATGCTTGAATCAGTTCTACTCGTAGCCGTGCACGAGTAAGAACACTGTAAATTCTGCATATAAATAAGAGAGGTAGAAGCTTTTGTGAGAAATGCATTGGAAATTCCCAAGAAGCTTAATTAGTGAGTTAGCACAAGAATTTGAACATGCTGCCCTTAGGTCCTGCAATCATGGTGCAATTTTCTCCTGACTTAAACTCCAATTAGGCTCTCGGATATCATAAACAGAATGCTCCTATCCTTGACTTTACAGAAGGTGAATCATTGTATTTGAGGGTAGAAAAAGACTTTCATTTACAAATTCTCAAGTCTTGTTCTTGATATTGTCATCATGTAATTTCAAGAGGAAATTATTTTCCCTCAATGATTGACTTTCTATAAAGCCCTATGTCAAAGGTCTTATGAGGCATTTCTCGTAATGGTTCTAAGAGTCTACCATTAAAACTAAGCTCCACAAAAATTGCACCAGTAATTGCGAGGCCTAAGGGCAGCCTTCTAATTTCTCAATGTACTCCTGACAACATTACTGTATGCATCTGGTAATCTCTTAAAACTTACATGCATTAAAGTCATTTTCTTTTGCCTCAGATAAGTAATAGAAATTCAAAGAGGCCAATTTATGAAGCAAGCATATTAGATAATGAAGAGGCTGTCACCAAAAAAGAAAAAAAATCCTATAGCACTTTATGATTCACCACAGATTATCTACCACCACTATTTGGTACATTCCACATTAGCTCTTTCCTTATAAGCTTCATATTCTTCTTTCTAAAGTAAATGTTAATCCTCACATCAGCTTCTGGAAATGACCAATAAGTTCCAAATCGCTCT
Organism: Quercus glauca; assembly: GCA_023736055.1. NCBI lineage: Eukaryota > Viridiplantae > Streptophyta > Magnoliopsida > Fagales > Fagaceae > Quercus > Quercus glauca. The sequence goes on along the minus strand of CM043326.1, from coordinate 33,420,024 downwards.
TTTGCTTGTGCCTGCATTTTCTTCCGACTCACAAGAGCTTCTTGTACCTTTTATGAAGTCTGCACGTAAGTTTTAGGTATTAACATCTTGCCAACTTTCTAGTCCCAGACATGAAAACAATTCCTTAGCTGTGTAAACGTTTTGTAATCTTCTCCTACTATACCTTGGTAGTTGGTTCTGTTTTTGAGAAGTCCAACAACTACTGCTCAATCTCTCTCAAAATCCATCCATTCTACCACCAACTGCTACTCTGCCTTTTCCATTCCCTCCAACTATCCTCTAATCCACAGTTCTTACTTCAAAAGACAATAAAATCCTTTTGCCTGAGCCTTGCCTTGTGGTCAATATAACATCTTTCTGACTTTTTCTTAATAGATCAATGCACAACTTATTCACCTATACAGGATTGAATGTGTAATGTTGCTCTTTAATTTCCTGCTTGAAAAGTCCTCTGTTCTAACAAATGATCCGAGGAATATGACTTTTCTTACATCATATCTCGACGCTATGTCAACCTACCATAAGCCTCCCTTTCCCACTGGTCAAATGGAGGGAGGCCCATCGACAATTCACATTCCTTCTAAACTCTTCAAACGGCACCCTATTCTCACCCCCATGGTTTTTCCAAAACTCCCCTAGATTCTAAATGAGATATCCCTACACAAAATATTTGTCTCAAATAGAAAAAAATATTAAGTAGCCCAAAAAAAATTGGTAGCACCTCTCCCTAAAGGCTTTTTACTAAAAATTATAACCCCAAAGGTTGAGACATTCCGCGGTCTCAGCAGTTGCATGTTTCATAGAGTAAACAACATTATACACTTTTTGTAGTTTTGTGTGTGCGCATGTGATTAAGAGCCTGTTAGCTACAATAAAATGAGCTTTGAGCTACAAACTAAGAATAAAGTCAAACAAGAAATTGCAGCCAAGAAGTTATGCAACCCTGAAAGCCTAGCCAAGCATCACAGTTCCTTAGTATATATTAGAGGGAAATGAAAATTAAATCAGACTAAATGCAGTTTTATATCCTTTGGTGAGAATTTCAGGCAAGCACCTGTCTTTGGATGATAGTTGCAAAGACCACGGGTGTGAACAGATGGAAAACTTTCAGTAATATCATTTGAGGGAATAAAAGGTGGTTAAGCACTTAAGCTGTTGGTCACTGGACAGCAAACAACTGGCTAGACTCAATATATGACAAGGCAAGTATAACAGTCATCAAATTAAGATCTATGATATTGGAATCCAGCAATGGTGCTAAATGAATTGCCTGAAAATATATTATTGCCTAGAATGGCAAAGCTCAAATGCACTGGTTAGTGAACAACAATGGGTATCTGGCTTGGCAGAAAGCAATGACAAAGTCGAATGCAAATTTTGTAAATGTTGGTAAAAATGTGAAGCATGACTTATTTACCAAAAGGCATTAATATTTTTCTTAAATAATATCAAATGTACGAAAGGCTTCAATTTTACAGTATTTTAAGCGTGGAGAACTCCACTTAAATGGAGGAGAAAGTTGTGGTTGGCAAAATAGTCCCCTGAAATGAAGAAGATAAGTTTCAAAGTTACATGTAAACTGGAAAGCTGTCAGCTGTGTATAGTGATATGATGTTCTGTAGCCAGAAATTAAATATATGTATTTGTAAGGACTGCACGTGCTACACTGAAATTTAACACTTAAATGCTTCAGTTTTCAGATGCAGTATGTGTGTTAAGTGTGTGTGTGTGTGAGAGAGAGAGAACACATGGCTATTATTTGATCAATTAGATATACAAAATAGGGTATGGCTTTCATGGTTAGGCCAGACAAATAAGAGAAAAAGAAATAAACAATCAAGCATGGACAAAGTTTAGCTTCAAACCATTTTGAAGCTATCTCCTCCAACCCACTACGTAGCGATTTATAAGACTCTTCATATGTATTATTTAAACAAGTGACACGATTCATTAAAAAAATCATGTGACTAAAATTATACATGGATATCTAGTCTCTTCAATCACCACACAGTGGATTGGAGGAAGATAACTCCAAACAGGTTTGAAGCTAAACTCCAGCAAACATTGTGGATAAGCAGCACCATCTATAAAAATGATAGAACTAAAAATTTACTAAGATGTACATAATCTCAGAAGGAGAAATATACAAAAAAATTGTTGTATATACAAACTCACAAGTACACACTGAATCCACCTATCCAGAAAAGAAAAGAATTTTATTTGAATAAGTAAGTTGAATTTTCCCCAAATATCTGTTTTGGTATCTCCAAAAAAAAAAAAAAAACTTTTTTGGGTTTGTGAAAAATTGAACTTTATAAGTTAGTTCAGATTTATGACTTGTGTGAGAAAAAAATAAGTGTGATATATGGACTTTTAGACAGAATATTTGGTGGAAATCACAGCCAAATCAATACCATCTACATCAAATTATGATCATATGTGTTAGAGCATACCTGATTCTACATCTAGTTCTACACAGAAATGGGGCCAAAAATTTGAAGGTTTTGCGGCCCCATATTTTGATGTAAATTGTTCTAAAATTCATCCTCCAAATATTTTCTGATCAGATACATAATGTGAGTTGATTATCCTGTTACAGGAAAGTATGGAACACAAAATGCAGTGAAAAAAGCAGAGAAATCTTCAAATTGCCTTAAAAGTATATGAAAAATTCATATTTTTATAAGATACTCTGATCTGAAATTATTGGATATCTTGAGCATAGAAGGAAAACGTTTTCTATTATTCATTCTTATATTAACCAAAGAGAAACCAAAGGAACTAGAAAACAACTGCAATCTTACACAAATGGGTCCATATTATACAGCAATCACTTTGTTCAAATAAATGGCCTGTGACTATCTTTGCACAACTTAATGGTGTTTCTCAACTGATAAGCACTTTTAACATTTCATCACAACGGCATTGTAACTAATGAAAATCTTACTACGCAACATCTATATTGGATGGCCTTGGCCTACTGGTCTCCATTGCCCTCCATGAATTACCAAAAGGACCACAAAGCAAGGATTAAGTTGTTATGACCCAAGCTCTCAATACCTCAATTTCTTATTTTTTATTTTTCCAAATGATTCCTCCTGACTCACTACATTAATTAACGTTTCATGAGTAAGTTTGTAAACGAAAAATGATGCAATAAGCATCATATTACTAATTAGTTTATAACACACTCTAAGAAATCTTATTTTCCTCGTAACTTTATTTCTCTTTGCATTAATTCTTTTCTTCTTTTACTTTTCATAGTAAAAATAAAAATGGAGGTCAACTACCATCTATCCATTAACTCTATGTGTGATGATGTGCGCAAACACAGACCAATCAAGCAATTACAATGCAATTTATGGTATTTAAAGTACTGTAGAGGAATTAAACTGCATTTTTCCTTATCTGATTAGAATTTACTCTATAAATTACAAAGCCAATACAATAAATTGCAATCTGGTTAGCGGATTTTCCGCTTACAAAATATGCAAGAAAATCTATGCTTCTTTAATTTTGATTGGAAAAGGCAAATAAGAAAATTGAATGGCATAGATTTTCCATCTCTCAACCAAGATTTTCTTTAGATATCATAACCAAAAAAATAAATCACATTCTTCAACAGGTGTTAAATAAAGACTATAAAATGCTTGCATCAGTTATATTTCATACCTGCAGTTGGGTCTACTGTTTTTTCAGACCAAGATGTAGAGCTATCGTGAGATTTGTAGTTGAAATTCTTACAATGTTATTTAAGCAGATAGCCTAGCTTGGTGCTCCTTTTAATGTTAAAACTCACCAACAAGTAGATTGCTCCATTATCTCTTGGCAATTGAGAATGTGATGCTACAAACCAGGATATACAAAAGCTTTGTCCATGACTTTGTACAGGAATGCAGAATTTGATGCTCTCAGGGTTGTCGAGAAGAAAATGAGAATGCTGACCCTAAGCCTTGTAATCTAGGTGCAATTTTCATTTAAATGACTGACTGAGCTTCTTTAGAGCTTCAAAGCAATCTATTAATGATGTCCAAGAGCTCACTTGGTCTTAAATTAATCTTATAGAAAATGCACCAGTGATTACAAGTCCCAAGGTCAGCATTCCCACTTTCACCTTAATACAACCCCAGGAGCATCAATTTCTACATTCGGTACTCTCTTGAACTTTATATGCGCCATGCCTTTGCCTCAGATAAGTAAGAGTGTTTCAACAGCTCCATATCTAAAATGTAAGGAAGTATGAGGTCCTACTACATGATATGTTGCATGTAAGCTCTTTTGTAACTCTGTAAATTGCCTATTTGTCTCTGCTCTTTGGAGCTTCATGTCCCGCTTACCTTGAGGCAGCACTGAATCCCAGGTAAATTCCAAAAATTGACTGTTGGTTCAGATTCCTTTAGCCTGCCCTTCATTCAGAGCTGAACTTGTTCTTGTTCAATATTTTACTAGCACATGCCTTAATTGCTAACATTATATACCAAATGACTTTCAGATGCAGGGAAGTAGAAACGAAACTGAACTTGGTAAATGCTAATAGTAATTTTGTCACGCTAAAATGACAATTATATCATGAGCAAGCCATAATTCTATTTCTCATTGCTTTTCAGTTTTGGCATAAGCATGTCTTCCATAAATAAAAAATTGTTGCTCCCACTAAAATGACTACTAAAATCGTTCATTTGTATGCAGATATTTTACCCCAATATTTTTAGTTTTGTGGGGAGTGATGGTTAATAAATAATCTTGAGTTCAAATGTCCTAGCAACAGGTTGAAGATATGGTCTATATCATCAAATTTCAGAGGAGTAAGGGACTTCAAATCCAAAACCATCCAGCCTTGCTCTCAAGCTTGGATAAACTTTGATTATCAGTGGCCAACCCTCAGCATTCCCATAATCCTTAAATAAAATTTCACTATGGATATTTGATAATATTATTAATGCCATATTCTATTTAAAATTTTATGAAATTTCTCTATGGTGCAGTCATTTATCATATTAGAATTGATCATACTGCGAAAATTCATGGAGGCAAGGCTTGGTCAGAGGATGAGATCATTTATGCTATTACTTGAGATATTAGATATAGATTGTTCTTGTGTAAGAATGTAAGAGATAGTATTAAAAACAGAGTGTTGTGTAGTTTGTGGGGGAGTTCCTTTGTCTTTTTTTTTATAAGATGCAGTTTTTGTTGCTGCTTTGTTGTCTGGTCTTACTTATTCAACAAAACAAAACAAAACCATAAAAAAGAAAGTTCTAGTTGCAGTATGTGGTGACGCAAACTCAATAAGAGGGACTAATTCTCAGTGACCTGTACTTCCATGTGAGGGTTATTTAGATACATAACATCTAGTAGTTAACGATAAGTGCTTAATGGTTCAAAATCCAAAAACACCAATACAATTCGGGACTCCTAATCATTTACCAGGTAAAAGTCTTGTTGGCCATTGGTGCATTAATGCAATATAACAATACAAGGGATCTGCATAGTTTTGATATATTCTATTACTAAAGTGAATGTTAAGGCATCACTATTAAAGATCGGCATGGCAGTGTCTATAATCCATGCATAAGACTTGGTAAACTCCTGGACTTGGTTAAGGCATTTACTTCACTTGCCCCCACTAGAAGAAATTTTCAAAAAACCAAACAATAAAGAAGGCTTCAGGTTTAGGTTGCTAAAATATGTTCTGATAGAATAAAGAATTAAGAGTAGTTGAGACAGTTGATGACTAAAGACACACATTAAGTATATAAAACTACAACCATTGACTATTTCTATTTCCTATTTTTCTCTCTGGGGTACATTCATTGGACCCTACTTCCTCAAAGACTCGAGCTCAGGTGTGGTTGGGTCAAAAACAGATACATAAATATTCCTTTTGGTCTTATCTGTATTAGTTGTGCAAACTACAAACGTAACCTTCACAAAAAGTACTTTGTCTTTCTGCTGTTTAAATCAAGTTTATTTTCACTATTCTGGACTAATAATCCTTTATCTGTAAAGTTGTACTACAAATTAAGTTCACCCTTTTTTTTTTCCTTTTTGAGCTGAACATGACATGATTTACATTCATGTTAGACAATACCGATTTACAGATTAATAATCTTTTTTTTTTTTTTTGGTTTAGAAATGAATTCTAGAGAACAATACCAATATTGTTGAGGAATTTGGCTGAATAGAACACAGGAACTGCCTTTGAAAATGGATCCTAAAACATACGTTTTTACTTTGTTCTTTTCTACTTTTCCATTTCTTTATATTTGTTTTTTGCGGCCATGGAGATCTATTCAATGCTCCTAAATGACTAAACTAATTAATTCAGCTAATGACATATGAACTAAATTAGGCCTGACCTTTTCTCTTGGATTAGATATTTAGATCTCTTAAAAGTATTAAAAACGCTTAAAAATTAATGTTTCAAAGACCAAAACAAAGCTAATTCTAATCTCCTTCTTCATGTTCATAATAATATATCAAAAAACCAAACCCAATATGTAGGAACATGAAGATCTTGAAAAAACTGAAACCAAAAGTATCTTCATTTGCACACATACACCACCCCACCCCACCAATTATTTCTTATGATCTAGAACATGTGAATCCCCCGGGATCCCTTGCATCTAACATTGACAAAATAGTGAAATATTACCATTACGCAAACTAGAAAAACTCATTTTCACATTGAATAAACAATAAAAATAACAACAAGTCATTGTATTCTAGAAAAAAAAGAAAGAAGAGTACACCATATTTCATATTAGCATTTCCTCAAATCAGTAAAAACCCACGTTCATATTTGTCATATAAAAAACAAAAACAATAATTAACAGCAATTATAAAATCCGTGACTACAACAACAACAACAACAACAACAACAATGACAGATTTAGTCAATAAGCTTAAACCTCCCACCAATCATTCAACTTTGCTTGCACGTAAAGAACAAGATAGAAGATAGGGCTTTCTAGAATTACACGCACACAAGACAAAGAGGTACCTTAATATAAATGATAACCCAAATTAGTCATGATTGAAGAAATCTAAGGCCTTTATTTATTTTTGTCGCATGCTCCATAATTATTATTTTAATTTTTAAGTAAAACTCATTTGCGTAATATATCCACTATGTTATTTTTATTTCAATTCCCAACGTGCCTCTGTTGCGAACCATCGCGGAAAAAACCAATTCAAAAAGCTTGAAATGAAAACAAACAGAAAGGAACATTACCTTGATTATGAGCCGTCCGATTCAACTATAAACCAATCCAACGGTGAAAAGGACTTTTTCATTTTTTGGAGAGAGAGGATGCTTCCTTCGTCCAAGGAGGAAGCTCGCTGGGTGTGAAGCCAAGTCTTCAGTCCACATTTCAAACTCTCTCTTTGTTTATAAATACCTCTCCACTCTTCATTTCCACTCTCAATCTCATCCTCACTTCTAAACGCAATTCAAATTCTTTTTCTCTCTCTCTCTCCCTCTCTAAAAACAAAGCGAAATCCATTTCCCTTTCTCTTTCTCTCTCTAAGAAAAACTAGTTCCCTCTCATATCATGGAGGCTAATTTTGAGTTTTCTTCGGAACTTGATCGCATCAAGCTTCACTTGCTTGGTGAGCTTTCTCCTTTGGGAATGGGAGGCTTTTTCTCTAATCATACAGAGGTTTCCACTTCTGAATCTCAATCCAACTCTTCTTCTTCTTCTTCTTCTTCTTTGAGTTATCGAACTTCGAGTTTGGACTCTAACGAGCTTTCTTCTCACTCCTCTATGGCTTTTGAGGACTTGTTTGGCTCTACCGAGCTTTTTGACTTTACTTTCCCAACTGATTTCCCTGAATTCAAAGTGAAGCCTGAAATCATCGACTTATCTACACCGAAACCCCTCGATTCAGCCAACGCTTACTCCGAATCCGAACCCAAACCGACTGTACCGAAAACCCTAACGGAATCGAACAGGAAGCCATCACTGAAGATCTCGCTCCCGAGCAACAGCACAACCGAGTGGATCAGGTTCGGTAACCCGGATCAGCCGCAACCGGAACCATCGGTTTCGGCGGTACCCGAACCCGCAGCACAAAACAATAATAACAGTAATTCGGGCGCGGAAGAGAAGAAAAGGCACTACAGAGGAGTCCGACAAAGGCCATGGGGCAAGTACGCCGCGGAGATCCGAGACCCGAACCGACGTGGCTCTCGGGTCTGGCTCGGGACCTTCGACACCGCCATCGACGCAGCTAAGGCTTACGATCGAGCCGCGTTCAAGCTCCGCGGCTCCAAAGCCATACTCAATTTCCCGCTCGAAGCTGGGAAGCCCGAAACGACGGCAGCGACTGTCGTTTCGAGAAATGACAAAAAACGACGCCGTGACGGTGACGAGGAAGAGCAAGTGGTTGAGGAAGTGAAAGTTGTGGTGAAGAAAGAGAGAGTAACGGAATCTCAAGACGTCATGACTTATTTGAGGGATATTCCGTTGACGCCGTCAAGTTGGACGGCGGTATGCGATTGGGACACTGACGTTAAAGGGATATTTAACGTTCCTCCATTGTCGCCGTTATCCCCTCACCCTCAGATGGGTTATCCACAACTTATGGTGGTATGAGAATGTGGGCTTTTTGAATTAAAAGTTAAAACATGAACATTTTAGCGTATGAGTGGATGAGGCTTACTATAGTGGTGGTTTACTAAACCCACCTCATTCAAATTTGTTGTTACCATTGTATTTATTTTGATTTTCACTTAGAATCAGAAGTATCTAAATACAGGATTTGTTTTGGGAATTCATGTGTGTACATTCAAATTGGAGTGGTTTTATGTTATTAATTGTGATCTTATTCTTTTATTAACCAAAAAAAAAAAATTGTAGTCATAACAGTGAGTTAAGTGTTTTGTAATTTAATTGATACTTTTTAATGTCTTTAACGGAAACATCTAAAATTCAAATATTTTCTCTCCTAATTATCAAATCGAAATCAAATAAAATTAAAAGACATAACAATATTGAGAAACTATTGAGAAAAAAAGTGGATAAAATTATTCAACTTTAGTATTTTCTTTTTTGTATGACAAATTGACAACATTTCTAATCTTATATAAAAGGATGTCATAAATTTCAGATATGAGATTTAGCACATAATATTCACTATTATATTTTTCTTAAAAATAAATACTCACTATTAAGAAAAAACAAATCTCAATAAATGGAGGAAATACTCATTGAGTAAATGATAACACTATCATTGAAAGGTTTCAATAGAAGTCTTATCATTGTGTTATACATATTCATTCTTTGCTAATTATATTGCTCCAACATGACAATAATCTTTAGGTCAACTAATATTGTTTGGTATTTTTAATGAAGATGTCTAAATTGCATTTTTTTTTTTTCCTTAAGATCTATAAATAAAAAATATTGCACACATACCTATGAATTTTCCTAAAATTTAGTTACCCTAAATTTACGGGGCACATCCTCTTTATAGCTTTAGAAGCCATCCATTCTACACTAGCATAATGTTGGTTTTCAAGTTAATCTAAGTTGAAGCCTATCGGAATTGTTGGAGATAGCTTTAATATCTTCTATGGCAGGAGAGAATAAGATTTTATTTCAAATCTTGTCAATTTCTTCCATTTCATAGTTTAAAACTTCACATTTTATTTTCTAAAATTTAATAGTGTTATAGTGTATTTATTGCTACGTCATTTAAAATTTTAAATGACGTGATAGATTTGAAACATCAATGAAATCAACATAATGGAAAAAATATTTATATTTGTAACATCTATGAAATGGACAAAATTTGAAATAAATTAGGAGTTTGGTAATGTAATTAACTCTTTCAAACATAAATGACTTAGGTGATTTGAACAAAGAAAAAGAAAAACAATTTATTTTGTTGAAAAAAGCCTTTTTTTTTTTCTTTTTTGCTAAGTAAAATTGAAAAAGTTAAGAGTTTATAATTAATATATGTTAGCAAGGTCAAGATAACGCTGATGATTGTAAAGATGATGTGAATGAGTGGGAATTTGCAACAATCTTGTGGACCTAGTTTTTTGCGTGAAAGTTGTAGTGAAGCAAGAAAAAATATTTCCATCAGTATGAACCTAAATTTATACTTCCATTTATTTTTCTTATAGATATCTGATGCTCTAGGGTTTTTTCTTTCTTTCCCACTTCTTTTTTAATAGGCAAATCAGTTTACACTCATATGGATAATCAAAGATCATACTCTTCATCACTTTTTATTTTATTTTATTTTTAAAAGAGAAGAATATGTCATTTAGTACTAGTCTAAATAACAGTATCAATGATCTAAATTAACTTGTTGACAATTCATCTAGACATTATAGAAATTATTTATCCATCCATGTCAAAAAGGGATATTTAATAGAAACTTCATTTCTTGCCGTGACCTTGAATTCGAATGTTGAATAAGCCTTATAAGGTCAATGTTGAAGGTTCCATTTGGTTTGATGGATAAAGTAATCTCTTCATTTCTTTATGTTAAAAAAGTCCTATCATATTTGATAAGTCCAGGAACCACCATAGACTAGGAAACTTAGCTTCAAATGTCAATTTGTTTTGAATTGTGATATATGTCAAATGGTTGTATTTGGGATTTCTTAAACAGAACAGAAGTTTCTGATTGAAAAACAAATATATATACCCAAAAATATAGAAGAAGATAGATATCAGATATGTCTGAAGATAAGAGAAGAAAAAGGGAGAGGGACTAGAGGCCATCACATGATGAACTATAATTTAGGGATGACAATGATCATTTGTATTATTTAGATTTGTCAAATTAGTTAATTTCATGAGACTTTCCTATCATATTATGTTTTGAATCTCAATGTTATATATATATATATATATATGAGTTTTACATGCAGTGTGTGAGGATGGATAATTTCATAAAACCGTCTCATAAAATACATTTCAAAAAGTAAAATGTATCATATCAGACAGAAGGTCCAAATCAATTGTCAACCCACTCGTAATTGCATTCCTATCCCTTATGTCTGTATTGAACCAAGCTTTTAAGGCTTGTGGGGAACTTACAATTGACATTGTATCCTTCTTGCTTTGATTTGGTCACCTTAACAATAACCTGGCAGTTAAGACTTAGCCACAAATCAAAGGATGAGGGGGAAAAGGTAAAGAAGAAGAACAAAAGGTTCACATTTTTTAAGTGAAAAACTTTCAACCTATGGGGGAAGACGTGGGTCCATTCTAGTTGGGAAAAAACCATATTTTTGCTATTATAAAATCAATGACAATCTGTGATCAAAAAGCAAAATTGGTCCGAAAGAATTTGTTCGACCAATTAACCTCAGGTCCTCAGCCAATAGTTCTCCAAAAAACATTAAAAAAAACTTCAGCCAATAGTAATAGCTAGGTTATAACAAAATTAAATTGTTTATGAACAATTCAGACTTAAGCTCATACTTAAACTCAACTATTAACTGAATTAAACTCAATATATAATAATATTTTGTGAACAAGTCTGAATATGAGACTTAATTTATATATATATATATATATATATCATATTATATGCTTATATGGTTTATATACGTGTTTCAAAATATACTTATATAGACTTAATATTTGATGGTATAATTTTGTAAATAAGCTCATAGGATATCAAAATCATCATTTGTAATTTATTGATAATACTAATAGTTCATTTATATATAATTTTTAACAATACAAGGCTAATAAATTGATTATAAGTTTATAAACAAAGATCACTCTATATAATTAATTCAAATGATATAATTTCAACTATAATACTTTAATTTAGTTATTTATTATTAGTAAAGATCGTTTGGTGAAGAGATAAAATATTTTAGTGGTGGTATTTAGTATTTACTATATATAAAAAATAATAAGTTAATCAAATAACTTATTCATAAATTCCTACTTATTTGAGCACAAAATAAATAAAGCCTGAGTGTGTAATTTAGCTTGGTTATAAATTCAGTCTGGGCTTCCCATTATTTTATATGTATTCAAGCTGGGCTTGATTTTGCGAAAAAAATAAGAATAAATAAACCAATATTATATAAACTTTTAATTTTGAGCTTGTTTTTTCTACTCTAGCTAATTAATACTGGATAATTAAATTTCCCAACAAGTTTATGTTCTAATAATTAACATTGTGCCAAAGGTTAATACCACTCGCTTTGCTTTCATCATGATTATCTAAGGATCTAAGCCTTGAGTTAACTACCCTACTATCTGTTTCAGTGAGTAATTATACAATCAGCTATATATATATATATATATATCATCTATCTTCTTTCAATTCTCATCTAAGCTCCTAATTTCGTCACCCCCACTATTTTAAATTTTTGTTTCCATTATTCAAACCTTCTATAACACATGATTCGAAGTTGACCGTAAAACTTTTTAATATATAGCATTTGCTCACGCCAAACATCATTTTAGATGTCTTATAGTGCCAGACCCAGAATGCTAAAACTAGTCTTTAGTCAATAAGAAGAACAACGTAAAGTAATGCATGTGCGTTCAGTCAGTACACACTACAATTAAGTCGGTGACAATTAAAGAAGATGTTTGGTGGCGGTGGTGGAAAAATGGCGGTGTTGGAGCTAGGTCTTGGGTAGTGGTAAAGAGTGAGAATTATCAATGTGTTGTTTTTTAAGCTTGCGTAGTTTTCGAAGATTCTTCACAGTTCACACAGTACTAATATTTTATAGTGGTTGAGATAAACTCGCAATCATAGAAAAATAATGCAAAACTAGGTGTTATATATGAGTTATGACCCGTGGAAATATATAAATTTTGTGATCGAAAATGTTGCTACAAATTGATGGAGATCATCCATGATTTTTGGCAAAGAAAATAATAAAACACACTGCTAATACAGCGCAAAGTTTGAAAAATATGAAGGGCAAGTGGACAACTAGAAAGTGTCATGCAGCTACTTTTCTTCGAGTTAGAAGTTTCTAAGATGGCCAGTTTAGTCTTTGCATTTCTTTAATTATTATATCATAAGTAGAAAGGTCTTCTCTTCCATTTCCAATTCCTTTACTTTTTTGTTTGGTATATTTAGGGCTGTACAGGGTGTGGTGCGGCCGGTTTTTATGGCTGTTTTTGCACCGCATCGAACATTTGGTTTCCTAAAAATCCGAGCCGCTATCGCGCCTGAGGAATGGTTCTCCGGCAACATCGGTGGCGGTTCTGGTCGGTGCGGAGGTCGGTGTCCACCTGTCTATTACACACACAGAGAAAAAGAGAGATCTAAAACCAAAATCAAACCCTGAAAACTGAGTTCTGACTTCTGAGTCTGAGAAGCAAAAGTGTGAAACTTGAGAGGAGTAGAAGTCTGAAAGTGAAGAGGAGAAATGAGAGTAAAGAGGAGAAATATGCGTTGGAAGCAACTCAAGAGAAAATAAATCTGTGGCTGAGATCAAAAGAGAAAAAAAAAATCTTGCATAGTGACTCTGTGACTGACTCAAACAGTGACAATGCTCGTTATTTATTTATTTTTTTAATTTTTTTTTCAAAAAACGCAAGTGGCAAGGAAATGACTAACCCACGTGGCATTTTTTTTTTCTTCTCAAAAAATGAAGTGGCATGACTGAACCCGGCCATACAGCATTTTTTTATTTTTTTGTTTTTTCAAAAAATGCAAGTGGGAGATAGTCTTACTTAGACAAGACCACTCAAGAGTCTCAAACTACCACCTGACACACGTTAACTTCCTTTTTTTTATTTCAAAATTTCTTTTGGATAAGGACGTTAGGCCTCTTCTTCATGGATGAACGTTAGGCCTCTTCTTCCTCTTCTTCATGCCTCTTCTTCCTTCTTCTTTTTTGCTGAAGCCTCTTCCTCTTCTTAATTCTTATACATATTAACATATATATAAACCTTGCTCAGGTCGGTTCGGTCTTCATCGGTGTGCACATATCGGTGCCGATGGCCGCACCGGTCCGACGTCGGCGCTAAAGATCTACCGCCGACCACCGTGCAAGAAACCTTCGGCAGAGCTCTGAGTGGGGCAAGGTGGTGCGGTCAAACTGGTTTTGTCGGTGCCGGTATTTCCTTGAACAGGCCTAGGTATATTTTGTATGACCCCGCAAACATGATCTTTGAAGAGATCCTGTCTTTTCAATATAGTAATATATAAAACTGCAGTATTTGACTTTTTTGTTAATTTTTTCTTTTGTGGTTATATAAATTTTAGATCATCTCGGTATATTGTTTTGAGCTTTCACTTTCACATAAGGGATGAGTCTTATTCTAGCCCATCCTCTATTTGTAAGTTTGAAACCTTGGTCTGAAATTATTGAAGAATTGCCCTGAACTTTAGAGAGTATTTGGTTAATTTGGGGAATCCATATTACTTTCGGCATCCAAATTTTTCGTAATGTAATGCTTGGCAATTTAGATACTTGTGAATATGGTTATTTTTATGTTTAGTTTGATTAAGAATCTAATAAAATTCATGGAAATATGCTTCTATTTTTAGTTTATTCCTACAAATTTTATAAGAATTATTTTTTTTTTCAAAATTTCTTTTGGTTTGTAAACACACAATATCAAGTCGCTTTTTTAATCTTCTTCCAAATAAATAGTGAAAAAATATAAATTATAAATTATGATAAATTCAATAAGACTATAGTATAACATTTTTTTGAATAACATGTACAATACAAAAATAATTATTTAAGTTGTCAATTTATTATTATTATTTTTTCATAGAGATTCATTATTGTCTAATTATATTGTGCTAATAACCCTTAAGTCAACTAACATTGTTTGGTATTTTTAATGGTGATATCCCAAATGAAACTTCTTTTTTCAATCAAAACATATAAATAAAAAATATTGCACACGTACCTATGAATTTGCCAAAATTTTAGTTACTATAAATTTACAAGGCACGTTGTCTTTATAGTTTTAGAAGCCAGCAAATCTACATCAGATAATGTTGATTTTCAATTAATCTGAGTTGAACCCTATTGAGATTGTTGGAGATGGCTGTAATATCTTCTAAAGCAGAGAGAGAACAAGATTTTCTCCATTTCATATCTTTGCCCATTTTATGGTTTAAATTTTATTTTTCAAGATTTAACAGTTTATGCATATAAACTATTACATTATTTAAAAATTTAATATTGTAGATTGTAGATCTTTAGACTTGTAACGTCTTATCCAGACTATGTAATGGATGAAATAGACAAATTAAATTTGAAATAGATGAGAGCTTGGTCAATGTAATTAGTTCTTTCAAATGTAAATGACACATGATTTGAGCGAAGAAAAAGAAAAACAGAATATTTTTTTAAAATGCTTTTACTTTTTCTTTATTGCTTAGTAAAATTGAAAAAGTTAGAGTTCGTAATTTAATATTTTAGCATGGTAAAGATAATGCTGATGATTATAAAGATGGTGTGGGTGAGTGGGAATTTGCAAAAATCTTGTGGACTAGGTTTTCACGTGAAAGTTGTAGCGAAGGACAAGAGAGAAATAGAGAATATTTCCATCAGTATGAACCTAAATTTATACTTCCATTTATTTTTCTTATAGATCTCTGACGCTCTGGGGTTTTTTTCTTTCTTTCCCACTTCTTTTTAATGTAGGAAAATCAGTTTACACTCGTATGAATTAAATCAAATGTCATACCTTTCATCACTTTTTATTTATTTATTTATTTAAAGAAGAGAAGAAAATGTCATTTAGTCTAAATACAATTATTATTGCTCTAAATTAAATTGTTGAGAATTCATCTATGACATTATAGAAATTATTTATTCATCCATGTCAGAATGAAAGGGATATTTAGAAGCTTCATTTCTCGCTGTGACCTTGAATTCGAATGATGAATAAGCCTTAAAAGTTCAATGTTGAAGGTTCCACTTGGTTTGATGGATAAAAGAATCTCTTCATGTCTTTATGTTAAAAAAGTCCTATTGTGTTTGATAAGTCCCGAAACCTCCATAGACTAGGAAAATTAGCTTCAAATGTCAATTTGTTTAATTTGAATTGTGATATATGCCAAAAATGGTTGTATTTGGGATTAGTTAAACAGAATAGAAGTTTCCGCCGTGCACAATAATCATTATAATATAAGTTGAAACTACCAAATGGTCGTATTTTTGAATTTCGTATGTATGAATTCTAAATGTCGTGAAAAAATAAATAATTTCGTAAACTGTCTCATAAAATACGTTCTTGAAAAGAAAATAAATCTTATAATTAAGTTACAAAATAGAAGAGTCACGTCAGTTGTCAACTCTCTCGTAATTGCATTACTATTCCTTTTGACTGTTGACCCAAGCTTTTAAAACTTGTGGGGATCGTACTGTTGACATTGTATCCTTCTTCCTTTGATTTGGTCACCCTAACTATAACCAGGCATTTAAGACTCATCCACAAATCAAAGGATGGGGAACAGGGAACCGTCGAATAGGTAAGGAAGAAGAAGAAAATGTTTACATTTGCTGAGCCTATTTTTAATTGAAAAACTTTCAGCCTATGAGTTGAAGACGTGGGTCCATTCTATTGGAAGAAACATACACTTTTGCTATATATATTATCAATGACAAACTGTTATAAAAAAACTCGAAAGAATTTGTATGACCAATCTCAGCCAATAGTAATAAGAGAGATTAAATATGTTATATCATAATTAAATTGTTAATGAACAAATCGGATTAAGTTTGGGGGAAAATTTATTTATTTCGTTTATTTAATCTGAATCAAACTCAAGTTCATATTTAAACTCGACTATTAAACTAATTATATTTAAAATATAATAATATTTTTGTGAACAAGTCTAAATATGAGACTTATTTTAAGTATGTACACAATATTGTATGTTTATTTTATGGTTTATATGTGTAAAAACATACTTATATACACTTAATTTTTTATTGTATAAAATTGTAAATAAGTTCACAGGTGCGCCTTAATTTTGGCAAATTCTTTCGTCAAAGTCTTGAAAATAGTGATTTAATTTGTCATTTTTTTGTAGTTTTTGCTTTATTAATAATTTTTGCACAAAAGTCATAATAAGGCCTCGCTTGGGTTTTGATGGGCGGGTTCCCCCTGTGTTGTCTTTATTTTTTTTATGAGAAATGCTAACGAGTGCCCTTAAGGCACTCATTAATAATCCATTTAAAGAAAGTTTTTATGGGAAATGAAAAAAAAGTCATTAATATTTTGAAAACTTTTTTCATTTCCCATAAAAATAATATAAAAACTTTTCTAAAATAGATTATTAATGAGTGTCCTAAAGACATTCGTAAGCATAACCCTTTTTTTATTTATTTATTTTTTTTGTCGCATGCTCCATAATTATTATATGGGTAATGCTAACAGGTGCCCTAAGGGCACCCGTTAAGAATTACTGAAATGCCATTGTATAATGGCAAGCCGTAAAAATCTGTGCAATGAAAGAGCGTGTGTCAGTTTGCTTTGAAGAAAACAAATACTTTACCATAAACCCAAAATACCCTTCAGGTTTCTCATCCACATGCAGTCCCACCCAACCCAAAAAGTCCATCCACACGTTAGATAAATAAAGAAGCAGTCTCCATTTCACCTTCTTTTTTTTTTTTTTCTTTTTTTTTTTTTTACTTTTTCCCTCCAATCAATTATTTCACCTTTTCATCTCCTACTTTTCTGTAGTCATTTTTTTTTTTTGTTTTTTTAATCACTCTTCCATGGACCACAAGAAAATATCTAGATATTGAATTTAATCCCCAAACTCAATTGAAATCACTATTATATTAATAAAAATCCTATTATATATACAATTACTAATTATATATATATATATATTTTTTTTCTTTTTCTTCTATTTTTCATTAACGTGGCTCTAAATTTTTCATCATTTTTATTTTTCTAATCTTTTTATTTTTTTTTTAATAATTAAGAGAATTTTCAATTTGAGAATACAAAAATAGTTAACGTACCACCAATTCATTACTATTAGACCGAAAGTTTCATAAACAACATACTGTGAGTGGAAGTGATCAAAATAGAGATAAAAATAAACAAAAATTTTAAAATCAAATGGGACAATAAAAGTATCACACCAAAATAACGTATCCTTAATAATTAAAAAGCAACATATACTTAACATTTAAACCAACGATCAAGCAAAAGCAAAAGTTCAAAAAGTAAATTCCATCAAATCTTCTCAAAAACATGTTGTCAAAATTACAACATTAACAAAATATGTGCCATAATTTTTCTTTCACAATCTCAAAAAGCTTTCACCTAACATTTCAAACAAAATACTGGGTTCAATCTAATATCTGTTGATGTTGTTTTCTTTTTCTTGTTTGCACAATTTGAGGAAGTACTACTATTTTTCTCCGGACATGTAGAGATGTTATGGCCAATATGCTTACAAAGTCTACAAGACTTCTTTTGCTTTCCCAACTCTCTTCCACCTTTCATTCGTTTTTGCTTTGGACGACCTTTTGTCTTCGACATTGGAGGACAAGAAATAAAACAGTCTTCATCAATCACATCATTAACATCACCATCGATATTGGTTTCCTTGTCCACTAAATCTTCATCATTCAAAACTAACAATTCTTTTCCCTTTAGTGATGTTTCACAACTCCAACATGATAATAGATACATATGTGGAATTTGGTAGCAATCTTTGTGAAGAAATATCCTAAGTATGTGACGACAAAGTATACCCCAAAATTCAAAATGTTTGCAACTATAATTAGTCATTTCACCATCCCACAAAACTTTGTGTTTTTGACTAGTTTTGTCTTTGTAATATTGCAACACAAATTCACTACCATTTTCTTGAAGCACGGAATATAGTGTAGCACTCCCAAACTCCACTTGAAATAATTTGAAAGCATAAGGTATCAACACACTATGAGCTTGGTCTTCTAATGGTGAAAGGCTTCTTAAAGAAGAACTCCTAAACATTTCCAACATTGTATCATGTGATTGTATTTGTTCAACATCTTCAATGGCAAGGTCAATCTAAAATTAAAGATGACAACAAATTATAAGCATTTAAATGACACACCAAGACTTAAAAAAATAATATAAAAAATACTAACATTGACAAATATAAACATAAATAAAATAAATTATAAGGGTAAGTAATGACTTACCCTTGAAATAATTTGAAAGCATAAGGTGTCAACACACTATGAGCTTGGTCTTCTAATGGTGAAAGGCTTCTTAAAGAAGAACTCCTAAACGTTTCCAACATTGTATCATGTGATTATATTTGTTCAACATCTTCAATGGCAAGGTCAATCTAAAATTAAAAATGACAACAAATTATAAGCATTTAAATGACACACCAAGACTTAAAAAAATAATATAAAAAATACTAACATTGACAAATATAAACATAAATAAAATAAATTATAAGGGTAAGTAATGACTTACTTGTTTAACAAATTGGATCAAGCTTATGTGGGAACTAACAAATCGTTTGATAAAGGCATTTATGCTTTCAGATCTTCCCGTTGTTGTCATTCCTCCAAAAAAATCTCCACGAAGGTAACATGGTACCCAAAAGTGCTTAATTTGGTATAATCCAATCACATGCTTATTCATACACATGTCATATTTTGCAATAACTTGTAGCCATTGGTGCTCAAATTCTTCACATGAGTCCAACTTATATAACTTGTAGAAATCCTTGCACCAACTCGAATATTGACTACGAAGAATTGATGTAAACCAACCACTAAATTTAGCGGTAATATGCCATATACCAAATGCATGTTTTGTGATGGCAATTCTTTTGAAATTGCCTCTGTGATCCATGGATCTTGATCAATCAAAATAGACTTGGGTGGCTTCTTCAGCAATGATACAAAAGTCTGCCAATCAAACATAAAATTATTACAATGCAAAAAAATTCAAATACTATCCAAATTAAAGAATAATTGTGAATCTTTACAAGATTGAAAATTTACCTTCATTAACCATTGAAATGTACTAGTTGTTTCGTTGCGAAGAAGTGCACAACCAAAGAGAATTGTCTTTCCATGATTATTGACACCCACAAAGACACCGAAAGGCATATCATAAGCATTCACCTTATAAGTAGTGTCAAAAACAACTACATCACCATATTTTTGGTACCAATCAATATAAGGATAAGGTACCCAAAAAATATGCTCCAACTTTCTCTCATTGTCTATTTTAAAAGCATATTGAAACTTTGAATTCTCCTCTTTTGCATCTTTGCAATATTGTAAGAGGCTCATGGCATCACTCGTTGCATGCTCCCTTCTCATTTTCTCAAAAAGGTTACGAATATCTTTTTGAAAAAATGGAAGATATCCATGTTCCACTATTTTCTCAAGTTCCATAATACGCATTATTTGTCTAATCGAAAGATTAACTTCTTTCAACAATTGAATGCGGTCTTCATCTTCTTTAGTGATAATTCGATTACTAGGTAGAAACCACACTTCCGAAGGAGCCAACAATTCATGATTGTGATCTATAATAAACTTAGTGACATGCCATTCTTGTGGAAAAATATCAAATGACTTTCGTAAGGCAATCCTTAGATGAGCTTTGCATCTACATTTTAAAGACTCTCTATTTCTTTGCTCCTTAGATGGATCCACAATTTTTAATGGGGGTTTACTTGCTCGATGACAAAAGAAATCTTGCCTTACTATTTCTTTATTTTTTGTGACAAACCGACCTTTTCGAATAGAAAAACCATGTTGTCTTGCATAAGTTGTATAGAAAATAAAAGCCTCTTCTTCACTAAGAAAACATTGACCAACAAAGGGCTCAAAATTATATTCTTCAAGAACTTTCTCTACACAATTGTCACTATTTTTTTTCATTATTTGAAGTCTGAGACTCATCCAACTCAATATAATTTCTTGAATCACTTTGATGAGTTTCATTTGCAATAAAATCCTCATCCATTTGTGCTATATTGTTACAAGAATTCAAAAAAAAAAAAAAAAATCAACACCACATTTGAATATAAAAAATAAAAATAAATAGTCATTTTTCAAATAAAATAATAGTACCTTCTTTAGGAAGCTCATTCAAGTCAAAATAATTCCTTGAAATGCATAGTTGAGTCCCATTTGAACTTAAATCCTCATCCATTTGAACTATAATAATATAACAAGAATAAATAAATAAATAAAGCAAAATCATTTTTTTAATATAAATAAATGAATAATTGAAAGTACCTTCTTAATTCTGATTAAGTTCTTTGAGCCCTCCCCTCTCTTAATTTGCTTCAGCGTGTGTCAATGTTTGTCTTAAGTGTGTGTAAATATTTTTCTAAATACTTAAAAGTGAGTAAAAAGAAGAGTGATGATAAAAAAAGAAAAAAAAAAGAAAATGACTACAGAACGGTGGGAGATATAAAGGTGACATAGTAAGTTGGACGGAAAAAGTAAAAAAAAAAAAAAAAAAAAAAAAAAAGAAGGTCAAATGGAGGGAAAAATTAAGTAATTTTTTAGTAGCTGGAGGGAAAAAGTTAAAAAAAAAAAAAAAAAAAAGAAAAAAAAAAAAGAAGAAGGTGAAATAGTTGACTACAGAAAAGTAGGAGATGAAAAGGTGAAATAACTGATTGGAAGGAAAAAGTAAAAAAAAAAAGAAAGGTGAAATGGAGACTGTTTCTTTATTTATCTCACGTGTGGGTGGACATTTTGGGTTGGGTGGGATTGCATGCGGATGAGAAAGCTGAAGGGTATTTTGGGTTTATAGTAAAATATTTGTTTTCTTCAAAGTAAGCTGACACACGTTCTTTCATTGCACAGATTTTTGTGGCTTACCATTATACAATGACATTTCAGTAATTTTCAACGGGTGCCGTTAGCATCACCCTTATTATATTAATTTATTATTTTAATTTTTAAGTAAAATTCATTTGCGTAATATATCCACTATGTTATTTTTATTTCAATTCCCAACGTGCCTCTGTTGCGAACCATCGCGGAAAAAACCAATTCAAAAAGCTTGAAATGAAAACAAACAGAAAGGGACATTACCTTGAATATGAGCCGTCTAAACCAATCCAACGGTGAAAAGGACTTTTTCCTTTTTTGGAGAGAGAGGATGCTTCCTTCGTCCAAGGAGGAAGCTCGCTCGTTGTGAAGCCAAGTCTCCAGTCCACATTTCAAACTCTCTCTTTGTCTATAAATACCTCTCCACTCTTCATTTCCACTCTCAATCTCATCCTCACTTCTAAACGCAATTCAAATTCTTTTTTTCTCTCTCTCTACCTCTCTAAAAACAAAGCGAAATCCATTTCCCTTTCTCTTTCTCTCTCTAAGAAAAACTAGTTCCCTCTCATATCATGGAGGCTAATTTTGAGTTTTCTTCGGAACTTGATCGCATCAAGCTTCACTTGCTTGGTGAGCTCTCTCCTTTGGGAATGGGAGGCTTTTTCTCTAATCATACAGAGGTTTCCACTTCTGAATCTCAATCCAACTCTTCTTCTTCTTCTTCTTCTTCTTTGAGTTATCGAACTTCGAGTTTGGATTCTAACGAGCTCTCTTCTGACTCCTCTATGGCTTTTGAGGACTTGTTTGGCTCTACCGAGCTTTTTGACTTTACTTTCCCAACTGATTTCCCTGAATTCAAAGTGAAGCCTGAAATCGGTGACTTATCTACACCGAAACCCCTCGATTCAGCCAACGCTTACTCCGAATCCGAACCCAAACCGACTGTACCGAAAACCCTAACGGAATCGAACAGGAAGCCATCGCTGAAGATCTCGCTCCCGAGCAACAGCACAACCGAGTGGATCAGGTTCGGTAACCCGGATCAGCCGCAACCGGAACCATCGGTTTCGGCGGTACCCGAACCCGCAGCAGAAAACAATAATAACAGTAATTCGGGCGCGGAAGAGAAGAAAAGGCACTACAGAGGAGTCCGACAAAGGCCATGGGGCAAGTACGCCGCGGAGATCCGAGACCCGAACAGACGTGGCTCTCGGGTCTGGCTCGGGACCTTCGACACCGCCATCGACGCAGCTAAGGCTTACGATCGAGCCGCGTTCAAGCTCCGCGGCTCCAAAGCCATACTCAATTTCCCGCTCGAAGCTGGGAAGCCCGAAACGACGGCAGCGACTGTCGTTTCGAGAAATGACAAAAAACGACGCCGTGACGGTGACGAGGAAGAGCAAGTGGTTGAGGAAGTGAAAGTTGTGGTGAAGAAAGAGAGAGTAACGGAATCTCAAGACGTCATGACTTATTTGAGGGATATTCCGCTGACGCCGTCAAGTTGGACGGCGGTATGCGATTGGGACACTGACGTTAAAGGGATATTTAACGTTCCTCCATTGTCGCCGTTATCCCCTCACCCTCAGATGGGTTATCCACAACTTATGGTGGTATGAGAATGTGGGCTTTTTGAATTAAAAGTTAAAACATGAACATTTTAGCGTATGAGTGGATGAGGCTTACTATAGTGGTGGTTTACTAAACCCACCTCATTCAAATTTGTTGTTACCCTTGTATTTATTTTGATTTTCACTTAGAATCAGAAGTATCTAAATACAGGATTTGTTTTGGGAATTCATGTGTGTACATTCAAATTGGAGTGGTTTTATGTTATTAATTGTGATCTTATTCTTTTATTAACCAAAAAAAAAAAATTGTAGTCATAACAGTGAGTTAAGTGTTTTGTAATTTAATTGATACTTTTTAATGTCTTTAACGGAAACATCTAAAATTCAAATATTTTCTCTCCTAATTATCAAATCGAAATCAAATAAAATTAAAAGACATAACAATATTGAGAAACTATTGAGAAAAAAAGTGGATAAAATTATTCAACTTTAGTATTTTCTTTTTTGTATGACAAATTGACAACATTTCTAATCTTATATAAAAGGATGTCATAAATTTCAGATATGAGATTTAGCACATAATATTCACTATTATATTTTTCTTAAAAATAAATACTCACTATTAAGAAAAAACAAATCTCAATAAATGGAGGAAATACTCATTGAGTAAATAATAACACTATCATTGAAAGGTTTCAATAGAAGTCTTATCATTTTGTTATACATATTCATTCTTTGCTAATTATATTGCTCCAACATGACAATAATCTTTAGGTCAACTAATATTGTTTGGTATTTTTAATGAAGATGTCTAAATTGCATTTTTTTTTCCTTAAGATCTATAAATAAAAAATATTGCACACATACCTATGAATTTTCCTAAAATTTAGTTACCCTAAATTTACGGGGCACATCCTCTTTATAGCTTTAGAAGCCATCCATTCTACACTAGCATAATGTTGGTTTTCAAGTTAATCTAAGTTGAAGCCTATCGGAATTGTTGGAGATAGCTTTAATATCTTCTATGGCAGGAGAGAATAAGATTTTATTTCAAATCTTGTCAATTTCTTCCATTTCATAGATTAAAACTTCACATTTTATTTTCTAAAATTTAATAGTGTTATAGTGTATTTACTGCTACAATAATGTGATAGATTTGAAACATCAATGAAATCAACATAATGGAAAAAATATTTATATTTGTAACATCTATGAAATGGACAAAATTTGAAATAAATTAGGAGTTTGGTAATGTAATTAACTCTTTCAAACATAAATGACTTTAGGTGATTTGAACAAAGAAAAAGAAAAACAATTTATTTTGTTGAAAAAAGCCTTTGTTTTTCTTTTTTGCTAAGTAAAATTGAAAAAGTTAGAGTTTGTAATTAATATATGTTAGCAAGGTCAAGATAATGCTGATGATTGTAAAGATGATGTGAATGAGTGGGAATCTGCAGCAATCTTGTGGACCTAGTTTTTTGCGTGAAAGTTGTAGTGAAGCAAGAAAGAATATTTCCATCAGTATGAACCTAAATTTATACTTCCATTTATTTTTCTTATAGATATCTGATGCTCTAGGGTTTTTTCTTTCTTTCCCACTTCTTTTTTAATAGGCAAATCAGTTTACACTCATATGGATAATCAAAGATCATACTCTTCATCACTTTTTATTTTATTTTATTTTTAAAAGAGAAGAATATGTCATTTAGTACTAGTCTAAATACCATTATCAATGATCTAAATTAACTTGTTGAGAATTCATCTAGACATTATAGAAATTATTTATTCATCCATGTCAAAAAGGGATATTTAATAGAAACTTCATTTCTTGCCGTGACCTTGAATTCGAATGTTGAATAAGCCTTATAAGGTCAATGTTGAAGGTTCCATTTGGTTTGATGGATAAAGTAATCTCTTCATTTCTTTATGTTAAAAAAGTCCATCGTATTTGATAAGTCCAGGAACCACCATAGACTAGGAAACTTAGCTTCAAATGTCAATTTGTTTTGAATTGTGATCAGTGGCGGCGCCACGTACAGGCCAGGGTGTTCCCAGGAACACCCTGACCTGAAAAAAATTAAAAAAAAAAAAAAATTTTATATTTAATCCATTCTAGGAATACCCTCAATCAAAAAATTAGGAACACCCTCAATCAAAAAATTAAGAACACCCTCAAATTAAAAAAAAAAAAAAAAAAATTATCTGTTCTACTTTCAAGCAAAAAAAAAAAACCCAAAAAAAAAATTTTGAAACAAAAAAAAAAAAAAAAAAAAATTTGTATCAGAGCCAAGCCCACTGCCCACGGCAAGCCAAGCCCACTACCCACAGCAAGCCCAACATAATCCGGAGGTAGCAAACCCATCACCCATGGATTCTCACCCAAAAAAAAAAAAAAAAAAGAAAAAAAAAAGAAAGTACAGAGCAGATCAATCCACGGTCACTTCGTTGGCAGAGTAAACCAAACCCCAATACAATCCAGCAAAATCAAACCGATCCCCATTACCCAATACTGCAATACAGAGTGTTTATCAACAGAAAAAAAAAAACCCAATACAGAGAGCAAAGTCAGCAAACCAAACCCAATACAAAGCAAAATCAAACCAAACCGGCAAACCCCACGGTGAGACGGTCACGTCGCTTGCTCCGTCGCAGATCGCAGGCCGCGCAGCTCGCTCCGTCGCAGATCGCAGGTCGCGCCGTCGCAGATCGCTCGCCCCTTGTCGCCGTCGCTCGCTCTCGGCTCGCCCCTCCCTCATCGTTGCTCGTCGCTTGGCCGTCGTCGCAGATCGTAGATCAGTGCTCGGCTGCTCCGGTGCTCGGCTTCAAGGAATCAAGGTATTTCTCTCTCTGACTTTCTCTCAGTCTCCTCTCTCTCTCTCTCTCTCTCACACTGAGATGAAAAAAAATAAAATGCAAGTCTGATCTCTCTCTCTCTCTCTCTCTCTTTATTCTAGTTTAAGTCAGTATCTCTCTCTTTCTCTCATTGGCTAATTTGGCTGCCGAATCTTTACTCTCTTTTCTCTTTCTTTTTTTTTTTTTTTTTTTTTGGAGAACCAATCTTTACTCTTTACAGCTTTACTTTATAAATTTATTTTGCTTTTTGCCTGTTTGTTTGGCTTTGTCTCATCCGGTACTATTGATCAGTGTGTGTGTGTGTTGGGTTTGTGATATTAATTGTCTTCTAGCATAAATGTGTATAAATGTGTATTGTGATTGGGAAATTTTCTGATTGGCAGGTTATGATTGGAGACAACTTGTGCTTGTCTGTTGAATGGGGTGGGGTAGATGGGTTAATGGACACATGGGGTCGGGTAGTAAATAATAATTAAAGTAGTGTAATGTGCTGCACATTACACTGCTTTAATTATTATGCTGCACATAGGATGTAAAATGTTTAACTCTTTTAGTATAATGTGTACAAGAAACTAAATAATATAACAAATTAAAGCAATATAATTAATGACAAACAAATTAAAGTAATATAGTTTATTAAATTATTGTTATGCTAAACAACAATAATTAAAGCAGTATAATTAATCAATATATTATAAAAGACAAATAAATTAAATTATGTTAGGCTAAATAATAATTAATAATTTTATAATTAATGAAACAATAATGTAATAAATTATAATTTATAAAAGACAAACAAATTAATGAAATAACTAAACAATAATAATTAATAATTTTATTAATATTTCAAATAAACTTATAGTTTATTGTTTATTCTTTTGCTAGAATTATGGACAAATATTTGATAAGAAAACCACGTACCCAAGATTCAGCTCCTGCGCAAGATTCAGCTCCTGCGCAAGATTCAGCTTCATCTTCTAAGCGAATTCGTATTGACTTTAACTTAGAGAATCTTCCTTCAGATCCTGGGCTACGAGAAAAAATATCATCTTATCATCCTAATCATCATGATGAAATAAGAAGACATTATTTAATAAAAGGCCCTTGTCAACCTGCTTTACACAGTGATGATTACCCTATATCATATTTTTCTGGAAAGCCCCGTCGATTTATATCCAAATGGTATACAAAGAGAGACTGGTTGGAATATAGTATAGACAAGGATGCAGTATTTTGTTTTTATTGCTACCTGTTTGGGCAAGATGTTGGAAAGCAAGGAGGAGGTGACACTTTTGTAACGAAGGGATTCAAACTTTGGAATCAGAAAGATAAGTTACATTCCCATGTTGGAGGAGTTAATAGTGCTCATAACCAAGCTGTCCAGAAGAGTGTAGATTTATTGAAGGAAAAGCAACACATTCAAAGTGTTTTTGTTAAGCAATCAAGTCAAGATAAAATTGATTATCGGATTCAATTAAATGCAATAGTTGATTGCATAAGATTCCTTTTATGCCGGGGATTAGCTTTTCGTGGTCACGATGAATCTCAAGGTTCAAGTGATAAAGGAAATTTCCTTGAGCTTGTACAATTTTTGGGGGATCACAATGAATCTATCAATGAAGTGTTGCAAAAAGCTCCGAAAAATTGCAAGCTTACCCACCATGATATTCAAAAGGACATTGTGAATGCAATTGCATGTGAAACATCCAAAGCCATCATCAAGGATCTTGACAATGGGTTCTTTTCAATATTAGTTGATGAGTCACGTGATATCTCAGTGAAAGAACAAATGGCTCTCGTTCTTCGTTATGTGAACAAAGAAGGAATTATTATAGAGCGATTCCTTGGTATTGTACATGTAGCAAGTACTACCGCTTTGTCACTCAAACATGCTATTGAATGTTTACTTTGTGAACATAATTTGAGTTTATCGAATCTACGTGGGCAAGGTTATGACGGGGCTAGTAATATGCAAGGTGATATCAATGGTCTCAAAACTTTGATTTTGAAAGAGAACAAGTCAGCATTTTATGTCCATTGTTTTGCTCATCAACTTCAATTAACACTTGTTGCTGTTGCTAAAAATCACATTAACATTGCTGAATTTTTTTATGTGGTTAGTAATTTAGTAACTGTTGTTGGAGGCTCTTGTAAGAGACGAGATGCTCTTCGAGATATACAATTTGCCAAAATTAAAGAAGATTTAGAGAATGGTGTACGTAGAAGCGGGCAAGGTTTGAATCAAGAAACAAATCTTAAACGTCCTGGTGATACACGTTGGGGATCATATTATGGGACTATTCTCAACTTGATTTTGATGTTCTCTGCTGTTATTGATGTATTAGAGATTATTGAAGAAGATGGCCTTTCCGACCAAAAAGTTGAAGCTCGATCTATTATGAGGTCAATTCTCTCTTTTGAATTTGTTTTTGCTTTACACTTGATGAAAAATATTTTAGGGATCACAAATGAGTTATCAATAGCATTACAA
The DNA here is from genome assembly GCA_023736055.1 of Quercus glauca. Lineage (NCBI taxonomy): Eukaryota > Viridiplantae > Streptophyta > Magnoliopsida > Fagales > Fagaceae > Quercus > Quercus glauca. Next base: position 33,391,379 of record CM043326.1, on the reverse strand, counting down.
AAAAATAATCAAGATATAGTAAATGCTATGGATCTTGTTAAAGTGTCTAAGCAACGGTTGCAAGTGATGAGAGATGATAGATGGGAATCTTTATTGGTTGAAGTATCTTTATTTTGTACCTCACATGATATTCCTATCTTGGACATGGAAGCGATATTTGTAGTTAGTGGGAGGTCGCGACGCAACACCCAAAAAAATTCAAATTTACATCATTATCGTGTTGAGCTATTTTACACAGTCATAGATATGCAACTTCAAGAGCTTAACAATCGCTTTTCTGAGGCGAATACCGATTTACTACTTTGTATGGCTTGCTTGAATCCAAGTAATTCATTTGTGGCTTTCGATAAGGAAAAGTTGATACGTCTAGCTAAGTTCTATCCTTCTGATTTTCTTGGGACAGATATTTTGGCACTTGACTCTCAACTGCAGAATTACATTTTTGATATGCGCAGCAATGACTTCTTTTTAGAGCTTCAAGGAGTTAGTGAACTTGCTGAAAAGTTAGTGAGCACAAGGAAACACGAGACTTATCCATTAGTCTACTTACTTGTGAAACTAGCTTTGACCCTTCCAGTTGCTACTGCAACAGTAGAAAGAAGTTTTTCAGCAATGAAATATATAAAGAATGAACTGCGCAATCGAATGGGAGATCAATGGATGAATGATTGTTTAGTTGTGTATATTGAAAAAGATGTAGCTTGTAGCATTGATAATGAGACTATTATGCAACGATTTCAAAATATGAAAACTCGTAGAAGGCAATTGTAAATTTTATGTATTTACGTATTTTTTTTATTGTTGTTGTTATCAATATATAAAATTTTCTTTTTATTAGATTGTGTAATTTATATTTGTTGAGGAATACCCTGAAAAAATTTTCTGGAGCCGCCACTGATTGTGATATATGTCAAATGATTGTATTTGGGATTTCTTAAACAGAACAGAAGTTTCTGATTGAAAAACAAATATATATATATATATATACCCAAAAATATAGAAGAAGATAGATATCAAATATGTCTGAAGTTAAGAGAAGAAAAAGGGCGGGGACCAAAGGCCATCACATGATGAACTATAACTTTAGGGATGACAATGATCATTTGTATTATTTAGATTTGTCAAATTAGTCAATTTTTATTTCATGAGACTTTCCTCTCATATTATGTGTTGAATTTCAATGTTATATATATATATATATATATATGAGTTCTAGATGCAGCGTGTGAGAATGAATAATTCTATAAAACCGTCTCATAAAATACATTCTCAAAAAGTAAAATGTACCATATTTGATAGAAGGTCCACGTCAATTGTCCACCCACTCCTAATTGCATTCCTATCCCTTGTGTCTGTGTTGACCCAAGCTTTTAAGGCTTGTGGGGAACGTACTGTTGACATTGTATCCCTCTTGCTTTGATTTGGTCACCTTAACAGTAACATGGCATTTAAGGCTTAGCCACAGATCAAAGGATGAGGGGGAAAAGGTAAAGAAGAAGAACAAAAGGTTCACATTTTAATTTTTAAGTGAAAAACTTTCAACGTATGGGGGAAGACGTGGGTCCATTATTGTTGGGAAAAAAACATATTTTTGCTATTATAAAATCAATGACAACCTGTGATCAAAAAGCAAAATTGGTCCGAAAGAATTTGTACGACCAATTAACCTCAGGTCCTCAGCCAATAGTTCTCCAAAAAACATTAAAAAAAATTCAGCCAATAGTAATAGCTAGGTTATAACAAAATTAAATTGTTTATGAACAATTCAGACTTAAGTTCATATTTAAACTCAACTATTAACTGAATTAAACTCAATATATAATAATATTTTGTGAACAAGTGTGAATATGAGACTTAATATATATATAACATATTATATGTTTATATGGTTTATATATGTGTGTAAAAATATACTTATATAGACTTAATATTTGATGGTATAATTTTGTAAATAAGCTCATAGGATATCAAAATCATCCTTTGTAATTTATTGATAATACTAATAGTTCATTTATATATAATTTTTAACAATATAAGGTGTAGGGACTCAAATTGTAATGGACCCTGGACAATGAAATTTGTAGAGAGCGGGCGTAAGAACTAGCTCCAGTCAATAGAAAAGGACGTCAATCTACCGAGGCAAAAGGAATTATTCCGGTCTCTAGGGACAGATGTTCTCTCTTCCTTTCTTATTCCTGCTTTCAGCGTCCTTCTTTCCTCTTTTTTTCCAAAAAAAAAGTCCCCCTCAAGTATTTCAGTTTCCTCTTATATATTGCTTTTCCAGTGCATCCTCACCGTACACGTGTAAGTTCCCTTCTGAACTCACCTTTCTGTCCCATCCAGCATGTCCCGGATCCTCCGCTTGGTGGTTATAAGGCTGCTTGACTGTGGCTTAGGTATCACCTCCACATTAATGCGGCCAGAAAGTTAGGTGAGGTGCATTTAATGTGGATGTAACAGCTTTTAGGAGATATTTGTTACCTTTTCCATTTCCTCCATTAATCAATATTCGTTTGGTTCAGTTTGTATGTAATTCCGTGGAATTCCCTGACAACTAAGATAGTTGCACCTACCCCCAAAGCTGATTTGCGGAATGAACCCCATCCTCGGACGGATGATTGTCCTCGGACGAATGAGCATCCTCGGACGGATGAGTGTTCTAGGTTTGGGCCTTTGGGCCGCAAGCCCGCTTTTACGGACTCTGTTAGTTTTTCGGGCAACCGGCCCCACAATAGCCCCTCAAAATCTCACTTTTCGTCATCTCAGAAAAAAGGGGGATTTTGACATCACCCCCTTAACTCCTGTGTTGGGTTCTCCTAAATTTCAGACTGTCTTTTCACCTGCCCAAGACACGTCCCTGACGTTTCGGCTTCAGGAGCACGCCATCATTAAATGGTGGCGGTTTCTCAATCCTCCACGTTTCAGTAGGATGCGGATCTAACGGTGGGGGGTTTCCGAAATTTATGAGCGGGACTTTTCCCGCTTACGATTTCTGTGCCCTTATTAAGAGCTTTTCAAATCAAATTTCTTTTCAGTTACACAAAAGATCTAACGATCTCAATCGAGCATTCGCTGATCTTATCCCTCTTTCCTTCTTCTTAACGCTCTCATATATACCTGGAGTTTATCCGAGGAGTCTATTTTTCACAACTGTAAGTTCCTTTATCCCTCCTCAGTTTTCCATTATCCTCTCTAATTTCTTTTCACAATCTTTATAAAATGGGTCGATTTAAGCGTTTAGTTGATTCCGAGGAGAAAATAGAGATGTTTAGGGCTAAGTATAAAATTCCTCCAGCGGTGGGCATGAGGTACGCTTCCGTGGAGGAATGGTACGATAAAAGAAAAACGGGGGAAGTAGTCATCCCAATGATCGCTTTCATAGAGGGGGGAATGACTATTCCGATGGGCCATCTTACTAGTAGTTACCTTAGGTTCTTTAGATTGTCCCCCACACAATGTGCCTCCAACATGTTCAGGGTGCTAGGAAGCATAGAAGCCCTTAACACGAGATTAAACCTGGGCCTTACCCATCACGATGTGAACTGGGTATATAATCTCCAAAAATTAAAAGACGCGGGGTATTACCTTAAGTCCAGGTTCCCCGAGATAAGGTTAATCCAGTGTCTCCCTTCGTCGAACAAGGATTTGAAGGATGATTTTCTTATTTTTTCTGGTGCATGGCACGACGGTTTACCCTGTCCGACTCAGGAGGGCACACCAGGTGGGGATTCTTAGGCCGGATACCTTTACATTTCAGTTTGTGTTTTTCAGTTCCGGCCAACTTTATTCTTGACGGGAGTTTTATTGCTGTCTTGCTGATCTTTGCAGATAAGCGCGCCACCAAGCCTCAACCCAGGCTTATTAATAGGGAGAGTTTGGATAGGATTCTAAGGTCCGAGATATACATAAATCCGTCCGATGGCCAACTAAGGGCGGCGCACGTTATCCTCCGGTATAAACCGATTTCCACTTCCTTCGCTCAGCCTAAGTGTGTGATAAAAGCTAAAGATCCTCGGCTGCGCCGGATCAGCGTAGCCTATAAAAAGAGCAATTTCATCGTTCCTGAGGGCATTCCCATCCCCGAGGGCACCCCATTTTCTCAGCCTTTATCTGAAGCGGCTATTTCCGTCGGGGCTTCCTCGTCACGTTTTGCTGTTCAGGAAGTGGAGGGGGAGCGAGACAAAGAGGAAGAAGAGGAAGTGGGAGAAGAAGGAGAAGAAGAAGAGGAAGAAGAAGAAGAAGCCGAAGAGGCTGAGGAGGTTCTGGACTCTGCGGACGGGTTCGAGGTGTTCAACCAACCCTATTCTCCCGAGGTGACTATTGGTGACATGGGCATCCAGAGAAAAAGCCAGAGAAGCTTGTTTGACGTCATTGAAGGTTCACCGGGGAAAGGAGCTCCTGGGAGGTCATCCCAGACCGATCTCCCTCCTCTTCCTAAACCTCCTCAACCCCAAGGGGTTGAATCTACTGATCCTAAGAGAAAAAGAGAGGAGAAGGGTAAGGAAGTGACAGGCCCGGGGAGGTCTCCTCCGACCAAGGAGAGTGAGGAACAGCAGCCCCTAAAGCAGAGAAAAACAACTCGAGGGTCTTTAAGAACAGGTGCGAAGCAAACTGTTCAGCCTTCTGAACCCGAAGCCTGGCTTCCTGCCCCTATGCTCGGTGGTGAACCTCTGAGGGCGGACGCATCCCTCAGGGAATATAACGGTGGGATTGGATGCCATGTGGCCTCGGCCCTAGAGGAGACCCTCCTCCTACCTCGGGATATGGCCGAACTCAAGCAGATGAAGAAAAATGAGCTCTTTATGAACGTAAAGAGGCATCTGGGCATGGTATAGAATCCCTGCAGTTTCACACTTTTCCTTCTGGTTTGCTTCATTTCTGACTCTCCCATTTTGTGCATGCAGGTCGTTCAAAACACCTTCCGGCTAGAGGAGGTGCTCAATAGCCTTCACCTCCAGTGGATCAAAGAGAGGGAGCTTAGAGGTGAAGCTTCTAAGGCGCTTGCCAACAATGAGCAAAACATAGAGGCGCTGAAGAAAAAGTTGGCGGAAGAAGAGTCCGCTCGAAAGGCAGCTAATCTAGCCGTGTCCAGCTTTAAAAAGCAAGCTGAGGATCAAGGAAAAAAGCTTAGAGAAGCCATTGATCAGCTAAAGGCATCTAAGGAAAGCGCATCGCTGCTGATGAAACAACTGGAGGAAGCTCAAAGTCTTAGGGCTCGAGCTGAGAAAGAGAAGGACGAAGCTGAACAGCGGGGGTATGACGAAGGCGTGGCCGAGACCGAGGAAAGGTTCGGAAAAGAGGTCCCCATGGTGTGCCGAGCATACTGTGCCCAGACTTGGGAAGAAGCTCTCAACCGCGCTGGGGTCGAGCCTTCATCATCATTGAGAAGTCCGGGGAACATCTTTTTTCCCTCGGCCATACGAGCCTCAAGTGCTCTTTCTCAGCAACAAGACGTTTCCTCCACTGGGGTTGACTTAACTAAAGAGGCTCAGAGCCACAATCCCCTATCGACCAGTCAGCAGAAACAGCCGGAGACGTCTGATGCGGAAAAACGGACCTCTCCATCCAAAGTCGCAGAAGCCCCCAAAGATGGGCAAGCTTCTCAAACCTTCAAGAAGGACTTAGCTTCCACTGTCTTGCCTGCTGGGGAAGTCCCGAAGGAGAAGGAAAAAGAGAAAGGCGCTCATCCTCAGGAAGCAGTCAACGTCCCTCCTCCCAAGGCACAGATAAAATTGAATAAATAGTTGATGTATTCAGGGCAGAGTTCCCTTTTTTGAATTGTACAAGCTATTATGGATATATATTTTTTTTTGTATAGCTCCTTGCATATTTATACTTTCTTGTTTACATTGTCTTGAGCAATAGAGGAGCAAGGTTCGATATTGCGAGAGAAAATTTGGTCTTATTTCTACTAATTGAGAGTTGGGCGAAAATAGAGATCGCGTCTCGAATAGTTTGACCTTAATTGAGTGTCCTGGAGTGTTTTAAGACGATGCTTATGGGACTTGCCTTGGCATATAAGGTTGATCGCACCGACATTCTTTAAGAAGCGCCAACACATAAAGCGTGTCTTATCTTCCTCCAAGTCATGGAATGAGGACTTTTTGCGCCTTAATTTCCGTTTAATAATTTGTTTCACCATCTGCAGTATCTAGTTTTCTTATTTACAGTGGTTAGTTTCCCCATAGGCTGTGTCCGAGGACCATACAATGCCTTGGTTCTGTCTAACACTTCATTTTTTCATCTGAAGTATCTGGTTTCCCCGGAGGCTTGGGTCCGAGGACCATGCAAGGCCTTGGTTCTGTCCAGTACCTAGTTTTCTTATTTACAGTGGTTAGTTTCCCCATAGGCTGTGTCCGAGGACCATACAATGCCTTGGTTCTGTCTAACACTTCATTTTTTCATCTGAAGTATCTGGTTTCCCCGGAGGCTTGGGTCCGTGGACCATGCAATGCCTTGGTTCTGTCCAGTACCTAGTTTTCTTATTTACAGTGGTTAGTTTCCCCATAGGCTGTGTCCGAGGACCATACAATGCCTTGGTTCTGTCTAACACTTCATTTTTATTTAAGGAATACAAGTAATAGAATTCTAATTATACTAGGAAAGAAACGTATGATAGAACTGTTCGTGTTAATAGTAATACCTTCTTAGGTTGCTTACATTCCAAGGGTGGAGTACCCTTTTTTCATCAAGATCTTCCAAATAGTATGCCCCTACTCCTGCTACAGATGTGATGCGGTATGGTCCTTCCCAATTGGGCCCGAGCTTTCCCCACGCTGGGTTTTTGGTATTCCCCACGACTTTTCTCAATACTAGGTCCCCTGGAGCTAACGGCCTCAGTCTCACATTCGCGTCGTAGCCTTGTTTCAGCTTATGTTGGTAATAGGCTAGCTGGACCATCGCTCTATCTCGTCGTTCGTCTATCAGATCTAGACTCTTTCCCAAAAGCTCGTCATTGCCCTCTGAGGTGAAAGTGCTGGTCCTCATCGTGGGAAAACTCGTCTCTAGCGGAATCACGGCCTCCGCCCCGTACGTCATCGAGAATGGGGTTTCTCCCGTTGATCGTCGGGGTGTTGTTCGGTAAGTCCACAGAACGTGCGGCAGCTCCTCCACCCATTTCCCTTTGGCCTCGTCTAGCCTCTTCTTGAGCCCACTCACAATGACTTTATTAACGGCCTCGGCTTGTCCGTTCCCCTGTGGATAGGCTGGGGTGGAGTACCTATTCTTAATTCCCAGGTCAGAACAGTACTCTCTGAAAGCCTTGCTGTCAAACTGAAGGCCATTATCCGAGATAAGGGCCTGGGGGACCCCAAACCGGGTGACGATGTTCTTCCAAATGAACCTCTTGACGTCCACGTCTCTGATGTTGGCCAGGGGTTCGGCTTCCACCCACTTCGTGAAATAGTCCGTCCCCACGAGCAGATATTTTTTGTTCCCAATTGCCTTAGGGAAAGGGCCAACAATGTCTAAGCCCCATTGCGCGAAAGGCCAGGGACTAGAAAGGGGGTTAAGGACTCCCCCAGGCTGATGGATATTTGGAGCGAACCTCTGGCACTGATCGCATTTTCTAACGTACTCCTGTGCTTCCTTCTGCATGCCTGGCCACCAATACCCTTGGCTGATTGCTCGGTGAGACAAGGACCTCCCTCCAGTATGACTCCCACAAATCCCCTCATGCAGCTCTTCTAGGAGGGCCTCTGATGCTTCGGGGTGCACGCAGAGTAAATAAGGTCCTGAGAAAGAGCGCTTATACAGCTTCTTGTCCCCCGACAACCAAAACCGTGGAGCTTTCCTTCTAATCTTGTCGGCTTCCAACTTGTCCTCGGGCAGTATGTCCTTTTCAAGGTATACCGTTATAGGATCCATCCAACTTGGTACTGAACTAATCAGGTTGACCTGAACAGGACCCTCCGTCGCTGGAGTGGGTGAGGCTAAATCTTCAACAACGATTATTCGAGGTAGGCCTTGCGCCGAGGATGTGGCAAGTGTAGCCAGAGAGTCTGCATGCGCATTCCCATTCCTACGTACGTGGGATAGTTCAAAAGACTCAAAGTCTTTTTGCATACGCCTGACCCGGCTCAGGTAGCCTTGCATCCTGACGTCTCGAGCTTCCAGCTCTCCCCTAACTTGGCCTACGATTAAGCTCGAATCCGAGAACATCTCTACTGCTTTTCCTCCGAGCTTCGTCACAGTAGCCATTCCTGCTATCAAGGCTTCATACTCCGCTTCATTGTTGGTGGCCGAGAATCCCAACCTCAAAGACTTCTCCACTACGGCCATCTCGGGAGATATTAGGACTAGCCCCACTCCCGACCCCCTTTGGTTTGCTGCTCCATCCACGTATACCCTCCAAGAATGCGGACGTTGCGTGGATATGAGGCCCACCGACTTTTCCTCAATGCCATGCGGGCCTGCGCTTATTTCCTCAGGGCCCTCAGCAAATTCGGCCACCAGGTCGGCGAGCACCTGGCCCTTTACAGAGGTGCGGGGCATATACTTTATGTCGAAAGCCCCAAGCATCGTGCCCCATTTAGCAACCCTGCCAGTGTAGTCTACACTCCGAAGTATGGCTTTAAGTGGGTATTTGGTCAAGACAACTACGGTGTGCGCCTGAAAATAATGTGGAAGTTTCCTCGTAGCGTGCACTACTGCCAAAATAGCCTTCTCTAAAGGCAGATACCGCACCTCGGCCTCATGAAGTGACTTACTCACGTAGTATACTGGCCGCTGTACGCCATTATCCACTCGTATCATCACAAAACTAATAGCATGAGTGGCTATTGCTAAGTAAGCGAAAAGAACTTCATCGACTTCGGGGCTGGACAGGATGGGTGGCCGAGAGAGATATTCCTTGAGTTGCTGAAATGCTAAAGCACACTCCTCAGTCCACTCGAACCCCTTCCATTTGTGAAGTAAGAGGAAGAAGGGTCTGCACCTGTCGGCTGATCGGGATATGAATCTGTTAAGCGCGGCGGTCATCCCAGTTAGTCTCTGGACCTCCTTAGGATTTCGAGGTGGTTGCAAGCTGTTTATGGCCTTAATCTGGTCCGGATTCACTTCAATTCCCCGGTGGGTCACCATATAGCCCAAAAACTTCCCAGAGCTAACCCCGAAGGAGCATTTGGAGGCGTTCAGTCGCAATTTATGCTTCCTCAAAACTTCAAAAGTGTCAATTAGGTCCGTCATGTGCTCCGATGCCACTTTGCTCTTTACCACCATGTCATCTATATAAATCTCCATGCTTTTACCCAACTGTGGTTCGAACATCTTTGTCATCATCCGTTGGTACGTTGACCCCGCGTTCTTCAAGCCGAAAGGCATTACCTTGTAGTGGTAATTTCCGTTGGGAGTAAGGAAGGCTGTCTTCTCTTGGTCACCCAATGCCAACGGGATTTGATGGTAGCCCTGAAAAGCATCCAGAAAGCTCATCCGAGGATGGCCTACTGTTGCGTCAACCAGCCGATCTATGCGGGGCATGGGGAAAGGATCCTTGGGACAGGCTCTATTGAGGTCCGTGAAATCGACGCATACCCGCCATTTTCCGCTCTTCTTCTTCACCACCACGGTGTTCGCCAACCACTGAGGGTAGAACACCTCCTTGATAGCCCCTGCCTGCTTGAGCTTGTCCACCTCGTCTTTTATAGCCTCGGCATGTAATTTCGACGGACGCCGAGGTGGCTGCTGCTTTGGAATAGCTGATGGATTGACATTCAAATGGTGACAGATGAAGTCTGGATCCACCCCTGGCGCTTCATAGGCGTTCCATGCAAACACGTCTATGTTCCTTCTAAGGACCTCAACCAATTGCTCTTTCTCGGGTGAGGGTAATAGCGCCCCGACCTGAAAGTACCTTTCCGGGTCATTACCGGCAGTCACCCTCTCCAATTCCTCACACTCAGCTTCCTCCGCAGCATTGCAGGAGAAAGTTCCTCGGTCCTTTAATTGCTATAATTCATTCTCGGCCCTGGCCGATGAACCTACCTCAGGTTTATGCTGAATAGCCGCTACCATGCACTGCCTTGCCATGGCCTGGTTTCCCAATATTTCTGACACTTGACCACCCGACGGGTACTTCACCTTCTGGTGAAGGGTGGAGGATACAGCCCCTAGGGTATGCAACCAAGGTCTTCCCAAAATGGCCGTGTAGGGGGAAAAAACGTCAACCACAATGAAGTCCACCTCCACCACCTCCGAACCTGCCTGCACAGGTAACCTAATCATACCCAACGGGGTGACCGATCTGCCCTCGAAGCTTACCAATGGGGAGTTATAGGCCGTCAGATCTCGGAGCGTCAAACCCAACCCCCTGTAAAGGTCGGGATACATCACCTCAGCTGCGCTCCCTTCGTCGATCATCACCCTCTTTACGTCATACCCCCCAATTCTCAGCGTAACCACCAGAGCATCGTCATGCGGCTGTATAGTTCCTCTCTTGTCCTCCTCTGAGAAGCCTAAAGTCGGTGAAGTGCTCAGCCTCGCCTTTTTTTGTGCCGCACTCGAGCTCCCCTCCGAGCAATGAGATACGGACAGTATTCTTGATGGACGGGACCCTGTCCTTCCTGGTGCCGCAAATATGACGTTTATGGTTCCCAGGGGGGCTCCCGAAGAGGTATTCCCTCTCGACATCTGCCCCGCTTGGCTTCCTCGGGCACTGGTATGGTGCAGAAGGTTGGTCAATCTCCCTTCTCGGACCAGCTCCTCCAAGTGGTCCCACAAGTTTCTGCAGTCCTCAGTTGTATGCCCATAGTCCTGGTGGTATTGGCAGTAGAGGTTTTGGTTGCGTTTCGCAGGATCCCCTGCCATCCTGTTGGGCGCTCTGAAGAAAGGTTCGCCTTGTATTTTTTCCAGAACCCGCTGGACTGGTTCTCGGAACACGACGTTGACTGCCTGGGAGTTTGCAGATCCTGACTGCCCCCCAAAATCTCTCCGAGGTCGATTGTTATTATATCGATCCGGCCTAAATTCCCTCCTCTCCTGAGGGATCGCCTTGGCCTTTCCTCTACCCCGTATCTGGTCTTCCTCTATTCTTCTAAACCTGTCAATCCTGTCCATGAGCTCTCGCATACTGGTAACAGGCTCACCAGTTAAGGAACGCCTCAGCTCATGATCGATTTGAAGGCCCTCCTTGAAGGTGTTAATGGCCACCTTGTCGTTTGTTCCCTCCACTTCGTTATACATTTCCCAGTATCGGTCAGAGTATGCTTTCAGGGTTTCTCCCTCTCGCTGAGACATGGATAATAACGACCCTAGAGGCTGAACAACCCTTCTGCAGGTGATAAAGCGAGCCCCAAAAGCTTGGATGAGTCTTTCAAAGGAATCAATGGTGTCCTCCTCCAGGCCATTGAACCACCTCATTGCCACCGGACCTAAGCTTGAAGGAAAAACCTTACACATCAGAGCCTCGTCTCTAGAATAAATGGCCATCCTCTGATTGTAATGGCTAACATGCTCCACCGGGTCCGTCTGGCCGTTATAAATGGTGAATGTAGGATGATGGAACCTCCGAGGAAGGCTTGCATCCTCTATGCGTCGTGTGAACGGTGACTTGGAGACTTGACTTAGTGCTTTGTTCAAAGCCTCGTTCCCTAAGCCCCGTTGAGGTGGACTTTTGTACGTCCGCCGACTGTAACGCTCTTTGCCGAAGGAAAAAAGTTCACTAGGCGGGGTTCTGGACCTTCGCTTGTAACTTGTATCGTCTGACTCATCGGAGGCTGGATTCGCTTTCTTATTCACTTGCTTCCGCCGTTCGTGCCGTAATTCCCTTTTTAACATATCGATCTCACGCTGCATGTCCTTGCCGTCCTTTGCATGGGAGACATGGCTCTTCCCTCGAGTCCGGCTCTTCTCCGTATGGGTTGTTCGCACACTTCCCTCGCGATCCGCCCTCCGTTCGCGGTTCACAAATGGTGTGCCCTGCTGGGGTCCCCTAGACTCTGCCTGGCGTGGACTAGTGTCCACCTGCGGTTGTGGTCCTTCTGCCATCAGCTGTTGCACTTGTCTTTTCCTACGGTCGGATCGAGCTCTCCCCACAGACGGCGCCAATTGTAGGGACTCAAATTGTAATGGACCCTGGACAATGAAATTTGTAGAGAGCGGGCGTAAGAACTAGCTCCAGTCAATAGAAAAGGACGTCAATCTACCGAGGCAAAAGGAATTATTCCGGTCTCCAGGGACAGATGTTCTCTCTTCCTTTCTTATTCCTGCTTTCAGCGTCCTTCTTTCCTCTTTTTTTCCAAAAAAAAAGTCCCCCTCAAGTATTTCAGTTTCCTCTTATATATTGCTTTTCCAGTGCGTCCTCACCGTACACGTGTAAGTTCCCTTCTGAACCCACCTTTCTGTCCCATCCAGCATGTCCCGGATCCTCCGCTTGGTGGTTATAAGGCTGCTTGACTGTGGCTTAGGTATCACCTCCACATTAATGCGGCCAGAAAGTTAGGTGAGGTGCATTTAATGTGGATGTAACAGCTTTTAGGAGATATTTGTTACCTTTTCCATTTCCTCCATTAATCAATATTCGTTTGGTTCAGTTTGTATGTAATTCCGTGGAATTCCCTGACAACTAAGATAGTTGCACCTACCCCCAAAGCTGATTTGCGGAATGAACCCCATCCTCAGACGGATGATTGTCCTCGGACGAATGAGCATCCTCGGACGGATGAGTGTTCTAGGTTTGGGCCTTTGGGCCGCAAGCCCGCTTTTACGGACTCTGTTAGTTTTTCGGGCAACCGGCCCCACATAAGGCTAATAAATTGAATTTTTTTATAAGTTTATAAACAAAGATCACTCTATATAATTAATTCAAATGATATAATTTCAACTATAATACTATAATTTAGTTATTTATTATTAGTAAAGATCGTTTGGTGAAGAACATAAACTTGTTGGGAAATTTAATCAACATAAAGTTTATGTTCTAACAATTAACATTGTGCCAAAGGTTAAGCCTTGAGTTAACTACTCTACTATATATCTGTTTCTTTGAGTAATTATACAATCAACTATATATATATATATATATCATCTATCTTCTTTCAATTCTCATCCTAAGCTCCTAATTTCGTCACCACCACTATTTTAAATTTTTGTTTCCATTATTCAAACCTTCTATAACACATGATTCGAAGTTGACCGTAAAACTTTTTAATATATAGCATTTGCTTACACCAAACATCATTTTAGATGTCTTATAGTGCCAGACCCAGAATGCAAAAACTAGTCTTTAGTCAATAAGAAGAACAACGTAAAGTAATGTGTTAGGACATATGTGTTCACATGTTAGGAACATATGTCATATTTTATGTAAATTGGCTAATCCTTTGACAAAACGCACTCTACTTGTAATTGGGTAGTTCTAGGTGTATTTAATACTTCAAGAAACTATGTTTCAAGATCAAGTATTGAAGTCATCAAGTCTGTCCAAGAAAAAGCAAGCTGAAGTGCAGAATTTTTAAAGCTCGACACCTTCTCGACACCTACCTCGACACCTGCTATCTGTCGAGAATTAAAAAGTCAAAATTCTGATATGATTTTCTTGGGATCCGTGAATGTGTTTTTGGGCCTTCTTTTCTTCTAACCCTAAACATATTTAAGGAGTGTTTTAAGAGCCGTCAACATAGACACAAATTGCATAAGCATTGAGCAATCCTTGTTCAGCAAATTGTGCTCTAAGACGAAGTTCTTAACCTAGATCATCTTCTTCAAGAAGTTGCTGTGTATTGTGCACCTTAGGGTTTTGTGACCAAGCATCTTCCTGATCTTCATGCATAGGATGATCTGAAGAACTCTGCAGCCAACCTCTCATTCTAAAGTTGGTGATTGAAGTCGCGTACTGGGATCCGCGCATCTGGTTAGTCACGTACTTAGGAGCCGTACATCAAAGGTGGGAACTGTCGCTACAGATCAAGTCCAATTGGGTATTGGGGTAAGGGTTCAACTGTAGGTTGGTAAGGTACTTGGGATTCCTTATTTGTAACCGCTTGATTTGATAATAGTGGAGTTTCGGGAGTGGTGACCTGAAAATCACCCGGTGGGGTTTTTGCCGTTAGGGTTTTTCCCCATTCGTGAACAAATCACCGTGTCTTTTATTTTCCGCTGCATATTTAGTTATTCGGTGATTTGTTTGTGCTGCCACGTATTTGCATGTTAAATTGATTAATTAATAACTTGGCTAAATTAATTAATTAGTTTAAATCACAAGGGGTCATTCGATTTGTGGCCTTTCATAATGCATGTGCGTTCAGTCAGTACACACTACAATTAAGTCGGTGACAATTAAAGAAGATGTTTGGTGGCGGTGGTGGAAAAATGGCGGTGTTGGAGGTCTTGGGTAGTGGTAAAGAGTGAGAATTATCAATGTGTTGTTTTTTAAGCTTGCGTAGTTTTCGAAGATTCTTCACAGTTCACACAGTATTTTATAGTGGTTGAGTTATACTCGCAATCATAGAAAAATAATGCAAAACTAGGTGTTATATGTGAGTTATGACCCATGGAAATATATAAATTTTGTGATTGGAAGTGTTGCTACAAATTGATGGAGATCATCCATGATTTTTGGCAAAGAAAATAATAAAACACACTGCTAGTACAGCAAAAAGTTTGAAAAATATGAAGGACAAGTGGACAACTAGAAAGTGTCATGCAGCAACTTTTCTTCGAGTTAGAAGTTTCTAAGATGGCCAGTCAGAGTCTTTGCATTTCTTTAATTATTATATCATAATAAGTAGAAAGGTCTTCTCTTCGATTTCCAATTCCTTTGCTTTTTTGTTTGGTATATTTTGTATGACCTCGCAAACCTGATCTTTGAAGAGATCCTGTCTTTTCAATATAGTAGTATATAAAACCGCAATATTTGACTTTTTTGTTAATTTTTTCTTTTGTGGTTATATAAATTTTAGTAAAAAATTTAGATCGTCTCGGTGTATTGCTTTGAGCTTTCACTTTCACATAAGGGGTCTTATTTATGTGTCTGGCCCATCCTCTATTTGTAAGTTTGAAACCTTGTTCTGAAACTATTGAAGAATTGCCCTGATCTTTAGAGAGTATTTGGTTAATTTGGGGAATCTATATTACTTTCGGCATCCAAATTTTTTTGTAATATAATGCTTGGCAATTTAGATACTTGGAAATATGGTTATTTTTATGTTTAGTTTGATTAGGAATCTAATAAAATTCATGAAAATATGCTTATATTTTTGGTTTATTCCTACAAATTTTATAAGAATTATTTATTTTTTCAAAATATCTTTTGGTTTGTAAATACAATATCAAGTCTCTTTTTTAATCTTCTTCCAAATAAATAGTGAAAAAATATAAATTATAAATTATGATAAATTCAATAAAACTATAGTATAACATTTTTTTGAATAACATGTATAATACAAAAATAATTATTTAAGTTGTCAATTTATTATTATTATTTTTTTATAGAGATTCATTATTGTCTAATTATATTGTGCTAATAACCCTTAAGTCAACTAACATTGTTTGGTATTTTTAATGGTGATATCCAGCATGAAACTTCTTTTTTCAATCAAAACATATAAATAAAAAATATTGCACACGTACCTATGAATTTGCCAAAATTTTAGTTACTATAAATTTACAAGGCACATCGTCTTTATAGTTTTAGAAGCCACCAAATCTACACCAGATAATGTTGATTTTCAATTAATTTGAGTTGAACCCTATCGAGATTGTTGGAGATAGCTGTAATATCATCGATAGCAGAGAGAGAACAAGATTTTCTCCATTTCATATCTTGCCCATTTTATGGTTTAAATTTTATTTTTCAAGATTTAACAGTTTATGGGTATAAACTATTACATCATTTAAAATTTTAATATCATAGATTGTAGATCTTTAGACTTGTAACGTCTTATCCAGACTATGTAATGGATGAATAGACAAATTAAATTTGAAATAGATCGATGAGAGCTTGGTCAATGTAATTAGCTCTTTCAAATGTAAATGACTCACATGATTTGAGCGAAGAAAAACAAAAACAAAATATTTTTTTAAAATGCTTTTACTTTTTCTTTATTGCTTAGTAAAATTGAAAAAGTTAGAGTTCGTAATTTAATATATTAGCATGGTAAAGATAATGCTGATGATTATAAAGATGATGTGGGTGAGTGGGAATTAATTTGCAAAAATCTTATGGACTAGGTTTTCGCGTGAAAGTTGTAGCGAAGAACAAGAAAGAATATTTCCATCAGTATGAACCTAAATTTATACTTCCATTTATTTTTCTTATAGATCTCTGACGCTCTAGGGTTTTTTTCTTTCTTTCCCACTTCTTTTTAATATAGGAAAATCAGTTTACACTCGTATGAATTAAATCAAATGTCATACCTTTCATCACTTTTTTTTTTAATTATTTAAAGAAGAGAAGAAAATGTCATTTAGTCTAAATACAATTATTAATGCTCTAAATTAAATTGTTGAGAATTCATCTATGACATTATAGAAATTATTTATTCATCCATGTCAGAATTAAAGGGATATTTAGAAGCTTCATTTCTTGCCGTGACCCTTAATTCGAATGATGAATAAGCCTTAAAAGTTCAATGTTGAAGGTTCCACTTGGTTTGATGGATAAAAGAATCTCTTCATGTCTTTATGTTAAAAAAGTCCTATTGTGTTTGATAAGTCCTGAAACCTCCATAGACTAGGAAAATTAGCTTCAAATGTCAATTTCTCTAATTTGAATTGTGATATATGCCAAAAATGGTTGTATTTGGAATTATTTTAACAGAATAGAAGTTTCTGCCGTGCACAACGATCATTATAAGTTGAAACTACCAAATAGTCGTATACAGAATAAAAGTTTCCATCATGCACAACGATCATTATAAGTTGAAACTACCAAATAGTCGTATTTTTGAATTCGACCATTTTTGAATTTCATATGTATGAATTCTATATGCCGTGAAAAAATAAGTGATTTCATAAACTGCCTCATAAAATACGTTCTTGAAAAGAAAATGAATCTTATAATTAAGTTATAGAAGGGTCACATCAATTGTCAACCCTCTCATAATTGCATCACTATTCCTATTGACTGTGGACCCAAACTTTTAAAGCTTGTGGGGATCGTACTGTTGACATTGTATCCTTCTTGCTTTGATTTGGTCACCCTAACGTAACCTGGCATTTAAGGCTCATCCACAAATCAAAGGAGGGGGGAACAGTCGAACAGGTAAGGTAGAAGAAGAAAATGTTTACATTTGCTGAGCGTATTTTTAATTGAAAAACTTTCAGCCTATGGGTGAAGACGTGGGTCCATTCTATTGGAAGAAACATACACTTTTGCTATACATATTATCAATGACAATCTGTTATAAAAAAACTCGAAAGAATTTGTATGACCAATCTCAGCCAACAGTAATAACAGAGATTAAATATGTTATATCATAATTAAGTTGTTTATGAGCAAATCGGATTACGTTTGGGGGAAATTTTATTTATTTCGTTTATTTAATCTGAATCAAACTCAAGTTCATATTTAGACTCGACTATTAAACTAATTATATTTAAAATATAATAATATTTTTGTGAGCAAATCCAAATGTGAGACTTATTTTAAGTATGTATACAATATTGTATGTTTATTTTATGGTTTATATGTGTAAAAACATACTTATATACACTTAATTTTTTATTGTATAAAATTGTAAATAAGTTCACAGGTGCGCCTTAATTTTGGCAAATTCCTTTATTAAAGTCTTGAAAATAGTGATTTAATTTGCCATTTTTTTTGTAGTTTTTGTTTTATTAATAAATTTTTGCACAAAAGTCATAATAAGGCCTTGCTTGGGTTCTGATGGTCAAGTTCCTCCTGTGTTGTCTTTGCCCACTTATGGGCTTTTCCTATTCTTTAATATCTCATATCTTACTTATAAAATAAAAAAAAAATAAAAAATAAAAGGTCTCGCTTGTTTTTGGACAACCCTTAAGATCTGTAGTTTATAATTTTACATTTAACTCAATTTTGCCCTTTTTCTGTAAAAATCAGTATTTTGTCACCTAATCTCATGATTAGCGCGAATTAGGGTTTTGGACATTATCCTAATCGTTTTAGGGTTTTGTCTTTTTCAATATTTATATACTATGGAACCTCTAGAGGCAGCCATACTATTATTTAGATTAATAAAATTCAAAGTTTTATTTTTATTGTTTCTCTGGTGGATTCCAGACCTCTCACCTCGTTAAATATCGTGTATACTTTCTTTAGGCTAGCTTCTGCAATATCAAATAACTCATTCATAAATTCCTACTTATTTGAACACAAAATAAATAAAGACTGTCCTATCAAAAAAATAAAATAAAATAAAATAAAGATTGAATGTGTAATTTAGCTTGGTTATAAGTTCAAGCTTAAGTTCCCTAATATATTTTTATATATAATCAAGCTAGGCTCTTGTGTTTGGGAAAGAAAGAAAAAAAGAATAAATGAACTAATATTGAGATTTTAATTTTGATCTTGTTTATAACTCTAGCTAATACTGGATGATTAAATTTGCCTACAAGTTTATGTTCTAACAAGTTACATTGTGCTAAAGGTTAATACCACCCGCTTTGCTTTCATCATAATAATATATAATAACATGATGATTATCTAAGGCTCTGAGCCTTGAGTTAATTAAATACTCTACCATTTGTTTCGGTGAGTAATTAATCTTCTTTCAATTCTCAACCTGTTATAAATTTTTGTCTCCATTATTCAAACCTTCTATATACCACATATATGGTTCGAAGTTGACTGTAGAACTTTTTAATATATAGCATTTGCTCACACCAAACATCATTTTAGATGCCTTATAGTGCAAGACCCAGAATGCAAAAAAATAGTCTTCAGTCAATAAGAAAAACAATGTAAACTAATGCATGTGTTGAGTACACACTATAATTAAGTCGGTGACAATTAAAGAAGATGTTTGGTGGTGGTGGTGGAAGACTGGCGGTGTTGGAGGTCTTGGGTTGTGGTAAACAGTGAGAATTATCAATGTCTTGTTTTTAAAAGATTCTTCACAGTTCACACAGTACTTTATAGTGGTTGAGTTATACTCGCAATCATAGAAAAATAATGCAAAACTTGTTGTTATGAGTTATGACCCGTGGAAATATATAAATTTTGTGATTGAAAAGTGTTGCTGCAAGTTGATGGAGATCATCCATGATTTTTGGCAAAGAAAATAATAAAACACACTGCTAATACAGCGCAAAGTTTGAAAAATATGAAGGACAAGTGGACAACTAGAAAGTGTCATGCAGCAAGTTTTCTTCGAGTTAGAAGTTTCTGAGATAGCCAGAAGCCAGTCAAAGTCTTTGCAGTTCCCTAATTATTTTATCATAAGTAGAACGGTCTTCCGTTCGATTACCAATTCCTTTGCTTTTTTTTGTTTGGTATATTTTGTAAGACCTCGCAAACATGATCTTTGAAGAGATCATGCCTTTTCAATAGATTTCATGTTTGAAGAGATCATGCCTTCTCAATATAGTAATATATAAAACTATAGCATTTGACTTTTTTTTATTAATTTTTTCTAATGTCGTCGAATAAACTTTAAGAAAAAACTTAAATGATTTCAGAATGGTGCTATGAACTCTCACATAGGGGTGAGTCATATGTGTAGAGCTCACCTCCTATTTGTGAGTTTGAAACAATGTTTTGGGACAACCAAAGAATATTTGTCCTAAACTTTGATTTTTTGGTTTGGGGGATTCACATTACTATCGGCATCTAAATTTTCAAAATGTGATGCTTGGCAATTGAAATACTTGAGAATATAATTATTGTTATGTTTAGTTTGATTAAGAATCTAATAAGATTTTTAGAAATATAAGATGCTAATATTTTTAGTTTATTCCTAGAAATTTTATAAGAATTTTTAAATTTGCTTAAAATATCCTTTGGTTTGTAAATACAATATCAAGTCTTTTTTTTTTATTTATTTATTTATTTTATAATCTTCCTCCAAATAAATAGTGGAAAACAAAATATAAACTATAAATCATGACAAATTCAGCAAAACTATAGTATAACATTTTTTTGAATAACATGTATAATACAAAAATAATTATTTAAAATTTCAGTTTATATATATATATATATATATATATTTATAGAGATTCATTCTTGGCTAATTATATTGTGCCAATAACCTTTAAGTCAACTAACATTGTTTGGTATTTAATGGAGATATCCGGATTGAAATTTCTTTTTTCAGTTAAGACATATTAATAAAAAATATTGCACACATACCTATGAATTTGCCAAAATATTAGTTACTTTAAATTTACAAGGCACATCATCTTTATAGCTTTAGAAGCCACCAAATCTACCACAGGATGATGTTGATTTTCAATTAATCTGGGTTGAAGCATATTGGGATTGTTGGAGATAGCTCTAACATCTTCTATGGTATAAAGGAGAGAGCACGATTTTTACTATTTCATATATTGCCCAAATCTTCCATTTTATGGTTTAAATTTTATTTTCTAAAATTTAATAGAGTATAGACTATCACATCATTTAAAATTTTAAATAATGTTGTACATTATAGATCTTTATATTTGTAACATCTAGTCTAGATTGTGAAATGATTCAAAATTTAAAATAGATAGGAGCTTGGTCGATTTGGAATTGCTGGAGATAACTCTAATATCTTCTATGGCAAGGAAAAAAAAAGATTTTCTCCCTTTTAAATCTTTTCCATTTCATAGTTTAGATTCTATTTTCATCCAAGATTTAATAATTATAGACTACTATATTTTCAAAAAAATTTAAATGATGTGGTAGATTGTAGATCTTTAGACGTGTAACATCTAATCTAGACTATAAAATGGGCGATATAGAAAAATTAAATTTGAAATAGATGAGAGCTTGGTCGATTTAATTAGCTCTTTCAAACGTAAGTGACTCACATGATTTGAGAAGAGAAAAAGAAAACAGAATATTTTTATATAAAAAAAATGCTTTTATTTTTCTTTATTGCTAAGTAAAATTGAAAAAATTCGTAATTTAATATCTTAGCATGGTCACGATAATGCTGATGATTGTAAAGATGATGTGGGTGAGTGGGAATTTGCAAAAATCTTGTGGACCGGGTTTTCGCGATAAAGTTGTAGTGAAGAACAAGAGAGAATATTTCCATTAGTATGAAGCTAAATTTATTCTTCCATTTTTTTTCTTCTTATAGATCTCTCACGCTCCAGGGTTTCTTTCTTTCCCACTTCTTTTTTTAATAGGAAAATCAGTTTACACTTGTATGAATTAAATCAAAGGTCATACCTTTCATCACTCTTTATTTATTTATTTATTGATTTAAAGAAGAGAAGAATATGTCATTTAGTCTAAATAAAATTATTAATGCTCTAAATTAACTTGTTGAGAATTCATCTATGGCATTATAGAAATTATTTATTCATCCATGTCAAAATTAAAGGGATTTTTAGAAGCTTCATTACTCGCCGTGACCTTGAATTCGAAAGATGAATAAGCCTTAAAAGGTCAATGTAGAAGGTTCCATTCGGTTTACATGGATAAAAGAATCTCTTCATGTCTTTATGTTAAAAAAGTCCTATCGTGTTTAAGTCCCGAAACCTCCGTTGACAAGGAAAATTAGCTTCAAATGTCAATTTGTTTTGAATTGTGATATATGTCAAGATGGTTGTGTTTGGGATTACTTAAACAGAACAAAAGTTTCAGTTTGAAAGATGAATATATATATATATATATATATATATCCAAAAATATAGAAGAAGACATATGTCTGAAAATAAAAGAAGAAAAAAAGGGAGGAGGATTAGAGGCACAGTCACATGATGAGTTGTTACTTTGACAATGATCATTTGTATTATTTAGACTTGTCAAAATACATGGATGATTTCATGAGGCATTCCTCTCACAATACGTGTTGAATATTATATGTATGAATTCTACATACCGTGCAAGGATAGAGGATTTCGTAAAACCGTCTCATAAAATATGTTCTCAAAAAAAAAAATGAATCTTTTTAGTTACAAGACAGAAGGGCTACGTCAATTGTCAACCCTCTTGTAATTGCATCATATTCCTTTTAATTTGTCTGTGTTGACCCAAGCTTTTAAAGCTTGTGGGGATCGTACTGTTGACATTTTATCCGTCTTGCTTTGATTTGGTCACCCTAACGGTAACCTGGCATTTAAGACTCAGCCACAAATCAAAAGATGGGGAACAGCCGAACAGGTAAGGAAGAAGAAGAAAGAGTTCACATTCTATTGAAAGAAATATACCCTTTTGCTATAGATATTATCAATGACAACCTGTGATAAAAAAGCTCGGAGAGAGTTTGTATGACCAACCTCAGCCAATAGTAATAAGAGAGATTAAATATGTTATAACAGAATTAAATTAATTGTTTGTGAACAATTCGGATTAAGCTTGAGGGGAAAATTGTTGATTTCGTTTATTTAATGTGAGTTAATTAAACTCGACTAATAAACTAATTAAACCTAAAATATATAATTTTGTGAACAATTATTTAGACTTATTTTAAGTCTGTATATAATATTATCTGTTTATGTGGTTTATATGTGTATTAATATACTTATATACATTTAATATTTGATTGTATAAATTTGTAAATAAGTTCACAAGTGCACTTTAATTTTTGTGAATTTCTCCCTTAAGGTCTCAGAAATAATAATTTTGTCATTTTTAGTAATTTTTATATTATTAATAACTTTTTACACAAAAGTCATAATAATGTCTTGCTTGTTTTTAGACGACCCTTAAGGTCCATTCTTTATGTATTTGCATTTAACTTAATTTTGCCGTTTTTGGTAAAAATCGGTATTTCGTCACCTAATCTAATGATTAGTATGAATTAGGGTTTTGGACGTTTTCTTAATCATCTTAGGGTTTTGTCTTTTTCAATAATTATATATATGCTATATATGTAGCTTCCAGAGTCCAAAGCTAATTAGACTATTATTTCGATTAATAAAATTAAGAGTTTTTCTCTATTGTTTTATTTGTAGATTCTAAACCTGTTACTTTGTGGATTCAATGAATATCTCGTGGATTTAAGGTTTACTATCAGAAGTTAAAAATTTAGTTTTTGTTTCATCTAAGAAATCATAATATGTATTTTTTTCAGGCTTCCAAATTCCTACTTATTTGAACACAATATAAATAAAGTTTGACGTATAATTTATATTGGCTATAATTAAGTTCAAGCTGTAGTTCCCTAATATATATATATATATATATATTCAAGCCAGGCTTGTGTGCTGGGAAAAAAAAAAAGAGAATAAATGAACTAATAATATTGAGCTAGCTTGTTTACAACTCTAGCTAAAACTGGATGATTAAATTTGCCTACCTGTTTATAATTATGTTCTGACAAGCAACATTGTGCCAAAGGTTAATACCACCCGCTTTGCTTTTATCATAATAATATATAATCATCATGATGATTATCTAAGGCTCTAAGCCTTGAGTTAAATAATCTACTATCTGTTTCAGCTTTCAGTACTCTCATTAATTTTTTGTCTCCATTATTCAAACCTTCTATACCACATGGTTCGAAGTTGACTGTGGAACTTTTTAATATATATATATATATATATATATGTAGCATTTGCTCACACCAAACATCATTTTAGATGTCTTATAGTGCAAGACCCAGAATCCAAAAAATAGTCATTAGTCAATAAGAACAATAGCCTAAATTAATGCATGTGTTCAGCAGACACTAACTATAATTAAGTCGGTGACATTAAAGAAGATGTTTGGTGGTGGTGGAAGACTGGCGGTGTTGGAAGTCATGGGTAGTGGTAAACAGTGAGAATTATCAATGTCTTCTTGTTAAAAGACTCTTCCCAGTTGACGCGGTATTTTATAGTGGTTGAGTTATACTCGCAATCATAGAAAAGTGTTGCTGCAAGTTGATGGAGAACAACCATGATTTTTGGCAAAGAAAATAATAAAACACACTGCTAATACAGAAAAACGTTTGAAAAATATGAAGACACTGACACAAGTGGACAACTAGTAAGTGTAATGCAGCAACTTTTCTTCGAGTTAGAAATTCTGAGATGGTCAGTCAAAGTCTTTGCATTTCTTCAATTATTATATCTTAAGTTGAAAGGTCTTCTCTTCGATTTTCAATTCCTTTACTTTTTTGTTTGATACATTTTGTATGACCTACGCAAACACGATCTTTGAATAGATCATGTCTTTTCAATATAGTAATATATAAAACGATAGTTTTTGACTTTTTGTTAATATTTTCTATCCTCGTTTTATAAACTTTAGAAAAAAGCTTAGGGGACTTTGGAGTAGTGTTTGAGCTCTTCCACAGAGAGTGGGTCCTGTGTGTAGAACTTATCCTTTATTTGAGAGTCTAGACCACTAAGAATTGCCCTAAATTTTAGAGAGCGTTTGGTTTGAAATATCTTTTAGCATCTAAATTCTTTGTAATGTGATCGATGCTTGGTAATCTGGATGTTTGAGAATATAATTATTCTTATGTTTAGCTTTATTTGGAATTTAATAAGATTTTTGGGAATATGAAATGCTTATATTTTTAGTTTATTTCTATTAATCTTATTAAAATTATTTAATTTTCCCAAAATCTCTTTTGGTTTGTAAACAGTAAACACAATATCAAGTCTTTTTTTTGGTTTTAATAATCTTCCTCCAAATAAATAGTAAGAAACAAATATAAACCATAAATCGTGGTGAAATCAATAAAACTACAATATAACATTTTTTGAATAAAATGTATAATACAAAAATAATTATTTAAAATTTCATTTTATAACTATTAATTTTTAGTTATTTATTTATTTATTTATTTTATTGGTTAAAGGATATAGAGTAATGGGAAAAATTGCCAAGTGCATCTTCTTCTTTGAAAAATGTGCAATACAGTTCATAATAACTGAGCATTTATGAATCTTCAATTGTGTCTTTGTGGAGCTTATTAACAAGGGCTTGACTTATCTCTAATACTTTTTTAATTTGAATTTCTTTTTATTTTAATGAGAAATTGACACATTATCCACTAACTAAATAAAATGTAGAGATTAAAATTCACTATCACTTGTCATTATATATTTAAAATAAAAAAATATATCTAACTAAAAAAATATTAAAAGTAAAACAAACTCTTTTTGGTTAAAAAGACTAATATAGTTTTCCCATAAAAAGAAAAATACTAATATATAGTTTTCATTTACTATCTCATTGAAAACTTTTTTCCTTCCACTTGGCCTTGTTCCCTTCTAAGGTCTAAGACTCTAAGAGCATCAGCATCCGGGTGTGGGAATGCCAAATGCAAATGATATTTAGCATTATCAGCCACAAATCACTCAGCAATTGGGAGGCCATATGCCATATGCCAAATTTTTTTTGAGATTTTGCTACAGTACCATCTCAAATGTAAGATGGTACTGTAGCAAAATCCTATAAAAAAAAATAATTTTTTATTACTTTAATTTCTCTCTCCTCTCTCATTTTAACCCGCCAACTTCTCTCTCCTCTCTCATTTTTTTCACTTTCTTTTCTCTCTCTTTCTTGCTGCTCTCTCTTCTTCAACGGAATGGAGGCAACGGCGTGGAGGCTCGATCAGAAAAGCTGCGGTGGAGGCGTGGAGGTCGTGGGTTTCCGGCGTTTGGGTGGCGTTGGGGTGCTGTTTGGCGTTTGGCGTTTGGGTCGAAGATGGTGATGATGATGATGGTGATGAAGATGGCGTTTGGCGTTTGGGTCGAAGCGTTTGGCGTTCCGGCGACCCTCTCTCTCTCGCCATCGCTGCCGGTGAGAACAGATGGGTTTGGGTTTGGGTTTGGTGAGAACAGATGGTGATGGGTGGGCGTGGGTGAGATGGGTTTTGCTTTGATTTTTGTATGTGGGTATCGGTGAATCTGCAGGTCCATGGTGGTGGGGATGGGTTCAGCTTCTCTCCTGGATTTCGATTGAGGTTTGGGTCGGTGGGTGAGGGAGGTTTTTTCCTTTTGTGTATTTATATTTTTGTGGGCCGACGGTGGAGGTGGTGGAAGTAGTTGTGGATGGTGGGCCGACGGTGGGGTGGGTGTCTGTCAGTGGGTGGCGGCGTGGGTTTGCTGCCTGGGATTTTTTTTTTTTTTTTTTTTTGGTGTTGACGGTATTATGGGTTGCTGTGTTGTGGTGGTGGATCGGTGGGTGGCGGAGATCGGTGGAGCTGTGGTGGGTGTTAATGGGTTTTTGTTTTGTTTTTTTTTTTGTTTTTCTGGGTTTGCTGGTTTGCTGGAGGAGGCTTGATCTGGAAGAAGGTGAAAAGTAACGGAGGATTGAAGGGACGGGTTTGGGGTAGAAAATTGAGAAAAAACAAAAAAACAAAAAATATATTTTATTACATAAATATATTATTTTAATGAGTAGAATAGGAAAATATAATTTTGGGATGTTGAGTATATTGTAAATGGTATGGTATAATTGATAAAGTAGATTTTTAAGATGGTAAAATAGGATAGGATTTAGAATCCGGATGCGGATGCTCTAAGGAATAAGGATATCTTAAGTGGTTGGTTCTGTAGTATTTATTTGAATCCTATTTGGTCAAAATACCTAGTAGAAAAGCATTTAATGCTACCTGTCCCATGACGTTAATCTATTTTGATTCTATTTTTTGTACTTATCAAAATTCCAAAATGAAAATAGTGAAGTCTGTGATGGGTTGACTGTCCTGTATGCCGGCGGCCTTTAACGAGCCATTTCTTGTTATTGAAGACACTCAATTATTGACAGTGTAAAATTGTCAAATGACCACGTGAATTTGACTTGCTGCTCGGTTTGTCATTATGTAAAGAAAAATCAAATTAAACAGGCATAATATTCTTCCTTTGCGGCTTTAATTGTATAATTTAAATGATTATTTCATTTTAACTTTATAAATGGTAGACTTTTCGTCGTTTCGATACATTTTTTTTACTCCAATAAACGAAATTGATCAAGCAAAACGAGAATTGAGATTACGATGTCTGAGATTTAGGGTATGTTTAGTACGTGTATTTAAATAATAGTTTTTAGTTTTTTAAGAAACATATATGAATGAAAAAGTATGTAAAAAGACGTATAATATTATTTAAAAATTAAAAACATGTGTTTAAACACATGCAAAGAACTTTAAAGATGCAATTTTAAATCTCAATCATTGAATTAAAAAAGGTAAAAATACTATTTTGGTTTCTATATTTTAGAGTTACGATTAATTTGGCATTTACATTTTGATAACAGTAAATTTAGTCTCTGTTATTTTCAACTTACAATCAATTTAGTATTTACTGTTAACTCCCTAATAAAAAATGCCTACGTGACAAACGGTGTACACAATTGACAAACTTCATGCCTATGTGTCTTATAAAATAACAATAAAATTTTTTAATTAACATACAAAATTGCCACATCAGTATAAAAAAATAAAAAAGAATTAATTCCTCAATTTTTTTTAATAAAAAGCCTTAAGAGTTAATTTAATTGACTTAATTCTCTCGTGTTCTTTTTTTTTTTTTTTTTTTTTTTTTTTAGATCACTTTCTTGGCAATCAATCTTTAATTCATTTTTCTGATGTTTATC
This sequence comes from Quercus glauca, assembly GCA_023736055.1. Classification (NCBI taxonomy): domain Eukaryota; kingdom Viridiplantae; phylum Streptophyta; class Magnoliopsida; order Fagales; family Fagaceae; genus Quercus; species Quercus glauca. The sequence continues at coordinate 33,363,778 of CM043326.1, read as the reverse complement.
CTCAAAAAAATTCTGTAATCCATTTTTTTTCCTTTTCTTTCTTCCACTTTCTAGGTAACCAAACACAACATCCTCCTTGAAAACTCCACAAACAACCCAAAAAATCACGTCCAAATATGTGAATTGAAATTCAAAACAAAACCCATCACTAATAGTAGCCACAACCCATCTCCAACCAAAATGAAACTCATCACTGATAGGAGCTACAACTCATCATTAAAAGATACCCATCACTTTTGCCTTCACCAATTAATCCTAATAGTAGTAGTGGCAATGGACTCCAATCTAATAGTGCATTTTGTTAAATTACCGATTGTCTCAAAAGTTTAAGCTATTAGGATATGATGAATTTAATCATTTAACAACATACTTCTAACATTCACCCTCACATGTGGGTCAGAACTACCTTTTAATAGGTGAGGCCAAACACATGAGAATTTAAATGGGAGGTAGAGTGGAGGAGACATGGATCAAACTTAGGACATCCTATTCTAATACTATGTTAAATTACCGATTGTCCCAAAAGTTTAAACTATTGGAATATGGTGAATTTAATTATTTAACTACATACTTCTAACACATCTCTAACGACCCGAAGAAACTCCTCAATGGCGACAACTTTTGCAATCCTTGTTGGGTGGTTGAGTCATGTGACAGCTAATCGGTGCCACAGAGGTTTGGTCTCGTCAGTGGTTAGATTGCGACGGTGGCAAGGTAGAGGGAGTGGAACAAGTGGTTTAAGCTCTTCCCACCGTCGCGGGTCAAGATGGGAATTGCTGTTCAAATTGTTTTTTTTTTTTTTTTTTTGCCATTTCTAATCTGGATATGTACTATTTTTTTGTCCTTTTTTGATAAAAACTGGATATTTACTTGATTTGTGGTCATTATGATTTAGATTTAGGGAGTTGTTTCTGGGTTATACTCCTTTCAATTTGGCTTTCCGTATTTCCATGAGAGAGAGAGGGCTTTGGGTTTGAATAAAAATCAAACCTAGCAATTTCAATTGAAAAACAAACCCACTAACCAATGGTTGCATTGAGGATTTTTTTTTTTTTTTTAAAATGTTTGTATTTTGTTTTGTTGCCAAGGAAAGAAAAGAATAGAAAGTGTGATTCTTATTATTTTTTCCTCTAAAAAAATTATAATTTCATGTAGGCGTGAAGTATGCCAACAATGTACATTATTTGACTCGTAGGCATTTTTCGTTAGTGAATGAACGACAGGGACCAAATTGACTACACTCTAAATATAGGGACCAAATTGACTGTGACTCCAAAATGTAAGGACTAAAATGATATTTTCGCCATTAAAAAAAAAAATGAGAAAAAGTAAAAATGTAAAAGTAAAAAAGTAAGAATAGTAAAAAATTACTATAAGAGAGAGGAGGTTAATTGCATGATGCAATTGTATATTACAATTACACAGAAACTCAATCGCAAAACATGATCAAGAAAACAGAGGTGCCAAAATATTTTGTGGTAATTTCTTTTGGATTATTATTCTATTGCTAGAAAGAAAGAGGTGCCAAAACAAAGTCCTTTATCACATGATAGGATTCTAATTTCTAATACGAGGAAATGGCCACGAAGACTTGAGCATTTGTCATAACGATATGTACAAGAAATTAAGTCGGCATTGGTTTATTGTGTGTTTCACATTACATTGGAAAAAAAGAGCCTTCTCAACTCTTTGGCCTACCGTACCTTCTCAGTTCTTTGTTTTCAATTATTTATATTTTTGAAAAGTTCTTTTCACAATCACATTGTACAATTTTATTAGACAACCTATGTCACTTCAACATTATTCTTCAAAATAAAGAAATAATGGTATTGGATTAAATTCCTATCAAACTACATGAATTGAGCTCATGGCTCATAAAGTTCTTCGCTGGCTTATAGTCCACATTTTTCTCTACACCATGCAATGGGCTCGTGCTCAAAATATTTCCGGACTTCATGAATTGGATTTGATTGATTAATACTTTATATTGAAATGGGTGAAGAGTCAAATGTTTTGGCAATTTCTTATCACAAGTGGATGAATCAAGACAACTTTGAATCAAAGTTACTGAAGCTAACATTCTTATTTTCTTTACATAATGAATTGGACTTGTAACAAACCATGTTTCCTGCCTTCACAAAATGGGCTTAAAGCACAAATATTGCTACTTCATGTTCATGGAATAGGTTTAAAAGTTCAAACCCAACTTTTACTACTTCACCAGATGGGTTCAAAGCCCAAATATTTGTATTTTATGAAGTGGGCTCACCCATCTTCCACTTTCACCATCGATGGGGCTTCAGCCCATATCTCGTTCTTCAATAAATCAAGGCTCATGGCCAACATTTTTCCTCTCATATCTCAAAAAATGGACTTAAACAATAAAAACCCATATTTACACAAAATTCAAAGGGAAAATTCCTAATCATAGTTGTCAAAGTGTGAATATATTTTTTTTCTTCCATTTTTAGTGTATTGTGTAGTAAGATACACAGACAATATATAAAGTTTATAAGTATACATATTTAATATAAAATTGGAATATAAGCAACTGGTGACTACTTTAATTCTCAATTACGCTATAATATTTGACAAAACTAACCAAATAAATAAACTAAAAACATATTTATAACATCCACTTCAAATTTATCAAATGCGAAAGTGCTGATGCATATATCTAAGTTAAAGTAATTTTTTTTACTCATCTCATCATATTCATCATTGCCTAATCGAATTCATCTCTATAGTCTAAAAAGAAGAGAGAGAGAGAAGGGGCTTTACGAGGGAGGGAGGGAGAGAGAGAGAGGAGGGGGGGGGGGTAATAAAAGAGCTTAGGAAAAGAGAATTTGAAAGTAGACAAATGTGTAATCTAAAATTTTTAGAAAAAAAAGGGGGAAAAAAACTCACACTAGATCTTTGTATTGGGTTAAAGAAGTAGCAACCCAAAAATTTAATTTAAAAACAAGTAGAAAAACATGGGCTCAAACACAAAATTAAATTGTTTGAGCTACTAAACTACAAGGTCACAAAATCTGTACACATATTTTGACTTTCAATTTAGTCTCAAAGACAGCCCAACTCAGCAAAGCCCATTTCGTTAAAAGACAACAGAGAGGGATTAAAAAAAAAAAAAAAAAGTTACAGAAATAGAGTAAGATTGGCTTTTAAGAAGCCCAATGATCACCAAACAAAAAAAGCCTATTGATCATTTACTCGAAAGTTAAACCTGGGTACGCAATTAAACAAGTGGAAGAAAAAAGCAAGTAAAGTAGGCTATTTTTGAAAGGCCCAACCCATTATCTCTTTATAGTAAAAACCCCTCAGCCGCCGACTTTTCTCTTTTCAGTTTACCACCGGTTGAAGAGAGCTGCCGCCCCATAAACTCAGACCCTTTTTCAGCCGTTTCTCTCTTCTCTCTCCCAATGGAACAATTATTTGACACCGCAGAGAAAAAGGTAACAACCCCATTTACTCTCTCAATCACTTGCTTGTTCTTTTGCTTTGGCCAACTGTTTATAACTCACCCCAACTAGTATATATGTGGTTGCGTTGTTTTGTGTTGTGTTGTGTCTCAGTTTTGGTCAAGTGTTGTTATGTTTGTTGCAATATGTGTTTTCAACATATGCATAATGCCCATATAAAAAAAAAATTGTTTTTATTTTGTTTTCTAATATTATGAATGTAAATAGGTACTTATTGAAATGGTGAAGTTGGCCCAAAAACAAGGAATGAAGGGTACGAAAGGAGATTGGAAGGAATTCTTAAGAGTTCATGATAGGAAGCTTGGGAGTAGCTTGAGTGATCCTACCAGGAGATCCAATGATGTTTTGGCTGCTTTTCTTAAGACTTTTGTTGAAGAAAATCATCTCAAGGTAGTTCTTTTTTTTCTTTACTACTTGTGTTTGAGATTTTATAAAGACAACGACTTTTATGTTTTTCCCTGTTTTCAGTTTTTTGCTAAAGTAATGCAATGCCATTTAAAGCGTGACGTAGTGGAGCAATTTACAAACATATCTCCAGATAATGAAATACCTGAGCAGGTATGGTTTAGTTATCCCTTGAGGCTTTGAAGAATGCATTTTTGCTATTCTGCTAATAGTCTAGTACTTGTGTACTTTTACTAATTCTCTTTCTGTGAAAATGTAGAAGAAAAGGGGTCTGTACACCAATATCTGGTGGGTTGGGTTTTTAGTTGTAGTAGGACACTTGGGTTCATTTGTTTCAGCTTATTTTCATCTTGAAATGGGATGTGTAGCTTTTTAAAACATCACCTTTTTCAAGGTATGGCTGTATACTTTGCCGATGAGCTCTAGCTCAACTGGGTGCTTGTTTAACTTAGCAATAATTATATATGGTTATAGATGTACTTTTACACAATAAACAAACTAGCCTCAATAAACTGATGAAATAAGTTCATTCAAATGCACACTTTGTCTGGTTCATATTTTATGAATTTCTCTTCTTTTATTATTATTTGTCTGATTAAATATGTTTTAATTATGGTTAGATGCCTAGATTGGTAGCTTTTTCATGCTTCCCATGTCATGGTTTGATAAGCTTTTCCCCCCGTTATAATATGCCTGTCATATTCCTGGTATTTGGAAAACTCTCATTTGTTTAAAGTTCTAAACTGGTATGCAAATGTGGAAATTAAGCTTTTATTTATTTATTTTAATTTTCTTTGCTTGATTTTGCAACAAAACCCTTCAGAGTAATTATATGATGTTGATACTAAAAAAACTCGTTTGTAATTATTGTGTCCATTTCAAAGCACTTATTCTATATCAACAATGTATTGTCCAAATTAACCACGATAGTATCATTTATTAATTCCATGATTAGTGGTTGAATGACTACTAGATTCTGCTTTAGTTTGCTATTATTCTCTCATTACATATAAGGCTTAAGTTATCATCAAATTTCTAGACACAAGTTATTCTCTTGCATTCTCACTTTCTTTTTCTTTCTTCTTTCCTATAACTTTGAATTGAATGTTCTTTGCTGTTTGGTATATCTTGATAACTTGTGACACTGGCAGTGCAGAGACTGGTTCGTTTAACTCTTGAACACCCTCAGTACCTGCTGGATTATTCGTTCCCATCAAATGATGAGGTTTGTTGTCATAATGTTTGCTTACTTTTCCTACTTATCAAAAGTTATAGAAAAAAAAAAACTTTACTCCTTTTTACTTTTCAAACTATTTTTTATGCACTTCTTTCACATTAAAAAGGTCATTTTCGGGCTTTCCTACAGCACCTATTTTTCATTATTACCGTTCTTAGATAATCTCAGTTGCTACATTTACTTCCTATACATTCCTTATTGCTAACTATAGGTAGATTATGGTCAAAATAGCTTAGGGAGCAAAGATGAACTATATAAATGCTAATTTAAGTATTCTCTGGCATGGAATATGCTACTGTGACAATTGATAATCTTGAAAAGAAAGTGTAAGCTGATGTGACCGGAAGCCCCTTGAAGCATGTTTTCTTTTTGAGTCTCTAAGAAGAGCTTTGCTGTTTGACCCTATATTTTTTTTTATATTAAATAGGACTAGATGGGTGTTTTGAGATGCATTGTTTATATAATGAATACAAAAGCATAAAAGTTAAATTATCTTGTGGCGTGCAAGTATAAAAATAGTTTCACACAATGAGGAACTAATGTTGATATCAAGTTCAATTGTAGCTTGGCTTCCTGATAACTTGTGGGATATGTTGAAGCAGGGATGGGTGATTACAAAGCTTCCTAAAAAATCCAAGGTTATGAGATCAAATGCAATGGTTGCTGTTGACTGTGAGATGGCTCTCTGTGAAGATGGCACTGAAGCTTTAGTGAAAGTTTGTGCTGTGGATCGCAATTTGCAGGTATTGATTAATTCGGCTTGTGTTCGTTCTCTTCATACAATAGTAATTCCCATTGTTCCACCTCTCTTTTCCCTAGGTAAAAGAATACTCTTCACTTTGGCTAACTTGTTTGACAGTTTCTAGACCTCTTGAAGGGTCCTATTTGTACAATCCTTTCTAGTGAGTTTGTATTGTGCAGGTGAAACTTGATGAACTTGTAAACCCAAATAAAGTCATTGCAGATTATAGAACTGATATAACTGGGGTTAGTGCAAGAGATTTGGAAGGAGTTACTTGTTCATTGGCAGATGTACAGGTACATTAGGCTGGATTTCACACTTTTTGGGATCAATTCTTTATCTAATATATTTTGGTGCATTTTGTAGAAATCCATGAAGAAGCTGTTATCAAAGGGAGCAATTTTAGTAGGCCACAGTTTAAACAATGATCTGAAAGGTAAGATAAGCATGATAACTAGATATTGGAGTTCCTCTCTCTCTCTCTCTCATGACAACTGAACCATTATTGTCTTTTTGAATTTTATGCAAGGTAGTTATTCTTTTTTGCATTTGTGTAATTATTATTGTGTTGATTGCAGCACTAAAGTTAGATCATGCGAGAGTGATTGATACCTCACTTATCTTTATGTGTTTGGATGGACCTATCAATAGAAGACCATCTCTGAATAATTTGTGCAAGGCAAGTTCTTAATGTGATATTCCTACTTTATGTATTAGTCAATTATTAATTAAGGTAGGATATGATTGGAAAAAGGATTCTCTTTTGGCATATCATTTTGAGTAATGGGCAAGCCGCCGTGGGCTGTTTCAGTTATAGTTAATTGTTCCATTTGTTTTTGACAGTCTGTATTGGGCCACGAAATTCGAAAGAAGGGTGCTCCGCACAACTGTTTAGATGATGCATCTGCTGCAATGAAACTTGTTCTTGCTAAGATAGAGAATGGTGTTGATAATGCTATTCCCTTGGTTCAAGAGGATGTAAGTTGGACATTAAATTCTTGGTGATTTCTAATTCCTACCAATGTGATCCTGCTGATTCACAATCTTTGAATAAATTATCTACAGGTACCTAATTCTGAAATGGCAAAGCTATTTCTCCACAGGATACCAAAAAATGTGCCTACTGAAGAATTACATAAAGTCATTCCTGGGGACTTTACAATTGAGCTCAAGGTTGAGTATATCCTTTTGTTATCTGAACTTTTCTTTAGAAGATATTGGTTGAGCTTATGATTGCCAGATTGATGTTTATGTTTTACATGTCATGATATTTGGAGTCATCATATGATAGATTGTGATATATATCCTGTTCCCAAAAAAGAAAAGAGTTTTTAAATCTATTTTGACACCTGTTCACAAAAATATATTTGAAATTCCAAACCATTGAACCATGCGACTAGGGCTGTTGGTGGGCGGTTTAGGTTTAGATCCGTTGATCATGTGGATACCAACTATATTGCTATCCCTAATCTTACACCATCGCTATACGGGTTTAAGAGTTGGGTCATGCTTATCAGCAAATCTGCATTAATCTACATCCAAGCCCGGATCCAGCCAAGCCAATTGTATATTTTGTATGTTTTCAAACTAGCAATCAATTGATCAATTTTTTGAGATAAATTGGTTCTCATCATTAAGATTTCCATGGTAATTTTTTTTTTCATATTTGATTAATTTTATATCATTTGATTGAGGGGATAGGTCACACAATTTGTTAACTATTATCAGTGTAGTCAAAGGAGCGTCAGGTGCTCACTTAGGCTAGACAGGGCACTTTTAGTTAGCGCTGTAAACAGAGACTTTAAGGATCTTGAGAATAAAGAGAGAGAGAAGGAAGTTCTGTAATCTGGAAGAAAAGGGTAACTCCATACTTAATTTAAGTTAGTGGGTGTCTCTTTCACTTGCTTTCTTCTCTCCCTCACCTCTCTTTCTTTCTGTACCAATTTAGTAACAGTTATTTATTTATTATTTCAATCATGTAATCTTTTAGCTTAAAAAGTTGTTTTCTTTTTCTTTTTTGAAAATTTTTATATAAGATTGTTGTAAAGTCTATTCTTAGAACGGAGATCGTATGCAATGGAAGTTGACAAAGAATGGGGACTTTAATATTCGGTCATTCTACAATAAGTTAAGAAGCCCCTTGCCCATTACCTTTCCTTGGAAAGGTGTTTGGAACGTTAAGGCTCCTTGGCGTGTTTCCTTCTTTGTGTGAACTGCTGTATGGGATAGAATCCTCACAAGTGATAATTTGAGGGGTAGAAGGTTTGATTTTGTCGACTGGTGTATCATGTGCTGTAGTAATGGGGAGACGGTGGATCATTTGTTACTACATTGTGAAAAGGCTTATCGGTTGTGGTCTTTGGTGTTCAGATCCTTTGGGTTCTCTTGGGTCTTGCCAAGAACGGTTGCGGATACTCTTTTTGGTTGGTGGAATTGGCTTGGAAAGCATTCGTCTAGCATTTGGAATTTAGCTCCTTTATGCTTGATGTGGTGTCTTTGGAGGGAGCGAAATAGGAGGACGTTTGAGGACATGGATAGTTCGGATGACCAGCTATTGGCCTCCTTCAGTGGCACTTTGTTTGACTGGTCTAGGGCGTGGGGACTCACCTCTAGTGATTCTCTCCCTATGTTCCTTAGCTCCCTCCTATGTACTTAGTATCTTTCCTTTTCTTTTTCTTTACACTATTTCTTTTCCCTTTGTATGTTTCTCTCTGCCTTATGTTTTTCTGCACAAGGTAGTGTTTTTGAATATAATCTTTATTACCTATAAAAAAAAAAAACAAAAAGAGTCTATTCTTAGATTAATTAATAGAGCCTCTTAATAATTTTAAAAATTCAAACCATGCCTAGTAAGTGTTAGATACGTATGATTTGAGTTTATTATATGTATAGTATTAATAACTATATTTAGAGTTTGGCACCTTGCTTCACTCAAGTGAGTACCTTTTTGGTGACTCACAACTCATGTGATACAAGGATTTGGCACCTTAAGGCTGCCTTTTGCCTTTTGTCTACAATGACTATTACATGAAAAACATTTTTTTTGTAACAAACTATGGAAGGTGAGAGGAGATTTTTAACTTGCATCAATTACAGATGGTTAATTTCTGATTTAGTGTATGTGCTTAAAGAGAAAAGAGGTGAATTATGTTTTGAACAAAAAATCCTACTCGTGCTTAGCACAACTACCTGATGGGTCCTTAGATGGAAGCATACTAATCCAAAAACAAGCAGTAGCTTAATCATATGTTTTGTAAGCAGGTTACGTAGAAATAGGAAAACTGCCCCCATTTGATGGAATGGCACACAAATTCAGATAAGATTTCATGATGTGTGACTGGCAGCCTGGAACTCTCTGCTTGCCATGCATTTCTCACACTGTTTAGGCTGTTTCACTTTATATTCAACCCAATTTACATGCTTCTACCACACACTCATGCACAATATCAAAGTTTCCCCTTGTATAACTTCTCTCTCTCTCTCTCTCTCTCTCTCTCTCTCTCTCTCTCTCTGTGTGGGAGAAAAGGGGGGGGGGGGGGGGGCGTTTGGTAAGTTCCTAACTAGGATCTACCCCACTCCATGACCATGTTTGTGTATCCACTCTCCCCCCTTCTACTTGTAAAGTTCTAATGTGGTGTATGCTTTTCTGGCAGCCATCTAAAAAGATGCAAGAAGATAAATCTTCTTTGTTTCTCGTCTTTAAGAACTCACAAGAGGCACATCAAGCATATGAAAAAGTCAAAGGCAGCCTAGAAAAGGTATATACTGAGATCTTTTTCAACTTACTATAGTTTACCTGCCTGGCATCCCTATCATATGTTTTTTATTTTTTTATTTTATTTTTATAAATGATAAGTAATGGGATTTTATTGAGAAAATAGATTACTTCATGCTCGCAATGATGAACACAAAGTAAACTGAAATGATAACAATTGAATTATGCACAGAATTCTAAAGATTCTTCGAAATATAAAAGGGAATTGCAACTATCAGGAGAAAAAAAAAAATCCTAAAAGGGAATTGCTATTTGTAAGACCCCACACCTGAGACCACAGAACAACATTGAATCCAATAGAGCCTTTGATCTTTCTGTATCTTCAAAAATGCAACTATTTCACTCTGTCCACAACCGCTACATCACACTTAACGGGTCAAGGTTCCAAATCTATGATGAATGCTTCCCAAACCAATTCCTCTGCTCAAATAAAAGATCTTCGACTCTCCTTGGTAACTACCCAATCCCAAAAGTTCGAAAGATTATGCTTCATAAAACACATGCAACATCACAATGGATCAACAAATGATCCATTGTCTCTCCATTGCACCAACACATGCAACACCAACCAGCTGACGAGAAACCTCTCTGGATAAGATTATCACGCTTAAACACTCTTAAGCTGCTGTCCAATCAAAGAATGAGACCCTTTTTGGGGGCCTTTCTGTTTTGTTTTGTTTTGTTTGTTAATTTTAATTAATTATTAGTAAAACTCTTAACACACCAAATACTTTTCCGAGGAAAAGAATTAGTAGTGGCACCTTGGATAGCCTCGTATTAATAGCAAACATCAAAAGCATCACTCCCTTCCAATCTTCATCTCATTTGTCCCACCCCTCCCCCCTAGGGGTATTTAAGTATAAAAGATATAGGAAAGAATTCACAGGCTCCATTCCCAATCATGAAAACCATTGTGGAATCTCACGCTCCAACTCCAACCCTCCCTATCCAACGGGCTATCCAAGAGTGAAATAATTAATGCATTTTTTGTTAACTGAGCATGCGAACTTAGGGTAAAAATCCTTTAGAGGACAATTCCCACACCATATATCATGACAAAACCATACTCGTATATATGCCTTCCCCCACTATATATCCTGAAAAAAAAATCCCATCCTGCTCTAATACTCCTTCCTAAGTTAACACTCCTGAGTCCCTTGAACTGACTTCGTAGTCCATCCGCTCCTGTTTTAAAACTTTGAGAACTTGATATTCTGTTATAGTAAGATTTAATGTTTATTCTCGTTACATAAAATGATGAGATTATTATCATGAAGAGGCAATTCATTGTCTATTTAGGCACTTACAGCATTTTTAGTTCCCTGCCATAAGATCCCAAATTAATGCACTCTTTAAGGATTTCATTCTTGTGCATTTATGCTAGAGAGAAGCCTATTTTTTGGATACATGGCTGACTGTCTGGTAAAACATGTTTTGTTATCCTGTACTATGTTAGGATTCGTGGGGACGGCCACAGAAACTTGTCAAACATAAGCTCACCACAGGTATATTAGTTAGTTTTTATGTTCGAAAAATGGCAAGTGATGATTCCCATGGCCAAATATCATCCAAGAGAGCTTTCCAAGATGAGGAGATCTCAGGTGCATCCAAGAAACTGAAGACCAATCAAAAGACTGAAGAGGACTCTTCAAATCAGTGTTGTGATCACTCGGAAGAGAGAGAAGGATTGAAGCAAGAGCTGAGCAAAGGGGAGGTGGCAGATTCAGATCACTGTTGTGATCATCTGAAAGAGATTGAAAGGTTGAAGCAAGAATTGAGCAAAAGGGATTTTCAAATCATTACTCAGGACAAAATGATAGGCGATCTTAAAAAGAAACTGAGCTCTAAACATGTTAAACGTCACTAAAAAAAATTGTTGGGTACGAATGTACGATTTGTTAGTTGAGGCGTGCAGTGAAGACATCAACAGGCCACTTCTTTCTGCAGACGTTTGTGTGGAATTTGATTTATATTGAGGAATGAGCAAAGCAAATAGATATTTATGAGGTGTTTATATCTCCCAAATATATTTTATTTAAGTTTTTGTTTGTTTTGTTTCTGTATTTTTATCAATGGAGATTGGTTTGTCTTCTGCTTTTTGTTCTACTTTTAGTGAAGTACAAGTTTATTTAAAATAATCTACTTGTTGCATGGTGTGATAGTTTCTGACAGTTAAAACTTAAAATGTTGTCTTTCCTTGGAACTATTTTTTAAGAGATAAAAGTGGCAGAATTTTATTGCTAATTAAGAAATAATTACAAGAATAAAGGAAGAAAAATACAAGAGTATATGTTGGGAGGAACAGGAACTATACTATGAGAAAAATTATAACCAAGACCAATCCAAAATCTTTTGAAAAAAGCCCCATACAATCTTTGCAAACATTCCTATGAGAAAACCAATACAAGCTGATGGACATTTTTATGCTCTCCAAGAACATTACAATCCGACCCGCTCCAAAGACAGCAAAACCAAATCTAGAAGAGAAATCCCACCACCCCATTATGAAGATAATGGGGCTTGAGCCGAAGAAGAGGAAAACCCATGTAAAGATCCAAATATCCAATAGGTTGGTGCCAAGGAATTCACATATAAACTGGTTTGAGTCAAATTTGGGCTAGAAACTCCCTCCAAGGGCTTTAATGGATCTAGCCTGGTGTAATACCCATTAATGTAGAGATGATGAGAAACGCCACCAAGGGCAGTGAGAGAACTACGAAGGGGCCTGAAAAGCCCTTTAAAAGGGTTGAGAACTCATGGTAAAGCTGTGGAGGACTCTCTTTCTCTCTCAAAGAAATCTTTACCTAAAAAGCCCTTTGGTTCGTTCTAGAACTAACAATTTAATAGCCTGAAATACAGTATAAACATTAAAAAAAAAAAAATCTTACAAGATATGAATAGGCATAGATGCACGATCAAAGTTAAATTCATTTAATTTTAATGAATGGACATAAATCAGGGTTAAGATCGGTTTAATTTAGCCAGGGTTGGGGTGAAATTTTGCATCCAACCTAACATATTGGTTTTGTTTGCATTTCCAATTAGATCTAAAATCGGGCCAAAAAAAAAAAAAAAATATATATATATATATATATATACATTTTCAATTAGATCAATATAATATATATACTTGGGCCCAAAAAAAGAAAAGAAAAGAAACTAGATATGGAAGCCATAATCAAACTAGATCTGATTATCAAAAAAATCAAACTAGATCTATACAAATATCACATTTTAAAATGCCTAGAAAGTCCAAGCAAAACAATAAGAAGGTCAATTGCAAATTGTAACCTTTAAGTTTAGGGTCATTTTGATTTTGTTCTCATGTTTAAACAATTGAATTTTTGTTGCTAACCTATATAGTGTTTTGATTTGAGTTCTTCCATCCAAGTCTGTTACTTAAGTGATCGTTAACTGACATCTTAGCTCAAAATGATGTATTTTATTGACAACTACCCAATTAAAATCCCGATCGTTGCTCAAAACCCCCAAAACTCTACACCCTATAGGTTGAAAAAATTCACACCCAAATCTCAACATGAGCTGGCCATGCAAGACAATGAGAGAGAGAGAGAGAGAGAGAGAGAGAGAGAGAGAGAGAGAGAGAGAGAGAATCAATTTTTTTGATAAATATTAATAATTGTTTTATTTGTTGACTTGTATTTAAAAATGATTTGACATGTTTTAATTGGACTAGTTAAAATTTTTGTAAACTTATGGCACTTACACCTAGCTCGAATTAATGTCCTATATAACATTAGAAACCAAATTCACTAATCCAGTCTTGTTTCCCTAAGATGAAGATGGGTCCTCTTCTTCTTTTTCCTTTATCAATAAAACATCATTATTTTGCCACACACACACACAAAACTATTTTTATATAAAATTGTAGCAACTACAAGCATACTATTCTAATTCTAAGCTAACCAGAGAGAGGGTGTGGTGTCTTTGTGAACTGTCCAGAGGTCCTTAATAAAATTTAGTTACTTTTTCAGCAAGTTCTTTAAGTAATTTGAAGAATGAGAGTACAACAAGAAGAAGAACAATTTATAGGTGAAAGTCATGCACGCACCCTAAAAGTGTCCAAGATAAAATAAAAATAAAACATTTAACGAGGGGCTCACCCGTTTGATAAATGTCTTTATCTTTTTAAATTTTCTTTCACGTTGGTGTCATAGTTTGGTTGCGCACTTTGTTTTCCCAGAACAACAAAAACAATACAAGGGTAAGTACACTTTTGTACTAAAGTATAAATTCTATTGTTGTCGAATCAAGTATAATTAAAATTAATCTATGGTGCATGTGGTATTACCCTTATCGTCACGTGATATTTGATTGATAAGTTTATATCAGAAACCTCTTTTTTATTTAGCTAAAAAAAAAAAAAAATTCCTCTAACCTCCCTTTGGACCTAGATCCATACACTTGTCAGCAACCATAAGGACAAGTGCTCGGATCTTGCCCTTTTTTAACATCCAGCCAATTGATCTTTTTTGTATCAATGACAATGAGGCCACATTTAGCCAGCAAGGAAATAGAATAATCCCTTAATATGTGGTTTAAAAAAAAAAAAAAGAGTACGGAGTTTTTGGAGAAGATAAAGGGTACGGACTTGGCCTCTTGTCAATTATTTAATTTCTTCTCCTCTCAAAAAAAAAAAAAAAAAGTTTAATTGAGGACAAGTTAAAATTAATGTAGAACTTAATTCATGCCAATATTCTCGACGACAATGGCATATGTGATTCAGTCTTTTCCTTGTTATAGGTGAAATTCATTGAACTTTGGGCTAAAGAACCAGAATTAGAAACTGAGGGTATATGATTTTCTCCATTGACCAATTAACAACTGCGTATATTTAGCTAGATATTGGTACCATAATTATTAAAGTTGGGAAATAATTATTGGACAATTGTCGTGAAATAAAAAATTTAGGGTACGAATTTCGCTTACACAAAAAAAAAAAAAAAAAAATTTTGGTCAAATGACAAAGAAAAATTATTAGGATTTTAGACCCCAGTTATCTTAGACTTAATCGACTTTTAACCAAATAATTAATTAGATTAATTATGCGATAGATTTGATTTAAACAAACATCACACATTCACAAATTACATGAACAACAAGAATAATGATGCAGGAAAACTTTTGAAACTGTAGTGTAAAAAAATTGGGAATGAATTAACCTAAACAATCCTAAAGACAACATTTCACTAATATAATAGAAATTTGTACAATAGACTTAACTCTAAATCTACTGCTACCTCATGTAGTATTTATTCACGTGAAACTGTTGCACACAAATTCTCTAGTTTGTGACTTTGAGATCTCCACTCAAAGGTTTTAGATCAGCAACTGTGGTTAACTGACTTCTCTATGGTAGCAATAACACTGTGTTGATCTTTTTGTATGTGCTCTAGAACTCTCATGGGTTGAATAGATGGAGGCTCAGATTTACTTTGAAAGTCTCTAGTATAGTGAGATTGAGAGAAACTTGGTTATATAAACCCTAGCTACACATATGGTGATTTCTCTCTCTAAAAAGCCTCTCTAGTTATAGCTTATGATGTCCTTTAAATAGCATAACAGATGGATTATGAATTGGGCTTGAAATGAGCGAGTAATGAGCTTTTTTGCGTTTCAAATTTTTGCTGATATCGCAATCTTGATTGGTTGAGCTTGCAATCGAAAATCTCGATTGGTCAAGCTAGGTGTCGAACTAATTGAAACTTGTTTTCTTGCTCTGAACTTGAGTCTTTGTCTTGGACTATAAAATACACATTTAATACTCTCAAGACTCACCAAAAACACCATAAATAGATTACATTTGATCATGGTTTGCCAACCTAAAAATATGGACTTTACAATTATCATCATAAAGCGAACAGTATAGATTGAAATTCTTTTGTATAAGAAGAAAAAAAGTGAAATATTATAAAGTGAACACCATAAATTGAAATTTTATTATAAATATTCACATCACCTTGTGAAATTTCAACAAAACTGTGTAACTGATGCAAAAGGTCATATTACTAGAGTTTTAATTCTAGACACATAATGTCTACAAAAAAAAATTCTAGACACATAATTATCCCAACCTCTGAAGCTTGGTAAGGACAATAAGATACTTACAACGTCAGCTAGAAATTTTCTCAACTAAACTCTTTGTCAACTTATCAACAAAGTCAACAAAAAAAAAAAAAAAAACTATTTGTAGCCTTTTCATTCTTTAAATTTAAAAGTCGTAAACATATATAAAATTATCGTCATGACATTCATGACCCTTTCATGTAGGGGCGTGCATGGGTCGGGTTAAGGAGATTTTTTGACCCAATCCACCATGATGGGTCAAAAAAAATTCAACCAAACCCAACCTATCACATAAGTCCAACCCAACTCACATGGGTCGAGTTGAACCCATGGGTTGGACAAATTTTTTTTTTTATTATTAAATTGAGTAAAAAAAATATAATTATAAATATATTAAAAAACCCAAAGATTAGTATCAATGTAACTTTTTAAAGGCAAACAAAACTAATGACTAAACAACAATAGTAATTTACTAGGATTTGTGTGAACTAATTGGCTTTTATATAGGACAGGAAGAGTTTTTTTTTTTTTTTTTTTTTTTTTTTTTTTTTTTTTTTTTTTTTTTCGGTCAACCATGATATTATATTAATAATTAGTCAGTCTATTACAAAACATATTGGCTTTATCAGCTGCCAACAAACATTCCACCACAGGCGGCGGATTACAAAAAACATGGTAACTATACAAGGATTGCGCTCCCATTTTTGCAAGAGCATCAGCGCAATGGTTTGCTTCGCGAAATACATGGGTCACATGCTTGTTTGGGAACTCCTGCAGAAGGCTCCTGCAATCGGATAAAAGAGGCTCCATTAATAAATTTTTTGTACAATTGTTCATCAGCATAACAACACTCAATGCATCCATTTCAATAATAAGTTGCTGTATTCCCATTTCCTTGGCAATAATTAACCCATCCCTCAAAGCCCAAAGCTCAGCTAGTGCACTGTTAGTGGAGCCAAATCCTCTCACAAAACCCTTCAGCCAATTTCCTTCATGATCTCGCAGAAGCCCGCCTCCCCCAGCTCTATCTGGATTCTTCATTACTGACCCATCTGTGTTGATTTTTACCCAGCCTCTCGGTGGTTTCTCCCATCTCACCGGTCTCACAATTTTGGTTTGCTCGGCCTTGCTTGCACAGCCAATAGAGTGAAACTCAGTGCTGTTTTGTATACATCTCCTCCAAATAAGCGGGTCAGTAGTACCAGTCCTAAACAAAAATTCATTTCTATGACACCACAGCTGCCACAGCCCCATTGGAAACATGACCCTCCAAGGCACCCAACTGCTAATGGCATTCAATTCATCTTTACAATTATACTCTAACCAATCCTTTAAGGGGAGCTTAAAGGAATCTCTGTAACAGTGAGGAACACAAATTTGTCCCCAGAATAAATGGGCACATTCACAATCTCTAAGCAAGTGAACAATGGTCTCATTGTCTTTGTTACATAAACTACACATTTTTTCAAGATTTAAACCTCTTGAACCCAGAACATAGGCCGTAGGAAGGCTGTCATGGAGACATAACCAAAGGAAAAACTGAATTTTAGGAAGAGTAGCAGCTTTCCACACCCACTTAAAAGGCAAAGAAGCCGGGTTCATGGGGTTTAAACCCTTTGCCATAAGATATGCAGCTTGAATAGAAAAGGATCCATTTTTGGAATAGGCCCACATAAGGCTATCACTACTGTGAAGATTACAAGAGAAGGGCGTAGCCCGGATATTGTTAAGGATATTACCTGGAAGCTCAAAGGAAAGGCAAGAGTCCATCCAAGCAAAGTTATCATCAAAGCATTGTCTCACCTTAAGTTCTTCCTCTCCCCGGTTTAATGGCCCCTCCACCAGCTCTCTTAGCCTCCCACCAGGCAGCCAGAAATCATTCCATATATTAACCGATTCACCATTATTCACCAACCACCTCAATCCTTTCACATAAATAGGGCCACCCTTTTTGCAAGCAGCCCAAATGCGCGAACAAGGAAGTTTGTTGCCTCTCTCAGAAATTCTGCTGGCGCAGAGATATTTGGCTGCCAACAAATTCACCCAAGGCTTCCCTTCTTCATTTGCCAATCTCCAACAAAGCTTGGCTAGCATGGCTTCATTCCGATGCTTCATTGAAAAAATCCCCAGTCCACACAACTCTTTCGGGAGTGTAACAGTGTTCCACTTGACCATATGCATTCTTCGTTTCTCCTCAGATGACCCCCAGATGAAATCTCTCATAAGTTTATCAAGAGCATTACAAACTTTAGCTGGAAGGTAGTGGCATTGCATGTAAAATTCAGCAATAGGGGCAGCAGCAGTTTTGGCAAGCACAAGTCTTCCTGCTCTCGACAAAAATTTAGTTTTCCATCCCGCCAGCTTGCTTTGGACTTTATCAATAATAAAGTTAAATGCGTTTCCCATGCTACCTTTATGAAAGATAGGAAATCCCAGGTACCTTCCAATATTATTAGTCGCTAAAATACCAAGCCTTCTGCATATAGTCCTTTTTCTCCTACCAGGAACATTGGGAGAGAAAAAGACTCTAGATTTCCCAACATTCACCTTCTGTCCAGCAAGATTGCAAAAATTATGAAGAACCTCCATAATGGCTGAGCAGTTCTTGTTGTTCGCTTTAGCAAACAGAAGAATGTCATCCGCGAAAAGAACATGAGAAAAGCAAGGGCCATTTCTTGAAGCTTTAATCGAATCCCACCGATGCTCTTCACACATACGAGAAATTTGAGCTCCCAAGAACTCCATACAAAGGAGAAAAAGATAAGGAGATATAGGGTCCCCTTGCCTAATTCCTCTAGAGGGATAAAAAGAATTAAGCTTACTTCCATTAAACAACAGCGAGGTAGATGTAGTTGATACACAACTCATAATAAGATCAATAATATTATCAGGGAACCCAAAATGCAAGAGCACCATCCTAATGAAGCTCCACTCTAAGCGGTCATAGGCTTTCTCTAAATCAATCTTCACCACCATGTACCCATCTCTACCCCTCCTATTTCTCAACGAATAGATCAACTCCTGGGCTATAATAACATTATCCGACCCCCTTCTACCTTCAAGGAATGCTGCTTGCATGGGAGAGATGAGGTTAGAAATAATGGGTCGCATTCTAAGCACAAGAATTTTAGTAACAATTTTGTAAATGGTGTTACATAGGCTAATGGGACGGTACTGACTGACAGTTTCAGGACCTAGCACTTTGGGGATCAAAACAATCAAAGTCTGGTTGAGGGCTTCGGGCATTTTTTTACTGGAAAAGATATTCTTCACCTCATTCTTCACCGAGTCACCAACAACATGCCAAAACCTCTGATAGAACCCAGCATGCAGCCCATCACACCCTGGAGCTTTAAAAGGTTTCATAGACCTAAGAGCATCCCATATCTCCTTATCAGTTGGCATCCGCCCCATAATCCTTGCCTCCTCTTCATCTAGCTTCAGGCACCAGTCAAACTCCCAGGTCTGTACCCGAGAACAATCAATCTGGCCAGTTTGGTACAGCTTGATAAAGCTGTCAGAAAAAATACCTTGAACCTGCTCCAAGTTGTGGACCCACTCCCCATCATCGTTCATAATGCTGGATATTCTATTCTTACTTCTTCTGGCCAGGGTAGTAAGATGAAAGAAACTAGTATTTCGTTCTCCAAAGATGGTCCAATTTACCCTCGATTTTATAGCCCATAATTCTTCTTCAAGCTGAAGAATTTCATTATATTCCCTGAACAGTTGATCTTGGAGATTGATCAAAAAGCTATTAGGCCTAAGGGCAATACTTCTTTGGACCCCAAGAAGTCTAGCCATGAGAATTTTCTTCCTTGCAAAAATATTTCCAAAAGTATCTCTATTCCACCTATTAGCATTGAGAGTAAATCTATCAACTGCATCCATAAGGTTATTTTCCATACCCATCCAGGACTCACTAACAAGGGTAGGGAAATCATTATGACTCATCCATATAGGTTGAAATCTAAAAGGCCGACATGAATTCATAGAAACAAAAGATGATAGTCGAAGTAAAAGCGGGCAATGATCAGAATTCACTCTGGCTAAATGATTTACAGAAGCTTCAGGGAAAGCAGTTTTCCATTCAGGGTTTGCCCATACCCTATCCAATCTACACTGTATGAGACCCCCTTCCTCCCTTTTATTCGTCCAAGTAAATTTGGGCCCCGAAAAACCCAAATCCAACATATGACACTCAGACATACAATCCATGATTGCCCTAACCCTCCTTTGACAAATAGGATTACCCCCAGCCTTTTCCTCCTCCCCAATAACCTCATTAAAATCCCCCATAATAGCCCATGGGAGATCATGCAAAGCAGCAATTAATTTAAGATTATCCCATAAAATACATCTCTCAGCAAACCTAGGACTAGCATAAATAGCACTAATAATCCAGCTAATAGCTTGAGATCTTACCCGGATAATTGCATATATCTCCTGTTCTGTTGATGCAAGCACTTCCACATTCACCATGTTAGTCTTCCACAGCAGCCAAATACCACCCGCAAAACCAATAGAATCAGCAACCACCGATCCATCAAAAGGCAGAGATTCAATCACTTCCTTTGCCCTAGCCCCACTCAATCTAGTTTCAGTGATAACCATCAATATTGGATTATGCCATTCCACTAAGTCTAACACAGTTTTCTTGAACTGGGGCTTCATAGCACCCCTACAATTCCAAATCAAGGTATTCATCATCATATAAGTGAACAGAGACGAACCAGCAACCACAGACTCAGATGGATACTCTGTGTTCCTCAACATCCATGCCTCCAGCACCTCCGCCTTGTTCATCATCATCTCCCTGAACAGAGAAACCGAGTGGTGGATTATGCCCCTCTCCCCCACATTCATTTTGGCGAGAAATGTACCCTGCATCCTTACTCCCGCACATTGGATCACCTTCACCATGTTCAAATTCCCCACCATGATGCACTCTACTGCTGAGCCCAGGAGCATCTTCATCTCTGAAACCTCCATCGTCAGCAATTCCTTTTCTAGTTCGGTCAGCAATTTTTCCGAGATTGGCCCCTCGGATCTTGTCCTTGACGACGTTGAGCTCGGCAATGGAAGGGGTGGCATTGCTGGGCTGTCCGTCACGAACCTCCACCACGGATTCGGCGTCTCCTCCCAAGCCTTGCTCGCCATCGGCAAGAAACCCAGCTCTTTGCTCTCCGCCGTCAACGGAAACATGTTCTTCCATGCCAACATCAATTCTAGATCGAACCAACCCCAAATCTCCGTTGGATCCTGCTTGATCTCCATGATTGTTTTGTCTCCTATTGGGACTATTTTGCCTTTGTAAAACAGAGCCCACTTTTCTGCTTTCTCCATGCTTACCACCTCTCTGAAAGTTACCTTCCTTACCTCTATTCCTTTCAAATGCCTTAGAGAAGGACCGTGTACTCTGCAATATATCCCTAGAAATCCCATGCGGCCCATCAGGTTTGGCTTGACTTGAGGAAGCCCCAAAAGTAAAGCAATATTCCTCACCATCCGGGCCCAAAGCCTTCCTATGAGAGTCAGCGAGGCCCAACTCCCTTTGTCTATAATTAGCTCCACTTTCCTTCACCAGACTACCCTTCTTGTCAGTTGCTGAGACTTGATTAGATTGTTGGGCATTCGGAGCCTTACGTTTCACAGCACTCCTCCCACTGTCCGAAGCACTAGCCTTATGCTTGTCATAGGCAAAGTTGGTAGACTCTCCCATCTGACTCCCACTAGAGCCATTATTCCTCTCACAGCTTCTGAATCCTGGCTTGCGCCGAGTCACTAACATCCATTCCCCATACTCCTCGGCTTGGCTTCTCAAGTTCTTCTTCTCCTCAGCATTTTCGGTACCATGATTCTTCCCTCCTTGACTTGCATTATCTGTGCTCCCCTGCGAATTACAATTGTACTCTCGCACCACAAACGGACATGCTTCGCGATAATGTCCAATTCTCCCACATTCAAAGCAGAGAGTTCCTATTCCTTCATACTGAATGACTTGTTTAAGTTTCCCAAGATACATGGTTTTCACTAGAGGTTTATCCAGATTCACTTGCACACACAGCCGAGCAAATCGTCCTCGCACACCATTCGCCGTGTTAGCATCAATTCTTAAGACCGGGCCAATAGCTCTACCAATCTTTAACAAGGCATTCTGTTCATAAAACTCAATAGGCAGCTCAGGAAGTCTGTTCCAAACAGCAACTGAAGAGAGAGTAGCAGATGATGCTTGGAACTCAGGCTCCCACTGTCTAATAGCAAGAAAATTCTGACCTATAAACCAAGGTCCTCCTTTGAGAATGGAGTCCACATCCTCACTGAGTTCAAATTTAATAAGAAAGAAGTCAAAACCCAGATCAATGCAGTCCATACCTCCCTTCGGATTCCACATACTTCGAAGCTTAGATACCAGATAGTTGTATCCCACCTTGCTTCCAAACGATTTGATGATTAGACCTTGATACCAAGGAGAATGCATCCGAGCCTTTTCTTCCTTGGAGAAACAAACTCTAAGACTACCATCATCAACTCCCTCATCTTCATTGTCAGATACACTATCTTCCTGCATTTCACTGTTAAACCCAAAGGCTCTCTCAAAAGCACCAGGGATACAGCCCACCAGTTTATCTTTATAGCTTCCAATCTTGGTATGTGCCTTACCTCCGTTATCCCCTTCCATTTGGTGACTCTCCTTGAACTTCTTGGTATTGCGGGCCAGATTGTCATCTTCCTTTTCGGAGCGCTTCAGACTTTCTCTCTCCCTTTCCATCTTTTTTATTGGACAGGAAGAGTTAGTTATTTTAAAAATTTTATTAATTATATAATATATTTTAAATATATATATATATATATATTAAATATATGGGTGGGTCGGGTTGGGTTTGGTGGGTTTGGAATTTTATGACCCAAACCTAACCCGACCTGCTTTCAAAAAAAAAATTTGTAACCCAAACCCAACCTACTAAGCTCTAAAAACCGACCCAATCCGGCGGGTTGGGTTGAGTCGGGTCGGTTTTGGCGGGTCGGTGGGTTGACTGCACACCCATGAGTAATAAATATATATAATAATGCTAACAAATTTATAATCTTACCTCTTCAAGTTGTACTTACTATCAAGCACGGGTTTCTAACTTCTATTTGGATAGGCGTAAATACACTTTTGGTTCCTACATTTTGGGTCATTTCTCGATTTGGTCCCTAAATTGATTTTGCTCCTAAGTCAGTCCTTTACTTTTTAAAATAGTTTCTAAAATGGTCCCTACCATCAACCCAGTTAGGGAAAAAGCTGAGGTGGCAAACGGCGTGTCCTACTTGCTGATGTGGATATTAAAATATTATTAAAAAAACTTATTTGGCATTTTTGAACTGCCACGTCAGATTTAAATTAATAAAAAATTAAAACAAAATCCAGGTCAGAAATTTTAAAATAAATAAATAAATAAACATTAATTTAATAAATACATTAAAACAAAATATATTAATTGAATGTCTTTTTTTTTTTTTTTTTTTAATTTCTTTCAATATTTTTTCTAAACATGTTCTTGTTCTTTGTGTTCTTCCCCATAATCAATCTCCAGAGCAAAGAACCAAACCCCAAACCCAGATCTCAACCAAACCCCAAACCCATATCTCCAGCACAACACAGCACACTCGCCACCCAAATCGACTCACCACCCTAACCGACTCCACTGCCTCCATTGAGAGAGCTATTTTTGGATTCTCCAGGAAACCCAAAAACTTAGTGGCTCCAAACCCAAAAGCTCGACTGCTTCAAGAAACCCAGAAACTCAAAAACTCCAAAAAACCCAAAAACTCGGTTTCTCTAGGATTCGGATTCTCTAGGAAAGCCAAAAACTCGGTAGCTCCAAACATTAATTTAATTAAATTAAGAAAAAAAAAAGCTTTTTTAGTTTAAATCTGGGTTTCGTTTGGATCTGTGATTGACTGAAGCTCCATCGATGTTGGTGTTTTGTTTAGGTCATCTTGCTTCAACGGAATCATCAATCGATTGGGTTGCGGTGGTGGCATGGCCATGGGTCTTGGTGGCATATGGGTTGCGGGTTAGGTGTGTTATGGGTTTTGTGGCTGAGGTTTTTGCTAGGTTGTGGCGCGTTGGTGGCCCGATGGTTGTGGCGTGATGGTGGGTCGTGGTAGCATGGAGGCTGTAAGCTATGGGTTTTGATGTAGATCGGCGGTTGTGGCAGAGGATTTGGGTGAAGGTGGTTTGCTTTGATGTGTTTGTGTGGGTAGGGATGAGTTTATTGTTTTCTCCGATGGGTTTGTGTGGGTAAGAATGGGTTTGTTATTTTGGATTTGTTGCAGATTCCGATGGATTTATGGCTGTTACTTTTCCCAATTATCCCAAAAATTAGATTTAAGATTATAAAAAAAAAATTAGATTTAATTTTTTTTTTGGATAGGAACTCAATTTTTTAAATTGAAAAAACTTTTTTTTTCTTAATTTAATTAAATTAATGTTTATTTATTTTAAAATTTCTGACTTGGATTTTGTTTTAATTTTTTATTAATTTAAATCTGACGTGGCATTTCAAAAATGCCAAATAAGTTTTTTTAATGATATTTTAATATCCACGTCTGCGCTACGTCAGCAAGTAGGACACGCCGTTTGCCACCTCAGCTTTTTCCGTAACTTGGTTGACGGTAGGGACCATTTTAGAAACGATTTTAAAAAGTCCAGGACTGACTTAGGAGCAAAATCAATTTAAGGACCAAATTGAGAAATGACCCAAAATATAGGGATCAAAAGTGTATTTACGCAATTTGGATATTATTACAAATTGTGAGGTGGACAAACAAATTTGCTCTTTTTTATTTATATTTTTAAGAAAACAAACAAATATGCTTTGGCTATGTTGATAGGAGAGAAGCGAAATATATAAACCATACGCTTTAGATGTAACTTTTAAGTCACAACTTTTATCAAAATTTTGAGACCATTAAAAAATTAGTTGATTCATGTGAAAATGATTATTTATTACTTATTTACCACTACAACAAAATGTATTTTTAGCGACGAAAATTAGTGAGGAAATATTTTTCGTCGCTAAAAGTTTTTTTTTTTTTTTAATTACCAAATTGGACTTTTAGCGACAGGGCTACAGCGACGAAACGAATTTTGTCACTAAAAGTCCAATTTCATCACTAAAGGTTCTTAGTGACGAAAAACTGGACTTTTAGTGACGAAAATTTTTGTCACTAAAAATACATTTTCTTGTAGTGTACGGTCAATTTCATTAAGTTGTGACAAAAATGGTAACAAATGATATGGTAGTACAAGAACGGAACAAATATCCTTTGGCTATGTTGATAGGACATAAAAAAACATATAAAGTTATAAACCATATGATATGCTACAAAAGTTGAAAGGGGGTGGATGAATTGGGATTTAGAAAGGCTTATGGTGAGTACAATAGGACGCTCATTGTACCTTATTCTATTTTGGGCAAAAAATACTATATAAAAGCAATTTGATAGTAATCAATGGTGGCACGTCGATTTTCATGCATGTATATGAAAACATGGTGGTTTTACACACGTGTCTCTCTCCTACTGGCTTCTTGTGCCTACTAAGCATCTTTCTCTCTTATCATATGTGTGTTATATATATGGCCAGTTCCTTCTTGTTCTTCAAACACACTTTAACAATACTGCAACAATTTTCTTTGGATTTTTCCTTTGAGGGTGCTTTTATTTGATGCATATCTAAAATGGGTTCAACTAAAATACCCAATTCCGAAGAAGACCCAAATCATGCTTAAACTTAAAAAATCATATCTCAATCCAAAGTGACTTGAACAGTGAAAGGGGGGTTGGACGATTTTTTGTCATAAATTAAAAGGTGACTTAAACATGAAAATATACAGAGCATGTAAAGACAAAGCATATACCCACAAAAGAAAAAAAAAAAAAAATACAAAGCATGTACCCACAAATTTTTTTAGTACCCAAAAGACAACAAATAGATCATTAGCAAGAACAAATAAAGCATGCAAAGATTTGAAAAATTTTCAACAAATATTTCAGAATCTCTGGTGGTACCTGGTGGTTTTTGGTAACAGATCGGTGTTACTTGGTGTTTTGTTGATCAAAAACTCTACCTTCAAAATGTTTTTATTAGATCAGATATAGACATAAATAATTTTTTTTTTTAAAATATAGAGAGGAAGAAGAAGAAGAAGAAGAAGAAGAAGAAGACGAAGAAAGAAAGAAAGAAAGAAAGAAAGAAAGAAAGAAGAAGAAGAAGAAAGAAAGAAAGAAGAAGAAGAAGAGGAAGAAGACTTTTACCTGCAGCAGCACGAAGATAATTGTAGCAGCACGGAGAGGCTTGTTCTGTAGCAGAGCAGAGAGATGGGAGGAATCTGGCGTGAGGTGAGCTCCAGAGAGGTGTTATCCTTTGATTTATCAAAGGCTAAAATTGGATTTTCAATAAAATATCTGGGCAATTTGGTAATTGATCACTGCATCCAATGGTAATATTTATGAAATGCGTATTGACTTTTGCAAAAATCTCTTCAGAGTTGTCCACTGAAAGTGCTGTTCCTTCACATTTCAAACACAACTTTTTAGAAAAAGCAACTTTTAAAACCTTACAAAACGCACATTATTTTTTTGGTTTCAAAAAGAGCATTTCAGCTCCTAAAAGCTGAAACAAACACACACAATATCCGAGTTATTTCCTTAGGTATATATTATATATGGCTTATCAAGTAAAATTCTAATCTTCTTGTCAGAAATTCCTGTATTTGGTAACATTTGGTTGAGTACAGTTATGTTGCCTTACAGTTGTTTGAGTTATGCTTTCTTTATTTAGTTCTTTTTTGTTTTGTTTTTCAAGAGCCTTCAATGAGCTTATAGATAGAATTGATTTGTGCTGTAACTTTTTTAACTCACACACTTTAGTGTATATATATATTTGGTAGCATTGACAGCAGTCGTGTTAGAATTTCTATATACGTAAGTTACTAAAAGAAGAAAGGAACATTCAATCAACAAAGCTTCATATTTCTCTTGCTCTCATTTTTCTTGGTCACCAACCTTGTAAATGGGATATTTTAGACGTGTATATATGAAGTTGTGCCCTCAAAATGCTAAAGGACTGAACTATTTATCCAAAAATAAAAATATAAACTGCAGGTCTCTCTTTCTCTGTGGGTTAATTTTTGCATCAGAAGTTGGTTGACAGCAAATTTCTGAACTTGCAGATTATCTACATTTGCGTTGTTGGGGGCCTGGGGGCCAAACCAAAGAGCGAGTTGAAATGGACAAGAGAACAATCGCCCTTGAAGCTATTAGCAAGGAAACTATAGACCTAGTATATATTATTGAACTACTTCCTGCCTTCTTAAGATAAATAAAATGTACCAGAGTCTTAGTCTTATTATTATTGTAATATTACAAAGAGAGTTGTCAAGATAATTTCCCTACAAAAGTACATATCAGTTGGATACATTTCATACCCAAAATATTTTACTAATCTGTTTATATTGTGCTCTTTCAAGGCAATGGCAGATTTGATTATTTTGTGAACTGAAATACGTTTGTGGCAGGAGAACATCCCTATTGAAGAAGTTTGTGAGCATTTGAAATGTACAAGAAAGGGCCTGAACTCTGATGAGGTTCAAAAGCGGTTGGAGGTGTTTGGTCACAACAAACTCGAAGAAAAAAGGGTCTTTTTATAACTTCTTTCATCTTGTGTTTTTCTTTATATAATGATAATCTTTCTGTTACTATTTAAACTGGAAATTTGTTTGTAAGTAAATACATGTCCACCCTTTTCCTGATATTAAGTTCTGTTGTCTCCTTTGCAGGAAAATAAAATACTCAAGTTTCTGGGTTTTATGTGGAATCCTCTGTCTTGGGTTATGGAAGCAGCTGCACTTATGTCCATCACTCTTGCACGTAGAGGCGTAAGTCCATGGGAACTTCTCTTTTCTTTTATGATGGAAATATATTTCAGGACATGTGGTTGCTTTGAGACCATTGGCAAAATTAATTTCCTGACTGACTTTTAAAAGCAATCTTTTTCAGGGGAAAGATTTAGATATATATGATTTCGTCGGCATTCTGACACTGCTTATTATCAATTCTACCATAAGTTTTATAGAGGAAAATAATGCTGGCAATGCAGCTGCAGCCCTAATGGTTAGACTCGCTCCAAAAGCAAAGGTGTAAATTGCTACTAATTTTGGATAAACTTCTTCTTCCTTGCACATCACTTTTCTAACACTTGATATTTTCTAACTTTCCCTCCTAATTCAAAACTTTTTTTGGTTGCCTCCTGTAATATCTGATTGTTCTTAACAGGTTCTTCGTGATGGGAAATGGGTCGAGGAAGATGCATCTGTGTTGGTTCCTGGAGATATTATCAGCATTAAACTAGGAGACATTGTTCTTGCTGATGCTCGTTTGCTTGAAGGAGATCCTCTGAAAATGGATAAGGTAGAAAGTTGTTGAAACTGTGAAATTGTTTAATGTTCACAAATCTGATAGATATTATGAACCATTACTGCATGATCATTTATGTATTCTTGCAAGATAAGTGTACTGCAATATGAATTGACATAAGAGGTTGCTGGCCACCTGAGAGGTTGAGACCAAATTGGAACTGTTCAGAAATTTAGAATAGAATACAAAAAGTGAAGGGGCAGCATAAAAAATTATATGAATTTTGGTACTATGTGTATGACTGTATTTTTCAAAATAATCATAATGCTAATCTTTAATTTTGTAAGCAGTCTGCATGTTGAGTTATACTTTGGTGTACAACTGGATGAGTGGCATATATATAAACATGCATCCTTGCCCTTGGTCCTGATATCCTTGTGTCCTTATTCCATTTGACTTGCCAATCGGGTGAGAGAGGCTTACACATTAACCTTGTCTTTCAAGTGAACTTTCAAAGAGTTAAGGGCAGTAGAAAACTAAGTATATATAGGACTTTCTCTACTGTCTAGGTATGAGGAAGCATGATCATGAATCATATAGTAAATGTGAACCAATGGGGACACACCATATTAAGATTTGGAAGAATGCTAGGTGCTGTTGTGTCGCTTGTTTTATTAATAGTTTAAAAAAAAGTGGTTGTTTACTTGTTTAGAATATTATCCTGCTCCAACCACCCCCCCCCCCCCCCCCCCTTTCTTTTTTTCCTTTACTTCATATCCTTCAAGTTTCATCAACAGTGGTGAGCTTTCTGTTGCACTCCAGATTGGATTTTGACCTTATTCTCAATTTTTTTTTTCTTTGGTGTACATAATGCAACCAGTTATAATTCTGTCATAATGTGCAGCATTCATAATGCTATTCCTTGTCAAAATAATAATTATTAGTTTATTTATGAAATATTTCTTGAGATCTCAAATGACTTCAGCAATAAAACATGAAAAATAAACCATTTGCAAAGATCATTCAGTTTGATAGTGACTATAGGAAGTAAAATCATTGAATTTGTGTTAGGGTCAGTAATTAATTTTTTTTGAATACTCACTCCAAGTGAATTGGCCTCAATATGTCACCAATAATTACCAAGACAATAATTTAAACTGAGTTTTATAGCTCCTGAATTCTGGCTAGTAAATGTTAAAGGTCCTTGGTATTTCATGTCACTCCTCGTGACTTGCCAATGAACTTTAGCTCAAATGGCACCTCTTCCTCCATAAGTAAGGGTAGAGTTAAGGTTGTGTATTCAAAACCCAATGGCTGCCTGTGTAAACTTACCAAAAAAATAAAAGAGTCTGTCTAACTTGCCTGAGATTGCCCAGTGGGATTTCTATTTTTTAATTGTTTTCCGTTTTGCAGTCTGCCCTTACAGGAGAGAGTCACTCCCAGTAACCAAAAATCCTGGTGATGGAGTATACTCTGGTTCAACATGTAAACAAGGTGAAATCGAAGGAGTTGTTATTGCATCTGGAGTACATACCTTCTTTGGAAAGGCAGCTCATCTTGTGGAAACTACTACACACGTTAGACATTTTCAGCAGGTACTTTCATTATATTTTTCTTGATGAAAGACTCACTTAGATTCTCAAAGCCTGGTAAATTGTTTAGCTCAGTAATATTTCTGAAAAATTTCATATTTTCTGCTTGGAGGTAATGGGGCAATGATAGGTACCAATGTGAGAGAGTTTTGCACTTGTTCTGTGAGAATCTTTCAATGTTTGGGTATTTAACGAGTTACCATTTGCCTTAATCATTCAGGTCTTAACTGCAATAGGGAACTTCTGTATTTGTTCAATTGCCATTGGGATGGTAATAGAAATCACTATCATATATGGCATTCATCACAGCGGATATCGTGTTGGCATAGATAACCTTCTCGTTCTACTCATCGGTGGCATCCCAATTGCTATGCCAACAGTTCTTTCTGTAACTATGGCCATCGGTTCTCATCGCTTGTCTCAGTAGGTTTATAAAGCTGCACTTGATTGTAATTATGAAACAGACAATTGACTTGAAATCTAAGCTGTAATCAAACTTATGAACTAATGGGAATTTTGTGCAGGGTGCCATAACAAAGAGAATGACAGCTATTGAGGAAATGGCCGGGATGGATGTGCTCTGCAGTGATAAAACAGGCACTTCAACTCTCAACAAGCTTACTGTGGACAAAAATATGATAGAGGTGGTATTTCCAATCCTGTACTTATTATTATTTCCTTGACTGACATGACCATGAATTATATAAGTAGGTTGCGTAAGGGAAATAGCTTAAGGTCACCAATGTTGACGGCTTTCATGTTGCACTCAAAAGCTATGGACCATATCAACAGTCCCCATGTTTAAAGATTTCATAGGAATGTATAGCATCCTACGAGAAAGATGTTTCTGTGCTAAACAGTACACTCCTGCTTTATGATATTTTCCTAAGATTGAAATTTAAAGATTTACCAAAGCCAGATACCATATTGAAATTTATATCAGTGAGATATTTGACATCATCTACTTCATTTACAGGTATTTTCCAAAGGTATTGATAAGGACATGGTTGTGTTGATGGCTGCAAGAGCTTCAAGATTGGACAACCAAGATGCTATAGATGCTGCAATTGTTTCAATGCTGGCTGATCCCAAGGAGGTATCAGATATTAATTAAAATTTTTTAAGAAAAAAAAATCATTTTTTTTACAGGGTAGTCCTGGCATTTCATCTTAGTCTTTCTGAGTGCAATTATTTTTGTAGAGTGTGAAATTGTGCATATTCATAGCATTTGGGGAATGTAATGATCTTTGTAATGATGTTTAGGCCTAATCCATCTTACTGAGTTTGTGGTTTTGAAGGAGGAAGTATGAATTTTATCGCATGACTATTGAGTTGCCTTCCTTATTACTGAAACTTGGTAGTAAATCTGATCACGTATTTGATTCATTAAGGCCCTCTTAATCTGAGAGTGTCTTGTTGATCCATTTTAAGGCACGGACTGGAATCACAGAAGTTCACTTTCTTCCTTTTAATCCTACTGACAAGAGGACAGCACTTACATACATAGACAGGACTGGTTAAATGCACCGAGTGAGCAAAGGTGCACCAGAACAGGTACATAATGTATCACTTTGAAATGATAGTTCTCACTTCTCACCACTTGAGTATGATATATAGCCATTAACGTTTGGCCCCTTTATCTCTGTAACTTGTAGATTCTCAATCTTGCAAAGAACAAGTCAGATATTGAAAGGAGGGTACATTCAATCATTGATAAATTTACAGAGCGTGGACTTCGATCCCTTGGTGTTGCTCGGCAGGTATTTAAGCTTTCTCAAACTTCCTACTTAGAAGTATGTTCATCTGTTGAATTTGTGAATATATTTCTGTTATCTACAGGAAGTACCTGCTAATACAAAAGATAGTCCTGGTGTACCCTGGGAGTTTGTTGGTCGGCTCCCCCTCTTTGATCCACCACGCCATGACAGTGCTGAAACAATTAGGAAAGCTCTAGATCTTGGCGTGAGCGTTAAAATGATTACAGGTGTCTATCATGGATGATTGAAATTCTTCCTTAATTCAGTTTTCACATATTTATCTTGAACCAGCATTCTTAAACTTGTTGATGCAAGAGGTTGTATTGGTTATCAAATGGTTAACAGGATCAGTAAGTACCCTTAGATGAAATTTTATTATTCCTTTTTACTGCCCTGATGGAATAATTTCCAGGTGACCAACTTGCAATTGGTAAGGAGACTGGTAGAAGGCTTGGGATGGGCACAAACATGTATCCTTCATCTGCTCTTCTAGGTGAAAATAAGGATGAATTGGTTTCATCTGTCCCGATTGACGAACTCATTGAGGAAGCTGATGGTTTTGCTGGTGTCTTTCCTGGTAATAGTGTTCATCACAGTTTTTGACTTTGTAAATCTACTTTGTATCAACCATACCTCACTTCATGCTTCTGTGCAGAGCACAAGTTTGAGATCGTGAGGAGATTACAAGCTAAAAAACACCTAGTTGGAATGACGGGGGATGGAGTCAATGATGCCCCTGCATTGAAGAAAGCAGATATAGGAATAGCTGTGGGTTGAGTGTAATCATTAGGGCTGTTTTAACAAAATGTGCTATCTTCCAAAGAATGAAGAATTACACAGTAAGAGATACTTTTTTTCATGCTTGAAGGAAGCAATTTATTAATAGATTTTGTGTTCAGTTGCTGCAATGGCCTAAAATACTTTTGCCCTTATTTTTTTCCTTTTCCAGATATATGCAGTATCTATAACCATACGTATAGTGGTAAGTTTCTATTCTGTTATTGGGTTGCTGGAATTATATTTTATGGAAGTCTTATATGTGCAAACCAGAATAGTCACTTCTCGTTGGCAATTGAATTTATATAACAGATGGGGTTTATGTTTACTCACTGCATTCTGGAAGTTCGACTTCCCTTCTTTTATGGTCCTGATCATTGCCATTCTTAATGATGGTAAGCATTAGTATTCTCTTTAGTTCTTTCAGCTTGCATTAGTAGTGGCTGAAAATTGTTTATAAGCAGCCTTATCTTGTATATTTCTGGTTTGCATTTCTTCTGCCTTTTCACACCCCCCCCCCCCCCCCCCCCCCCAAAAAATTGAATTGAACTTGTTTCTAGGTACTATCATGACAATTTCCAAAGACAGGGTCAAGCTGTCTCCACTTCCTGACAGTTGGAAGCTTAGTGAAATTTTTGCTACTGTGAGTGTATCTCTTGCTTGATTGTTTTCTTAGCCTATTCTTTGGTTTTTTGAGGTTAACCTAGAGTATTTTGAAGGGTCATTTGCAAAAAGCAATCAGGTCCGTTGATTTGCAATTTTCTTTTGCTAGAAACTAATTTGCACCTTCTCATGAAGGAATAATTATTGATTGTCTGTCTCTTTCTCTCTCTCAGAGGCATTTCCATGTAAGAAGCTTGAACCAGCATAATCTCTCAGATTCGAAGGCAAAAGATCTGGATGCAAAGCTAGCATCTGCTGTGTACCTTCAAGTTAGCACCATTAGCCAGGCTCTAATATTTGTGACTAGCTCCCAGGGCTGGTCATTCACGGAAAGACCTGGTCTTCTTCTTGTTGCTGCCTTCCTTGTAGCTCAACTGGTAATGGTTTAAAATTTCATTCAATGGAATTCAATTCATGTCACCAGTTACTTTAGTGGACAATTTTTTGTTGTTGTTGTTGTTGTTGCTGCTGCTTTAGTAGCACTCTTTGCCTGTTTTATTTCATAGACTGATAAGTGATAAGATCCTCTAGTGCTTGCTAGTAGCATTAAACACCAAAAAGCCAAGAACCTTTTAGCAAAACTAGCATTTCCAATGAAAATGGCCAGTTCAAATTACCCCTCCCTCAACTATCGAATTATTAAAAAAAAAGTATTAAGCATCAAAATGACTCTTCTAGTGAGTAATCTGGATTAAGAATATGGTGTTCATACATATCACAAATGTGCCATTTTTATCCTTGCTTAGAACCTTCATTGATGTGATTCATAGGGTTGTTTGTGGACCACAGGGCATTGATCCCCTTGACCGTTTGCCATATTGTCAAATCCCCAATTTTTCGAAGTGTCTAAGCTTTCATCTCCACCCTAATTTGTTAGGCATTAATTGGATGGCAATTATGAATGTAACCTAGTCCTAGGATCTTCCATTGGACTACAGTTGTGTTCTCTTTTCTTTGTTGATGTATCTGTTTTGGTATGTGACCAGTAGTAGGACGACACGTACACATAATCATTTCATATTGTGTCCAATATGTGTATTTCAGAAAAATTTATAATTTGAAATGCCATCCCAATCCTTCTATTCTTCATTTTCTTTTTGAAATTATTATCTTGTTTGTGTTGGGCATGTACGTGTGAATTAAAAATATTCCTAACAATTGGACATACCCAGTATGCATCAGGATCATCTTCAATTAAAATGGATCCATTTCATAGTTCAAGTTTTTAATAAAATTTCCCTTTCAAAAATATGTTGTTTTTACCTAACATTCTATCCTTAAGAAGCCTTAGCCTTCTGTTATCAACTAACATTGAAATGCTTAACTTTTACAGTTGCAACAGCAATATCTGCCATGGCATCATGGGAATTTGCTGGAATTGGTGAGATTGGCTGGCGCTGGAGTGGACAGGCGTTATTTGGCTACGCAACATAGCCTTGATCCTCTCAAGTTTACTGTTAGATATGCAGTAAGTGGGAAAGCCTGGGGTCTGGCATTTGACAAAAATGTGAGTGAAACCAAACCTACTCTCATATCATGAATCAACTATTTTGTTATGTATATTTCTGTTCAAAATTGAATGCTAATATTAATATATGTGGTGTGATTTGCTATGGTCTTGTTACAATTGATTTATTTTTCCAGACGGCATTCACCACCCAAAAGGACTTTGGTAAGGGAGCTCGTCAAGCTGCATGGGGAGCTGAGCAACGTACACTTCATGGCCTTCAGTCTGTGGAGGTCAAGATGTTCTCTGAACGCCATACTTTCAGGGACATTAACATCATGACTGATGAAGCAAGAAGATTAAAAGGTTGCTCTCTTTCTTGAAACTCCACAAACTTTTGCACCATTGTTCACTATACAGTACTACAGAACTAATGGGCAAAAAAAAAAAAAAAAAAAAAAATCATGATCTAGCTAAAACTAAGACCAATTGCTTTTCTGTAACATTAACAGTAGCATTCTTTGCTAATGTATTCCATGTGCTTATTCCCTTTATTATATTTTTTACTGCCTTGCAGACTAAGGGAGCTTCATACCCTAAAAGGCAAAGTGGAGTCTTTTGCAAAAATAAGGGGATTAGATATTGATGTCAACCCACGTTACACAGTCTAATAAGTGTTGTTGTGGACGCTATTTTCCTTCCCCCTCTCTCTCTCTCTCTCTCTCTCTCTTATGGTTTTGGACATGCTTAAAGCTCATGTCGTTCATATAAACTATCAATAAAATCTTATCTTCTTGATATAATCATGTGCCTAGTAGCTACATTGTTATTGTAATTATTAGTCGCTAACCCATGCAATGCGTAGAAAAGTTTTATATAAAAAAGATACATATATACAAATAATAAAAAAAATTTTGTCCCAATTATTATTATTATTTTTCCATTTTATACTTCACAAATTACAACTTGCCATGTATTCTTTTTTATCTTCTCATAAAATAATTAAATTTTAAATGAAAAATATAAATCAGACACATGATATACTACAATTAGTAAAGCATAAAAAGGAATATAAGTGGAATAGAAGATTTCCATTCACACACATTATAATTAATTGTTGTGAAAATATCAATCTATACAAGATTAAAGAAGATAGAAGAAAAATCAACATGGTTTGTGGGTTTGCCTAGTATGTCCACGGGGTGAGCAGCTAATAACCCACTGTATGCAAAAAGGGTTACAACGTTCCTGCTCTGTCGCCCTCGTTACGCTATGCTCAACTCCATTTCGCTCAACCCTCCATATGGCCCTTTGATTAATGGCCTAGTAAGCAGTAACAAATATGAGCCAACTCCGACATTAATAAAACTATTTCTCCATTATTAAAATAAAAAGCAAAACAATTTTTGTCAAGAAATCAAAAGTAAGGTAGAATAAATATTCATTTCTAAATAACATTTACTTAAATTAACAAAGTATTCATTTCGTACATCATCAAAGTATAAATTAGCAATTATTCTTCAAGACAAAATTTCTCTCCCTATATCTAAAAAAACATAAAACGTATCTTTAGAAAAAACTATATAAAAAAAAATTGAAACAAATACATTCACGACCTAAAACCACTATTCTTTTTTAATAAACTGCTATTTCATTAGACCAAAAACCACTATTCAAATACAAAAAATACATCAAAATCTAAATTTTCTCTTTCTAACATCCAAAACACTGGAAAAGAAAATGAAACAATCACTTTCAAGACTCAAAACCCAACAAAACCACACTCTAAAACCAAAAAGAAAAATGTACATCAAAATCCTAGATTTCTCTCCCTAATATCCAAAACACACACACACACACACAAACATATCTAAATATAAAAAAAATAGTAACATTTGTTTTTTATGAGAGAAGGTTATTTAGATGTATTTGGGATATAGGTTTTGTGAGAGTGTTTTTCTGCCACCTCTGTAATCTTTTTATTTTCTTAGCAAAACTTTGTCCTCTATGCCACTAGTGGAATATACATATAGCCCTAAGACTGAACTATGTAAATTTTCATGTTCCTTTTGTGATTATTGTGCCTTTCATTTTTCTATTTTTATTTCATATAAAAACCCACTATAATTAACTACATTCACAAAAAATTGGCACCAAAACTTCCGCTTCCATGACTAATTGGTGTCAGAGTCATGGATTCTTTGTTTGGATTTAGGGGTTGTTTTTCAATTTTGCTTTTGGGTTATCTATGGTAGGTTTAATAAATGTAACATATATTATTTGTGATTTTTAAACAAACATGAACAAAACTATCAACTATGTTACTGCATAATATAAATGGAAGTAACAAATTTAAACTCACAGATATGAAAAAGAAAGAATGAAAAAATCATTTCTGATTAAGGTTAGTGTTTTACACTACGTACTTAAGACTGATTTTATCCCTCACAGTAATGCTTTGAGCCTTTTGAATGTTTGCCTTGAGGATACAATGATCTCCTACACACTGAACAAGTATTGCAAGTTTTGTGCATATCAAATAGAACTGAGTTTAATGCACAAAGATATAAAGATAAAAGTGACTAGATTGAATAAGGGATGAGATTTTATATTTTACAGTGCAACACACAACAATTCAAAACAGGTACAAGGTGAATATTCACGTTGTTTTGAAAAATTAAACATGAAGAACAAACACACTATTATATTGGACAAGCCCAACCCGCACGCACCAACCCCTGCACCCATGCCCAATTTGGCCTGATTCGATTCAGTGTGGGCCTGCGCATTCATGTGTGCGACTGAAGCCCACTTAGCTAGGTCCTCCTCTTTGCTTGATAGAAGAAAGGTTACATTAAATCGAATACTCTATCTTATAATATCTATATCTATACTTTATATAAAAAATGACAGTATCTATATCTATACTTTATATAAAAAATGACAGTTGAGCTGCTTGTGTTTGAGAAAACGACATTCTAAGGGTTAAAATGGCAAAAGTGGAGCTTTCCTTTCAAGTTTGTTTGTTGTGTACAGATAGACTTACGCTTCTATCTTCAAAAACTTTTAATATGAAGAGTGAAAAAGCGTGGGGTAGTTTTGTCACTTGGCTTTATCTTTCTTATCTTATCTCTTTGTGTGATGTGTTTGACAACCAAGTACTCTAATGATAGACACAAACCCAGGACATAACATAGTAAGGGAGAGAAACAGAGAGAGATAAGAACAAAGAAAAAAAAAGAGTCAGCCATGAGTCAATTGCTTCCATCACAAGAGAGAGAAAGAGAAGAAAAAAGAAAAAGAAAAAGGTTGGAGAGAAAGAAAGATGGAGATTCTGTTTTGGTTTAGCTCATTCATGAACACCACTATATTTATCGTTATTTAAAGTATATTTATCTCATTTAGATGTAGTTTCTCCACATGGGTTCATCTTGCATGAGGATTATTACTTTCTTTCTTTCTGGTTTGTTTTAATTTGTTATATGTAGTCATGTTGTTTCTCTTGCTCATATTATTGTTATTTTAATCTAACTTGAAAGTCAATTGCGCTAAGATATCATGACACTCACTTATAGAAGAATGAGAAGTTATGATGGTAAAGATTTAGGGTTGGATATTGGGATGATTCCTTCGGGTTTTGATATGGGTGGTCAAGTTTTGGTGATTTGAAAGGAATTGATTAGGTTTTATGTTTTTGATTGTGGGTTGTTTTCATGCTTTCTTGATTCTTGGCAAGTCTAAAATCATTGCAGGAGAGGGCTTGGTCATAGGCGATGAGGATGGTTTTGTAAAATTAGTGTTTCATTTTGTTCTTTAATGTATTCAGTGTAATTTGATTGAAATGTTATATGTACTAAAAGAATTATATAAATTTTTTGCATTTTGGTGAATCTTAGATATTTTTGGAAAACTGATGAAATTCTTTGTAATTAGTGTTTATTGATGTTAATCAGATTAAATCATTAAATAAACCAAGCACATGCCTTGCACGTGCTAGGCATGTGCCACTAACACTAGTACGTAAAAAAATGAGAGTTCTTTGTGTTTGACAAAACGATTTAGGAAGAACGATAGTCTTCTATTTATATGAAACGTAATTACTTTTCTTTTCTTGAAAAGTAGTTAAGTCTTTTAAGTGTTGTTGGGTATTTATTTTTCCTCTTTAAAATTTTTGTACTCTCTTTATCCACCTGTGCAGCCGTGAATTTTTTAACCTAAAAAATAAAACCTAAATATTATTTGATGGGATCATTACTTTATGTCGAAGAGGCTATCAATTAACTTAGAAAGAACTCAAAAGACAAAACTAACCTCATAATTTTTAACTTTTCTAGGATAAAAGTGTAACTAAATCACCCATTACACATCTGCTCACTTATTAATTAATATTAAAAAAAAAAAAAATCACAAAACCGTAAACAGTTCAACAAAACCAGATGCATGAAGAAGTCAATTAAACATTCTCACTTTTTATATAGACTAAAGATAGAAATATGAGGCGAATTCTCTCTCTCAAACACAAAAGAGAACTCACTTTATCCTTCCTAAAAGGGATATGACTTTATTTTTTGAAAATTGGGTGTCAAAATTAACACGTTAATAATTAAGGACCTTGATTTTTCAAGAATTGAAGTGAAGAATGAAATTAATACACTTAAATATGTGTACATATATAAATATATAAAAGGATAAAATTGAAACTGTGAGAATCGTTCAGCAAAAATAAATAAAGAAAGACTAATAATAAACAGATTTTTTTATTTCCCATAAATGACTCTTTAACTTTTTTAAAAAAATAATATTTTATAAGACAGTCTTATGAGACTCATCTCACAACACGTGTGGATTCCTCCTACAGCGACGCCCTTGTCTTTGTGTAAGAGATAGAAAAAGGCGAGGAATGGTACAAGTGTCATTTAATCAACCAATAGGAATAACGTTTTAGGATTAACTAGGATAAGAGTGTATGGCGTTTTTTGTTCCTGAGACAGTGAGAACAATGAGATGCTTACTTGGTTTCCGCGGTAATAATGCCGAACCTAAAGGGTATTCAAAGGACAAGTACTACAACAAAATTGGAATAGTCACTAAATCCTGTCCAAAAAAAAAAAAAAAATTCACTATAATTTTTTCTCTATTTTCGTTTTTTTGCTTGAAATTACTTTTTTTTTTGGGTTAATTTATTCCACTGCATGTTCAGATTCATCTGGGAGAAAAATTGTGTTCAATTCACAGGTAACTAATTTATTTTGTTAAATCATGAAATGATCAACTTAATTAAGTCATTCAGATATTCATAATTTGAAATCCTAAAAGTAAAACAACAATAAATTCAAATTTCTATGGCTTCTTGGAATTTTCTAAAGCGCACCTGAACAGCAACATTATAACTCCTAAAACATTTCCTTCCTTTTATTTAAGCAACCAGTTAGAAAAATAAGAACTTTGAGTATTTATAGTTTAGTAAATTTAGTGTTTTTATTTTGTTGAGATTTTAGGTTCAATCGTGGAAGATCCAATGTTTTTTTTTTCTTGACATTTGATATTAAGCTAATTTTGGCCCCCGCTAATTAAATTTCCAACAGAATTCTTTGGTATAAAATGTTTTTACTACCAATGAATGCTACCTATTTTTGTCTGGTAAAATGATAATATATAAA
Organism: Quercus glauca; assembly: GCA_023736055.1. Taxonomy (NCBI): domain Eukaryota; kingdom Viridiplantae; phylum Streptophyta; class Magnoliopsida; order Fagales; family Fagaceae; genus Quercus; species Quercus glauca. The sequence goes on along the minus strand of CM043326.1, from coordinate 33,323,746 downwards.
TAATGCTTGGAAATTCAGTAGTGTGTCAATACATTGAAGAGAATAAGTAAAGCTGCTCATTACAAATGGGCAGGCAAGCTTCCTTCTTCTTTTTTGTTCCCCTCAATGATGTAGTATGTTTCCAATTGACATGTTGAACTATCCTTGTTTTATTCTTAAAAAAAAAAAAGAAAAAAAAAAGAAAAAAAAGAAAAAAAAGAAAAAAAAAAAGGGGATTGGGGTGGTAATGACATTCTTTATGGTGTTCAATATCTATGATTTGAAACTTCGAACCACATCTCCCTCCTCTACCGTTATCTACCTATCTCAAAAAATTATTAAATTTGGGTTAATTTGATCACTTGTGCACTTAATGTATTTGTTCCTTTAATAATTAAGTGGACTAATTAAAAGGTGTTAGGCAAGCAGCTAGAGTCTTTGCTAAGTAACCAATTGTCAAATTATTGCGTGTGTAGAATCTGGTTTCCCATGATTTGGTTTTTTTTCTTTTTATTTTTTCCAGATCTCTAGTCTGTTTTGCTTGATAATTGCTTCATCTTGACAAGTGCCTGTTTATGTGTAGGTTTGCTGAGAAAACTAAACTAGAGATGGAGGAGTTAACAAAGTTTTTGGAGTATCATGTTGAAGTTGATCCAGAAAAAGCCGAAGAACTAGATCAGACTAAAACTGGTGCAACTCTCTCTTCTAAATGAACTTAAACTTGAACTTGTATTAGCAGTTATACGGTTTGAAGGTTAAAGAATGCTTTCTAATGATATACTACTAGGCACTAACCTAACTAAAAAGTACTAATTTACAAGTTTGTTGTAAATCATATCACTTTTGCTACTTACAAAAGCTTCAATTCCTTTATACTTTTAATTTAGTTCTCTTCCCTTACCAAGGGGGAAAAAGTTATTTTATTATATTTGGCAGAAAATAATATATGTGTTTAGTTGAGTAATGAAATCCCACATCAGATATTAATGAAAAAAAAAAAAATAGTAGTTAATATAAAATAATTGGAATCAAACTCATTGGCTTAGTCTTTTGGGTAAGTGGCGTCCTTATGTTAGTTAAGTACTAAATTAGAGTCTCACCAAGGTGTGTTCTCTCTAAAACAGTCATTGTGCAAAACATGTGGTACATGCTTGATCTGAGGATCTGATAACAAAACTGAAGCTTGAGAACTGTAATTTATATTGCTGGTGGCCATTACTAATTCTTTTTTATAATGGGTACTACTAATTGTGAGGTTTTGAAAGAAACATGAGGGAATTGTCCTCTTTCTTGGAATTTCTGGTTAGTTTTACTCATAGCCATTATTATTTAACTCATTGCTTCGTATCATAATAGTAAAATAGCACTCATTGTCTAACTTACCCAGTTACCCAATCTACTTTTTCCAATATATTATGAATTGTTCATATGTTGACAGTAGCCACTTTTATTTTATTTTATTTTTTTCTACGTCAGCATTCTGGATTTGTTTCTGTAATTTGCAGAAACTGAAAATTATGTGACAAGAATCTTGAAGCTTGTCAAGGATGAAAATGAATGGAGAAAAGATGGAATCACAAAAGATCCAAAGAAAGAGTCAGAACTTGTTGGACTCGTCGAGAACTTTTACAAAAGGTACAAATCACTCTATGCCATGTATGATCATCTTAGAAGAGACTTGGATACAGGAGTTCATGGCAGAGAAGAGGAAAATTTTCCTTTGTCTCCTTCAAGCTCGGACTCAGAATATTATTCCTCAGACGAAATAGATGGTAATAATGGCAAATTGGAGAATGAAAATCGGGAGCTGGCAGGCAGCACCGTGCAAGCACTTGAAACTAAAAAATTTGAAGTTGCTGCTGATCCAAATCATAATTTGTCCTCTACTGAAGCAAAAAGGGAATATTTTAAATTCAGACCACATGGCAGCAATGTGCAAAATTCAAGAAGCTGAGAAAATCAACAAAAATCTGAGGGTTGAAGCTGATCAAAGAGAAAGGGAACTTTTGGCTATTGTAAAGGAGCATGAGGCGCATAAAACTCAAGCATCAGTTAGGATAAGGGAGTTAAAGAGTCAGTTAACTGGCTTGAAATTTGAAGTTGAATCCTTGCATGACCAGAAAAGAAATATGAAAGCACATATTCAAAGCAAAGCAACTGAAGCTACACAGCTAAAAGAGACAAATATTGGATTGCATGCCCGGATTTTGCAACTTGAGTTTTTGTTAAAAGACAAAGGAGATGAAGTAGCTAGCCTCCTGGAGAAACTCAAAGATAGTGAGAACTATTCTTCATTGAAAATTGCAGAGTTGATAGAGGAAAAGGAAGGGCTGCATGCTAGAAATCTTGAATTGGAGAGTGCATTGACAGAGAGGGGGCATGTGATCTCTGCTCTTCAAAAGAAATATAAAATTAAAGAGAATGAAGCCTCCACTCAATTTAGGACCTTATCAGCACAAATTAACAATCTGCAACAGGATTTGGATTCTTTGCAGACTCAGAAAAGCCAGTTGGAGTTACAAATTGAGAGAGACAAACAAGAATCATGTCAAAGACTGACCCTTGCAGAAAGTCAAAACTACGAATTAATAAGCAAGTTTGGAGATGAGAAGAGAACTTTGAAAGAACAGGAAAGCACTAAAAACAAGAAAAGTCTACACTTTGCAGAAAGGAAGATAGAAGAACTAGCAGAAAAGCTCCGCAATAATATTGAGGATAATATCCGTCTGTTGTGCCAAAGAGTCCTGGTCATAGAACATCTACACAGTGAAAACAAAGACAACTACAGGATGACAAAAGAGAAGTATGAGCAAGAGATTAGAGTGTTTGAAGCCAAGAATGCAACTTATGGAGCTGAGATAACAAAGATGAGGGCTATAGTGGTAGCTGCAAACAATACATTGAGTATATCAGACCTGGTGGTCAATAAGCTTGAGGTGGACAACATCAATGTTCTTAATCGTATTAACAAGATGTCAAATGAGCTTCAGCAAGCAAAGGAATGGGTGACAGAGAGAAACAAAGAAATGAAAGCACTGAAGGTTTATACAGATTGTTTAGTTGCCCGACTTGATGACAAGGTAGAACAGGAAGTCTTGTTAAGAGAGAAGGTTTGGAATTTGGAAGCAAAGGAAAACAAGGAAGTAGAGGAAAAGCTGAATCTGAAGAAAGCCATTAGCCAACTTGAAAAGAAGGTGGGGGATTTGGAGAAGAGTATTAAAGTGAAGGATGAAGAATTGTTGAGTCTAGGGGAGGAGAAGAGGGAGGCCATAAGGCAGCTCTGTGTCTTGGTTGATTACCAATATAGCCGTTATGATCATCTCAAGAACTTAATGTCAAAGATGACCGCTAGAGGAGGAACAAGAACTTAGGACCGCTGTAATAACTATTTTGTTTTTATTTTTATAATTTCATAGTTACAACCAGGAATGAGTGTCAGCCAGTTGCGTTACATGACACTTTGCAATTGTTAGAGTTAGTTCTAGTTGTTGTTTATTTCAGCATATTAATAAGGGGATAAGTACCAACCAGTTGAGCTATATAACTCTTGGCAACTGATAGAGTTAGTTCTAGTTGTCGTTTATTTTGACACATTAATAAGGGTATTTTTGATCAAGTTAATGCCCTCAACCTTTTCTTTCTTTTCTCTGTTCCTATATTCTTTCTCTTCCTCATTATTCTCACTTAACCCTAAATCTTCGTATTCTACAACTTAAATGCAACTAATTTGCTTCTAATGATATTGACGTTAACCCACATTACAGAGTCTAATAAGTATTTTTGTGGCCTCTCTCTCTGCATTATTATTTACTTGACAAAAAACTTTATCGATCGAGCTGAAACAGTATATCAATAATTATTTAATATATCGAATATTATACATTATTCTTCTCATATATAAAGTATGAATCTCATAATCATATCCGATCCCCGGACTGAATCCAAAGGTTATGATAGGGGGGATGGATATTGAATGAATGAGGTGTATGTCTGGGCCCGTATTTTGTCCAAGTATAAATAGCATTGCTCATTCAGCCAAAATAAATAAATAAATAAATATCGTTGCTCTTTTTTGACGGACGGTGGACAAACATTTCACTAAAAAGACAAACATCTCTAAAGACAAATGAAAATCACGTGCTAATATTGCTATCCACGCAATTTCAGATTATTAAAAAAAATAAAATGTGAACTAATTTCGAAATGACAAAAACATTTTACCTACGCCTACCGCACAGAGAATGGGAGACACGCTCGTTTTTGGTTGACTTTTGAAATTGGAAATTTATTTGCACAGATAATGGATTGCTATAAAATTTCCATCATTTTTGTCGTATTGGATTATGTGTGGGTTTCATGGATAAAATCTCTGATGGTAAAATCTCCGATTGGTATTTTGGTATAATAATAAAGAGCTATCGTCAGGCGTAGATGTTATAGATTGAAATTCTGAAAAAAAAAAAACAATTATCTCTCTAAAAAAAAATACTATGCGTTTTAAAAAAAAAAAAAATACAAGAAGATCTAAATCTAATAGTTAGTAACTTAGTGTGCATTTTGACAAAGGCATGGTTTTTGTAGCGGTCGAAACAAAGCAAAAGATCTATAGAATATACTTAGTATTATTGAAAAATCAAATCCCACTGGCCAATTTCATAAAGATCAATAGAATGTTGGAAAATTTTAGCAGTAGATTGATAATAAGTACATTAAGTTCTATGATTCTGTCAATGCTGCCTTCAAATCCATTAGTATTGCACTTGCACTTGAAGCAAACAAGTCTAAATAAAGACAAGACCAGAATTATTGTACAAGAAATATATAATAGTTTGCCTTTATGCCATCACTTTTCTTAGGGAAAAACAAATAACCTATGTAAAGTTGTGATTTACCGCTGTTTTTATGTTTGCTTTTATTCCATGTCAAATTTAATTGTATTTTTGTTCAATCATTTCCTTATATTTATTATGAGATTTAATGTAAGAGTTGTGTGTGAGAGTTTGGTGAAGATTTGTAAAGAAAGAGATTTCACGACTGGCTCGTGAGTGACAACCTGCGAAAAGCCACGTGAGAAGCACATGCTAGAATCTGAACAGTTTCATGCCAGACTGGATTTCGCGAATCACTTCGCGACTTAGGCCAAGTCACGAGTGACTCGCGAAACTCATTGCCTGGAGCTTTTTAAAGTGTGTTTTTCCCATACCTTTACCAACACTATATAAACCCACATTACCCACGAAATTGTAAGGAGTTTTTCCAAATGAACTTTTGAGAGAGAAAACCCTAGTTATACACTTGAGAGTTAGAGATTGGAAACCCACAATCACCTACATCATTTCTCTAAAGTTTTCCTCTACTCCTAGCTCTCAATCTACACATCATTAAGAGGTTCTTAGCCCAAATAATTACCTCGCCCATTCTGAGTGTTAAGAGAAGTTTTGGTACGTATGAAAGCATTGGAAGAAGCCATTGATTGGTGGATGCCATTTGGAGCTAATTGCGGGATCCGGATAATAAGTGAAGACATGGCTCCATGAAGCCATTAGTAGCTAGAACTTGGAGGGTTCATGTAAATTGGGTAGATTAGGCTTGGAGGGTCTTTTTGATATTCGTGTACCTTGGAGGGCCGCAGAGAGGTTTTTCGTTGAGTTCTTCAATTTCCTCTTCGATAACACATCTCATTGTTATCTTGTGTTTGCATTTCTCTTCTCTACTCTTTAAGCTTTACATTTATTGTTTATTATACATGCTAATGCCTTAGAGTAATGTTCCAGTTTTATTACGATTCATTTATTCTTGTTCCATACTTAGTTAAGTTAGAGTAAAAGTAATTAAGCCGTAATTTAGAATTGGGGGTCTAAACTAGTTATAATGTTTTAGTCTATTTGAGCTTTCAACCTATAATGTGGGAAGTCAAATGTGAGGAGAGGATCCTTTAAGTGTACACCAACAAGGGACCAAAGCATGCTTCAAATTAGAAAAAGCTTATTTACTATATCTGAGACTTATCTGTGGGATTAATTAGAAGTACTTTGAAGGTTATGTTAAATAACAATAGTGAGAAAAATTCCTTAAAGTAGGTGAGTTAAAGTTTTTTTAAGACAAAACTTAGGTACAATACCTTAGATGCTATTCATTAGGTTCTCCTCTTAAAATTTAGCTATATGGCTTTTTTCTCCTAGATGGAATTGTATTTTTAGTTAAGTACAGCTATATGGCTGAATTTTAAGAGGTGAATCTCAAAAACAATATCTAAGTTTTGCCATTTTTGTCAAACCTTTGCTTGGAGCAATGTTTGGATGTCCTTTTTGAACTATAAAAGGTTTGTTGATAGTGGGCCTTCCATGTTCTAACTTCTAAGCCATTGGGTTTGGGTCCCATGACTTTTCGGCCCAAAGTCTTTATGTTCCAGACCAAGATAATGTTAAAGATATATTAATTTTCATAACTATTAACATGATAAATTGCGATTAAATCAGCGTCACTTTCATATAGATTCACCATTATCATAACTTTTATTTACATCAATCATAACATACTACCTCAGCAGTTAAAAAAATATTATGAAAATTGTTATATTTTTAAACTTGTTGATAAACCTAATGATATGCCAATATAAATAAATACCTCAATTACTTTTGGCCATTTATGAACACCATCAAATGCAAGCAATGTTTTTTATTTTTTGTTGTAAAAAAATTGCATGTAATTACCATGCTCTTTTTATTTTTATTATATTTATTCTTTTAAAAAAGCTCTTAAACACCCTTAGAGATAAATATTTTAGGGCAAAAAAGGAAACAGAGTAGATGAAAGCTTTAAGAAATCAAATCCTAGCATGAAAACGTGGAATCCATAATGTGAAATCAAATCCTAGCTTCTCCCTTTACCGAAAACTACAGGATGGATTCCATTATATTACTTGATGGATTCCATTATATTACTTTAGGCTACTCTTGGCAATATGTAAAATATTTTCCAAGTGTAAAACATTTTAATTGTTTGTCTGTATTGTGGAAAATTCACCGGAAAATTATTTTTTGTGTTTGGTTTTGTATGTAAAAACCTATTTTCATAAACCTAGCCACCACAATCACCACCATAAACCCAACTATCACCGGCCACTATAAACCCAGCCACCATCAACCACCACATAACCAAATAACTTGAAAAAATCATAATCAACAAACCCACCAATCCACCAATGAAACCCACCAAAAACCCTTCATATAACCTGAAAAAACCCACCCTAGCCACCAATCCACCCCCCCCCCCCCAATCGGCCACCATCAACGCTAGATTTGCTAGAACTCACCCCCAACTCGTCATATTTGTGAAACACATGAATCACCCCAGCCATCGTTCCTCCAAAACCCAAGGATAAATATTATTTTACAATAAAAAAATGCTAAAAAAAATTCGAAGAGGGCAGCGAAATGGTTGAGGCGGTGTGGGTGGGCAGTAGGTTGTAGATCGGTGACATGTAGTTCAAGATTCGACCTTGGTTGGTCAGAGGGAAAGAGAAAGGAGGAAGAGAGACGCCGAGATGAGGAAGATAGGGACTGTGGACAGAGTTTGCACGGTGAATGGAGCTTGCATCTTAGTCTGATTCTTCTAGTGCTTTCTCTCTCTCTCTCTCTCTCTCTCTCTTCCGGTTGCTAAGTTGTGAGGGAGGCTAGAAATGGGTTTGGTTGTCTTCTTCACTTTCCCTTCTAGCTCTCTCTCTCTTTGTGTGTGAGTCTGGAAAACCATTTGAAGGTAAATGGGATGTGTAAAATAATTTACGGGTTAAGGGGCCTTATTTTATGGTCAAATGAAATTATTTTTAGTCTGATCGTATTTTACATGTGCACCCAAACATGCATTAGTGTGTAAAATAATTTCCCAAATTCATTTACACCCGAAACAAACATAGCCTTAAACGCATAAATGGCTATCAAATCATGTACTCCCTTCAATTTTTAATAATTTTAACTTTATCTTTTAGCTTTTTTATATTATTTTTAAAAAATTTAAATATGAAACTTTCCAAAGTTGATTTTTAATAAGGATTTCTATTTAGATACTACTTAAAAAAAATGTACTCAGAAACCTATTTTTGAGCATAAGAGCAAAAAAAAAAAAAAAAAAAAAAATCCTATTCTATATTTACCTTTCACTTTTTAAAAAAAAAAAGAAAAAAAAAAAAGAAATATAGTGTAAGGACTAGATTTAAGTCCTTAGCCCAAAGGATTGATGAACTTAGGCCTAAAAAGCCCAATACAATGAATTTGTAGAGAGTGGATTGGAAAACTGTGCGTTAATGAGTTGAACAACAAGTAAAGTGGATTCAGATGATAAGAAAATGAAGATAGACTGGTTTAATCTAAAGAAAATCATCCTCGACACAATCCGAGGAAATCAGTTCTTATATATTTCTCTCAAGTTTGATTACAAATTCAGTTCTTGATTATTACAGTGTTTTTCTCCTAATTTCTCGATCCCCTTCTTTTAGGGCCTTCTTTCTGTTTTATATTCCCTTCCTTCTTTCATCTTTACCCCCCATGTGTAGGGTAGATCGCTGGTGTTGGTACTTGTCCCATTAGTACCTTCTTGAAGTCCCTAGTAGTAGCTGTAAGGCTGAAAATTACTGTTCAAGTATCACCTCCACATAAATGCGGTCAGTCGGTTAGGTGCAGAGCATTCAATGTGGTGGTAGCAGCTTTCCCTTTAGATATTCCATGACCTTCCTCTATCCTGTTCCTTCTTGATACTTATCCTCATCACTGGAATTGTTCGGAATGTTGCTCTTGACGTCAGACTGTACCTTTTGATCTCAGCTTTGCTTAGCCGAGGAAGCATTCCTCCTCGGATCACCTCCCTGGAACATCACGCTTAAATCCCTTCCTTTATTTATTAGTATTGACCTCTATCACATGTCTATCCATCCTCGGACTCATGAGGTGTCCCAATATATTCTACTAGGCCTAACATCCCTACAATAGCCCCTCAAAATTCCCCTCTTTTGCTCTTCAGGTAAAAAAGAGGATTTTGATGTCGCCACAACCATTTTGCCTTTATCGTACATCACTCTTGATTGTGTAGATGCCTTTTTAATTGCCCAAGGCACGCTCCTGACGCTTTGGCATACAAGATGCGCCTTCATTAAATTTTTACGGCTCCATGCTCCCCATGTTCTACGGCGCGACGTGGATCCAACGGCTGAGGATTTTGTTGGAACCCGAGCGGGAATTTTCCAGCTTGTAACTCTCTTTTTGATATAAATACTGTACAAACACTTCATTCACTTCACTTTAGCACTCATACATTGTACTTGCGCACTTATTCATCTCACTTGTGCCTTCACAAACACCAAGAGCCAGTTCAAGGAGAGTTTTATTCTTCGTGAAAGTCTTTATAAACCTTTCCATTTATTTTACCATCTACTTTTCTTTTCTCTATGTCCTTTTCTCCTCTTCGGCCCTTCTATTTTCTCTTTGTCTTCTTAGTACCCTCTTAGTACTTTCCACCCTCTTTTAGGAATGGGTAGATTTGCTCACCTAGTAGACTCCGTGAAGAATATAGAAAGTTTTAAAGCTCTATATAGAATCCCACCAAGAGTCTCCATTAGGTATTGTAAGGAGGGGAAATGACATGAGAGAAGGCAAGAGGGAGAGATGGTAATCATGATGATTGCCTTTATAGAGGGAGGGATGAGAATCCCTATGGGCACCATCACTAAGGATTACCTTAGGGCTCACAGGTTAGTTCCCACCCAATGTGCTCGAACATGTTTAGGATTTTGGGGAGTATAGACGCCCTTAATGAGAAAATGAGCTTAGGGCTTACCCACCATGATGTTAACTGGGTTTACAACCTCCACCACCTAAAGGGGCAGAGGTATTACCTAAAGTCTAGGTACCCTGAGGTTAGGCTCATCTAATGCCTCCCTAATTCCAACAAAGGTCTAAACAAGGACTTCTTGATCGTTTCAGGGGAGTGGCATGATGGCCTCCCCTGTCTGACGAGAGAGGGGACACCGGGTGGGGCTTTAGGTTTAGGTTGATTATTTCAAAGTCATCTCCTTCCCCTTTTCTTTTGTTTGTATTTGTACATGAGTTTTCCTTTGACTTGCTTTGTTTTTTGCTAACAATGTTTTCTTGTTTTTCCCAATGGTTTTGTAGATAAGAACGCTACTGTACCCAACTTTAGCCTTGTTAACTAGCCGAGTCTAGACAAAATACTAAAGGCCGAGGTGTTCATCCATAGCGATGGTCAGCTCAGAGCAGCACATCTAATCCTTGGTTACACCCCTATCTCCAAAAGCTACCAGGCACCGAAGTGCGTCATCAAAGAAAAGGACCTTCACTTACATCGAATTAGTGTTGCTGCTCCGAGCTTTCTCACCACTGATCCTATCCTAGAAGCCATACCAAAGGTAGCCCTACCCTTCCAACGCGCTGCCGAGGAGGAGGCAACCTCGTCCCAGCCTACGATCAAGGAAGGTGAAGAGGTTGCTGAAGTTTCTGACTTGGAAGACGATTTCGAAGTCTTTAATTAGCCTTTGTCCCCAAAAGTCTCAGCTGGTGACCTCGGCCATCCTTTCCCAACTCAATCCAGTCACCACTGAGGAGTTACTTCCATACCCGATGATATGGGGATCCAATGCAAGCCGAGGTTCGCCCTGCAAGAACTACTGGAGTCCCAACCAGGGGGGAACGCGCTTGGGAAGGCAGCCTAGACTAGGCTTCCCACCCCTCCACCTACCTAGCCCCTTCGACTTGAACTCGCCGATCTCAAAAGAAAAATGGAGTAAAAGGGTAAGGAGGTGGTGGAAGGAAAAAAAACCTACCCCTCCCAAGAGGGTGAGGCCCAAAGAGGGGCTAAACAAGCTAAAGTGAGGCAAACGGGGGCTGACCAGAGGAGTGATTCTTAGGTCGCACCTCCATCCTGGACCCCCACTCCAATGCTGGATGGAGCTCCTTTGCCTGCCAATGCCTCTATCAAGGACTTTCGAGTAGGGAAGGCTGGCTATATGGCCGACGCGGTAGAGCAGGCACTGCTACTCCTTGAAAACATGGCCGATCTAAGGTTCCTGAGGAGGCACGAGGTCTTCCTTAGTCTGAAGAGGGACCTCGCGATGGTAAGTTTCTCAATTAGCATTTTTTTTTTTTAAAATGCTACAACTTTCCTCATCTTTCTTCCCTTTGTTACTTCTCTTTTTGATTTCATCTATGTTTCTTTCCTTGGTAGGCCGTGCAAGCCACATTTCGGGCAGAGGAGATAACAAACTTCTACCATCGGTAGATGAAAGAAGAAGAAGGAAGGTGCAATGCGGCCGTGGAGGCCTTCAATCTGGCCGAGAAGAGAATAAGCTATCCAAGGTAGAAAGGGATAAAAAAAGTGCAGAGGCCGCCTTGGACAGTGCTAAGAGGCAGGTTGAAGGTTAGCGGGTGCTCTTTCATCAGGCTGAGGATCAGCTGGCTGCCTTCAAAAGACAGATCATCGCCCTAAAGAAGAAACTGGAGAAGGCTGAGAAGGCAAGGGACCAAGCCGAGCAAGAAGGTTACGATGTGGGGGTGGCAAAGACCGAGGAGGCCCTTAAGGCTAAGGTCTCGGGGGTGTGCAGAAACTACTGCCTCCAGGTGTGGAATAAGGCCTTTAACCAGGCTGGGGTTGAGGCCTCTTCTGCACTTAAGAGAGCAGATAGTTTATACTACCCTCTTGCTATCCACGCATCAGGCTCAACTAGTTCCAAAGTTGATTACTCCTTCGATGTGGCAGAACTTGGGAAGGGAAGCCTGGCCAAGGCCCTTCCTTCCTCTGGCAGCCCATCCGAGGAGGCTCAACAGTATGGGGTTGTTGAAAAAGAAGATGATGCTAACAAGAGAGTAGCCTCTGATGCCACCAAGATCCCAACTGTTCCTCAAGATCCACCTAAAGAGAAAGAGGTGCCCTCTACAATGGAGATAGTTCTAGCAACTCTCCCATTGCTTGCCTAAGGTGACCTCAAAAGCAAAGATTTAGGATCTTCAGAGGCAGCACTCTCCCAAACTACCAAGGGTCCACCAAAAGAGAACATTGTAATAAAGAATAAGTAGTTTAGAGTAATAGTTTTTTTTTTTTTTTTTCTAGAACTTGTAATTCAGTTTGATCTTTTGTAAGCAGTTGGCCTTTTTCTAAGGCTAAGATCAATGATAATTATGAGTTTTTCCTTCATATTTGTGATATTGATATCGATCCTGACATAGTTTTTGTTTTATTTAACACTTAACTGACATGGAAATAAGGTATAGCTCCATCTAGTTATTTGCATAAGTGATAGCACAGTTATTGCATCCAACATGATTAGCAATAGAACAAGTTAAACCTACTAAGTCCATAATCCTAGAAAAGTCTAACCTTAATCTCAAAAACGTACATAATTGCAAAGCATCTATTCATATCAGGCTTTACTTAGTTTTCCATTTATCAGCAAGTTTAAGGAATTGGGGATGATAATCAATTTTCAAACAGAATCATGGACATACTTTCAAATGCTTTAAGTGATGCTCATAAGTGTTCATTTGATCATGTTATTACAACAAAGATTTTTGCCACTTAGCATGGCCGGTTCTACTTGATACTTAGAAAAATAACTTAAAATATCAATTTACCCAAGGTATGTGGTTCGAGGAGCCAAGCATGGCTAAGGTTCTGTTTGATACTTGAGAAAATAACTTAAAATATCAATTTACACAAAATATGTGGTCTGAGAAGCCAGGCATGACCAATGTTTTGTTTGATACTTAGAAAACTGTCATGAAGTATTAATTTACCCAAAGTAGGTGCTCCGAGGAACCAAACATAACTATGATTCTGTTTAACACTTAGAAAAATGATTAAAAGATATCAATTTATCCAAGGTATGTGGTTTAAGAAGCCAGGCATAATCAATGTTCTGTTTGATACTTAGAAAACTAATAGGAAGTATTAATTTACCCAAAGTATGTGGTCCGATGATCCAGACATAGCTATGGTTCTGCTTAATACTTAGAAAAATGATTAAAAGATATCAATTTACCCAAGGTATGTGGTCTGAAAAGCCAGGAATGAACAAGATTCTGTTTGATACTTAGAAAACTGTCATGAAGTATTAATTTACCCAAAGTAAATAGTCTGAGGAACCAGACATAACTATGGTTCTGTTTAACACTTAGAAAAATGATTAAAAAATATCAATTTATCTAAGGTATGTGGTCCGAGAAGCCAGGCATGACCAATGTTCTGTTTGATACTTAGGAAAATAACAGAAAGTATTAATTTATCCAAAGCATGTGGTCTGAGAATCCAGACATAGCTAAAATTCTGTTTAATACTTAGATAGATGTCAGGAAGTATTAGTTTACCTAAAGCATGTGGTCCGATGATCCAGACATAGCTAAGGTTTTGCTTAATACTTAGAAAAATGATTAAAAAATATCAATTTACCCAAGGTATGTGGTTCGAGAAGCTAGGCATGACCAATATTCTGTTTGATACTTAGGAAAATAACAGAAAGTATTAATTTACCCAAAGCATATGGTCCGAGGATCCAGACATAGTTAAGGTTCTGTTTAATACTTAGATAGATGTTAGGAAGTATTAGTTTACCTAAAGCATGTGGTCCGAAGAGTCAGGCATAGTTAAGGTTCTGTTTAATACTTAGAAAAATGATTAAAAGATATCAATTTACCCAAGGTATGTGGTTCAAGAAGTCAAGCATGACCAATGTTCTGTTTGATATTCAAACAAATAGTAGAACGCATGACGCATAATATAATAAACCAAAATATAGTAAAGAAAGCTTTCATTAATAATAATACATTCTCAGGTTGTTTACATTCCAGGGCGTGGTACAACCTTTTCATCTAGATCTTCAAGATAATATGCACCTATTCCAGCCACTGAAGTGATGCGATATGGCCCTTCCCAGTTGGGTCCTAACTTTCCTCAGGCTGGGTTCTTGGTAGTATCCAGAACCTTTCTTAATACCAAGTCTCCAGGCGCTAATGGCTTTGGTCTTACATTTGAGTCGTACCCCTGCTTGAGTTTGTGTTGATAGTACGCCAGCTGAACCATAGCATTTTCTCTTCACTATTCAATTAAATCTAAACTCTTCTCCAATAGTTCATCATTGTTGCTTAGAGTAAAAGAGCTTGTTCTCAGCGTTAGAAATCTTATCTCTAGAGGAATCACAGTTTCGGCCCCATAAGTCATTGAAAAAGGCGTCTTCCCAGTGGACCTGCGAAGTGTAGTCCTGATATGTCCAAAGGACGGGTGGCAACTCCTCCACCCATTTTCCCTTTGTGTCATCCAGTCTCTTTTTGAGCCCACTCACTATGACCTTATTGACAACATCAGCTTGTCCATTCCCCTATGGATATACTGAGGTGGAATATCTATTTGTTATGCCTAGGTCACAGCAATACCTCTTAAAAGCTTTGCTATCAAACTGAAGACCATTGTCCGAGATGAGTGTATGAGGGATTCCAAACCGAGTGACAGTATTTTTCCAAATAAATCTCTTGGCATCCATATTCCTAATATTTGCTAGTGGTTTAACTTCAACCCATTTGGTAAAATAATCCGTGCCGACCAGCAACCATTTCTTATTCCTTACTGCCTTAGGGAAAGGTCCAACAATCAATATCCAAGCCCCATTAAGCAAATGGCCAAAGGCTGGTTAAAGGATTAATGACTCCCCTTGGCTGATGAATGTTTGGGGCAAATCTTTGACATTGATTGCATTTCTTCGCATATTCTTGTACTTCCTTTTGCATATTTGGCCACTAATATCCCTAGGTGAGGGCCCTGTGAGATAAGAATCTGCCTCCTGTGTGGCTTTCATAAATTCCTTTATGTAACTCCTCCAGAAGCAACTCTGATGCCTCAGGGTGTATGCATAGTAAATATGGCCCCAAAAAAGAGCGCTTTTATAACTTCTGGTCCTCGGACAGCCGAAACCGAGAAGCCTTTCTTCGCACTTTGTTTGCCTCAGACTTCCCCTCGGGCAAGATATCCTCCTTAAGGAATAGCATGATAGAATCCATCCAGTTAGGTCCCACTCTAACTTGATGAATATAGACCACCTCCTTCTTTATCTCAGTAGGTCTACACAAGTCTTCAACAAAGATAATCTGAGATAAGCTCTGAGCCGAGGAGGTTGCAAGAGTAGCTAGAGAATGAACATGGGTGTTCCCGCTTCTAGGGATGTGCAGTAAGTTGAAAGACTCAAACCTCGATTGTAAGTGCCTGACCTGACTTAAGTATTTTTGCATTCTCACGTCCCTGGCTTTCAACTCTCCTTGAACCTGGCCCATAACCAGCCTTGAATATGAGAATATCCCCACTGCCTTTCCCCCCATTCTTTGAACCATGGTCATTCCTACCAACAGAGCCTTATACTCAGTTTCATTGTTTGTGGCCGAGAAGCCCAATCTCAAGGATTTCTCAATTGTGACCATTTCGGGAGATATTAGAAGTAGCCTCATTTTAAATCCTCTGTGATTCGCTGCACTATCAATGTATACCCTCCAGGACAAAGGTTCTTGTAAGGAGACCACGACAACCGAGTTTCCATCCATGTCGTGCTTCTCCATTCTCTCTTCTAATGGGGATTCAGCAAACTCGGCCACCAAATCAACGAGGACTTGACCCTTGATAGAGGCACGAGACATATACTTGATGTCAAAAGCTTCTAGGATCGTACCCCACTTGGCAATCCTCCCTATGTAATCAACACTCCGGAGTAGAGATCTAAGCGGAAGTTAGGTTAGAACAACAACTGTTTGTAATTGAAAGTAGTGGGGGAGCTTACGTGTAACATGCACCACTGCCAAAATGGTCTTATCCAGTGGTAGGTAACGTACCTCGGCTTTGTGTAGTGACCTGCTCACATAGTAAACTAGCCTCTATACACCACTATCAACCCGCATAAGTACCAGGCTCACCGCGTGAGAGGCCACTGCAATATAAGTAAACAAAACCTCATCCACCTCGGGTCTAGACATAATGGGTGGCCGAGAAAGGTATTGCTTCAATTACTGGAAGGCCAGGACGCATTCTTCAATTCGTTCAAATCCCTTTCACTTATTTAACAACTGAAAAAAAAGGCCTACACCTGTCTGCTGACTAAGAGATGAATCGGTTTAAGGCAGCAGTCATTCCTGTCAACTTTTGGATCTCTTTGAGGTTCTGAGGTGGCTGTAAATTGTTAATTGCTCTAATTTGGTCAGGATTGACTTCAATTCCACGGTGAGTAACCATGTACCCCAAGAACTTCCCTGATCCGATACCAAAAGAGCACTTAGAAGCATTAAGTCGCAGCTTGTGTTTTCTCAAGATTCCAAAGATATTCCCGAGGTCGTTATCATGCTCAGATTCCAACTTACTCTTGACCACTATGTCGTCTATATAAATCTTAATGTTTTTCCTTAGCTATGGCTCAAATATCTTGGTCATCATCGTCTGATAAGTAGATCCTGCATTCTGTAAACCAAAGGGCATCACCTTGTAGTGGTAATTCCCGATAGGAGTGACAAAAGCTATTTTCTCCTGATCATCCAAAGCTAAAGGTATCTGATGGTATCCTTGAAAGGCATCCAAAAAGCTCATCCGAGGATGGCCTACAATTGCGTCCACTAGCTGATCAATCAGAGGCATGGGGAAGGGGTCCTTTGGACAGGTTGTGTTCAAGTTTGTGAAGTCTACACATACCCGCCACTTCCCATTCTTCTTCTTCACTACCACTGTATTAGCCAACCATTCAGGGTAGAACACTTCTTTAATAGCCCTAGCTTGCTTAAGCTTGTTCACTTCATCTTTGACAAACATTAGAATGCTCTTTAGATGAGCGCCGAGGTGGTTGCTTCTTAGGGAGGACAGCTGAGTTGACATTCAAATGATGGCAAACGCAGTCTGGATCCACCCCAGGGGCCTCATAATCATTCCACGTGAATACATCAATATTCTTCCTTAAAAATGCTAACATTTCTTCCTTCTATCGAAGAGACAGCTAAGCTCTGATCTGAAAAAACTTCTCTAGATCATCATCTATAACGATTTCCTCCAACCTCTCACACTTTGCCTTTTCTGACACTGCATCCGTAGATAGGATCAGAATCCTTAATTGCTACGAGCCCCCCTCGGCAAAGGTCGAGGACTCAACTTCAGGCTGGTGCATAATTGCAGCCACCAAACACTGCCTAGCTATGAATTGACTCCTAACAAGCTCCTCAATCTGGTTTCCGAACAGATATTTTACCTTCAAATGCAGAGTTGAAGAAACGGCCCCTAGGGCATGAAGCTAGGGTTTAGCCACAATGGCCATGTAAGGAGAATATGCATTCACCACAATGAAGTCCACCTTTACCACTTCTGAACCTGCTTGCACGGGCATTCTAATCTGACCCTTTGGAATGACAACTTTCCCATCAAAACTTACCAAATGTGAATCATAGGCTGTCAAATTCTCAGGTTTTAAGTTCAGCTCTTTATACAAGTCAGGGTACATAATCTCTGCATCATTGTCCTAGTCTACTAACACTTTCTTTACGTCGTACCCTCCTATCCTGAGGGTGACCACTAAAGTATCATCATGTGGTTGTATGGTTCCAATCTTGTTCTCATCTAAAAAACTCAAAACTGGTCGAACCTCCACTCTAGCCCTTTTCAGCTCGGAATTAGAGTCCTCGGCAAATAGCCAAGCTATAGACATCATCCTGGAGGGGTGAGAACGAGTTCTCCTAAGAGCAGCAAAGATGACATTAATTATGCCCAAAGGGGGCCTTGAAGGAGCATTTCCCTGCGCCCCTGACCTTGCTTAGTCTCCTTGCCCATTGGGCTGATACAAAAACTGTTGTAACCTTCTCTCTCTGACTAATTGCTCCAGATGGTTCCACAGAGTTCTGCAGTCCTCGGTGGTATTGTCAATGAAGACTTTGGTTGCGCCTCATGGGGTCTCTTCCCATCTTGTTTGGCCATTTGAAGTATGGCTCATTCTTGATCTTCTCCAAGAGCTGATGTACTAGCTCTCGGAACACCGTGTTAACCACCTGAGGAGTCGTAGACCCAGATGGCCTAGCAAAATCCCTTTGGGACCTGTTACTATTGTATCTGTCTGACCTGAAATCCCTCCTGTCCTGAGGGATAACCTTAGCCTTTCCCTTCCCCTGTTGCTAGTCTTCCTCGACCCACTTGTATTCGTCAATACGATCTATAAGCCAACGCACACTCCTTACCGACTTCTTGGTGTTATATATTGTTTTTCATCTTCTTTATTTCATTAGTGTGTTCTTTGAGATTTTTAAGAAAACAAATTCTATTTTGTGTTTAAAATTATTTATTTATCTATTCAATTTTCATATGTTGGATTAGATGTTAGATTAGACTATGACAATATTAACATAATACTTTTTTTTTAAAAAAATTTCTCTACTTTTTCCCCTTTGGAATTGTACTCTTGGTTTTTTTGTTTTTAAGGAAAAAGAGTTGCAATCTTTTATTTTTATTTATATTTTTTTGAATTGTAGTTTTGTTGAGTTTTATTATTTTTTAGATAAGTTTTTCGGTGTTTTTGATTGTATGGTAGAAAATTTCTGATTTAAGAAAGTTTGTTTAAAACTAAAAGAAAATTTTCAGATTTTATATAATTTTTAATGATACACAAAATATTATAAATAACTTTTATTAAAAAAATAATATTTTCGCTAACTTACCTTTTGAATTCTTGAAAAAAAATTATATTGTTTTGATTTGGTACAACAAAAATAACATATATATATATATATATATATTACATTTGTAATTGTCCCTATAATAAATTAAAATATGATTATAAATTGCATTACTATTTATTAAATTAGTTTAAAATGAAATAATAAATAAATTTAATGAGATCACGTGCAATGTGCAGAATCCGTGACTTATTCAATAATAATTGTGTCATTCTAAATGTTTCAAATGTTAAATGATATAGATACTAGAGTGTATAATTTAGCTGGGGGGGGGGGGGGGGGGGTGGTTTAAAGAAGTAAAACGTGTGTATCTTCAAAAAAAAAAAAAAAAGTAAAACGTGTGTAGAATATTTAATTGTTTTGCTAGAAGCTAGAATTATTGCACGAAACGGCACATATGAAATGAAGGTAATTTTCAAAGATACAGATATAATATGAAAAGAAAAATTGAAAGAATTAAATAATTAGGGGAACAAGGATGTGGGTCACAAAAAAAAGAAAAAGAAAAAAAAAGGGAACAAAGGATGTAGCATTTCCCACTAACATATCCATAAGATCATTGCTTCACTTAAAATTTTCCAATAGTGCAATTCAACCAACTGCTTTTCAAGCGTTTTTTCAAAAAATAAAAAATAAAAAATAAAAAATAAAAAATAAAAAAATAAAAGTTAAATCTACATTGTTAAGAGTTTTGTAATTCAATTTGTTGACATTTGTTGATATTTTTAAGAGAAATAATTCAAAATTCAAAATTTCTCATAATTATCGAAAGAAATTTTGAGTCCACGTCAAAACGCCACTATTGTAAACAGGGACGGACCTAGGATTTCAAGTTGGGGGGCCGGAGATAAGCGAAAAAAAAAATTTCAAATACTCATCCATATAGTATTAATAAACTATCAATCAAGACAAATACCCAAAAATCAATATCAATTTTTTGAAATTGTTTTTGAGAGATATGGTTATTTTCTAGAATTGGGATATCGACATTTTCTGGAATTGGGGAATGAATATTTCTTGGGATTGGAACATTGACATTTTCCGGAATTGGGGAATGAATATTTTCTAGAATTGGAACATTCACATTTTCTAGAATTGGAATAGCAACATTAGTTGTTGGTAATCCCTCGTTGACTTCTTTTGAAAAAATCAAACATTGTAGTTGATTTTTTCATGATCTACAAATAAAATAATAATCATATATATTATCTCACAAACGGTTGTTGTTACTAGCTAAAGACAAATATTAGAATACAGGTAATATGCATGATGCATTTAATTATAAATTTAGTATTTCTCACTTCTTTTCAATTTATAAATTTATATAATTTAACATTATGAGTTAACAATAGGCACAAGTGAATCACTGTTATTTTCTTAAATTTGTGTGATAATTTTTTATATTATATTTATATGATTTGTTTTTTTTTTTCTTTTGTCTTTGGTCTTTGCTTTTATTTATCTTTGTCTTTGTCTTCTCTTTGTCTTTATCTTTGTGTCTCCATATTTACTGACCCAATACACTAAAAATTTATTTTGCACTACTAACAAAAATTTTTCTTAACTTTACCTTCTTCTTTTTTTCTGTGACTTGTCTTTATTGTTACCCAACTACCAGTTAACAAAGAACAAAGAACAAAGAACATACAGACAAACACTACACTAATATATTCTCTAATCTTTACAAACTCTACTCTCTCTCTCTCTCTCTCTCTCTCTCTCTCTTATCTATATAATACAAGAGAGAGTCACAAACACAGAGTCACAAAGCCAAAAAGCCAAAAAAAAAAAAAAAAAAAAAACACCACAAGCAGTCAGGGCCATCAGGCACAAATTCAATTCACAATCATAGAGTCACCAACATCAGTTCATCAATTATCAGTAAAAACACAAACACAAACACCGCAAATCCACAAGCATAGATTTTTAGATTATGAGATTCACAAACATTATATTAGGTTTTGAAGGAAAGGATAGATTAAATACCTGTGAACTGTGAAGACTGGAGCAGTGGAGCAACGAAGCTGGGCAAGGCAGCGCAGATTGAGCAACCGGCGGCGGCGGCAAGATGGGTCTTCGGTTTGGGCATGCGACAGTTGATGGTGGCATAGGTACTGGGTAGCAAGATGGTTCTCTCTTGCGTGGGTGGCAGCGTCACGGTGTGGGTAGCACCGTAGCAAGATGTGTCTCTCACCTCTCCCTTTCTTTTCTTCTCTTTTTTCTTTTTTTCCTTCGTGTCTGGCTTTTCCGTGTGGTTTTGGAGCCTATTACTGTGTTGGGTTTTCTTTTTTCTTTTTACTGTGTTGCCGCGTTGGGTTTTTTTTTTTTTTTTTTCATATATTTTTTAAAAGTTTTCATGGGCTCTTGAAAACTCTTGGGCTGGCCGGCTGGAGGGGCCTGAGCTAAAAATCAAGGAGGGCCCAAGCTAAAAACCAAGGGACCCAAGTCTTTTTTTTGAAAATTTAACATACTAAATTTTTTTTTTTTTGGGCCCAAAGGGGGCTCAGGCCCCCTTAGGCCCCTTCCTGGGTCCATCCCTGATTGTAAATGTGACATTATTCCTTCCCATATCAAGAATTTTTAATCAATGCTTTTTGACTAGACCTTACTTGTGTGTGTGTGTGTTTTTTTTTTTTTTTTTTAAAGCTCTTTAAATCTTGCCAATGATACGTGATCCGCTTTGTGCAGTCTGGTTTCTGCTATGCCCACAAAAACAAAAACAAAAACAAAAACAGGAATTACTTCTTTTACAAAATCACACTCCACACTCTTTGACAGCGCGTGGGACCTTTTTCACTTTATTATCATAAATTTTTTTTTTTTAAAGTTATTAATTCCCTCGTTTTTTTCATTTTAGCTGTAATTGTTTTTGACCTATTGTTGAACACAAGATTCTCAAAAAAATAAAAATAAAAATAAAACTTGTTGAACACACACTACGCGTTTCACACCACAAATTTTGCTATACATATAGTCCCACCAAATTAATTTTAGATATTTGGATAAGATATGCCCCTAATTGTCAACTTTATCAGCGTGTCTCTACCTGAGTTTGTGCTATGTGCTAACTCATTACGTTTGTTTGTGTCTCCCATTACATTTCCAAGTCTTTCACTTTCATCATGCAAGCTCTAGTTCATTCCGAATGACGATGAATTCCATGTTCTTTTCTTGTTCTTGAGCGATACGTGTTATGGGAATCTTGATTTAAGAATATAAAAGTAAAATTGTTCTTGGATAGTTTAGTCTAAGTCTTTAAGCTGATGTTATATATATTTATTTAAAGACTTTGATTTCATTGGATTATAGAGTTGTCTCCCGTGTGATGGAGATGAAATTGTTTGAATCCAAATCAGTGTCTGTGTCTGAGATAGTCCATCTGGGAAGAACATACTCGAGCCCGTTTTTGAATTTCAAGAATATACTTGGTGTTAAGTTCTCTCCACAAATCTGTGCTTGCAAAGGTAATTCTTTCACTTAACTAAGCACATAATGTTCCAACTTTTGACATTTGTCTTAGACTTATCCAAGTGTATGAACTTAGTTTTTTGACTACATGAGTGTGCAGATTCTTATTTTCATTTTTTTTTTCTCAATCTTGGGTTCAGGAATAGTTCTGAAAGTTACTTGTGCAAGTACTTCAGATAACACATATCTGCCAGAAAAGGCCATTGGTTCGATTGGTCAAGGAAAACTTTCATTGTCCTATCGGATCAATGGAACAAATGTGACAAGCTCAAGACTGTATTGTAGTGATAACAGAGTACTTCATGCATTTGATGACGAGTATGGGGGAGTTATAGTTGACCCAGAAAGATTACCAGCTAACCCAAATGCCTTTGTTTCCATACTTCATGCTTCTCTTTCTCATTGGAAAAAGATGGTAATTTCTGTGTCTTTAAAATAACTATCACAAATTAAATACTACTAATCTTTTGCTATGTCGTTGGCCGTTACAATTTACAAGTTTTAGGCATAACCAGTGCCTTTGAAAGAGACCGGATGCATCTGATTTCTTTTCCTTTTTTGTTTTTTGTTTGTCATGGAATACATTTTCTTTCCTTTTTATTTTATAGTTGATGTGGCTATGAACTCTTCTTTACAACAATGATTAAATAATGATGATAATATAAAAACGACTTGTTCGTCCTTTTTCTTTTCTAGAACTGCAAGCATTGGGCACAACTTGGTAGATTAAATTATGATCTTACAAATATTAATTATTTGCTGAAGGTTTCTTATACCATTTTGTTTTAAAGGCTCAATCATACAATTAAAATATATAGCCGTCCCCTTGCTGCACCCATTGTGTGCTCCTTGAAATTTGGAATGGAATTCGGTGTGATGGGTTTCTCAAACTAGACTAGGACTTTGATCATACAATCCAAGATTTTGCTCTCATGTTCACATAGTGGAACTAATCAATTTTCATAAACTGTGTGTAAGTACAAACATGATAGTAACAATTCCAAGTATTTTTGTCACTTATTTACTTTTACTTCAATGGATTTGTCAGCCTTCAATCAATATTTGGCACAAGAGGAATTTATGCTGTATGTAAAGCATCTTGAAGTTTTGAGACACATAATCTGAGGTCATTTTACTGCAGGGGAAGAAGGGAGTTTGGCTTAAGTTGCCGGTGGAACGATCTGAGCTTGTTCCAATTGCTGTAAAGGTAACTTCTGGACCAAAAATTTCCAGTATTTGACCCTTAATGTAAAAGTGAACTCGGATTTAATTTCAGCTTCAGCCATCTAGATTGCATACAGGTTCAGGATAACTTAATAAAATGATTTTTGAAAACCTTTCCATTCTTGTAGTAAATGATTTACTTACTGAAACGCCATTGAGTCTCTGAGGCATGTCAACTGGTTACAGGAAGGTTTCCAATACCACCATGCTGAGCGAGGATATTTGATGTTAACATACTGGATACCTGAGGGACCTTGCATGCTTCCTGATAATGCATCACATCAAGTAGGGGTTGGAGGATTTGTTGTTAATGAAAAAAATGAGGTATTGTTGTTTGTGTTGATAATGTGACAAAAATGAGTCTTCAAAATGAGTTACCTGTATATATGGTCCTCCACTGTAGTTTTAATTTGGTACCTTGGTTCTGTATCTCACAGAACAAAGAAGTTCAAATAGCAATATGAATGAATCCTGTAGTAAATTAGTAATCACTACACATGCTGTAGAGTTAACATCCTATGATAATATTGTACATGCATCAGAAAGAGATTCAATTTCAATCTAATATAAAGGAACCTCATGACAATTTTCAGGTTCTCGTAGTGCAAGAGAAACACTGTGCTCCAGCATCTGTTGGCCTTTGGAAAATTCCAACTGGTTTTGTTCTTGAGGTGGAGTACTTCTATTTAAGTTGTACCTTGACTGCAAGTTTGTTTGGATGATCCTACTTAAAACAGAAAAATAACGTAAAACTCAATAGTTTCAATTTGTTTCTTTTTTATTCTTACCAATTATTTTATTTGTATCAGTCAGAGGAGATATTTTCAGGAGCTATTAGAGAAGTCAAGGAGGAAACGGGGGTAAGAATGTAGTAGTTGATATTGTCTCTAAGCCTCTTTTTACCCGGACATCAATAAATTACTCTTGTTAGTTCAATTAGCATAAATGACCAGTTGAATTCTCCAATTGACATTAGCTGATTCTTATATATTGCAGATTGATACCGAGTTTGTTGAAGTTATAGCATTCAGGTAATAACAGTATGTTATTCTTATAGACAAAGGCAGTTAATGAAAGGGGAAAAAAGTATCTGGGGCATGTGAAAATGGTTGGATTTGTATAGCTTTAAAAAAATGTTAAAATGTTTTTAAAAACATATTATAACTATTATTATATGGTTTAAAAAAAGGAAGTGCAATTATTGCATGTTTACTTTCACCATGTAACAAAGAGAAAATCACTTGTTACAGGCAAGAATCTAATAATAATTAAAGTTACCAATTTTAGGCTGTATGGTTAAGTTCATTAACTGTCTGTATAGCCGGCATAACTGCATTGCATAGATTCTGGTGTGAAGCACCATTGACCAGTGCAATTGGACACTAATTACACTTCATACTTTTCTAAATACTTTATTCCCTGCACTAACAGTATCTATTCTCTCTGCAACTGCAATTCCAGGCATGCTCACAATGTGGCTTTTGAAAAGTCAGATTTGTTCTTCATCTGCATGCTAAGACCCTTATCAACTCAAATCATAATCGATGATCTTGAAATTCAAGCAGCAAAGGTAAATGTCCTAACTTACAGTTATAGAACACTCAAGAATGCTTTACACTGTTTCATTAGCTTTCTTTACCCTCTGCAATACTTGCCTATCACCAATAACCACTTTAAAGTGAAGCTGTCGACAATCAGTTCTAATTTTTTTTTTTTTTTTTTTTGGTTTATTATCTACAATCAGTTCTATGACAATCCTTTCATACACTTAAGTGTCAGAACAAAAAAGGCTTTGTTTGGAGCCACAAGAAAATAGGAAAAGGAAACTAAAGAAAATTAGGTAGGTGGAATGATTGTTGCAAGCATGCAGGCTGTGGAAATGAATCACAGTATTGGCTATGAAATAATTGCTTCAGGCATTACCAACTCATTGTTGTCCTTAATCATTACACGGTTATAATGAACTGCTTTGATTAACTAGTTACTTTTTGTTAGAGTTATTTGACTCGCATGCATCCCTTTATTAGTAAAATGCACCAATAACTTAATAAAAATATTTAACATACCCAACTAACTTGTTCAGAGGGATTTGGGGAAAATGAACTACAAATTACTTTACAAATGCATCAACCTAGGTTCTTCAAATTTTATGTGGCACAATATATAGTTTCTGACTTCAGAATATTTTATGCTCCACCATGCAGTGGATGCCCCTAGTTGACTTTGTGGAGCAACCACTTATCCAAGAAGACATCATGTTCAAGAAAATTATTGATATATGCATTGCTAGGCTAGGGCAGCGTTATTGTGGCTTATCTGCTCATAAAATGGTCTCAAAATTTGATGGCAAGTTATCTTCCCTGTACTACAATGTTGTTCAAAATCAAGATTTCAACTGTGGCGCCAGTTAATTGAAGCCATTTAAGTACTAGTCTTCATTTTTTTTTTTTTCTTTTTTGAGAATCATTTAAGCACTACTCTGCGTTGCCACACAATCCTCCCAGTTGTCATGCGGAAATGATAAGAGTCTCACACTTGAGTTTATTGATTGAGACCGAGTTCATCTACTGGATGAATGACCTTAGGAGTAATCCATTTTTATGGATATTACAGCTGATGTATATCATGTAAATACAACAATGATTTTTCTAATGTAAAATGTGTCAATTGTACATGGGTCATGAGTGACCATTACGTAATGCTAAATGTTTAATGTTGGACAAAGCCTGATCCAATTTATCATCCTCTTAGATGCTCATAAGGAATGCTTTTAGTAAATTGGAAAGGGCATAATTTATTTTATCATAAGACTGAAAAATGTGAGAATACACATCATGATCTAATCTTGTATAACTCCAAACACTACCGTGCCCTCATTGTGATGGTATAAAAATTTTGACCATAGGACCTGAAATTTTGCTTGCCTAGCTTTCTGAAACTAGCTAAAAGGGCACAAGCTACTCTCAAATTTTGAATGCTAATGTCAATACGAGCTCAAACTGCCTGCTGATGGGTCAAAGCAGAAAAGAACGTAGGCCAGCTCAAATTGCCTGCTGTTAAACCTGAAGAATTCAGGCCGGCTGAGCTTCTTAGTCACCATTCTCCAACTAATATTTTTATGTCAGAGGCAAAAGAACATGACGCCATGTGTGACATTATTAAAGACATCAACCCCTTTTTTTCTTAATATTATTATATTTTCTTCCTTCTTTTTCTATGATATCCTTAATTCCATCTAGGGCATGGTCAGACAATTCATTCCAGTGGGTCATACTTTTTGTTATTATTGTTATTATTTGTTTTTTTTGGTAAACATTGTTATTATTTCTGGTAGAAACAAAACATTGTTCTTTATTTTGTTCCCTAGTTTGTTCTCCTGTCACATCCAATTGACTCAGGCCAAACATGAGCTGGTCACAGTTTCTCATTATTAGATTATGCAAATTCCTGCTAATGATTTTTTTTCCTTTCTTCAATACCAATTTGAAGTCGCAAACTAGTAGGTATAGTTTTAGCCTGACAAAATCTTGAAGGGATTGCTAAAATTTCAATACAAGTTTGTGGTTCCCAATCTTCAGTTTCTAGCAAAACATTGACACCTCACACCATGTTTTCTGCTACATTAATTGTAAGTTTAGTTATATAGTAGGTAAAAAATTGGCCGACACTTGTGAAGTCAAAACTACTTATTAATCATGAACAATGACAAAGATTCACAGAGCTTTTAAAGAAGATTCATATTTGAGTTGACGAATGTAACATAAATGAAAGTAACTGCAATGGTATTTTTTTTTCTTAATCATGAATATCCATAATGCTATAAAGTTATTATAGGGTATGCTACATTCTGTCCTAGAGCCAGACATGCTAAAATCCGGAATGTCAGCCATATGTACCTTGTATTATTGTCAGCAATAGTATTCTTACGGGCCTTTTTTATATATGAAAGTTCCGAATTGCCACTCCCGCCAACTTCTCACTCATCCTATCTCCAAAAAAAAAAAAATAAAATAAAATAAATAAATAAAAATGATCGGTGTGGATCACTTATGACAAAACAATTCAAGATTTTATGTTTCTTAAACTTCTCATAACTTTTGATCCAACTTATACCAAATCCAAATCCAAATCCAAATCCTCAAAAAAGAAATTCATATGATTATATCTGAAATGTTATACTTATGGTTTCTTCATTTAAAAGAAGAAAGAAACCTAAAACACAAAATTGGTCTATTTGGATTAGAAAATTAAGCACCTTATAAACTTAAATAAAGAAAAAGAAAAAAAAAACCCTTAAGTATGTTGAGTATCAAAATCATGATCATGATTTGCAAGGAAGTGTCAAGGATGTGGAACAAATGTTTATAGTCACTAACAAGTTAGGATTAGTTAAATGAAGAAACCATAAATCATGATCATGATTTAGGGGCATTTTTTTTTTTTTTTTTTGGATTAGAAATAATGTTCATGATCATTATTTCTGCTTGAACCGAACCCAACTAATAAGCTCAAAGGAAAGATACCCACTGAAGAACGTGTCTTTAGCATCCAACTCGTTGTCAGGTTTGATCCTAGACTCGATCGTCGGCATCAGCATCAGCGTCGTCGTTGGCGTGGAAGAGCAGTGAGGGTTGGGGTTTGAGAGGAGAGGATTGGGGTTTGAGGGTGAGACTAACGGAGAGATGAGAGAGAAAGAGGAATAAAAAAAATAATAAAAGCATATGCCGCACCTGTTCATACCGTGGCAAATTTGTGAGAATACTGTAGCATGTTGCATAATTTATGAGATTTGGAACATCTGATAAATGGAGTTTTTTAGTGTTTGATGTGGCAAATGTGCCAAATATTTGGCATTTGACACATTTACCATATCTAGTGTGGATGCTCTTAGGGGCACTTTGATTCTCCTTAAGGTGAGCTTGGTTCGACTTCTCTTATGGGATGAGCTTAACTTCTCATAAGTCATAACACACCAAAAAATGCTATAAAAAAACCCTAATAACATTTATTTGGCATCCTGTCATTTTTGGTAACTTAATTAATAAACATGAGATAAAAGTTGGTTTTGAGGTTTTTTACAACTTTTTAAAGCCGCATTTTAAAAAAATATTAATTAAAGTATGGTGGCACGTAAATGAATAAGGAAAGAATTGGATATACCGTGGAGTTCGAAAGCTATTATGAGGAAAGCTCTACTGTTTTGTTAAGTAAATTGTTTCTTTAAAATTGTTGTGGAGTGCCTGTTTGCTGAATTGATAGATCTCCTAAACTCGGACATAATCTGCCCTCTGGAGTTTGCATGGATACTTGATGATATTAATTTGATTTACGAGAGTTTTTATTATTAATTTGATTTATGAGAGTTTTTATTCTATTTTCTTTGGTAGTGTGCCTTTGCGATGCAATAAAGCTGCTCTAACTCTTATTAGTGTTGCAAAAGAGAGTGACGAGGTCATTGTTTGTCTTAAAGAATATCTTTAATTTCTCTTTCCTATTGTATAACCTGATTCTGAATATCGTTTTTGTATATATATATGAATTTGAACCAAAATTTTCAAATAAGTATATACTTCGGTTTTTTGACTTAACAATAATTTTTTTTTAATTTATGAAAAGTGTAGAATATTTTGAGTCAATAATCAATATTAAAAAAAATCTAAAAAATGGAGAAAGCAAGTCAACCAACATGAAGGGGTATGGTATCTTCTTCTCAAAAAAGAAGAAAAAGAGGAAGGGGTAGACTCGTGATATAGCAGTAAAGCAAGGGGCAACTAGTGGGGTTGGTTAAGTGGTTAGACACTTGGTCTCAAAGTGGCTGTCTTGAATTTGATTAGGAGCCCTTTAATTCAAGTTCGGTCATCAGCACTTTGAAAAAACTTCCTGGGCCAACAATTTACCCTATTATAAGCCTACTCGTCATAAAAAGTAATTAATTTCTAAAAAAAAAAAAAAAAAAAAAAAAGGGGCATTGGCATTTGTCAAAAATCGGTGTCCGTGTGCTCTGAATAAAAGAAAAAACTTTCAAAGTATTAATAATTTTTAATAAATCCAGTCCCAACAGTGTACGAACAGAAACAGTTTCCATTGAAATTGAAAATCCCACAATTTCCCTGGAATTCTCACTTTCCCAATAAAGCAAAGCTCTGAATACTCTCTCGCTCCCAATCCAAATCCGATCTCATTGTCAGACTCAGGTAAAACATTTTCCTTCCAGTTCTCATTTCTTTCCCTCCGATCCACCTTTCTCTTCCACCGCTCCTCATATCTTTATATACTAAACTCACTCACTCTTAAACCCTGTTTGTTTCCCGAGAATTTAACCTTTTTTTTTCCAAAAAGAAACTATAGCTTTCATCTTAAATTGGCGTGCCAGATATTTAGTTGGAACTTCCACTCTTTTCTCTTCTACAATTTCGTTGCTTTCTCAGCAGCCAAACACATCGTTAGGGTTTCTCTTAATTCTGTAACTTTTTGTTGTTGTTGTTTGGTTTTATAGGGTGTTTGGATTGGTGTTGAAGATGATGAGCTTGTGAGTGTGTAAATATTATATACATATGTATGCAAAAATTGGGTGTTGAGGGAGTGGCAATTTGGTAAAAAAATGCGGTTGTTCCCGTTGAGCTCTAGCTCGAGCTCAAGCAGGGAAAAGGATGAGAGCGATGAAACCAAAAACCAGGCTTTGTTGTACCTCAATGTCTATGATCTCACTCCCATTAACAACTACCTTTACTGGTTCGGCCTTGGGATCTTCCATTCCGGTATTGAAGGTATATGAATTTCCAACCCATTGCATTGTGTTGCTTAGCTTCTTACTGATTTGAAGTGAAGTAGGACTGTAAATGAATTAAGCTTATTATGAACAGCTCGAGCACGGCTTGAGAAAAACGCTTGTTTAGCCCAATTTTAGGATCGGCTATTAAACTAGCCAAGCTCATACATTATAATGTGTTCGTGAACAAGCTGGTGAACATGATGATCGATTTAACCATATATAATAGTAACATGATGATCGATTTAACTGTATATAATAATATTATATTTTCATATGTATACTTGTCTAAAAATATACTTATACAGACTTGAGATTGAATTGTGTATATTTGTAAATAGGTTCATATGATATCAAATTACTATTTGTAGTTTGTTGATAATATAAGCAATCTATTCGTAGTAAAAATTCCTAGATTTTGGAAGGGTAACAAAATTTCTGTCAAGTTTTGACTATATTTGGGAAGTTAATCAAGTAGCTCGTAAACAAGCTCAAACTTGTTCAACAAGAAAATGAACCAAGCTTGAATATGTAATCTTGTTTGGTAATAAGCTCGAGTTCGACTCATGTTCAAAATAAAACCAAATAAACAAGCCTGAACTTTTAATACTTGGCTTGTTTACAGCCTTAGTTATTTCAAACTTCAATGCTGCAAAAATTGGAAATAGATAATTATGGGATTGTATGAAAAGGTCACAATGTTATTGCCATTACGTTTTTTTTGTCTTATGCTGTAACAGTTATGAATATGCTATAAAAAAGCTGTATTCTGCAAAATAATTGCACTAGAAATAGAAACAACTGCTTCAAATGGTGAGTGGAAGATATTGCACTTTATAATTGGTTAACTTTGGATAAATCTTGAAGCTTCATGTTTGCATTGCTATGCACAACTTTTGCCAGCTATGATTAAAAGCATGTGTTAGGACTAATGTAGAATGGCTGTTCTAGGCATTTCCCTAGAAGTGTGATTATCAAAAATCTAGCAAATAAGACATTGTCTATTGTTTCTTGTTTTCATTCCTAAATTTGTTTTAGCTTATTATATTCTATTAAGTTAGTCTTTTGGTGGATTCTTGGGTAATTTAAGGTTATTTTTTAATGTAAAATGTAAATGTAGTAGGCTAAATCTTGTCCTAGCTTAAGGTTTTGGCTAGCATTGTTAAGTGTTTTTTTTGATCTCTGCCTGACCTGAATGAAGTTGTTCTGCTGTATTGATTGCTGTTACTCTCAGACCAACAACTTTAACCAATTTTACTAAGTCAAGTGCATGGTTTGGAACCTTCTTGCAGATAATAGAGAATGGTGAGAGTCCAATAGAACTTTGGACAACACTATAGGGGGACTTCACGTTAGATTGAAAAAAAAAAAAAAAAACTAACGTTGGGATGGGAGAGGGGCAGATAGGTAAATTTCCGTCTAAGCCCCTCTTTCTCCCCCATTTTCTCCTCCCCAATTTTGGGGAGACAAGAAAACACCTCAAAATGGTGGGCCCAGCTGGGCCTCACCCAAATCATCCCCCTTTCCAACCCAACCACAACACCCCCCCAATCAAACAACCCCAATATTCAAAATCCCCTCTATTTTCTCCTTTCTATTTTCCATCCCCCCACAAATCACCCCAACCAAACACTCACTTGACTGTGGCACTAAACTACTCACTTCTCAATACAGGACTTCCCTAACCCCAACAAACACCAACATCATCTCCAACAACCTCCCTCTTGCATGTTTTTGATTTGCTGTTCCTCCAAACAAGATCTTTTATCTTATTTCATTTCCAATGGAGAGCGATAATGACTGACTCAATAATATGACAATCATGATTGCCACTCCTCAAAGGATTGTGAGAATCCAATTTCCAATCCCCATGTCCTCACTTCAATGATAATGCTAGGGTTTCTCCTCTCTTCTCCAAGTTCTCATTGTTCTTGTCAGTTTGATTTTAATTTTCTTCATTTGAATCAATTGGTTAGTGCTCTTAGTTGATGGTGCTCTGTATTTTGGGAATTTGATTTGTACTGCTATGCTCTCCTAGTTTCCTATGTTTGGTCTTTATTTTTGGGCGATGGAGTAGTTGAATTTTCTGTTATTATTATTACTAATTTTTGTGCTTGGAGATAGTATTATATCTTGTTCTTGTGGAAAAGAGAGAAATGAATGTGGTTTTTTGAAAATTTGCTAATACCAGCAGGGTGGGTAGGGCAGGCCACAACAGGGTGGGATGGGTTTTTAAAAATGCCTGCAGGCCAGGGTGCCAGGGATGGAAAGCCCTGTTGCCACTTGATGTGGATAGGGCGGTGGTCTTTTGAGTGGGGTTGGGCGGGGAAGGGATCACCCAAAAAACCTACCCAGTGCCATCCCTGGCTGAGGGGGCTTGTACTCCCTTGTTCTTCATCAATATGCTAGTTGTACTTGCCCTCATTGTTCGCTGTACTAGAATGCTGAACAGCTATGATACCACTTAACGCAAAACAAAACAATAGGCTCTTGTTCTACCTTAATGAACCTCTTTAATATTCAAGAATAAGAAATCTATAAGCAACCAAAAATTTTAGAATCAGAGAAATATTGTATTCCACTATGATAAAACTGGAACTCTTCTTGACAGCTTTTCTTAAAAAAAAAAAAAAAAAAAATAGAAGTAAAAATAATATAATATTCCAACTGCCTATCAAAAAATTTAATATTTCAACTAATTCACTGAAAGACTAATATTAATGAAATTAAATTTAATAAAAAAAAAAAAAAAAAAAAAAAAACAACTAAATCTAGGCATGAAAATAAGGGTCAATGGAATGAACATTATGACTGCATGCCATTTCTGTAGATTTTTTATGATCATAGTTTTCGACAAATTCCAAGGAAACTTGTTCTACGTCAGTTATTGGTTGTATTTGGCTAGACGCATGATTCACATCTATATATATATATTAAATGAAAATTTCAAGATTGATAATCTCAAATTTGCAACAACAAAAGTGAGTTAGATTATATGTGTCCTCTAGTTTAAATTTTTTGAAAATTTGCATGAATTACTGTTGTTAAGCATCAACCCATTTGATTTGCGTCTAACTGGTGCAGTTTTTTTCCAGTTGTTCTTTAGTGGATAACTATGTCAACAAAATTACTTGTACCATGCGCTAATTCTTTTGTTGGGGATATTATAGGCACATATGCATACATGGTCTTTCATTCTACCAAAATACTTAGTTCAACTGGTTATGCTTGGACTTATTTCATTATTGGATCTTTTCCTGACAATTGTCATGCACTAAATAGCTGTAATATAAATGACCTCTTTTCTAGGAAAATGTAAATTCCTGCTTCAATTGATCAATTCTCTGCCATTTGTGACTTACAGGCAGGTATCCTATAAGATCACTCATGGATGAGGGGTTATTGATTTTAGGATATTATCAAATGATATTGTATATGGGTAGTTGTTGAGGATTCTAGATGTGAAGCTTTTGTATTTTCAATTCTATGGTGTGCCAACCATAAAAAGTTGTCTCTGAAATTTGATGGACAGTGCATGGTTTGGAGTATGGCTTTGGAGCACATGAGTTCGCTTCCAGTGGGGTGTTTGAGGTGGAACCAAAAAGTTGCCCTGGCTTCATCTTCAGACGGTCAATGTTGTTGGGCAGCACTGATATGTCTCGTTCAGAGTTCCGGTCATTCATGGAGCACCTTTCTGCAAAATATCATGGGGACACCTATCATTTGATTGCCAAGAACTGCAACCACTTCACAGATGAAGTTTCTCTGCGGCTAACCGGAAAGTCAATACCAGGATGGGTTAATCGGCTTGCGCGATTAGGTAAGAGATCTCTCTGCCTACGTATTTACATTACTGAGAATCTACCTTGAAGTTCACCATAGCTTCTAGACTATGCTTATGAACATGGTTCCACAGTTACCTGGTCATATGATTAAACATATGATCAATCACTATTTTTCCATTATGTCATACTTTATTATTTCTATATTATCAGCTACATCAGATCTCTCCAGGGTCCATATATTTTTGGCAGTTTCACACCTCTGGGTAGATTGGTTATATAGGGTTTTCAAAGGGTGTGAGCAGAAGAGCTGCTTACAATTATTGGTATTGCAAATGGACATTTTGGCCAACATATGACTGGCTTTTCCTTAATCTGATTGTATATCTGGTTGAAGTTTCAGGTTCTTTCTGCAATTGTCTTCTGCCTGAAAGCATCCAAGTTACAGCAGTGAGACATCTTCCCGATCATCCAGTATATTCTGGTAAGTCTATTTAGACAACCATTTTTGCAAGACTAATTACCTCAGATGCTTGAAAGTATTTTCTTCTTGAAAGAATATGACTGTCATTGGCTATCCAAGAAAAACAAAATCTGGTATAAGTCACTGTGTGTAATTGATTAACCATATATTTCTATATGTTATGTGTTCATTTTGTTGAAAAATGGAAATAGAAGGTAGATGTTCTTTTCTATCTTTTATGCTTTTTTAATGTGTAAAATAGGAGGTGAAAAGGTTAGTTAAATCATTGATATTCCCCAGGATTGCATGCTTAATTAGCATTGGTTGAACTTTATCAAGTTACAATAAGATGGTTAAGTTATGGATTGATAATTCATAAAGTTGAAGATATTGAAGAATATGTGAACCCTAGGATAAGAGAAAGGTGGATGAAGTGGAGAAGTGCATCAAGAGTATTGTTTGATCATAGAATATCTATAAATTTAAAGAAAATTTTATAAGACTTCTATCTAGCTATGATCTATAGTACTGAATATTGGGCTGTTAAGCACAACATATTTATAAAATAAGTGTAGTTTAAATGAGAATTTTAAGATGGATAAGTGCAGAAGGAAAGACATGATTAGAAATGAGGAATTTAAAGATTGGGATGACCCCTGTTGATGTCAAGATGAGGGAGAGTCGCTTGAAATGGTTTGATCATGTTTAGAGGAGAGCAATTATTGCACCAATGAGAAAGAGTGAGTTGTTCAAGTTGAGGGAATTAAAAAAGGTAGAGGAAGACCAAGAATAATATTAATAGTAGTAGTAAAAAATGGCATGTCAATGCATGAAGTACTAAAAAGTATGATTTCAGTTAGAATAGAATAGAATGGCGAAATTGAATAAATGTGACATAGTCTAAGTCGCTAACTAGGTCCATAGTTGATCCAAAACATATGGGTAAGGCTTGGGTGTTGTTTCTTTAAATTTTGTACTCTGGATTGTTAGGATATCCAGTGAAAATGGTTTTTTAGGCACTTAGAAGTTAGATGCTGGAACCATCCAATCCCTGCAGTCGCATCTATAATTAGTTATCTGGGGTCCCCATCTAATAAGTTCTAGGAATGTCTTGACAGTGACTGCTTAATTGTTCAGCAGAAAGCACTAAATTCAGAGATTTGATTTTTCTATTACATGTGTTAGTGTTGAGGTCTCTCTCTCTCCATTGATCAAAAATATTATGTCAATACAGATGATGATGGGTCGGTTGTATCATCTGCATCAGTAGAGAGTGAAGGGGAGCAAAATCATCATCTCCTGACCACACCAAATGGCGATGTGGCTTTTCTTAAGGAAAAACCAGTGAGGCTAGCAAGGGAGCTCATGTGATTCTTTCCTCCAATTCCAGTTCCAATTCTTTTGTCTCTTGGGTCTGTCTGTTGGTTGTTCTAGTAATGTATGAGATCAGGTGTATCAGTGAACATGTCTCAAGTAAATTTTTCTAAATTTTTAATATATGTTTCCTGGTACAATATTGATGCCAAAAAGTTGTATGTGGCCAGTATTGTTTTGAAATGTATGATTATGCTTCAGATATTCCTATAACTGCATTAGAAGTTTGCTTATTAGCATGTTAGTAATTCTTAAATGTAAGGGCTCTTGTATTTGCTATTAAACTCAAAAGAAATACTCTCAAATTTAATGATGAGTATTGCAGATCCCAGAAATATGTTATTAAGGTTTTTGTTTATTTTTTTTTTCTTTTCCTTTATTTTTACATTGAAATACAGAGAAAATTACCTATTGTTATTGTGTACGAATTTGCAGGACGAAGTTTTAAATTTTTTGCTGAGAATATTTGGTAGGTGACTGAAATATTTTACAAAGTAGTATTTTTTTGCCAACTTTTTATTTATTTATTTATTTTTCTCTCTTTCCCACATTTTTTTGATTCTAGAGTTTTATGATCAAAGAAAAAAGTTTGTAAAATTGCGTTCTCTTAACTTCAAGAGAAGATGTGGGTTCCAGTTAGGAAAACGTTAACTTCATATGCGCTTATACTCCAAAAAAATTAGTCAATTTACAATCAAAGTTTGTTGGATGCGCTTATACTCCAAAAAAATTAGTCAAGTTACAATCAAAGTTTGTTGGAATTGTCCATTCGATGCAAGGTGGTCAATACCGTACTGGTTGCATACCGGTATCGAAATATTAACGTTTCGTACTGGTTTAAATACCGGCCATGTACTGGCCAATTTCGGGTAATATCGGCTGGTGCTGGGCGTACCGGCCAGTACAGGAAAAAGTTTTTTTTTTTTTTTATAATTTTTTTTAAAGTTTTGTAATTTTTGAATTTTTGTTAGGGCAGAATGGTAACTTATTTGTATTAACTTATTAGTATTATTTGTTTTCTTAGTATGCAATTGTAACTTTTAAGCTTTTTATTTTTTATATTGTGTTTGTTTATTTTTTATTTTTTAATTGATACTAAAGTCTAAAACCATGAATAATTAATTCTAAATTGAGGAAATGTTTTATGGTAAACTTTTATATTTATTATAATACACACACACACATATATATATATATATATATTTATTTATAAATATAAAAAATAGCGGTAAACCCGAAACGGTACATTGGTATTGATCAGTATCCGAAATATATCGTACCGCTGGTCAAACCGGTACAGCTTCCGGTACAGTATTGACTCCCTTAATTCGATGACATCCAGGCTGTGGGCTAACCGGACTTGGCAGACATGCTGTGAACTTGGAGACACCACCCATACATAGGACTAAAGAGTAAAAGACACCTTAACACAACACAATCTAGTTCACATAATCCGAACTATCACAATTCATGTGTTGTGTTACACCCAATGTGGGACTCAAGTCACTCAACGCACGAATGCACAATGCCCATTTTTGGAACTCATTCCACATAGTTTGGGGTATCATAAGTAAACTAAAATGGTAAAATCTCTAGTGCATTAGGCAGGTATGGGCGTATGGCTGGGCATATAGGAATTGATTGCTGGAATATGTAGTCAGCCCACCTCGTTTGTGATGATCTTTTGCTCATAGGTTCAGTTCACTCGTCCATCCCACATGGTGTCGCCACTCCCGTAGTGGGTTATGGCCCAAGAAGCTCCACCTGCAAGGTTGTACTGCTTTGGATCACCCTCTGATAAGTAGTGCCAATAGCTTCACTTGAGTCCTTGTCATGAAGCCCTCATCAGGATTTCAATCTTCAAAAATATGGAAGCCCATAGATGGATTGGTTTGGTTTGGTTTGGTTTATAAGGGAGCTGGTACTGCCTAACCCACTACGGGAGAAGATGGTACTGCCCTTTTTTTTTTTTTAATTATTTTTTTTATAATTTTTATTTTTAATCTGAATAGAGGTCATATCGTAGATATAAAAAATAAAAGTCTATATTTTTTTGTTGTTGTTGTGAGAATACATTCAATAAGGACCTTATGCAAATCCCCCACTTTACACCCTCCAATAGCAATATGCCACATCAAGATTTCACTAATAAATAAAATAAATTTATAGACATGTCAAACACAATAATCTCTTAAAAATTAGTCATATATTTAATAAGATTCTCCGTTGACTAAAGATAATTTTCCTTTAATTTATTTTTTTCTAATACTAATGAATATTGGAAAAAATAAAAAATTATTTTCACAAAATATTTTCAATCAAAACAAATACTGCATCAATTAATGTACAATCAATTTGGAGCATCATGAATTGTGTTGCTAATACAATCGATGTTGCGTGACCAGAGGGTATTTGAGTGCTGGTAGTTGTACCATACAATCTTGAATAAAATAAGTTGTTTTTTTTTTTTTTTTGAGTGTTTGATTAGTTAAATTGATAGTTGATTAACGGAGAGGACTAAAGTCCAGATAACTTAATCAGCAAGGCAATGACTGGTGAGTGATATTGACTCATTAGAGCCTGCAAAATGAAGTAGTATTCGTTATTTAACGAGGTATGGCCGGAAAGGCTGGGGTCCAAAACAGAAAATGATAAGCAGAAAAATCATAAAGTTTAGGGGTCCACCGAAAATAAAACTGAAATTAAAACGTACAAGCTTCAACTTTTAAGATTTCTTTCTCAAAAAAAAACTTTTAAGATTTGAAATAGAGAAGGTTTAAACATGTGGTAAAAAAAATGAATGTCAAAAGTGAGTTAATATAAAAACGGGTAAAAGTTCATTAGCTCGTGAAAAATAAGGGAGGCCTAGTTGTTTATTATAATTTTTTAACGTAAAAAGAGAGGTCAGAGTCAGACTGTTAGGTTGCGTTCTTGACTGGGTACCAAGTCTCCTTAAGCATCTTCTTGTATGCTTTCTCAAAGTTTGGGTCCAAAACCACTACCTAGAACTTTCCAACTGAATGTTCAAACCCCTTAAACACTCTATGATGGAAAAAATTGAATAAATTTTTTTAATAATAAACCTATATTTGCTTTCTCTAAAGTGAAAACTCCCCCACTTGTTCTGTAGAGAAAAAGAAAATATAGACACTATTTCTAGGTGGCTGAAGTTTGCTTGTCCTTTGGGTTTCGCAGCCTCTGAGTCATTTCGGGTGTGCTACACTCTCTTTTCCCTGTTCCATTTAAACCCCTTCCTATATAAGTTATATGACACAGGAATAAGATAAGATTTTAGAGTAACTAACAACTATCATTGTCCCAAGCTTGTGTCTTCTGCGTACTTTTTTTTTTTGGTTAAGCAATGGATGCTTTTCTCTTCCTTATTCTCTTCTCTTCCACCTTGCTAAGCATAAACGCTTTAGAAGGTACTTGTACCATGATGCAGTGTGGTGATGGAGCTCCCAAGATTCAATTCCCTTTCCAAGTAAAAGGCTTGCAACTCCAACACTGTGGTCACCCTGGTTTTGAGCTTGTATGCAAAGACAACACCACTTTCATTCCCTTCCCATCCTATAATGGTGACTTGGTTGTTAAATCCATCTCTTACCACACCAAAAGTCTTACTCTTCTTGACCCCAAAAACTGTGTCCATGAAGTCTTTCTTAACCTCAATCTCTCTCTTACACCTTTCCATTATTACTATGTTGTCAAGAACTACACATACCTCAATTGTTCTTCTAGGTTGGTTTCTTCTTCCTTCAGTGAGATCCCCTGCCTAAGTGGCTCCAAATATCATATCTATACTGTAGAGCCTTCCTTGGCTATACCAAATTCTTGTAGGCCAGTGAAAACTGTGGCAATTCCTTTTCAGTATAGTCCTTACCTAGCTGACAATAGTTTTGGACTTGGATTATCTTGGGATTTGCCTGGATCAGAAGATTGTGAAGCAAACGGAGGCCACTGTGGATTGAAGGATAAAACAGGATGTTTTAACTTGGCACATGATATAGGTAATCTTTGTCCTTTGTCCTTTTTTTTTTTTTTTTTTTGAAATTTTGATTATGTCCTATAATATTTGACAATTTCTAATTTTAACAATTTTGATTAGTAATGAAACTTGTAAAGTATGTACCAGGACATACTGTCATGTACTGGCTTCTTAGAAAAGAAAAGAAAATTTCATTTTACTAAAAAGAGAATAATAAAATCATGATGGGGATAATAAAACAATAGTTTGAGAGTTTTTGAGATATCAGAAAAAATTTATGTACTACTAAATTCTTCCAGACTTGCTCTGTCATTTCCAATGAAGGAAAAAAAAATTACTAGCAATCTTCTACCCCCCTAAAGTCCAACCTATCACATATTCCAAGTAACTATTCTGTCTGTCTAATCTTCTAGCATTCACATGGAATCATAGTGGGAAAATAAGATCTAAAACTAATGAAATCATGCATGTCATGTCACTCACATAAATGTGTTATACTGTTATGTGTCCATCATGTATTAGGATAAGCACTCTTAAAGGTTTTAATTGGTTATATTTCAATTCTACTTCACGTTGGTCAAATTGACAAAGACTTTGACCCGGTTTTCGTAGAAATACTGAAAGGAAACCTCACTTCTTGTCACTATGTACCCTTGTCAAATAACTAGCTATCATGGCCTTGATTGCACTTTAGAATTGTTGTAACATTAATATTTTAAAATTGTATGAATTGAAAAATTGGAGTACCTAGCATCAATATCTTGTTCAAAACAGAGGAAAACAGACACAGGAAAGGTCTTTTTCACTAGCTAACCAATATATCCCATTTTCAATACATGATCAATTGATCATATATATTATATATAAATCATAATACAAACTAATCTTAATTTTTGGGGTTTTATTATGCATGTGCTTGTAGGTAAAAGCCCCAACTAGTAGTATTTGTTAGTTTTTACATATAATAAAAGAGAGATTGGTCTAGTAAGTTTATACTAATTGTGGTCTGATTTTTGCAGTCTTCAGTATGGGCATCTTCATTTTTGCGATGGTGGTGGCGACAGTGACCATTATAAGGATCTATCACTCGAAGAAAATACACTGCCAGGATGAAGAAAAGTATTCAGCTGTGGTTGAGAAATTAGGAGACTATAACCAGATTTTGAAACGAAGCAAGTAATCAATAGTAAGCATGAACTATTTGGGACATCATAGTACAGAAGCACCTTTAGAGGCAAAAAAAAAAAATATATATATATATATATATATATATATTTATATAAGAAGGTAGGTATAGATAGCTTTGATTGTATAAATTTTTGTTTTAAAAAAAAATGTATGGCTTTAAGAGCTAATAATTTTGAAAAAGTAGACACTAGAAAGAAGTTTGGCAACTCAAACAAAATGGTTTAATTGCATGAATCAGGCGTAAGATTGAGATGAGAAGTGATGTTTCTCAAGCTCTCCAAGATACGTTCGACATAATAACACGCATGTGACTTCATTACTTCAAGATTTGAGTCTTGACTACCAGAGTTTGTGTCTCTTCTTACCACGTCTTAAGGGTCCTTATTATACTCTGTAAGTAATATGCATTGGAGTATAAAGTGAACAATTTAGTTACAGATTTTTTCGGATATGTGAGTACATCATAAACTCATATGGAAATATTTTGTAAAATATATTTTTATAGTTTATTTATAATACTCATTGGGTAGTATTATATTTGAGAATTAGTAATATTACAAAAAAAAAAAAAAAAAAAAAAAAAAATTAAGAGAAGAGTACGAGTTATATTATATTGTCATAAAAGCTAAAGCTCAAATACCATATTGATTGTGATTATTGACTTGAGGAAGATTTTCAAAACAAATAATAGGAACGGAGAAAACCAAACCAAAAAAATAAAAAGACGACCACGTACAAAAGAGAACACCAAAAATTTATGCGGTTTAACAATAGCCTACATATATGGGCAATGGTCAAGAGAAAGTTTCAATAACAAATCTGGAAGATACAAATACGGTGTAGATGCATTATCACATAACTCAAAATCCCAATAAACCCAAAAGATCTTCATCTTTATCACTAATATCTAACATCCAAATTTTGCAAATCAAAAAGCATTTTTTTATAATCACTAATATTAGCATATTTGCCGACATATTTGATTAACCATACATAAAACTCTTGTAAAGTATCAACTGATTCAAATTCCACCAGTTAACAATTCTAACCTGTCACGGGGATAATACAAACTAACTCATTAAGAGACAAGTCCCAAACATGATATCAGATTCTTGGTTTTGCCATATGGCTTGATGATGTAGTTACAAGTTCAAAATAGATACAAATACTTTTTGAGCTTTGGCTATGTGGATCTTCTCCTTTTTTTTCTTGGTGGTAAGTAGCTCTCTGGACCTAGCTGCTACATGAGCTTGATCATGACCTATAGTTTGCAGTCTCAGCTAATTAAGGAGTGGCGAACCATGGATCTGCTGCTTCAAAATGCTCTCACCAAAAACTAAACATGAATTTGGAAATTTACTTTGTATACTGACATAAGCAAAGTATCACACTATCACTCTGTTCCCAGCAAGTAGTTTATCAAGTTGTTTTAAAATACCAGAAAGGCAAGTAGATTAATGGTCCTATACAAACAACTGCAACCTAGAAGCTGAATATTGTACCTTACAGTTCAACATTGTACCAAAAGAATTAGAAGGAAAAGAACATAGGTGATTCGCATAAGTCAATAAAAAACAATGTTTACAGAGCATTATATGGACCAGGAAAAATAATGCACTCTAAAATAGACAACTTTTACAACAACCTTAAACTTGGATACATGAAGAAAGGCATAAGAGAAATTAACACGGAACAACAGGGAAAAAGCAAGCTGGGCAAGAATATCAAAATGTGGTTTCCATGTATGAAAAAGATGCAGGGGAACCATAACAAACCTGAGTGTACAAATGGCGCAAGATGCACAATGTAAATAGTGCTATCCTTGTTAATTAAACCATGAGAGCTCTCCTTCAATCTAGTGATCCCTGGACTTCATGGGTCCAGAGTTTTCAACAAATTAGGGCATTCCCTGACTTTGATTTGAAGTCATCTTATCTAAATTTTCGAGATTTGGGCATTCCCTGACTTTGATTAATTTTATAGATGGAAATATATCCTGAACGCTCTTCGACTCCAGCACCCCAATACTAGTCAAATTGGGCAGTTCCACCAGGTGCAGCTTCTGTAAATTCCGCAGTTTACAATCTGTTGATGGATTTGGCATAAACAGAGTCTTCAATTTATCACAAAATTTAATTTGGAGGACTTCAAGATTTTCTGGCAGCCAGGATGAATGAAAAACAGTTTCAAGCATTGGGCAACAATCTAGATATAATTTTTTAAGGTGTCCAAGTTGCAAGTTTCCATTGGAGACACTCTTCAATATGGGAAGGTTTGACGCCCACAGAGTCTCAAGATTTTCCTCCATTAAGACTTTTGCCTTTTCACCAAAAATAGTTTGCATTTCGGTTGACCTCTCTAGCCAACAGCCTTTCATTGCCATGACATTGCCAACATTTATTGACTCCACACCTGCAGCCAAGTCTGATAAGGATTTGATAAACTTGTTATCGATCAAAGAGATATATTCAGCTTTTTGGAGGGCATCCTCAACACCGGAAGGAAATCTATCAAATCCAACGATTTCCAGATACTTGCCATGTTCTTCAGGAAGAGAAAGAATCTGGAAGTAGATTTCTCTGAAGTTAGGGTCAACTCTGTGCCAACAAATGTCCCTAGCTGTGCCTTCCTTTTCATGAGCACAAACAGAGAACTGAAATTCTTTGAAGCATGTCTCCCATAACCCAGGATTTGTCTTCAAATATTGGAAGAATTCAGTGCCACTCAATGACATGCAAGGCCTATTTTGA
Organism: Quercus glauca; assembly: GCA_023736055.1. Classification (NCBI taxonomy): domain Eukaryota; kingdom Viridiplantae; phylum Streptophyta; class Magnoliopsida; order Fagales; family Fagaceae; genus Quercus; species Quercus glauca. The sequence continues at coordinate 33,280,027 of CM043326.1, read as the reverse complement.
CTGCACTTGAAGATGCCACACTGATCCCAGTTTAGCTCCTCCGGTAAGTTCTTTATCTTCCCCCAGTCAAGTGTTTGAACATCCTTTAAGTCTGGCAAATTAAGGCGCTTCAAATGAGTCAACTGTGAGATCTCATAGGGAAACTCCTTGACTCTAGTTCCCCATAAATCAAGGACTTCCAAATGAGTAACTGATTTCAGACACGGTAGCTTCTCCAAGCTTGAACAATCTCTTAAGTTAAGGTCACGGAGATTGCTAAAATTTTCAAGTGATGGTAGAGACTGAATGTCTGTCTCAGAAAGATTCAAAACCTCTAGCTGTGTACATTTTTCCAAATTTGGACATAATTTGGACAGTCTACAACGTTGAAGTAAAAGCTGAGTGAGGTTTGTGAGGTTGGTGAGGTTGGACGTGGGAGGTAACTTAAGTTCAGTTCCTGATAGGTTGAGGAACCGAAGGTGAACCATGTTCTCCAAGAATTTAGCTTCAGTTTCTTCCAAAGACCCTGCACCACATAAATCAAGCTCCTCAAGTTTCGAAAGAGATTCCAGAGGTGGAAGTTCTTTTAGATTGACACAGTTTCTTAGTAAGAGTTGACAGAGGTTACTAAGATTGGAAAGGGATGGTAGACGTTCAATCTTAGTTTCTGAGAGGTTAAGTTGTTGAAGGCAAGTCATGTGCTGAAAGGATTCATCCACAATTTCTTTCAAAGCACTACAACCTGAAAGATTAAGAATTTCAAGGTTACAAAGCTTAGAAAGTGAGGGTAACTTTTGAAGGTTGGTTTTTGAGAGTTCAAGATGACGGAGATATCTCAGATGTTTGAGGATATTATCTTCGATTTTGTCTAAAATCAAAGCATCAGAAAGATTCAGCGACTTGAGATTTGGGAGGCTGTTATTATTGGAAGGTAAATGCCTGATTCTGGTATTAGAAAGATTGAGGGTCTTGAGGCCATCCATACTGGGAAAGATTTCATCTTGATTTTCCTTCAGCATAGAAGAACCTGAAAGATCAAGAATTTCAAGCCGAGATACTGATTTTAGGCTGGGCAGTCTAGTTAAGCATTTACAACATCTTAATGAGAGTTGAGTGAGATTTCCCAGATTTTTCAAAAAAGGCAAGCGGTCAATCTTTGTTCGGGAAAGATCAAGCATTCGAAGTTTTGCATGTGCTTTAAACGTCTTATCTTTCAATTTTTTCAATTCAATAGCACCAGAAAGATCAAGCACTAGGATGTTTTCAAGTTTTTGTAGTCTTGGAAGTTCTTCCAAGCTAGCGCATCCCCTTAACACGAGCCACCTAAGTTCACTCAGTTCAGAGATGGAAGAAGGCAGCGATTTGACCTGGACTGCAGAGAGCTTCAGGCTTCGAAGTTGAAGCAATTTATGAAAAAAATCATCCGGAATTTTCTTCAAGGAGGTAGCACCTGATATCTCTAGAACTGTTAATGATTCAAGTTTTTTGATATCATCAACATTCTCCAATAGATCACATCCTCTGAGCACAAGAAGACGAAGCTTGCCCATTTCAGACAAGTTTGATGGCAATGATTTGATTGTGGGATTGAAAAGTGCAAGAACTTCGAGTCCCTGCATTGGCTGAAAGAATGTATCAAGGACTTCCCTGGAGAGACGACTTCCATCAATTAGCAGCGTGGACACTTTATCCCATCTGTCACGATTGCACATTGTTTTTATCAAACCATCTGCATGTGTGATTCTCCCAAAACCTTGCCAATGGCCACCCTCAAACACTCTAGCCAAACCCAAACTTGATTTCCCTTCGTTCCTATCAGGACAACAATCAAGGATTGTAAGCGCTAATTCTTCCACGACAACGACATTATCATCTTGTATTTTCAGCAGATGGCGATCTATAAGCTCCACTAAAACACGATGTCCCTCTTCATACACCTTCTCAACATGGTCAACAGGACCAAAATATCCTTCCAATATCCAGCAAGCTATCAACTCATTGTAATGGATTCCACCATGCTTGAGAAAGAACTGCAAGCTATACCAACAACAATCAATCAAAGCCTTATCTCTCTTAGGCAACATTTCATACCCACAGCGCAGCAGTGGATTTGCACTGTTATGTGCAGCCTCACATGTCGCTGCTTCTTTCATAGCACTTTCCAATGTCCAAAACCCACAATCATGCTCTACAATGCAATTTAAGGCTTCTGCTATTACTACAATCGCAGCTGGTAGACCCTTGCTGTTTTCTGCAATTCTTGAGGCATGTGTTTCAAAACCATCAATGCCTGAAACGTTTTTAGTGAATCTTTCCTTAAACAGACTTAATCCCTTATCGGACAAAGGCTCTATTTTTATTATCGCACTCTTTATTTCAGTCACTTCATTTCCTTCCACAACTGGCTCTTTTCTTCTAGTGATTAAAACCTTAAACAAAGCCTCCTCATTCAGATGCATAATTTTCTTAAATTCTGACATAATATAATTTTCATTCATCGTATCAGGAACACCATCGACAATCAAGAGAAGACACTTTTTAGTATCAAGCAATCTCATTTCTTCAAGCTTAGTAGATATCTTATTTTTCAAGCTTTTTGGGCTCTCCTCTTCATGGTCCTCCTCCTTAGTTGCATTATCTTCCCACTCCTCAATAGTGGTAAGTACAGACAATTGACGGGCAATGTTCTCATGAAGAGACATGTTCTCATGGAGAGGCTTCTTATCATCTTGTTGATTCATAAATACCCAAAGAGTCACATAAGATGGGCCCTCCTTGTCTGCTGAATCAGCTATCTTTCTTGCAATCCATGTTTTCCCAACTCCTGCATCCCCAATCAGAACAATTGTCATCACATTGTCGTCCTTCAACAGCTCAAGTATCTTATCTTTCTCCGCTTTTCTCAAGGCCATAGCTAATATGAAAAATTCAATGTCAGAATTTTGATAAGATTAAAAGAATCAGTTTAGCAAAAAGATAAATTCCAGCTTGCACAAACACACACATATTGATATACACACATGCACAAAGTACTTTATTCCTCCAAGAAATTTTTTACAACACTTTATAAAAGGGTTAATTTTGACATCCATTTTACCAATAATTAATATATAAAAGATTTTCATTAACTGTTTATTTCTATACATATTCTTTGTTTATTTGAAGTTTTTAAAACAAATAACAACCACCAAAATCTTTAAAAACATATCTAAAATTACATTGAGAACAAGCATAGTGACCCGGCGTGTCCATGTCCGAGATGGACATGCTAAGGATTTTGGAATGTCCGTGCTTCTTACCAAAAAAAGTTCCTTCAACAAGCGTGCTATGAAATATGAATTGAAACCTCAAACTCAATCACACACTTTTTAGTGTCCTCTGCCTAAACCACTCTGCTACAATGACTTTAATTAGCTCTTGTAAGTACTTCTTTGAGATCAACTACTTACTAATATATATATATATAACTAAAATATCAACTTCCCTAGCTAGTGGATTGTGGAATCTATAATTCTGTAAAATATATCACTAATGGGGACATAGAATCATAGATACAGCAAAGTGGTGGAAAAATTATTTTGTTACGTTGCACTACAAAATCATTGGCTAGAATAATGAAAACAATACTAAAAAAAAAAAAAAAGAAACCCGTATTTTATTCTCAAGCTAAGATTTGAGACACAAAATAAAAAAGCTCTCAATATCTCCGCAGAAACAGATCCTCTGAGAGAGAGAGAGAGAGATTGTTAAGATAAGTTAAGATGCACAGACAAACACATTTTCTAATTTTAGACATTATTCTACATTATCTAAACCAAAACGGCATGATAAATTACTTTAGGATCAGAAACATGGTAAATAATAAAAGGAAAGTAAACGAAAAACCTGGTACCTTTTTTTTCTGGGGTGCAAAGCAAAGCAAAACAGCTCCTTCAAGTTCAACTCTCTGAGTCTGAGCTCTCTCTACTCTCAAGTATGACTGATCAAAAGTCTTGTTTGGTATCTCGCTGGCTTTTGGTTTAAAAGTCTTCAGTCTTTCCCAAGTCAACTACTTGCGAGTTGTGTTTACGAAATTACCCTTACAATAATTGCTTTAAACTTTAAGTGACTTTTTCTTTTTCTTTCTATTTATTTATTTTTTATTTTTTAAAATTTAAAGCTGCAAAAGTTTTATTCATATTGAATTCTGGGAGAGCCATGTTGGAGGTAATTTGGTAAAAACGTTTATGTTTTTGGTTTTTGTCTATCTTTTTAACTTCAACAAAAATAGTATTTTTGAAAATATATTATTATTAATGTTTCTCTTTTTGTCACACATTTAGTATGGGTTATGAAAGTTATAAAAAAAAATTTTATATCTTTTATCTCATATTTCTCCCTGTTGAGGGTCATTTTCGTAAAGTCAGCCCAACCCAACATAACAGATAATAATAGTGGCAGGAACGGAATAAAACTATTAGGCTCAAGCAGTAGGAATAGCAAAACACAGGCCCATAACACGAGCAAATGGGTCTTGAGGAAGCAAATGGGCCTAAGGGGCCCGGAAAGAGAGAAATGGCACCCATGGGCAATGTATGGTATGGAAAAGTGAGAATGGGCCGCGGCAGGCCCAAAGCGATGTAAAGAAAGTAGGGGTTAATGGCAAGCCCATGAACCCCAAGGATGAGAATGAGGAGATTGGGCCGAGGAAGCCCAATCAAGTTAGTAAATAAAAGCCCATGGGAATACAAAGTCAGTAAATGGGCTGAGGAAGCCCAAGGGCCGCAGGCCCAAAGAAGGAAGAAAGGGACAATGGAGCCCATAAAGTGAGAACACCAGCAGACTTCCATAAAGTCACTGGGGGAAGAAGTGAAACGGCAGGTCTGGAATGGGCCTAGCAGGAACATGTTGCCATGGTAGGAAAGGCCAAGCAATGAAAAACAAGGCATAAAGCATAAAAACGAGAAATGGGCCAAGGGAGATATACTAAGGAAAGCCCAATCCAAAGGGGGTAGTGAAGGTGCAAAAGATCTGCGTAAAAGAATCAAAAGGAGCGGCAGACGAATACCAACAAGGCCCCATGAGCCGCAGGCCGGCTTCGAAACACACATAATAGGAAGCATGCGCAAAGCCCAGGTGCCACCAGCCTGTACCCAGCCAATATGGGTCTTGGTGGGGCCATGGGTCCGTGGTAAGAGGGAAAGGGGGGTGTGGTTTGGTGGCGGGGAGGGGGGAAAGGATTTATTTTGCGTTCCCTGTCCAAACCCTTTTTGGAGGTACGTCTTGCTGGGATGACAGACCGTCCAAAAGGGGTAAGATTGGAGAGGGAACGCTGAGTGCATGCCATAGGAAGAGAGAGAGAGCATTTAAGGCCGCGGCAGAGCAGTGCCACTGCGGACAGAAACAGAACGAACCTGTCTTTGTCTGGCGAGGGCAAGCTGTGCGCAGAGGGTGGTCGGCAAGCATGCCCAGACCAGACAAAGGCCGTTAGAGGGTAAAATGGTAAAAGAATGCTTGCGGCAGGCCCTATAAAAGGAGCCTCGCCGTGCCCTGTAGAAGGGACCGAAAAACAGAGGAAGAAAAATACATAGAAAGAAAAACTAAAGGAAAAGGAAAAGAAAGGAAAAAGATGAGAAAATCATTTGTGAGGATAATAGTGTAACACCCCAAATATATATATATTTTTTTAAAGCAATTTTTCCAATGAGAATAATACCTAAATTGGACTTCTTTTCATCAGTGTGGTTAGCTATTTATGGAGGAGTTTTGAATATTTGGGCATGTGATAGTATTTAGTTAATTTTGGAATGGGCCAATTTAAATATGGAGAAACTTTAAGGGTAAAGTTGTAATTTTGATCTCAAAATATTTTGGAACAAGTGGTCCAAATGCTCCCAGCAACACAGCCCCATTCTCCTATCATCATACGTTTGCCCTTCTCTCTATTTCTCTAATTTCCTATTTCACTCAGCCACCGAAGCCCACACGCATAAACACTCCCAACTCCCTCAATTTCTCTCACTCCCTCACCGGTAAACTAGCCATCAACCACCACTTTTGGCGGATTTCACCGGAGAACTCCATTAAAAACCCCATACGCTCCATTCTCTCAAAGTTTTAAAGGTAAAACTCTTAATTGTTTGGTAGCTTTTCAAGTTTTTCTAGGATTTCTTTCTAATCTAAGCTACATGAGTGGTATACATGTGATTGAGTACATGGGTTTTTGATTTTGTGGATTTATTTGTTAAATGGTTAAGGGTTTTTACAAATGGTGATCATTTGGGGTTTCTCCATGGTTAAAACTTGGGTATCCTTGAGCAAATCGTGTCGGTGGATTTTGTGGAAGTTTGGGCTGATTTTTGGAAGTGTGTTCTTTGCATTTTAAATGACTTTGGCATGTGTGGGTGTGAGTGGAGTGATAACTACGAATTTATGCAAGTTAAGTGTGAGCATGTGCCCTTGCATATCAAGTGTTTGATAAGTTGTTTATATGAGATTTTGGGTTTGATTCCTTGTTTTTAATATGCTTTAAATCTGGTGGTTTTAATGTGAGAGTAATTCTCAAATAATTTGGGCTAGTCTTACAACTATAACAATTTTCTAAAGCTGTCATGACAGGTTTGAGTCAGCTACAATGCATAATTTTTAATAAATTATAGAAAAATCGTTTTAGGCTGAATTTTCTGTGGTACATTGTATACATGTAGGGGAATGTTCCCTTAAAGTTTTAAATTAATCGGATAACTTTTCATTGACCAAACAATTTTTACAAATGGCTGCCCTGTTATGTACTGAATCTGAAAGCAAGACTAAAATGCTGAGAAATCGTGGAATTAATCCCAAACCTCGGTTGATCTTATCTTGGCTTAAATATATTATTTAGTACTCAAAGAGATTCATGAGTATGTCATATTATCTTATGATGCACATTTTTACAATAGTGAATTTAAAATGTTTTGGTTGTGTTAGCACTATGAGTTTCTTGGATGCTTGTTTGGTTCTTGCTTGGGAAGGGTACTTGTCTTAGGATAGGCAAGCTAGACTTTAAGGCCTTTGGTTTGATTTTAGGGTATTGTTGCGATTTATGGAGATAAGTGTGATGGTACTTTGTGAAAGGCCTTGTTATTGATAGGTTTGATCATTGTGTTTCTAGGTTCCGATATTCTTCGTAATGGACCTAGTGACTGGATTAGTTGAGTTTGTGGTGCCCGGTTGAGGTAAAATTGGTTGGCCTTCCAAGGTAAGTAGTTTTTTAATGGGATTTTTGGAAAACAACCATGTTTCATAAATATTGTTTTTGGGTCAGACACATTTTGGAAAATTATATATGGATATGTGTTTTCTAAAAAGTGTGGTGTTGTGACCCTATTATATATATATATATATATATATGATTATATATGAAAATGCATCATATTTGGTATTGCATTTGGGGAAATGCATGAATCGTTCATATGGAAAAATGAGCATCTTTTATTTAATCTTTGATAAGAAAATCATAGATTTTATGGTGTATTAGAAAATTAAAGATGCTTATCTTCTCTTAGTACTTGGGAAATTGATTGAAAATCTTTTTGACAAGAATGAAGTTAAAAACCTTATAAACTTTGTGGAAGTTAGATTATTTAAGGTTTTTACGAAACTACTTGGTTATAAACTATGTATTTGAAAGGAAAGGTATATCTGTGAGTTTATGTGGTTTTAACACCATGCCATGTGTGATTTCCCGGTGATCACCCGATTTGGTTTTCGTGGTCTTTGTGACAACGGAATCAAGTTTAGGTCAGTGCCCTTTCACTTTGGATGACGCGTTCTTCCCTGTTGTCCATGGGGGGAAGAGGTTCCTTGATTGTGTGTGGGTGAGGCTGCTGCCCATGGGGCCAAGAGACCACATGCAAAAGAGGTCCTATTTGACGCGCTCTCTCTGCTGCCCATGGGGGGAGAGAAAAACCTTGAGGGTATGGGTGAGGCTGCTGTCCATGGGGCCAAGAGTCTGCATACCAGAGAGGATAATATCATGCCAGTTGTGAATGGGTGGATCCCCTGACCGGTCTATGTGGTAGTATGGTATATTTGTGATAAATTACCGTATGTTAGATTTTATGGCTTTGGAAACTATATTGTTAGTGCTCACAGATTATGGTATATAGTTTCAAGGTATTTACTTTGAGAAATTGTGTTCCACTAGTTAATAATTCTTGTCATACTATTATGGAAATGATCTTCCAGTATTCAGTTAGAATTTTCCCAAATTAAGACATGCTTTGTAAACTGCTTATTATCATGAAACTTGCATTTCCCCCACCCCCATTAATGATACTACTTACTGGGCTTTAGCTCATCCCATCCTCCAACAGTTTTTCAGATAAATTTGCTATACCTTGGTCATGGAGCTTGTTTTATTGGTGGTGATCGGAGCATTATGCTAAGTGAGAGATTTATGCTATGATTGGTTGGTGACTCAATCTTGCAAAGTTTAATGAGATCATAATTAATTATATTGGAGGTTGGACACTTGAGGTTTGTTAGCCTTAGGCTTTGTAGGCCTAACTTCAATGTTGAGGTTGTGTATCCTAAAAGGGATTGTGGTTTTGTGTTATCCATTTGGAGCTTTGAAATATATTCATGTATTATTTGGAGGCACATGACTTGAGTTATTGTTTGAAATTGTGTTATAGAGCTCTGACTTGTAATATAAAGATTTTAGCATGGTTATTTATTTTTATCCTATGGAAAAGAAATGAAAAATCTATAAGTACCCTTGGGATGTTCCCTCACGCTTTGGACCCTTTTGGGTTTGGGGTGTGACAAATAGGCATGCACCAATAGATCTTTTCTTTCCTCTCCCCTTCAAAATCACACTCTCTAAGGGATAATGAAGCGGTAAAAATAACAATAAGTTCCTTCACACCTCAACCATCTAGGTCCGATTCCCTCAAAGTTATTAATCCCCACGGCAGGATACTTACCTGGGAGGTTGATTTCATTGAGAGGAAGCGTTCTTCCTCTTTGGACGGTCACCATTACGGACTTGATTATTGGCTTGATTTTTATCTTTGATTAAACCTCCATCATCGTATTGTTTTCTTTTCTTTTTAAAGCCATTATTATTATTATTATTATTACTACTGTGACATTCTGCCACCATTATTATTGAAAGCTATAACATTCTGTTTGTTCATTTGGTTATCATTGTATCTGCCTGCTGTAATTTCGTTATAATAGCTCCGCTTGCCGTAAAGGGTGTTCCTGGCAGACTAGGTTAAGTTTGTGCCAAGCCAGCCTAAAGTGAGTTGCAGTTGGGCTGGTCTCAACTTCCCTACTCAGAAACACATCAGGGCCCATCACTTGCAGAGGGCAGCCCAGCCCAAACACAACAAAAAAGGCCCCTACATTAAATTGGCGACTCCACTGGGGAGTTGAAGACAGGGACAAGAGCCCACACAAACAAATGCCTCCAAAGTCCAGGACAACTCGGAACATGAGTGCTGTACCCTCACAAGCAGAGTCGAGGCCTACAACGCCTCACCAACCACCACCCAACCAGGCAGAAGGTGCTAACGGAACGGGGGCTGACCCCCAACCGCCACCAAGAATGCCCACCGACAATGCCAATATTTTCATTGAGGTCTTACAGTCATTGCAACACTCGCAGCAGCAAATGATGGAAGAAATCCGTCAGCTGAAGACCGACAAGACAAAAGAAAAGGGAAGTCAGCATGACCCAGGGCATGCGACAGATAAAGAAGAGACGCCGGCAGGAGGTGTCCCACACAATGCAGAGCAGCGTTTCATCACAATGGCTGAGGTATCCGCCCTCCTGGAGCAGGAAAGGGCCAGAGCACCTAAGGAGAGGTTCTATGCACGAAGGCCTCCTTACCCACTGAGGGTACTCAGCAAACCATACCCTGAGAGGTACGAACCAAAAGCTTTCGCACGATACGATGGTAGAAGGGGAAGTGCTGTCGAACACGTGAGCAAATTCATCGACACACTTGGCCCTTACGCCGCAGACGAGGACTTATGTCTTCGAGAATTTTCTAAATCACTATGCGACCGGGCTTACACTTGGTACATTGGGTTAAAGCCAGGAACTATCCCAACATGGGATGATATGGTGGATGTATTCTGCACCAAGTATTTCCATGGAGAAGAAACGGTGACGCTTGCAACCCTGCAAGCAACCAAACAGAGAAGCGGTGAAGATTTGATGGAATATATCAAGAGATTCAGGGACATAGCACTTGACTGCTATGACCATTGTGAAGAAAGGACGTTGGTGGAGATGTGTATGACTAACATGATCAGGGAGTACAGGGCTGTACTTGAGAATTTGGAAATCTCCCAATTCGCCCAGCTATTGCAGAAAGCAAGAAAGACGGCTCAGTCTGTAAAGCCAAGCTCAGACAAGAGAAACGCCCCACAGGCGATGGCAGTGTCCACTGGAGAACGGAGAAGGAAGACTGAGGGGAGGGAATATGACACTCCCTCGCCAATACCATGCACCTCAAAAGAATTAGACGTACTGCTAGACAGATGGATAGCAGATGGAATTTTCAAACCTAACCAGGTTGCCAGGGAACCCTCGGAGGAAGAAAGGAGGGACCCATGTTTTTGTCGTTTACACAATTATGTCCAACATGCTACGGCAGAATGCTGGGCCCTCCGCAGACTTGTTCACCGCAGGATAAAGGAGGGGACTTTAGAATTGTCCCAGCAGGAAGTCCAAAGAAACCCACTCCCGAACCATAAAGGGAAGGGTATAACAGCGGTGATAATTTGTGCTGACCCAGGAGAGGATGAAGAAGAAAGCTTGGCTCTGCCTGCGGCGGCCATTACCACTCTACAGCAGAGTTCTAAGTTCAGAAATTTATTTGACCAGCTGGGACTATCAGCAAAGGAGAGAAAGGTAGCCACCGAGACCTTGGTGAGCATTGCCTCTGGTGCAGGAGTAGAGTGCCTATCGGCAGAAATATCAGATGAGCGGGCTCTCTTACAGGAGTCAACTGAAATCACTTTTAGTGAAGAAGATATGGAAGTGGGGCAACCAGACCACAGGAGACCCTTGTACTTGGCGGCATCCATAAATCAAATCCCCATAAAGAGAGCTTTAGTAGACACAGGCGCTTCTGTGAACCTCATTCCATTGAGCACTCTGCAGGCAGCAGGGATTTCAGAAAGGAAGATTCAGGGATGCCCAATGGAAGTAACAGGGTTCGGCGGAAGAGGTGAGTACACAGCAGGCCACATACAGCTATGGCTGAAGGTGGGCCCCATAGCCTCTTTAGCACGATTCCACGTGGTAAAAACTGAAGTATCCTACCACGTGCTTCTGGGGAGGCCATGGTTGCATAAACACCGGCTGGTCCCATCCACCTATCACCAATGTGTGAAAGGAAGATTGAACGGTAGGATAGTACGCATAGCCGCGAATCCTTCACCATTTGAACGGGCGGAGGCTCACTTAGTAGAGACTATGTTCTACGATCAATGGGCTCCCTCTGGGGAGAGCTCAGTGTCAAAGCCGCTGGGTACTTTCGTACCTAGATGGAAGGATGTCCAAGATGACCCAGAACCCGATCTGAGGGAATTATTGGCAAGAAAGAAACGAAGGAAAGAAGCGCCCGCCGCAGGATTTGAAGACGCACCCCAATGCACAAGAGTCAGAGGCTCTGACGGCAGAATCATTTACAAATTATGAAGGCACGTGGGGCCCACGGTTGAAACCCAGATGGGCCCCACCCAGAAGGAACAGCACGAGGGCTTGATGTGCTGTAGAGTCCAAGAAAGCCCAGAGGAGGGAGGTAACAAAGAGGAATACGAAAGAGTTATAACCGAAAAGGAGGTGCAGGTCATGGCAGAAGAGGAAATGGAAGAAGTTGACCTGGGATCTGTTTCACAAGGGCCGAGACCCATCTCGATCAGTGCAAGCTTAATGAAAGATGAGAAAAAAGAATTGGTATTGCTACTGAAAGAATTCAAAGACGTGTTTGCATGGGACTACAGTGAAATGCCAGGGCTAGACCCTGGGTTAGTAGCGCACACGTTGAATGTGGACCCGCAGGCTAGGCCAATAGTCCAGCCTGCCAGAATATTTCACACAGAAATCGAAGGGCAGATAGTCAAAGAAGTGCAGAAACTGCTAGCCGCAGGATTCGTTAAACCTATTCAACATCCTCGCTGGTTATCCAACATAGTACCAGTAAAAAAGAAGAATGGCCAGATCAGGTGTTGCGTAGATTTCAGGGATCTCAACAAAGCATGCCCAAAAGATGAATTTCCATTACCCAATATGGACTTATTGATAGATTCTGCGGCAGGAAGCGCTATGTTCTCATTCATGGATGGCTTCAGCGGATACAACCAGATCAGAATGGCATCAAAAGATGCGGAGAAGACAGCCTTTAGAACGCCCATGGGAAACTTCCACTACACCGTAATGCCCTTCGGGTTAAAAAACGCAGGCGCAACTTATCAACGGGCAATGACAGCTATATTCCACGACATGATGCATCAGGAGTTAGAAGACTATGTGGATGACATAGTAGTCAAGTCCAGGAAGAGGGAAGAACATTTCCATGTGCTAAAAAGGGTGTTCGAAAGGTGCAGAGTATTTAAGTTAAGAATGAATCCCCTCAAGTGTGCGTTCGGTGTATCCTCGGGGAAATTTTTGGGCTTCCTAGTACACAGCAGAGGGATAGATGTTGACCCAGCAAAGGCTACGGCCATAGCAACTATGAGACCCCCAACCACAGTGAAAGAACTAAAAAGTTTCTTAGGGAAAGTCTCGTACATCCGAAGATTCATCCCTGGGCTGGCATCGATCACCTCGGCTTTCACCAAATTACTGAGGAAAGGGCAAAATTTTGTATGGGGAGAAGCGCAGCAGGTGGCCTTCAAGAGGCTGCAGCAGATCATGATGAACCTCCCTACCGTACAAGCCCCAATACACAAAAGGCCATTACTGCTTTATATGGCTACCAACTCATATGCCATCGGTGCCTTAATTGCCCAAGAGGATGGAGGTGGCATCGAGCAACCAGTATATTACATCAGCCGCGCCCTGAAAGACGCAGAAACTCGTTATCCGAGGGCAGAAAGGGCATGTTTGGCTGTTGTTTATGCCTCACAAAGATTACGCCATTACTTCTTGGCATATGAAGTATGGCTGATGACTAAGTCCCACGCCATCAAGGCTCTATTACAGCAACCAATCCTCTCTGGCAGGATATCACAGTGGTTGTTGCAACTGTCGCAGTATGATTTAAGAATGGGGGCGCCCAAAGCAGTAAAGAGCCAGGCTATAGCAGATTTGTTGGCACAGTTTCCAGGGGAGGAAGAATTCCCGCTGGGTGACGAAGTTCCAGGGGAAGTAGCCATGGCAGAAGAACTCAGGGAACAGTGGGTAATGAAGTTCGACGGATCTTCCACCGCCCAGTCTGGAGGGGTTGGGGTGGTCTTGTATCACGAAGAGGATAAAGCAGTAGCGCTATCGTTCAAACTGGAGTTCCCCTGTTCAAACAATACGGCAGAATATGAAGCTTATTTAACGGGGCTGGCCACAGCCCTTGAGATGGGAGTTAAGCATTTGAAAGTATTAGGTGACTCCAACCTAGTAGTCTGCCAGACCAAAGGGAGTTTCTCCCTGAAAGAACCCAATCTTGCCTCGTACAGAGCAATGGCACAGAAAATGGAAGAAAAATTCTTAACATTCGAAATAGAACACACCCCGAGAAACGACAATCGATTTGCCGATGCGTTGGCCGCGCTGGGTTCGCAAGTGATGTTTGAAGGGGAAAGCACCAGAGTGGAGATTAGCAAGAGGGAAGAATCCATAATTGAAGTATTGAAAGAAAGATTTCAGGAGGAACACCGCAAAGGAGATTGGCGAATACCCATAAAGGAAGTTTTGACGGGAGGAGAAGAAGCCATGGGGCTAAAATTACTCAAGGACTACGCCCTGATGAAAGGAGAACTATACCGCAGGATGCCAGGCGGAGTTTTGTCCAGATGTGTGGGGCAAAAGGAGGCCCAGAGAAAGTTGAAAGAAGTACATGAAAAAACTTGCGGATCCTGCGGAGAAGTCAGCCTTTACCGCAGACTCCAAAGGGCGGGCTTTTATTGGCCAACCATGAGTAAAGACGCAGACCAAGTCCAAACCCAATGTGGGAGCTGCCAACTCACGGCAGACAGAGAAGAAAGTTACGCTGTGTTCATCAGTCAGGACTGGAGAGACCCATTCATACAGTACCTGACCGAAGGCATCCTGCCGCAGAAGCACAGCGAAAAATACAAGCTCAGGAGGTTAGCAACGCGCTATTTTGTGCACAACAAGATCTTTTTCAAGAAGGGGTATGAAGGAGACCCCTTGAGGTGTTTGGGCCCTGAGGAGGCAAAAGAAATGATAAAAGAAGTACACTCAGGGGAATGTGGGGAACACCAGGGAAAGAAGAAGCTTTACAGGTGTCTGCTGCAAATGGGCTATTACTGGCCTACCATGAAAAGGGACACGGCAGAGTTTGTGAAAAGATGCCACAGTTGCCAAGTACAAGCCAATTTGATTCACACTCATCCACAGAACTTGCACAGCATGGTCACACCATGGCCGTTCCACACTTGGGGGCTTGACTTAGTTGGACCGGTGAATCCGCCGTCGCGAGGATACATATGGATACTAGTAGCTACAGAATACTTCACTAAGTGGGCAGAAGCAGTGCCACTTCGTAAGGCCACAAGAGGGGCAGTGGCAAACTTTATCAAAGAAAACATAATCATAAGGTTTGGAGTCCCCCACAGGATCATCAGTGACAACGGCACACCCTTTGTGAATAGCGAGGTGAGGAAAATGCTAGAGTTTTATCGAATCAAACATCACCGGTCATCACCATATTACCCTCAAGGAAATGGGCAAGCGGAGGCAACCAACAAAACCCTCATAAGAATCATCAGTAAAATGAGCCAAGAATACACGGGAGGCTGGGCAACGCATCTGCCAGACGCTCTTTGGGCCTACAGGAGTTCGCCTAAGTCAGCCACGGGTTTTTCACCTTTTTCTTTGGTCTACGGAACTGAAGTAGTAAGCCCCGCAGAAAAGATAACCCCATCCCTGAGAGTCATGCAAATGCAGGAAAAGGATAATGATGAAGAAGTCTTTGCGGCAGAAAGATGTGAAGACTTGGAAGGACTTGATGAGAAGAGGGAAAAGGCTCAAGAACACAGTCGCAGATACAGGCAAAAGATGACTGAGGCTTACGGCAGGATGACTAAGGAAAGAATATTTACGGAGGGACAACTGATCCTAAAGGTGGCAGACTACGTTAGGAGAGGCCTGGCAGGACCATCGAAGTTCGCACCAAAGTGGGAAGGACCCTTTGTGATAAGAGAAGCACATCCAAGTGGGTACTACCGTTTGACTCAGATGGATGGAAAGGACTTAATGGATCCCATCAATGGGAAGTGGTTGAAATACTACTACGCTTAAGGAGAAAAGCAATGTGACTATCTCTTACCCTTTTGTTTTACCAAAAGTTATCATGTTTTTCTTTTACTCTGTTTTTTGTCTCCCAAGAAATGACTATGTCATGAATCAAAATCTGTAACTTGCTTCCTTGCAATGAAAAGCACGAAGTATCTTGTTATCATACATCATAGCAAAAGTAGCAAAATATAGCATCATAAGCATAGTATCACGAAGTTAGATTACAAAACCCAAACTGTGGCAAACAAGCCCAAATAGGTGCTATAGAAAAGCATAATGTACTAAACAGAGTAACAAGGCATAAGAAAAACTACGAAAACAGGAAACAACTGCATCATCAATAAAGTCCGGAGATAAGTGACTGATCCCCAAAACGACCAAGTCCTCCCACACCAGAAAGAAGACGCTCTCGGCGGCCCTCCAAGTCTGCCACTTCCTTCCTCAGGATCGCAAGGCGAGAATCAATGGCATCGATGGTAGGCTGAACTCTCCTCATGAAAACTGCTCGAGCAATCTCTCGAAGGTGATCCAAGATGAACTCCACCGCAAAGCCAACACTGACGAGCTCCTGTACCGCGGCTCTCCACTGCAGAATCCTCTCTGTGGAGACAGTATCCACGAAGTTGTGCTCGATGTCGTTCAGCACGCTGCCTAACATCCTCAAGAAATGCTCTCTGATTGATCGACCAAGTCTGAATCCCTGCATGAAGTCCCCGCGGCTATCATAGATCATCACCAAGTGAGGAGCGCAGTCCGCAGGGACTCTGAAGCCATTAAAATCTATGTAAGGGGGTCCGGAGCCCCAGAAAGAAGCAGGATCAAGGTCGTTGACTTCGGGCTGATCAAAGCGCACAAAGAAGGCCGCAGCCTCGCTCGCAGGATCTGGAAGGGTGGCAGAGCTATTACCTATCTCAAATTGAGGAAGCACTGAAGGAGGTAGACCTGCCAGAAAATGCAAAGGTGGAAATAAAGAACCTTGGCAAGAATAAAAAGAAGAGAAGCCCGCGGAGAAGAAATGAAGAAATGAGATATGAAGCTTACCAGAGCTAACAGTAATAGGGGCTGTGGGGAAAGCAGAAGCAGGAACGGAAGGAACCGCAGAGACAGAAGTTGTAAATATGGCAGGAATAGGTGTTGTGAGCATAACAGGACGAGCTACCGCAGACACCCCCGCTGAAATGCCTAACTCCTCAAAGGTCTCTGCAAGCAAAGAAAAATAGACGCGCAAATGAAAAAGGAAATGAATAAAGTTTAACAAAGGAAGAAAAAGAAAGAGGGAGAGTGCATACCCATTGCCTCGGGTGGAACAATGTCTTCCTCCTCAGACTCAGAAATCCTCCTCCCCAAGCCAGGCTCATCCTCAGGATCCTCAAAGATCTCCTCAGACTCTTCTGAGGACAATTCGGCACGAGACCCATGTGTGGCAGAAACAGGAATGGAAGAAGGGGTGACTACCAAAGAAGAAACACCCTGCACTGCCTGAGAGAGAGCGGCGAAGGGGTCACCAGTGGAGATGACGAGGGGAGTAGCAGGGGTGACTTCAGTCTCAGTGACGGCAAGAGGGGTGGTTTCCTTGTCAGGAGATGTCATGGCAGGAGTGGGTATGGCCTCACTAACCTCCCCAGTATGAGTACCCTCATCCATGGGTACCGGTCCAGTAGGGGAGATAGTGACAGTAGGAGGAGCAGGCGCAGCAAACTCGCCCCCATCAAAAGAGCCTGCCATAGGAGTGCCCATGGGGGCAGAAAGCTCCTCGACCGTGGGGCGGTATATGGAAAGAGGCTCAGGCTCATCCTGGAAGAGCAGAGGAAAGAAGTATGAGAGGCCGAGTTAATACTTTGAGCGAGTAAAGTAACAAAAAAAAAAAAAAACAAAAATGTGGCAGATTAGACAAAGTACAGGAGCAAGAGGAAACATACCTCTGATTCGGGCTCCTCAAGTACAATGGGATGGGTGGCTGACGTATCCTCCTTTTGCTTGGACTGCAAAAGCAAAAGGGATAAGAAAGTAAGTCAAAGAAAGAGACAGCCAAGGTTCAGGAGAAGTCAGAGAGAAAGAGAAAAGAAATGTATACATATATACATGTACTTGGAAGACAAAACAAGAAAAGGTCTTGGAAACTTACCCTTCGCTGAGCGGCAGACACAGGATGGGGAGTTGTTTTCCTTTTGCTGCCTCGTGTTTTGCTGGCAGGAGTAGCACTTGCAAGAGGCTGAGGAGCGGCAGACTTGGGCTTACTAGTAGACTTAGGCTTGGCAGGAGTTTTCTTGGCTGATGCAGGAATGTTCACCACTTTAACCTTCTTCGCCCAACCTGGGGGGTAATCCCCTGCGTGCCAAAACCACCCTCTTTTCTCTTCATCCCACTCAAAGATGGCAGACCGATTCTGTTTCCTAGCATAAGCCAACACGGACTTAGAAGGAAGGAGCAACCGAGGGTTGGGAGAGATAACCATACTAAGCCCCTCAGGAGGTACAAGGGAGAAACCACGGCTGCCGGCTAACTCTGCACCAAACGAGTCCATGACAAGCTGCCAATAGACATGCATAGCAGCAGTGTAAAGGCCCTCCCTCGAAGAACCGGCAACTGTGACGGCGCTAAAACGTTCTCTCCAAAAGGCAAAGGCAGTAGACCGCAGGAAGGGTCTGGCTGAAGTGGGGGACTCCGCAAGGAAGGAAAGATCATCAGGAATATCCTGGTCCAACCCAAACTGTCTCCTCACTCGGTTGGCAGGATAATGAACAAATCTAACACCCTCATCCGCCAAGTAGGGCAGCCATCCAGGATTGGTGGCAGCCAAGTATGTGATGCCCACCTCATCAAAGCCAGCCAGTGGGGTGGTAGTACCAACAGTATCAACAAACAGACCCATGACCGAATCCGCACAAGTATAACCAGGACGCAATTGTCTATAAGCTCTCCAAGAAAAACCAACACCTTCATCAAAAGACTCAACAATAGAATAATCTGTGGGCTTCAAACCGGACCAACGAAAAGCCAAAGGAAAGTCATGCTCAAACCTGCCACAAAAATCAGTGATGGCCCGCGGACAAGAGTGATACTTCTCCTTAGCAAATCTAACGGGCCTACACTTCGCCAAATACTGAGCACAACGCTCAAACAACAGCTGCTGCAGGATAGTGCTATGTACAGAAGAGGCGACTATGTGACAAGAACCAGCTTGACTCTCGTCGCTCCGCAGGATATCCAGTTGCACATATAAATGCCCTAAAAACATGGGGGCTAGCGGCAGACTCACCCCAGCAGATATCTTGATAGCCAAACGAAAATATAGAGGCTTTATGGCATAATGCGGAGGGGACCCGAAAACAAACTTGCAAAGCCAAAAGGCAATAAAAGCAGCACGGCGAGCAACAGCAGAAAACTTAGAGGAAGAACTAACCCAAAAAGACAGCTTGGCATTTCCGGTCATCCTCTTCTTCAACTCCGCCTCAATGTCTTCCTCTTCGGGGGAAAGCTCAATAGTGGCAGGATCAGCGTCCCCAAGAATAGGCAAAAGAAGCTGGTTGGCCACATCCTCAAGAGTAACCGTAAGTTCGTCGCAAGAGAAGAAGAATGTGTGAGTGGTGGAGCACCATCGACGAACTAGGTGGCGGAGGTTGTAAAGGTCTCTAAAGTTGGAAAGGCTTCGAGAAAGGACGACGGCCTTCAGAACACCGGCCCTCTGAAGCAAACCCATAAAATGGGTATCGGACAACTCACTATCAACCCATTCTTTCCAACCCAAGGAGGTGCCGGACCCAAACTCGAAGTGAATGGGTACGGGGAGGGCGATACCTTAGCGAATGATCAAGTTAGAGATGGAGGAAGACACCGGAGCCCAAGAAACTTCAGGCTTTCGCCGGCAAAGAGCAAGCCACACACGGTTCACCGGCGGCGGCACATATTCTCCAGGAGCCTTAGGAAAATGAGGACTAAGGTTGTACCAAGGATCAATCAGCGGGGCGCACTCGCTGTCTGGGTCGCGCCGTGCTTCCTCCTCCTCGGAATGGTCCGAATCGGAGCGCACCTCTTCCTCTTCCACTTCGTGTTCTACTGGAGGGTCCACGGCGACATTTTTTCCTTTACGGCGAGAAGAAGCTGGAGTTTTCACTGGCGCCATGGTGTGAGAATTTGAACGGAGCAAGAAAGGGGTGGGTATTCGAGAAGAAGAAAATGGTGAGGAAAGGAAGAAGTTTTGAAATAAAAAGAGTTTGTGTCTGCGTTGGGAAGGGACTCTTCTCTTAAATACCTGGGTAATTAAGGCCGGCGTGAAGGGAGGCGACTGGTCAGCCATTGAAAAAGAGGATGGAATTAATAGGGCGGCAGTTATGTCTTAAAGCAACTACCGTTTTGGGAAATCCGAAGAGTCACCACTGTTCACGGCAAGAGAAAAAGAAAAAAAAAATACCTGTACGTGCAGGAAAGAGTTCGTGGTTTCAAAAAGCCCGCGAAGGAAAAGGAGAAGTGAAAAAGACAAAAAGGCCCATCGTTCACATATGAACCGCAAGAACGCTCCATATGTTCAGGGGGCTAAATGTTGAGGGTCATTTTCGTAAAGTCAGCCCAACCCAACATAACAGATAATAATAGTGGCAGGAACAGAATAAAACTATTAGGCCCAAGCGGCAGGAATAGCAAAACACAGGCCCATAACACGAGCAAATGGGTCTTGAGGAAGCAAATGGGCCTAAGGGGTCCGGAAAGAGAGAAATGGCACCCATGGGCAATGTATGGTATGGAAAAGTGAGAATGGGCCGCGGCAGGCCCAAAGCGATGTAAAGAAAGTAGGGGTTAATGGCAAGCCCATGAACCCCAAGGATGAGAATGAGGAGATTGGGCCGAGGAAGCCCAATCAAGTTAGTAAATGAAAGCCCATGGGAATACAAAGTCAGTAAATGGGCCGAGGAAGCCTAAGGGCCGCAGGCCCAAAGAAGGAAGAAAGGGACAATGGAGCCCATAAAGTGAGAACACCAGCAGACTTCCATAAAGTCACTGGGGGAAGAAGTGAAACGGCAGGTCTGGAATGGGCCTAGCAGGAACATGTTGCCATGGTAGGAAAGGCCAAGCAATGAAAAACAAGGCATAAAGCATAAAAACGAGAAATGGGCCAAGGGAGATATACTAAGGAAAGCCCAATCCAAAGGGGGTAGTGAAGGTGCAAAAGATCTGCGTAAAAGAATCAAAAGGAGCGGCAGACGAATACCAACAAGGCCCCATGAGCCGCAGGCCGGCTTCGAAACACACATAACAGGAAGCATGCGCAAAGCCCAGGTGCCACCAGCCTGTACCCAGCCAATATGGGTCTTGGTGGGGCCATGGGTCCGTGGTAAGAGGGAAAGGGGGGTGTGGTTTGGTGGCGGGGAGGGGGGAAATGATTTATTTTGCGTTCCCTGTCCAAACCCTTTTTGGAGGTACGTCCTGCTGGGATGACAGACCGTCCAAAAGGGGTAAGATTGGAGAGGGAACGCTGAGTGCATGCCATAGGAAGAGAGAGAGAGCATTTAAGGCCGCGGCAGAGCAGTGCCACTGCGGACAGAAACAGAACGAACCTGTCTTTGTCTGGCGAGGGCAAGCTGTGCGCAGAGGGTGGTCGGCAAGCATGCCCAGACCAGACAAAGGCCATTAGAGGGTAAAATGGTAAAAGAATGCTTGCGGCAGGCCCTATAAAAGGAGCCTCGCCGTGCCCTGTAGAAGGGACCGAAAAACAGAGGAAGAAAAATACATAGAAAGAAAAACTAAAGGAAAAGGAAAAGAAAGGAAAAAGATGAGAAAATCATTTGTGAGGATAATAGGCATGCACCAATAGATCTTTTCTTTCCTCTCCCCTTCAAAATCACACTCTCTAAGGGATAATGAAGCGGTAAAAATAACAATAAGTTCCTTCACACCTCAACCATCTAGGTCCGATTCCCTCAAAGTTATTAATCCCCACGGCAGGATACTTACTTGGGAGGTTGATTTCATTGAGAGGAAGCGTTCTTCCTCTTTGGACGGTCACCATTATGGACTTGATTATTGGCTTGATTTTTATCTTTGATTAAACCTCCATCATCGTATTGTTTTCTTTTCTTTTTAAAGCCATTATTATTATTATTATTACTACTGTGACATTCTGCCACCATTATTATTGAAAGCTATAACATTCTGTTTGTTCATTTGGTTATCATTGTATCTGCCTGCTGTAATTTCGTTATAATAGCTCCGCTTGCCGTAAAGGGTGTTCCTGGCAGACTAGGTTAAGTTTGTGCCAAGCCAGCCCAAAGTGAGTTGCAGTTGGGCTGGTCTCAACTTCCCTACTCAGAAACACATCAGGGCCCATCGCTTGCAGAGGGCAGCCCAGCCCAAACACAACAAAAAAGGCCCCTACACTCCCAAAAAAAAAAAAAATTCTCAAACAAGGTTTGGTTTACCTGCGTAATTTTGCAATAGTAAGAGCAATATGATTTTAACATTTTTTTTTTTTGAAAAAATTATCTAAAATCATAGATTTTTAACAAGATGTGACCACAGGTGGTAGCAATATCTTCTTTAGATGACACGTGTTAATCAATGCCCTCATAATGGCTTTAGATTAGTAGAGTCTCATAAATTCCTCTTTTTTTTTTTTTTTTTTTCCATCACAACCTCGACACCTCCATTACTGCTAAAGCATTGATCTATATGGGGGTTATTTCCATTTTCCAGTAGTAGTTCGACTTCACATAGCAACAATAAATTGAAAGTGATCAAAGTGCACCCTAATTGTAGATCTCTCTTGTATAGAAGTCCTTACTTTCAAATCAACCATGCGTTTAGAGAAGCTAACAGATATGATAATGCTTTGGCTAACTTGGGAAGGTCTCATTCTCCAAATTTTGTTTTATATTTTGCTCCCCTGAATTCTAACAGATGTTGATTCCACGAAGCAGCAGCCAGATTGCACTTAGTTTTGTGAGGTGTGGAGTACATCACAAGGTCACAATGCAATCAAGGGCGGAGTCAGAAATTTATATTTGGGGGCTAAGGTAAAACTATCATATTAATTTGTACTTCAAGAAAAATTCAAACTACAACATACATACGCGTCTTTGTGCATTAATTTTTTTTATTAGTGTAATTCTTATTAGCACTTAAAATATTAACAAGCTAGCTAAACGACCAAGTGAAGAGATCTGTGATTTGATCCTCGTCTACCAAAAAAAAAAAAAAAAAAAAAAACCCAATTGGTATTTTAGTCTGATGATAAAGAGTAAGAATTAAGAGCGAATGCTATAAGTTGGAATTGTCTCTAAAAAATGAAAAGGCATACTGTAGAGTTTTGGGAAAGGGAAACACTTAAATATGGTGTATTTTTAAGTGTAGTACATTGCATTTCCTAATGAAACTCAACCACCATTTACCATGACCAATAAAGCACAAATATTATTTTCATTTTCAAGAACAATTGTGTTTAACAGAGTTGAGTTTAATTGGGAAATTTAATATACTTTATGTAAGTTTTATCCTTTTAGATAAAAAAAAAAAGAATGAATAGTTTTTATTTTTTGGGAGAAAAATTGAATGAATCTTCTAAATGGAACTAAAACTAAAAGTTAGAAGAAGTTAATAAAAGTATATGAGATATGGCTGAAGTGTCGAGAGAAGGAATGGGAAAAAACAAATGATGAAAAATTAGGATTTTGGGGATCCAAATTTGGTTGATGTGTTCAAGGAGGGGGGAGGGAGCAAGCCTTATTCTTGTGGGGGCCGGCTATTAAAAAAATGGGGTGAAATCTAAATTTACCAATTAACTATTAGAGGGTTTCTAAAAAATTTTTGGGTGGGGGGGTGGGTGGGGGGAACCCATAATGTACCTCTGCCCCTGAATGCAATGTACCACATACATCTACTAAAATATCACCTCTTGGCAAACGTTGAAAATCAAAATGAAGTTTTTAACTAACAAAAGTTAGTAGAAATTCATCAAAATAAACTTGAATTATTGTTAAGAAATTGCAAACCCATCTAAAATCCTACCAAACAACCAAACCCCATTAAAGCACTGGCCATCTCCCTCTCAGGCATTTCATCAAATAGTTATGTAGCATACTCAAAAGCATTGCATTTTACATACAAAGAAAGTAATGGATTGGAAAAACAACCAACTATGGGCATTTCAACACAACAAACTCTACCCAATCCACCATAACCAACTACCAAACCAACAAAAAAAAATATATCACACGGATTGGAAAAATAGAGAGCAGCAACAAAAAAAAAAAACAAAAATACTAGAGGGTGAGTAGCCGACTAGGTGATGGTGGAACTACAACACTGGAGAGAGGATGTTGCGGTGGTTATGGCCTTCTGTACAACCGTCTCTCTCTCCCTAAACTGATCCTTAACGGTCTCTCTCCTCTCAACGAAAAAGCTTTGGTAATTTTTATTTCCACATGCCTCTCACGTGAGTTTCCTGTTTTTTTTTTTTTTTTTTTTTTTTTGAGAAAGAACACTGTAACTTTATTCAAAAGACGCCAAATCAGCTTGAATTACAGCAGAAAGATGCGGAGGAATATCCTCCATCCACACCGTATACTCGCTAACATGTCTAGCATTGTTATGTGCAGCACAATTGCCCTATCTCCTAACATGACTATAACTCACATCACCAAACTAGTAGTTTCCTGTTAGTTTGTTAACAGTAGACTGATAGATGTATTGATTTGGAAGTATCCAAAGTTTAGGAAGTAAACTGGCCAAAATAAAAGTTCAGAGATATTTTGGCCACTACTTTAAAATTTAGAGGGTGTGTGAGCATTTTTTTTTCCTATTAATTTTTGTTTTGTGTGTTACAAAGAACCGTATGCATGGTATATATGGACTTGGATGAGCCCTAAATGGGCTTTTCAGTACAATTGGCCCTCTAGGGCCATAATTCAAATTATAAACTATTATTTTTAACAATGTCATATGCTTTGGTTGGATCTGACATCACTGATGAGATTCTATACACACTTCACTAAGAAAATTAAGGGTTAATTCCATACATATTGTCCGAACTTCAACACTTCTCAGGCCGCTCAACGGTATAAGTGAATGAGGTAGCCACTTAAGGTCCCAAGTAGAAAAAAGTCCTAAGAGTTTTATTAATAGAGTTATTTATTTCATTGTAATATTATTAATTAAGTCCAAATATTAGTTAATAAATAAAATAAATTTTTTTATCAAATGAAAAACAAGAAAAAAAGAGAAATAAATGTTAGGTGCACAACATTTTTTACAATAAATCATAAGTGACAAGTTGTTACTGGTTATTATTTGTTGAAAAAAAGTAATTTCAGTTGTGAGTTCAAATTAGAGTTAGTAACAACTTAATACCTAGGATTTTTTGTGAAAATGTTGTAAATAATAAATATAGCACTTTTAGGAAAAAAAAAAAAAGAAGAAAAGAGAGCAATAAAAAAAAAAAAAATTCACAACATTTTTTCAACAGTTGAGTTGTAAAACTTTTATTAGTTCTCATTTAGGTCTACCACTAATATCACATTTTTACTTACTGCTATCAATTTGCCACATCAATAGGCGTGAAAAGTTTTGTTAATTTTTTTTATGTCTATAGATTTTCTAAAAAAAAATTCTATGCAGCATCCCTGCCCAACGTGCAGCAAGCTGGTACATTAAATGCGGAGGTGATGAGTACCTTACCTGGAAGCTCCCCATCTTCTTTTCTCGGTCTTCAATTTTCTGGCCTAAGTAGCGTAATTAATATAACATATAGAGATATACTTTAACCCAAAAGGCCTAAGCCCAATGAGTATGTACTCAATTATGTTATATTAACTACTCATTCTTCTCATCTTTATTCAAAGTGGGACTTTACGCACACGTGTAACCCAACAGTGCTCGGTCCTTGGGCTCCTTGGATGGGTTGCTTCTTCAGTTTCAATATCTGGGCTTTTGCCAATGTGATGGGCCGAAATTGATGAGAAGTTGGGCCCACCTTCTCCTTGGATCAGCCTACCTGGTAATGTTTTTTTTCTCATACCTCACCCTCACACATTAATAATTTTGCATTTAAAACAAGATAATAAAGTTTCAATAATATTTAATTTTTTTTATAAAAAAAAGTCATATATATAAAACCTCAATTTAGTATTCACCAAATGTCCCAAATACATCAAGCTGCCCCTGACACTCTTCTAATATGCGTGTTGTCTCAAATACATGAATCCTACATGAATATGAGAGTAATATTGCATATAATACAAATATATTTCCTATGTTCTGCGTAGGGTTATGATCGTCGTGGGTCAAAAAGACATACTACGGGACATTGTTCTGGTATTTGCCAGAATACCAACTGGATGACATATAGTAGTAGCTTTCTGAGTGTCTTTTCTATTAAAATTCCATGAACTTGATCAAGTCCAACATGTAACCCTTCTCTGTAGTTTGGTTCTCGAAAATCCAAACAAAACAGGGACCAAGTAGAAGCCGTACGTATCATACAAGAATGAACAGATTTCAAACCTTACCAATGAAGCTGCAAAGGTTACTGCTAGGCCCTCTCCCACACTTTGAAAATCTTGTCTCTCCTAGTTATAAATCATGAGCAATACTAGCAAAGGTTTGATCTTTAATGTTTTAATTCCATTTAGTGGTACTCAACGTGCATCAGAAGTACATCAATAGCGTTTTACGAAGAAATATGAAAAGGTCATATGAATTAATATTGACTTCGATGGAACAAACATGCAAGGAATATTATTATTATTGTACTAGTCGCAAATCCGTGCAATGCACGGGAAAGCTATTGTATATGAATGTAAACTATTCTTTTTCTCTTCCTCTTTAATTGTTGATATGAAACATTAAATTACATAATGAAAAATAGAAACCAAACTTAAGTTTAAATTAAAATGAAGAATCCAATCTTTGACACCCTCAATTATCCATTAAATGTAAGAAACACAAATTTAAAGAACTACTCAATCAATATTTCAAATAAATTGAAAGACAACTTTAAAGTATTCTTTGTATCTTCTTCCTTTGTTGCTTCGTAGAAGTCACTAAATATGCCATTTTGTTTTCCTTGATTACTGATGTTGGTGTGAGTTGTACATAACTTTGATCACAAACTTTTTAAAACTTTGTAAAATCACTATCTTGTTCACTTGATAATTTGTTGTTACATTCATTTGAGGTATAGTTGATGTAAGCCTGGCAATAGAACAGGTTGAGAAATGTATTACAACATATAGAAGTTAAAAATCAAATTTGTAATTTTGCTATATTAAATAATACGTACTTTTGTCATTTTATCAAGCTGAATTGCTTTGTCAATTTCTTCAAAAGATTCAAAAACTTTCTTGACGGTGAAGAATTCTCATCCATACTTGAGATTATAGTCATTTAGTTGTATTTGGAAAACAAATTCTTTTCCATTTAATTAATGAATATCAATCAACTCATAATTTTATAGTTAAATTTTGCAAAAGCAGGTTTATATTATATAAAGCAATGTTAAGGACACAATATTATTGTTCAAGGTTTTCTTTTTTCTTACCTTATTATCAAAGCCCCACATAATTTTTATTTATTTATTTCACTAATGGTTCTTTTGTAGACAACATATCCTTCCTTAATGTAATTTCCTTCTGTGGGTATCCACCAAGCGTAACGGCAATATTGACATCTTTACACACTTCAACAACGTTTGTGGTAGCAATCACACCTATTGAACCATATTTATGACATGAGTGAAGAACTTGAGGGAAGAGAATAATTCTACCTACCTAGAATTAGCTCTCAAGATAAGGGACATACCTTTCAAAAGAGGAAAGGCAGCATCAGTCATTTCCATTCTTATCCCATTCAAGGATTCAGCTGCCTGTTCAATATCAAGCAAGTGCAAAATCACAGCTTGTGCTACTATTATAATCTTTCTAATTTCTATGGTTAAACTTTCTTCATGTCGCCATCCGTTTATTTAAGCAATTGTCGAACCATGTAACTCTTTTTTATTTTATTTTTTTGTTTTGCGTAATTTATTTTTTTCTTTAATTTGAATCATGTGTGTTATTTGCTAAACAATAATTATAATAATGGATATAATCGGAAAAAGCTTGTAAAGGTTACCATGAACTCCAACGGTCCACCTTAATTTATAACTGATAGGCCACCCATATCAGGTCCCTTCTATGCATCTCTAGGGTTGAACCAAAACCATCGGCAAGCAGCCACACACTCTTAAGGTGGTTAAGTGCTGATTCCTACAAGGACATGGGTTTGGAAATTAAGTTAAACGTTTCAATTGGTATAATATTGAGTTTTGATGACATACATATTAAACTAAGATTCAATAGTCAGAACCTGCAAACGATTCACTAAGGCTACTATGGAAACCTTTCCATCAGGGTCTAACTCATATGATCTAATCATGCTTAGAACTGGGGCCATAGGCACTTGAAACACCGATTTGTATTGATCATCCACACATCTGAACTTACATAAATTGAATAATTCCCACAGCCCCATCAACTCCTTTACTATTGTTCTAGTCCACAACAATAGCAGCCCAGCAGAGGCCCCTAAAGCTCCAAAGTGACACCAGTCCATAGACTAATAATCAATATGATAAATCATTGTTACAATAACGCAGCCAAAGACAAAAAAACATTTGTACAGTACTATCAACTATTACCAAAACTATCTAAATGTTGTTTTCTACTATATAAACCTATCTCACCATCAATGCCAATAAAACTTTCTAAAGCTTTGATTCCTTTGAAGTTATTAAGGGTAACAAACTCTAATCTTAATGCACAAACCCGCAGTGAAATAAATCATTAAAAAAATCAAACCTACTTCTCAAAAGGAATCATATCAAAATCTCACCATCAATCCCAATCCCAATATCAAACATATAACATTGAGAAAATAAGGCCAACAAAACATCTCACCCTGATTAAATCAACAACACAACATCACATTCCCTACTTATCTTCCTCCTTACCATTCTCCATGTATTATGACTTCTAGAACAACAACAAAAAATCACTTAGGAATTTTATGAAACAGCTTGCGTATGTGTAAGAGAAACAACACTTAATGAAAGTGGACATCAATGAGAATGATCTTTTACTTTACTTTAAAATAGTAGGACAATAGTCATGAATCATTGCAAAACTTCCAAAAGACTATATAAAAGAGAGAATTTTAAAAAGAAATGAGAGTACCATGTTACAGCAACACCAGCTTCAATATTACCAAGGGTTGTTTTTTCTCTCTCAAGGCTTGCGCAAGCTCCTTTGTGTCTAAAAATTGAAAACATGGAATGAGGTTTTTGTAGGTACCTATGTATTTTTGATACCACATAAACAGCTATGTTTGGTTATGAAGTTAGAATATTTTATGTACATACTCCAAATTAAAAGGATATGTTTCACCTTCTATTTAAAATATGGCTCAAGGTACATTATTTATTTATTTTTTTTTATCATTTTAATCCAGAATAGTAAAAGTTAACAAAGAACATCTGTGTATATAAATCTTTCCATTTAAGATGAGAGAAAAATTGCCGCCATAGTTTTCAGTCCATGAAACAGAAAAATTATCCTCATCAAATACCTTGCATATTGAATTGCTGGATTGAAAGCTAATGAAACGATCTATGCTTAATCTACCAAAAAAAAAAAAAAGAGAGAGAGAGACAAAAGAGATTAAAGCCTAGCCAAAAACAAAAAGCATTTGTACAATACTATCAACTATTACCAAAACTATCTAAATGTTGTTTCCTACTATATAAACCTATCTCACCATCAATGCCAATAAAACTTTCTAAAAGCTTTGATTCCTTTGAAGTTATTAAGGGTAACTGTGGGGCCCCAATCATTAACCACTCTGGCTCACTCTATACCCGGCCCAAGGCCCACGCTGAGGATATTATAAAGGCCGAGGATAATGGGAAATAGCTCAGGTCACCCAAGGGCCTTGCCGAGGATGACACATCCTCGGCACACCGACTTCGCTAAAGGGAAAATATCCCTCATTCATTGAACATATCCCACCAACATTCTGGCCGCTTTAATGGTGATGTGACCAACAAGTCCAGTTGCCTCGATTACTTCAACTAATAGAAAGTCTGCAAAGGCGGCTAAGAACTAACATAAAACTTGCTAATTACAGATAATGGGACAAACCCCTGTACATAGAGTCCAGATAATTGACAAGTGGATGGTTAAGATTAACGAAAACGAGACTATATATCCAATAGGGCTCCCAGCATAGAAGGTGGAGGGCCTCAATGATAAGTTCGAAGAAAAATAGATCCTCGGCCTAGGCCGAGGACAAATATGCTTCGCAAACACTTAGCCCAATTTCCACCATTAGATTCCTATGAATCTCATGTTATCAATTATTTGTTATAAACTTTATACCAGCCATTGATTACTTCGGTGATGCCCAACCCTTCCACCCACATCTCTACAAATTTTATTGTTAAGGGTCCATTACAATTTGAGTCCTTACAATTGGCGCCGTCTGTGGGGATGGATTTGTGCGCTAGCAAGTGCGGTGGTCGGTGTAAAGAAATTAAGAGCAACACTTTCAGAAATAATATACGAAAACAATACAATCTACTGCAGCAACAATCATTCAGAATTCAACAATCACAAGAACAAGAATATGTGAAAAATAGAAAGAGACAAAACAAGTCTACTTCTTTTATTTATACATGAAGAAAAATTACATTTTTTACAAGTGAAGCCCGTGGGGCTTGTTCTAAAGCTAACTACAAAGGCAGACGCTTAGCAAAGTTGGCAGAGGAACAAAAGATAGAAAAGAAGGTTCGTTGAGGAACAAAAGATAGAAAAGAAGGCTCGTTGAAGAACAAAAGACAGAAAGAAGTGAAGCAAGAGAGGAGGAAAGGGAGGAAAGAAAGTTGGCAGAAGAACAAAAGATAGAAAAGGAAGGCTCGTTGAGGAGCAAAAGAAGAAGAGAAAAAAGGGAAAAGAGAAAAAGAAGGTAACATGTAAGGCGGAAGAGGTCGCGGTACAGGACGGCTCCAATTCGGGGCGACGCCTGGGTTCCCTCCCACCCCCATTGCTGCCGGCTTGGAGGGTCAATGACCCATACTTAAGAGACAGGAAAAGGATCGACATTCCTGTCTCTTGAATAATTTTCCAATGCGGGTGACCTATAGCCCCCAAAACATGAAGGAAAAAAAAAAAATCAATTAAATTGATATATTTTATGGCTCAAATTAAATGTATCTAGAGTCACATTTAAAAAAAAAAAACAATATAACAGCTTTTACACTTTTGGATTTAGGAAATAAAATATTAATTGTGAATGTTTTCTTTCCATTTCAAGTGAAATGCAAAAGATATTGTTCAATATTCCAAAACAACGTGAGAGATACCATAAACCAATATATCAATTTAAGCCAATAATTTTACAGAATAAAAATTTAAAAGAGAAAATGTAAATTCTGCTCTTTATTAGATATATGTTATGCATCTGAAGCAACCTATAATATGATGTGGTCCATTTTTTCGATTATCCAAAAAAGATTATATAAAATGATGTGGTCCATTGTTTCGTATGAATAAATTAAATACTGATTCTTTATAAAGAAGGCATGTTGAGTTTATGGTTATAGTTAGCAAACATGAATAAATGTACGACCATTCACATTTTTTTTTTTGATAGGACAAAACTTGCTACTTTTATTTTTTTATTTTTTTTACAAGATAAAATTTCTACTCTAACCTAATTTAAGTGTATATGTGTGTGAAACTCCCTCTTGGAGACTTAAACCCCGGCCTTTGCCCCCCATACCCCATTAGCACTTATATTTGTGAAGTGACCACCGCACCAAGGGTGCGCAGTGGTAAGAGCATTCACATTAGTCTCAATAAACTGATCTAAGGTTAAAAATATGGCTAAAAATTCACAAAAATCCATGCATCAGACTTAATAAACCAACTAAAAATTTGTAGTGATCAACAGTGATCGCCACATGTGGCGAGATAGTTTCCTCGCTAGCTAATCCTACAAAATGTTTTTTAATTCTCAAAACGGTCTCCTTTCTCTCTCTTTCTCCTTCCCCTCACCAGAATTTGTCTCTGTCTCTGTCTCTCTTTGTCTCTCTCCACCTGAATGTTCAAAATGGGTTTGAAACACCCTTGAACGTTTAGACCCCAAATTACAAATTATCAATTCAAGCTTATTATCAAACAATTAATGTGCGGAATATGAATATAAGCCAAACACAGAATTGATAAACAATCTAAGCCAAATATAAACACATCCACATCAATAAATATAAGGCAAAGATAAAGGGAAGGAAGATGCAAACACACGGACAACACACAATGTGTTATCAAAGAGGAAACCGAAGCCCTCGGCATAAAACCTCTTTGCCGCCCTCCAAGCAGTAAATAATCCACTAAAGAATGTAGTTAGGATACATGAATAGCAGAAGACCCTCCAAGCCCAATCTACCCAATGTACATAAGCCCTCCAAGCTTCTTGCTTCAACGAGGTTGCGTTGAACCTATTTCTTCTTTAGCTTACCAGATTCCACTATCAACCATAGCATCAACCAATGGATATTGGTTCCTTCCTAATTGCTTCCCAAAACTCCAAATAAACCTTCTCACGGATATGTGTATGGTGAGAAAATGATTTGGTTAAAGACCTCTCAATGATTTAACAATAGAGAGGAAGAGAATAGAGGAATTTAAAGAGTCTCTAAGGTAAAGATTGTGGATGAATCAATCTTGTTTTTCTCTAGGGTTTCTCTCACAAAATTCTCTCTGGAAACTCTCTACATTTGGTGGGTATAAGGGTCTATATATAGTGGGGTGAGAAAGGAATATGAAGAGTCAGTTTTTTCCAAATAGGGTGGTTTGGCGGCTTGGCCTTGCGACTGGTCTAAGTCACGAGTTCTAGCCACGAGTTAACGACCTGGCCAGCCTGGGACTTTTGTCCTGTAGTGCGATAGTTGGTGTGACCCTTCACTTCCCCCATGTGCTTTTCACGTGCTTCCATTTGGCGGCTCCCAATCGCGAGTCACCCGCGAGTCCTAGCCGTGAAACTCTGCATCCTTGCACAATCTTGAGCATTTCTTCATATCTTTTCACACACTATCTTTACAAGAATCCCACATAAATATAGGGTTATTAATTGCTAAAATACAAGAAAATTTGAAATGGAATAAAGCCAACAAGATGGTTGATTAAATTCAACCTTACACCACCTAACCTCCATCTTGTGGTAGTCGAAGCTATAATGAATCGTGACAATTAAATTTGGTGGCCATAGCTGCGATGGTGGTGGATTTGGGTTTATGAAATGATGAACCAATAAATTCTCATTGTTCATAAAAGCCTTTGGACGACCAAAGCAGGTATTGTTGGGTGACCAAAGCGCCATAAATACGCAATTAATGCATGAGCTGTTACCAATGGATGCACGCGTATACATGACCATTGGCAAGATAATCAATCATCTCATAAAGCCATCAGATGTGTTACAAGAGCCATTAAGACCACCATTAAAGGCCTCTAATAGTTAGAGAAGTCAGAGATCTATATAAACCATCCTAGAACCTAAGCAAAGGTACGGATAGGTACACACATTCACATCCATACATACTAAAATACACTCTCAGTTCTTATTATTTCTCTTTCTCAACGTCACCATTGGAGGCTCATTGACAGGCACCACACTAGTGACCTTAGAGGGAGGAACATCTATTGTTATTTTGTTGTAGGTCTCGAATTCATTCTCATCAGATTCCATCTGGATGACAACTGGTGTGACCCTTCACCTCCCCCGTGTGCTTCTCACGTGCTTGCAGTTGGCGGCTCCCAGTCGCGAGTCACCCGTGAGTCCTAGCCGTGAAACTCTGCATCCTTGTACAATCTTGAGCATTTCTTCACATCTTCTCACATGCTATCCTTACAAGAATCCCACATAAATACAAGATTATTAATTGCTAAAATACAAGCAAATTTGACACGGAATAAAGCCAACAAGATGGTTGATTAAATTCAACCTTACACCACCTAACCTCCATCTTGTGGTAGTCGAAGCTATAATGAATCGTGACACTTAAATTTGGTGGCCATAGCTGCGATGGTGGTGGATTTGGGTTTATGAAATGATGAACCAATAAATTCTCATCGTTCATAAAAGCCTTTGGACGACCAAAGTAGGTATTGTTGGACGACCAAAGCGCCATAAATATGCAATTAATGCATGAGCTGTTACCAATGGATGCACGCGTATACATGACCATTGGCAAGATAATCAATCATCTCATAAAGCAATCAGATGTGTTATAAGAGCCATTAAGACCACCATTAAAGGCCTCTAACAGTTAAAGAAGTCAGAGATCTATATAAACCATCCCAGAACCTAAGCAAAGGTACGAATAGGTACACACATTCACATCCATACATACTAAAATACACTCTCAGTTCTTATTATTTCTCTCTTTCAACGTCACCATTGGAGGCTCATTGACAGGCACCACACTAGTGACCTTAGAGGGAGGAACATCCATTGTTATTCTGTTGTAGGTCTCAAACTCATTCTCATCGGATTCCATCTGGACGAAAATATCAACTGATGAATTTGGCTTCATCAGTTTAGGCTCATTGGCAGGAACCATGCCAGTGACCTTAAAGGGAGGAAAATCCATTATTATTTTGTTGCAAGTCTCAAATTCATTCTCATCGGATTCCATCTAAATGAACATATAGACTGACGAATTTGACTTCACCATGAAAGTTAATTTTTGCAAGTTTTGTGTTGATATTTACGCTAATTTGGGCGGTGGGTGTGGTAGATGATAGGTTTGGTTTGATTTGTGAGATGAGTGTGAGGTTTGTGTTGAATTTCGATTTTATTATGCAGTGGGTGTTGACGTGTTATGGTTGTTGGGTTTGTGTTAATTTTTTTATTTGCGAGGTGCTGGTGGTGGTTTCGGACAATGGCTAGTCTGGTTTGAAGGAGACCTAAGTTTGAAGGTGGTTTTGTGCCTTTTTGATCTCATTTATTCTCCCTCTCTCACGATCAACTTTCCTTGGGTATCACATCAATGATTCATCGAAATTGGGTCATGATTTGGTTGGTGGGTGCGACTAAGATAGGTTTTGATTTGGGATCTAAGAACTGGTTGAGGTGGGCGAAGGTTGAGATGGGTTTTTTTGATGGTGTGTGATGGCTGGATGGTGGCTTAATACTCTTTTTTTATAGATAAAAAACAGAAATTTTATTAGATAAAGTATAAGAAAACATTACATAAGAACCTTGTAACATCAATACAGGGGAAACTAGACCTATTCTGCAGAAAACAACCAAATATACACAAAAAAAAAAGGGTGTGCAGATATAGCATTGTATAGAATACACATTGTGAAGAAAAAGAAACACTGTATAGAAAACAACCAAATATACAAAACTGTGCAGAAACAACACTATATAGAAAACAAACATTGTGTAGAAGAAAAATAATGTAGTAGAAATAGACAGAACAAATCATTGAGTAGCTATTAGCCTATAATACTCCTTGAAAGCTCAATTAGTGTGAAAACACTAATGCTTGTTTAGACCCCCATAATTTTAAATTATGGCTTAATTGCTTTTACTCTAACTTATCTAAGTGCAAAATAAGAGTAAAACACACGCAATAAACCGGAACACTACTCTAAGCCATAAGCAAGTACAATAAGCGATAAATGTAAAGCTTAAAGAGTAGGGAAGAGAGATGCCAAAACAAAGATAACATCGAGACGTGTTATTGAAGAGGAAACTGAAGTACTCGGCAAAAAACCTCTTCGTTGCGCTCCAAGTTGAAATCAATCCACTAGTGAATAAGTTGGAGTACACGAATATCAAAAAGACCTTCAAAGCCTAATCTATCAAATGTACTTGAGCCCTCCAAACTCCGGCTACCAATGGACTTTTCGAAGTCTTGTCATCACTAATTATCCAGATCTCGCAATTCTGCCTGATTACATCCGTTACTCAATGGCTTCTTCCAATGCTTCCCAAAGGCACCAAAACTTCTCTTAACACTCAAAATGGGTAAGGTAAGTGTTTGGGTTAAGAACCTCTCAGGAATGTGTAGATGAAAATGTGGAGTAGATGGAAATTTTAGAGAAATGATGTAGAAGATTGTGGGTAAAACAATCTCTAACTCTCAAGTGTTTGGCTAGAGTTTCTCTCTCAAAAGTTTCTTTAGAAAATACTCATTCTTCTTCTTACATTTCGTGGGTAATGAGGGTTTATATAGTGTTGGCAAAGAATGAGAAAAGTCACACTCCAAAAAGCAACAAGCAGTGGGTTTCGCGAGTCACTCACGACTTGGCCTGAGTCGCGAGTCACTTGTGAAATCCAGCATGTCAATGACTCTTCAAATTCCAGCATGTGTTTTTCACGTGGCTTGTTTCGCGGGTCAGTAGTTGTGAGGCAAGTCGGGAAAACCACTTCTTCATAGATTCTTCACCAAACTCTCACACACAGCCCTTACATAAAATCCTACAAAAATACAGGGAAGTGATTGAACAGAATTACAATTAAATTTGACATGGAATTAAAGTTAACATAAACATAGTTGTAAATCACAACTTTACACTCTTGCAGAAAAACAATTTCTCTGTCAAGAATAACGTTGGGATGGGTTTGGATATGCTCAAAATAGAATTTATTTCGGCTCAATACT
Source organism: Quercus glauca (assembly GCA_023736055.1). Classification (NCBI taxonomy): domain Eukaryota; kingdom Viridiplantae; phylum Streptophyta; class Magnoliopsida; order Fagales; family Fagaceae; genus Quercus; species Quercus glauca. The sequence goes on along the minus strand of CM043326.1, from coordinate 33,243,893 downwards.
CTTGATCTAGTTGTTGTTTGTTAGTTATGTGCAACGACTAGATGCGGTTGTGCTAAGTGATGTGGTTGTATCGGGTGGTTGTGGGTTTTGAAATTAAATTTGTGAATTAAAAGAAAATAATATTTAATTGAAATTATGATATAGTATTGAGACTGATGTATATGTACAAAACAAATAGATAGCCATCTGGTAATATATGAAATAAGAGTGGCGTTTTAAAAAAATATTCATATTTGTTATGGACTTATGATAGCCTAAATACAAGACTCAAATCTTTTATCTTACTTTTTTATTTTTATTTTTATTTTTTAATTTTTAACTTTGGTTATTTTATTAATACATGACAAGGTGATTGGTAAAATATAAAATAGGTCACAAAAAGTGAGACAAATGATTTGTATTATGGATACTTCAAAAATTGTGGTATGTAGGATAAGTTGGGCACATTTTTGTATGTGTTTTCTCATAGTATCATTAGAGAAAAAAAAATTGTATTTTTTATTAAAAAAATAATTCCTTTAATTTTATTTTAAAGATTTATAGTTGTTATTTATTTTGAGAACTTATAAATAAACATAAAATATACTTATAACTAAATTGTGTATAAAAATTTATATTATTTAATTTAATTAATTGTAATATGCCAACATGTGTATTAAGTTTTCAAGAATTAATGTGTCACCACATCTTGTGTATATCCGTGTGCTTCATAAAATAATATTGGAATTTTGGTTCCTACGATTTTTAAGGGTGGACCGTAGGGCCCCATTGTTACCACAAGGACCACAAAATGATGTGGTCACATGCTCCAGGTATTGTAAATGATTTTTATTTTTTAAATGATTATCATACCCGGTGTGTACATATATACTGTGCCACGTCAGCTGAAATGGTATTTTTAAAACACAATATTTTAGTTCAAATATATTTTGAAAACACGATCCAAGAGGGTGGGTATGATAATGTGCGATAAACTGTGTGGAACAAGAATTATTGTTTTTTTTTTGGATAAGTAATGCATTGCAAAGGAATTGCATCGTCGATTATATTATTTATACTTCCTAGAATTTTATATTCTTCTGGCTTGTTATCTTTAATTTATTGCTTTCCTGCTAAATAGCTATAGGCCAGCGGCCTTTACTTTTCGTCAATTTGCAAGCAAACAAGTCTTTCTTTTGCAAAGGTTCGCTGTCTGGTAATGTATTCTTTACTTGACATTTGGAGTTCTTGCATAGTTTTAGGTTCTCGATTATATATTAGACATGAGCTAATGATCTGCATTACTTCTTCTATTTGTAATAAGACAAAGATCACTCTCTAAGCGTGAAGGTGAATTATCTGCTGGTAGAGTATTCGTTACATGGCGTTCCGAGTTCGTTCCTCGCTTTATTTTCTTGATTTATGACTTTCCCATAGATGTCTCGCTTTTATTTATTTATTTATTTTTAAATTTTCAAGGCAAGTCTCTTTGTGCTTCTCGAAAACTATACATATATTCTTTACTTGGCAAATCGAGTTTCCTGGCTTTATCGTAATTAGTTGATTACTTTCTTATATGAAAGCAAAGTTCAATCTCTCTCTTTTATTTTCTCTTCAAAACTTGCAAGGTATCTCTCTTTTGTGCGAGGGAAAGATGTTTGTTTCTATTCTTTACTTGGTAGTTGAGGTTTGGAACTATCAATTATGCATTCAACTAAAACTTAATTTTTTTGAAAAAAAAAAAAAATTGTATGTCACATTGTATGCACTTAATTTATTTATTTTAATTTTCTGTTTGTATTCTTCACTCTGTTTGTTTGGAATTATGCATATAAAGTGAGACACATATTTGCTGTGTTAGTTTGTATGCCCTTTTTTTTTGTAATGATTTACACATGGTACTAGAGAATACAAGCCTTTCACTTTTCTTCAATTAGGAAGTGTTAGTTTCTAAATGTTTAGAATAATTGGCAAACCGTGAACGTAACTTGTTTAGGTATAAATTATAGTGTCTATATATAGGTCATATTAGACATTGCTCAAAGTGTTGTAAGTCAGAATACAAGAACATACTAGCTGTAGGTTCAAGTAAACAAAAACTGACAGGCTCAATCGGTCGAGATTGAGCTTCGATTGGTCGAGATGTGTTTCTACAGAATTTTAAATAATGTCCAACAGCTAGCCCATCAAACGTTTAGGGTTTCTATCTAGATTCACTAGGTAAATAAATAAAACCCTAAAGTACATTTTTCAAGTCTTGGAGAGCTACTCTTTTGAGATTTGAGAGGTTTTGTGCTCTCTACTCTTTCAAGCATCTATCGGAAATCACACTCATACCATAGTATCGGTGGAATCAAGTTGTGATCCAAGCTCTCGATATCAAGTATATTAAAGATCAAAGCGTGAACTAGAGGTTCATATTAGAATAGATTTATATCAGAGAAGTCTGTGGGATTTAGAACTAAGTTTGTTAACTCTAGTTAAGTTTACTACAAATTAAATATTCTTGACCATAAACTTTTATCTAATACTAGATTGTTCTTGTTGGGTTCCCCAGGTTTTTTTATTTTTTATTTTTTACCTTGCATAATTGTTGTAATTAATTACTTGACTTTAAAATTGGTTAAACATTATTTGTTTAGGGGTCTAAAAACTAACAGCAAGGAATCAATTTTGTTTGTTCAAAGTTTAGTTTTCTGGTAGAGTATTCTTTGATGATTTTTATTAAAGGCTATAATTTAAGGTTCATATATTATTTTATTAAAATATTTTTTATGCATTTTTTATTAAAGAAAAAAAATTATCTCTATGTGTACAGATATCAAGAAAAACAAAAATAATTACAATAAATTTTTTAGTAGCAAACCAATAAGTTATTAATAAGTGGTTTTTTTTTTCCTTTTTTTTTTTTTGGGTTTTGAAAAGTATGCATATTGCATCTCATAATTAAATACTTTATTAACCAATAAATTAGGGCACCCCATCATTTAATTTGCAGGACATTCTCTTCATCCAAAGTCTGCACGTGTACTTTTTCTTCAATTTGCAAGACAATGTCTCTCTGCGGGATGATGAGCTATTTGCTGGTAGAAGTAGAGTATGCCTTACTTTGGCATTTTTGAGTTCTTTCCTCGCTTTATCTTCTTAATTGATGACTACTTTCACCCATTTACATTGTTTTACTTTTACATTTCTTCAATCTGTAAGGCAAGGCTCTTTGTGCTGGTTTAGAATTATTCTTTACTTGCCAATTGAAGTTTTTATCATGGCCTTATCTTAGTTGATTACTTTTCTAAAGGAAAGCTTAACTTCATTTGCTTTTATTTTCTCTTCAACTTGCAAGGCATCTCTCTCTATTGTGCGAATGGTAGATGTCTGCTGCTATTCTTTATTTGGCAATCAAGGTTAATACGTACTCATCCAAAATGGTAATTTCTATGTTTATTTTTGAGTTTGAGTTCTCAAATATATGAGAATTTGAAAATTCTTTTTGGGGATACTATTCATTCTACATGTAAGTATTGAAGATGCACAATTTTTTGTCTTAGTAAATGTATAAGGGAGGAGTCAAACCTAAGTTCTTCTCATTGAGATTAAAGTCAGGCAATGTCATTAATTTATACAAGATACTTTCCATGTTAATATACTATTAATAGTATATCTTTCTTGTATCCAATGCAAAAAATGCATTAAGAATTGAAAAAATATATTTTCTTAAACTCATTTTACACCCGCTATTTTATGCATATTCAGAATTGATGTGATGTACAGATTTGAAAAGAAAAAGAAAATGTCCACGTTATAAACATGAAAGTGAATGTGAAAAAATGGATATGAAAGTAAATTATTGTAAAAGATACTAACATGCAACGAACAACTTTTTTGTTTCTTAAAACAAGGAAAGCTTTTTGCTCCAATTGTACTGTCCAGAGATGGAGAGTATCGAAAATTCGAAATTCAATCAGTGATCAAGGATACGCATCAGGGTTCTACGGAGGAACTTGCAATGTTTGTTTGTTCTTTAGTTGCACACAGATGCTTTTTTTTTTTTTTTTTTTTTTTTTTGAGATAAAATATAGGTATTGTATTAATAATATCAAACAGTATACAAGCTAAGGATACCCTGTTTTAACGTATATAGAACAGGGGAAGGGAAAAACAATGATTACAAGGACAATATGCTCATCCGATGCTTGTGTGTTAAAGCTCATCCAATCCAAGAGTTTTTGCACGCCTAGTTTGTCCGAAAAAAGCCTCAGGAGTTCGACACAGATGCTTTTTGATGGCATATAATTGTTGTACATTTCTTTAGTTTGTTAGGGCTAATAGTGAGATCTATAAGTGACCATTGCTATTTTGAAGCTAGAAGTTGAGATTGCCTTGAAATTAAAAACTCAATTTTTGTCTAATTGAAGAGTGGGGTGGGTTGAACGAGTACAAATACTGAGATAGTGAGATGTAATGAACGGTTTTTTTTTTTTTTTTTTTGGGGTAGTAAATTATGTATTTAGTACTTAACCTTTATATTGTGTGTCAATTTGTCCATAAACTTTCAAATTTTCATGCCACATGTATTGCCACATCAGTATAAACTTAAAAAAAAAAAATCTGAAAGTTATTATTTGTCTTCGATTGATTTCTTTTATCACCAATGAAATCGAAGAAATTGTTGATGAACTGGAGGTGTTGACAGAGATATTTTGGCATCGAACGTTTTGCTTTTGCCAATAACTCGCATTGAGTGAGGAGCCTTGTTTCCATTGTCTTTCTCTTATCAGTTGCCATATAAATGTATGGCTCTGCAAAAGCCACTTTTTGATTCGAATTTTTTTTAACTATATGACCAGCACCCACTCAACATTATTCTACATACCTAAAGATATAGCAGTTAATATAAGAAATATATATCAATAATGAAAGCAGCATGGGCTCCAAGAAACCTCATCATCTTTACCTCCCTAAAAATTCAGCAAATCATATGTTTCCTCCCGATGGTATGGGTGATTTCAAATTAAATTTTATATTTTGAACAGTTTAAATTAAAATACTGAATTTTCAATTTTCCTAATTAGTCATAATTAACTAAGATTAACCAAAAATAAATAATAAATAAAGTGCACATGCCAGTATGCCACTTATCAGGGCATTATTAAAAGACCCGACATATGCTTATCAATGTGATATTTTATTAAAATAATAATAGATAAATAAAAAACAATAACAACTCACAGAGAATGATCGCATCTTTACTAAAATGCATCTATCTTTAGGATTTTAAAAACAAAAACTTATTTTGTAAGTTCCTTTTTGGGCCAACTTATATGTGAATTTTAACTCACGGAGTGTAAAAAAAAAAAAAAAAAAACCCCTCATGGAGGTGACAAATTAATTGAAATCATTTAGAAAGTTCATGGTTTTAATTGCTTATTTTTAAAAATTTAATCATTTATTTATGAAAGTAGATTCTTGCTTTTTTGTCACCCTTAGACAAGGTGATATTTCAAGCCTCCTTAGTTTACTTGCAATTTTTTCCTCCCCCAAAAAGCAACATCAGATAATACAAGGCAATCGCTAGAAAATCATTGAAGACAAAATATGTGAAGCAAAGCACTATCTAAGTTTTAATGGCAGGATGAGAATTTAGATTAGATACATCAGATTTACACAATGTTACAATCAGACTTATATCTCATAGATAACTCGGGACAAAAAAAGAAAAAGGCACAAAGAAGAACACGACACTGATAACAAGACCAATATACAACACTGATAACAGGCGAATAGATTGAATGAGTTTCAAATAATGGTACAACCATTTTATTTCTGACAGGTAAATTAACAAGACTAATATATAGAACAGTGATTCAACTACTTACCCACAATAAGTTTTGCCCTAGCATGGCCCTCATTGATTTTGAACTGCTCCCCGAGGCCAAAATGAGCCATGAGTAACCAAACAAAAGAAATAAGCTGTCCACCTTTACTTACTTGTTTTGCATGAGCATCTGGTCTGCAATGACTAGCAGCATACGACAACATTTCCACCCATACATTGATGATTAACTTCCATCTCTCGTTTTCCCCCAGTTTATCAAGCTCTTTGGCCAGCGTACATGCATCAAACAGTACAGAATTGCTTCCATCTCCCTTTACATAAATAGGTTTAACTTCTGTATCCACGCCAAGGATGGCATGACAGGCCTTTCTCTGATCTTGTTTTATACCCCTTCTGCCAAAAAAATTTACAGTTTCAGCACAGGTATCCCAATATCTTAATTTCCACATTCCAGCCACTGCGGACATCAGTTTAGACTCCTTCACTAAAAGATACATCATGTAATCTGAGAGGAACTTGCTCAAACCACGGTTATCATCAGAAATGCCTTCTACATTGGCTGCATCTTCGTTTTGGTTATTCTGAAAGCAGAGTTCGGTAGCAACGTGCCACAACAGAAGGCTCTCATCATAGAAAAGATTATCGATATAGTTCCTTGTTATGATATCATAGTCGCTTTCCAAACAGTTTTCTTGTATTGCATAAGCAACTCTAGCTGAGAATATCTTCTTGGTAGTTTCTGCATCATCTGCGGCTTCTTTGGATTTCTCTAGCAAATCACCAAAGATAAATTGCCATAGCCTTTTAGGGATTTTCTTTGTTTTCTGCACAGAAGAAATCATTTACAAGGTCCGAAAGACCGTATTTATAAATGATTTTTTCGACCCAACGCCTAAAACTCCCTTTGTCTTCATATGGACGTTGCTTGAGGCAATAAGCTATCAGATTAAAACATGACACGGATTCAGACCACCTGCGAAGCGCACATGGCGTAGCCAATACTCTAACCTTGTGATCAGATTCATTTCTCCACCATAACCTCTTATAGCGAAGATATAAATTGGCAATCCACATGAGGCACTTCCCCATTGGCTTTTTGGCCATAATAGCAGCAATACTCCTATCAGAGAAAATTTGCTTTAGAAAAGCAATTAGATCCAGGCACATGGCACCAATTAGCAAAGTGTAGGTGACCCTGATATCAATCTTCTCGAGATCTTTGAGATATTTCTTCTCAATGATATAGAATAATACAAAGGCCGCCACCATGAAAGTAATAGAGAGAAACTGGAATAAGTATCCCAGTCGACTGTGCACCACAACCACCTTGGTATAGAAAGCTTCATAGATGAAGTTGAGTTCTACCTCTATTATTTTAAGCGCATCTTATGGATCTCTCTTCTGGAAAATATTTCGGCTATCGTTGCGCTCACGGAAGCTGAAGGTAAGGTCAACGATGAGTCCCTTGAATATTTGGAAGAAGTGATAAGCAAATGTCACCACTTCAACTTCTGTTAAGTTTCCTTCTTTCACATTAGCTGCAAGCTTTGATTCTTTACCTGGCTCTGGTGTCATTTCTATATGTGTTGGTAGTCCAGCTTTTTTCTTTGAATAATATGCCTCCATGAGCGTTGCATAGTCGGGCCCCGGATCAGGTTGTCTAAGCATGGAATCTCGGAACCTACCCAAGCTTGCAAGAAACAAAGCAAATGTTCGCTCAAGATACTTGATGATTCCTGCCGCAAACATGAACAATGTTGGGATCAATAGCTTGTTTTCAGGAAGTGTGAGCAAGAAGACGTATACAGTCACCGCAAGTTGGACTATGAAGCTGATGAAGTGCCTAAGCCAGAGCTCATTATCCTCAAGGGCAAATGCAGTTATAGTGTCTGGTCCACCGAGGTGTACCAAAAGGAAGGGAGCCCAAAATGCAATAAGGTCGTCAGTATTGGTGGACAACGTGTCTTCCTTATCTACGCAAAAACAAGTATGGCTTTTGTAGTTTTGTTTTTACCGTTGGAGAACAAGTGTCCAAAAGCAAGAAAATCTTCCTTATCACAGGGACCAGAGTCATTGCTTTGACCGCTAAAGATGTGTCCAATAGCAAAGGTTGCGGCCCAATCAGCCAGCACGTAAGATGTCCAGATGAACAAGATCACCAATTTTTGAGACGTGCGTTTTCTCAAGGGAGCAAGCAGTATCAAAATGGTCTGTAGTGAGAGGCTTACCAGAATCACCACCCTGATATTCCATGCGATCCATAGCTTCTTCAAAACGGCTAGCAATATATTAAACATAGCCTTTCTTTCTTTATTATTATTATTTTTTAAAATATATTATAGATATTTCTCTCTTTCTCTATCTCTCGTTGGCTAAAGAAAACACAGTTATTTTACAACTGCTAATGGTGGAAAGCAGAATGCAAAAGCTTGGCAACATGTGTTATACGTACTACTCAGCATTATAACCACGTGATGCACGTTAATGATTATATAATTTGGTGTAATACAACAAGGTTAACCCATAATTATTGCATAATTCTTATAAAAAAAAAACATAATTAATGCATAAATAAATCTAAAGATACACTCAAAATTTTTATTACTGTATTATATTGAAGTTAATACTTAATATACGTACAACTGAGCACCCTTTACTGGGTAATCACTCCATAAGTATAAGTGTTTGTTGGTGTATGAGAGGCAAGAGTCCGAATTTAAGTCTTTAGGTTTAGGAAGGAGTTTCATACAAATATATATTTAAATTAGGCTAAAGTAGAATTTTTATCTTGTATAAAAAAAAAAAAATACTTAATATCCTTGTTTCTTAAAAAAAAAAAAAAAACAATTTAATATTCTTGATTTTAAATCATGCAAAAATGGTTAAAGTCTCTAGGAGGGAGTTTCACACACATATACACTTAAATTATGTTAGAGTATAATTTTTATCTTGTATAAAAAAAAAAAATAATATACTTGTTTCTCAAAAAAAATTTAATATACTTGATTTTAAATCATGCAGAAATGGTTGAATATGAGCGGTGGAGACTTTTATCCCACCACTTTTTACATGGATCTATCATTGTTTTACGTTCATCACCACTCACAATCCACTTTAACATCTTGTGAAATTGAGTGTGTTTATAGTATTATAACTTGTTATTCAATTTTTACTAACTATAAAATATTAGAATTAGCACGTCCTAAAAACAAAAAAAATGGTAGACCGGCCAACTTAATTAACCAAAAAGTTATTTTACCACGAAACAATTTTCTCTTTTGTATTATCCTCCCCCACCCCCCACTCTTTCTAGGTTGCAAATAAGTATCACCCATTTATATTAATTGAGTATAACATTTTAAGATTTTTTTTTTCTATTTCTCTAGTGTATCTTTCTTTCTATAGTTCAAGTAGAGAAAAAAAAAAAGTAGAGGAAAAAAAGAGAGTAATAAGTTTTTTGTGGGCAAAACATGGAATTGAATGGAAGGGACGTGTGCAGAAAAAGTAATTGCAAATTTATATAAAAGAAGAACTGGAGAAGAGTTTTAAAAAAAATTTATATTAGTGTCTTGAGAATTAATTAAAATATTATTTAAGTAATATTTTATTAATTTAACGAAATTAAAAAGAAAAAGAAAATAAATCAGAACTGAGTGAACAACACATCTATTTATTTGGAGTAACAAAACAAAACCCTCAAAATTTTTTTGCAAAGCTGAAACCCCCAATTTATTTTTTTGGCAAACCCCAGTCGCTGAGAATGTGAGATTCCCAATATTTTCTCAAACTTTAAGCTTATTCAGAAGGGCATACAAAATCTCAAGAAATACTGGGAGAATAACATATGGACCAACACCTAGTATCAATCTTTCTGTATTGCTTAAATAACATTTCCGATGCCTAGAGACATTTATCCGATAAAAACATTAGAGATCAATATAATGTGAGTTTTTAGAAACATAGTGCAATTTTATACTCCATTTTAACTTCAAGAGGAACGGTGAGTCTGATCTGCAACGGGCAAGTGCAAGGGCAATGTTTCCCTTTCCGACTATGAATACTAATCTATTTTCTCAGACCCGCGTGGATTTGGCATGTTGTCCCTTCAGAGATCATGATCTGTCTATTGACATAAAAATGTTTCCCATTGCTTTCTTGAAGACCCAATTCCAAGTTTTGGCTAATAGGGTGATCTATGAAAATTTTGTGGATCTCACGTTCTCGGAGATGGGGTTTGTGAAAACTGAAAAATTAAAAGGTTAAACTACAAGGTTAAAGAATTAAATACATTGTTAAAGTTTAGGAGTATTTAAATTTTATGTCCCGAAGTTTCAGAATTTAGATTTTATCTTCCGAAGTTATATTCTGTTTGCATTAACAGTTAGTTTGTCTAATAAAATGATGTGCTTGTTTAATTATTAATTTTTTTTTAGATTACAAAAATTGTGTGACATCATTTTATTAGACGAACTAAATATGTGTGGCAAGTTTATGTGGCATTAATAGAAAAAAATGAACAAATGGGCTACCAATGCAAATAGAATATAACTTTAGGTAGTAAATCTAAATTCTAAAATTTCAGGTAAAATCTAAAGACTCTAAAATTTTAAGAGTGTAGTTTGCATTTTAGAGAGAGAGAGAGAGAGAGAGAGAGAGAGAGAGAGAGAGAGAGAGAGAGAGAGAGAGAGAGAGAGAGAGAGAGAGAGAGAGAGAGAGAGAGAGGAGTTTAAATTACATATGGTGTAACTCTTATAAACTTACACATTTTTTACACCATAGATCTTTTAGAAATCTAACGGTTAAAAAAACATCATTAAATGCTATTATTTTCTACTTTATTACCTAATTAATACTAGCATTTTCTCACTCTTTCTCTCTCTCCTTATTTATTACTTTCCACCATATAATATTTTCTTCAACACAATCTAACAAAATATATATATATATATATATTAGATGGGTTCAAGTTACACCTGGTGTAACTCTATAGAGTTACACCTTTTTTAAATCATTGGATTTAAGTAGATCCAACGGTAAAAAAAATACACTCATTAATACTGATATTCTGATAAAGATCTCATTTATTATTCTTATTTATAATATTTTATACATATCTCTAATCCCAAAAATAGGTATATGTTTCTCTCTGCTTCTCCTTTTCATCCACTACACATTTCTCTCTCCTCCATTGCTCTTCCACCTCCATTTTCATAAAATTCCACCTCTACAGCAACGTAGAATCTGATACAAAAAATCTATGGCTATGGAGGTAGAACCTTATGAAAATCACGTTTTATGTTGGACTGATACTACTAAAGCCCGTGTTTTGGTTGGACTAAAATCTATGGTTAAAGCCGTTAATTTGATAAATGGACCTTAAAAACATTAACTTTAAATTGCTTGATATGCTCTTAGTTTATGATGCTTTGATTCAAAGACAAATCAAAACAATTGGTTGATATTATTATTACTTCTTTCTTCATAAGTGCCATGGGGCATTGCAGATGCATAATCTATACCATCAATTATTCAACTATGAATTGTTTTTTTCTCTTCGTATTTTTTTTTTTTTATACAACATGACAAACAATAGTTAGGAAATACTTCCATTTCTTTCTATTTGGTTGCTGAGAGTACAGAAGATGTATATATGAATTTTGCATTTAAGTCTTGAGTGGAGCACTTTTTCTGTCACAATTCCCAAAAAAGAAAAAGAAAAAAGAAACTTAATTGTACTCCTTACCTACAGTTTCTCGGCCATCATTTCTTTTCTTTCCATATATTGTAAATTTTGTGGTGCTTGATACTTCGAAAATTTTCATGTTGGATGACTTTAGTCTGATTTGTCATGTTTGATGTGCGCAGCATGTTAATCGGCTTGAGATAACCCCAAATAACTCCATTTTCATAAGATTTTTTTATATCAAATTCTATGTGGCTATGGAGGTGGAACCTTATGAAAATGGAGTTGGAAGAGCAATGGAGGAGAGAGAAATGTGTAGTGGATGAGAAAGAGAGAGCAGAGAGAAAAATACCTATTTTTGGGATTAGAGATAGATATGGAATGTTATAAATAAGGATAATAAATGAGATCCTTATCAGAATATTAGCATTAATAAGTGCATTTTTTTGATAGTTGGATCTACTTAAATCCAATGGTTTAGAAAATGTGTAACTCTTTAGAGTTACACCAGGTGTAACTTGAACCCATATATATATATATATATATATATATAAAAAGAGTTGGGTTCAAGTTACACCTGGTTTAACTCTAAGCAATGTTACACCACCCACTAACTTGTTATTGAATTAATATATTGAAAATCCAACCGTTGAATTACATGTTCTATATGTTCTTAACATACATGCCAATTTTCATATCAATCGGATGCTATTTACCATTTGATCCATAAACTCATATTTTATGCATTATTTTAAACTACAAAAATTTGAATTTTAACAATTGATTGATGACATGAATATTAATTTTTGATTACCTTGAAATTTTGCAAGCATAAAGAATATACAAAGATAATGTAATCTAACGGTGGATTTGTCAATATTTGCATCCAATTAAAAAATATTGAGTGGTGTAACATTGTTTAGAGTTATACCAGGTGTAACTTGAACCCAACTCATATATAAAATACTGCTCGGAGAAACAAGAAAAATGCACAGCAAGCTGCTCGGAGAAACAAAAAAAATACACAGCAAGTAGGAAAAATGCCTTATTCTTTTGGAATTACTTTGAACAAGTCTTTTGTGCCCTGATTTAATAGACGGTTTTTTATGAAATGGACAAAAGAGTAAAACATAAACATTTAGAACTTATCTAAGCCATGTTCATATAAGGTTCCATCGCCAAGGTTTTAGGCTTCCTTAACTACTTGTTTTATCCACACAATAGAAAATAGACTTTTCTCTCTCTCATTAATGCCAAAAATTATCCAAAAGTTAGCCTCACTTTCCAAGGACGAACTTATATTCTCTTGCACAAATTCAACACTTTCTTGACGGTGATGAATTATTGGGAAAAATCAAAGCCATGCATAACCTTAATTAACACTACACAAGTATACACTAAAATGAAGTAGTTAATTTTTCATTGAGTTACTTACCAAGGAGATTTCTACCACTATTTATATCCAAGAGCCTATATGAAGTTCATAAGCCCAACTACATATCTGGTTAAATTTGTTAGATTCGACGACTGTGATCGATTAAATTAATTACATTAGAAACAGTACACACATATATATATATATATATATATATTCAATACCTGATTAACTTCAAAGATTCTTTCTTTCTTTCTATCCATTTTTGTTTTTATAATAAAAAAGTTTGAAACTTCATGGATGCTTTCTTTCATTTCTTCTTAGTAGAAATCTTCTTGTTTCTGAAAAAAATAAAAAATCTTTAGGAGCAAAACATGAAAGTTCCTTTACTAGATCGCATATTCGTATAGACTTGGACTTTTTATAGTTAATTTTCATTGAGCTGACGTTGTTCCCATGCATTACGTCAAAAGTTCATCGTGAAATTTCATCTTAATTATAAAAAGTCTCTATCCCTTGCCATTATGTACAATAATAATAAATCTATCCTATGTAGCATACTTTTTGTTGCTTCCAAAGGCACAAATTAAATGGACTCCTTTCAAATCTTCTTCGTCTCAACTTTCTTCTTCTTCCTCCATAACACAGCATCAAGAGCCGAAATTTGCGAAATAATATTATCTTGTGATGGCTACGCATCAGATTTTAGGATTAAATTCCCTTTTCAACTAAATATTACTACCTCTAGATCTACACAAGCCAAACGCTGTGGCTATCCAGGATTCAATCTATCATGCAACAACCAAAGGCAAACAATTCTCACACTCCCTCATTCAGGGGACTTCGCTAGCTATGGATGATATCGACTACTTTGACCAATTACTCTATATCAAGGACCTAGATGGATGCCTTCTCAGACGGTTCCTAAACTTCAACTTCACAACTATGGGCTCTCCTTTCTACTACTTATTAGAGACTGATGAGTATTACAACTTCTACAACTGCTCCAACGTCAGGAGACTCAAGACTAGTGAATTTGGTTTGGTTCCTTGCCTTAGCGACCATGACTTTAAGGTTTTCATGGTGAATTTGAAAGTCATTTGCTAACTCTTGTTTTGGGTAGTTTTGTGAAATCAATGAAAATGTGATTATTTTTCAATTTTTTTGTTAGATTGTGTTGAAGAAAATATTATTTGGTGGAAAACAATAAATAAGGAGAGAAAAAATGCTAGTATTAATTAGGTAATAAGGTAGAAAACAATAGCATTTAATGGTGTTTTTTTAACCGTTAGATCTCTTAGAAATCTATAGTGTAAAAAAAATGTAAGTTTATAAGAGTTACACAAGGTGTAACTTGAACCCATCTCATATATATATATATATATATATAGGATCTTAGCTTCAAGGGGGATTTCAAGAAAGGGGATTCTACTCGCTTAATTTGATTTTGTCCAAAAAAAAAATCAATCATTCAATCGAGGGTTTTGTTTTTTACTCCATATAAATAGACGAGTCGTTCACTTTGTTCTAATTTTCCCTTTTTTATTATTAAATTAATAAAATATTACTTAAGTAATATTTTAATTTTCAAGAAACTAATAGTGCGTTGTTTTTGGTGATTTAACGAAGCACCCCTAACAGCAAAAGGACTAAAATGACTAATTTCAAACTTAAAAGATTAAAATAATTTTTGGGAAAAATTAGCTGGTGTAAATTGCAGTTTGGAGAAAAAAAACCGTGACTTTTAACCCAATGTAGACACAAAAACACAAAACCCATAATTATCTTCTTCTTTTCTCATTCATTTTTTCTTAATTTTCACTGCCTCCAAATAAATTGTTATCACCGATCTTCAAAAGTGATGTCGCAGAAGCCTAAAAAAAGCACACACGATACTTTCTTGATAGAATAGAAACTAAACTATTAGTTTCTAGTAGTAAACCTTAAATCCAAAATAGGTTTTCCTAAATCCACAAGAAGAAAAACTGAAATCCACCAGAGAAAGAATTTGACAATAAGTAAAAATAAAACTTAGGGTGTATGTGGCTAGAAACCCTAAAGTGGTTACAAAACCATATAAAACCCTAATTTAACTAAACAACATTAAAAGCACCTAAAATAAATAAATAAATTACCTAAACCTAAAATAGCAAAAATAACATAAAAATATTAAAATTAAATATTTACAAAAATTAGAGAAACCGTGTCCTACATCAGACCCCTCCACTTGAAACAAACTCGTCATCGAGTTCATCTTTGAAATCTGAAATCTTTCGCTCCAAATAAACAAATACTTCGAATGCTTTAATAACTTGATTTGGTTTTGAAACTTGAATCCTTCATAAAGTGTAACATGAAATTTTTTCTCATCTAATTTCAATTTATTTGTAACATCAATCAACAAAGGGTTGATAATAAAATTAAAATTTTCTACTCCAAGAAAATCAACATATTGTGTAGTCATCTTCTACAAATCAACTGAGACTTGAGGATTGTGAGTTGTGGACTCATTCTTATATTTGACCTCAATTGAATTTTCCGCAATGTTCTCAATAATTACCATCTCTTCATTCTTGTCATTATCCACAATCAACTCAACCTTCGTTTCTTTGACCGTTTTATCAAATTTTTGATAAGTGGTATCTTCAATCTTCAATTCAATAACTTGTTGCAAGTCTTGATCTTTTTTAATCACTTCAAATTTTTCTTTAGAAATAGGTTGCTTCTTCTCAACCCTCAAACCCTTTCCTATACTTGACACATGGACTTGGCTAGGATAATTTTGATTTTGTGGTTGACCTTTCATGTTTTGAACAAATTACTTTTCATGTGAATATACAGATTTATAATCAACACTTGTATAATCTAGTATATCATAATAGTCATTGGGAAACCATAAATCAATTAATACTCTTTTCATTCTTTGCCAAGAGTGGATTGAATGCTTACCTCGTCACTTTTTATCAATTTGAATGTCTTCCCACCATTCCTCTGCTTCATCGTCCAATTTATTAGATGCAAGCCATACTTTTTCTTCATCACAAATCTTCCAAAAATTAAAATACTCTTCCAAATCAAGAAGCCAATCAATAAAATCCAACTTACGCATATCTCCATCGAAGAATAAAATTTTCTTGTAGTTAGGAGTGTGTCTTTGAATAGATTGATCATTGTTATTGTGAGATGATTTCCTAGCAAGAAGAGTATCAATCTTTCGCCTGATTTCACCTATAATTTGCTGACTCTTTTCACAAAATTGGTGATTCTCATAACGAGAATTAAGGAACTCAACCCTGGTGAGGAATGGGTTGTTGACGTCATCACCGTTGTCATTGTTGTGGTGGTCACCATTTCATCGTTTAGTTGTTAGACCAGGGTAAGTCAGGGCTCTGATATCAACTGATGTCACAGAAGGCTAAAGAAAGCACATATGATACTTTCTTGATGGAACAAAAACTAAACTATAAACTTCTGGTAGTAAACCTTGAATTCATAAGGAGTTTCCCTGGAATCCACTAGAGAAAATTTTTTACAAAAAGTCTATGTTTATTGATAATAATCTGAAAAATTGAATTGCCTTTGGAGGCTACAGTGCATTTAAATAGTAAAAATAAAACTTAGGGTGGCTGGAAACCCTAAGGAGGCTATGAAACTATATAAAACCCTAATTTGACTAAACAACATTGAAAACAGCTAAAACAAAGAAATAAATCACCTAAACCTAAAATAGCAAAAACGACATAAAAATAGTAAAATTAAATATTTACAAAATTTAGAGAAATCGTGTCCTACGTCAAAAAGGAGAGAATGACTTATCAAACCCAATTAAACTTAAAGCATCAGAAAGATTCAGCGACTCGAGATTTGGGAGGTTGCTAATCTTGGAAGGTAAATGCCTGATTGTGGTATTAGAAAGATTGAGGGTCTTGGGGCCATCCATACTTGGAAAGATTTTGTGCATCTTGAATTTCCTTTAGCATAGAAGAACCTGAAAGATCAAGAATTTTAAGATGAGATAATGATTTTAGGCTGGCAGTCTAGTTAAGCATTCACCGTATCTTAATGAGGGTTTTTTTTTTTTTTTTTTTTTTTTTTTTGAGAAGGATATCTTAATGAGAGTTGAGTGAGATTTCCCAGATTTTTCAAAAAGGCAAGCGGTCAATCTTTCACTATTTGATCAACAAACTTATTTCTATACATGATTTTTTATCACAAAAACTTAAAATTTAAATATGCTATTGATGACATAGCTATTGATTTTTCATTTTTTTTAAAAAAATTTTGCAAGTATAAAGGATATAAGAAGAGTATAAACTTTCAAGATTCACGTGTAAGGCAAATATATATATATATATATATTTACTCTGTAAGGCAAATATTTATTTTTTTCTTAACACGTGTAAGGAAAATATCTATTTGCTGGAGAACTATTCTTTTACTCTTTTTATTTGGCTAACTGGTGTAGTATTCTTTACTTGGCATTTGGAGATCATATATGCCTGCCTTTATCTTCTTAATTGTACTTGATGCTAGTTGTTTTATTTCTTCTATTTTTGTTAAGGCTTATCTCTTTTTGCAAAGGTAAGCAGCTACAGTATATTTATTCTTTACTTGACATTTGAAGTTCCCTATGGCTTCTTGCATTTAATTTACTTAAACCTCATTAAGGCAAATCTGAAATTTCTCAGTTCAAAGGTGAGGAATCTGCTAGTGAATTGTCCTTGGCATTTGATGTACTTTCCTACTTTCTTAGCTGCATGTCTGGAATTTACTTTTTTTTAATTTGCAGGGGTAAGTTGTTTGCATAATATACTTTTTCCTTCTTCTTTTTTTTGGCATAATATACTTTGCTATTTATATTTTAAAGTTTTAATGGAGTACAGCTTAGGAAAAGGATCGACATTCCTATCTCTTGAATAATTTTCCAATGCGGGTGACCTATAGCCGCCAAAACATGAAGGAGAAAAAAAAAACATTTTCAATTAAATTGATATATTTTATGGCTCAAATTACATGTATCTAGAGTCACATTAAAGAAAAAAAAAATTAAAACAATGTAACAGTTTTTACACTTTTGGATTTAGGAAATAAAATATTAATTGTGAAATGTTTTCTTTCCATTTCAAGTGAAATGCAAAAGATATTGTTCAATATTCCAAAACAACGTGAGAGATATCATAAACCAATATATCAATTTTTAAGGCAATAATTTTTCATAATAAAAATTTAGAAAAGAAAATGTAAATTCTACTTTTTTTTTTTTTATTTGAGAAAATAAATTCTACTCTTTGTTAGATATATGTTATGCACATGAAGCAACCTATAATGTGATGTGGTCCATTGTTTCATATGAATAAATTAAATACTTATTCTTTATAATGAAGGCATTTATAGTTATAACTTATAAGTTAGCAAACCATGAATAAATGTAAGTATTGTAAGTGTGTTTTGAGTCATTTTCAAAATTAAGATTGATACCATTACACACTCTTGGTGCGATGCTCTCTCCAAAAATATAAGTGCTTGTGCGGTGTGGGGGCAAAGGCTAAGTTAGATATATGTTATGCACCTGAAGCAACCTATAATATGATGTGGTCCATTGTTTCATATGAATAAATTAAACACTCATTCTTTATAATGAATACTCAGTCTTTATAATGAAGGCATTTATAGTTATAACTTATAAGTTAGCAAACCATGAATAAATGTAAGTATTGTAAGTGTGTTTTGAGTCATTTTCAAAATTAAGATTGATACCACTGCATACTCTTTGTGCAATGGTCACTCCACAAATATAAGTACTTGTGCGGTGTGGGGGCAAGGGCTAGGTTTCAAGTCTTTAGGAGGAAGTTTCATACATATATACACTTAGATTAGGCTAGAGTAGAATTTCTACATTGTATATAAAAAAAAATAAAAAAAATAAGATTGATGCCCATGACTGCTCAAGGAAGACTATGCTTTTTGTGTTTTTGATACCTTTTTGACACCTAATTGATCGATTGAAATTTAGTATTCTTAATCAATCGAGAATTAAAATTGATCTGAATGTTCAAAATGTGTGTAAAACCACCCTTGAACGTTTAGACCCCAAATTACAAAAAATCAATTCAAGCTTAATATCAAATGGTTAACGTGCGGAACATGAACATAAGCCAAACACAGAATTGATAAACAATCTAAGCCAAATATAAACACATCCACAATAGAAAATAAATGGCAAAGATAAGGAGAAGGAAAATGCAAACACACGGACAACACACGATGTGTTATCGAAGAGGAAACCAAAGCCCTCAGCGTAAAACCTCTCCGCCGCCCTCCAAGCGGTAAATGATCCACTAAAGAATGTAGTTGGGATACATGAACAGCATAAGACCCTCCAAGCCTAATCTACCCAATGTACCTAAGCCTTCCAAGTTTCTTGCTCCAACGAGGTTACCCCGAACCTATTTCTTCTTTGGCTTACCGGATTCCGCTATCAACCATAGCATCAACCAATAGACATTGGTTCCTTCCTAACTGCTTCCCAAAACACCAAATAAGCATTCTCACGGATATGGGTATGGTGAGAAAAGGATTTGGTAAAAAACCTCTCAAGGATGTATAAATGGAGAGGATGAGAGTAGAGGAATTTGAAGAGTCTCTTAGGTAAAAATTGTAGATGAATCAATCTTGTTTTTCTCTATGGTTTCTCTCTCAAAATTTTCTTTGGAAGCTCTTTACATTTCGTGGGTATAAGGGTCTATATATAGTGGTGAGTGTTTGGAGTGCGAAGAATCAGTTTTTCCCAAACAGGGCTGGTTGGTGGCTTGGCCTCGCGACTGGTCTAAGTCGCGAGGTAACGGCCTAGCCAGCCTGGGACTTTTGTCTTGTAGTGCGACAGTTGGCGTGACCTTTCAGCTCCCCGCATGCTTCTCACGTGTGCTGCAGTTAGCGGCTTCTAGTCGCGAGTCACTTGCGAGTCCTAGCCGCGAGACTCTGCCTCCTTGCACAAACTTGAGCTTTTCTTCACATCTTCTCACACACTACCCTTACAAAAATCCCACCTAAATACAGGGTTACTAATTGCTAAAATACAAGCAAATTTGGCACAGAATAAAGCCAATAAGATGATTGATTAAATTCAACCTTACATGATTAATTGAGACACGTAACAGATTTTAGTTTTAAGCCAAGACAGCTATTCAAGCTTCTAAGGTTTTGTGACACCAAAGCTAAACTATAAAAGAAACCTAGAGGTCGTGGTTAAATACTTTTTGAAAGCCATACATTGTGCATCTAGGGTTAAGGTATTCCAAGCCTTCTCAAAGCATCAACCAGAAATCAAGATTGAAGAAATTGAAGATCAATGATCAAGAAGTTGTTGGAACAAGAGCTTCAAGTAGTTACTTGAAGTCGTGATTAAGAAGTTCATGTGTAACAGTCTAACAGATATGACAGATATTGAAGAATCCTTAGTTTTGGAATTGTGATGGGTAAAGATAGTAAATTCTACACTTATTAGAAATTTAAAATATGATTGTTCTACATTGTTAAAACCTTAATTCTATATAGTGATATGTTTACCAAAAATTCTATATAGTGATATGTTTTCCTTTGGGTTGGTGGAGATGCCCACCGCAATATATGGTTGTGCACACCCAAGATATGGATAACTGACTCTACCTATACTTGGGCTCACAATCTATTTGTATGGTGGGGTTTGGGTTTCCTACTACGGGTAGTCCTTTGCTCAGAGACCTAATTACATACTCTAGTTGTGCGAACCATTCTCTTTTCCTCACAAAGTTGCTCCCCTTTTTCTCTTAATACTATTACTCCTCTTACTCTTAGTGTTTCCTCCCAAAAGTTGTCCACCCCCATTCCTCATTCTCTTCTCCTATTTATAGGCTAAGGAAAGTGGGGGTGTTATGATTACTTAACTCGTGTGGATGTGGGTCCAATTATATTGTTTCTAAGTGGTCTTAATGGATGTTCCATTGGGAACAGTGGTAATGGCATTGGAACTAGTTCCTGCCACCAAAAGGTTGTTCAGCAGCGTTACTCCCTAAAGCAATACCGGGCTGCTAGGGCCTTGTATCCCCGAGCAATATCACTTCCAGGAGGGGCTCACTTTTGCCGTTCAAAACAAAGTGGCCTAAATACAGTTTTGGGGCTCGGACTGGGCATCGAGGTTCGTTCAAACCGAGACCATTGATCCAACGGGGGTTGGGTCAGGCATTGTATTTCAAGGCGAGGGTCCATGGCCCAACAATCTTGGGGCCTTGTCCTGTATGTTACCACGAGGCTGGGGTCCAAGGCTCAATGGGCCCAAGGCCTTGCCCCGTACAATGGTTTTTCCTTTTGGAATAGTTTTCTATCAGTTATCATCGCCTCACCATGTTGTGTATTCTGCTATTTTCGCTATTATTTGTTTTATACAATTTTAGTGCTTATATAATTAATTAAAGTGATAATTTGACTAATAAATAAACTTAGCTTAATGATCTGTTAGAGCATTCACATCAAAGATGTGAAAAATGCTAAATCCTAATTTTAGCCCTCATTCCCTTAAAATATCATCCACATCAAGCATGCTATTCTTAAACTTTTTGACATCTTTGCTACAATGGAGTGTCATCTTTGACACCGTACTGTAGCAAATTGCTAGAGTTTTTTATTATTTCTTTTCTTTTTCTCTCTCTCACTCTCTCTTGTGCCATGCGCCTATGCCTCTCTCCACTACTTTCTCTCTCTCACTTGATTAAAATAAATAATATTTTAATGAAGTGGTAAAAAAAAATAAAACCTTTGATGTTGGATGTATTATAAAGTGGAGTGTTAAAATAAATAAAGTAGTGTTTTGAGATGCTAAATGCTATATTTTTTGACATGTTTGATGAGGATGCTCTTAATTGGTAAAACTGCGATATATAGAAACTGCCTAACAAGGCGAACAAAAAGTTTTGTTGATGGCATATGATTTGGGTGAATCTGAGTCATCTGAGATCATTGATGTGGTTCCGTTCATTCTACATATTGTAAATAGTTTGAATTGTAAAATCCTATCTATATATTCATTAAAAAAAAAAAAAAAAAAAAAAAAAAAACAGGGAAAAAAAAGTGTAAACTGCTATCTATAAGTCAAAATGTGTCATGCCATATGCGCATATATACAACACTTCTCTCATATGTGTGTAAGGTGATCAGACACATGGATCCTACATGAAAACATGATACTAGCTAGACATTGTTCTGTATTGGTAGTATACCAATTAGATGATACCCACAACTTTCTGGGTGTATTTTCTATGAAAATCACATGAAATTGAACAAGTCTATTACATTACATACGACCCTTCCAATCAAGCTGCAAAGGCAACTGGTAGATAACTCTCTCCCACACTCTTCCCATGAAGAAGTTTGATCTTTAATGTTTTGAATTTTATTTATTTATTAATATTCAACTTGCATCATACATCAATAACCTTTATGAAAAAAATAATAAAATCTTAAATATTGTACCTAACTAGGTTTTTAAGTAAATTTTAATCATGTCACTTCTTTGACTAATGTAACACAAAATGTATTATTTTTCTCCAATATAATAATAATAATAATAATAATAATAATAATAAAAATAAAATGAAATTCATCTATGAAGAAATATGAAAGGTCTTCTCAAATGGCTTATTGCATGGAACAAACAAGCAAGGAGTACTATATTATAATATGATATTCTCATTTAGTAATTAACATCCATTAATAAATTAAGAGTGTGAAATTATTATCAATGTTCATTCTTTACTTGACATTTGGAGTTCCCTAGCTGTCTTTTATTAATTTACTTTAACCTCATAAAGTTCTTCTCACCAAAAAAAAAAAAAAAAACTTTAACCTCATAAAGGTGAGGCAAATCTGAAATTTCTCGGTACAAAAGTGAGGAATACGCTAGCGAAGTGACCATTCCTTGGCATTTGAAATATTTTCCTACTTTATTTGCTGTCTGGAATTTACTTTCTCTAATTTGCAGAGTAAGTTGCTTTGTAAAAATGTATAATATACTTTGCTTGGAAAAAGGATCGACTAATAATTTTCCTATGCAGGTGACCTTTAGCCCCCCAAATAAAGAGAAAAAATCAGTCAAAATTGATATATTTAGAGTCACATAACAAAATTAATTTTAAAAAAACATAATAGTTTATACACTATTGAATTCATGAAATAAAAATGTACTCTCTCCATTTAAGTTCCATTCCAAACAACTTAAGACATTACGGTTGTGTTTGGCATTGGCTTAAAAAGTCAGTTTTTTTTTTTACTATTTAGCTTATTTTTACTACTATATTCAGCTTATTTTTATTACTATTCATGGGTTCTATTGCACTTTTTGGTATTATTCATGGATCCCATTGTACTATTTCAACTACCTTTTAACTTTATCTACAGTATTTTCAGCAAAATATTTTCAATTTCAGTTAAAGAAGCTATTCAAACGGACATACATCAATATATCAATTTTTGAAGAAACCAATTTTACACAATAAGAATTAAAAAAAAAAAAAATAGAAATTATACTCTTTGTTAGATATATATTATGCACCCAAAGCTATATACCTACAATATGATGTGGTCCTGCCTAAAACTTAGTTGGCAGATGCTGATGTCGATACTCTCCCTAGTAGGAGACTTTTTCTCTCGCCTGACACGAGCCTTTTCCTCCCCTCACTAGCGTCTTTCTTACCCATTTACAGATTCTTTTCTATGTGCAATAACCATTTCCCCTTCTCAACACTAACCCATTTTCCATCACTACCATGGACGAATCAGTCCTAAATGACCTCCAAAAACTCAAACTAACCAAAGAAGAAGGTGAAGAAATCTGCATCACACGCACAGCCCAAAGCAACCTCCTTGAAGAATGTTCTTTAAGCCTTTTTGGAAAGCTCCTTTTAGATCACCATCAGAATAATCGTGCACTCAAGAATACTCTCAAAATGGCATGGAAGATGGGATCTGATCTACGGATTGTGGATGTAGGTAACGGTGTTATGCAGTTCAAGTTCAGCTCTAGATTTCAGATGGAATGGGTCGAAAAGAGTGGCCCATGGAATTTTGAAAACAATCTACTCCTCTTGTGTCGCTAGAGAGCAGGCCTTACTTCAACAAACATTGTCTTTACTCACTCCCTTTTTTGGGTCCAAGTATGGGGTCTTCCTTTTGAGTTTATGAATGAGGAGGTAGGCAAAGAGATAGGAGGCACAATAGGAAATTTTCTTGAGGTGGATAAACGATCCTGGCAGTCTGATCAAGCAAGGTATATGCGCATTAAGGTTGATGTTCAGCTGGAAAAACCTCTCCGCAGAGGAGGCTTTGTTTCTAGTCCTGTTAGTGGGAAACATTGGGTTTATTATAAATATGAAAGGATTCCTACGCTTTGCTTCAGATGTGATAGGATCGGGCATGATGTTAAGCATTGCTCTGATACGTCGGTAGAGCATGAGGCAGACAACCAATACGGGGACTGGATGAGAGCGGGATGGGATTCAAAATGGGGACCGAGCAAATCCCAAACCACCAGTAGCGACGGCAGAACCACAACGACGAAGGGCACTGATGTTGCTGGAATGCGCGCCTCTGAGAACATCATGGGCATCTCGGAGTCTGATAGCCTCGGTGAAACAAATGGGTCTAATACAAACTCGGTTTTGGGGTCTGCCCAAGGGGTCCTCTGAAAAAAAATATGTCCTCTCAGCTCCTACAGTCAGTGGATACTTAGGATGGATGGGACAAAGCCGAAAATTTGAATTTGAAGTATATGGAGAAAGCTAAGGGGTTTTCATGTGACAGTGGTATAAAGGAAATATCTAAAAGCTCTTTGGATCCCAAGGAAGACAAGTTGGACGAGTGCTCTACTGTGGGCCAAGCGTAGGAGTTTAAAGGAAAAGCCCATGAAGTTACTAGCCCACAAAGGCAAAAATTGGACCGTAAGTGCAAAGGGGTGACCACTCCCTCTATGAAAGGCCTTGCTAGAGATACCCAACAAAAGAAAAAACCCAGTTTGAAGAAAATTGCTAGACAAGTGGCCCAAAGTCAAACTCAGGCCTTTGACACAGAAATGTTTAACTCAGACGTTGGAGTGGGTTCCAAAAGGCCAGGTACGTTTGAATATTTAGAAGTTGAAGAAAACAGAGCTCAAAAATGTTTATTCATTGCCCCCTCCCCCCCTCACACTTCTCTCCCTAATGATATATCGACGGTGGTTGCCTCGCAGCACCGCCGGGAGCAATGATTGCCCTTGGATGGAACTGCCGGGGGCTTGGGAACCCCGGATAGTTAGAGTGCTGCGTGAATTTATGCAGCGTTGGGCTCCCAAAATTGTCTTCCTTGCGGAGACAAAACTGAATAAAAGAGAATCAAACAAGAAAAGAAGTGCTATGTCTCACTTGAATTGCCTTTTTGTTCCTAGCAAGGGTTAGAGTGGTGGCCTTGCAATGATTTGGACAAAGGATACTTCCCTTGACATCGTTACATACGGCCCTCATCACATTGATGCCATTGTCACTGAGCCTGAATCTGGTTTTAAATGGAGAGTCACCGGTTTTTATGGTCACCCGGAAACACAC
Source organism: Quercus glauca (assembly GCA_023736055.1). Classification (NCBI taxonomy): domain Eukaryota; kingdom Viridiplantae; phylum Streptophyta; class Magnoliopsida; order Fagales; family Fagaceae; genus Quercus; species Quercus glauca. The sequence continues at coordinate 33,218,415 of CM043326.1, read as the reverse complement.
CAAAGACATGAATCTTGGAAACTTTTAGCTTCTCTCCATCATCAGTACCAGCTCCCTTGGCTCTGCCTGGGGGATTTTAATGAAATAGTTTCCATGAGTGAAAAACAGGGAGGTGCTCAAAGGTCCCAAAATCAAATGGATGGCTTCAGAAATGTGATCAATCATTGCAACTTTAGGGACCTAGGTTACAATGGGTCTGATTTTACATGGTGCAATATGAGAGAGGGGGCTGACAGGATTTACATGGGTCTTGATCGGGTGCTTGCAACGGATGACTGGAGAAGCCATATCCAAAATACGAGGGTTCACCATCTCATCGACTCCACCTCTGATCATTGTGCCTTGCTGGTTTCTAATATGGAGGTAGTGCATCCTCCATAGAGGCGCCGTTTCCACTTTGAGGCAATGTGGACGCATAAGGGGGAATGTAAAGAAGTTATTCAAGAGGCCTGGAACGCCTGTCTAGACACAAGTACTCCAGAGGGGCTTGCCCGTAGCCTTAAGAAGTGTGCTGCGGACCTTTCAAGCTGGAGTCATTCAGTCTTTGGCCATATTCCTAAACAGATACAGACAAAAAGGACAGCCCTTCAATCTCTTATACTCCGTGATTCTGATGGTAGTCTTGGGGCTGAAATAAATAGTTTAAGGAAGGATTTAAACGAACTTCTTGATAGTGAGGAGATTTACAGGAACCAAAGGTCTAGAGTTCAATGGTTAAAGGAGGGGGATCGCAACACAAAATTCTTCCACTTTAGAGCATCTGAAAGGAAGAAGAAGAGTACTATTCTGGGACTCTGGGATGATAATGGACATTGGTATGATACAAATGACACCATTGCTGATATTGCTGTGCAGTATTTCAGAAATATATATACGTCGTCCCAACCAGCTTGCTTTGATGATGTTACATCAGCAATACCAACCTGTGTTACTGATGAAATGAACAGAGAGCTGATCAAAGAATTCTCCAAAGATGAAATCTTCACTGCACTAAAGCAAATGCATCCAACTAAGGCTCCTGGACCCGATGGTATGTCTGCAATCTTTTTCCTTAAATATTGGGATATTGTAGGCAACAGTGTTTCTAACATGGTTCTAAATGTGCTTAATTCTAATATGCCTATTGCTGAGTTGAACAAAACTAATATTACTCTAATTCCAAAGAAAAAGTCTCCAACTCATATGGCTGACTTCAGACCGATCAGCTTAAGCAATGTTGCCTATAAAATTATTGCTAAAGTTCTCTCCAACAGGCTCAAGGCTATTCTTCCTCAAATTATTTGGGCCTCATTACCGATAATATTTTGGTGGCTTATGAAATAATGCACTACCTCAACAACAAGCGCGAGGGGAAAGAGAGTTTTATGGCTGTAAAGTTGGATATGAGCAAAGCTTTTGACCGGGTTGAATGGGGGTTCATTGAAGCAGTAATGGAAAAGCTTGGGTTTCATAGAAGATGGATTAGCCTAATCATGCATTGTATAACTACGGTCACATACTCGGTTCTTATTAATGGCCAGGCTTACGGCTGTATCAGTCCCACTAGGGGCCTAAGGCAGGGGGATCCTTTCTCCCCCTACCTCTTTATTCTCTGTGCTGAGGGTCTCTCCTTGCTCATTACTCGGGTTGCTTATAACGGGGAATTAAATGGTCTTTTTATCAGCCGGGGATGCCCTCATGTGAGCCACCTGTTCTTTGCCGATGATAGCTTGCTCTTTTGCCGTGCAAACAGCCAAGAATGCCGCAAGCTCACTGAGATTCTGGCCATGTATGAAGCTGCATCGGGTCAAAAAATAAATACGAAAAAATCATCCGTGTTTTTCAGCCTCAATGCATCCCAAGAGACAAAGGGGGTGGTTCTTGACATTCTCGGCCCAATGCAAGACTCTAGGCACTCAAAGTATCTTGGTCTCCCATCCATCATTGGAAAGTCCAAAAATGAGGTTTTTGTGGATGTCAAGGAGAAGGTGGGGAGAAAGCTTTCAGGGTGGAAGGAAAAAATGCTTTCTATGGGTGGAAGAGAGATTCTTATCAAAGCAGTAGCTCAAGCCGTGCCCACATATACTATGAGCTGTTTTCTTCTTCCAAAGGGCCTATGTGATGATCTTGAAAGCATGGAACGCAACTTTTGGTGGGGGTAGCGGCAACAAGAGAAAAGAATTGCTTGGGTTGCTTGGAAAAAGATGTGCAAATCCAAGTCTCAAGGGGTATGGGTTTCCGAAATCTTCATGCCTTCAATTTGGCCATGCTAGCTAAGCAAGCATGGGGACTTTTCACTAGGCCGGACTCATTGATTTCAAGAATTTACAAAGCAAGATATTTTCCGTTTTCGGCTGTTATCAATGCCCAATTGGGCTGCAACCCCTCCTATGCTTGGCGTAGTATCCATAGTAGCCTCGAAGTTATTAGGAAGGGCACAAGGTGGTGTGTTGGAAATGGAAAAATGATACACATTTGGGAGGACAAATGGCTCCCTACACCCACCACCTATAAGCCAATCAGCCCACCCTGCCACTTTGATGATTTCCCCATGGTTTCCGCCCTCATTGATCAGGATACAAAGCGCTGGAAAGCTGACTTGGTTAAAAGAATTTTCCTCCCTTTTGAAGCGGACGCCATTCTTAGCATTCCCCTTTGCTACTCCCTCCCGGATGACAAGCTTATTTGGTTGGGGAACTCGAAGGGTGCTTTCACGGTTAGGAGTGCTTATTATGTGGCCCTCCAGCTAGTTGAGACAAGTAATGAGGGTGAATCATCAGTTGGTGACCTTCGGTCTTCACTATGGAAGAGGGTGTGGCATCTCAACCTACTGGAGAAGATTAGAATTTTCGCTTGGCGGGCTTGTATGAACGCCCTTCCTACGATGCAGAACCTAAAGGTAAGGGGGGTCAATACTGATGGTTGTTGTCCTTTGTGTGGCCAAGGCCCTAAAAATACTATGCATGCCCTCTTCAATTGTGACTGCTCAAAGCTGGTTTGGAATTTTTGGGTTGGAAGTCTGGCTTTTTTGGATGGTGGGGCTTTGGATGTTATTGATGTGGCTCTCCATGTAATTTGAATTGGCAATCCAAAGGATTTAGAGACCCTTTTTGTCACTGCCTGGTACATTTGGTTCAACCGAAATCAGGTGGTGCATGAATCCCTCTCCACTCCCCCTGGTTAAATATGGGACTCGAGTTTGAGGCTTGCTAAGGATTTTAAGGGTGCTTTAAATCCACATAGCTACCAGCAAGATGCCCGTGCCTCTCTTTGGTCTCTTCCTCCGCCGGGTTTCCATAAAGTAAGTGTTGATGGTGCTACCTGTCCTGATGGCTCAAATTCATGTACTGGAGTTATCATTCGTGACTCAACTGGGCTTGTCACTGCTGCTTTGAGCAAACCTCTGTCAGCCCCTTATTCCCCTGAAGTTGCTGAAGTTCTTGCCTTGGAAAATGGTGTTCTCTTGGTGCATGAAATGAATATTACCCGGGTAATCTTTGAATCGGACTCCCTTGCAACGGTGCAATCTGTGAATTCTATGGATGCTGGCGGTCCGCTAGGCCATATCATCAGGGAAATCCGTAGCTCTATGCTCCATTTTTGTAGCTGGTGTCTTCAACACCTGAAACGGGATCACAACAGAGCAGCCCACGAGCTCGCCCAACTAGCCAAATCGGCTGGTTTTGCTCAAGTCTGGAAAGGACCTCCCCTCCTTTGCCACATGCTATTCTTTTTCCAGACCCCACGTAGTCCATAATCTTATGTCTTTACTGCCTACTCTGTTGTAATGCCTTTTTGGGCTTTTTTATTGAATGAAGTTATTCCGTTTCAAAAAAAAAAAAAAACTTAGTTGGCAGCATTTTGAAAGTATTTAAGGGAATTCAAAGTTCAAACTAGTAGGAATAGAACTTGCCAACAACTTATTTGGCATAAAAAAAAAAAAAAAATATGATGTGGTCCTTCTTATTCGTATGAATAAAATACTCATTCATCAAAATGAAGGAATGTTGAAACTTGAAATTATAATTATAGCTTGATAAACCGTGAACAAATATAAGTCTTGTTAGTGTGATTAGAGTCTATTTCAAAATCAGGACTGTAGCTCAATACTTCTTAGAGTCTATTTCGTAAAATCGTAATCTCAATTCGCCTTACAGATTCAGTTGAAACTTCAATTTTTCTTAAGTGAAGACCTTCAACTTGCAATTTTGAATTCCAGCTTCATACATCCTCTACCCAATACACGACTAACTCCCACAATATTTTGCAAGTACAATGTCCAAACTAAATCAAAATCCAATCAATTTGTCATGGAATTTGCCAACACACACTACATGTCCTAACATTCTCATGTGTGTAAGGTCAGACACATGAATCCTACATGAAAACATGATACTAGGCATTGCTCTATATTGGTACTTGATAGTATACCTGAGAGCATGATATTACAAATGCTAGAGCTTGTTTAGACCCCAAATTTTTAATTGCGGCTTGATTAATTTTATTCTAAACTTACTTATACAGAATTTACGTGATTAGCAAGTTAATTAATCAAAGCATTCAACAATTGCACGAATGAATATATAAGTGCAAGGCAAATATGTAAAGGGTAGTAAGGAAAAGAAACTCAAACCCAAGATAACACGGCAATGTGTTATCGAAGAAAAAAACCGAAGAACTAGGTATAAAAATCTCTCTGCGGCCCTCCAAGCCGAAATAATTCACTAGTGAATAAGTTGGAGTACAAGGATACCAAAAAGACCATTCAATCCTAATCTACTCAAAGTATTTGACCTTTCCAAGCTCCAGCTATCAACGGACTTCTCTGAGTCTTGTCTTCACTAACTTCCTAGATCCTGCAATACCACCCAATTGCACTGCCAAGCCTCACCGGCTTATTTTGGCAAAGACCCAATGCTTCCCAAACTCCAAAACACTCTCAACACTCAATTTGGGTGTGAGTTGTGTTTGGGTAAAATCTCCTTTTAAGGTATGACAATAGGAGAGGGGAGGAGAAGATACTACAAGGATTTCTCTCTTAAAAATGAGTAGCTTTCTCTAAAAGGTGAGTGCTGTGAAAACTGCTCTCTAGGATTTTTCTTCTGAACAGCATCCTTACAATTTTGTGAGTAATGAGGGTACATATAGTGTGAGTGAAGGGTAGGAAAGTCACACTTAAAATCCAGCTGGATAGTGTATCCACGGGTCATCTCGCGGGTTGGCCAAGTCACGAGTTCTTGCGAAACACATTGACTATTAAACTTCCTAATGTGCTATTCACATGGCTGCAGTCCTGACCCAAGTCGCAAGATCAACTGTCTTGAGCAATCTTCACCAACTTAATACTAAACTCATTACAATTAAATCCCACAAAATGCAAGGAAATAAATTTTGTGGGATTTAATTGTAATGGGATTTTCTTCTGAATAGTCTCCTTACAATTTTGTGGATAATGAGGCTATACATAGTGTGGGTGAAGGGTAAGAAAGTCATACTTAAAATTTAGCTAGTCAGTGTATCTGTGGGTCATCTCGCAGGTTGGCTAAGTTACGAGTGACTCGCGAAACACATTGATTATTGTACTTCCTAATGTGCTCCTCACATGGCCTTTCGCAGGTACTGTAGTTCCGAGCCAGTCGCGACCCAAGTTGTGAGATCAATTGTCTTGAGCAGCCTTTACCAACTTAATACTAAACTCATTACAATTAAATCACACAAAACACAAATAAATAAATTAATGAAATTACAACACTTTTGTAATGGAATGAAGCCAACATAAATGTTATGTAAAAAAATATTACTTAACAATAACAATTAGATGATAACACCTTCCCTTAAAAGTTACCATGACTTTTGAGTAGAGTTGTGGTGTGCTTTTGTGTTATAACCCCTTTCCCTCTTCCTTGGGGCATCTTGCGGGTTGGCCAAGTTATGAGTGACTCGAGAAACACATTGATTGTTGAACTTCCTAATGTGCTCCTCACATGGCCTTTCCCAGGTATTGTAGTTTTGAGCTAGTCGCGACCCAAGTCATGCGATCAATTGTCTTGAGCAACCTTTACCAACTTAATACTAAACTCATTACAATTAAATCACACAAAATACAAAGAAATAAATTAATGAAATTACAACACTTTTGTAATGAAATGAAGCCAACACAAATGTTATGTTAAAAAATATAACTTAGCAATACCAATTAGATGATAACACCCTTCTTTAAAAGTTACGATAGATTTTGAGTGGAGTTGTAGTGTGTTTTTGTATTATAACTCATTTCTCTCTCCATTGTGTTTGTGTGTGTCAAAAAAAAAAAAAAAAAAATAGAAGAAGAAGAAGAAGAAGAAAAAGATACCAGCAGTACTTCCATGAAATTGAACGAGTCCGTTACATATGACCCTTCCAATAATGAAGCTGCAAAAAGGCAACTGGTAGATTATCCTCTCCCACACTTTGCCTATTTGCGTGAGTCACTAGTTGAAGTTTGATCTTTAATGTTTTGAATTTTTATTTATATTTATCTATTGGGATTCAATTTGCATCATACATTAATAACCTTTATGAAAAAAGAAAAGAAAAAGAAAATAATACTTAAGTACAGTTTTCTCAGGTACTGATACTGTGCCTAATTAGGTTTTTCAGTTTAATTTAATCATGTGACTTCTTTGGCCAATGTAAAACAAAATGTGTTGTCTTTCTCCAAAGAAAAATAAATTCAACTATGAAGAAATATGAAGGGTTTTACTCAAATGGCATGAATGGAACAAACAAATCAAGGAGTACTATAATATAAGAAGATATTTATTCTCATTTAGCAACATCCATTAGTGAAGTACAGAATTTAAACAAGATATAGAATTGAAATTCAAATTAAACCCCATCAAAAAAAAAAGAAAAAAAGAAATTCAAATTAAATAGCAGTAAATTAACATAAGACAATAATATAGTTTAATAATGTGAGGCCAGTAGAGAACAACAACCAATCCCTCTCAAAACTGCTTTTGTTCGATTTGATCATATAGTCTTCATCCACACTCCATGCTCGTCGCAAGGGCAGAGTGTGATCCCAGGGCATTTGACTTTCTCCAAGTATTCCAATTTTGGAAAAGATTCCTGCAGTTTTATCCAAGTTGTCTTCAGTTCATTCAAGTATTTGAAACGTGAAGTCTTAACCTCGGACCATTTGCTTTTGCCCAGAGTTGCGAGGTTTCCTCCTCTTATGTAGAGTTTCTCTAGGTTTGGCAAATATTCAGGTGCCAGCCACGTCGCTGTAGACTTGGGGTAAACACTGAAGATCCAGCTTCTTCAGTTGCCGTGGAAGTGTCTCAATCTCAATGATAGGAACCGTTCCAGCTGATTTGGTTTCTTCTACATTCTTATCTTCTGATTTGGGTGCTTTATTTGGCGCAGCTGGTCCCCATACTATTGTTACGTTTCGAAGTATTCCTTTTTCACCAAGATATTTGAGAGCACTTAGATCTTTTGCTGTAGGGAAGTCCTTACTTCTTGCATTGACAGTCAGTTTCCTTAGCTTCTTCAATCCCTTCAAATCATCTAAAGTGCCCAGCCTTCGATTTTGCCGATTAATAATGACAAAACCCTTAAGGACTCGAAGTTCTGAGAGTGCCCCTAGCCCCTTGGGCATGTCAGCTAGCAGATAACAGTCAGAAACATCCAAGTATCTGAGGTTCGTGAGATTGGCTATCTCCTCTGAAAGAATCTCCAAATTGTGACACTCCATGAGATCTAAGATCAACAAAGATCTGAGCAGGCCTATGGAACGTGGAAGCTCTTTAATTCTAGAGATCCCTTGAAGGCTAAGGAAGCTAAAATTTTCCATACTTGTCAATCCTTTAAAGAATCCTCTGCGCTGCACTTCAAAATGAGATTTAGCTGATCCTGGCCAACTTCCCAGACAAACAACTTTGGCCGTTTTCATCTTTGAAAACCAGACCGCGCTTGGCTCTTTCATCTGTCCCGCATTTTCATCTATCAGCTTTGTTAACCCCGCCAATTGGAGATCAGGAAAAGGCTCATTAATATTGAATAATGTAACTACTTTTTCCAATTCTGTTCTGAAACCTCTGGTCGGATTTTATTTTCTTTAGAAAATTTTCTTCTCTCATCCTTCTCCGTTACGAGCCTTTTTGCAAACACAACCTCTGAGAGCGTTGGAATGGGACATCTTCCTTTGCCAACGGATTCCCTGCAAAATCTAAGCCAGAAGTCCAATCTAGCTGGGGAAGCACATTCCCCTTACCATCATAATCAAAGAACTTTGCTTCCTTGGAAAGTAGAGTCACAGCAGAACGCACTAGAGGATCCATTCTATAGCTTTTAACATGCTGGGGCTGCTTTCGCTTTTTTATAGCAGGCTCGATTAAGCTCTGCTCTTGAAATTCTTTGAGAATTTTATCAACGATTTCATCAGGCGTGTTTTCTTCTTCACTACCTGAAGTTTGCAAAAAGCCCTCTCCCAACCCCCAATATACAAAGATCCTCCTCTTCACCACTGCATTTTCTGGGAATACAGTAAAGCATGACAAAAGGAACTTCCTTAAGTCATCAAGCCCGTTAAAAAAGTCCCGAATTTCACTGTAAAATAAGCAGCTGCTGAAGAATTCACTCTGGTGTACGTTAACCAATTCACCGACTGCACTGCGGCGCCCATTGGACCCGCTGCTTGTCTGTTGACTGTTAGATTTCTGACTATTTTCTTTTGACAGACTGTCTAGTGATGAAATCAGCTGCTGATTTAACTTCCAAATTTCCTTTCTGATATCACTAAGCCTGCTGCTTGGAACTTTACGAGTGGAGGGTACATTCTCTTTTTCACTCTTAAAATCTTGGAGCTTCTTTTGCAGATCTTCTAGTTGTTTACATCGCTGATCACCTGAAGGAGTCTTTAAGTTCAGTTAAGTAGCTTTTTATTTGTTCGAGTAACTTCTTAAGATGGTTAAAATGGATGCTAATTCTGTCCGTTCCTCCACCGCCATTGTTGTTGCCATTATTGTCTGGGTTGGTGGTGATGGTGGCAGTGTTGCTGTTGTTGGTGGTGGTAGTTTCAAGTGTGGTTTGTGAAACAGTGGGTTCCCCTTTCGGCAGGGTCGAGGTTTCTCCAGGACTTTTTTGTGTTTCATTAGAGGAAAACATGGTTGGATTGATGGAGATGAAACAACAGTTTTGGAAGGATATAATGAGAAGGAAAAGTTGAAGCAAATTGTTTTGTTTGACCATCAAATTCGGGGAAGGGAAATGTTTCTTTCATACGACAAAACTGTGTGTGTTATTTGTAAGCTAAAATGTAAAAACCGTGGGTAACCACAATATTCCTTTGGGTCACAAAGGAAGAGTATTTTTCTTTTGGGGAAAATATTCTTTTACTGTGGTTTTAGTTACACCCTAAATATAAACAATCCATTAGTTGATTTACACATTTTAAAAGGTAAAAATAAAAAATTTTCACCCTTAAAACATGAAAGTTGATGTGAAAAAGAAAGAATGATGTCTATTGGTATTCTTTAGTTGGCAGTAAAGGTTTTAAATTAATCATTCCGCTAAAGAGTGATAAATATTACAGTTTTAATATATAACTTCTATAAGTTGATGTGTAACCTATTAATGTAATCAGGATATTTATTATTCTGTTGTTTTCATCAACTAAAATTCATCACCGCATCAATTTGTGAAGGTTATATAATAAAATTTGTAAATATTGTTAGCATTTTCCTTCCACTAAATCATAAATTTTATGTTTGCCTCTTGAGTTTTTGAGTTTCAAGTTTTAGTGTGTGTTTGGCAACAGATTCAAAGCTAGATTTTTGCTTAAATTATCTACTGTTTGCGAATTCCGCACTAAATTTTGTTTCAAATAATCTAACTTTCAGCATTTTGAATATAAATAAATTTTTAACTTTTTGTCTCACACTATGCAAATGAGTATGCCTTATACAGTTATACTGTTAACATTCATGTAAGTTTCGGGGATATTCTTAACTTGGTAGTTGAGGTTTGGAATTAGGCATTCAACTCAATCGTAACTTATGTGTTTGCCTTGAGTTTGAGTTCTCAATTATATTTGTAAATTTAAATATTTTCAAGTGATTAGTATATTGTATACTTCTTCATGTAAATTCTGGGTATTAATCTACTGTTTATTAGTACAACTGTATTCCTTTTGGTAGTCAATAGGTACAGTGCATAACAAATAATTAACCAGCATCATAGAAGTTATACTTGGGATCTTTCTTCAAATTTGGAAAGCTTTGTGGTCAAATAGTAATGATCAGTGTTGGAGGATTTTGTCGGGAACATTCTATGGAGGAATTGTGTGTTTATTTGTAAAGATACATAATAGTTGTTGAATTTTGCTTTGGTTTTTTTTTTTTTTTGATGAACCAGAATTTTTATTAAAAGAGGGAAGAAAACAGAGCTACAAGGCCCTCCTGGACTCTTCCAAAATGATGGAAGAGAAGCAAGCAGGGCAATTCCCAAACTCAAAAGGACCAAAGAAATTACAAGAAAGAGACCATTTTGCTAAGGTGTGGGCTGCTGTATTACACTGCCTAGGCACCCATTTCACAAAAACCTTATCTAAGCCAGACAAAGAAAACCTCAGATCAGAGCACAAAGACCAAAACCGCCAAGGGGGGGGCTCGGCCAAGTCATAGAGAAGATGCACACAGTATTGGCAATCCGATTCTACAATAATGCACTCATTACCCATGGCCGGAGCACAAGAGAGAGCCCACTTAATAGCCATCGCTTCCGCCAAGAGAGGGAGGGTGGTATTCACCTTCATAGAACCGGCAAAAACCAACTCCCCTCTCCGATCTCTCGCCACCACAGCTATAGAAGAGAAGCGAGGCCCCACAGCAGCATCGACATTAATTTTAAAAGACGTACCTGGCGGAGGGATCCATGCCTGAGCAGAGGAACGAACCTGCTGAAAGGAGGTAGATCCCATGGGATAATATGCTCAGAAAAGAGACATGAGATCTTCGTAGACACCCTTTCAACATTAAGAGATCCGTCGCCAAATAGGACTTGATTCCTTTGTTTCCAAACCATGTCACAAAGGATGGCACCATACAACAAAAATTCTTCCGATTGGCCCAAGCATTGATTAGCCAAAAAGGGAGGGAACAAGAGGAAGTTGACAAAATCAGATGCCGACTCCAAAGCCAATAAGTCAATCCTCACACCCCAATGGCTACGGAACCATAAGGATTTTGCAAAAGGACAAACTGTGAACAGATGAAGGGAAGTTTCCATAGCTGTATTACATAAGGGACAGCTCCCATCCATATTTCCATTAAACATAATTATTACCTCCTTGGTAGGCAAAACATTTGCAGCTATTCTCCAAAGATGCAACTTCAAACGCTCATGAATTTTGGATCTCCAAATCTGACCCCAAATGGAGTTAGAACTTGAGGGAGGAGAGCCATTCCTACATAGCCAATAAGCGGACTTAACCGAAAAAATCCCAGAGTTTATTGCAGTCCAAGACCAACTGTCCTCCATAGGGCAACTAGGAATGGGAATTTTTAGGATAAGCCCAATCACATGCTCCTCAAAAAGCAAGCTCAGCTTTGGAAGATCCCAACTATTTCGGTTAGGAGTGAGGAGTTGAGAAACAACCAAAGCCATATCTGGATCAGCATCAAATTTCGGGGTGGGGATGAAACCAGGGAGATCTGGAATCCACGGGTCAATCCATGTTCTAATGGAGTTCCCATTGCCAACCAAAAGGCAAGCTGCCTTTGCAATAAGGTGTTTTGTGCCCATCAAGCTTTTCCAAAAGGGGGACGCATTGCTAGGAGAATGATGAGTCAGCCAATTATCCCGAATCTTGTATTTCGCCCTCAAAATTTTAATACAAAGACAGTCCTTTTTGGATAGAACCCACCAGCCAAATTTGGAGAGGAGCGCTTGGTTGAAGTCCCAGAATTTTCTGAAACCCAAGCCACCCTCCTTTTGCGGCAAACATAGAGAAGACCAAGACATAGGAGACCAATACGAGCCCGCCCTTGATTTGGGGCTCCACCAAAATCTGCGCACAGATGCATCTAATTGGTCACTAAGACCTTTAGGGAGAAGAGTAGCTGACATGGAATACGACGGGATGGTTTGGGCCACTGATCTAATCAGAGTTGCTCTACCAGACCAAGACAGATTTTTACTTTTCCATCCCTTAAGCTTGCTGTCCAATCTTTCTCTAACATAACCGAAATCCTGAGATTTGCTCTTTGAAAGAAAGAGAGGAACACCCAAATATGTTGTACTTTGAGGCAAAAGATTGAGACCCCAACAACATTTAACTTGATTCATAAATTGAGGGCTCACACCTTTGGAAGAGAAGCAACCTGATTTTTCCACACCGATAGATTAACCCGACCAAGAACAGAATTTCTCCAAACATCTTCTGAGAATGGCTAGTTCAGAGGATTTAGCTTTGCAAAACAAAAGAATATCATCTGCATAGCAGAGCTTAGAGATGGGTGGTGCCGTATTAGAAACTTTAAACCCAGTTAGGTTCTTTTGAGACACTTCCCTATTTATCAATCTCATGAGCACCTCATTGCCCAAAATAAATAAGTACGGGGACAGGGGGTCCCCTTGCCTAAGCCCCCTCGAGGGGAAGAAACTAGGACCCAGGCCACCATTCAAGAGCAAATTGAACTCAACTGAGGAAAGGCATTGGTGGATGAGATTAACAAAGCTGTGATTGAAACCAAAAGCCTTCAAGACTGCCAACAAAAAATTCCATTCCATTCTATCGTAAGCTTTTTGAAAATCAAGCTTGATTCCAAGGAAACCCTTCTTCTTCCCCGTATGTTTGAAGCTGTGAACAATTTCATGGGCCAAGACCACATTTTCATTAATCCATCTATTAGGCACGAAGGCCACTTGAGCCTGGTCCACCATTTTATTAAGAAGAGGCCTTAGTCTATTCACTAAAATCTTGGATATCACTTTGTAGCACACATTACATAGTCCAATAGGACGAAAGTGATTAAAATTGCATGCCCCCTTCTTTTTAGGAATGAGGTGGATGAAGGTTTTGTTGAGATCTTTCAAAAGCCAGCCACTACGAAAGAAGCTTTGGGTAGATTGAACCACTTGATCACCCACAGTGTCCCAATAATGCTTGTAGAAGAGAGCAGGAAAGCCATCCGGACCTGGGGCTTTGAGGGATTTCATCCCAAACACCACCTTCTTGATCTCTTCCCTAGAGGGGATTTTGCAAAGTTCCGAGTTCTCTTGGTCAGTAACACAAGGCTCAATTAAATTCTCAAGGTTTGCCGGGAAATGAGGGAGGCTAGATGAGAAAAGGGAGGAAAACTTTTCCAAAAAATAATTTTGAATTTCCCCTCGGTCTCTAATCCAATTACCATCTTCTAGCTTAATTTCAGAGATGCAGTTTCTTCGTTTTCTGATTATGGTTGAGAGATGGAAAAACCTTGAGTTACGGTCGCCCTCTTTAACCCACAATTCCCGAGACATCTGACGTAGCCTCATGTCTTCTCTATCTAGCCATTCATCAAGCTCTAAGTTTAGGGAAGCTTCAAGTTCTAAATTCTCTCTTGTTGGGGCAAGCTGTTGAACCTCAGCAATTTTGTCTTTGAGGTTTTTAATTCTTTCCTTTGAATTTCCAAAGGTGTTTTTGTTCCAGTGCTTTAGCTCATGGCTAGTCACAGTTAACTTTTTGACTAACTTAAACCCTTGAAAGCCATCAACCCTACATTGCCAAGCATTTTCCACAACCAATCGACTTTCCTCCTCCCTAGTCCACATTGCCTCAAAACGAAACGGCCGCGTCAAAGTATCAGTGTCTAGGAATGTATCAAGCATAATAGGGTTATGGTCTGAGTTCGAATTACACAAATGTCTAACCCCTGCTTTTGGAAATAAGGATTGCCACTCTTGATCGCATAAACATTGGTCTAACCTTTCTTTTATATTGGCCAAACCTTCCCTTCTATTTGACCAAGTGAAGGATGGACCCGAAAAACCCAAATCAATAGCACCTGTATTAGACATGAAATCTCTGAGATAACAAACAGAACTCTCGGCCACTGCGCGTCCACCACGTTTCTCTTTCGCACGCTTGATGCAATTAAGATCTCCGATTGCAACCCAAGGCCCAGAAAAAGAAGATACCATATTCTCCAACAAACCCCAGAATATTTCTTTTTTGGATCTTTGGATTGGACCATAAATGGCAAAAAGAAGCCAAGGAACTTCCGGGGGGTCTGAATAAACCAGTGCCACTATCATGTTTTTATTGGAAAAGACCACTTCTAATTCAACGCCCAATCTCCAAAACAGCGCAAGACCCCCCGACAAACCATCAGCATCAACACACCAAGAATCAACAAACTTCAATCTGTCGCAAATTTTATTAATTCTCATGGATTTTACTTTGGTTTCGGAGAGGAATACAATATCCGGATTTGACTCACGGATAAGCTCCTTTAGAGCTCTAACTGTCGAGGCTCTACCAGCACCTCGACAATTCCAGGCAATGGTCCTCATGGCTAGGAGAAAATACACGGTTGGAATTAAAGGACATTGGTGAGCCAAGGTAGAATTTCCATTCCCAACACAGGAGCAGCAAAAGATATAAAACTCACCCTCACAGTTAAAGGACAGCAAAACCCAATCTACTAAGCTTCCCCAAATCAAGATAAGAGATAACACCAAAAATCCAAAGAAACCCAGCATAAAAGTAGCAGAGAACAATATCACCAGAAGGATGAAAAAAACTCACCAGCGACGCAAACGCTGACCGTGTAGCAGAAGAGCGCTGATTGAGTGAATGGCTGAAACGGAACCCACTAGTTGAGAAAGGAGAAGACGCTGCAACTGACTAGGCAACAAACTCACCGATGACCGGCAACAGCACTAGCAGAGACAAGAACCCACTGAGATTTAAGGAAACCCACGATCCGGGTCGAAGAGGCCCACAAAGCGACCAAGATCAACTCGAAGCACACCAAGCAGAAGAACCCACCAAACGTGGGTAGAGATGGAGCCACACGGTGGTGGAAGAAAACCCACACGGAGGTGGTAGCGAAGGCCACTCGAGGAGGAGGAACACCCACACGGAGGTGGTAGAGAAAGCCACCACAGAGGTGGAGAAAGCGTAAGTGAATTTTGCTTTGGTTTGTAGCTTATAACTGTGAGATGAATCATATGTTTTTAAGGTTCTTATATTTTAGGGATATTTTCATTTTTAAAATTTTCGTTTTGGTCTTCGAGTTTTTCAATTATTTTTTATTTTGGTCGTTGCTGTTATGATAACAGTGTTATCTAAGTGACAGAAGTTGATGTAGCTGATTAGACTAATTGCTGGAAACCTTATAAGATGATTAGACTAATTGCTGTTATCCAATTCCACTTCCTTTACTTTCTTCAGAACCAAACACTTTAAAACTAAAATAAAAAAAGCACGAAGGTTTATCACTTTAGGCCACACACGCGCGTGCGCGCACACACACACAAAAATCGCTAATTAACTAAAATAAGTCGTATTTTTATTTTACGTTTGGACTGAAATGCTGAAACTTAAGTGTGTTTTGATTTTGGTTTAAAGTTTTGGTTGTCGGCGACTCAACTCGGCTCCAGGAGGTGTACTCGGTGACTCCGACCAATATTGTAATTAGCTCTAGCCAATACTTAATGGCTCTAGTTTAAAGAAAAAGAAGACTTTGAGTTTCACAGTAGCACCACCAAAATAATTGGGGTAAGTTGAGTAGATTATGGGTTTTTAGTTTCAGTTTAAGTGTGTTCTTGATGTGGGTTGTAGAAACATTAAGAAACAGAACATGTCTACTTATAGAAAACAAGAAACAAAATATATTTACTTCTGAAAATAGCCTTGAATCCACGAGGGTTTCTTGAATCCACAAGGTAAAAGGAGTTTGGAATCCATTAGAAAATAGGGAGACAAAAAGTCTTAATTTTATTGATTGAATAATTGTTAAAAAAATATATTTACAGGCTTAGGGGCCTATTTAAGGGTTCTTTAAAACTTGAGACAAGAAAATATATTTTAAAATAACTCTTAATTAATACCTGACCATAATAGGAACTATAAGGTTGAATTTAATCAACCATCTTGTTGGCTTTATTCCGTGCCAAATTTGCTTGTAATTCAGCATTTAGAAACCCTGTGTATTTAGGTGAGAATCATGTAAGGGTAGTGTGTGAGAGAGTGTGAAGAAATGCTTAGGATTGTGCAGTGAAGTATGGACTCGCGACTGGATCTCGCGGGTGGCTCGGGACTGGCAAGCTGCCATAAGATGCACACGAGTGAAGCATGCAGAGAAGTTGAATCGTCATGCCAGTTGTAGCACTACAGGACAAAAACTCTAGATTGGCCACTCAGTTAGCTCGCGGCTTGAACTCGTGACTGAGTCAAGTAGCGAGGCCAAGTCGCCAGCCAGCTCTGTTTTGGAAAAATGACTCTTCGCATTCCAAACACCTACCAGTATATATAGACCCTTATACCCACGAAATGTAGAGAGCTTCTAGAGATAATTTTGAGAGAGAAACCCTAGAGAAAAACAAGATTGACTCTTCCACAATCTTTATATAGAGACTCTTCTAATTCTTCTACTCTCACCCTCTCCATTGTTACATCCTTGAGAGGTACATTAGCAAAATCATTTTCTCACCATACCCACATCTGTGAGAAGGCTTTTTGGTACTTTGGGAAGCAGTTAGGAAGGGACTAATGGTTATTGGTTGATGCTATGGGCTATAGTGGAATCCGTAAACTAGAAAAGATAAAGGTTCGGCGTAACCTCGTTGGCGCAAGAAGTTTGGAGGGCTTAGGTACACTAGGTAGATTAGGCTTGGAGGGTCTATTACTGTTCATGTATCCCAGCTACATTTTCTAGTGGATTATTGACCGTTTGGAGGGCGGCGGAGAGGTTTTACGTCGAGAGCTTCGGTTTCCTCTTCAATAACACATCGTTGTGTTGTCCTTGTGTTTGCATCTCTCTTCACTTAATCTTTTCCATTTAATTTCTGCTGTGGATGTGATTTTAATTGGTTTAAATTGTTTATCAATTCTGCTATTAGCTTATGTTCATTTTCAGCACATATATTGTTTGACATTAAGCTTGATTTGATAATTTTGTAATTGGGGGTCTAAACGTTCATAGTGTTTTATACGCTTTTTGAACTTTCAGGAACCAAATTTGACCTAAAAAGCATTAAAAGCACCTAAAAACAAAGAAATAAATCACCTAAACCTAAAATAACTTTTTTTACATAAAAATATCAAAATTAAATAATTACAAAAATTAAATTGTAGATTTTGTCCTACATCAAACCCCTCTACTTGAAACAAACTCGTCCTCGAGTTCATCTTTGAAATCTGAAATCTTTCGCTTCAAATAAACAAATACTTTGAATGCTTGAATCTCTTGATCTTCTTTCCATACTTGCAACTTATCAATGGAATAAACAAATCAACTTGAATTTCCTTTTCCTTAGTCTTCATGTAATTGTAGAGATTTATCAAATAAGAACTGATAATTGAATCAAGTCTATCAACCCCAATAAAATCAATAAACTACGGTGTATCGCTTACTACCAAAATAAAAGGATCTTGGGATCGACAATCATATGATTCGATTTCATTGAGATCCTTGAAACTTTCCTATTCAATTTCTTCCTCAATGATCTCTACCATCTCGACCTCAAGATCTTTCTCTATAATAGGATCTTCGTTATCCTCTTTCACAATAATCTTGATTTTATGATCTTCTTCCATAACAAGACCTTCATTAATTTCTTCAAAAATCTCTATATTTTGTTTTTTGACTTCTACATAATCTTCAAGAACAATATTTTCTTCAACATGCAATTCTTCCTTTACTGGTGGAATATCTGGCTCTTCAAAATAATTCAAGTATGAACTTCTTGTCTAATAATAATCTTGTTTTGTATACGACAAAAGTTTTTCACAATCCAAAGGAAAAAAGTTGATGGCATGCATCTTTTTCATCCTTGGCCATAAATGAATTTTGTCTTTACCTTGTCTAATCCTATTAGACTATATTCATTCCCACCAACGTAAGGCATACCCACTAAGTTTATACAAAGCAAGTTTAACTTTTCTCTCATTAGGTAGGGTTCAACTAGTGGTTAGATTGATGATGTCATAAACAATTTAAGTGAGATTATTTTGATCATCCAATAAACTGATTCAATTTATAATAATTTAATAATGAACCATACTTGAAATGAACAATAATGAACAATACGGGTGAAACCGGTCTATGAGTGGTGATAAGAAATCATGAAGGGGAAGTGATGACTACTTTGTCTGAAAGAATCCCTTAACCTTTATCTGTTGCTATTCTTGAAATGCTTGCAAATAGGTAAGCAGCTCTTTTTGTCCATGAAATAGGTCTTCATGATTCCATTATGGCAGGAGATACAAAAATTGTCATCAATTTCTTTAGAAGAGGTGACTATGTCACATGTTAAGGATACTATGTCACATGTTAACCCTTTAAGGAGTTTTGTTTCTCTCATGCTTACAAGCAAGGCAACTCTGTTGCAAATATTTTAGCTAAGAGAACTCAATTTTATTCTCCTTCTTTGATCTAGATGAAGTCTATTCCATCGGATATTAGCAACCTTTATAATGGCTGAAAAGTCTACTTTTTAATCTATAAATCTTTGAACTGATTCTCAAAAAAAATAAAAACAAAACAAAACAAGCATAACAATAATAGTAGTCATTCAATGTGAAGACTGAAGAATGATTCATTAAAAGTAAAGGTATTCTTAATATCATTTTCTTTTTCGATGTGAAACATTTTGCTTTTGTGAGAAAGATTTATTGAAAGCTATACTGGAACAATAAAAGAGAATGATATACATCTTCCTCTATAAGAGGATTCACATTGGTGGAGCCATAAATTTAGATTTTTGGCATCACAAAAAGACTACTTTATTTATTTTACTTTCTCACTTTACAAAACACCCAATATTAGTGATTTTATTTTAACTTTCAACACAATAAAATAATATAAACAACACAATAAAATAATATATTCACTACAATAAAATAATATATCAACTACAATAAACAACCATCAAAATCATTGCAACCGCAATTGCCACCACCACGAATTTATTTTACTTTCTCACTTTACAAAACACCCAACATCAGCTGTTTTATTTTAACTTTCAACACAATAAAATAATATAAACAACACAATAAAATAATATATTCACTACAATAAAATAATATATCAACTACAATAAACAACCATCAAAACCACTACCATTGCCACTGCAACCGCAATTGTCACCACCACGACCACCGCAACCTCTTCCTTTATTTTTGGTTTTATGTAAACTTAACTGATTGAGGTTGGAATTTGTAATGCTTTGTCTACCAAATCAACTCTATACTAACACAAAACATAAAAACCAAAGCACCTATCAACTCCATACTTTCAAAATAGAAACTTAGTAGCAAACACACCACCACCATTGATAAAAACGAAAGCTCATGTTGTGCTCCTAAGTTTTACATGGTAAAATCTATCAAATCTATAGACTACAACACAAAATAATCGAAATCCATGTGAAATTTACAAATCTATCAACTCTATTAAACCCAAAGCCACCACCAACACCAAAATTTCACACGTACACACAACTGGGCATCATACCCATTCTCAATGGACAAAATTTCACATGGGTTTTCAATCAGGATGAATAAACTTTGGGGGGAAAATCAAAGTGTACCTGAAATAGGTTTCTATTGGTACTATTAGAGAGCCCTTTCCCTACGTCGGTGAAGTCGATGAACAGAGCTCTCATCCTTACTCAAGGGGTAGGTCGGAGCTAGGCAGGCTTTGTGGGTCTGTTGGTGACTGGGCAGGTGAGATCGGTGAGGTGGAGGAAGAGAGAAAAATCTTAGGAAAGAGTGGAGAAATGAAGA
Source organism: Quercus glauca (assembly GCA_023736055.1). Taxonomy (NCBI): domain Eukaryota; kingdom Viridiplantae; phylum Streptophyta; class Magnoliopsida; order Fagales; family Fagaceae; genus Quercus; species Quercus glauca. The sequence continues at coordinate 33,198,458 of CM043326.1, read as the reverse complement.
GTGTGAGGAGAGAGAAGCAATGAGAAGAAATGAGAAAGGAAAAGAAAAAGAAAAATAAAAAAGAATAAAATAATCTGACCTAGTGTGAATGCTCAATATAATATTGTTTGTTTGTTTTTGTTTTTTGTTTTGTTTTTTTTTGGCGTAAATGCACTTTTAGTCCTTACATTTTGGTTTTTTTTTTTTAAATTTTATTTTAGTCCCTACATTTTAATTTCACCACTTTTAGTCCCTAAATCAATTAACGCGTGTTATTTTGGTCCTTTCCATTAGTCAACAAACGGAAATATCTGAGGTGGCTGTCAGAGGACTTAAATATTATTAAAAATCCACATCACCTATGACACTTCAGCATATAAATTTAAAAAAATTAATTTATTAATTTTAACTAAATAAAAAAAAATTAAAAACAGAATTAAAAACCAAAATTCACATGAATTAAGATCTAAAAGTTTCTTAAACAAGAACACCAACCCATATAATTCTCATTTTCTCCGCCTCCCATTCTTTTCATCATTATTTTTTCCTTTTATTATTTTATTGGAAGATCATGCCTTTGTTAAGTTCTTTGTGTTCTTCCCATAACTGTTCATGTTCTTCCTCACTTCCCCAGAATGGTTCATGTTCTTCCTCACAAAAATACCAAACCACATCTCAACCAAAACACTAAAACATCTCTATCGGACCCAACCAACCAAACACCAAACATCAAAACTCAACCAAACACAACAATAGACTAAGAAAATCCTCCACTGATCCACCACATTCAAACCCCACCAATGGCAAAAAAATCCAGATCTACCCACCACCTGTGAGCCCAGTTGACCACCGCCACCTAGATCTAAAAATTTTCCTTTCACAAACCCATATTATCCCTTTTCAAATTTATCAAAAATCCAAAAGAAATACAGCAAACTCAACCCAGATAAAGAGAGAGTAAGATGAGAAAGTGAGGAGGGAGAGGGGTTTCGGATCTACCTAGAAACCCACATGATGGCACCGGCGCTGGCGTCTTGCCACCTCACCACGCTACTCAACCTGACCCTCACACTCATGCCCACCCTCACTACCAGCACCAGCAAATGATTCTCGGCGATAGTGGTGGCCGCAACGACGACCATGAAGTCGAAGTCGAAGTCAAGGCTCCCAGAAGCAAGTTGAGACATGGGTCCAAGACGAGAGCCAAGACGTGGGTCCAAGCCAAAGTTGAACAAGCACTTGTTGGAGCAGATTTCATCGGAGATGAGAGAAATCGATTGCCCACTATGTGCACCGAAAAGTGGAGGAACTTGCTTAAAGAGTTCAAGAAGGCTAAGCTCCAAGACAGAGGGAGAAAGAAGAAAAAGACAAAGAAAGAAAGAAGACAAAAGAAAGAATGGGAGGCGGAGAAAGCTCTGGGTAGATCTGAAAATAAAGAAAGAAGAAGAAAATAAAGAAGAAAAAGAAACTAAGTACAAACAAAACAGATCTAAATTCCACTATTTTTTTGTTTTTAATTATGTTTTTTTAATTATTATTATTTTATTTTTAAATTGATAAATTTAATTTTTTAAGTTAGATGTTGACGTGGATGTTGAAGTAGCATTTTTTAATATTATTTTAATAGACACGTCAGCATTTACTGTGCAAACAGTGCACTCCGTTTGTCACGTAGGATTTTTCCGTTAAGTCAGTGACGATAAAGACCAAAATAGAACGCATTTTTTGTTTTAGGGACTAAAAGTGGTAAAATAGAAATGTAGGGACCAAAATGGAAAAAGCCAAATGTAAGGACTAAAAGTGCATTTATGCCTTTTTTTTACATTTGAGCTTCGGTGCACAGCCAAAAGTAGCTATGCACTGTAGCTGAGAAGCCAAAATATTTGGCTTTGGCTCCACCAATGCAGCCACAGTTTTTGTAATTGGTGGTGATAAAAATAGCAATATGACTTTTTAGCACCACCAATAATAATGCTCTAAATATCAACCTTTCATCAGTAATTTCAAATATTAGGTGTATGAGCTAGCTTTTGTTTGAGTCTAATATTCTTTAATTCAGTATTGGATTTGTTACTTAAATTTTTTTTTTTCAATAATTATAATGGGAAGGCAAAATTTGAATTATGGAAGTCTTGGAAACACCAGAGGTAGTTGTCAACTAGCTGAGCTAAAAGACTTTTGGCTTAGATTTGTTACTCGGTCCCCTAATAAACGAGGGAGTTTTTGGGGGGGGGGGGGGGGGGGGGAGGGGTGGTTGAGGGCTAATAAGTTAACTTATCAAAATTTTATTTTTTGCTTTTGGTCTAAGTTTTGAATAAATTTTATCAATATTTAAACTTTGTAGTTTTTGAGTGTGGATTGGATTTATATATGTCCCATTTAACAGTTGGACTATATATTAAATTAATTAATAAAGGTTGTCTTTTATTAAAAAAAAATCAACAATTAATAGCTTTTGTTAAAAACTAAATTAGAGATTCCACGACTACAGTGTAATAGCATTTCGACAAAAATGCAAAACACACATTAACCACTCTATAGATTTGACTAGAATTTATTTTTGGCCTGTAACTTTTATTTTTTGTTCAATTGAGTCCTCCAAATTTCAAAATCGCCCAATGGATGCCTAGTGTTAGCCTCTGTCACACTACTCCATTAAAAACACTCATAACGGCGTTGTTATAGTATTTTATGAATATTTAATAACTAAAATTATTATTTTATTATTATTTCAATAGTAAAAAAAAGTCAATAAAAAAAAATTAAACAATTAATGAAACAATTTAGCAATAAACTTGGTTGTAGTCTAAAGTTACAACTCTGCTCAATATCTTTTTATTAGATGTGAATTTTGAAAAATCAACCATTGGTTCACATTTTTTTTCTTATATCTTTCATGCTTGCGAAATTTTCAAAAAATCAAAGATTATTAGCTATGTTATCAATTAAATGTTTAAATTTCAAGTTTTTGTTGTATAAAATTATGTATAGAAAATAAGTTATGAATTGAATAGTAAATAACATTTAATTGATATGAAATGTGACATGCGTATTTAGAATATAAAGAATATGAAATTTTAAAGGTTAGATTTTCAAAAAATATAACAATGTTAATTTTTTAGTAAGAGTTGTAGCCTTAGACTACAACTAAGTTTGTACCAAAGCACTTTCTAAAAAAAAGGTTTATAGTAAAACTTTTTCCATAAAAGAAAAATAAAAAAAATTAGAAAACCATTGAGAGAGAGAGAGAGAGAGAGAGAGAGAGAGTTTAGGTTTCGAAATTGAACTTTTTAAATTTTCCTTTAAAAAGAAAATGACAAAGGCAACAAATATTCCAAACTTCCAAGCATAGAAACCTCAACATCCTCTCTTCCAACAAAAAATACCTCGACATGGCTATATCCCTACTACTACGATGCTTTATAAAAGAGTTTTGCTCCCATCACTGTTCACAGTATTTTGGGGAAGTGGGATTCCTTCACCTATGAAGGCCACAAAAGTTAGGAGGTATCTTCTGCTGTTAACAGCACGAAACACTAATAATTGTCGTTATGAAATTGGTATATATACCAACATTTAGGTGGCCTAATTGGTAAGATACTGGAACAATAAGTCTCAAAAGTTGGGTTCGAGTCTCAAGCAACTAATTGTGTGTTGGTACTCCTTATCTCATTTTCATCCCAAACGGTTGACCTAAAAAATAAGTGAGTTCCTCACATAGATCGGGAGTATGGGGTCTCGCTTGATAGCGGGTAAGGTACTATTATGGTCACGCCTAGGTAGGAAAGCCACACTAGCCGCCTCCCTCTACCCATTTTTTGTTTACCAAAAAAAAAAAAAAAAAAAAGAGAAGAAGAAAGAAATCGATATATATTGGGGTTTTTTTATTTCACTCTGATGGTAAAGTCAGCTAGGGATTTTCAAAAGAAAGTGTAATTCTTGTGGAAAAAGATCATACCTCTAGTCCCAATGGATGTATTTTTATACTTGCATAAAAGCATCTCCCTCACCTTCTTATATTGAGCCTCATAGCTCGGATTTCTCTAATTGAATTGATGCTTGTCATTCTGATTTGACCATGTTTGAGTGGCTTAATATTCTGACTTGCCTTAGAAAGGGGAGGGAACATATTGCATTGCGTATTTGCATTAAATGTGATGGTGGTTTCCGGGGTGCTATAACAAATACAAATCATCTATATCATTTTTTGTGTTCTACTTTATGTTCCACCCATCACAATTTGCCATGTTTTTATTTAACTTTTCTTTTAAAAAAGTCAAAGTTTAAAATGGAATAGAATAAACACATGATAAGTCGTAATTGGTAGAACATAAAATGGAACGCAAAAAGTGGTACAAATGATTTGTATTATGCAATAACTGCTACTTATGAATATAAATCTTTTGCCTCACTTTTGTGTTCCACTTTGAGTTCCACCAATCACAATATATCTTGTATCTGTTTGACTTTCCTTATAAAAAAATAACTAAAGTTCACAATGAAAAAAAAAAAAAAATTAAACAAACACATGGCATATGATGATTTTTTTTTTTTTGTTGATAAACAAGGCATATGATGATTGGTAAAGTACAAAGAAAAATAGATGATTTGAATTTGCTACTTTGCATGTTTATCATTGCTTTTTAAGCTAGGGTTTTGATGATGCAGTGAGATTGGCAAGACGGTCTTCGTGAGTTCGACCTTCTCTAGATGGAAGTGGCCTTCCATTGTTGACGAATTTGATTAGCTCCATAATTACACAATTGAGATATGTTCGGACTCCCTATAATGTTTTGAATGCTTTCTTTTAATGAGGTACAGATGACAAAAGAGAATACTTAGGGCTTGTTTGGATTGAAGGGGAAGGGAGAGGGGTGGAGGGAAGGAAGGAGGAGTGAAAGGAAGTAGAATAGAGTTGACTGAAAATAGGTTAATTTTGGACCAACTCCCCCTCCCCCCCTTCCTTCTCAATCCAAACGGACAATTACTTTTCTACAATTTGCTAGTAATCATGTTTTATTCTACAACATTTAGTTGTCTGGTAGAGTATTCTTTACTTCGCATTTGAAGTTCTTGCGTAGCTTTAGGTTTTGTGTGAAAAAAGAGCAATCTGCTGGAAGAGTATTCCTTACTTAAAATTCGGAGTTCTTTCCTAGATTTGTCTTCTTAATTGATTACTTTCACTGATGTGCTGTCTTGCTTTTAGGTCTTGTTCACTTTGCAAAGCAAGTCCCTTTGTGCTGCTAGCTTGTAGACGATTCTTTCATTGGCTAATGGAGTTTTTTTTCCCGTCCATATCTTAGTTGATTACTTTCCTATATGAAAGCAAAACTTTATTTGCTTTTTATTTTCTACTCAAATTGCAAGCATATCTCTTTTGTGCGAAGGGGAGATGTTTGCTGCTATTTTTTACTTGTTAGTAGGGTTTGGAATTATGTATTCAGCTAAATTGCAAGTTCTTTTTTTTTTTTTTTTTTTTATAATTTTTTTTATAAATTTTTTAACTTTTGAATTTGAGTTATCAATTATATTTGTAAATTTGAATATTTCTATTTAGTATACTGCAGGTTAATATTAAGTTTACTGCTACAATAGATTTCATTCTGGTATCCAATGCAAGAAATGCATAAAAAATTACTAACCTGCTACAAAAAGGTTTTTTCTTTTTTTTTTTAGAACATGGAAAACATTTTGGTCAAATTGTACCATCCAAACATTTTGGGTAGCACCTCTTCTATTCAGATTTCAAAATTATTTCTTTTATTGGTCCTTGTCCCGATTTCAGAATTATTTCTTTTATTAGTCCTTCTTGGGGACATTTTGCATCAAGGGCCAAAAATGCTAGAATAACCCAAATCTCTCCTTGAGTTCTTTAGAAGTGATTATTTGTGGAGAGTATCAAGTCCAAATTCCAAAATTTAGTGAATAGAGGCTAATGGTCTTTTAACAAGAGAGAAATCAAAATGTTAATAACAAAAATGCTGAAAAATGCATAAAAACAACATAGGTCTGAAACTTTGACTCACGGTCAACGAAAAGTGAAAATTGAGAGAGTTCATGAGGAAAAGAGGGAAGACTCCCTTGTACCTATATTTCCATCCCCTGGCTTTAGAATCATGAGAATATTGGCTGGCTGAATAAGCTTTTGCTCTAAAGTTTCAGCTATGTAGGTAAAATGTGGTTGGTTCTTTTTGAATCTGATTGATGCCTTTTGTATTAAGTTTTGGGTGTTCTAAGTGACTAATTTTTGGTTAATAAAAGGGGTTTTGAACCCCCAAGGTATCAATTAAAGAGGTTATGGTCAGATTTGCTTTAATTGGGTAAGATGGTTGACTTGCTTTTTGCATAATTTGGAAAATGAAGTGGCCTAAATTCATGGGCTGATGTTTCCTAGACATGACAGGTCTTACAAGGTTGCATTTGCTTATTGTAGTTGTTAGGACATATGTGAATCATGTTAGGAACATATGTCAATTTAAAATTGGCTAATCTTTTGATAAAATGCACTTTACTTGAAATTGGGTAGATCTAGGATGTGTTTAATACTTCAAGGAACAAAAGTTCAAGTCCAAGTGTTAAAGCCATGCAAATCTGTCCAAGAAACAAGTGAAGAAGTGCTGGATTTTAAAACTTGACAGATAGTATCTATCGAGGTTTAAAAGGCAGTTCAGCCCGATGCTTAACAGCTGCTTGATAGATAACCTATCTATTGAGATTTACGAAAATCAGATTTTCAATTATGATTTCACTCCAATCCGTGTATATTTGTTTAGGCTTTCTTTTCTCACAACCCTAAACATATATAAGAATTATTTTAAGGGCCGTCACATCGGATGCAACTTAATGAAAAAGTTTTTCACAAGCATATTGTGACCAAAGACATATGCCCTAGTTCATCTTTCTCTTTAAGAAGCTACTGCGTTTGTACGTCGTAGGGTTTTGTAACCAAGGAGCTTCTTGATCTTCATCGTGTGATGAACTGAAGAATTTTGCAGCCAACATCCTTCTCAAGTTGGTTGTTAGTCACGTACTTGGATCCGTGCATCGATTGGTTAGTCACGTATTGGGAGCCGTGCATTGAAAAGGAGAGATTGTCACTACAGAACAAGTCCAATTGTGTGTTGGGGTAAAGGTTCAACTGTAGATTGGTATAAGGTACTGAAATTCCTTTACTTGTAACCGCTTGTTGTGATAATAGTGAATTCTCGGGAGTGGTGACCTTAAATTCACCTAGTGGGGTTTTGTCTTAGTGGTTTTCCCCATTCGTAAACAAATCACTCGTGTCAAATATAATTTCCGCTGCATTTAGTTATTTGGTGATTTCTTTATGCTACCACGCTTATTGCATGTTAATTGGTTAATTCATCACAATAGGTCAATACATTCTTGGTCTATCAGTAGCAAATAAGGCTAGCCACTTAGGGCCAGTTATATGTTTTAGGCAAAAAAAAGTGTAGAGCAAAAAAGTTGAGCTATAATCAGAGCATAAAACATCTTTTAGGTAGAAATTTTATTTACAAGACCTCCTTCATAAGCCTGAGATAATACCAATGTCCCTTGCGCACTTGGTAGCACTACAAAAAACTTCATTTGTTTCGACCCACTATTTCCGAGGGTCCACTAACAAGAGTCCAAATAAACTCTGAAAATAGGTGGGTTGTATCGCTAACTTTATTTCAAGGGTCATTAAAACCCTTGAAATAAGCTAATACAACTATTTAAAAAAATGCAGACCAGTTTTAGCAGTGTTCCCGCAAGAGTTTTGGCTCCAAATATTACATTTTTCAGTCCACTTTAAGGCAAACCTCAAAATAAAGATATCCCAAAATTTTCAACCAACAAAATTATGCAATTTGAAAAATAAAAGCAAAAAACTCATTTCATTTAGTCAAATCAAAAACTTACTTTCATGGATTCTTTAGCTCTCAAGTTCTCTCTGAGAAAACTCAAAGGTGCGATGGTCGATGACTTAGCTCCGATGGCTATCTGAGGGACGGTGGTCGGCGATATCATCTCTGATGACGAGCTTGGACCATGCTTAAAAAAATAAAATATAATACAATACATGAATTTTACCCACAATGAGGTTGAGCTCAATTGAATTGGGCTTGTAGAAAACATGTCATGATAATGGATATCAACTTGCCTTTTATTTTAACAAAGAGTAACCACACTACAACCAATTTCCAAGAAGCTTAAATTTTTATCTAATTTTTCAACAACAAATTTGAACTATGGAAAGGAGAACAATGCAATTTATGAAAAGTATTTGAAATTTGAATAAGCCAAAGTGGGACTGTAAAGTTGTAATTTACAACTACGTATTTTGTTGGCTTTTATTCCGTGCCAAATTTGATTGTAATTATTATCAATCGTTTATACCCTGTATTTGTTGTAGAATTTGTTGTAAGGGGTGTGTAATAGAGAGAGTGTATGAAGACTCAAGCATTTGAAGATTGAAGGATTCTCGCGGGTGTCTCGCGACCTAGTATCCCGCGAAGTGAATCATGTGCCAGGCACATGCTGGAATGCGAAGAGTTAGGCCAGGTGGAGACAGCTGTGTCTCGCGAGTATCTCGAGGGTAAGGCCTTCCCGCGAGACACCCGCGAGGCATTCTATTCTGCCAGCCTGTACTGATTGAGTCACACTTTCTGTACCTATCCTATATATACCCTCATTACCCACAAATGTTGAGGAATGCTTTAGAGAGAAAACCCTAGCCAAACACATTGAGAATTAGAGATTATCATACCCACTTTTCTCTATACACTTGCTTGTGGTATTTTCCTCAACCCTTCCCTCTCCATTCTCCATATCTTTGAGAGGTTGATAGCCCAAACACTTACCACACCTTTGAGAGTGTTGAGTGACGTTTTGGTGCTGCTGGGAAGCATTGGAAGGAGCCTAGAATGGCAGATGCAACATGGAGTTTGTTGCGGGATCCGGAGAACTAAGACAAGACACGATTCCGAGAAGCCTTGTTGGAGTAGGAGCTTGGAGGGCTTAGGTACATCGGGTAGACTAGGCTTGGAGGGTCTCTTGCTAACCCATGTATCCCAACTGATTGTCTAGTGGATCAATTTCCGCTTGGAGGGCGGCGGAGAGGTTTTTCGTCGAGTTCTTCGGTTTCCTCTTCGATAACACGTCTCGGTGTTATCTGTGTTTGCATCATTCTTCCCTACTCTTGTTTATTTCATTTTTACTGCTGTGTTGCTTTAAATATGGATTAGAGTAGTTGTTTTGCTTATACGCTTGTGTTTACACTATTCCGCACTTATCATTAAGTTAGTGTAAAATCAACCAAGCCGTAATTTTAATTTAGGGGTCTAAACCGCTCGTGTGTCTTCGACACATTTTCGAGCTTTCAATTGGTATTAGAGTGGGTACACTTGCTGCGGTTGTAAAACCTTAGTGTGATCCTTGACCCTTTTTGAGATGGACCGGTCTCAATCGCTCAATGTTTCACCATTTTTTGATGGGAACAATTATGCATTCTGGAAAGTTAGAATGAGAGCATTCTTATGCTCTATCGATGATACTGTTTGGGATGTGGTTGAGATAGGTTGGACTAAGCCGGAGGCTCCTAAGTCCACTTGGGATAAGGCAGCTCTAGCGGCAGCCAACACTAATAGTAAAACTTTAAATGCTATCTTTTGTGGTGTGTCCCCTGATGAATTCCATAGGATCTCTCATATGATAGTAGCCAAGGAAGCTTGGGAGATTTTGGAGACTACCTATGAGGGTACAAAGAAAGTTAAGGACACGAAGCTTCAGATGCTTACCACAAAATTTGAAGAACTCAAGATGAGTGATGATGAACTATTTGATTCATTCTATGGGAAGCTCAATGAAATTGTCATTGCTAAACTCAATCTTGGGGAGAAGATTGAAGACACTAAGGTGGTGAGAAAAATATTGAGGTCCCTGCCTGAAAGTTTTAGAGCAAAGGTTACAGCCATAGAAGAAAGCAAAGACTTGGATGAGATATAAATTCAAGAGTTGATTGGGTCTCTCCAAACGTATGAGCTGGGACTGCCTTCCCATAAGACGAGCAAATCGCTTGCTCTTAAAACCATCACCGAAAGAACAAATGATTCCTCCGAAGAAGATGGATTGGAGAAGGAAGTAGCATATCTTGCAAAGAACTTCCGCAAATTTCTGAAAATGAAGAACAGTGGGAAACCGTTCAATAGAGGAAAGTTCTCTCCTTCAAGAGGTGATAAGAAAGAGTTTAAGAGAAAAGAAGGGAAGGATTCTCAACCTTCTTCAGACATTGTGTGCTATGAGTGCAATGGCCATGGACATCTAAAGAAGGAGTGTTCGAATTTTCTGAGGGGAAAAGGGAATGCTTATGCTACAACGCCCAGCGATTCTGATTCTTCTGATTCTGACTCGGAATAGAGCTGTGACGGTGAGGGAAACTACTCTGCCTTCATGACCATTGCTCATGTAGACTCCTCGAATGACTTGGGTGCACTTGTGAAGGAGCTTGGTGAGCATTCTGATTCAGAGTCTATTGGGATTGTGGAAGAATCAGATGCTGAAGAGGAAGAGAGTACAGCTAATCTTCAAGAGAATTACTCCTTACTTCTTGAGAAGTCAAGAGAATATGCAAGAATAGCCAAGGCAGCTGTGAGAAAAATGAAGAAAGGAGAGGAAGATTACCGAAGTCTCATGGTCAGACATAAGGAGGCCAAATGTGAAATAGAAAAACTGAATGGTGAGCTGTCAGAAGCTTACTTAAAAATCAGATTCTTGGAGCTTGAGGTGGTTCAAGCCAATGCCAAGGTAGAAAAGGTCTCCACCAAGAAGTTAGATGATGTAATTTTATCTCAAAAGCAATTTTCTGATAAATCCGGACTAGGATACACTGGAGAAAGTAGTGCAGCTACTATAAATATCTCCAAAGAAGTAAAGTTTGTGAAGGCCAAAGAGCCGATTGTAGTCGCTTCTACTATTGAGAAGACAAAGGTTGAAAAGAAGAAGATGGTAACAGATCAAAGGGTGGTGAATAAGCCCAGAAATCAACCTGCAGTGAGGTCTGAAGCAAGAGGAAGACCAATCCCAAGATATCAACGGGGCCCTAGGACGGATTATGTGTGTCACTATTGCAGATTGCAAGGACACACCAGACCCAACTGTCAAAAAATGAGAGCAGACAATAATGCAAGCGTTCCTCGATCACGAGGAAGAAGGATTGACAATAGAGCTTGGGGTGGTGAGAACTCAAGAAGCCAAAATCGTGATCTCGGAGTGAGAGACTTGATGAAGATGATCGGTGCCAACTCTCGTACCCAATCCGTCAAGGATATCACCCCAAACGCACGTGACGTGTGAGTAAAGAGGGGTACTCATGCATAAGCATTATAATATGTCCATGCATTAATTCTTTCAATGTTTAGGGACATTTGTTGTTGCATCATATCATGCATTGCTTTCATTTTAATTTTCTTTTGTCTGGTTTGCACCTGTTTTTGTTGATCTTACTTTTCTTGTTTTGTTTTGGGTGTGTTTCAAAAAATTCAAAAACCCATAAAAATTGAAAAATCTCTAAAAGTTTGATCACTTGTTTTGTGCATATCTCATGTGAGTTTGGCCTAGTACCTTCGTACTTATGGCGTAGTGCATTTACGATCTTAGCTTATTATGTATGCACTCTTTTCTATGTGAAAGAAATCTTGAAAACTATGTGTGACTGTTGTAAATAGATCTTCAAGCTTGTCATAAATGATTGGTCAATAGTCTTGTTGGTCTTGATACTTGCATACACTTGTGTCTATATCTCTTCCCATTTTATTTTTTATGTTTTTGTAAAAAGAGCTCACCAATTGTAAATCTCCAAATGAAAAGAGATATTGAGCTGCAAAAGCCTGTTGCACACACTAGTATTCGACTAGGAAAAAGGGAAAGTGACTCTTTTTAATGTGTTTTATATGGTGCTCAAAAAGGCCAAAGGCTTATCATCAATATTGAAATATCATAAATTTCAAGCACCAATCTCAAAAGAGATGTTTTTGTCCAATCAAAATGAAAAAGGACCAACTGTTATGATTTATGTAGAAGCCAAATGAAAAGCTTCTTTGTTATGTTTTCATTGTGTGGGAGGTCATATATACTCATTTCTATAATGGAGATAGTCCACTTGATTTCGTATCAGTTGTCTATGACTCGATTGAATTGATCATTGAAGCTTCGCTCTGGTCTAAGGACTATTTCACATTTGATACTCACACACAACACACAAGTCTTTGATTCAATCAATGCCTATCTCATTTGTGTGATTGTATATGTCCAAATGTGATGTGTATGCCTATGAACTTGTTGATCAAATCCAAAAAGATTTTTGTGAGTTTTATATGTTTTTGAAAGTGATTTTATACTTTCTTGTGTTTCATTTTTGGTCAAAATGCATTTTGTGTGTTTTTCATCAAAAAACTAGTTCATGGGATGTTTCGCGAGAAGCTCGCGACTTGGAGCTTCCCGCGAAAAGTGTTTGAGGGAAATAAACTTTTTGCAAAATCAGAAAGAGAGTTTCGCAACTGTCTCGCGACTGTTTCGCGATCAACAGCTTCTCGCAAAATGCTATTTGGCAAAAACTAGGATTTTTCAAAATCAGACAGAGAGTTTCGCGACTGTCTCGCGACTGTTTCGTGACTTAAAGCTTCTCGCGAAAAATTTGTGCTTCAGTGGCCACTTTTGCGACTGTCTCGCGACTGTATCGCTACTCTCTAACCCGCGAAAAACGCGTGTTTTCAGTTTATTTGGCTGATGTGACAGATTTTCAAATCATAACTCCTTCCCTCACATAATCTCCCTCGAAGCCATTTTTAACCCAATCCACTATTCCATCAAAATCCTTTCAAATCAAGCATCTTCTCTGCATTTTTCTCTTCAAGCTATGTTTTCTAAACAAATCTTTGAAAGTTTGCTTCGATTATGCAGAATCTGTGCTTAGGGTTTCAATTATTGGGGTTTTTCGAAATTTTGGGTGTTTTTATATTTTGAGTTTAAATTTTTGAAAATTTATGATTGGGCTATGTTCTTTTTTGTTGGTTGTGCATCTGTGTTGGCCCCTTGAGGCATTTCAACGTGTATTGAGGGTAGTTTTTACCATGTTCATGCATTGCCCACTCTTTGTTCGCATTTGTGCATGTTAGGTGTTTGACAAAATGTCTAAATGACACTTGTACTTTGAACTGGCCTAATCTTAGTTCCAATCATTGGTTTAGGTCATTTGTCCCATGTTTTTCATGTTTTTGTCAATGGTTTTGTGGTTTACACACCTTGTCCATTCTGTGCCTCAATGCCTTGCCATCCACACACTTGGCACACACATAAGCACACCTCATGCATCTCACACGCACACACACATCAGCCCGTGCACATGTTTGCACACACATGCACAGTTACTTAGCTTCATATATTGTGTTTATGTTTAGCCTCATACACAGTTTTACTTTTGTTTTGAACTAACTTGAATCTAATCAAGTTCTGTGTTCTGTTTTGTGTGTTGTGCACGTGTTTCCTGTTATTTTGGGTGTTCTTTTGCACAGATGTCTCCATTCAAGACTTCAGCTGTGAAAGGTGGCAGCAACAAAGGGAAAGAGCCAATCATTGATGTTGATGACGATTCCCCTAGACCAAAGAGAGCTCGTTCTTCAACAGGAATCTTTGATTCTAACTTGTTTAGGTCTTATGTTGCTTTTGAATCCTATAAAAATCACTTTCAAGATGCTCCTTTGTTGGCTGAAAGAGCTGTTGATCAGTCATCTCTTTTGGATACAAAAATTCTTACCTAGTTTGCCACAAAAGACTGGAATTTTCTTCTCTCCGATCTTGAAGATGCTTATGAGGACATGGTAAAAGAGTTTTATGCCAATGCTATTGTACAAGGACAAGAGATCAGGTGCTGGGTTAGAGGAAATCGCTTCTTGGTAACTCCTGTGTACCTGTATGATATTCTACACATAAACCGACCGATTCTTCCTATACCACCTGTGTATAATGACCTCAATCCAGATGCAGACACACTTTGGGGACAATTAGGAGCAGATTTGGAACTCTCTTCTAGTGGAAAGTCAATCAGTGTGGCTTCACTTTCTCCAGAATTAAGGCTCATGTCAACAACCATGTGCAGCAATCTCTATCCATTGTCAAGCACCGGTTTCATTAACCTTGGTCGAGCATTATTTCTTCATGATCTGGTATCTGATGTGGAAATTGACGTATGCTCCCACATCTTCCACATTTTGGCTAAAACAGTTAACCGTACTGCCTCAAGGAATTGCATTCCCTTTGGTCGTCTCATTTCTCGGATTTTGAAGCTCAAAGGTGTGCGTCCCTCTGCAGATAAGCGCCCTCATCCTAGGCCAAGTCCAATTAACGGTCGTACTTTTCAAGCAAATATGAGTCACACCAAGAAGACTGTCAAGCAAGAACATCATGCTCCTCAAGGAAGCTCGAGTTCTACTTCTCATTCCTATGATGAAAAGTTTGACACCATCATGGTTGCCTATCAAGATCTTAGCACCAAAATTTCAGGACTTACTCAGATCATGTACCGCCAACACTCCCGTCTTGATAAATAATTAACCTCTCTCGAAACTCAGATGGATGAAATTCAAAGGAAGCTAGAAGAGAATGACAACTAGCTATTCCATGACAAAAAGGGGGAGATGATGTCATTGACAGGGGGAGTGTAGTGATAGGGGGAGAAGCAACAGCAAGAAGTCTAGTTTTCATATCTGCTTTATGTTTATGTTTATTTACTGCTTTTAACTAGTTCTTTTGGTTTAAAGCTTTGATACTCTGTTCTTAATCTCAGTATTAATATCAGTTATTTGTGTTTATCTCTATGCTTTGTGGCATACCTGCTTTGTGGCTTTTGTTTGTACCCATGTTGCTTATGTAAGCTTGAAGGGTGTTTGGTTTTTATGCACAGTTTGTAGGCTTTTATGGTTTGTGCCATGCATATGCAGTACCTTGTTTATGCAGCCTCTGTGCTTTGCTAAATCAGTACTTCTAACTTAATGGTATGCATTTTTTTTGTGTTTGTACTGTCACTCTTGTGCCCTAGTAGGATTGTTCCTAGATGCAAATACTTCGTGTATTTTGCATTGGTTGAGTGTTGGATTTGCAAATGATTCTCTTCAAATGAGCTCATCATCTTGCATGTCCGGATGTTCATTCCCTGTGTGAATGAGCATAGTGATCACTTCTGTATAGTAATTGCTTGTTTGGTCAAGGCATGGTTTATTCATTTATCCCATTTATACTTGATCGCATTGTTACTTGTTCATGTACGTACCTTGTGTTCAACTTGTCATAAGCTTAATGAAAGTTTTGTTTGTGTACGAGTGTTTCAGGTTATAGGTATATACGTGCAAGTGCTTCACAGCTTCTAGATTAGGTGTGAGTGAGTTTTGCCTGTGTTCCCAAACTCACGTTTAAGTCTAGAGTTTGTTTTAGGGGTTTTGTCACGGAATAGCCAAAGGGGGAGATTGTAAAGTTGTAATTTACAACTATGTATTTTGTTGGCTTTTATTCCGTGCCAAATTTGATTGTAATTATTATCAATCGTTTATACCCTGTATTTGTTGTGGGATTTGTTGTAAGGGGTGTGTGATAGAGAGAGTGTATGAAGACTCAAGCATTTGAAGATTGAAGGATTCTCGCGGGTGTCTCGCGACCTAGCATCCCGCGAAGTGAATCATGTGCCAGGCACATGCTGGAATGCGAAGAGTCAGGCCAGGTGGAGACAGTTGTGTCTCGCGAGTATCTCGCGGGTAAGGCCTTCCCGCGAGACACCCGCGAGGCATTTTGTTCTGCCAGCCTGTATTGATTGAGTCACACTTTCTGTACGTATCCTATATATACCCTCATTACCCACAAATGTTGAGGAATGCTTTAGAGAGAAAACCCTAGCCAAACACATTGAGAATTAGAGATTATCATACCCACTTTTCTCTATACACTTGCTTGTGGTATTTTCCTTAACCCTTCCTTCTCCATTCTCCATATCTTTGAGAGGTTGATAGCCCAAACACTTACCACACCTTTGAGAGTGTTGAGTGATGTTTTGGTGCTGCTGGGAAGCATTGGAAGGAGCCTAGAATGGCAGATGCAACATGGAGCTTGTTGCGGGATCCGGAGAACTAAGACAAGACACGGTTTCGAGAAGCCTTGTTGGAGTAGGAGCTTGGAGGGCTTAGGTACATCGGGTAGACTAGGCTTGGAGGGTCTCTTGCTAACCCATGTATCCCAACTGATTGTCTAGTGGATCGATTTCCGCTTGGAGGGCGGCGGAGAGGTTTTTCGTCGAGTTCTTCGGTTTCCTCTTCGATAACACGTCTCGGTGTTATCTGTGTTTGCATCCTTCTTCCCTACTCTTGTTCATTTCATTTTTACTGCTGTGTTGCTTTAAATATGGATTAGAGTAGTTGTTTTGCTTATACGCTTGTATTTACATTATTCCGCACTTATCATTAAGTTAGTGTAAAATCAACCAAGCCGTAATTTTAATTTGGGGGTCTAAACCGCTCGTGTGTTTTCGACACATTTTCGAGCTTTCAGGGACAAAGGTTTTTCTCCTCTTACACCCAACAATTTGGGATCTTCTATGCAAATTATCTTTTCCATGTGGAACGATCCTGAACTCAAAAGGTCAAAAGATATGTGTTTGGAGGGGCAAATGATAACATACACTTTCAGTTGGATTGTTTCTCTTGGAACCAAACACTACCAGATTCTCAATATTGAACTAAAATATGAATGCATAATATGTTTTTATTTTCAGATTGTCCAGAAACTGGTTTCCTGCTCCAAGATTCCATCACCTTCAAAAACATATTTAGAATTTTTTTTGGGGGGCTTCAAGCGCTTTGCTAAAAAATTCCATCACCTTAAGAAGAAGAAGAATTTATAATTTTTTTTTTTTTTGGGGAGGGTGGGGGGGGGGGGGGGGTGGGGGTGCTAGAAGTACTTGGAAAAACAAGATCGGTATATACTATATAATAACAACATTGCAACCTAGAAGTTAAAGTCTTATCTAACTCTTCAACAACAAAATAAAATTATGAAAAGGAAAACAATACAATTGATGAGCACCGAGCAGTAATTGAGAGTTCAACAAGAGCATTAGTAGCAAATTACCTAAAATGAGTAAGAGTTTGTTTAAGAACAGTTTATTTAGCTGAAATTGAAAAAATTTTGCTGAAAATACTGTAGATAAAACTAAAAGGTAGCTGAAATAATACAGTGAGACTTATGAAAAGTACGAAAAAGTACAATGAGACTCATGAATAGTAGCATAAATAAGCTAAATAGTAAAAAAAGTTGCATTTTCAAGCCAATGTCAAATACACACTAAAGAAGTGAAAATAGGTGACCAAACATCCAAAACCTTTCCCCATCAACTTATCCATACGTACCCATATAATCTACAGTGATTGCTGATTACCTATATTTGTTGAAATACGGTTTGTAACTGAATTTGATGTGAGTGAAAAAGAAAAGTAGTTACCTAAAATAAGTAACAAATTAAATTGGAAGAAAAATATAGTTAACTTACAACTATTACTCTAAAGTCATGACTATCACCTTTCAAACTCAGAAGTGATTGGTTGGGCATGTAATAATGACTGCACACACAAAAAGATTCACCTTTCAAGGTACAAGACCCTATTAAATGCTATAATTGTCCCCCAAAACATGCTTCTAGAAATGATCCAAACCAAATATTATTACAAATAACTATTCATCTCAAATAATTTTAATAGCTAAGCAAATAAATCCAAACTGTTTTCAAGACTCCATTCCACAAGTAGAAGTTCCACAAATACAAATTTTATAAGTTACTCAAACTTCAACTTGTAACATTTATTGATATTAGCACTAAGCTCCTATCACACACCCACACCAACACCAACGACAGCTCAATAAGCTTGCTACTCCCCAATATCTGTAAAAGAGAAAGAAAATAGTGAGCTCAATAAGTAACCACTAGCCTTAAGCCCTAAACTAGTTTGATAAAAATGTGGTATATAATAAAAACACTATTGGTCATAGTAAACAAACTTAATTAGTAGTTTTGAAAACAATAATTAAATTTATTTAGAACTAATAATTACATTGCTAAAAGCAATTGACAATTATATAGAAATTCATTGAACTTTGAAAATAATAGAAATGTTATAAAATATTACATATACTAAACAATTATGATTATGATCATGCTATATACCCGTGATTAGACTTAGAATCACATACAGGCTAGTGTAAGACCCAAAAATACCAATGCATACCCCATTGGTGGGGTACAAAGTATAGACAAACTGTAATCATTCAAATTTATAAAAACAAATCAGTTTTCATTGTAGTCATATCCAAAATCATATATAAATAAAATTTCAATCAACAGTAGAAACAATCTTATATATCTTTTCCCTTCAAACCATTGGTTTTTTACACAAAAAAGTTCACATATTAATTTCAATTTTGAAGAAAGTAAACATTTGAAAGAGAAAATAAATTTAATAAAAAATTTCCATCATTTCAAAAGGAAGGAAATTATGTTATTTTTTCCCCTTAAACAAACTTATTATTATTTTTTAAATCAACAATAATTTCCTAAAAAGAACAATTAATTATTTTATTAAATGTGTTAAGTGAAAATACCACTAGATAAGGGGAAGGTCACTTACCCCCAATAGCCTCACCAAAATCACCAAATTTCAAAGTTATGACACTCAAGATCAAGCTAATATAATGAAACATATAAACTAATTAACTAACCCCAAACTTTAGCAATTAACCAAAATGTATGCATGTTCGATCTAATTTGAAAATTTTCCTTAAAACACCTCAACTGAGAGAATACCATAACTATATTACTAATGGAATTTTGGAAAAAAAAAATACTATCTTAAAATTTGACATTAAAATTTTGAGAGAAGCTATATGAAATTGCCTCCTAAAGTTTCTATATTTTAGAAATTACGTACTTTAAGATAAATTGCTTATTGGACCAAACTGGGCAAGAGGTGAGCCATACTTTCCCCAACAATATGGCCTGGGAGCGGGCTTTGTTATAAATCCTTAATTTCTAGATTTTCCCCCAATTTATCTATAATTTTCTATTGTCTTTTCTACATCTTCTTTTTATGTACCATATCAAAATTCGAATATATAGTTTTTTTATATAATGAAATTCTAATGCTAATTTCATGTTAAGGGCTAATTCATTAACTAATCTCATTAAAAAATGAAGTTATTAACATCCTAGAGTCAATGATCTAACCCCAAAAACCAAAATCCATCAAAGTATCACATTTAATACAATCAATTGGCCAAAATACCTCTAATATTGAAAAATACCCAAATTTTAAAACTCTATATTTTGGAAATTTGAAGAGTAGAATTACTAGTAAGAATTTCTTACCTTGGGGATGCTTTGATTGATCTTGGCTTCAAGGTTTCAACCACAATCTATTAGAATCACTAGTAAATTTTGAGACTCCTCCCTAGAATCCTATATAGCATACGTTTCATTTGATGATTTTAGTAACTAACAGAAGCTGATTAACTTAAATTTTCTAAACTACACCCTAAAAAATAATAATAAATTATTCTTTTTATAATTCGATAATTGAAAGAATGAGATTTGAACCTTAAACCGGAGGGTATCAATTGAGCTATAAAGCTGTTGATATTACAAAAACAGAAAGGGGAACACAATAAATAATTAATACCAAAATTAATTTATTTAAAGTCCTAATTTAATAAACTCTTTTTTTTTATCTTTTTCTTTGGGAGCATTACAATACAAAAACTTTCATAATACAAAGACCAAAAAATCCAATATGTGATAGACAACTTTTGCAACGACTATATAAATTGCTGTCAAGCGCTTAGTAATCCAATGGCTCTCTTGTATTTGAAGAATCAGTATTTATATCTCTCATTCCTCCTTATAGTAACTATCTCCTTATTGTAACTATCAAATTATAAAGGAAAAAGGAAATTAAAAAAAAAAAAAAAAACCTATAAAATTGCCTAGCTACCACATCAAGAAAAATATGAGAAAAATGAACTCGGGAGAGTTGAAAAACAAAAGGCTGAGCAAACATGTATTTTGTACTGTACATACTAGATAGAGACGTAGGGAGACCATAAGAAAGCAGAAGTTACCTGTTAGCGGCAAAATGCAGATGGTAACTATTGAGAGACCTTGCCTATCACACACTCACATACACACACCAGGATGTCGCTTCTCAAACTTGCTGCATATCCCACCCTTCCAAAAGCCACGTAGAGATGGCACTGCAATCAATACTCTTCAATCTTAGAATTTTCCACAGATCCTCCCAACTCCAGAACTGTTCCAAAGTACTGCTGCAGATTCGGGCATTCCCTGACTTTGATTACTTTCAAGGATGGGAATCTTTTCTTATTGTTGCTTCCCTCTAGCACCCCTACGCTAGTCAAATTAGGCAGTTCCACCAGATGAAGCTTCTGTAAATTGCGCTGTTCATATTCTTCAACTTTAGTGGGCATAAACAGAGTCTTCAATTTATCACAGAATTTGACTTCAAGGATTTTAAGATTTTCTGGCAGCTGAGAAGAGGTAAAAACAACTTCAAGCATCGGGCAACAATCTAAATACAGTTCTGTTAGATTTGGGAGACTCCCAGATTGCATTTCCCCACTGTACACACTCTCCAATTCAGGAAGGTTTGATGCCCATAGAATGTTTAGATTTTTCTGCATTTCAACTTCTGCATCTTCTCTGCAAAATATTGTCTCCATCTCGCCACACCTCTCCAACCAACAGCCCTTCATTGCTTTCAAATTGCCCACACCTAAATCTGATAAGCTTTTGACGAAGTCATTTTCAATCAAAGACACATATTCGGCTTCCATGAGCACATCCTCAACACCACCAGGATACTCGTCGAATCCAATGATTTCCAAATACTTACTAATATTTTCAGGAAAAGGATGAGTTTGGAAGTAGATTTTTCTGAAGTTCGAGTCAACTCTATGCCAACAGATATCTCTGCTTTTGTCTTCCTTCTTTTCTTTACAGCAAGCTTTGTCTTCTTTCTTTTCTGCGCTAGAAGTTTTGTCTTCCTTCTTTTTTTCTTCGCTAGAAGTTTTGCTATCCTTCTTTTCTTGTTCTGAAGCTTTGTTTTCCTTCTTTTCTTGCCCTGAGGCTTTGTCTTCCTTCTTTTCTTGGCTAGAAGTTTTGTCTTGCTTCTTTTCTCGGCTAGAAGCTTTGTCTTCCTTCTTTTCTTGGCTAGAAGCTTTGTCATCCTTATTTTCTGGGCTCGAAACTTTGTTTTCCTTCTTTTCTTGGATGGAACATTTGTCTTCCTTCTTTTGTTGGATGGAAGCTTTGTCTTTCTTCTTTTCTGTCCCAGAAACTTTCCCTTCCTTCGTAAGAGCACAAACAGAGAATTTAAATTCTTTGAAATATGTCTTCCATAACTCAGATTTTTCCTTCAGATATTGGAAAAATTGAGTGCCACTCAATGACATGCAAGGCCTATTTTCATTGAACTTGAAGATGCCACAATGATCCCAGTTTAGCTCCTCAGGTAAGTTCTTTATCGTCCTCCAGTCAAGTGATGGAAGATCCTTTAAGTCTGGTAAATCAAGGTGCTTCAAATGAGTCAACTCTGAGATCCAAGAAGGAAATTCTTTGACTCCAGTCTCTTGTAAATCAAGAGACTCCAAATCTTTAAGTGACTTCAGATCTGGTAGTTGCCGTAATTCTGTACAACCTCTTAACTTTAGACCACGGAGATTGGTGAGTTTCTCAAGTGGTGGTAAAGATTGAATATTTGTCTTTGAGAGATCCAAAAGCTTTAGCTTTGTATACGTTTCCAAACTTGGAACAGTATTTGGAAGTTTACAACCTCCAAGGCAAAGCTCCGTAAGGTTGGTGAGGCCGGTGAGGTTGGACATTTGAGGTATCTTAATCTTAATTTTTGTTCCTGATAGGTTGAGCAGCCTAAGGTGGACCATATTCTCCAAGAATTTTGCTTCAACTTCTTTCAAAGGCTCTGCCAAAGGTTCTCCAGAAGACCCAGAGGATTTCTTTTCTGTTTCTTTTACTGGTGATTTAGCAGCTTCGGTTTCTTTCAAATGCTCTGCCGAAGGTTCTCCAGAAGACTCAGAGGGCTTCTTTTCTGTTGCTTTTACTGGTGCCGAAGGTTCTCCAGAAGACTCAGAAGGTTTCTTTTCTGTTTCTTTTACTGGTGATTTAGCCTCGGTTTCTTTCGAAGGCTCTGCCAAAGGTTCTCCAGAAGACTCGGAAGGTTTCTTTTCCGTTTCTTTTACTGGTGATTTAGCCTCAGTTTCTTTCAAAGGCTCTGTCGAAGGTCCAGAAGAATCAGAAGGTTTCTTTTCCGTTTCTTTTACTGGTGACTTAGTCTCAGTTTCTTTCAAAGGCTCTACCAAAGGTTCTCGAGAAGATTGAGTGGATTTATTTTCTGTTTCTTTTACTGATAGATCAAGCTCCTCCAGTTGTTCAAGGCCATCCAAGGACGGCAACTCAGACAAGTGTTCACAATTTTGTAGCAAAAGTTGGCAAAGCTTCTTGAGGTTGGCTATAGATGGTAGACTTTTAATTTGGGTGTTTGAGAAGTTGAGATAGCAGAGGTTAGTCAAATGTTCAAAGGACTCGTCTTCGAATTTAACCAAACTAGAGGCATTAGAAAGATCAAGTCTCTCAAGTTTAGTAAGCCCTCTCGTTTCTGGCGACCCTCTCGTTTCTGGCAATTTTTTCAATGGGCAATTACTTAGAAGGAGCTGACGAAGGTTCCCAAGTTTGGAAATGGATGGCAGTTCTTCAATTTTAGTGTTTGAGAGGTTGAGACTACGAAGACACGCCATATCTACAAAGGTATTTGGTGGGATTTTGACCAAATTAGAGACACCAGAAAGATCAAACGACTCAAGAGTAGAAAGGTTTGTAAAACTGGAAGGTAAACTAACAATTCCAGATTCAGATAAATCAAGGACTTTGAGGCCACCTTTGTTTTTAAAGGAATCATCATGGATTTGCTTCAGTGTAGCAGAACCAGAAAGACCCAGATTATGGAGAGAAGCTAACGAATCAAATTTGGACAATCTGGTTATGGATTTGCAGTTTTTTAATATAAGCCGAGTGAGTGCTTTAAGTTCTTTCAGAATGGGCAAATGGTTAATTTGGGTTTGGGAAAGGTCAAGCATTTGAAGTTTCTCAAGATTTAAGCATTTGTCTGTAATTTTTACCAAAGAAGTAGAACCAGAAAGGTCAAGGACCTCAAGGTTGGCAAGTTTTTGGTTCGGTGGTATTTCCTTAAGTTTTTGGTTTGGTTGTATTTCTTTTAGGTATGGTAGTATTTTCAATTCAGAACACTCTTTAAGGATGAGACGACGTAGTTTAGTTAGCTTGGAAATTGAAGAAGGCAGTGATTGAAACGGGACTGCAGAGAGGTTGAGGCTTTCAAGTTGTTGCATCTTCAGGAAAAAATCATCTGGAATTTTCTCCAAGGAGCTAGCACCAGATATTTCCAGAACGATTAAATTTTCATGGTTTTTGATTTGATCAATGTTATCCAACTGATCACAGCCCCTCAGCACAAGCAAGCGAAGATTAGTACTTTCAGACAAAAACCTGGGTAGTGACCTGAATCTGGGATTGAAAATGGCAAGAACTTGGAGTTTCTTCATTGGCTGAAAAAACATTGTGTCGAGGACTTCCCCGGAGAGACGACTTCCATCTATCATGAGTGTGGAAACTTTGTTCCAACTTTTAGGACCGTATGGTGTTTTTATCATGCCTTCCCCTGGTGCAACTCGCCCAATGCCTAGCTCCTTTCCATACTCAAGAATACTAGCCAACCCCAGTCTTGATATCCCACGACCATGGCAATGATCATCAGGAACACTAGCCAATCCCAAGCTTGACGTCCGGCAACCATGGCAATGCTCATCAGGAACAGTAAGTGCTAGTCCTTCCATGGTAACAAGACCATCTACTCGTAATTTCAGTATGCAGCGATCAATAAGCTTCATCAAAACACAATGTCCCTCTTCATATGCCTTGTCAAACTGATCATTAACACCAATATATCCTTCCAGTATCCAGCAAGCTATCAACTCCTCATAATTGATGCCTCCAAATTTCTGAAATAATTGCCTACTTTGCCAACAACAATTGATCAAAGCCATATCAGTGCAAGCCAACATGTCATACACATAGCCCAGTAGTGGATTTACACTTTCTGGTTCATCCAGAGCACCAATCAACATCCGAACTTTCGAATCAAAATCATGTTCTTCAATATGACTTAAGGCTTCTGCTATCATAAGGATCATAGCTGGCAGACCCCCGCTCTTTTTAGCAATTTTTGTAGACAAATTTTCAAAATCTGGCAGACCCTTGCTCTTTGTAGCAATTTCACTATACAATGTTTCAAAATCTGGCAGACCCTTGCTCTTGTTAGCAATTTCTGGAACCTTTCCCTTGACTTTCGTCTTCAATAGATACGAAGAAGCATCATCAGACAAGGGTTCAATCTTAAACACTTTCTTGTTGCTCCTAGTCTCAGGCTCAATCACTTCTCTTCTGCTCCCAGTCTCAGACACTTTCTTGTTGCTCCCAGTCTCAGACTCAGTCACTACTCTTCTTTTAGTGATTAAAAACTTAAACACTTTATTATCATGAGAAAGCAGCATAATGCGTCTAATGTGTTCAAAGCACATCATTATTTCATTTTCTTTCTTCTCTTCAGGAAAACCATCTAGAATTACTAGACACGACCATTCTTCAATTTTCATTTTCAGTTTTTCTGATATATTATTAGATCTCATTTTCTCCTTTTCTGATATGTTAGATATCATTTCCAGTTCTTCTGATATTTTGGATATAATTTTCTCTGTTTCTGATATTTCAGATGACATTTTAAATATCATTTTCTCCTTTTCTGATATTTCAGATTTCATTTTCGCTATCTCTTTCTCTGATATTTCTGGTTTCATTTTCTCTCTCTCTTTTTCTTTCTCTTTCTCTGCTATTTCAGGTTTCATTTTCTCTTTCTCTTTTTCTTTCTCTTTCTCTGATATTTCTGGTTTCATTTTCTCTCTCTCTTTTTCTTTCTCTTTCTCTTTCTCTGCTATTTCAGGTTTCATTTTCTCTTTCTCTTTCTCTGATATTTCAGGTTTCATTTTCTCTTTCTCTTTTTCTTTCTCTTTCTCTGATATTTCAGGTTTCATTTTCTCTTTCTCTTTCTCTGACATTTCGGATTTCATTTTCTTAATCTCAGCAGACACACGATCCTTTTTCTCAGATAAACGATCCTTTTTCTTAAGTAGCATTTTCTTAAGCTCCCCAGATCTCATTTTCTCAAGCATAGCAAGCTCGTCAGATCTCATTTTATTAAGCTTACGAGATATCCCATCCTTCAGGTTATCCTCCGATGCCTCCTTTTCGTCATCTTTGAAAGCAGTGTCATCTCCCGACTTCCCAGTCTCACCATCCGTTGCCTTCTTTTCTTCATTGACAGTAATATTTTCATCAATGACAGTACTATGATCTTCCCACTCCTCAACAGTAGAAAGTGAAGACAACTGATGGGCAATGCTCACGCAATAAGGCCTGAAATCCTCTAGATGATCCCCTGGATTCGGAAACACCCAAATAGTCCCAAAACATATGCCCACCTCCATTGCCCGTTTGCTGATCTCGCTCGCCATCCGTGTTTTTCCTACTCCAGCGTCTCCAGTCAGGACAATTGTTGTCACTTCCTTGTCCATCAGATCTTGCACTATATCATCTATCTGTCGCTCTTCTGTTGCCACTATAAAACCCAAAAACAAAATCACTTTAGAATTTTGATCCCAATTTATTAAGCAAACAAAATCATTGTGATTTTAGAACATAGGGCATCTATCATATGAGGTTTGGTATTCATTCCGTACTATCAATTTTGTGTTTTAGACCCTTGTGCTTTTGGGTTTGTCTTTGCCCATCTTCTTATCATTTTTTTTTATAGTTGATTTGGACGGATTGAGCTGGGTGCTGAATGGGTTTTGGTCTGAAACCTCTTGTTATTCTTACATTGAGAGAGAGAACCTAAAGATGGGGGAGGTTTTATGAGGAGGAGACTCAGAGAGACCAATGGCAGAGACACATGGTTGGAAGCCATACTGATACAGATATTTATATTTACAATTATTTTGTAAGAAAAATAACATTTTACCCCCCTCAAATTTCAATGTTTCTAACCATATGTGAAATTATGATATTTAAATAAATAAACAAAAAATATAAAAGGTTATAAATTAGTATAAAATGTTTATATGTATAATGTAATAATGCATCTCCAAATTTTATTCATTTCTTACTAATCCAGTTAGTTTTCAGCAAATGTTAGAAATAGTGTGTAAATTTATTGAGCACAGGGTGATGTAAATTTTTTCTCAAGGCTTACGGTAGATACTTTGATTTATTAGTACAATAAATTTCAATGATAATATTACAAAGGAAATGCAGAAAGGGGTGCAATTAAAGCAATCCCAAATCAAATGATTCTAATTAAAACATTTTTAATTATGGGTTGTGACTAGAATATATATTGTCAATGGAATGTTAACATGTTAGAATTTAGACCCTTAAATCATAAAAAAATAGTTAGAATTTAAGAAAATCTATTTGGTAGAGTACTCTAAGAAATCTAAAAAATTTGAATCCAAAAAAATACATATATCTTTTTTTTTTTTTTTTCTAGTTTATTATAACCATTTAAATATTATACAAAGATCCTATCAATAAAATATATCTTATACAAAGAGATTATTTTTTAAATAATTACTTTTAAATTGAATTTTATTTTGAGAATAATTATTTATAATTTTGTGATATTTATTCATTTTAAATTTATAGTAATTCCATTCTATTCACAATAAATAACATACATATATATAATTTTATACATTTATAATATTAAGGTAAACCACAAAAAAACTACATCCCCTAAAGAATTATTTTTGACTCTGCTATTCCAGAGAGAGAGAGAGAACTTGAATGAGAGAGAGAAGAAGAAGAATAATGGCCAAAGACCACCACACCCACAGCTATACACTGCTGGGGATGGTTAATATTTGAATGCCTTTTTTTAAATAAAAATAAAAAGAGATTAATTAAAAGAAAGCTTTTAATTAGATTTTAATTTTAGTGAAAAAATATTAAATCTTATTTTCAAAATGAGTTTTCAACACTAACAATTAGGGGTGTGCATGGGTCGGGTTGGGTCGGGTTGAGGGAATTTTTTGACCCGACCCACCATGGTGGGTCAAAAAAAATTCGACCCAACCCAACTCATCACATAAATCCAACCCAACCCAACCCAACCCACATGGGTCGGGTTGAACCCATGGGTTTAAAATTTTTATTATTATTATTATTAAATTGAGTAGAAAAAAAATATAAATATTAATATATTAAAAAAACCCAAAGATTAGTATCGATGTAATTCCTTAAGGGCAAACAACACCAATAACTAAACAACAATAATAATTTACTAGAGTTTGTGTGAACTAATTGGCTTTTATATAGGATAGGAAGAGCTGGTTATTTTAAAAAATTTATTAATTATATAATACATATTATATATATAATTAGTATTAGTAGGAGGAACTGAGGAAGTACTGCTCTACAGTTGATTTTTTTTTTTAAATTATTAAATATAATATATATATATATATTTAAATATATATATATATATATATATATATATATATATATAAGTGCCCTGGTTTTAAAAAAAAATTATTAAATATATAATATATTTTAAATATATATTAAATATGGGTGGGTCGGTGGGTCGGGTCAAGTTTGGCGGGTTTGTAATTTTATGACCAAAACCCAACCCGACCCGCTATAAAAAAAAATTTTGTAACCCAACCCAACCCACCAAGGCCTAAAAACCGACCCAACCCGGTAGGTCGGGTTTGACGGGTCGGTGAGTTTTCTGCACACCGCTACTAACAATTGATGGAACTTACTAGAGAGATCAATTTAGTCATTCTCAAACAGGGATAGACCCAAAGAGGGGCCCAAGAGGGCCCGGACCCACCTTGACCCAAAAAAAAATTTAGTAGATAAATTGAGTATTAAAATCATGTTTGGGGAATTTGGGCCCCCTCCCCTCCAAGAACATGTCAGCCCAGTTCCAGCCTAACAAGGAAAGATAAGCCGTTTAACCTATTCCAAATTATTATTATTATTTTTTAAAAAGAAAAAGAAAAGAAAAGAGAGAGAAACTGGAGAGATAGAGATACGGAGATATAATCAAGCATCAACCACCGGCCACTGACCCACCGACCACCCCGCCAGCGCCGGCCTCTCCAACATCCAATTTCAAGTATTTATTCTCTCTTTCAAAGCCTAATAATGATATGATTTTTCTCTTATGCTCTTTCTCCACCTCATACGTTTATAGTTTGTGTGAATATATGATTGTGGTTTTTTTTTTTTTTTTTTTTTTTGGCTGAGGTTGATTGTGAATTGAATATATTGAATAATTGATCTTTGAATTTGTGATTGTGTTTGTACATATGTTTCTTAGGGCTGTTTGGATGGAGGGAAAAGGAGCATAGTAGAGTAGGGGCTGTAAAAAATATAAAATAATGTTTATTTGTTTGACCGTTTGTTGGTAGTGAGGACAACAATAGGAACATGCACAAACAGACCAACAGACGGGAGTGATTCAGGAAATAAATCTTAAAGTTAGGAAAAGTGTGCTAGTAGCGAATTATAAATTCATAATGTTGTTTTTTGGCGTCTATGTTTGTGGTTTTGTGGATTTTGTAAAAGATGGTTTGCTTGGCTTTTGGATTAGGTCCGTTTAGGATTTAAGAAGTTTGGGTATTGCTTGTTAATTTTGTCTTCTCAAATATGGATGTTTTTAAATGTGTTTTTGATATTATCAGTGGTATGGTAGTGTGAGTTTAGACTGCTCAAAAAAATTCATAATGTTGGTAGTGGGGAAGTAAGGGTGTGTTTGGGGCATGGGTGAGTAACAAAGATAAAAAAGACAAATAAATAATATAATAAAAATGTCGTAACTTTTTTTTCTTATACTTTAGCCTCTTTAGCTTGAAATCCTAAGTCCATTTTTGTTCTCGAACATGGATGTCTATTTGCGACTATCACAAATTTGATGAGTTCTTTTTACATGTTGACCTATTTCATATTATAATAATATGGTTTTCACAATTGTGTCCTCACCTTGTTATTCTTTCTAACATGTTAGAAATTTTTATTAAATTGGTTTTATTTAGAAACTTTTCATGCTTGAATTAAACATGTGTAGTCTTAGTCAAAGGAACCAACTATTTGAATGAGATATTAGTTATTGAACAATGACAGTATATATGTGATTTCAGATATGAACCAATGTGCATATCGTTAGTATAGAAACTAGTTTCTTCTATAACTTAACACTATGACTTTTGAGGTTGATAAAATATACAGTTGGAAAATCTAGTGTGAAGGTCGAGAAATGTAGAAATGGTTATTTCACTGTAAGGGATAGTTGGATCCTTTGAAAGGGGATTCACTAAATAAGGTTTCGTAAAACTCTACTCACGAGGCTATATATCTTCTATTGTTTTGTGTTTTGTTATTGCACTTACATTGGCCGCCATATTTGTGGTATGTTAGTGCACTTACATTGGCTGCCTTATTTGTGGTGGACTTAAACACATCTATCTTTCATCATTAATTAATTTAATAGGAGATTATAATGTGTGTTTGTAAGAATAATATTTTGTATGGTACTCTCTATTTTATATTGAATAAACAAATGATGTACTCTAAGCTCTTGTTTGGGAGGAAGGAATAGAATGAAATGGAAATGAATGAAGAAAATAATTTAGAATATTATTACCTTCCATTGTTTGGGAGTTTTAATGGGGAGAATGGAAAGTCTATTCCCTTATTTGAAAGTTTAAGTGAAATGGAATAGAATGGGAAGGAGTAAACACTCATTTCTCTTTATTCCTTTAAAACCTCAAATTTTCATTCCCCAAATTTGGAAGGAATTAGAGAGAATGAAATTAGATTTAATGACTTTTTTTACTAAAATTTTCAAAATACCCCTATATATTCAGTCCTTTAATTAAAATATGAGTCTGATAGTAATATTATCATAAAATGATTATATTCATTTCCCTTTATGTTACTCCCAAACAAGATTACTTACATTCCATTCATTTGCAATTCTTTCCATTATTTTATTTTAAAACATCCAAACAAGATTACTTAATTCCATTCATTTCCTTCACTTAAATACAATCCATTCCTAAATGCAGAAACATTTAGTGGCTATTTGCCCATTATTTCACTATAAGTTATAGTTGGATCATTTGAAAGGATATTCACTTAATAAAGGATTGTAAGACACTATTCACGGGGCTATCTCTTCCATTGTTTTGAGTTTTGTTATTGCATTTACATTAGTACAGAATCTACAACTTAATTTTTGTAATTCATTCATTTTGGTGTTTTTATGTAATTTTTATTATTTTAGGTTTAGGGTATTTATTTTCTTGTTTTTAAGTGCTTTTTATGCTTTTTAAGTCAAATATGGTTTCTATTATGGTTAGGTATTAATTAGAAGTTACTTTAGAATATATTTGCTTGTCTGTGAAGTTTTATAAGGCTTTTAAATAGATCTCTAAGTTTGTAAACATTTTCCCACTATTGTTAATATTAATAAAAATTCAAACTTTTTTCTATTGTTTTTCTAGTAGATTCTAGAACCTTACTCATTATGAATTCAAAGAACTCTCGTGGATTTGAAATTATTTTTTGGAAGCAAAAATGTTTTGTTTATTGTTTTTCTAGTAGTAGACATGTTCTGTTTCTTAACGCTTCCGCATCCTGCATCATTAGTTGTCATATTTGTAGTGATGAAGTTTAAGTTTTGTGAATTTTTTTTTTTGGTCCATAACTAAAGGCATCTAATTTAACAAAAACTAAAAAAAAAAAAAAAAAAAAAAACAAAAAACAAAAAACATCTATCCAAAGTCTTTAATTTATTTAATTGGAGATTTGAATTAAATATGGGTTTATAAGAATTATATTTTGTTATATTACTCTCTTCCTGTTTTGTACTGTATTGAATAAATATATGATGTATATATATATATTTTTTTTAATGAATGAAAAATGGCATCTTTCACTTAGGCATAACCATAGTGACACCTTATTCGCTGGGTCCGAGCCTGTGAGAGCAAGGGATTCGGATAAGTCATAGTTGTGTACCTAGCCCCATTGAGGTCGCTAGTGAAAATGAGTCGAAAGTATGAAGTTATTTTCCAGGCGTTTCCCATTATAGGATTCAAACCTAGGACCTCAACCTTTCAAACCCTTAGGGATGAGCCATGACCACTAGACCAACTACTCATGGTGATAATACATGATGTATTCTGTTTCTAGTGCAAATGTGTTGTGTTGTGTATTTTACTTGTAGTGCAAATGAATTGTATTATGTTCTATACTATTTTAAGTGATAGTAAAATAATTCAACTTTAATTTTTGGGGAAAAGCATTTTTATGTTCGGGATACTGTACAATTTTCCTCCTAATTTTTGGAACAGAGCATTGTCCCTCTATGTTTTAAAAAAGAACAAATACACTTATTCCGTTACTCTATCCGTTAATTTTAACATAATCTTTTGATTCCTAAAATATTGTGAGACTATAGCTAATTACTAGCAAATTGTTTCTCAAAAAAAAAATTACTAGCAAATTCTACTCCACTATCTTCTGTCCGCTCTTACCAAACCAGTCATAAGATTTAGGAATACTGGATAGTGGGGGACATTATGAATTCCTCCGTACGTGTGTGTTTCTAGTGAGTAACAGAGTTTGGTAAAGGTAAATTTTAATACCTCATTGGTTAAGGGGGGAACGGCCGGCAGCCATTCTCTCTCTCTCTCTTCTTCTTCTTCTTCTTCTTTTCTTATTTTTATTTTTATTTTTTATTTTTTTTTATTTTAGTATTTTTAGTTGGAGAATGATTCATGTGTCCTTGACTTGAATCTTTTACCACTTTAAATTTTGTTAGTTTTCTATTTTTATGGTTTAGAATTATTACTTGTACTTTACCTGGCCAAATTGTGGATTGAAGTTTCAAATCGCAATGGATTAGAGCATTAACATTTGGTATATAAAAAATATTCAATTTTTAGATTTCAAAAGCTATTTTATTTATTATACCATACTATTTTATAATATATACAACATTCTAATTTTTATTTTACAACACAACACATTAAAATAATATATCTACACAATAAAATAATATAACCCAATACTCAAATAAAACCCAAAATCCAATAAAATATTATTTTTTTAATTACCATCTTGCTACAATACCATATTATTTACTGTAGCACAATTGTAATTTTTTTTTTTTTTTACAATTAGAGTTTCAAAGAATGCACACTTTTATGGTTTTGATGCTATAAATTTATAATTTGGGTGTCAATGTTCTTAAAAGGAGGCAAACTGACAATGTTCGTATTGAATTTATTTATTTATTTTTTTTCAAGTCCTTGCCTTTTATTATAATTTTGGTTTTGGGTTGTCTTTCATAATTTTTGTTATATAATCTAGGTTTTGGTTTCAAGAGAACGACTATATGGAGGTTTCAAGAGATATACTCAGGTTGTGTTTACCTGGGTTAAGTTTAGCCGGCTTGAGGATATTTTAGACTTTTTATATTTAGTTGAGGATATTTTAAACTTTTTTTTTTTTTTTGGAGAAACAAGGATATTTTAAACTTTGTATAATGGAATATTTCAACAATTTAACCGAGAGTAAATTATGAGTTTTATCTCTAACATTAACTTTATCTATCAATTTGGTTTCTAATGTTTCAAATGTATTAGTTTAGCTTCTAATCTTTTATTATTGTATGAAAGCGGTCTACACTATTAAGTGTTGGATAGAAAATGTTGACATAGTTAATGACCAAAATTTAAATAAATAAAAAGAACTTAAAATGCAAAGTGCACATTCTAAATTTAACTAAAATTTATTTCAATCTTTTAACTTACTTTCATTCAATTGAATCATATAAATTTCAAAGTTATTTAATTTAAGCCTTTTGTCTAATTTTGTTATAAAAAAAAAAAAAAAATTGTCCTTAAGTATGAAATTAACTAATGAAAAAAGATTTTTTGAAAAAAAAAATATTTACATAAAATTTTTTTTATTAATTTTATAGATTTTTTTCAAGTGAAAAATAAAAATTTTTAAGGGCATTTAAAAAAAATTGACAGAATACCTAAATTAAATAAATTTCAAATTTAGAGAACTAAATTGAAAAAAAAAAAAATTAAAGAACTACAATAAATTTCTGTCGAATTTAGATGGTATAATATGCGTTTTAGCAAAAATAAAAATAAAAAATAATTTTCAACTACCATGTTAGCACAAACTTATTAAAAAAATACCCCGTAATAATAATTGTAGGGACCCGTTTCGGGTGACTCCCGTACAATAAATTTGTAGAGAGTGGATAGAAGGACTAGGCACTAGCAAGAAAGACAACAGTCGACGTGGGTTTACAAGAATAACAACAAGAATTTGACTAAGTGTTCTTAAGAAAAGTTCGTCCTCGGCCCAGTCCGAGGATCTCTTTCCTTAAAACCAATCAATACAAGGGTTGTCCTAGAACACCCTGAAAACCCCTTAACTTCCCCCCTTAATGGCCCCTCTCCCAACCCCTTTACTTTGGGGGTTCTATCTATTATATAGTCTTGTTCAGTTGATCTCTGCCGTCCATTTGTCGGCCATCTGAACTTGTGTTTGAGAGCCCGTCCCATCAGCCGCCTTTGCAGGCTTTCTGTTAGTTGAAGTAACCGAGGCATTACTGTTTGCTGGTCAATTTACCATTAATGCGGCTAGAGTGTTAGTGGTGTGCATTTAATGGGTGAGTGACAGCTTCCTTCTTTCAATGTCAGCTTGCCGAGGACATGGGCATCCTCGGTGAGGTCTCTTGAAGACTTAGGCCTCTCTCACTTATTCTCGGATTCTGCACTCTCCTCGGCATGGACCTTAGGCCCGATATGAAGTGGGCCGGGGTTGCCAAATATTTGGGCCCCACAATAATAACAGATAACTTAGAAACCTCACGTGCAAGCTTTGTTCTTTCATTCATTGAGATAAGATAAGATCAAAATCCCTAAGACGTTGTCATTTGAGATCCTAGTAAGAAAGTTGTGGAGAAAGGTAATTAAGGGAAATAAGGAAGATTCAACCTGCACATTGCGCAGACCTCCAAGAGTTATACAAGGTTTTCAGACCTGGACTGTTCATTGAACTGTAAAAGGGAGAGATTTAAGATTTTTGAGGTCGAACCGAGGTCAAACCAGGGTTGAACCGTAATGACGTCATAATTAATTTAATAATTAATTAAAACCTAAATATATATATATTAAATTTATAAAACTAGCAAAATTGACTAATATATCTATATATGTGAGGGAAATTTAATGATTTTCAAGTATATATTTAATAATTAAATAAGAAAGTTAATAAAATAAAATAATAACCATGAAAACATTAAAATTTTCATGATTAATTTTTGAAGTAAAGTTGAATATCTTTAAAAGATTTTAATTATAATATTTTTTATTCCTTGTAAGAGATGGATAATTTAATTAAGTAGAATAAAATTATGTTAAATTGTTTTTATAAAAAAAAAAAAATTGCTAGGGGGTTGGACTGTATGGTTCTTGCCATCGGTTCGTGCGGTCCAACCCTGGTTTTAGGAGTTTACGGAATTAACAAAAAATCCGATTCTTTATACTTAAAAAACTAGTTTTCACGGTCCGACCTCCCGGTCCAGTCCGGTTTTGAAAACCTTGGAATTATATGGACGTGGATAAGATTCAGGGATTTTATTTAAATTTTGCCAGCTGGTTGAAGAGGATGATTTTGGAGAGGGGTTTCGTGGTGATGACATGGATGTGGAAGGGACTAAGTTTCATTTGATTTAGAGGTTGATTGAGATGGGAGCGATTTGTTTGATTGATGATATCTTTGTTGAGTGTCATTAGTCATTACAATAGATGCAGAGTCAGCAGAGATGTACTGGTGAGAGAGTGGTGTCAAGTATAAGAAGACTTATGCTCAGTACTTGGATCATTTTTCTTCACTTAGAGAGAGTGGGGTTCTTGGACATCAATGGTGGTAACCATATGACTTGGTTCCAATTTTACTTTAAAATTTTTGTTTTAGATAGACTCTTGCTTATTCTTCACAGTGAAGAATGAGATGAAAAAGAGAAATGTTATATTCACAAACTATTTTACAATATTTTTACAAACTGTTATTGTGGGTAACTTTTCATTGGCTTTCATCCAGATCTATCACTAACATCACTTTTTTATTTATCAATAATTACTAACCACATCAGCAGTTTATAAAATATTTTGTAAAAAAGTTTGTGTCTTGAGCATTACTCTTTAGAAAAAAATAAAATTTTAATTGTGGGTGAGAAAGCCCAAAGCCATATGTTGGGCCTGGGGCTCAGTCCAAATACGACTGTCCATCCGAAGAGGCTAATAGTATCAGCGCTTCACCATCCTGATGAAAAAGCAACTTATGAGGGACAAAGGCTCCGTCCAAAGACAACTGGTTGAGCCGAAGGGGCCATATCCATCGGATCAGTCCAGAATTTGATCAAACGGATATGCTGAGGGTTTCCCTGCGAGGATTAGGCTCCGCGCGTGTCTAACTGAGTGGCTATCATGAAATCCCCTGCTAATAAAGCTGCCACCACCGCATTTAATGCGCTGCAACAACTTCTCTGGCCGCATTTATGTGGAGAAGACACCTGAACAGTGCGTCCACACCCATCACCACTCACTGCAGGATAAAGCAAACGGCTGATGTGACTGGCACTCAAGTGGGCGTGTAGATGAAGGACAAGTGTGCGGTGGAGATGAGAAGGGAGCGCATATATAAGAGAGGCAAGCCTCACGGAGGAAGGGGGAGAAAAAATTGTATTCATTAAGTTCTTAAATACAAAAGCTCTTCGGACCGAAGAAATTCTTGTTAAAGGCTAGTCTAAGTTCTTTTCATTGGTCTGCTTGTATGAACCGTTGCTAAATCCAAACCCAGCCTAGCTGTTTAACCCGCTCTCTACAAATTTATTGTTGGGAATTTGTTGGGCTCGCAATACAGAGAGTTGGAACCTGGCCCAACAAATTTGGACCCTACATTAATTATTATTTTTTTAATGTTTATAATGATGTGGCAGACTACTTGGCATGAATATATATTTTTTAAATTTTGGTCATCACTCATCAGTCATGTTAGCGTTTTAACATAGCATGCTAAATTTTACATTTGACTACAAATGTAAAATAATAAAAGTTTAAATCATTTATATCCTAAATCAATCCCAAGCTAATCATTGTGCTGACGCTTTAGCTAGATTGGGTTCCAGTGTAATTTCTTCTTTTGTTATTTTTGAAGTTCCGCCGCCTGTGGTGGTCAGTTTGCTAGCCTTTGATGAAGCTGGCAGTTCTTGTAACAGACTTATTAGCAGCTAATCTAATCTAAGTATCCTTTCCTTTTTTACCAAAAAAAAATACGTTTAAATTTTAGAATTTTTATCTTAAAGCCATTCCTTTAGATTTGAAAAACCCAAAGCAGCACTAAAGCAGCCAATTTATCTTACTCTAAGAGTAGTATTCACAACAGCCTCCTCAAGCTAGTACTATATAAAAACAATGGTGAAATTTTATCAACAAAGCTTCAAGAATTTAAAATACCACATGAAATTAAAATTTTATCACTGTATAACTTACAGTGATTTTTTTACCTTTTATTTTTATCATGTATTTTATTATCCAATTTTGACGACATTAGTAAAATTATTATTTTTAATTTGTGATTTTTAACTGACTTGTGAATCTCAAGGATATACTGCCAACATAAAATAATACTTAAAAGTTTGGTTAGTTAGGTTTATGATGGAGAGAACGTTGTCAAACAAACCCAAATCTGATAAATCTTTTAGGGTAAATTTCACTAACTACCCCTGAGGTTTGGGATAATACCAAACAGGTCCACAACTTCTCAAAACTAACCAATTTGGTCCAAATTACGACTTAATCTCTAATTAGACTTAACGGACGTTATTTTTAACTCTCCATTTTCTCTCTTCTCCTCTCTAGCCCAAACTTCTCTTCTCTCTTCTCACTCTATCTCAAACCACCATTGTGACCACCACCAAAACTCAGACGGCAAGACACCCACCCACCAAACCACAACACCACAGGTCCACAACCCACATACGCCGCCGATTCACGACAAGTCCAAACTCAAATCGCACCCAAAAGAAAAAAAAACCACCACAACCCACAAATCCACTCGTTGAGATACCAAAACCACCACCTCACCACCATCGTCACAGAGCCCACCACCATAACCAAAACCATAAATAGGAGCCCAACCACCACAGATTTACAGTCACAGCCACCCAAATCAAACCAATTAAAAAACTCTACGGCCAAACCAAACCAATTTTAGCCACCCAAACCACTAAACCCATGCACCCCGGTTCACATACACAGAAAATACCCATAAACCCAAACTCAAGGTTCATAAACCCCACCCCAAAAACACCAAAAAATTCAACAAAACCCACCTCTTCTCCAACCCAAACCCATAATCAATGAGACCCACAAACAAAAAACCACCACCACCAATTAAAAAAAAAAAAAAAACCCAACCTACCAGAAAATACCAAATCAAAAAGTCTGATCACTTGCTAAAGAAAGTCTGATCATTGCCGAGATTCGAACCAAGATTCACTGCCGAGATTCGAACTCCGTTGAAGCTACTTAAGAAAGTCCGATCATTTGCCTATGCCCACATCCCTAGCAAAAAGTGACATCACCAACCGGATCGGCGAGTCAGAGGCAGCTTGTGTGTGGCACTCCTTGTTCACGAAGTGGCATACTGGAAAAAAAAATCAAGAAGAAAAAGCCCATTCCGGAACCTTCTACTGTAGATCTCGCTGATTATGTCTCGGTGGTTATAGTGGTGATTTGAGAGAGAAGAGAGCTTTGAGTCAGAGAGGATAAGAGAGAAGAAACGTCTGAGATAGAGTGAGAAGAGAGAAGTTTGGGCCAGAGAGGAGAACAGAGAAAATGGAGAATTAAAAATAACATCTGTTAAGTCTAATTAGAGATTAAGTTGTACTGGGGACCAAATTAGTTAGTTTTGAGAAATTGTGGACCTGTTTGGTATTACCCCAAACCTCAAGGGTAGTTAGGGAAATTTACCCAATCTTTTATATCCTAAATCAGTCCCAAATGCGTTTAAATTTTAAAATTTTATCTTAAAGCCATTCCATTTAGATTTGAACAGCCCAAAGCAATACCAAAGCAACCAATATATGTTACCATGAGTTTTTTGTTTTTTTGAGGAGATATCTTACGAATGATGTGAGCTCAGTTACCTAAAAAATGAACATATAAATATTTAACCAAATCAATCTGTCTAAAGCACTTTTGCACAAAATCAAACCATATCTATCATTTAATCCAAAAAGTAATCTAAGACAATAAGTAGATGTGAAAATAAAAATAAAATAAGAATCAAAAAATATAACTAGATGTGGCAATATCGATCGGAATGGAGAAGAAGAGTTAGAATGGATCCGTACCCGGACTTGAAGCATTATCCTTGGGAAAGAGCTCCGTTATTTTGTTTCTCACGGTTTGATCAGCTTGCTCCGACTTTGCTTGTTTTGGAGATTGTTCTGACATTGTTTTTTCTGTAGATTGTTGCGAACTTGTTTAAATACCTATACCAAAAGAAAATGTATGAAACCCAAACGTTTCAAAGCCCTGATGAGTTAAAAAACTTACAACCCAAACTTATCTTATATAGCTATTATTAGGATATTCAATAACAAATAAATTCTATCGGTCAAGTGCACATCTCTTATAAAACAAAGAATGCATCCACGCAACACGTTTGTAATCCAAAACAACTTGATAATTCTCCCATTAAAAAAGAAAAAAAGAAAAAAAAAAGGCACTGTTTATTCAACCTATATGCTCACCATTATATTTGAGAGAGAGAGAAGTCAAAAAGGAAAAAACACAACAGAAATTTTAGTGTTTGGGGTCTAGGGAAGAGAAAAAGTTCAATTTACTGGTTAGCAGCATGTTATAATTGTCTCTTCAAAAAATAAAAATAAAAAGTTACCAAAAAAGTAAAAAATAGAACAAAAAGAAGAACCACGTGGGAGAAAAATAATAAAGAATAATAAAGGTGAGAGTTAAAAATTTTGAAACTTTTGATAACAAAATTTAGTAGTACCACTTACTATTTATACTTTAATTTAAAGACTTCAGAAATAAAAAG
This sequence comes from Quercus glauca, assembly GCA_023736055.1. Lineage (NCBI taxonomy): Eukaryota > Viridiplantae > Streptophyta > Magnoliopsida > Fagales > Fagaceae > Quercus > Quercus glauca. Next base: position 33,159,025 of record CM043326.1, on the reverse strand, counting down.
TTTCACATAAAATTTTAGTAATAGAATTTTAATTAGATTCCTTAGTAGAATTATATTTTTAAGAATTAACAAGTCTTTTTTTTTTTTTTTTTTTGAGTACTCACATGTGTATAAGAGAATCATGTAAAAAGTAGTACACTAGAATTGTGTCGATGCCTTATCAAAAAAAAAAAAAAAAAAAGAGAGAAGAGAATTGTGTCCATGCAATGATTGGTTTAATAAACATTAGAAATTAAAAAAAAAAAAAAATCAGTAATATCATTGAAGTAGAACAACTATATATAGACAGTAAAAAATAAATAAATAACTTAAATTATGTGGTAAAAAACATGACGTAAGATTGAGTTTTTATCAAAACCAAAAATTAAAGTACATTATTATGTTTATTTTAAATTTCTTAGAACTTTCATATTAATATTGTTAAATTTGTAGAAACTTTTATAATCAAATTTTACTTAAAACAAATTATATTAGTAATATTAAATTATTAATGTACTATTTCTGCCCTGCTGGGTAGAGATATAATATGACGTGTAGTACTTATGATCATACTCTGCTCCTTCAAATTTTCTCAATATTATTGAAGTTTTTTATTTTTTAAAAGGACAATATTAGAGAGTTTTTTTTTTTTTTTTTGAGAAACAATATTAGAGAGTTTAAATAGGAACTTTGGGAAATTAATACTCTCTCTTTCTCAATAAAAGAAAAACATTGGAAAGATTCCTCGGCCCTTCCCTTTTCTCTCTCCTCTGTTCAAACATCCATAATCTACAACTTTCGCAACAAAGAAAAGTTGATAGCAATAAAAGCTGAAATGTACACATTATGTGTTTTGAGCTATACTGGCAATATTCAATAAAGAACATAGAAATAAATACAGTGATAAGAAATAATTTAAACTCAAAAATAGCAACGACCATGAGGAAGAAAGTGAAAAACCTGGTAACTTGGCTGGGTTTGAGAGCACAATCACTTCAACCTCTCAAAGTAAAACCACTCGTGTCCTCCTCCTCCTACTCCCGTCCTTTTATAATCTCCCAAATAGCATAAGAATAAAGTAAGATGGAATCTTTGGACTTTTTTCTATGAGAATTTTCCTCCAAGTACATATGGAAATTTGTAGATGTTAATGTGAATATTTTAGGAAGTAGACATTTTTTTGTCGAATTATAATACATAGTAAAACAGACACCCATGTTATACATAAACTATATGAAGACTACAGTAAATAGATATACTCAAAATTTGGTGACATGGTTTTTTTCATGTACTTGCTAAAAATTTCCCACAAGTGAGTTGTGACCAGATATATGAAAAATAAAACTAACAACAATTCAATAATAATAATATAAACAAAAGAAAAGATATAAAATGACTATTTCTTAATATATGTCTATTCAATCCTTTATGATCTAACAAAGTCGAACTCAATATTCTTTAAATTGTGAAAATCATATTATTTATTTTTTACGAAATTTTGAAATAATTTTTCTTATAGTTAGAAAATATCTTTCATTTTATTGTGAAAGCTAGATTTTTAAAATTCATAATTGAAAATACTTATTTTGTAGTTACAATAGAACTGGAAGAATAAACACAATACACAAGTACAATTATTCTATAAAGGTAATTGAGTGAACTACAAAAGTTGAACGTCATGTCATATCTATTAATATCAATACTAGTGTATAGCTACTAGCATATACATGAGTACTGAAGAGGCTAAAAATCTGGAAGTATTGGGCCTGACGGGCGTATTTATGACGGGCCATTCTCTGAGGGTCGAAATTAAAATGGGCCGAATAAACCATGACATCTTAAGAATTCTAATACATAGCATAGTTCTAGAAGATACTGAAAATACCTTGGTGATCACGTTTAGGGTTCTACAAGGAAATAATTCCGCGGTTTTTTCTCATAAAGACTCCTATAAGGAAAAGTCTTCTACTTCAAGAAGGAGAGGTCTACTTTTTACTACTATAAAAGCCTCAATACCCTCACAAAACAAGGTACGCATAATTTACCCTCTCTAGCACTCTAGAGTTGTGAGAATATTTCTGACTTAACCTTCGGAGGGTATTCGGCCGGCACCACACCGGTGCTCTTTGCAAGGTTTTCTCTTCTCTTTGTTGTGTAGGTTCATATTTGCGCGCGTAGGTATCGTGTGGCTCACTGGTGAAAATCTTGACCTCATCAGTTGGCGCCGTCTGTGGGAACCTGAGTTTGATCATACTATTGTTTCCCGGACTATAGGGTTGCATGGTACTCACTCGCTCGATGGCAACCACCAACAACGCTCAAGGAGAAGAACCCCCCATGACCACCAACGACGCTCCAGAAGAAACCCCCACGACCGCCCTCGACAGACAGGTTCGAACCCTTGCTGCGGCCGTGGAGCGCCTCACTAAACAAAACAATGACCTGGAAGAACAGCTGCGTCAAAAGAATGCAGCACCGAAGGATTTACGGGAGGACCAAGAAGGGACCAGTACTGCAAGAAGAAATCAGGAGAGAGTCGAAGCTAGCCACGCCCCAACAGGGACGCGGAGACAGAATGTAAGCATGCCATCCCTCACAGATGCGACTCCTCCACATATCGTCGCAGAGATGCAAGCAATGAGGGAACAGATGGAGGTTATGATGAACGCGCTAAAAGGGCGAGTTTCCAGTGATCTTGACGACCTAGTCAATCGCACTGATTCACCCTTCACTGCGACTGTGAATTCCTTCCCCCTGCCGCACAAGTTTCGGATGCCGAATATTGATAGTTATGACGGACTGAAAGACCCTCTGGATCATCTAGAGACGTTCAAAACATTGATGCATCTTCAGGGGGTCGCGGATGAAATAATGTGCAGGGCATTCCCCACCACGCTGAAAGGAGCCGCCAGGATCTGGTTCAGTCGGTTAACACCGAACTCTATCAGCACATTCAAGGAGTTAAGTGCACAATTCACGTCCCACTTCATCGGGGGACATAGGTACAAAAAATCGACGGCTTGTCTGATGAGCATCAGGCAACGGGAGGACGAGACATTGAGATCCTACATAGCCCGTTTCAACAAGGAGGCACTCTCGATCGACGAAGCCGACGACAAGATACTGGTGGCAGCCTTCACGAATGGGTTGCGAAAGGGTAAATTTTTGTTCTCTATATACAAAAATGACCCGAAAACCATGACGGAGGTCCTCTACAGAGCAACGAAATACATGAATGCGGAAGACGCATTACTGGCAAGGGAGGACAAACCGAGGAAGAGAGGACGACAGGAAGACAACCGGCAGGACCAAGAGCGGAAAAGACTCAAAACTGGGGACTGGAGGGACGACCGACGATCCAAGCCCCAAGGAAGAAAGTTCACGAGCTTCACGCCATTGAATACCCCAGTAGACCAAGTCCTAATGCAGATTAAGGACGAAGAGGCTCTAACCTTTCCAGGAAAACTCAAAAGCGATCCAAGCAAGCGATCCAGAGACAGATACTGCCGTTTCCACCGCGACCACGGACATGATACGTCTGATTGCTACGATTTGAAACAGCAGATTGAAGCCCTCATCAGACAAGGGAAATTACAAAAGTTTGTAAGAAAGGAGAAGACGGATCCCCCGCCTCAAGAACAGCAACCCCGAAGGGAAAACGAATGACCAAGACCCCCAGTCGGAGACATAAGGATGATAGTAGGTGGGACTACGACAGCAGGTTCATCCAAGAAGGCCCGAAAAACTCATCTCCGAATGGTCCAAAATGTTCAGCTGACGGGCTCGGTCCAAAAGATTGCCCGGAGGGATAGCCCAATCATCGGATTTTCGGAAGAAGATGCACGACGACTTCATCATCCACATGACGACGCTTTGGTCGTCACCCTACGAGTCGAGGAGTATAACATGCACAGGGTATTGGTCGACAATGGCAGCTCAGCGGATATCCTATACTACCCCGCGTTCCAGCAGATGATGATTAGTAAGGAACGACTGACACCGACAAACGCACCCCTGGTGGGGTTCGGAGGGACGAGAGTATTCCCGTTAGGAGCAATCACTCTTTCGGTGACGGTAGGTGATTATCCCCGGCAAATCACACGAGACGTGACATTCCTTGTAGTTGACTGCTCGTCCGCATACAATGCTATCCTCGGACGACCAACTCTCAACGCATGGAAGGCGGCAACCTCAACATATCACCTGATGATTAAGTTCCCCACGGAGTACGGAGTTGGGGAATTACGAGGGAATCAGGTGGCTGCCCGTGAATGCTACTTGGCCATGATAGAGATGGAGGATCAACGGCAAGCAATGTGCGTAGAAGAACAGCGATTTACAGCTGAACCCGTCGAGGAATCGGAAGAATTCGCTCTGGACGAGTCAAGGCCTGAACGAACAACCAGGATAGGGACTTCAGCCAGTCGGCCCATACAACAGGCACTCAAAGCGTTCCTCAGGATGAACCAGGACGTCTTCGCCTGGAGTCACGAAGACATGCCCGGGATCAGTCGCTCAGTCATGGTCCACAAGCTGAAAGTGAATCCCAATTTTTCACCCGTAAGACAGAAAAAGCGCGTCTTCGCTCAAGAACGGGACAAGGCAATAGCAGAAGAAGTAAAGAAGCTACTCGAAGCAGACTTCATCCGAGAAGTGTATTACCCCGATTGGTTGGCAAACGTCGTGATGGTCAAAAAGGCGAACGGAAAATGGCGAATGTGCGTCGACTTCACGGACCTCAACAAAGCATGCCCAAAAGACAGCTATCCATTACCTCGAATAGACACTCTAGTGGACTCAACTGCGAAGCATCAACTCTTGAGCTTCATGGACGCCTTCTCGGGCTATAATCAGATCAAGATGGACGAAGCTGATCAGGAGAAGACCTCCTTTGTCACAAGCCAAGGGCTTTTCTGCTACAACGTAATGCCGTTTGGGCTCAAGAATGCAGGAGCGACATACCAAAGACTAATGAACAAAATGTTCGCGCACCAAATTGGGAGGAACGTACAGGTGTACGTCGACGACATGCTTGTAAAAAGCCTTCGGGAACAAGACCATCTTAAAGACCTGCAGGAGACGTTCAACACCCTCAGGTCGTACAACATGAAGTTAAATCCGAGTAAGTGCGTGTTCGGAGTGACGGCGGGGAAGTTCTTGGGATTCATGGTATCCCACAGAGGAATTGAGGTCAATCCAGAGAAAGTACGGGCCATCATGGAGCTAAAACCGCCGAAATCGGTGAAAGAAATGCAGAGCTTGAACGGAAGAATCGCAGCCTTGAACAGGTTCGTCTCCAAAGCGACGGAAAAATGTCTACCTTTCTTCCGCACCTTAAGAAAGGCCTTCGAATGGACGGAAGAGTGTCAAGCAGCATTTGAGAGTCTGAAAAAGTACCTCGCCTCTCCCCCACTCCTCAGCCCGGCCGAACCAGGGGAAGAGCTCTACCTGTACTTAGCAGTCTCACAAGCAGCCGTGAGTGCGGCCTTAATAAGAGAAGAACAAGGCACTCAATTGCCCGTCTATTACATAAGTAGGGGCCTTCGGGGGGCAGAAGAAAGATACCCTCAGATTGAGAAGCTTGCCTTCGCACTAATAACTGCAGCCCGAAAACTCAAGCCTTACTTCCAGGCACATACCATTGTGGTCTTGACGGACCAACCCCTGAAGAGAGCCATGAGCAGCCCTGAGGCTGCTGGACGAATGGCTTTGTGGGCGATTGAATTAAGTGAATTTGATGTACAGTACCGCCCGCGAACTGCAATAAAAGGCCAAGCCGCAGCAGACTTTATCGCCGAGTACACCAAGTTAGACGACAAAGGGGCAGACACACTCAGAGAATGGAGTATCCATACGGACGGATCTTCAAACAAGCAAGCTGGAGGAGTTGGAGTAGTAATTCGATCCCCGGACGGAGACAAAATCGAATGTATGATTCGATTAGATTACGCAACCACAAACAATGAGGCCGAGTATGAAGCATTAGTAGCAGGATTGGACCTCGCGGTAGCGGCTGGCGCTGAAGTCATGGTCATACATTGTGACTCCCAGGTCATAACGAGTCAAATTAACGGCATTTACGAGTGCAAAAATGAAAGGATGAGGAAGTACCTAGAAAAGGTAAAGAGTCGGATAAACGGCCTCAAAGTGCGCTTCATTCAAATCCCAAGGGAGGAGAATGAATGCGCCGACCGTCTGGCAAGGGCAGCATCAGCTGAGCCTATGCAAGCCCCTAATCAAGTATTGTCCTTCATCCAGACCTCCTCAACTATTGACGACGGAGCAGAAGTGCGGGAAACGAATTCTGAGAATGATTGGACCACGCCATTATTAGCTTATCTGCGGACAGGCGCGTTACCGGACGGAAAGGAGGCGGCTAGAAAATTGAGGGTCCAAGCCTCACGGTTCGTACTAATCAAAAACCTCCTGTACAAAAGGGGATTCTCACGGCCGTATCTGAGATGTTTGAATCATGACGAATCAAACTACGTAATGAGAGAAGTCCATGAAGGTGTCTGTGGAAACCATTCGGGAGCACGATCCCTAGTACACAAACTTATCCGAGCAGGATACTACTGGCCCACAATGCAGAAGGACGCACAAAGCTTTGTTAAGAGGTGTGACAAATGCCAGAGATTCAGCAATCTGATAAGGCAACCCACCGAGGAAATGACACCCATCACGGCCCCCTGGCCGTTCGCCCAGTGGGGGCTGGACATCATGGGCCCCTTCCCAACTGCGGCAAAGCAACTAAAATTCCTGGTGGTTGGTATCGATTACTTCACAAAATGGGTAGAAGCAGAAGCCCTGGCCACCATCACGGAGAGAAACATTCGAAACTTTGTTTGGAAAAATATTATCTGCAGGTACGGGATACCAAGAGTGCTCGTCTCCGACAACGGAAAGCAGTTCGACAACAGCACATTCAGGAACTTCTGTTCAGAGCTGGGCATCAAGAACCATTACTCCTCCCCCGCACACCCTCAGGCCAATGGACAAGTGGAAGTCACGAACCGAACCTTGCTCAAGATTATCAAGGCACGGCTCGAGGGGGCAAAAGGCATCTGGCCTGACGAACTACCAAGTGTCTTGTGGGCATACCGCACAACTGTAAGGGTACCTACAGGAGAAACGCCGTTTCGGCTAGCATATGGGACTGATGCGGTCATACCTGTAGAGATAGGACTTACAAGCTATCGAGTGGAGAATTACAATGAGAATGACAATGACGAAGGCAGGCGATTGCAGCTGGATTTGGTAGACGAAGTCCGTGCTACGGCAGAACAGAGGTTAGCACGATACCAGAACCTGATGGCAAAATACTACAACTCCAATGTCAGACAGAGAGACTTTCAGATCGGTGACCTAGTGCTGAGAAAAGTAATGGGAGCTGCTAGAGACCCTTCTCAAGGAAAACTCGGCCCCAACTGGGAAGGACCATACAGGATCTCATCATGGCACAGAAAAGGGACCTACCATCTTGAAACCCTGGACGGGCAGAAGCTACAGCACCCGTGGAACACAGAGCACCTACGGAGATACTACCAGTAGAGGCAATGACGTGAAGCACAACACCTATCTTTTTATTACTGGTTACTTTTTAAGTTTTTTGCTACAATAAGCCCAGCGGGCACAATTTTTATTTCGGTTTTTTGCTACAATTAAGCCCAACGGGCACGATTTTTATTCCGGTTTTTGCTACGGTATATTTTTAAGCCCAAGGGGGCAAGAATTTCCTACAAATGCATAATTTTTTCAGAACCAACTATGCCTACACTCTTAAAGATCCTAAGTCCACAAAGTGGACGGATATCCTATAAGGATAAAATCACAAGTCCATAAAATGGACGGATAAAAGTCCACAAAGTGGACGGATAACCCCAGGAGGGATACCATCTTAAATCCGCTACATAGACGGACAAGGACCCCACCAGGGTTAAAATCTTAGTTCACTAAGGTGGACGGATAGTCCGCAAAATGGACGGACATCCCAAAAAGGGATAAAAACTATGTCCGCAAACATAGACGGACAAGGACCCCACAAGGGTTGAAATCTTAGTTCACTAAGGTGGACGGATAGTCCACAAAATGGATGGATATCCCAACAAGGAATAAAAACTAAGTCCGCAACATAGACGGACAAAACCCCATAAGGGGCCAAATTTTATAAGTCCACAAAGTGGACGGACTAGCCCACAAAGTGGACGGATATCCCCATGAGGAATAAAAACTAAGTCCGCAACATAGACGGACAAAACCCCATAAGGGGCCAAATTTTATAAGTCCACAAAGTGGACGGACTAGCCCACAAAGTGGACGGATATCCCCATGAGGGATTGAGACTTAAGTCCGCAACATAGACGGACAAAACCCCATAAGGGGCCAAATTTTATAAGTCCACAAAGTGGACGGACTAGCCCACAAAGTGGACGGATATCCCCATGAGGGATTGAGACTTAAGTCCGCAACATAGACGGACAAAACCCCATAAGGGGCCAAATTTTATAAGTCCACAAAGTGGACGGACTAGCCCACAAAGTGGACGGATATCCCCAATAATGATTCTATCAGAAATAGACGGATAGAATACACAAGATAGACGGGTTACTTTAGCATGGCCAATACTTAAAAAGGACGGAAGTTCCTTGGGCCGACGGTTTCAAACAAGCCATTCATTAATCAAAAGATTAAGCAACAAAGCAAAAATGCAAAACTTACAATTACTGACGGACAAAATACCCCTTAGAGGGAAATGTTTGTATTACAAAAAGAACTGAGCCATAAATTGTTTTCCAAATATTTTTAACATACCCAAATTCAAAATAAACAGGAAAAATAAAAGACGGTCACTTTGCTCCTATAAAACACGACGGATCTAGCCTTGCTTTGGGTCACTATCATGGTCTGGTTGATCAACACCGGCATCTTTACCGTCAGCAGCATCAGCTTGAGTCTGTTTTTCTCCAGGAGCACTGACGGGCTGGTTCTCCTCAAAGAGTTCGTCCGTATTCTCGGAGTTTGCAGGACGGGTAGAAGTAAGCTCATTAGCATTGACATTGACGGACGAAACGTCAAGATCAGGATGTAAGGCCTTCACTTGACGGATCGCCTCGTCAAAGCCCTCATTATAAGAATCTCCGAGCTCGGACAGCAGGGCATCTGAATCACGGTATTCCTGGACGGCGGTCTCCTTCACTTGATTAATTTCTTTCTCCTTGTCTTGAATAATTACTCTCAGCTCTTCCGTCATCGTGAACAGCTCATTTCTGTCCTCCTCAAGCAGCTTGAACTTCTTCTCCTGAGCAACCCTCCACGTCCTAAGCTCCTGGAGCTCTTCCTCCGTCTTCTTGCCCTTATCCCTAAGACGGTCCAAGGTAGTCTCATGGTGAAGGCACCGTCCCATAAGTCCCTTCACCATAACCATGGTCTGAAATGTTGAAAAATTAAAAGAAATCAAATATTGTACGACGGATGAAGGACAAGTATACATAACATAGACGGGGGCTTACCTGAGCAATACTAAAAAGGCTTGTTTCACCCATGGCCTCCGTCGAGTGATTACCAAGATCTTCGTAATCCTCGGAAGTAAGAAGGGAGGATAACTTCTCCAGAGCGTACCCAGCGTCATCACGGAGAAGGGGAGGAGGCTTCTTAAGGTCTGCTGACGGACCCTTCATTAACCCTTTACCAGACCCATGCTTTATTGAGGTGACCGTCTTGGCACCTTCTGCCATAAGCCCCACGACGGGGTCCAGGGAGACCTTAGGCTTCTTTGGAGGACGGTCTCCCTTAGACGGCTGTTTTCTCTTCGATGGAACCGTCGTCTCCTTCTGTTCGGAGGCATTGGCCGCTCGATTCTTCGCGGCATTTGACCGTATTAATGCCCTTCTCTTGGCAATATCCATTTCTGTAAGCATGAACGGATAAAAGTTAGCTTATTAAAACATAAACTAATATTCGAACAAAGAAAGCAACGGACGTACGCTGACGGATTCTTTTTTCGTATTTAATTGCTTGTGGTGAAGGTACGGGCCCGTCGCAGTACCAGCAAATAGTATCAAGGTTTACTAATTTAGCCCAAGTCCTTTCCTCCGGCTTGGTCTTGTTAAAAATCTTCTCAAGGAATCCGAATTCCTCTACACTAACTTGTGGCCGTCGTCGGACTGCATATAAGTAGGACGGTTAGTAAATTTTTTGAGGTTAAGTGTGCGAATAAAATAAAGTCCTAGTACTAAGACGGACTCATACCATTTTCAGATAGTATGCCCCAGGTTGTATCGACGGGCATGTAGTCTGTCTCTCCTGGACGAGACATCCAACCGTCACCCTCTAAGAAAAAGTACCTACTCTTCCAGTCTCTGTTGGAGTCTGGAGTTTCAAAAATAACCTTCAGTACGGAACTCCTAGGTACAAAACTATATATTCCTCTAGACTTGTCAATTTCGTCTGGACGGTAGCAATGCAAGAACTCTCTCACCGTCAACCTCCTAGCTCCGTCCGACATGGCCCCATACAGAATCTCCATCGCGATGAAGACCCTCCAGGCATTTGGGGAAATCTGATTAACGGATAAACCCAGGTACTTTAATAACTGACGGTGAAGTGAGCTCAGTGGGAATCTGAGTCCAGCCTTCAACATTTGTTCATAAATTCCTACACCGTCCACCCCTTCATAATAACACTTCTCTGATTTGAAAGGTAGACGGATGGGAATATGATCAGGAATCTGGTAATTATCCCTTATGGTCTTGAAATGGTTCTCCTTAATGGTTGATACAAAATCGTTAACCGTCCATTCCTGGAGCATAATGAACTCCCTTGGCCCATCAGCTCCTACAACAAGTTCTATTTGTTGATCCTCGTTACCGTCAGATTCTACTTCAGCCAAATCCTCGTTTGATGAGGACGGAGAAGAGGCTGACGGACTCCTATCATCACCAGGACTGCCTAAGTCTTTATAACCTGATTGGTATACATCCTCATAGCCCTCCCCGTCGCGGACAAACGACTGATTACTCGACGCGCTAGACATTGCCTATGACTATTCTATAAACAGTGACGGATGTATGAAATTAAAGTGTAAAAATCTGACGGATGAGCTGAAGGATGAAAAGAACTTACCCGTCAGAATAATATGAACGGAGTGAATTTGATGATGACGGACGCGGATAACTACTCTGTAAAGTCTGACAGGCTTGACGGACTGAGCTCTGACAGAGTATTTTTTGAGCAAAAGTAGGAAATGAGAGGTAGAGGCCTGATATTTATAAAGGGATTGCACGGAAGACGAAGCGACGCCTCGATCCGAGATAGCGCCCAGTAGCATAATGACGCGTGTCTCTATGCCAGATTGAAATTATGCTTATGAAAAAGTTATGTACGGAACATATGGCCGTCATAACTCTTGTCCGTCGTATGTGTTGACCGTTGTATCTTATCTCCCGTCATGCCCGAGCCGTCTGATGTCATCCCGCGAGCCCTATTGAGTATGACGGACTCACGGTCTGAGGGGGCAACTGAAGAGGCTAAAAATCTGGAAGTATTGGGCCTGACGGGCGTATTTATGACGGGCCATTCTCTGAGGGTCGAAATTAAAATGGGCCGAATAAACCATGACATCTTAAGAATTCTAATACATAGCATAGTTCTAGAAGATACTGAAAATACCTTGGTGATCACGTTTAGGGTTCTACAAGGAAATAATTCCGCGGTTTTTTCTCATAAAGACTCCTATAAGGAAAAGTCTTCTACTTCAAGAAGGAGAGGTCTACTTTTTACTACTATAAAAGCCTCAATACCCTCACAAAACAAGGTACGCATAATTTACCCTCTCTAGCACTCTAGAGTTGTGAGAATATTTCTGACTTAACCTTCGGAGGGTATTCGGCCGGCACCACACCGGTGCTCTTTGCAAGGTTTTCTCTTCTCTTTGTTGTGTAGGTTCATATTTGCGCGCGTAGGTATCGTGTGGCTCACTGGTGAAAATCTTGACCTCATCAAGTACAATTAAAATATTTACAATTATACAGTTTAAATTATACATTTTTTTAGAAGAGGTTTAAATTATACATAATATTAGTTTACACTTTTTTAAAACCATACATTTCTAAAATATGTAATAGTTTCTCATATTATATATATATATATATATATATATGATTTAAAATTTAATTGGTTTTAGATTCTCTTCGATTTTTGCACCCAATAATTTATTTGCCACAAAATTTAAAAACTTAGATGAACATATGGCAGAAAATTAGACTCTAATTGAAATCTAATTTTGAATCTAATTGGATTTTGATTCTTCGATTTTTAAAGTCAATAATTCACTTGGTACAAAATTAAAAATTTAATGGGACACGTGGTGCAAAATTGAGAATCCAATTAAAACCTAATTGAATTTTTTCTAAACTTTGGCTATTAATATATAGGACAAAACTTAGGTACAGTACTTTAGATGTTTTTCCTTAAGTTCTCCTCTTAAGATTTAGACATGTGACTACTTAACTAAAAAATACACTTTCATCCTATGAGAAAAAATCCAAATGGCAGAATCTTAAAAGAGAAACCTAATGAACAACACCTAAATACTGTACCTAAGTTTTGCTATAATATATATATATATATATATAGATACATCCAATATTCATTTTACTAATAAATTAATTAGGATTGATATGTAAAAAATTTAAACTTAAAAAAAACACCAAAACTCATCCCAAAAAAAAACACCATCACTCAAATCCTAAAACCTCAAACTTTACATTTTGAAAAAACCCGGGCCAGCAATTTATCCCACTAGGGCCCACACGTCGCGAACAGTGATTAGTCTCTGATTGAAAGTTTTGAAGATACACGGTGGGAAACCAAAAAAAAAAAAAAAAACTTTGAGCTTTGAAACCAATTAGAGTGAAATTTTAGCAAAATTCACAACTAAGGCAAGTATATATCCTTTTTTTTTTTCTTTACACGTGTAAGGAAAAGAATCTTTTTCTGTTGGTGAAGTATTCCCTACTTTTTAGTTTTTTCTCCAAAGTGGGGAAGTATTCTTTACTTGACATTTGGAGTACTTGAAGCTTGCTGTCTTTATTTTTCCTTTTGTGTAAGAAATATCACTTTTTTGCGAAGGTGAGCACCTGAAGAATATTTATTCTTTACTTGGCATTTGGAGTTCCCTAATAAAGCTGTCTTGCGTCAATTTACTCTAGCCTCATCAAGGAAAATATGAAATCTCAATGTACGAAGGAAACTATTCTCGGCATTTGAAATAATTTCCTACTTTCTAAGTTGTCTGGAATTTACTTTCCTAATTAACTTGCAGGGTAAGTTGCCTTGCATGATATACTTTGCTCTAATTTTTATCAAGCACAGAATGTACTTTTCCCTTATTTTAGGAAAAGAATAGATGCGTTGGTAGACTTTACACGTTTTTACAAATACTAGTAAGAGTTGCACGTGCGGACCCTGGAGTTAGAAAATTTAAGATAGATCTTTTTTGAAGTAATATCAAACTATGTTTTTAAATATAGAATAGTTATTTAATATATGACTATCTATTTAGTATGATAAATTTTTAGAAGAAGGTATTTGGTATCAAATAATACCATGTAACCGGTATCAAAATCCAATAAGGGTCTGTTTAAATATTGCTTATTATTGAAAACTGAAAACACGGATAACGTGGTATCATTTGATATAAAATACTTTTTCATTTCATAGAACCTATTTACTAAAGACAGTATATATTTACTCACAAGAAAATTCTACTAAGAATGATAACAAATGTCATTATCTTCCAACAATAAACAACTAAGGTTTGATAGAACATTGTCACAATATTTAAATTATTGCAATAAATGATGACATATGCTACAAACAATTAAAACTCTTTATCAAATTAAATACCTACTACCATTTGCAATGAATTTTTTTTTTTTTTTGAGAAAAATTAAAACTCCGAACTCACACACACCCCAGGCTCTATTGGTTTCTGGGACTTCCAGAAATTGCAATTACAGTCCTCGTGAGAACTTGAACCTGGGATGTGGTGAGGCCTCAGTAGTCACCTACCAGTTGTACCACACCTGCTGGTGGTTTTGCAATGAATATTTTGTTATTCATACTTCCTTCTTTATCATTTTATTTTATGAGCCTAACTATGATGCTTAGCTTACTTAATTTTTAATGAATACTTTTTTAAGAAAGAAAACAAGTAAAAAAAGAACAAAATAACAAAAAGCATATGTCATTGAAGTTTCTATTAGATAAAATTATTAATCTAGAAGATTTAAACCACTAATAAATTAGTGTTCTCTAGGTAACAAATAGAATACCATACATCACCATTTTTACTTTCTAAGTATGACTAACACATAAAACTTAAAATATACGAAGAAAATTTTTGGAACATTAAAATTTCGTGAGGCATTTTAGATATTGCACAATGAAATATTTTAGGAATCATAAGATTTTGTTAAGATTTAACTAAAAGAGTAACATCAACGACTATATACTTGTCTAAAAAATATAAAAGAGGTAATTATTCAACTTTAAAGTTGGGGGATGAAACTACCTCAAATATAAAGGGGGAAAGTACTTTTTTTCCATAATTCTTTTTTGTTATTAAAACTATGTGTTTTTTTACTTTAACCAATGTGTTTAAAAAAAAAAAAAAAAAAAAAGTCAGCCCAAGAAAACTATTCGAAAAACTATGAATTTTGGCTCAATAAATTGGCTAAACAAAATAAAAAAGTAAAAAATATCAGGAACATAGGCAATAAATGTCACGATATTTTCTCAACACCTTTATTTTAGCTATGGTGGATCCTGGTATGATCTCTTTTGATTTTATTTTAGAGTATTGCTACATCCACAACATTTTCACAACAAATCCTAAGTAATAAATTGTTATTGGTTTTTAATTGGGATAGCCACTTTAAACTATGCATCAAAAGAAACAACAAACAAAAAACCAATAGAAGAACATTGTGTGTGAAACAGTGAATTTTTGCTCACAAAATTTGACTAAACCAAAAAAGAAGTCTAGGAACATAACAAAATGTGACAATATTTTTACAACACATTTTTTTTAGCTGTGGTAAGTTTTAGTCTAATACATTATTATTTATTTTATAGAAATGCTATTTTCATAACAAATTTTAGATGACAAATTGTTACTGATTTTAAAATGGACCCATGACTAATATCACTTTTTTTATCTATCAATAATAGCTTACTTATGATTTTTGTGAAATTAATGTGAAAATGTTGTGGACTTAACATTTTTTTATTTGATTTATAAGAAACTAAGATCTCAAAAAATGTGAAAATATTTTAATAACAACAAGTGTTATAACATTTTTACAAAACATTTATTTTCAGTTGTGGTTGGTCACAGTCTCATATTTTATTATTTTATTTCGACTTATAAGAAATTGACATTTCAATAATTGTGAAAATATTGTGAAATTTGTTGTGTCAATATAACAATATATGCCAACTCATATAAATAAATAAATAAATTATATATATATATATATATATATATATATATATAAAGAGCACAAACCAATGATTGGAAAAAAGAAAAAAGAAAAAAGGCCAATGAAGTGATGAATGGTACATATTGAGCAAACTAAAAAGAACCGTAGGTTTTATACATTCATACAATAAGTGTTACAACATTTTCACAAAACATTTATCTTTAGTCGTGGTTGATCACAGTCTCATATTTTATTATTTTATTTGGACCTATAAGAAATTGATACCTCAATAATTGTGAAAATATTGTGAAATTTATTGTGTCAGTATAAGAATATATATGCCAGCTCATATAAATATTTAAAAGAAAAAAAGCACAAATCGATGACTAGAAAATATATATATATATATATATATATATATGTAACTACTGTAGCTACAGTGTCAATTGAATAAACCAAAAGATACTGTAGCTACTATAGTTATGCGCATCGACTCTTTTTATATATAGATATCAATTCTTGAAGACTAGGATTTTACACTTTTTTTTTTCCTCCTGAAACTCTATTGAGTCTAATCTTTAGCAAATAGCTTCATGCGACAACTAGCACTTATTGAGTCTATTCTTTAGCAAATAGCTTCATGGTACAAAATATTTTTAGCAACTTTTTATATATAAAAAAACAAAAAAATAATTAACTTTTTGGCAACTTTTTATATTTTTCATAAAGCTATATTAAAATTTTTTCAAAGTTATCAATTAATAAATGCCCTAAGAGCATGAATTAATTTATATGTTAGGACACATTTATAGTGAATTAATTACTAACCTCTTTATTTCTTCTTTATATAGGTAAGGAATATTTATTCTTTACTTAGAAGAGTTCACTAAAGCTATTAATTTACTTTAACCTGATCAAAGCAAACCTTAGATCTCTATGTACGAATGTGAGGAATCCGTGAATAATATATGCTTTACTTGACATTTAATAAACTTTCTGACTTAGTTGAGCATTTATTTTCTTTATCTTGTACGGTTAGAGTATTCACATTAAAGCCTCGTTTGGGAGGAGAGAATGGAAATGAATAGAAAAGAATGAAAAGAATCATTTTAAAATATTCTTCTATTATCTTGTTTGGGAGTTTTAATGGAGGGAATGGAAAGCTCATTCCCTTGTTTAAGAGTTTAAGTGGGAGGGAATGGAATGAGTAAGAGGGAACACTCATTCCTCTCTATTCTCTTAAAACCTCAAATTTTCATCCTCCCAAAATTGGGAGGAATGGGAGGAAATTGAATTAGATTTAATGATTTTTTTACTAAAACTCCCAAAATACCCATATATATTCAACTCTTTATTTTAAAATAGGAGTCTAATAGTAATATTGTTATAAAATGATTCCATTCTATTTCCTCCATGTTGCTCCCAAATAAGATTACTTACATTCCATTTATTTTCATTTCTTTATTTTAAAACATCCAATCAAGGTTACTTAATTTCATTCCATTCCATTCTTTTCCATTCCTTTTCCCTTACTTAAATACATTCCATTTCATTCCATTCCTTTCTATTCCCTTATGATCATTCAATTTCCATTCCATTTTATTCTCTTATGAACTCCCAAACGGAGCCTTGGGAGTTCATAAAGATGGAGCATAAAATTCATGTTTTATACTATCCAATAAAAATTTGTCACATCAGTTTTTTACTTAAAATTCAATATATATCTTACCACACCTAATAACATCTCAATTAACTTTCAGTTGGGTTGGATTTTCAAATAGATATTAGAATTGATTAGGCATGGTTGTGCATATTCTTTAGGCGAAAACCACATTTTAGTCCCTACATTTTTACACGATTCTCACTTTGGTCCCTAACTTTTTTTTCCACCGCTTTTAGTCCCTATCCTAGAAAATGTATCTCATTTTTGTCCATACTGTTACATCAGAGACGGAATTTGCACAGCTGGCAAATGGAATGCACGGTTGGCATATAGAACGCTTACATGGCCATTAAAATAATAATAAATTTTTTTAATTAACATTTAAATAATGCCACATCAGCATTTTAAATATTAAAAAAAGCCACGTCAGAAAAAATTAAAACAAAATTCTAAACATGTGATTTTTAAAACCAAATCAAATAAAATAATTAAAATAAAATTTTCCTTTCCTTTTATCATTTTCTTCAGAAGAACATATTCATATGTGGTTTTTGTGTTCTTCCCCAAGAACATGACTGTTCATATTTATGTTCTTAGCAAATTAATTCTTTGTTTCTTTTCATTTATCTGTCTTTCTTGTACTTTCTCTAAAGCCAAACACATCAAAACTCATATCAATAACAGTTAAATAAAATAAAATTTAATTAAGCATTTTCTTGGCAACGTCAATCTCAAGATCTGAACATTTTTCTCTCCTAATTGGTAATCTAGAAAATTCTCATTCCCTTTTCACAAACCCAACAAATTCTCATTCATAAACCCAAAAAAATCCCTTTCACAAACCCAGAAGATCCCTTCTCAACACACAGCAAATAGTCATTTCACAAACCCACAAACCCAAAATATCCCTTCTCAACAGATACAGCAAATGAGTTTTTCAAATTTGTCAAAAATCAGAAACAAATAAAATAAACCCAAGATCGGCTTCAGATCCTTTTCAAATTCAATCCCAAGATAGAGAGGGTGAGATGAGAAAGTGAGGAGGAGAGGAAAACGTAGGCCTTCAGATCTGCTGGAAACCCATACCACACCCCACATACGACCCAAAAACTGACCCAGCATCGATGAACCTTACCGATCCCACCACCTGTGAACCTTGCCGAACCCACCACCAATGAACCTCACCGATCCCACTACCTGTGAACCTTGCCGAACCCACCATCGATGAACCTTACTGATCCCACCATCTGTCAACCTTGCCGAACCCATTGACTAGGAGGATCTTACCAACTTGATAGCTGCGGTGGCAGCGGCGATTAAAGGAGATGAACAGTTGGAGCTAAGGCCAAGGGGTACGGAGAGAGAGAGTGAGATCAAGAAACGGAAGTTTGAGGTGTAAGAATCTGAGATGGTTTTGATTAGAGGTGAAGTGATGTTGGAGGTGAGAGGGAGGAGGTTTGAGATTAGGAGTATTAGATGAGTATCTAAGATTAGAGAGAGTTGTAAAATCTATTCATATTTTTTAAAATATTTTATTTTATTTTTAAAATTGACAAATTTAAAAAGAAAATGGTTTTGATTTTAAATTCATTATAATTGTTGACATGGAAATTTTAAATGTCAATTAAAATTTATTATTATTATTTTAATTTAGACGCTGACATGGAAAGCTTTGTGGCATTATTTTATTATATTTAACTTATGCCGTTTGCCAACTGTGCAAATTCCGTCTTTGATGTAACGGTAGGGACAAAAATGAGATGCGTTTTTCAGAATAGGGACTAAAAGCGGTGGAAAAAAAAGTTAGGGACCAAAATGGAAAAGGGTGAAAATGTAGGGACTAAAATGTGGTTTTTCACCTATTCTTTAATGTGTGATAAGATAATGTGGCATGCTAGGATTAGTGGGTGTAAAAAACCTGAGTTTTACACCATATCCTTATAAATTTAAACTCTCGCATAAATTAGGTAAAAGTTTTGGATAATTTAGTATAATAATTTACTTCTTCTATTTTACCTAATTACTTTTAAATGAACCATACATCTCATTATCTTTTTCTTTCCCTATTAGACGTGGCAAACAGGCAAGTCAAGTTAATCAGGTTGCGAGTCAAGTCAACTTGTATGTATTTTTTGTATGAATTTTTTTGTTCAAAAAAGAAAAATGTATTTATCGTTTGGAAAGTCAGATGTCAAATTACTTGATGTAAAATGTGTTAGGGTCATGTTTTTCATGTGTTGGCATATCCTTGACAAAACGCACTTTACTTGTAATTTCTATGTGGTTTCTAGAATATCATGAAGTATGTTGAGTAAACAAGACAAATAGTATTATTGAAGACATGAATACTACACCAAGAAATAAGTGAAGAAAAACTAAAAAAGTGAA
This sequence comes from Quercus glauca, assembly GCA_023736055.1. Lineage (NCBI taxonomy): Eukaryota > Viridiplantae > Streptophyta > Magnoliopsida > Fagales > Fagaceae > Quercus > Quercus glauca. The sequence goes on along the minus strand of CM043326.1, from coordinate 33,139,513 downwards.
TCTCAACACTAGTCTTGATACTAGCATCTATTGAGAATAAATGAAGGATCTCAATACTAGTCTCGACACCTCTTGATCAATCGAGTTTTGCAAATCTAGAATTCTCAGATCTATTTTTTGGCTCATGATGACTTGGATCACTAGGGTTTTTGTTCACTAACCCTTTAAGGGATATAAAAACTTTATTTTAAAGTCATCACAAGATACAAAGACTTAATTAGAGAACTCATATGGAGAATCTATTGCATTCTTATGCGTCTTAGGGTTTTGTAACCAAGGTGCTTCCAAATCTTCAACACATATTGAAGTGAAAAATTTTGCATTCAACAACAAACATCAGTTTCTGGGAAGGTAGTCACGTACTGGGATTTGTGCAAAGGAAAAAATCTCTACAAGATCAAGTCTGTTAGGTTCTAAGGTCTTAGGATTTTATGTATTTAGAACTCTAATTTGTAATGTTGGCAAACCATGATCAAAACAATGTATTTAGTCTAGTTTAGGCTTGCTCAAAGTTGGTTAAATATTGTAAAGTTGGAATCGAGTGACTGCAGAAGCATTGGGGCTTCTCGGCCTGGCTCGATCGATCGAAGGTTAGACTCGATCGATCGAAAGTCGGCCCAGATGCGTTTTTCTGCAGAATTCCAACTCAGCCCAAACTCTTTAAACGTTTAGGGTTTTATGTTTTTGTCCTAGGTATATAAGGCAAACCCTAGCTACGTTTTTCAGAGTTGCACAAGTTGTATTGTTACTCATACATTGCGGTTTTGTGTAAATCTCTTGTGAGATCTAGAGGAGTTTTCCTTTACACAAAGCTTAGGGTTTTCAAGATTGAGATTACATCAACATCTTGATGATCAACTTGGTTGCTACCATTGAAGCTTAAAGAATATCAAGCGTGGGTGCTTGTAGCTGATTGAAGGAATACAAAGAAAGAAGTAGTCCGTGGATTCGGAGCCTGCGCGTGGTCGTGTCAGGAAGTTACTACTGGTGGGTAGCATTAGGAAGTCAAGCGGGGAGCTTGTAAGTCCTTTTGTAAGAACTTCAATTCTTTCTTAGTGGATTCCGTTTTGCCTTGAGGATCGGTGGGTAAAATCCTCCCCAGGTTTTTTACCGGTTTGGTTTTCCTGGGTGATCATATCACTGTGTTCTTTATTATTTCCGCTGCTTTATATGTTTATATGTATGATATGATTTTGTGATTGTTTTAACCTAGAATTGCTTAATTTGACTAAGTAACAACTTGGCTAATTAATCTAGACTACGCAATCTGGTTATAGTGTAAGGGGTCTAAACCGTTCAAGTGGTATCAGAGCGGGTAGCTCTTCTTGTTTGAGATCTTTATCTTTGAGCTGATCCTTGACCCCAGTTGTCATGGAGCATGGACAGTCTCTGTTTGTTCCTCCTCACTTTGATGGGAACAATTATGCTTACTGGAAAGTAAGGATGAAAGCATTCCTGAAATCCATAGATGAGAGGGTGTGGAATTCCGTTGAATACGGATGGGAGAAGCCCACTACTCCTGTGAGTGAGTGGCAAACTTCTGAGAAAGAAGCAGCAGGCTTCAATAGCAAAGCTATGAATGCCATCTTCAATGCTATTTCAATGGAGGAATTTAAGAGGATCTCTAATGTTGAGGTTGCTCATACTGCTTGGAAAATCCTCCAAACTGTGCATGAAGGCACAAAGGCTGTTAAAATTAACAAATTGCAGCAATTAACTTCTAGGTTTGAAAACATTAGAATGTCTGATGATGAAACCTTTGATGAGTTTTATGCTAAACTTAATGATATTGTTAATTCTGCTTATAATTTGGGTGAAGTCTATGATCAACCTAAAGTTGTTAGGAAGATTCTTAGATCCTTGACTGAAGACTTTAGACCCAAAGTGACAGCCATTACTGAAAGTAAGGATGTTGACTCTATCCCTGTGGATGAGCTTGTAGGATCTCTTCAGTCCTATGAGTCTGACTTACCCAAGACTGTCAAATCCAAATCAATGGCACTTAAGTCTGTTGATGATGTTGAAGCTGGTGGATTTGATGATGAGCTCTCTCCCACGGAGATAGCTTACCTTGCCAAGAACTTTAGAAATTTTCTCAGAAACACTAATAGAAAGGCAAGGAACACCAACACTGCTGAACCTAGAAACTTTAGGAAGAATGATCCCACTAAGGTTAACAATTTTGAAAAACCTAGAGAACAAGTAGGTCAATCTTCTAATAACTCTTTGGGTACTCAGTGTTATGGTTGTCAAGGGTATGGACATGTCAAATCTGAATGTCCTACTTTCTTGAGAAATAAGGGTAAAGCTATGGCTGTAACCCTTAGTGATAATGAGGTTTCTGATGATGAGTCCGGTTGTGACGAGGATGGAAACTTCATTGCTTTCACTGCTACTGGTACAGTAGATGAAAGCAACTCTGCTGAGGAGAACCCTGCTGATGGGGAACTCTCTGAAGATGCAGATCTTCAAGAGGCCTATAACAAACTTTGCAAAATTGCTGCAAAGGATGCTATGAAAGTTGATTTAGGCCTGAAGAAAATTTATGCTCTTGAGCTTGAGAAGAAAAACTTGCTTGTGAAATTGTTTGATGCTAATGATCTTTTGAATAATGTTAAATCTGAAAACATGCTTTTGCTTGATAAAGTTAGAACTTTGGAACATGATTTATCTGTTGCTAGATCTGCTAGTTCTAAACTTGATCACATGCTGAATGTTCAAAAGTATCCTTCTGATAAAGCTGGGTTAGGATATGTTGAAAGCATCTTTGATTCTGGACCCCATTCCACTGTCTTTGTTCCTTCTTCTTCTGAACCTCTTGTGAGTGAGGTTGTGAGTGAAACCATTAAACCCCCTGTGAGTAAGGTTGTTAAACCTGTAGAAGTTTCACCACCAAAGAAGATTAGGGAAGACTTAAGAGAATCCAAACCTAAGGAGCCTACCAAACCGAACGACAAGATGCATGGTAAACCTGCTTGGGTTTGTCATTATTGTGGTAAGTCTAGACATATTCGTCCTAACTGTTACAAGCTTCAAGCTGATAAGAGAGCAAAAAGACCAAAAGTGCCTGTGCCTCAAGCACAAGATCCTATGGCACTAATTGGTGAATTGGTAAAGGCGTTAAACCTTTATTCCAATTCTGGAGTTGGGAATCACTCTAATGTGAATAAGAACTCCAATGCTCGGGGTGCATCTAAAAAGTTTTGGATGCAAAAGACTCGAACTAATTGAGTCTTTCTGACATGGTCCTTGTGCTTCATTGCTCTATTCTGTTGTGACCATTGTTATTTGGTTTTTGTGTTTTTTTTTCTTTTGTTCTAGGACTTGCATTGCATTACATACATGCATTTCACTCTAGGATTTATTTGTTTTCTCTTTTAAAAAAGAAAAAAAAGGGGAAAGCAAAATCTGTGTTGAACACTATTTTTCTTGACTTTTGAAAACAAGGTTGGTCATTCTTTTTACACATGTCATATCTTGTGTACCTTGTTTAACTTTGATGAGCTTATTTGTTGCACTTAACTAGTTGAAACTTTGTAGTGCATGTTGTGTGGGAAAGATGTGTGTGGTTCTTAATCACTTTGCCTTAATCATGAAGTCACTTGTTTTTGACTGTCGGACTTGATCCTTTTGAGAAAGGCATAAATAACCATCTCATCACTGTTCACTAGCCAATCATGAACACCTTAGTGCATATCATAAGATTTAGTACTCGAGAAAGTGTAGCACATGCACAAAAAGAACATAAGGTGTAGCCTTAAATTAAATTAAAACTGGTGTGTACTATTAGGCTTGATGCCAATTCACTTAATTCAAACCGGTGTGTACTATTAGGCTGAATGCCATTTCATATATAAATAAGAGGCAAAAATGAAAGAAACTGACATGATTGCAAGCTTTTGTTCTAGGAGATGTGGGAGTTATAGGATGTAACTCTTTAGGTGATAGTCTCTTTTAAATTCAATGTGATGAATTGTGTAGACTTTGTGTTTGATTACTACTCACATATCACCTCACATGTATCTCAAGTCTTTGCTAGTTTCACACACTACACAAGTTACTCTTTGTTAAACACTGTACATGCTAGTGTGTGTGTTCTTGGTCTAACCAACCAAGTTTAAAAAAATATCTTGAGATTTGTGCACAACATATTTGTTGCTTGAGAAAATTAAATGGAAGAATGATTGAAACTTGTGTTTGAGAGAATTGGGTTTAAAATTTTGGGTTTTTGAAAAAGCATTCCATCTCATACTCATGCATTTTATATTCATTGTTCAAATGCTTTGAGGAGTTGTTTCAAAATTTGGTTTGCAATTTTTCAAAACTGTGTTTTTCCCCAAAATTCAGTGTGCCTCTGCCCATTTCGATCGATCCAACCTGATTTTCGATCGATCGAAAAAGTGCCTCAGAATGTGCTAAAATGACTGTCATATTCGATCGATCGAATGTAATTTTCGATCGATCGAATATCGTGAAGAAGCTTTTTAAAAAGAAGAAATCTGACTTTTTCAAAGTATTCAAACTTTTTCAAAACTTTTCTTTTTCTCTCTCCGACGAGGCAAGACCAAATCTTCGATTTTTTGTCGTTTTCTTCCGGATTTTTTGCAAAGAATCTCTCTCCTCAAGCCGGTATGTCTATTTTACCCTTCCTTTTCAATTTATTTTCATGATTTCATGCATTTTTCATGCATTTAAGAGGAGATTTTCGGAACTTTTCTTTATGGGATTTTTGTTGATTCGGACCAAATTGTTTGCAATTGATCAATGGGTTTTGTTGGGGACACCCTATAGACATGTTCTTGATTGATTATTTTGATCAATTTTGTGTTTTGTGGAAAACTTAAATTTCTAGGGTTTATAATTGATCCGAATTGGGGCTTTTTGTGAAATTGGGATTAATTGATGAAATTGGCTTGTGAAATTGATGTAATTGATTATTATAAACTGTTTCTAATGGTGTGTAATGATTGATTCATCAATTTGATGCAAAAATTTTCAAGTGGTTCTCAAATTTTTTAGGGTTTTTGTTAAGAAACTCTATGTTCAAGCCAATTTTGTGAAATTAATCTTAATTTGATCCTGGTTACTGCATTAGTTCATGCATCATAACATTGTTCATGTTCATGCATCATATAGATTTTTATTCTATTTTTTTTGTGCTAACTTGCAGTCTGCCCTTGGTTTTGTGTTTATTCTTTTTGGTTTTCTTTTGTGTCTCTGTCCTTTTCCTTAGCACCATGCTTAGGAAGACTAGAGCACGTAGGACTCTTCCCACTCCTACTCCTTCCCCTCCTTCCTTTGATAGTGAGCGGTTCCCCCGTGAGAAAAACCAAGAGATCTTTGAGACTTTGAACCTTAAGAGAAAGGTTTGGGCTGAGCGTTCTGTTCTATTAGATGAGTTAGATCCTGCCATTAGGGCAAACTTTGAGCGTAGGGGTTGGTTGCCTTTGTTAGCTGTGTCTGACCCTCCACCTCCGGTTCTCTTGATTAGAGAGTTCTTCTCGAACCTCTCTGTCCACATCTATGATTCCAACACTCTTGTTAGGAGTTGGATACGAGGTGTAGAGTACACCATTACTCCTCAAGTAGTGGCTGATGTTTTAGAGGTACCGTTGGTTAGGCATCCTGTCTATCCCTATGATGAGTCACCCGAGTTGAGTGATGTCATGTCTTACATCACTGGATCATCTATCCAGTGGGGTTCTGATCCTAGGATCACCACCGCTGAGCTTCCCGAGACTACCTATTTATTCTTTAGGATAGCCTGTCACTCACTCTGGCCCATTTCTCATCTGCACACCATTCCTCTTGAGAGGTGTGTTTTTTTGTACGCTCTTGTTACTGATGCTCCTATTAGTTTTCCCCATCTTTTTCTTCGTTCTTTGAACGAAGTTTATAGGAGTTCATCTACTGCTCATGCCCTTGTCCATCCTATTTTCATTCATAGGATTTTACTCTATCTAGGTTTAGAGGACTTCCCTGCTTCTGAGCCTGTTCATGTTATTGGTCCTATAGGTGCGTCTTTTCTTAGACAGAGGGCCGCTCATCTTCGAGCTGGTTCTAAACACCCTAGGTCTGATCCCTCTAGTAGCGCTCCTCCTCCTCCTTCTTCTTCTACAGGTCTTGATGGTGAGGCTGTTCCAGATCCTGTAGGTGCTGCTGCTGTTCCTCCACCTCCTACGGCTGACTTCGATGTTCGTCGTACTCTGGAGACTGTCATGATCGTTCAGGCGGCTCATGGTCAGCTTTTGGTGGATCTGTTCGACGAGATTCGTGCTCTGAGAGCGGATTTGGCGCATCTTCGTTCTTCCTCACCACCTCCTTTTGATGATGGTCTATGATGCCCTTTGGCATTCCGTCACAAAAAGGGGGAGTAGAGTTTTGACTTGTAGAGGAGACTTTGTTAGGAGTTTTTGTTGATAGGGGGAGATTTTTTTGATTAGCATGGGATGTGTTTGTTGTTGTGTGGAGTTTATTAGATTGTATCTAGGTGCTTCACTTTGTATATCATTTTTTTGGGGATATTCATGTTAGGGGGAGTAACATTGATTGATATATTGATATACATGTTTTCTTTTGATTCTTGTTTGTCTTATGATTCACTGCTTATTGATTTATATTTATGAGTTGCTTCATTGATATATTTCTTTATTTTGTGTTGTGTGAATCTTACAAGAATATTATACCTGTTTATATACTATTTGCTGCCACACATGCGTTTATGTGTTTGTTGAGTATTTCAGGAATATACAGGTTGATTCAACAAAGCTGCTGTCTACACTTGCAACCGATGGATAGTAGTTAGGTTGAACTTTTGTTTATGAGCATTATTTTGTAAAGGGCTTTTTACTTGTAAAACTTTGAGCTTTTAATTTATGTTTTGTCACGGATTGCCAAAGGGGGAGTTTGTTAGGTTCTAAGGTCTTAGGATTTTATGTATTTAGAACTCTAATTTGTAATGTTGGCAAACTATGATCAAAACAATGTATTTAGTCTAGTTTAGGCTTGCTCAAAGTTGGTTAAATATTGTAAAGTTGGAATCGAGTGACTGCAGAAGCATTGGGGCTTCTCGGCCTGGCTCGATCGATCGAAGGTTATACTCGATCGATCGAAAGTCGGCCCAGATGCGTTTTTCTGCAGAATTCCAACTCAGCCCAAACTCTTTAAACGTTTAGGGTTTTATGTTTTTGTCCTAGGTATATAAGGCAAACCCTAGCTATGTTTTTCAGAGTTGCACAAGTTGTATTGTTGCTCATACATTGCGGTTTTGTGTAAATCTCTTGTGAGATCTAGATGAGCTTTCCTTTACACAAAGCTTAGGGTTTTCAAGATTGAGATTACATCAACATCTTGATGATCAACTTGGTTGCTACCATTGAAGCTTAAAGAATATCAAGCGTGGGTGCTTGTAGCTGATTGAAGGAATACAAAGAAAGAAGTAGTCCGTGGATTCGGAGCCTGCGCGTGGTCGTGTCAGGAAGTTACTACTGGTGGGTAGCATTAGGAAGTCAAGCGGGGAGCTTGTAAGTCCTTTTGTAAGAACTTCAATTCTTTCTTAGTGGATTCCGTTTTGCCTTAAGGATCGGTGGATAAAATCCTCCCCAGGTTTTTTACCGGTTTGGTTTTCCTGGGTGATCATATCACTGTGTTCTTTATTATTTCCGCTGCTTTATATGTTTATATGCATGATATGATTTTGTGATTGTTTTAACCTAGAATTGCTTAATTTGACTAAGTAACAACTTGGCTAATTAATCTAGGCTACGCAATCTGGTTATAGTGTAAGGGGTCTAAACCGTTCAAAGTCCAATTAGGAATTGGTGTGAAGGTTCAACTATAAGTTGATACTTTAGGAAAGTCCAAAGTAGTGGTAAGATTCCTTATACTTGTAACTACTTGATTCCTGATTAGTGATTCTTAAGAGTAGTAACCTGAAAATCACCTGATGGAGGGTTTTTGCCTTGTGAGAGGTTTTCCCCTTTAGTCAATAAATCACCGAGTCAAATTTATTTTTCATTGCACTCTAGTTTATTTGGTGATTTGTTTGTACCCATGATGACTTGGATCACTTGGGTTTTTCGTTCACTAACCCTCTAGGGGACATAAAAGTTTTATTTTAAAGTCATCATAAGATATAGAGACTCAATTAGAGAACTCATACATAATTGGAGAAGCTATTGCGTTCTTATGCGTCTTAAGGTTTTGTAACAAAGTGCTTCCAAATCTTCAACATCTATTAAAGTGTAGAAACTTGCATCCAACAACAAATATCAATTATTGGGAAGTTAGTCACGTAAAGAAATCTCTACAAGATCAAGTCCAATTGGGGATTAGTGTGAAGGTTTAACTATAGGTTAGTACTTTAGAATAGTCCAGGGTAGTGGTAAGATTCCTTATACTTATAACCGCTTGATTGTTGATTAGTGATTCTTAAGAGTGGTGATTTGACAATCCAGATTTACCCTTTTTAACTCCACAAATTTTTTCTCCAAATTTCTGCAATCCCTAACACCACTAGTACCAAACCCAGCCCTCGAATCTCCATGATGCTGCTAAAAAAACCCAACTCTCAAATCATCATGAACTGTAGCCTATTTATACTGACACACCCAAACCGTCAACACCACCATTCTCCATTACCATGAAATGACTCGGTTCAAACCATTAGCCACCACACCTTTATATTACAAAGACTCCAAATTGTACTAAAGAATCCAACAAGGAGATCCAAATAAACTCAAGATCTAGTGGAGAATCTAGCAGATTTTCCTCTGTGCTGCAAAGAGTGATTTGAGACAAAAATCTCAAAGCTTCACCTCTAAAACCATTTGAGAGAGAGAGGAAATAAAAAACTGAAAAGCTGATAATAATAATAATAATAATTAACCTTTTTTTATTTTTGAGAATCTAATCATAATTTACTTAAGCTAAAGTATTCTCTATTTTTAGAGAAGCACTGTAGCTAAATGGAATTTTGGCTAAATGATTGATAATCTAATATGGGTGAGTTTTGCGGTTCATTAGGCATATTTGGCCTGGAATGCTATTTTGCATGAGCTATTGTGAATGTTCCAATTGCAAGGCATAATATACTTTGTTTTGATCTTTAATCGAGTACAACTTAGGAAAAGAATTGACATACCTGTTAGGAAGGAGCTAGAGTGTGAAAGGTAGCATACACCAATATTAATAATTTGCAAAACCACAATTGTAAACTCCCAAAAAAAAAAAAAGAGAAGTTTTTGACTCGGATGAGCCCAAGATCATATTAATTTTAATATTGTGCATTACAGAGAACCCTATGCAGGGTATATGTGGACTTGGATGAGCCCAAGATGGACCAGCTTTTCACTACAATTGGGCCTCTAGAGCCAATTCAAATTATTAACTATTATAATTCAAATTATAAACTAGGATAAATTCCAAAAACCTCCCCCGAGGTTTGAGGAAATACCAAACACATCCAAAAGTTGTTAAAAATGACCAATTTGCTCCTTAAAAACAAATGGCGGCATGTATTGCCGTTTGTTCACTTTCTCCAAATGATTTTTTTTTTCCATGTTCTCTGTTTGTTCACTTTCTTCTTCGTGCTATAACATAAACGCCTCTCTCTGAAGCTCTACATAAAACATGTATTTTGAGAAAGATTGTAGAAAAAAAATCACTAAACCAGTGCCCATTTTTCAAATCAAAACCATACATTCTCATTAGGAAAAATAAAAATTTACATTACATTCCAAAAATAAAAATCCTCCCTTCATCAAACCAAGATCAACCCAATTAGATCCAGTATCAAACAAGGCAATCAAATAGACCCATTTACATCACACCTCAAACAGATCCAAAAAATAAAATAAAATTCAAAACAAAACCCAGACCCATTGGTGAGCATCGTGTGACCCAGCAATCGCCGGCCACCACAGCACCACCCATCACTACCCACCCATCAATTTCAAACCCAAACCATTCCTACCATCAAACATCTCATGATTCACACCTTAAACATCACTGACCAAACCACTATCCACCATGGCACCACCCATCACTACCCACCCATCTTCCTCAAACCCAAACCGTTCCAACCAAACATCACATGATTCACACCTCAGACCCAAATAAAACCCAAATAATTTTTTTTTTTTTTTTTTAAAAAACCCATACCCACAACGGCAGCTCCACCAGATTGACCTTGCAACCACCGTCTCCACTCATCGTGACCCAGCAATCGCCATCTACAATTCATCATGATTCGCAACCCAACCACAAAACTTTTAACGGCGGAGTATGGCATGAGATTTGTGGTTAAACCGGCTTTGAAACCATTTCGGTGAAGGAGTTGTTGGGCCTGAGTCTGAAATTTTGGCTTTGAACTTGAGAGAGAGAGATATTTTTGGTGTGAAGAAGAGAGAGATTTTCTGGCATTATTCGTGAAGAAGAGAGAAAGAAAATTTGGTTTGATATATGGTGCTTAAACAGCGTTACATGCCACTACAACAAAATGTATTTTTTTCCTCACTAAAAGTCCAATTTTTTGTCACCAAGGACCTTTAGCGACGAAATCTATTAATTAGTGACGAAACTCATTTCGTCGCTGAAACCCCATCGCTAAAAGTCCTGGTAATGAAAAATTTTGTCACTAAAAGTCCGATTTGTTAAAAAAAAAAAAAAAACTTTTAGTGACGAAAACGTTTCATTGCTAAATGTTTTCCTCACTAAAAAAACTATTCAGTGACGAAAATATTTCGTCACTAAAAACACTTTAGTTTATTAAATCATATTTAGTGACGAACAATTTCGTCACTAAAACTATTTTCGGGTACATATAGTGATGAAAATGTTCATCACTAAAACTATTTTTAAGAAAATCCAAGCACATATAGCGATGAAAATTTTCGTCACTAAAACCATTTCTTACAAAATTCTGCTACATTTAGCAACAAAATATTTCGTCACTAAAACAATTTTTTGTTGCTGTATTTGTGATGGAAAAATTCGTCGCTAAAACTTATTTTCTATTTTTATTTTTTTCATGGCTTTGATATTAACCTATAACCTCTCGTTACATTATTAAAACCTCATATTTGAATAAAACATTTATTTCAACAACACATTTATAAAAAAAGATCCATACATTCCACAAGTAAAAAATAAAACAAGTATCCAATTCAAACTGCTTCCATATAATAATTGTTTGCAACACATATAATAACTCAAGATGTTTTATAACAATACAAAAAGTGTAGCATAATATAATTAGAACTAACAGAAGATGTCCTCATATGTCTTCAAGTAATGCCAAAAGTAAATCCCCTAAAAGCCACCAATAAGAAATATGCACAAATATAAAAACAATACTACATTAAAATTGTAAAGTAAAAACATTAACTATGTTATAAGAAACATTTCTAACAATATGTTCAAGAGTAGCCACACCATGTTTGACTACAATTGCAAGGTGAATGCTACTTTAGTAAAATAAGGACAACTCTTGCATAATGTATTCTAACATCTAAGTCTATAAGCTACTTAGATAAAGTTCTATCCCATTCATGAATGCATAAGTCTATATTAATACTTAAACAAATATACATTGCACACTTAAACACTCTTAATACGAATTTAAACCACCTTATAACACCATGCAAGCCACCCGCTTGTTTCAACACAACAACCCACCACAAAACCAATCACAAACATCACAAGTACTGTTAGGACATATGTGTTCACACTTAAGAACATATGTCATATTTTATGTAAATTGGCTAATCCTTTGACAAAACGCACTCTACTTGTAATTGGGTAGTTCTAGGTGTATTTAATACTTCAAGAAACAATGTTTCAAGAACAAGTGTTAAAGTCATCAAGTCTGTCCAAGAAAAAGCAAGTTCAAGTCTGTCCAAGAAAAAGCAAGTTGAAGTGTAGAATTTTTAAAGCTCGACACCTGCTCGACACCTGCTCGACACCTACCTCGACACCTGCTATCTGTCGAGAATTAAAAAGTCAGAATTCTAATATGATTTTCTTGGGATCCGTGAATGTGTTTTTGGGCCTTCTTTTCTTCTAACCCTAAACATATTTAAGGAGTGTTTTAAGAGCCGTCAACATAGACACAAGTTGCATAAGCATTGAGCAATCCTTGTTCAAGCAAATTGTGCTCTAAGACGAAATTCTTAACCTAGTTCATCTTCTTCAAGAAGTTGTTGTGTATTGTGCACCGTAGGGTTTTGTAACCAAGCATCTTCCTGATCTTCATTGCATAGGATGATCTGAAGAACTTTGCAGCCAACCTCTTCTTCCTAAAGTTGGTGTTTGAAGTCGCGTACTGGGATCCGCGCATCTGGTTAGTCACGTACTTGGGAGCCGTGCATCAAAAAGGGGAACTGTCGCTACAGATCAAGTCCAATTGGGTATTGGGGTAAGGGTTCAACTGTAGGTTGGTAAGGTACTTGGGATTCCTTATTTGTAACCGCTTGATTTGATAATAGTGGAGTTTCGGGAGTGGTGACCTGAAAATCACCCGGTGGGGTTTTTGCCGTTAGGGTTTTTCCCCATTCGTGAACAAATCACCGTGTCTTTTATTTTCCGCTGCATACTTAGTTATTCGGTGATTTGTTTGTGCTGCCACGTATTTGCATGTTAAATTAATTAATTAATAACTTGACTAAATTAATTAATTAGTTTAAATCACAAGGGGTCATTCAGTTTGTGGCCTATCAAGTGGTATCAGAGCGGGCACACTCTGATTAGGTTTAATCTTTGCTGTGTTTGATCCATTGACCCCTGTTTGTCATGGATAGAGGACAATCTCTTATTTTACCTCCTTTATTTGATGGGACTAACTATGCCTACTGGAAAGTACGCATGAGAGCTTTTTTGCAGTCCTTAGATGAAAAGGTGTGGCAAGCTGTTGAGATTGGCTGGACCAAGCCAACAGAAGCACCGGCTGACTGGGATGAAGCCAAGATCAAGGCGGCGAACTTCAACAGCAGAGCGTTGAATGCTCTATTTAGCGCTGTCACAAATGAGGAGTTCAAGAAGATATCCTCAACAAAAACTGCCAAGGAGGCGTGGACCATCCTCCAGACAACCTATGAAGGAACAAAGGCTGTCAAGGATTCAAAGCTACAGAGGCTCACTACTAGCTTTGAAGAAATTAAGATGGAGGAGGATGAGTCGTTCGATGAGTTCTATGCCAAGCTGAAAGACATAGTGAACTTAGCCTTCAATCTTGGGGAAACCATCCCTGAACCCAAGGTTGTAAGGAAGGTGCTCAGATCTCTACCTGAGAGATTTCATGCCAAGATTACGGCAATTGAAGAATCAAAGGACATTGATAAAATTCCTTTGAAAATCTTGTCTCTCCACACTTTGAAAATCTTGTCTCTCCAACTTATAAAACATGAGCAATACTAGTAGAAGTTTGATCTTTAATGTTTTAATTCCATTTAGTGGTACTCAACGTGCATCAGCAGTACATCAATAGCGTTTTACGAAGAAATATGAAATAATATTAACTTCGATGGAACAAACATGCAAGGAGTATTATTATTATATAAGAAGATAATGTCATTTATTTAGTAAAAATCCATTAATAAAGTACAAAAATCAGATAAGATATAGATTTGAAACTCAAATTAAAATTTTACCAACTAAAAAAAAAAAAAAGAAATTCAAATTAAATAGCAAAATTCTCTATCTCTCTCTTCAAAAAAAAAAAAAAAAAAAGCAATCAACACACCACAATAGTATTTAATATTAATGTGAGGCCAATAGAAAGCAACTACCAATCCCTCTCACAGCTACTTTTGTTCGAATTGATCAGGATTCCTCATCCACACTCCATGCTGGTCGCAAGGGCAGAGTATGATCCCAGGGCATTTGACTTTCTCCAAGTATTCCAATTTTGGAAAAGATTCCTGCAGTTTTATCCAAGTTGTCTTCAATTCATTCAAGTATTTCAAACGTAAAGTTTTATCCTTGGACCATTTGCTTTCGCCCAGAGTTGCAAGGATTCCTCCTCTTATGTAGAGTTTCTCTAGTTTTGGCAAAGATTCAGGTGTCAACCACGTCGCTGTAGAATTGGGGAAACACTGAATATCTAGCTTCTCAAGTTGCTCTGGAAGTTTCTCCGTCACTATTTTTGGGTTGTGTTGCTTTGTAGCTGATTTGAATATTTGCCAGCAGCTGGCATTTCTTCCATTCTGAGCTTCTCCATGCTTATCTGCTAGCGTTGCTCCCCATGCTATTGTTAGCTTTCGGAGTACTCCTCCAATATTTTGGAGAGCAGTTAGATCCTCATCTGTAGGGAAGCCCTTACTATTTGCATTGATGGTCAGTTTCCTCAACTTCTTCAATTCCTTCAAATCATCTAAAGTAGCCGAGCCTTTTCTTCGCGGATTACTAATGAGAAACCCCTTAAGGACTCGAAGTTTTATTAGGGCGGAAAGCTCTTTGGGCAGGCAAGCTAGCAGATAACAGTCAGAAAGATCCAAGTACTTGAGGTTCGTGAGTTTGCCTATCTCCTTTGAAAGCACCTCCAGATTGTGACACTCCTTGAGATCCAAGATCACCAAATTGCTATGGTTGACTATAAATTCTGGAAGCTTTGTGATTCTTGAGATTCCTTGGAGGCTAAGAAACCTTAAACCTTTGCCATTCTTCAACCCTTCTAAGAATTCAATGCTCTCGACTTCAAGAAGTGGCATACCTTGCAAAGAACTTTCGCAAGTTCTTAAAATTCAAAAGGGATGGGAAGTCTTTTGAGAAAAGAAAATTCTCAAACTTCAAGAAAGACAAGAAAGACTTCAAGAAGAATGATTCCAAAGACTTTTCTCTATCTTAAGCAGTCACTTGCTATGAGTGCAAAGGGCATGGTCATGTGAAGAAAGAATGCCCAACTTATTTGAAGGCAAAGGGTAAAGTCATTGCTACAACACTTAACGACTCGAATAGCTCCAACTTCGATTTGGAAGAAAGTTGTGACGGAGAAGGAAACTATTCCGCTTTTATGACCATTGCACCCGTAGACTCTTCGGAAGATTTGAGCACTCTAGTAGAAGAGCTCGGTGAGCAAACCGAAGTGGACTCTATGGGGGTTGGAGAGGAATTTGATGATGAAGATGAAGAATACATCTATGAA
Source organism: Quercus glauca (assembly GCA_023736055.1). Lineage (NCBI taxonomy): Eukaryota > Viridiplantae > Streptophyta > Magnoliopsida > Fagales > Fagaceae > Quercus > Quercus glauca. Next base: position 33,124,374 of record CM043326.1, on the reverse strand, counting down.
GGAGCAAAGGGATTGCAAGAATCCTACAATTCCCTTCTTGAGAAGACCGGAGAGTTTGCTAGAGTGGCTAAGGCAGCCATTAGACAAATAAGGAAAGCAGAACAGGATTATAAGAGCATACTTGTGAGGTATAAAGAAACAAAATGTGAAGTTGAAATTGTACGTTTTTAGACCCCTTAAAACATAATCGGATTAACCTATTTAATTAGCCAAGTTATTACTTAGTCCAAATTCCAGATCTAGGTTAACACAATCATATAATCATATCAATGTTGTTAGGTTCTAAAGGTTTATGAATTTATGTATTTAGAACTCTAATTTGTAATGTTGGCAAACCATGATCAAAACAATGTACTTAGTCTTGTTTAGGCTTGCTCAAAGTTGATAAAATATTGCAAAGTTGGAATCAAGTGACTGCAGATGCATTGGGGCATTTCGGCCTGGCTCGATCGATCGAAGGTTAGACTCGATCGATCGAAAATCGGCCTAGATGCGTTTTCTGCAGAATTTCCAACTCAGCCCTAACTCTTTAAACGTTTAGGGTTTTATGTTTTTGCCCTAGGTATATAAGGCAAACCCTAGCCACGTTTTTAAGTGTTGCACAAGTTGTATTGTTGCTCATACATTGCGGTTTTGTGTAAATCTCTTGTGAGATCTAGATGAGCTTTCCTTTACACAAAGCTTAGGGTTTTCAAGATTGAGATTACTTCAACATCTTGATGATCAACTTGGTTGCTGCCTTTGAAGCTTAAAGAATATCAAGCGTGGGTGCTTGTAGCTGATTGAGGGATTCAAAGAAAGAAGTAGTCCGTGGACTCGGAGCCTGCGCGTGGTCGTGTCAGGAAGTTTTACTGGTGGGTAGCATTAGGAAGTTAAGCGGGGAGCTTGTAAGTCCTTTTGTAAGAACTTCAATTCTTTCTTAGTGGATTCCGTTTTGCCTTGAGGATCGGTGGGTAAAATCCTTCCCAGGTTTTTCCGTGTGGTTTCCTGGGTGATCATATCACTGTGTTATTTATTATTCCGCTGCATTATATTTTTGATATGATTATTTGATTGCTTTAACCTAGAACTGTTTAATTTGACTAAGTAACAACTTGGCTAATTAATCTAGGCTACGCAATCTGGTTGTGTTTTAAGGGGTCTAAAACCGTTCAAATGTAAAGTGCGGAATATAGAGAGCACAAAGATATCATGACCTAGGAAAACCAAACCGGTAAAAAACCTAGGGAGGATTTAACTTAGCTATCCTTAAGGTAAAACTGAATCCACTATGAAAAAATCGAAGTTTTACAATAGCAACTTAGACCACTAATATCCTATTGCTACCTCATGTAGAAAACTTACTGACACGACTACGTGCAAGTTTCGAGACCACAGACTCCTTTCTTGAATTCTCCAGCAAGTACAAGCACTCCCGCTTGTATATCTTTAAGCTCTTTAGTGCAGCAACTGAATGATCATCAAGCTCTCAATGAAATCTCCTTCTCGATAATCCTAAGCATGTGTGAAGGCAACCACCTCTCAGATCTCACAAGAGATTCACATATATAGCAAGCAGAGCAACCTCAAAAACGTGGCTAGGGTTTCCCTTTTATACCTAGGGCAAAACATAAAACCCTACACGTCATATGGGCTTAAGGCTGAGTTGGAAATTTTACAAAAAAAACATTCTGCCCAACTTTCGATCGGTTGAGTCTAATTCTCGATTGATCAAGCCAAACCGAATTGCACAATGAATTATGCAACAGCTCGATTCCAACTTTATATAAAATACATACTTTGACCAAGTCTAAAACAAGACTAAAAACCTATTTTGATCATGGTTTGCCAACAATACAAATTAGAGTTCTAATACATTAGTTCCTAAGTACTTAGAACCTAACAAGCTCCCCCTTTGGCAATCCGTGACAAAACACAAACACAATGCTCAAAGTTACAAGTAAAAGCCCTTTACAAAAATAATGCCCATTACAAAATAATCCAACCTAACTACTATCCATCAGTTGCAAGTGTAGACAGCAGCACGACTGAATCAACCTGTATATTTCCTGAAATACTCAACAAACGCATAAACGCATGTGTGGAAAATACAACTAAAACAAAAATAAATTCTTGACTTCACAAAACACAAAACAAAGACATATATCATGAATAACTCATAAAAATAAATCAATGAGTAGTAAAACAATAAACATAGATAACAAAGTATCTCCCCCTAACATGAATAGCCCAAAACCAATACAACAAGAGCCAAAAAGGATACATACACAGTGAAGCACCTGGATACAATCTAAACTCCACAAGCTCCAACAAACAAAAAACTCTCCCTCTAACTACAAAATAAATATTCTACAAGTGTCCAAAAGTACTTCCCCTTTTTGTGACCAAATGCTAAAGGGCAATCAGAATCCATCATCAAAAGGAGGTGGCGAAGGCGAACGTCGAAGATGCGCCAAATCTGCTCACAAAGCACGGAGCTCATCAAGCTTGTCCACCAAAATCTGACCATGAGCCACCTGAACAGTCACGACAGTCTCTAATGTACGACGAATGTCAAAGTCATCCGAAGTAGATGGTGGAGTAATAGCAGTAGCAGTAGCACCAACAGGATTAGTAGACGCCTCACCAGAAGTAATACCTGTAGAAGAATGAGGGGGTGCAGTACCAGAAGTCTCAACATGAGGGCGTTTAGAGCCCTCTTTCATCTAAGCTGCCTTTTGCCTAAGAAAAGTGGCACCTATGGGAGCAATAATGTGTATGGGCTCAGAAGTGGGGAAGTCATCTAAACCAAGATGCAACAAAATCCTATGAATGAAAACAGGATGAAAAAGAGCATGGGCGGTAGAGGAACTCCTATGAACTTCGTTCAAAGAACAAAGAAACAGATGAGGAAAACTAATAGGAGCATTCGTAACAAGAGCATACAAAAATGCACATCGCTCCAAAGGAATGGTATGAAAGATGAGAGATAGGCCATAAGGAATGACACACTATCCTAAAGAAAAGATAGGTAGTCTTAGTGACCTCAGTAAAAGTGATCCAAGAATCAGAACCCCATTGGATAGAAGTACCAGTGATGTATGACATGATGTCGTCCAAGGGAGGAGACTCATCATAAGGATAGACAGGGTGCTGGACCAACGGTAGCCTAAGAGCATCAGCCACTACCGTAGGAGTAATGGTGAACTCTACACCTCGTATCCAACTCTTTACTAAATTGTTGGAATCATAGACGTGGATAGAGAGGTTCGAGTAGAACTCTCTAATCAGGGTAGCTGGAAGAGGATAATCAATATCCAAAAGTGGCAGCCAGCCCCAACGCTTAAAGTTTTCCCTAATGGTAGGATCAAGCTCATCTAACAACACCTTTCGCTTAGCCCAAATCTTTCTCTTAAGGTTCAGTGTGTCAAAGGTCTCTTAGTTTTTCTCACTTAGAAACCTCTTACTATCAAAAGAAGGAGCAGGAGGAGAGGGGGTAGACCTATTAGCTCTAGTCTTCCTAGGCATGGTGCTAGGGTAAAGACAAGACACAAGGACAGAACCAACAGGAACAAAAAGAAAAAACTAAGGGCAGACTGCAAGTTAGCACAAAAAAATATAGAAATAACAATCTATATGATGCATGAACAGATAAATGTCATGATGCATGCTCTAATGCAGTGATAACAAGTTCAATTTAAGTTTAGAATCACAAAATTAGCTCAAGCATAAAGTTTATAACAAAAACCCCAAATTCTGAAAAACCACTTGTTCAATTTGTACTAAATTTACCAATTGATCATCACACAAGTTAGAAAAAAGTTTATAATGATCAAATTAAACAATCCAACAAGCTAATTTCATCAATTAAACTCAATTTGAACAAAATCCCCAAATCGGGTAGTTTCAAGCCCTAGAATTTTCAATTTCTCACAATACATCAAATTGACCAAATTAAACACCATAGATCATGTGTATAACATCCCCCAACAAAAACCCATTGATCAATTGTGAAAGAAAAGGCTTAATTCATCAAAAATCCCAAAAATTTCATAGGTTTGAAATTTCCCAAATAATGCATGATTTGATGCATGAAAAGTGAAAATAAATGCAAAAGGAAGGGTACAAAGGTCTTACCGGCCTTTTGAGAGAAAAATCTTGCAAAAAGAATGGAGGAAAATGACAAAAAATCGGATTGGAGCCATGACCGAGTCGTATAGAGAGAGTAAAAGTTGAAAAACTTTTGAAAAAGCGAGTATGAACACGTGAAAATCAGTTTTTAAAAAATTCTCTACACGATTTTCGATCGATCGAAAAACAGATTCAATCGGTTGAAAATGCTTTGATTGATCCAACACTAATTGAGCACTGATCGAAACAAACAGAGGCTGACCAAAAATTTTAATCGCAATTTCGATCGATCGAAAAACAGGTTCGATCAGTCGAAATTCTGGGAAAATCAGATTTTTGAAAAACACAGCATTTTTATGTAGAAACTCCTCAAAGCATTGATTTTTATAAATAAAATGCATGAGTATGAGATGAAATACTTTTCAAAAACACATGTTTTGAACCCAGATTTCCCAAAATTAAGATTTTCAATCAAGACCCTTATATTTTCAAGCATCAAACATGTTTTGCAAAAGCTCAAGGAATTTTCAAACATGGTTGGCCAAACCAAAATCACACACCATAACATGTACAAAGTTTAGCAAAGAGAAACTTGTGTGGTGTGTGCAACTAGCAAAAACTTGAGATACATGTGAGGTGAAATGTAAATAGAAATTAAGCACAAAGTCTACAAAATTCATCACATAGAATTTGAGGAGACTATTACCTAAAAAGTTACATCATATAACTCCCACATCTCCTAGAATAAAAGCTTGCAATCATGTAAGTTTCTTGATTTGCCTCATAATGTACACACTAATATTATTATATCAGAAACTTATTAGAGATAGTCGGAATAATGTACACACCAATTTTATTTGATTCAAAATCATTATAGCCCAATAATGTACACACCAATTTTAACATTTAAACCGAGGCTACACCTTATGTTCTTTTTGTGCATGTGCTACACTTTCTCGAGCACAAAATCTTATGATATGCACTAAGGTGTTTATGATTAGCTAGTAAGCAGTAGTGAGATGCTTATTTATGCATTTCTCAATAAGTTCAAGTCCAACAATCAAAGGCATGTGACTTCAAGATCAAGATCATGTGATCAAAAACTACAAACATCTTTCCCACACAACATGCACTACAAAGCTCAAACTAGTAAAGTGCAAGAAATAAGCTCATCAAAGCTAAATAAGGTACATAAATATGTTATGTAAAAATAAATTGGCTAACCTTGATTTCAAATCCAAGAAAAATAATGCAAAACACAATTTGCTTCCTTTTTTTTTTTTTTTTTTTTTTTTTAATTTTTTTTTTTATAAATTTTGAAAAGAAGAAACAAAAACAATCGTAGAATAAAATGCGTGAATGTTATGCAATGCAAGTCCTAGTAACAAAAGGAAAACAAAAAAGTAACAAGTAACAATGGTCATAAAGGGTAGAGTAATGAAGCACAAGGACCATGTCAGAAAGACTTAATTAGATTGAGCCTTTTGCATCTAAAACTTTTTAGATGCACCTTGAGCATTGGAGATCTTATTCACATTAGAGTGATTTCCAACTCCAGGATTGGAATAAAGGTTAAGAGCTTTTACCAATTCACCAATAAGTACCATAGGATTTTGTGCTTGAGGCAAAGGTACTTTTGGTTTGTTTGCTCGCTTAGCAGCTTGCAGCTTGTAACAGTTTGGATGAATGTGCCTAGACTTTCCACAAAAATGACAAACCCAAGCAGGCTTACCATGCAACTTGTCCTTAGAAAGGGTAGACTCCTTAGGTTTAGACTTTTTCAGATCAACCATAATCTTCCTAGGAGGTGTGACCTCTACAGGTTTAATAGTCTTATTCACAACCTCACCCACAGGGGGTTCAGAGGAAGAAGAAGGAACAAAGTTTGTGGAATGGGGTGTAGACACAAAGATGCTTTCTACAAAACCTAATCCAGATTTGTCAGAAGAAGACTTTTGAACACTCAGCATATGATCAAGTTTGTAACTAGCAGATCTATTAGTTTGTTCTCTAGCAACAGATAGTTCAAGTTCCACATTCTTAACTTTATCAAGCAAAAACATATTCTCAATTTTCACATTGTTCAAAAGTTCATTAGTATCAACACAAGCAAATTTTTCTTATCAAGCTCAAGTGATGCAATTTTCTTCAAGCCAAGATCAACATTCATAGCATCCTTTGCAGCAATTTTGCAAAGTTTATTGTAGGCTTCTTGAAGATCTACATCCTCAGAGAGTTCCCCATCAGAAGGGTTCTCTTCAACAGACAAGCTTTCATTGACTACAGCAGTAGCAGTGAAAGCAATAAAGTTTCCATCCTCGTCAGAACCAAACTCATCATCGAAAACTTCGTTATCACTAAGGGTTACAGCCATAGCCTTACCCTTAGACCTCAAGTATGTAGGACATTCAGATTTCATGTGACCATGCCCTTGACATCCAAAACATTGAGGACCCATAGAATTATTAGAAGATTGACCTACTTTTTCTCTAGGCTTTTCAGTGTTGTTAACCTTAGTGGATCATTCTTCCTAAAATTTCTAGGTTCAGCAGTGTTCTTATCTCTTGCCCTTTTGTTGTTGTTTCTAAGGAAATTCTTAAAGTTCTTGGCAAGATAGGCAATCTTTGTAGTAGAGAGCTCATCATCAAATCCACCAACATCAACATCATCAACTGACCTAAGAGCCAATGATTTGGATTTGCTAGTTTTGGGTAGGTCCAACTCATAAGACTAAAGAGATCCTATAAGTTCATCAACAAGGATGGAGTCCACATCCTTGCTCTCAGTGATGGTAGTCACTTTGGGTCTAAAATCTTCAGTTAAAGATCTAAGAATCTTCCTAACAATTTTAGGTTGATCATAGATTTCACCCAAGTTGTATGCAGAATTGTTGACACCCCATTTTGCAACTTGCATTTAACCTCACATGGAGGGTAAAATGGTACTTTCACCTCAGAAATATGCATCTTGATTTTGGCCATTAGATTCTTAATCTCATTTTACCAAAATGATCTGGATATTGTAACGATCAAATCAACTGGTCATAGGCCCTAATCGAACCACCATATTGAAAGTTATCATCAAATCAAGTTTTAATGGCTGAGATGCATATTCACAAATTGAGTCCGACTATATGTGATTATGAACAATTGATTTCAATTGGTTATAAGTGTAATCGATTGGAGATCAACGATGTGTCATAATTTGATTGGTTAGGACTACATTTTATGGTAAGGTTGCATACACCTAATTAATTAGATAGTTAAATACTAATTATTCAATGAGTAATTTGTGCAATTATCTTTTAATTAATTATAGTAAATTTGGAACCAATTAAGTCTGAAATGAGAGTAATTGGAGACATTTAATGTTAATTAGGAGTTAATTTGGGACCTATTAATATTAATTGTGCTGAAACCATTTTCTAACAAATGAACTCTGCTCACCTTTTCATCAATATCTCTCAAAATATTTTGAATCTATGAATGAGGTTAATTTTTCCAGAACCTAGACATCCAGGGCTTCAATTTGAGCACAAGAACAAGGCAATTCCGATAAGAATTGAGTTAGATATGATTTTTTGAAGTTGGCTCTTACAGCAGCTACGGAAAAACCGAATTTTGGCTTGCTCCTCACTCCCACCAATCTTTCCATTTAATGCACCAGATTTACTCTAAGGTTAAAATGAGGTCTAGGTTCATGATTCTTTGTCAACCCTCATTAAGTGACCTTCCAATCATATTTCCTCTACCACTACTATATAAACCCTCTCTCACATTCATTCCAAAGCACACCAAAACCCCCTCTTTTCTCCTCTCTTGACTTCTAGTGAAGTAAAGTAGTCTTGTTATATCTTGGTCTTCTTGAGACTCAAGGTATTAAGTGAGACTCACTCTCCCTCTCCTAGTTTTTCTTTTTTTCCTCCTCCCTTAGGACTTCCACCAAGAGTCTCCTCCTCCACCATATGAATCTTGCATAAAGATAGAATCTCTTTCCCTAACTAGTTTTTTTATGTTGTTATGATGAGAATTTAAGATTAAAGCATGATAGTAATTATTTAAATTCCCTTGAATATGTTTGAATGCTCTTAATTGTTCTTATATGTTCTTCACATGTTCTTAGTTGTTCATCACATGTTCATGCATAACACTAGTTTTAATCTTAAATCCACATCAAAAATATGAAAAACATGTTTGTTTCATAATTCTTTTAAATTCGTGAATCTAGGATATCACCATCCACACACATTCACTAGAATTTATTTTTCAATCTATATGCAATGCTTAATAAATTGAATTAGGGTTTATCACATGCACACATATTGAATTCAACATGTAAATTGATTGATAACATATTGGATGATATGATATGAATGTTGGCTACCATAGTCTAGAAGACCGGTTTCACTGGGCAAGGTGGGTGCCTAACACCTTCCCACCTTGTAACATAGCCTCCGAGGTTAAATCAAGGGTTAGTAGATCAAGTGCTTGTCCATGTAATTTTCGATTTTTAGATTGTAACTAGGAAACAAAGCCATGTACTTTATCTTAGATTGTATCTAGGACCAAAACCATGTAATTTTCCTATGTTCAATGTGAATTCAATTGAAAATTAATAAATGAGGAATTTTTCAATTTTGGTTTTCTTATTTATCCCAATAATTAAATAAGTGGCGACTCCATTGTAAAACCTTTAATCTAAAGGGGAAAATATAACTAGTCGAACCTCCATTTTAAGAGGCAATAACATGACTCTACCTATTCACGTGGGTTTGGCCTAACACTTTTAAAAAAAGGGGGTTGGGGGCGCGGTCTCTCACAGTGGCGACTCCACTGGGGATATTGAGGGCTAAGTTTCAATTAAGTTATGGTAGCTAACCATGTCATTGTTTGTTTATTGTTTTTTGTATATTATATATCTAATATGTCATTATATTTGCATGTCATGCATCATTTGCTTGAACGAAATTTATTTTATTTGTATGCTAGCTCGGAAGCCCGGTAGTATTAATCGTGGATTGTGGTCTTCCTGAGACTCACATACCTAGCGATAAACCTACCACCCACCACAACAAGGATCATCATGGTTATGTCATGGTGGTTCATAGGGACAAATTGTACCGTTCGGACCAACGCGGCGCTCTTGGCGTCACAAGTTGGGAGGTATGATGTCCTAGCTTGTGGGGACCTTTAACCTACCTTCTACCCATGTTGTAATGACCCATAGAACCTACCTTTAGGTTGGTCCATGTAAATTGCATTTCATTATGCATTTGTTTGGCCATTGTTTGAACCATGATGACTCAAGTCCAACACTTGAGCCCATCATAATTGTTTGAACCTTGTATGCTATGAATGAACACAAGCCCAAAAGCCTATGATTGAACTATACTTGGCATGGAAGCCCAAATTTGTTTCTTGAATGAGTCTAAGCCCAATACTTGAGCCTATCAAAGGTGTATACACATGATCAACATCAAAGGCCAAAAACTCACAAGATGCATGCCTTCCAAGGGCAAGCCCAAGCCATTTCATCATAATCAAGGTTCAAGCACACTAAGCCTCAAGCATCCTAAATGGACCAAGAAGAAGCAAGTAGCCCAACTTTGCCTCACTCCACATTTGGTTTGCAACATCATGGTTAAGTTTAAAGTTTGTTCGTATATTCCATGTTTCTATGTTTTTTTTTTAATTCAAAATTTTCATGTAGCATTTGATGAGCTTTGTTTGTGTATATATAATAATAATAATAATAATAATAATAAAAGTTCCAGATTTCCAAATCTTTCCCAAAAGAAAGAGAAAAAAATTTTCAAATGAAAAAAGTCTTTGGACTAGGGGCATTGAGCCATTAAGTCATTTAAAAAAAAAAAAAAAACTTTGAACTAGGGGCATTGGACTTCCTAGTGACTTTTTCAAAAAGGCCCATTTTTTTTTTCAAAGATTTCAAGATTCTTTAAAGTCTTCTTTTCAAAATGGTACATGAAGATCCCTTGGACAAAACTTTTTCTAAATTGTAATGTTTAAAGGCTTGAACAATTAACTTGTACCGAGAAAGGATTAATTTCATTTGATCCGTGTGAGGACTTTTGCTAAATTACTTTGAATAAAAGAAGAAATGGTCTTACAAGGCAATCAGAGAAAATCTATCCATCAGAAAATTGAAAAAGCTCATGCATTCATTCCAAATTTCTGAAAACTTTTGTGTCTCCAATAGAGCATTCATACTTTTTCTTTTAAGAGGAATTTATTAAAAGAGCTCAAGTCACTGTGCCTACAAGCAAGCTTTACTAGGGATAGGAGGTCGTCTTTGGTAAAACAAGATTATTTCTTAATACCTAGAATGATCATCATCCACTGCAAGCCCATTTGAGCCTTTAAACACTTAGCCTCTTTTTCGCATGAACCCACTAAAATCTAAACCTAGGGTGAGAAAATTCAAAGTATGCATGCTTAAATCTCATGTTGAGGAGGAGTCGACCTTGTAGCTTTGAAGCTAATTGATAAAGCTCTCCTAGAAGACATGAAAGACAAGTAGAGAATTCATTAAGCTAAAGATAAGAGATCATCAAAGTAAAATGAGTTTTCACTCAATCAAGGAAAGAGAAATGAAATTCCATAAATGTGAGAGAAAACAAAATGTGCATCAAGTTTGAAGAACCTAAAATTCATCATGCCAAGAAGAGTAGAAGGTTCATCCAAAAGAAAGTTCATCAAAAAAGGAAAAGATTCATCAAGCACAGAAAGGTGCAAGTGCATTGAGGCAAGAAAGAAGTTTAGAGAGTGCATCAAAATGACCGAAAATCATTAAGTTGAGAAATAAAAGGAGGGCAAAAGTTCATCCAATCAAGAGATGAAAGACCAAAAAAAAAAAAAAAAAGAAGAAGAAGAAGAAGAAAGAAAGCAAAAAAAAAAAAAAAAAAAAGCCTGTTAGGCTAAAAACCCAAAAAGGGCGGTTTAGGCAAAAGTTAGGGCCAAAGAAAAGAAAAAAAATTGGTGGATCCTACCAAGTTAGAAACTTGAAGATGCAACCTAAAAAGAGAATAATTTTACAAGATGCAAGTCTAGAGGTATGATTCAAGAGGAATGAGCATAAAAATGATTGTTGATATAAGTGACTAATGAAGACTAGTGAGAAGATGACAAAGAAGAAATGGGAAAAACTCCTCCAATATTTGATTTTTGAGTAATGCATACTTGGGGGAAACATCATAGGGAATTTTGAGCCTTTTATATCATTCATTTCACAACCTAAACCCAGCCTACATTACAACTCATGAATAAGACCTCCTTGAAGTCTTGCTAATTGTAGGCACATCTTAAACTCTAACTATATTTTTCTCTTGAATTAAAAAGGAAAAGTACTTAAAATTGTCAAACCCCACAGGATGATATGTCCGAGGACAAAATTTCTCAAATTCTCAAATCCTTAAAGTGACTCAAAAGAACTTCCAAAACTAGAGCATTCTCCTTATTTGCACCCAACAATGTGATTCATTTCATTTCTTGATTGCCTTTGGAGACTTAATCTGACGATGTTCAAAAGGATGAAGCAAATTTGATTACATGAGTTTAATGATCTTGATCCTTCCCAATTAAAGAGATTTGTTTGATTCTTAAATACTTTGATTTGCTAAAATGGTTGTTCAAAGGATCACTTCTTGTTCAAAAAAAAAAAAAATCATTCTTTTTCAAAATCTAGTTCTCTTGACCTACGTCTTGACCTGATCCTCTATAAGAGAGGTACGTAGGCAGCCTTGCAGAGGCCCGGTCCCATTCACCCAAACAACCTTGCAGAACAAAGTCAAAACAATGTGACAAAATTCTTTGGGTGCATATTAGGTTAAGCCCATTTGTTTGCATTAAGCATGTTTAAACTTGGAGCATTGACCTATTTATATTGTGCAAATATGTTCTTCTTGCATGGAAGTATGTGTTAGGACATATGTGTTCACATGTTAAGAACATATGTCATATTTTATGTAAATTGGCTAATCCTTTGACAAAACGCACTCTACTTGTAATTGGGTAGTTCTAGGTGTTTTTAATACTTCAAGAAACAATGTTTCAAGATCAAGTGTTGAAGTCATCAAGTCTGTCCAAGAAAAAGCAAGTTGAAGTGCAGAATTTTTAAATCTCGACACTTGCTCGACACCTACCTCGACACCTGCTATCTGTCGAGAATTAAAAATCAGAATTCCAATCTGATTTTCTTGGGATCCGTGAATGTGTTTTTGGGCCTTCTTTTCTTCTAACCCTAAACATATTTAAGGAGTGTTTTAAGAGCCGTCAACATAGACACAAGTTGCATAAGCATTGAGCAATCCTTGTTCAAGCAAATTGTGATCTAAGACGAAGTTCTTAACCTAGTTCATCTTCTTCAAGAAGTTGCTGTGTATTGTGCACCGTAGGGTTTTGTAACCAAGCATCTTCCTGATCTTCATTGCATAGGATGATCTGAAGAACTTTGCAGCCAACCTCTCTTCCTAAAGTTGGTGTTTGAAGTCGCGTACTGGGATCCGCGCATCTGGTTAGTCACGTATGTTAGGACATATGTGTTCACACTTAAGAACATATGTCATATTTTATGTAAATTGGCTAATCCTTTGACAAAACGCACTATACTTGTAATTGGGTAGTTCTAGGTGTTTTTAATACTTCAAGAAACAATGTTTCAAGATCAAGTGTTGAAGTCATCAAGTCTGTCCAAGAAAAAGCAAGTTGAAGTGCAGAATTTTTAAAGCTCGACACCTTCTCGACACCTACCTCGACACCTGGCTATCTGTCGAGATCTTCAGCTGATTCTTATCGCAATCTCGATAGCTTCTCGATAGCTGGTCGATCGATCGAGAAAGTTTCTGTCCCCTCGACACCTTCTCGACACCTCCTCGATAGCTGTATCTGTTGAGATTCATTAAACCTCGACACCTTCTCGACACCTCCTCGATAGCTGCTATCTGTCGAGGTTACGGAAATTCAGCTTTTTGATTTTTGGGCCAGGCTTTTGTATTTGTGTAGGGTTTCTTTTCTCACAACCCTAGACCTATATAAGGCTTATTTTGGAGGCCGTATCACAAGAGAATAAGAGAATTAAAGGAGAACATATGCAAAAGATTATTCTCTCTGAAAAAGAAGCTACTGCGTTTTTGCGCCTTAGGGTTTTGTAACCAAGTGCTTCTTGATCTTCATTCTTGATGAAGTGAAGAACTTTGCAGCCAACATCTTCTTCTAGTTGGTGATTGAAGTCGCGTACTGGGATCCGCGCAATTGGTTAGTCACGTACTGGGATTCGTGCATCAAAGGGTGGCGTTCATATATTGAAGAGTTCAGAGGTTCTGAAGCAGTAGAAGGTTTCTGCTGTGAGTTCATCTACGGGGATTGTAGAGTCTAGGGACAAAGGTTTTGTACTAGATCTGAAACTTCTCTTTACTATAGTGAATTGCTTTTCGGGAAGGTTTCCCCCCAGGTTTTTTACTGTGAAACTGGTTGGTTTCATTGGTTTTCCTGGGTCATCATATCTTGTCTTATTTATTTTTCCGCTGCATTCATTATTGACATGATATTGATGTTTGTGTGTTTTAACAAGTTTTATTGATAATAAATCTAATTAACAACTTGGATTTAAAACTTGTTAATTCTATCAACTGGGGTCTAAATTTCCCAACAAGTGGTATCAGAGCGAGTTCACTCTGATTGGATTGATTTCCTGAGTGTGATCCATTGACCCCTGTTGTCATGGATAGAGGACAATCTTTATATATACCTCCTTTATTTGATGGCACTAATTATGCGTACTGGAAGGTTCGTATGAAAGTGTTTTTGCAGGCTCTAGGTGAACAGGTATGGCAAGCTGTTGAAGTTGGCTGGATTAAGCCAAAGGAAGCACCTGCGGATTGGGATGATGCAACAATTGTAGCTACAAATTTCAATAGTAGGGCCTTGAATGCTTTGTTTTGTGGGGTGACCAATGAAGAATTCAAGAAAATTTCATCCACTGAAGTTGCCAAGGAAGCATGGACTATTCTTGAGACCACCTATGAAGGTACCAAGGCAGTAAAGACTGTGAAGCTTCAACAACTCACAAGTAGTTTTGAAGAAATAAGGATGGAGGAGGACGAGACCTTTGATGAGTTCTATGCCAAACTCAAGGATATTGTGAATTCTGCTTTCAACCTTGGAGAATGTATTGCAGAATCCAAAATTGTTAGGAAAATCCTTAGGTCTTTACCTGAAAAATTCCATGCCAAGATCACTGCCATTGAAGAAGCAAAGGACATTGATCAAATTCCTTTGACTGAGCTTGTAGGGAACCTTCAAACCTATGAGATGGGATTAGGCTCAATGGGAAAAGGTGGAAAGAGTAAAAACCTAGCTCTTAAGGGTATAGAGGAAGAGACTGAAGACTCTGAAGATGAAGATCAAAGTGAAGATGAGGATGAGGATCTAACCTTCATAACTGATGAGATTATCAAGCTTCTTCAGTTTAGGAAAAAGGATAAGGGCAAACCTCCTAGGAAACCTAAATCCTCTAGGAAGGGCAAGAATGAAAAACCCCTTATTCAATGCCATGAGTGCAAAGGTTTTGGTCATATGAGGATAGAGTGTCCAAACTACCTCATGAAGGAAAAGACCGAGAAGCCAAAAGAGAAAGGATTGGTTGTTACCTGGAGTGATACTGATGATGACTCTTCTGATGAGTTTGTGGATGAATGTCGTCAAGTTATGGCCTTTGCTGCCACAACCGATAAGGTGATTGTGGAGAGTGCTAGTGACAGTGAGGATTCTTCTGATGATGAAGTACCTAAGAAGTTGACCCTTCAGGAAGCCTATGAAAAGCTATGCACTGAATTCATAAAATCTGAAAAAACTTCTCATCTTTGTAGAAAAGAGCTTAATGAGGTAAATACTGAAAAAGCTGATTTGTTAGTCAAGCTAGATGAGACTACAAGATTAGTTGAGACTCTTATTTTGGAGAACACCTCATTAGAAGAGAAGGTCAAGAATCTTGAGGTTGAGCTTAGTCAAGTTAGAACTCAAATAGAAAGGATGTCTAGTGCAAAACTTGATGAGGTATTGAGTGCTCAAAAGCCTAGTTCTGATAAGACTGGCTTAGGATATGCTGTTTCCTCCGGCCCCTCCTCATCCATGGCTTTTGGATCAAGGACTGTCTTTGTGCCACAATCTGAGAAAGGTAATAAAGGTATGAAATCCAAAACTGATCTGGTTAATTCTAAATCCTTTGTTAAACCTCATGTTTGTCACCACTGTGGTGTTGCTGGACATATTCGTCCTAATTGCTTTAGGTTGTATCCTCATAAGCAGTTGTCTAAAAGGTCACAGGTTTCCTCTCAAGAACCTACACCTTTGTTTGGAGAGTTATTAAAAGTTTTGAGCTTTTTAACTCAATTTCAGGAGAATTCTAATTCTTCTATGTCCTTTAGTAGACATACTAGGACACGTGCCTTTTCATCTTCACGGCCAAAGACTCGTGCTGTGTGGGTGAGAAAAGAGCCTAAGACATAATTGTCTTTTCTGTTTGTCCTCTACTTTAATTCTTTCTATCTAAAGTAGGACTCTTTGTGCTTGATTTCTTATTTGTTTTTGGAATCATGTGTTCATGCATCTGCATTTTTCTATCATGCCTTCATGCATATGCATATTTCTTTTATGTTTTTATGTTGTTTGTCTGTTTTTGTTTGGTTGTTTAGTTTTTATTTTGTTTTGTTTTCAAAATAAAAATTAAAAAGGAAAAATCAGAAAAATACAAAAACAGTGTGTGTTTTGAGTACTTTGGTACTTGTATACCTTGGATGGCCAATGAAACAGAGTTTTCTAAACTTTGTATCTCTTGTAGCTTAGATGAGCATCTTTATGCACAACTAAGCAAGTGAGCTTTGTGGCTCTTGTTTGTAATGAGTAAGATTAGGTTATCTCTTTAAACTTAACACTTACATCACTCTTTTTGACGGGTAGGACTAGAAAATCCTAAGAGAAAGGCATAAATAACCATCTCACCACTGTTGCCCGCCAATCATTAATGACATCTGTATGCTTCGGCATAGCAAAAGTGTGATGTTAATGACATTTGTGTGCTTAGGCATAGCAAAATTGAAATGTCAAATATCAATGGGTATTTCTTTTCTTTCTCATAAGCCCATGTATGATATGTTTAAAAAAATATATATATATGCAAAGAAATAAAAAGCAAAAAGATTAAAAATGCTTTAAAATGGTTGCAAGCGTGTATTCTAGGAGATGTGGGAGTTATAGGATGTACCTCGAAGGTGATAGTCCCCATCAAACAGTTATGATTGTGTGTGAGTTAAAAGTTATTTTCTCATATCTCAGATCGTCATAACATGTATACACTTATGCAATCTTGCGATGTTTTTCACACACAACACGCAATATTCTTTGCTACTTTTGATACATGTGCAGGTACAATGTGATTTGGCCATCACAAAGGTTTACATGTGCTTTTGTATACTCACTAAACTGTCTTGACTTATTTTTGAAATATAAAATTGGTTAGACTTGTTTAGTGTGTGAGTGTGTTTTGCATCTTTCTTTTGTCATCCATAGCATTTTGTTTCATTACATTCATGCATTTTTATGGATTTCTTGTGCCCCCCGTTGATCATCCTTGATCATCTTTATGTTTCTCGGGTGAAGCTTTCTAGCTTCCTATACCCTTTGTCAATCATGACAAAAAGGGGGAGAAATTGTGGAGACTTTGTGGTTTCTTTCTTTAAGATTCTACAAGTTAGGGGGAGAAATACATTCCTTTGTAAGGGGGAGTTGTGTTTCATCTTGTTAGGGGGAGTGCTTACCTCCTTCTTCTTGTACCTTGGGTCTTGTGACCATGTTTACATACATTGAACTTATCTTCTTTATATGTTGATGTATGTTTCTTTCACCTATCTCTACATGTGTTGTTTCTTTTCTATCTCCATACACATGTTTCTTTTATTTGTATGCAATCTAGTTAATTCTGTTTCACACAAGATGCCTTGTTGAGTTTTGTTTATAAGTGTTTCAGAAATACAGGTTGTCAAAGTCTACTTGCCATAAACTCTCTTTTTGCAAAGTTCTTCAAGAGTTTGTGTTAGGATAGATTTTATTGTATGTAACAAGTGAATATGAGTTGAGTGATTTATGACTTCTCTCATATGTTCATTTGTTTGTTGTGGTTTTGTCACGGATTGCCAAAGGGGGAGATTGTTAGGACATATGTGTTCACACTTAAGAACATATGTCATATTTTATGTAAATTGGCTAATCCTTTGACAAAACGCACTATACTTGTAATTGGGTAGTTCTAGGTGTTTTTAATACTTCAAGAAATAATGTTTCAAGATCAAGTGTTGAAGTCATCAAGTCTGTCCAAGAAAAAGCAAGTTGAAGTGCAGAATTTTTAAAGCTCGACACCTTCTCGACACCTACCTCGACACCTGGCTATCTGTCGAGATCTTCAGCTGATTCTTATCGCAATCTCGATAGCTGGTCGATCGATCGAGAAAGTTTCTGTCCCCTCGACACCTTCTCGACACCTCCTCGATAGCTGCTATCTGTCGAGGTTACGGAAATTCAGCTTTTTGATTTTTGGGCCAGGCTTTTGTATTTGTGTAGGGTTTCTTTTCTCACAACCCTAGACCTATATAAGGCTTATTTTGGAGGCCGTATCACAAGAGAATAAGAGAATTAAAGGAGAACATATGCAAAAGATTATTCTCTCTGAAAAAGAAGCTACTGCGTTTTTGCGCCTTAGGGTTTTGTAACCAAGTGCTTCTTGATCTTCATTCTTGATGAAGTGAAGAACTTTGCAGCCAACATCTTCTTCTAGTTGGTGATTGAAGTCGCGTACTGGGATCCGCGCAATTGGTTAGTCACGTACTGGGATTTGTGCATCAAAAGGTGGCGTTCATATATTGAAGAGTTCAGAGGTTCTGAAGCAGTAGAAGGTTTCTGCTGTGAGTTCATCTACGGGGATTGTAGAGTCTAGGGACAAAGGTTTTGTACTAGATCTGAAACTTCTTTTTACTATAGTGAATTGCTTTTCGGGAAGGTTTCCCCTCAGGTTTTTTACTGTGAAACTGGTTGGTTTCATTGGTTTTCCTGGGTCATCATATCTTGTCTTATTTATTTTTCCGCTGCATTCATTATTGACATGATATTGATGTTTGTGTGTTTTAACAAGTTTTATTGATAATAAATCTAATTAACAACTTGGATTTAAAACTTGTTAATTCTATCAACTGGGGTCTAAATTTCCCAACAACGTACTTGGGAGCCGTGCATCAAAAGGGGGAACTGTCGCTACAGATCAAGTCCAATTGGGTATTGGGGTAAGGGTTCAACTGTAAGTTGGTAAGGTACTTGGGATTCCTTATTTGTAACCGCTTGATTTGATAATAGTGGAGTTTCGGGAATGGTGACCTGAAAATCACCCGGTGGGGTTTTTGCCGTTAGGGTTTTTCCCCATTCGTGAACAAATCACTGTGTCTCTTATTTTCCGCTGCATATTTAGTTATTCGGTGATTTGTTTGTGCTGCCACGTATTTGCATGTTAAATTGATTAATTAATAACTTGGCTAAATTAATTAATTAGTTTAAATCACAAGGGGTCATTCAATTTGTGGCCTATCAAGTGGTATCAGAGCGGGCACACTCTGATTAGGTTTAATCTTTGCTGTGTTTGATCCATTGACCCCTGTTTGTCATGGATAGTGGACAATCTCTTATTATACCTCCTTTATTTGATGGGACTAACTATGCCTACTAGAAAGTACGCATGAGAGCTTTTTTGCAGTCCTTAGATGAAAAGGTGTGGCAAGCTGTTGAGATTGGCTGGACCAAGCCAACAGAAGCGCCGGCTGACTGGGATGAAGCCAAGATCAAGGCGGCGAACTTCAACAGCAGAGCGTTGAATGCCCTATTTAGCGCTGTCACCAATGAGGAGTTCAAGAAGATATCCTCAACAGAAACTGCCAAGGAGGCGTGGACCATCCTCCAGACAACCTATGAAGGAACAAAGGCTGTCAAGGATTCAAAGCTACAGAGGCTCACTACTAGCTTTGAAGAAATTAAGATGGAGGAGGATGAGTCGTTCGATGAGTTCTATGCCAAGCTTAAAGACATAGTAAACTCAGCCTTCAATCTTGGGGAAACCATCCCTGAACCCAAGGTTGTAAGGAAGGTGCTCAGATCTCTAACTGAGAGATTTCATGCCAAGATTACGGCAATTGAAGAATCAAAGGACATTGATAAAATCCCTTTGACTGAGCTGGTTGGGAACTTGCAGACCTACGAGCTAGGGTTATCAAGAATAGGCAAGTCAAGCAAGGGCAAGAGCATGGCCCTGAAGGCAAAGAGCAGTGATACAGATGAGTCTTCCGATGATGAAGATTCCAAGATGAAGTCCTACATTACAAGGCAATTCAAGAAGTTTATGAAGAATGCCAATGGGAGGAGCTTCGACAAGGACCGAAGGCAATCCAGTTCTTCTCAGTTCAAGAGCCAAGACAAAGGAAGAAAGGATGGCGGTCAGTACACTGTTCCGGCAAGAGCAAAGTGTTTTGGGTGTCACGGGTTTGGACACATGAAGAATGAGTGTCCTACATATCTGAAGAGCATTGGAAAGAGCAAGGCTCTTGCTGCAACCCTTAGTGACACGGAACCTGAAGATGATTCCGACAATGAGGATGACGGAATCCTAAATGCCTTCACTGCCTCAGTCAATTCTACTGAAGGGATTGTTGAGGAAGAAGAAGAAGAACTGGTGGACACTGAATGTGAGAAGATGGATGACAAAGATGATATCCATTCAGCCTATGAGAAGCTTTACAAGCTCTCTGAAAAGCATGAGAAGTTATACAGGCTGGCCACCAAGAAGCTCAGTGATGTGGAACTCGATAGAGAAGAATTGTCCACAAAGTTTGATGAGGCGAATCAAACTATTGGTGCACTGAGATTTGAGAACAACTTCCTGGCTGAGAAGACCAAGAAGCTTGAAGCAGAGCTGTTTCAACTCAGAGCTCAACTGGAGAGGACTTCAAGTGCAAAACTTGATGAGATGCTCAGCAACCAGAAATCTGCTTCAGATCGAACAGGCTTAGGGTATGGTCTTTCTATCTCTAACTCTGCTTCTACTAGTTCTACTGTTTTTGTTCCTCCTGCTAATAATGTTAAAATTGAGAACATTGATGTTAAAACTGAATTAGCCAGTGAGAACATAGACAAGGGTAAATTAATCTTAGGAGCACCCCCTAAGTTAGATAAGAAAGATGCTAAAATCCCTAGGGATAAGAAGGCTAACTCTCAGAAGCCAAAACAAAAGAAGCAGCATCTCTGTTATCATTGTGGAGCTGCTGGTCATACTCGACCAAATTGCTACAAGTGGCTAGCCACCCAACAGAGCAACAGTATGACAGCATCTGGAAGCCAAAGTCAGCTTCAATCCTCTCTTGCTCCTCTTGGAGATCTTCTGAAAGCCATCATGTTCCTTTCGAACTTGAACAGTTTTAATTCTTCCCCCTCACCGCCGGTTCAAGGATTTAATCAAAGGAAAGGCTCTTCCAAGGTGTGTAAGAAAAAGGACTCAAAGTGATTTCGTCACTTTCTTTTCCCTTCTTGTTCTTCTTATTTGTTGCATTGCATGTGTGTTTTGCATTTTTATTGAGTCAGTCTAGTTTTATGCATTGTTTTGCTTAGTTAACATGTTTTTGTGTGTTTACTTTCAGTTTTGTTTATTTTGTTTTTGATATAAAAATTAAAAAAAAAATTGAAAAATTGAAAAATACAAAAACAGTGTGTGTTTTGTGTACTTTGGTACTTGTGTACCTTAAATGGCCAATGAAACAAAGTTTTCTAAACTTTGTATCTCTTGTAGCTTAGATGAGCATCTTTATGCACAACTAAGCAAGTGAGCTTTGTGGCTCGTGTTTGTGATGAGTAAGATTAGGTTATTTCTTAGACTTAACACTCATATCACTCTTTTTGACGGGTAGGACTAGAAAATCCTAAGAGAAAGGCATAAATAACCATCTCACCACTGTTGCCCGTCAATCATTAATGACATCTGTATGTTTCGGCATAGCAAAAGTGTGATGTCAATGACATTTGTGTGCTTAGGCATAGCAAAATTGAAATGTCAAAATATCAATGGGTAATTCTTTTCTTTCTCATAAACCCATGTATGATTTGCTTAAAAAGAAAATATGCAAAGAAATAAAAAGCAAAAAGACTAAAAATGCTTTAAAATGGTTGCAAGCGTGTATTCTAGGAGATGTGGGAGTTATAGGATGTACCTCAAAGGTGATAGTCCCCATCAAACAGTTATGATTGTGTGTGAGTTAAAGTTATTTTCTCATATCTCAGATCGTCATAACATGTATACACATATGCAATCTTGCGATGTTTTTCACACACAACACGCAATATTCTTTGCTACTTTTGATACATGTGCAGGTACAATGTGATTTGGCCATCACAAAGGTTTTACATGTGCTTTTGTATGCTCACTAAACTGTCATGACTTATTTTTGAAATATAAAATTGGTTAGACTTGTTTAGTGTGTGTGTGTGTTTTTGGGAGATCCATGTGCTTAAATTTTCATTGAGAGATGATTTTTGAGAGCTTTATATGTTGGTTGGATCTTGGTTGAGGTGTTTGTCTTGATTGCATTCATATCTGTGTTTTTCACTTCTCGAAAAACTGCTTTTCACTGTTGTCTCGACACCTTCTCGATACCTCCTCGATACCTGGTCAGCTGTCGAGATTTTCAAGCCTTTTCTTATCGCAATCTCGACACATCCTCGACACCTGGTGGATCGATCGAGATTCTCTCTGTCTCCTCGATACCTTCTCGACACCACGTCGATCGATCGAGCTTCTGCATCAGTTCAGCTGTTTGGTACCTCGATACCTCCTCGACACCTTCAGCTGTCGAAGGCAAAATTCTCGATACCTATCTCGATAGCACCCTCGATACCTCTCGACACCTCAGCTGTCGAGATTTACTGAGGTGCCTATTTAAGCTGCGATCGCGATTTTCTCTCTCATTTCTCGATCTCTCTTCGATCTGTCCGAGGCGCGGTTTAACTTCCAGTCCAGTTTTCTTCAATCCAATCTCCTTCCCAAGTGATTTTCAGCCTTTCTTGCTTCAAATCAAGTGGTATGATCTTCTTTTCCATTCCTTTTCATGCATTTCATGATTTGAATCTTAGGTTTTGGGATTTTTTTGAAAACTTTGGGGTTTTTCAAAATCTTTGAGTTTTTATTGAAATTTTGGGTTGGTTTTTCAATGAAAAGTGTTTAAAATGTCATACATTGCATTCCATGTGCATTAGAATGATATTTTCATGCATTTAGTTGTGTGATTCTTGTATGTGTGCTGCTAGGATTGGATTGGGCTGAGCCCATGATGCTTTTTATGTTTGCATGTCACATGACCATGCATTCCCATGCATACGTACATTTTGTTCAAGCTATTATCATATTTGAACTGTTTGGGACTTTTCTGATTGTCTCCCTCTCTATCTCTTTTCTCATTATTTTACGTTAGTTGTGTCTATGGCACCTAAACGTAAATCCACTCCTGCTCGGAACCCTCTGCGTTCTGGAGCTTCCTCTTCTTCTGATAATGCTCCTTTTAACCTTCGGTTCCGTGATGGAGATGCCTACAAGGCATTTACTGAGAACTTTTCTAGACGAGGTGTTCATTCGGAACGCCAAGTCATTCTGACGGACTTCGCCGACACTGACCTTCCCTCTGTCATTCACAGTAGGGGATGGGAGTCACTGTGTGACGTCCCGGTCACTTGTCCTCTCGTACTGCTTCAGGAGTTTTACTCCAACATGTACGGGATTGATCGTTCAGTACCTCTCTTTCATACTCGCGTTCGAGGTACGCGCATTGCTGTCACACCGCAGCTGGTTGCGGATGTTCTTAGAGTCCCTAGGATAGAGTTTCCTGATTATCCTACTTGTGAGCGACTGAGGACTGTGTCCAAGGATGAGCTCATTTTTGCTTTTTGTAAGCGCCCTTCTGAGTGGGGTGAGCATCAGTACACATCATGTAGACCTTTTGCTAAAGGTCCTAGATTCCTTAACATGGTGATGACCTTTGTACTTCATCCTCTCTCTCATTATAACTCTATCACTGAGCCTTGTGCTCGTTTCTTGCTATCTCTTCTTAAGCATCTTACGATAGATTTTCCTTCTCACTTCATTTTCTCTATCATAGATGTTCATTTAGATGCGGCGTCTCGTGATAAGCTCATCTTTCCTTCCGCTATCACGAGGATTTTACGCCATTTTTCCATCCTTTTCCCTGTGTTCGACCACTTCACACACATATCTGCCATAGATGCCGCTACCGTAAAACGTAGTGAGGCACAGTTCAGGTCGAGACAGCCGGATTCCACTCCGCCCTCCCGTTCGGCTCCATCCAGATCTGCTCCATCTACATCGACTCCTCTTCCTTCCTCAGGCGATGTATCTCTTGGAGATATTATGGCGCAGCTGCAGCGCATGGATGCTCGCCTTGATACACTCACCACTGAGTTGTATCAGGTGAACGTTCGTATTGGTCGAATTGTACGACGGCAGGCGACCATGGGTGGTTTTGCATCTGAGGCTTCTCCTCCACCACCTCCTCCAGTTGCTTTAGATTCTGATACTGAGGATGATGGTGATGACGATGATGCTTCTGATGATGATGATGGAGATGCTAGCTCTACTGATGAGATGTCTACATGACACTCTACCCTTTGTCATTCGTGACAAAAAGGGGGAGTAGTTTTGGATTATGAGAGTAGTCATCTTAGGGGGAGAGTTAGTATAGGACATTTTTGATAGGGGGAGTGTTCATATATTTGAGGGATGTAGTGAGGCTTATGATGTATCTTTTCTTTTACGTTCTTATAGATACATTGGTCTTGTACATCAGTTTACATACATTGTACTTATCTTTCTATATATATGGATGTATGTTTTTCTTTCACCTATCTCTTCATGTGTTGTTTCTTTTCTCTCTTTATACACATGTTCTTTATATTTGTATGCAATCTAATTATTTCTGTTTCACACAAGATGCCTTGATGAGTTTTGTTTAAAAGTGTTTCAGAAATACAGGTTGTCAAAGTCTACTTGCCATAAACTCTCTTTTTGCAAAGTTCTTCAAGAGTTTGTGTTAGGATAGATTTTATTGTATTTAACAAGTGAATATGAGTTGAGTGATTTATGACTTCTCTCATATGTTCATTTGTTTGTTGTGGTTTTGTCACGGATTGCCAAAGGGGGAGATTGTTAGGACATATGTGTTCACATGTTAAGAACATATGTCATATTTTATCTAAATTGGCTAATCCTTTGACAAAACGCACTCTACTTGTAATTGGGTAGTTCTAGGTGTTTTTAATACTTCAAGAAACAATGTTTCAAGATCAAGTGTTGAAGTCATCAAGTCTGTCCAAGAAAAAGCAAGTTGAAGTGCAGAATTTTTAAATCTCGACACCTGCTCGACACCTACCTCGACACCTGCTATCTGTCGAGAATTAAAAAGTCAGAATTCCAATATGATTTTCTTGGGATCCGTGAATGTGTTTTTGGGCCTTCTTTTCTTCTAACCCTAAACATATTTAAGGAGTGTTTTAAGAGCCGTCAACATAGACACAAGTTGCATAAGCATTGAGCAATCCTTGTTCAAGCAAATTGTGATCTAAGATGAAGTTCTTAACCTAGTTCATCTTCTTCAAGAAGTTGCTGTGTATTGTGCACCGTAGGGTTTTGTAACCAAGCATCTTCCTGATCTTCATTGCATAGGATGATCTGAAGAACTTTGCAGCCAACCTCTCTTCCTAAAGTTGGTGTTTGAAGTCGCGTACTGGGATCCGCGCATCTAGTTAGTCACGTACTTGGGAGCCGTGCATCAAAAGGGGGAACTGTCGCTACAGATCAAGTCCAATTGGGTATTGGGGTAAGGGTTCAACTGTAGGTTGGTAAGGTACTTGGGATTCCTTATTTGTAACCGCTTGATTTGATAATAGTGGAGTTTCGGGAGTGGTGACCTGAAAATCACCCGGTGGGGTTTTTGCCGTTAGGGTTTTTCCCCATTCGTGAACAAATCACCGTGTCTCTTATTTTCCGCTGCATATTTAGTTATTCGGTGATTTGTTTGTGCTGCCACGTATTTGCATGTTAAATTGATTAATTAATAACTTGGCTAAATTAATTAATTAGTTTAAATCACAAGGGGTCATTCAATTTATGGCCTATCGGTATGTTTTCATTTGAGGCATTAATCCATTTGTTTGCAAGCATGTCCACACTAAGGACATTGGCAAAAAATGTTTTCACAATGATTGGTTTCTAACAAGCTAGAGAAAGAAAGCCTTTTTGTAGGAACCAAGGATGGCAGACCATGATCTTCTTTCATGTTCCCCAATGGTGACAACATCAAATGAATTCAGTTTCAATCTAAGTATGAAATATGCCCTAAACTAGGGGCATTCGGTTAGTACTTCCAATTCATTTCAATGAATAAATCCATTGCCAATTGAAATTATCTTTTACAGGAATTAAGCAATGACTTATCCAGCAATCCGCATCAACTTCCAGCCAAAATTATTCTCATTCAAAGGATAGCTTTTTCAAAAAAAAAAAAAAAAAAGTCATCATGAATAAATCTTCATCACTTTTATTCTATCTTCATCTTCATCTTCCTCACTTTTTGAAAATGAACAAATCTTCATATTTCAAAAAAATAAAATAAAATAAAATAAAAAGGAAGACCAAAGACAAAATTTTCAAAAAATAAAAAATCAATTTTTTCTGAATCTTTCAAAAAAAAAAAAAAAAAAAGGAAATTTTCAAAAAAGGCCTTGGGACTAGGGGCATTGGGCTCATACTTCTTAGGTTACCATCCAAAAAAAAAAAAAAAAAATCATCAATCAAAATTTTCAATTCCTTCAAAAAAAAAAAAAATCATCTGTCAAAATTTTCAATTCTTTGAAAAAAATTCAAAAATTCCAAATTTTTCAAAAAAAAAAAAAAATCATTAAATTCTTCTTCAAGAACACAAAGCTATGACCCTCTTCCATATTCTCCAGTGGTGCAACATCAAGTCAACTGTCTACCCTCAACATTCATCGAAGCATGGAATATGTCCTAAACTAGGGGCATTCACCAGGTATGCCGAATTCTTTTCAATGAATGACTCTGTTACTGATAGAAAATATTTATTTTGCAGGTACTAGGGTAAAAGGCCCACACACATCGGCATAGGCCAAAATCCAAAAATCCTAGGCCTCTGAAAACAAGAGCTAGGATCCAGAACCTTTGGTCCTCTGAAAACATGAGCCAAAGCCCCAAAAACCCTTGGTCCTCTGAAAACATGAGCCAAGATCCAAAAATCCTAGGTCTCTGAAAACATGAACCAGGATCTAGAACCTTTGGTCCTCTGAAAACATGAGCCGAAGCCCAAAAACCCTTGGTCCTCTGAAAACATGAGCCAAGACCCAAAAATCCTAGGTCTTTGAAAACATGAGCTAGGATCCAGAACCTTTGGTCCTCTGAAAACATGAGCCAAGATCCAAAAATCCTAGGTCTCTGAAAACATGAGCCAGGATCCAGAACCTTTAGTCCTCTAAAAACATGAGCCAAAGCCCCAAAAAAACACTTTGTCCTCTAAGAACATGAGCCAAGATCCAAAAATCCTAGGTCTCTGAAAACATAAGCCAGGATCCAGAACCTTTGGTCCTCTGAAAACATAAGCCAAAACCTAAAAAAAAAAAATAATAATAATACCCTTGGTCCTTTGAAAACACGATCCAAAAATCCTAGGTCCTTTGAAAACATGAGCCAGGATCCTTGGTCCTCCATTTTTTTTTTTTTACCTCAGGTAAGCATGTCTTGTACTTATTCAAAAAAAAAAAAAAAAATTTGTATGCATGAACTATGTTTGGACCTGATCCTCCCACCAAGAGGTACGTAGGCAATCTCCCTCGAGATTCGTTCCACATTTTGATCCACAACATGACCATTTACATTTTAATCTACATGCATCATACATTCACCACGGTTAAATACTGATTGCAAAGTTAGGTGTCACTTTCCTACATTGACATTTTCTTTTCAAGCTCTGCCAATGAGGGGCATTCCGTTGACACCCCATTTTGCAACCCACATTTAACCTCACATGGAGGGTAAAATGGTACTTTCACCTCAAAAATATGCATCTTGATTCTGGCCATTAGATTCTTAATCTCATCTCACCAAAATGATCTGGATGTTGTAAGGATCAAATCAACTGGTCATAGGCCCTAATCGGGCCACCAGATTGAAAGTTATCATCAAATCAAGTTTTAATGGCTGAGATGCGTTATCACAAATTGAGTTCGACTATATGTAATTATGAACAATTGATTTCAATTGGTTATAAGTGTAATCGATTGGAGATCAATGATGTGTCATAATTTGATTGGTTAGGACTACATTTTATGGTGAGGTTGCATACAACTAATTAATTAGATAGTTAAACATTAATTATTCAATGAGTAATTTGTGCAATTATCTTTTAATTAGAGTAAATTTGGAACCAATTAAGTCTGAAATGAGAGTAATTGGAGCCATTTAATGTTAATTAGGAGCTAATTTGGGACCTATTAATATTAATTGTGCTGAAACCATTTTCTAACAAATGAACTCTGCTCACCTTTTCATCAATATCTCTCAGAATATTTTGAATCTGTGAATGAGGTTAATTTTCCCGGAAACTAGACATCCGGGGCTTCAATTTGAGCACAAGAACAAGGTAATTCTGATCATAATTGAGTTAGATATGATTTTTTGAAGTTGGCTTTTACAGCAGTTACGGGAAAACCGAATTTTAGCTTGCTCCTCACTCCCACCAATCTTTCCATTTAATGCACAAGATTTACTCTAAGGCTAAAATGAGGTCTAGGTTCATGATTCTTTGTCAACCCTCATTAAATGGCCTTCCAATCATATTTCCTCTACCACTACTATATAAACCTTCCATCTCATTCATTCCAAAGCACACCGAAACCCCCTCTCTTCTCCTCTCTTAACTTCTAGTGAAGTAGAGTAGTCTTGTCATATCTTGGTCTTCCTGAGACTCAAGGTATTGAGTGAGACTCACTTTCCCTCTCCCTCTCCTAGTTCTTCTTTTTTTTCCTCCTCCCTTAGGACCTCCACCAAGAGTCTCCTCCTCTACCATATGGATCTTGCACAAAGGTATAATCTCTTTCCTTAACTAGTTTTTTTATGTTGCTATGATGAGAATTTAAGATTAAAGCATGATAGTAATTATTTAAATTCTCTTGAATATGTTTGAATGCTCTTAATTGTTCTTATATGTTC
The DNA here is from genome assembly GCA_023736055.1 of Quercus glauca. Taxonomy (NCBI): domain Eukaryota; kingdom Viridiplantae; phylum Streptophyta; class Magnoliopsida; order Fagales; family Fagaceae; genus Quercus; species Quercus glauca. Next base: position 33,095,883 of record CM043326.1, on the reverse strand, counting down.
ATCACATGTTCTTAGTTGTTCATCACATGTTCATGCATAACACTAATTTTAATCTTAAATCCATATCAAAAATATGAAAAACATGCTTTTTTCATAATTCTTTTAAATTCTTGAATCTAGGATATCACCATCCATACACATTCACTAGAATTTGTTTTTCAATCTATATGCAATGCTTAATAAATTGAATTAGGGTTCATCACATGCACACACATTGAATTCAACATGTAAATTGATTGATAACATATTGGATGATATAATATGAATGTTGGCCACCATAGTCTAGAAGACTGATTTCACCGGGCAAGGTGGGTGCCAAACACCTTCTTACCTTGTAACATAGCCTCCGAGCTTAGATCAAGGGTTAGTAGATCAAGTGCTTGTCCATGTAATTTTTGATTTTTAGATTGTAATTAGGAAACAAAGCCATGTACTTTATCTTAGATTGTATCTAGGACCAAAACCATGTAATTTTCCTATGTTCAATGTAAATTCAATTGAAAATTAATAAATGAGAAAATTTTCAATTTTAGTTTTTTTATTTATCCCAATAATTAAATAAGTGGCGACTCCATTGTAAAACCCTTAATCTAAAGGGGAAAATATAACTAGTCAAACCTCCATTTTGAAAGGCAATAACACGACTCCACCCATTCACGTGGGTTTGGCCCAACACTTTTAAAAAAAGTGGGCCGGGGGTGCAGTCTCTCACAAGAATTAACAATGTAATTAAGTTTAGCATAAAATTCATCAAAGGATTCATCATCAGACATTCTAATGCTTTCAAATCTAGTAGTTAATTGCTGCAACTTATTAATTTTAACAGCCTTTGTGCCTTCATGCACAGTTTGGAGGATATTCTAAGCAGTATGAGCAACCTCAACATTAGAGATTCTCTTAAATTCCTCCATAGAAACAGCATTGAAAACAGCATTCATAACTTTGCTATTGAAAGCAGCTGCTTCTTTCTGAGAAGTTTGCCACTCACTCACAGGAGTAGTGGGCTTCTCCCATCCATACTTAACGGAGTTCCAGACTCTTTCATCAATAGATTTCAAGAATGCTTTCATTCTTACTTTCCAATAAGCATAATTATTCCCATCAAAGTGAGGAGGAATGATTAGAGAGTGTCCGTGTACCATGACAACAGGGGTCAAGGATCAGCTCAGAGATCAAAAGATCTACAATAAGAGAGCAACTTGCTCTGATACCACTTGTACGTTTTTAAACCCCTTAAAACACAATCGGATTAACCTATTTAATTAGCCAAGTTATTCCTTAGTCCAAATTCTAGATCTAGGTTAACATAATCATATAATCATATCAATGTAAAGTGCGGAATATAAAGAACACAAAGATATGATGACCCAGGAAAACTAAACCGGTAAAAAACATGGGGAGGATTTAACCTAGCTATCCTCAAGGTAAAACTGAATCCACTATGAAAGAATCAAAGTTTTATAATAGCAACTTAGACCATTAACATCCTATTACTACCTCATGTAGAAAACTTTCTGACACGACCACGTGCAAGCTCCGAGATTACGGACTCCTTCTTTCTTGGATTCTCCAGCAAGTACAAGCACTCCCACTTGTATATTTTTAAGCTCTTTAGAGCAGCAACTGAATGATCATCAAGCTCTCAATGAAATCTCCTTCTTGATAATCCTAAGCATGTGTGAAGGCAACCACCTCTCAAATCTCACAAGAGATTCAGACATACAACAAGCAGAGCAACCTCAAAAACGTGGCTAGAGTTTCCCTTTTATATCTAGGGCAAAACATAAAACCCTACATGTCATATGGGCTTAGGGCTGAGTTGGAAATTCTGCAGAAAAAACATTCTGCCCGACTTTCGATCAGTCGAGTCTAATTCTCGATCGATCGAGTCAGACTGAATTGCACAATGAATTATGCAGCAGCTCGATTCCAACTTTACATAAAACACATACTTTGAGCAAGTCTAAAACAAGACTAAAAACCTGTTTTGATCATGGTTTGCCAATAATACAAATTAGAGTTCTAATACATTAGTTCTTAAGTACTTAGAACCTAACAGAAATGATGAATTAAGAGCTAACAAATGCCTACTCTAGGATCAAGTTTCTTAAGCTTGAGATTATTCAAAGAAACTTGATGAAGTGCTTGCATATTAAAAGCCCGCCCTCTTCCAACAGAATTGGCTTGGGATACACCGGAGAAAGTAGCTCAAGTGTTAATGTGTCCAAGGAGATGAAGTTTGTTAAAGCCAAGGAACCAATGGTACCAACTCCACTTGTTGAGAATGTGAAGGTTGAGAAGAAGCCAAATGTGATTGTTCAAAAGGTTTTGACAAAGCCTCAAAATCTATTTGAGGTCAAACCCAAGGCAAAAGGGAAGTCACTTCCAAAGTCACAAAGAGGTCCTGAAACTCAACATTTTTGCCATCATTGTGGAGTCCGAGGACATACTAGGCCAAATTGCCACAAGCTTCAAGCATTGAAGAATGCGGGTTCTCAAAGGCCAAGAGGACAAGGAAAGGGCAAGGGGAACCACAAGCAATCAAAAGGGCGAGAAGTAGATCTCGGTATTGGTGATGTGATGAAGATGATAGACACAATCACTTCTTGTTTGGCCAACTTCACCCTAAGGTTTGAGAATCGTCACTCAAGTACCTAATCCTTTAAGGATATCACCCAAACGCATGTGTTGTGTGGGTGAAGAAGGTACTCATACATAAGCAATATAACATGTCCGTGCATTAATTCTTTCAATATATTGTGACATTGTTGGTTGTTTGCTTATGTTTTTACTATTTTTGTTGTTTAAGAAGCTTTGAATTTTTGTTTGTTTTTTATCAATCTTTACTTGCTTTGTGTCAAAAATCCAAAATCACATAAAAAGTAGAAAATCCAAAAAGTTTGATAAGCATTATTGTATATTGTCACACACATGTTTAACCTTGTACCTCTGTACTAATGGCTTTGTGCATTTACGAGCTTAGCTTGTTCTTTTTGCACTTGTATCATTGTGGGAAAAATCTTGACATCTATGTGACTGTTGTAAATAGATCTTCAAACTTGTCATGAATGAATAGTCAATAGTTTTGCTGATCTTGAGACATGCATAGACTTGTGCCTATATATCTTCTCACTCTTTTATTTTTTTGCTTAAAGAGCTCAACCAATGTCAAATCTTGAAAAGAGATAATAAGTTGCAAAAGTCGTTGCACATACTAGTATTTGACTAGGAAAAAGGGAAATCAACTTATTTTGAAAGTATATGATGCCCAAAAACCAAAGGCTTACTCTCAAAATTGAAATATCAAGAATTTCAGGTATCGATTTCAAAAAGAGATGTATTGTTCTTAAATGATCAAATGTTATGAAATGTAAGAAGCCAAATGAAAAACTTCAAAGTTGTGTAATCAAGTTTTATGGGAGGTCATATATGCTTATTTTTATAATTGAGATTGGTCACTCAACTTAGTGCTAATTGTGTATGTCTTGGTTGAATTGATCATTGAAGATTCATATTAGACTAAGCACTATCTCACATTTGATACCCACTCACATAACACATATCTATGTTCAATAAATGCCTTATTCATTTGTGTGATTGTACTTGATTAAATGTACATACTCAATCATATGTTGATGAAACAATTTTTTTTTATATAGTATTTTAGTTGTTTTTGGAAAGTGTTTTGTTTCAAAAATTTTCACAAAAATCCAAAAAAATTTTCAACTCTGCCTTTTGGCGACTCATTTTCGCGAGTTATGCGAGTTGCGAGTTTACTTAGAAGGTTTCACGACTCCCTGGCGAGTGAGACCTCTAGTTGCGAAAAACACTTAGAAAAATTTTCAAAATTTCTGGATTTTGATAATTTTCGCGACCACTTTGCGAGTGGAAGTCCAATCGCGAGTTTACTTAGAGAGGTTCGCGACTCACTGGCGAATAGATGCCCTAGTTACGGAAAAGACTTCCACAAAATTTTCAAAATTTTGTACAAGGGTTTTTGGCGACTCATTTTGGCCACTTGCTTGTAGGTCATATGAGTCATGAAAATTGCATGTTTTGCACAAATAGGGTTAAATCTTAGACAGTTTTTAAAAACTTTTCAGTTTTCTCGCATCACATGCATAACCCTTTGTCTTCTCCGCCTCTCCCTCTCCCAAAACCGCCATTCTTACTCTCAAAACCTCCATTTTATTCTTCAATCCCTCATCAATCTTCAAGAAAAGGTATGAGTTTTGTGGATTTTGTTGGTTTTGTTGGTATAAAGCTTGTTATACATGTTTGTTCTTCATATTTATGCATTGTACTATGATTTGTGTTGTGTTGTGCATACCATGTTCATGATAAAATGTCTCTTAGATATTTTGTGTGTTTCTTTGGACTCCATTAAGTACATAGATTGTGGGGATAATCATGTTTTCTTGATTTTGGAAATCAAATAATTATGTGTTTTCACACTTTGCCCTAGTTTGCACACTTTTGCATATGGTGCACACACACACACACTCTTTGACATGTTGAGTGATTAATGCCAATGATTCTATCATGTTTTGATGATTTATATCCTCACATGTCACTTGTTCTTGAATTACTCTTTAAATTCCAATTTTTAGGGTTTTAATTCAAAGTTTATGTTTTGGTTCTAACTTGTTACGAATCAAGTTTATTACTGAATTTCATGCTCTGTTTTGTGGTATTTGCTGCTTTGTTTTGCAGATGGCTCCATGAAAAATCACTACTTAGTGTGGTGACAAGAGGAAACACATGGATGAAAGCCAGTTTCGCTCCATTCAACATTTTGAGCGATACAACCATCACTTAAGAAGGCTTTAATCATTCAGGAATGATTTGTGGATCTTGTTGACCTCAAGGAATCCTTCATCCCTAGCTGTTTTGAAGGAAGAGGTTGGGAAAAGCTCCTTGGTGATCTCCTCGAGGTTTGTGAACCATTGATTAGGGAATTCTATGCCAATGCCACACTCAGAGAAGATTACATAAACTGTTGGGTTAGAGGACATGAATTCACTCTTGGTGTGGGAGACATTGATGGTATCCTTGGACATGGAGAAGTAGATCATGGAGACTTTAATCCTTACAAGGATAGAATGGTCTCTATAGAAACAGTATAATTCCGTATTGGTGGCGCTAGGGAAGGAAAATGCCTCATCATAACCACTTTCCCACCGGATTTGAGATGCCTTACCTACATCATATTGTTCAACTTGTATCTGGTAAGGAAGTTCACCACCATCAACAATGCTAGAGCCATCTTCCTCATGGAGCTTTGTGAGAGAACTTACATCGACATTGGTGTTCATGCTTACTCCATCATTGCCGAAGCTACAAGAACCACCTTAAGGGCAAAGCTTGTTCTTCCAAGTTTGATTATGAGGATCTTTCATGAAAAAGGTGTGGAGACTCCACAAGACATAAGCCTAATGAGTGTGCCTCCTTCCATCAACTCTTAAACAATCCTAAGGAGTAGAGTTCGTCTTTCGGGTGATGAGGAAGTGGATGAACCTAAACAAGCACCTCCTGCGGACATAGAAACTAAAATGGAAGTACAACCATCTTCTTCAAGAATAGGTGATGGTCAAGGAAGGAGCAGAGCTTTATCGATGGCCTAAAAGATGTCCAAATTGAGCACTCGAATAGGCTTACAACCATCTAGGACCAAATCAACTTGCTCACAGCAAAGTTTGATAGCTTCACGAACCAGCCATAACCTTTTGGCCATTCCGGTAAAAAATGGGGAGTAGTATGGAGTGGCTCTTAAGGGGGAGCCTATCTAGAGGAGGGGAACTTTTTATAAGTTTTTATAGCTATTATGGTTATTCATAGTTTTTATGGTTTATCATAGCACTTATTCTAGTACTCTATGGTTTAGTACTTTGGTTTTTAAGTACTCTATGATTTTAACACTTTGGTTTTAAAATGCTTGGATATTATGTGTTATGGATGCTTGAATGATTTAGCTATTTAAACTATATTTAGTTTGTACCTTTGCTTTTGTAGCTTTTTAGTACTCTTTGATTATGTTTTGCATTCTCGTTAGTACTATTGTGCCCTTGTTGGATCTTGTATCCTTGATGCAATTACCTTAGTGTTCTTGCATCGGTTGAGTGTTGGACATGCAAATGATACTTTGCATTGAGCTTATTAGTTTGCATGTCCGGATGTTCATTCACCATGTGAATGTTCATTGTGGTCACTATTTATAGTGACTGTTCTTGTTTGGTCAAGCCATGTTTAATTCTCATATCCATACTTGCTTGATCGCATTGTGCTTGCTCCATATGCATTTCAAGATTTCTGCTTATAATGAACTTTTTATGATATTGTTTTCAGGAAAACTTGCCCATTTGTTTCAAGAGCTTCATAGAACCTAGAGTTAGGTGTGAGTGAGTTTTAGCAACTGTTCCCAACTCACATTTTTAGTCTAGAGTTTATTTTAGGGTTTTGTCACGGAATAGCCAAATGGGGAGATTGTAAGGTTGAATTTATTCAACCATGTGTTGGCTTTGTTCTGTGCCAAATTTGCTTGTAATTTAGCAATTAGATACTCTATTTTTAGGTGAGAATCATGTAAGGGTTGTGTGTGAGAGAGTGTGAGGAATTCAAGTGTGTGTGTAATCAAGAGCATTCTTGCGACTGGAACTCGAGTGACTCACAACTGATGACTCGCCAAAGTGCCACATGTGTGAAACATGCAAGAAGTTGAAGGGTCATGACAGCTGGGGCACTAAAGGACAAAAAGGACAGTCTGGCTAGTCAGTTATTCCGTGACTGAAACTCGCAACTTGTCCTAGTCGCGAGAGTGAGTCGCCAAAACCCCCTATTTTGCAGAAAAATGACTTTTCATATTCCTCACATACCCTACTATAAATACCCTTATACCCATGAAATGTAGAGAGCTTCCAGAGAGAATTTTGAGAGAGAAACCCCAAAGAACAACAAGATTGATTCATCCACAATCTTATACATTTGACTCTTCAAATTCCTCTACTCTCACCCTCTCCATTGACATACCCTTGAAAGGATTTTTAGCTAAATCCTTACCTCACCACATTCATATCAGTGAGAAGGTTATTTGGTGCTTGGGAATCAGTTCATACAGGACCAATTCATTTTGTTGGGTTTTAGACCCCTTAAAAATAACCAGATTGCGTAGCCTAGATTAATTAGCCAAGTTGTTACTTAGTCAAATTAAACAATTCTAGGTTAAAACAATCAAATAATCATATCAAAAGAATAAAGCAGCGGAATAATAAAAGACACAATGATATGATCACCTAGGAAACCACACGGTAAAAACCTGGGAGGATTTGACCCACCGATCCTCAAGGCAAACCTGAATCCACTATGAAAGAATCGAAGTTCATACAAAAGGACTACAAGCTCCTCGTTCGACTTCCTAATGCTACCCACCAGTAGAACTTCCTGACACGACCACGTGCAGGCTCCGAATCCACGGACTACTTCTTTCTTGAATTCCTCAATTAGCTACAAGCTCCCCGCTTGTTTATCTTTAAGTTCCAATGGTTGCAACCTTGTTGATCATCAAGATGTAGAAATAATCTCTACCTTGAAAACCCTAAGTTTATGTGAAGGAAAACTCCTCAAGGATCTCACAAGAGATTCACATAAACAGCAAATATGAGCAACAAAGACTTAGAGAGGTTTGGGTACAAAACCCTAAAAATAAAAGGAGGCACAAGAGGCACTCTAATCTCTCTCTACAAAAGTCCCAAAAACGTTCTAGGGTTTTCCTTATATATAGGAGTGTTTTACTTGAACCCCAAGACGTTTAAATAGAGTTTGGGCTGAGCTGGAACTCTGCAGAAAATGCATCTGACCCGAGATTCGATCGATCGAGTCTATCCTTCGATCGATCGAGCCAGGCAGAAATGCTCCAATACATCTGCAGTTACTCGATTCCAACTTTACAATATTTAATCAACTTTGAGCAAGCCTAAACAAGACTAAACATATTGTTTTGATCATGGTTTGCCAATATTACACATTAGAGTTCTAAATACATAAATTCCTAAACCTTTAGAACCTAAAAAACTCCCCCTTTGGCAATCCGTGACAAAACACAAATTAAAAGCTCAAAGTTTACAAGTAAAAAGCCCTTTACAAAAATAATGCTCATAAACTTAAATTCAACCCTAACTACTATCCATCGGTTGCAAGTGTAGACAGCAGCTTTGTTGAATCAACCTGTATATTCCTGAAATACTCAACAAACGCATAAACGCATGTGTGACAGAAAATAGTATATAAACAGGTATAACATTCTTGTAAGATTCACACAACACAAAATAAAGATATATATCAATGAACAACTCATAAATATAAATCAAAAAGCAGTGAATCATAAGACAACAAGAATCAAATAAAAATCATGTATATCAATATATCAATCAATGTTACTCCCCCTAACATGAATATCCCCAAAAATGATATACAGAGTGAAGCACCTAGATACAATCTAATAAACTCCATAAACTAACAAAAAAAATCTCATGCTAACAAAAAAAATCTCCCCCTAACTACAAAAACTCCTCTACAAGTCAAAATATCCACTCCCCCTTTTTGTGACGGAATGCCAAAGGGTAATCACAAGTCGCCATCAAAAGGAGGTGGTGAGGGTGAATGAAGACGCTCAAAGTCGGCTCGCAGAGCTCGCATCTCATCTAGCAAATCCACCAAAATCTGACCATGAGCCGCCTGAACGGTCATGACAGTCTCCAGAGTACGACGAACATCGAAGTCATCCGAAGGAGGTGGAGGAACAGCAGCAGCAGCCATATCAGGATCAGGAATATCCTCACCAGCAGGACCTGTAGAAGACGAAGGTGGAGGAGGAGGAGGAGCACTACTAGACGGCTCAGACCTAGGGTGTTTAGAACCAGCTCGAAGATGAGCGGCCCTCTGTCTAAGAAAAGACGCACCTATAGGAGCAATCACATGAACAGGCTCAGAAGCAGGGAAATCCTCTAAACCAAGATGAAGTAAAATCCTATGAATGAAGATAGGATGAATAAGAGCATGAGCTGTAGATGAACTCCTATAAACTTCGTTCAAAGAACGAAGAAAGAGATGAGGAAAACTAATAGGAGCATCAGTCACTAAAGCGTACAAAAATACACACCTCTAGAGAGGAATGGTGTGTAGATGAGAAATGGGCCAGAGAGAGTGACAAGCTATCCTAAAGAAGAGATAGACAGTCTCAGGAAGCTCAGCGGTGGTGATCCTAGGATCAGAACCCCACTGGATAGATGACCCAGTGATGTAAGACATGACATCACTCAACTCTGGTGACTCATCATAGGGATAGACAGGATGCTGTACCAAAGGTACCCCAAGAGCATCTGACACTACTGTAGGAGTAATGACATATTCTACGCCTCATATCCAACTCTTAACTAGAGTGTTGGAATCATAGACGCGGATAGAGATGTTCGAGAAGAACTCTCTAATCAGGGTAACTGGAGGTGGAGGATCAGAAACATCCAGTAGTGGTAACCAGCCCCTACGCTCAAAATTTGCCCTAATGGCAGGATCAACCTCATCTAGGGTGACAAAACGCTCAGCCCAAACTTTTCTCTTAAGGTTTAGAGTCTCATAAATCTCTTGGTTTTTCTCACTAAGGAACCTCTCACTATCAAAGGAAGGTGGGGGTGGAGAAGGAGAGGGAATAGTCCTACGGGCTCTAGTCTTCCTAGGCATGGTGCTAAGGAAAGGACAGAGACACAAAGAGAAAACCAAAAGAACACAAGAAAACAAAACCAAGGGCAGACTGCAAGTTAGCACAAAAACAATAGAATAAAAATCTATATGATGCATGAACAATAACAATGTTGTGATGCATGAACTAATGCAGTAAACACAATTCAAATTAAGTTCAATTACACAAAATTGGCTCAAACATAGAGTTTATAACAAAAACCCTAAAAAATTTGAAAACCACTTGAAAAATTTTGCAACAAATTGATGAATTAATCATTACACAATGTTTAAAACAGATTATAATAACTTATTTCATCAATTCCACAAGCCAATTTCATCAATTAAACTCAATTTCACAAAAAGCCCCAAATCGGATCAATTAGGAACCCTAGAATTTTCAATTTTTCATCAAACCCAAAATTGATCAAATTAAACCACTAAGATCATGTCTATGACGTGTCCCTACAAAAACCCATTGATCAATTTCACAAAATTAGGTCTGAATCATCACAAATCCCAAATAGAAAAAGGTCCGAAAATCACCCTTAAAATGCATGAAAATATGAAAATAAAATCAAAAGGAAGTGCAAAAGAGTCTTACCGGCTTGAGGAAAGAGAGATTTTGCAAAAAATCCGGAGGAAAACGACAAAAAATTGGAATAGTTGAGCTTGCCAAGTTGGAGAGAGAGAAGAGACTTGAAAAAGATTTGAAAAAGGTGTTTGAAAAAGTCAGAACAAGTCTTTTTAAAAAGCTTCTCCACGATCTTCGATTGATCGAAAATTACATTCGATCGATTGAATGTGACAGTCATTTTGACACAATCTAAAGCACTTTTTCGATCGATCGAAAATCAGTCTGGATCGATCGAAATGGGCAGAGGCTCACTAAATTTTTGAGAAAAAACACAGTTTTGAAAAACACAAACCTAATTTTGAAAACAACTCCTCTAAGCATTTGAACAATGAAATCAAAGTGCATGAATATGTGATGGAATGCTTTTTCAAAAACCCAAAAATTTTTAAACCCAAATTTTCTCAAAAACAAGTTTCAATCATTCTCCCATTTAGTTCTCTCAAGCAACAAATATGTTGTGCACAAATCTCAAGATATTTTTAAACTTGGTTGGTCAGACCAAAAACACACACACTAGCATGTACAGTGTTTAACAAAGAGTAACTTGTGTAGTGTGTGAAACTAGCAAAAACTTGAGATACATGTGAGGTGATATGTGAATAGCAATCAAACACAAAGTCTACACAATTCATCACATAGAATTTAAAAGAGACTATCACCTAAAGAGTTACATCCTATAACTCCCACATCTCCTAGAACAAAAGCTTGCAATCATGTAAGTTTCTTGCATTTTTGCCTCTTATTTATATGAATTGGCATTCAGCCTAATAGTACACACCGGTTTGAATTAAGTGAATTGGCATCAAGCCTAATAGTACACACCAGTTTTAATTTAATTTGAGGCTACACCTTATGTTCTTTTTGTGCATGTGCTACACTTTCTCGAGCACAAAAGCTTATGATATGCACTAAGGTGTTCATGATTGGCTAGTGAACAGTGATGAGATGGTTATTTATGCCTTTCTCAAAATGATCAAGTCCGACAGTCAAATAACATATGACTTAAAGATTAAGACAAAGTGATTAAAAACCACACACATCTTTCCCACACAACATGCACTACAAAGTTTCAACTAGTCAAGTGTAGTAAATAAGCTCATCAAAGTTAAACAAGGTGCACAAAACATGACATGTGTAAAAAGATTGACCAACCTTGTTTTCAAAAAATTAAGAAAAATAGTGTCAAACATAGATTTTGCTTTCCCTTTTTTTTTTTTTTTTTTTTTTTTATATTATTAAAAGAGAAAACAAATAAATCCTAGAATGAAATGCATGTATGTAATGCAATGCAAGTTCTAGAACAAAAAACAAAAAAACCAAAGAACAATGGTCACAACAGAATAGAGCAATGAAGTACAAGGACCATGTCAGAAAGACTCAGTTAGTTCGAGTCTTTTGCATCCAAAACTTTTTAGATGCATCCTGAGCATTGGAGTTCTTATTCACATTAAAGTGATTCCCAACTCCAGAATTGGAATAAAGGTTTAACGCCTTTACCAATTCACCAATTAGTGCCATAGGATCTCGTGCTTGAGGCACAGACACTTTTGGTCTGTTTGCTCTCTTATCAGCTTGAAGTTTGTAACAGTTAGGACGGATATGTCCAGACTTACCACAATAATGACAAACCCAAACAAGTTTACCATGCATCTTGTCCTTAGATTTGGTAGGCTCCTTAGGTTTAGATTCTCTTAAGTCTACCCTAATCTTCTTTGGTGGTGAAACTTCTACAAGTTTAACAACCTCACTCACAGGGGGTTTAATGGTTTCACTCACAACCTTACTCACGAGAGGTTCAGAAGAAGAAGAAGAAGGAACAAAATTCGTGGAATGTGGTCCAGAATCAAAGATGCTTTCAACATATCCTAACCCAGATTTATCAGAAGGATACTTTTGAACATTCAGCATGTGATCAAGTTTAGCACTAGCAGATCTAGCAACAGATAAATCATGTTCCAAAGATTTAACTTTATCAAGCAAAAGCATGTTCTCAGATTTAACATTGTTCAAAAGATCATTAGCATCAAACAGTTTGACAAGCAAATTCTTCTTTTCAAGCTCAAGAGCATCAATTTTCTTTAGGCCAAGTTCAACATTCATAGCATCCTTTGCAGCAACTTTGCAAAGTTTGTTATAGGCCTCTTGAAGATCTGCATCTTCAGAGAGTTCCCCATCAGAAGGGTTCTCCTCAGCAGATATGCTTTCATTAACTACAGCAGTAGCAGTGAAAGCAATGAAGTTTCCATCCTCGTCACAACTGGACTCATCATCAGAAACCTCATTATCACTAAGGGTTACAGCCATAGCTTTACCCTTATTTCTCAAGAAAGTAGGACATTCAGATTTGACATGACCATACCCTTGACAACCAAAACATTGAGGACCCAAAGAATTATTTGAAGATTGACCTACTTTTTCTCTAGGTTTTTCAAAATTATTAAACTTAGTGGGATCATTCTTCCTAAAGTTTCTAGGTTCAACAGTGTTGGTATTCCTTGCCTTCCTATTAGTGTTTCTAAGGAAATTTCTAAAGTTCTTGGCAAGGTAAGCTATCTCTATAGCAGAGAGCTCATCATCAAATCCACCAGCCTCAACATCATCAACAGACTTAAGAGCCATTGATTTAGATTTGGTAGTTTTGGGTAAATCAAACTCATAGGATTGAAGAGATCCTACAAGCTCATCCACAGGGATGGAGTCCACCTCCTTACTTTTAGTTATAGCAGTCACTTTGGGTCTAAAGTCTTCAGTTAAGGATCTAAGTATCTTCCTAACAATTTTAGGTTGATCATAGACTTCACCCAAATTAAAAGCAGAATTGACAATATCATTTAATTTAGCATAGAATTCATCAAAAGATTCATCATTAGACATTCTAATGCTTTCAAATCTAGAAGTCAATTGTTGCAATTTATTGATCTTGACTGCTTTTGTGCCTTCATGCACAGTTTGGAGGATTTTCCATGCAATATTAGCAACCTCAACATTTGAGATCCTCTTAAATTCCTCCATAGAAACAGCATTAAAAATGGCATTCATAACTTTGCTATTAAATGCAGCTGCTTCTTTCTGAGAAGTTTGCCACTCACACACAGGAGTAGTGGGCTTCTCCCATCCGTATTCAACATAGTTCCATACCCTCTCATCAATAGATTTCAGGAATGCTTTCATCCTTACTTTCCAATAGGCATAGTTGTTTCCATCAAAGTGAGGAGGAACAACAAGAGAGTGTCCATGCTCCATGACAATTGGGGTCAAGGATCAGCTCAGAGATAAAAAATCTCTAACAAGAGAACAACCAGCTCTGATACCACTTGAACGGTTTTAAACCCCTTAAAAATAACCAGATTGCGTAGCCTAGATTAATTAGCCAAGTTGTTACTTAGTCAAATTAAACAATTCTAGGTTAAAACAATCAAATAATCATATCAAAAGAATAAAGCAGTGGAATAATAAAAGACACAATGATATGATCACCTAGGAAACCACACGGTAAAAACCTGGGGAGGATTTGACCCACCGATCCTCAAGGCAAACCTGAATCCACTATGAAAGAATCGAAGTTCATACAAAAGGACTACAAGCTCCCCGCTCGACTTCCTAATGCTACCCACCAGTAGAACTTCCTGACACGACCACGTGCAGGCTCCGAATCCACGGACTACTTCTTTCTTGAATTCCTCAATCAGCTACAAGCTCCCCGCTTGTTTATCTTTAAGTTCCAATGGTTGCAACCTTGTTGATCATCAAGATGTAGAAATAATCTCTACCTTGAAAACCCTAAATTTATGTGAAGGAAAACTCCTCAAGGATCTCACAAGAGATTCACATAAATAGCAAATATGAGCGACAAAGACTTAGAGAGGTTTGGGTACAAAACTCTAAAAATAAAAGGAGGCACAAGAGGCACTCTAATCTCTCTCTACAAAAGTCCCAAAAACGTTCTAGGATTTTCCTTATATATAGGAGTGTTTTACTTGAACCCTAAGACGTTTAAATAGAGTTTGGGCTGAGCTGGAACTCTGCAAAAAACGCATCTGACCCGAGATTCGATCGATCGAGTCTATCCTTCAATCGATCGAGCCAGGCAGAAATGCTCTAATACATCTGCAGCCACTCGATTCCAACTTTACAATATTTAATCAACTTTGAGCAAGCCTAAACAAGACTAAACATATTGTTTTGATCATGGTTTGCCAATATTACACATTAGAGTTCTAAATACATAAATTCCTAAACCTTTAGAACCTAACACATTTAGTTGATGCAATGGGCTTATTGCGGGATCTGGTAAGCTAGAGAAGACAAGGTTAGGCTTAACCCTATTAGAGCAAGAAGCTTGGAGGGCTTAGGTGCATCGGGTAGATTAGGCTTAGAGGGTCTATTGCTATTCATGTATCATAACTGATTTTCTAGTGGATCATTTTACCACTTGGAGGGCGGCGGAGAAGTTTTTCGCTGAGTTCTTCGGTTTCCTCTTCGACAACACGTGCTGGTGTTATCTTGTATTTGCATCTCTCTAAGCATTACTCTTTACTTTTAATTACTGTGGTGTTGTGATTAAGTTATGGCTTAGAGTAGTTTGATTTTTTGGGTATAGCTTATATTTATCATTCCGCACATACATTGTTTGAATATAAGCTTGTGTTGGTATTTTTGAAATTGGGGGTCTAAACATTCACTAGTGTTTTACACACCAAGTGAACTTTCACCTTTAGTATAGAAGCTTTTTACTCTAAGGGAAATGTTAACAAGCACCGTGTTGTGCTTGTTAAGATTTCCCTATATGGGTCTCACTTTAAAAAAAAAAAAGGTTGTAAAAAAAAATGTTAAAAAAATAAAAAACTGCCAAAAGTTGCCAAAAAAATTGTTGTTATTGTCAAAAGCTGCCAAAAAAATTGTTGTTAACGGGCACGGTGCCCATTAACACAACCATTTCTCTAATAACTACTTCTAATAATTGCTTCTGCTTCTGCTCTTGATCCTCCTCCTCTTCAACTTTTAATCAACACATCCTCTTATACTTTGGGAATGAGACATTCACCTTCACCACTTGTTTCTCCCTAAGATCTAGTAATTCAGAAGTCCAATATTTCTGGGGAAGCACATTCCCCTTACCATCATAATCAAACAAATTTCCAGCTTCTTGGGAAAGCATAGTCATAGCTGAACGCACAAGAGGATGCATTTTATAGCTTTTAACATGCAGTGTTCACTTTTTTATCGCAAGCTCAATTAAGCCCTTCTCTTGAAATTCTTCAAGAAATTTATCAACGATATTCTCATCAGGCAATTTTTCTTCAGTACTTGAAGTGCCCCACAACTCCTCTCCCACCCCCCCAGTATACAAAGATCCTCCTCTTCACCACTTCATTTTCTGGGAAAACTGTAAAGCAAGACAAAAGGAACTTCCTTTTGTAATCAAGCCCGTTAAAAATCTCCTAAATTTCTTAGTAAAATGAGCCTTGCCTGAAGCTTACACGCTGGTGTACATTAACCAACTCATGGACTGCACTATGGCCATTAGACCCGGTACTTGACTGTAAATGAATACTCCTGAAAATTAGGGGCCGTTTGGTAACGTTGTTCTAGTAACTGTTTGGTAATGTTGTTCTAGTAACGTTGTTTGTATTTTTTGAAAATATGTGTGAGTGAAAAAGTGTCTAGAAATGCGTGTAATATTGTTTAAAAACTGAAAACATATGTTTAAACTCCTATATCAAACTACCTCTTATTGCCTTGGACACTATTTCTGGCGATGATAGATGCTTCATTAAATTCATAATCTCCTTGTTGATTTTAGCAAGCCCGACAGCTGGAGCTTTTTTACTAGTGGATGCTTCCTTTTTTCTAGAATCTTCACTATTGGGAAATGCATTAACTGAATCTTGGAGCCTCTTTAGGTGACTTTCTAGGTCTCTATGACCTGCACTTTCATGAAATTTCGCAAGACCATCTACATTTTTTTCAATTTGGGTGAGCTTCTTTTGTAAATTTTTGAATTGAGAACGCATCCTTTCTTGTTGAGAACGGTCCTCTTCTATTTTCCTCCTGATCGAGTCTTCCTTATTCAAATTCACCACGGTGATCTTTTTATTTTTCTTAAGTAAATGAAAATCTAGAATCCTAAAGCACATGCTAGTGGTGCTAGTGGTAGTGTTTCCATTGTCGTTAGTTTCAAGTGTGTGTTGTACAGTGGGTTGTGGACTGTTATCAACATTGTTCTTCTTGCTGACCTCATTGTTGCTGCCGTTGCTGTCAGTGGTGTTGGGGTTGGTGCTAGTTTCTGGTGTGGGTTGTATAAGGGGATTCGCTTGTGAAAGGATCGAGGTTTCTCTAGGATTTGTTTATGTATCATTAGAGGGGAAAAATACACCCTGTTACGAGTGTATGTTTCCTCACACTCACAGCTGGTGGGTCCTACCAGTTGTGGGACCCACACAGCTGTGAGTGGGAGGCAGTATACACCCGTAACAGGGTATACTTCATGAGGAAGACATGATTGGATTGATGGAGATGAAACATAATGTTTTTGGAAGGATATTGTCGAGAATGAAAAAAATGTGACAAAGCAACTTGTTTTGTTTGACTATCTATTTTGTGGGTTGCCAACTCTGTGTTTGTGGTGCCATTCTCATGGATGTGAGTGACTAGAGGAGTAGTCTATCATATATTATATGACATTAACATAAGAGTGGTCTTTTTAAAAGGGTTGAAGGGGAAATGTTTCTTACAAAATATTCATATGTTGTTATAAAGCAAATAGCCTAGGGTCAGTAAGGGAACAACTTATTTAGCTGAAATTGAAATTTTTTTGTTGAAAGTATAGGAAAAAAAATAATAATTAAAAGCTAGTTGAATAGTACAATTAAACCCATGAATAGTACCAAAAAGTGCAATAAGACTTATAAGTAGTACTAAAAAGAAGCTAAAAACTCAAAAAAACTGAACTTTTCATCACATCCCAAAAAATCTCTTAAAAAATTGTTGCGTCAAGTCTAGGTTAAGTTGGGCAGGCTTTTGCATACATGTGTTCACTTCTCATTTTTATATTAGGCATTAGAAGAGAAACAAAATTATACTTTTTTTTATTAAAGTTAAAAAAAAATTATATGGTATTTAAAGGTTTTGATTTTTTTTTAAATTATTTAAATAAGAGAAGTGCTACGTCTACAGCATTTTCACAACAAATCATAGATGGTTAATTATTATTGGTTTAAATTTGAACTTACCACTGATATTATTTTTTTGCCCTAACAATAACAACCAGTAATAACAAAGCCACTTAAGATTTGTTGTGAAAATTTTGTGTATATAGCATTTCTCATTAAATAAATAATACTATATGCTTAAAAATATATATTGATTAATTAATTATGGTATCAACATGTTTTGTATTAAGTTTCCAAGAATTGTTTCTAATGATGCAAAAAATCAACAATTGAGCTCCTCGTCGTAGCGGATGGATGATGATGTGAATGGGGTCGTCTCTATGGATGGAAAACCTGCAAAATGAACTGGGTGAAGAGTAACACGCCGGTGTGGCGTCAACCAAACCACCTCCGATGCTTAAGTCAGTAAGGGAGAAAGATTCTAGAGAGTTATGTTGTCTTCTCTTTAAAGGCTTTAACTTCTGTTGTCTTTAACTTTTATAGTTATGTGCCTCATTAATGGGCAATGATGTGTTGCATTTATGCTCAATGGCTAGTGCGTTACAGAATCCTTGTCTGGAGGTCACAGCTCATTCTGTGACCATTGCTCCGTTTGTTACGTTTTGTCATCAATGTTCATAATAAATGCGTAACGTTTTCTTTGGGTGAATGACGATCTACGTATAATGACAACCATAAATTTCTGGTTCATCAGTTACCCCCTTATTCGTTTTCTTGTCTTTTAGACGAGATAAGAACAAATTTGTCTGACGCTTTATATTCTGTGTACTGCGCATTTATGACGACTTGATATCTGAGTGGTTGGGCGCCACATGTACGGCTAGGATGTGCTTGACGTGCGAACATGTCTCAGTTTTCCCGCGTGAGTTTTGGCCAATTGTTTTGCATTTTTCCCTCCTCTTTCATTTCTTCTATATTTTTCCTTATTTAGTTTTCT
This sequence comes from Quercus glauca, assembly GCA_023736055.1. NCBI lineage: Eukaryota > Viridiplantae > Streptophyta > Magnoliopsida > Fagales > Fagaceae > Quercus > Quercus glauca. The sequence goes on along the minus strand of CM043326.1, from coordinate 33,077,408 downwards.
GTTCTAGGGTTTGTCTCTCCTCCGAGCTTCCTTTTTCTGTTCTGCGTTTCTTGGTAAGTCCTTCACGCTTCTTCTTTTTTGATTCTTCCATGGTAGATTATTTTATTGTTAGAGCAGATTGTCCTTCAATAGCTTTCTTTTTCGCTCAATTAGGTAGTTTACTTGAGTCCGTAGAGGGGGAGCGTCTTGAGAGGGTCAATTCCTTCGTAGGGGAGGACTGTTTGTATACTTTTGTTCTTTCTTTTTTTTTTTCCTTTAGTTTCCAATTCTACTGAGGTAGCTAGGTTGCTGAGGATGTCTGAGGTGAGGCCTAGTGACCTGGAGACGGGGTTATCCTCATCTGATGATCATGTGGTCTCGGAGGCCACTTCTATCTCCACCCCTTATAAAGCTTGGAACATCTCGTGTTCCCTTACAGGAAAAAACGAGCAGCGAATCAGGGATAGGTCTCAGTTCCTTGACTTTGTAAAAGTTAGGATCCCGAGTGACGAAGAGAGGGCTTGTCACTCTTATGCTGATGAGGTTTGTTTTTACGAGGTAGATTTTGCTAGTGGCCTTCATTTCCCTGTTCATCCCTTCGTTAGGGAACTTTTTTCTTATTTGCATCTCGCTCTAGCACAACTAGTGCCTAACTCTTGGTGGATCCTTGTTTCTTACATGGTGGTATGGATGTCCGCCAATGATGGTGATGTCATTAGGAGGGACGAGTTCCTCCATTTTTATCGTTTGAGGAAATCTAAGGACACCGGCTATTATGAGTTTAAGCTGTGGGATAAGGCTTCTAGGTTAATCCTTGATTACCCATCGTCTCTCCGAAACTAGAAGCCAAATTTCTTTTTTATCTTTGGAATTGATTGGGAGTTCATCCCTGGTGAGGACTTGGATGAAGCCCCCAAGTTTTTTCGTAGTTGGGGAGTTCCTGTGTTTGGTGCGTCTTTCTCGTCTTTTTAGTTGCTTTTCCCTTTCTTTTATGAGTGAGGATGATAGATGACTTATTGGTACGCTTGTTTTGCAGTTTCCCAGCATTCTCGTCTAAAGAAGAGGTACCAGTGTCGCTCTGAGAAAGCAAAGGAGTATCTTGAGTTCGTCAAGGATTTTGACAAACTTGTTTCTCCTCAGTCTTTGTTTTTACACTTTTTGGGTCTGGAACCTTCTACTAAGGTTCGAAAGAATTTGGAAGTTGTGAGAAAGAGTACATGTTTCAGCCCTTTTTTTTTTTTTTTTTTTTTTTTTTTTTTTTTTTTTTAACTTTTGCCTCGTCCTAGGAATGACGACTAGATTTAGCAAGTAGAAATTCGCTAAGGCCCAAGAGAAGAAGGCCAAGGGTGGCACCATCAGTGGTCTCTTGTCCAAGAAAAAGGCTGGCAATGTTTCTAAGAAAGACCCTGTGACGACACTTCCTCCTGCCCATTCGCCTGCTAAGTGCCCTGCCTCTCCCATTTCATCACTGGAGATGATTGCCTCTGGTGGAGAGGAGACTAGGAAGAAGAAAAAGGCTCTTGGTAAATCTTTCATTCCTACCTTCTGGGAAGATGTTGGCGCAGCAGCTTTGAAGGCCCATGAGGCACTTTCTGTGGATGATTTGAGCCCTTTGATGGCAAAGTCATCCAGTGAGGTGATGTCGTCTCACATCCAAAAGCTTGTTCAAGTATGTGTCGTTGATCGTCTCTACTTCTTCTTTTTCCTTTGCTTTATTTCTTCTAGGAGAAAATTTCTTTGTAGGCTTTGGGGGAGTCCCTATTTGTCTTTAGGAAGATCTTGGATTTAGAAAAGAAGGTGGCCACATCTGAGCCTTTGGTCAAGTCTTTATCCACTGAGAATGAGACGCTTAAGAACAAGGTTACTATTCTCGCTGCCGAAGCTGAGAATGACAAGGAGTGGTTGGCAACCTTGGAGAAGAGCCTACAAGTGGAGAAGGACTTCTACAAACTGAAGGACAAGCAGTTTGGTGACTTGGAGCTGAAGCTGCAGAACGTTGGGGCCACGACGGTACAAGATTTCAAAGACTCTGACGATTACTTTGATGAATTGTGCAAGTACTACGTGGAGGGCTTTGATCTTCTCGTGAAGTGGATGGCAAAGCACTACCCTAGCTTGGACCTTTCTGGCTTGGCTGTGGATGACATCAAGAAAAGCTCATGTCTGATCGTCCCTCTGAGGCTACAGCGAAGAATGTGATGGGGGAAGCCACAGACGTTGCTAAAGGAATGAAGGAGGCCATTGTTATAACCCTTGCAGACCCTATCCTTGATAAGCAGTAATCTTTTATTTTTTTGCAAGGCAAGAACAATATTTCTCTTTGGACCTGTTGTTTTAGGCAACTAAACAATTCCTTTGACGATGATAGATAGGTTTATGGATTTCCTGCTTTTAGCTATAATAAACAACTCTTTTATGCTTGGACAACCCTTTATGACGATGTTAGTTGTGTTGAGACAACCTTTATGTTTAGCTTGCATTTGAACAGCTTTTTCGTACTTAGCTCGTATGTGAACAACTTTTTACCTTCAGTTGTGTTGGCATGATTTTTCGTTGAGTCATATTTGACTGACGATTCCTGGTTGTATTTGAACAGCTTAGCAATGAGTCATGTTTGAACGATGATCTTAGTTGTGTTTGAACAACTTAGCGTTTTTTAGCTGTGTTTGAACAGCTTTTTACTGAGTTATGTTTGAATAATGATGTTAGTTGTGTTCGAACAACTTAGCGTTTTTAGTTGTGTTTGAATAGATTTTTATTGAGTTATGTTTGAATAACGATGTTAGTCGCGTTTGAACGACTTAGCGTTTTTAGCTGTGTTTAAACAGCTTTTTATTGAGTCATGTTTGAATGACAATGTTAGTCGTGTTTGAATGACTTAGCGTTTTTAGCTGTGTTTGAACAGCTTTTTATTGAGTCATGTTTGAATGATGATGTTAGTTGTGTTTGAACGACTTAGTACCATTTGGATACCGATTATAACGTCTATGTTTGCGTTTTTTTTTTTTTTTTTTGAGAAGCGCATTTTGTGGTTGTGGTGGCTTTTCCAATGGGTCCTATACACTGTTCACGGGACCCACAAACCTTTTTTTTAAACAAAACTTTCATTAAAAATAGGTTCCACGGTACTATTCACACATTTAAAAATTATTTTGCTACAATGTTTTCAGTTTTCAGCAAAATAAGCTGTATTCAAACACATCCTTAGCGTTTCTAGCTGTGTTTGAAAATCTTTTTATTGAGTCATGTTTGAATGGCGATGTTAGTTGTGTTTGAACAACTTAGCATTTTTAGCTGTGTTTGAACGGCTTTTTATTGAGTCATATTTGAATGATGATGTTAGTCATGTTTGAACGACTTAGCGTTTCTAGCTGTGTTTGAACAGGTTTTTATTGAGTCATGTTTGAATGACGATGTTAGTTGTGTTTGAACAACTTAGTGTTTTTTAGCTGTGTTTGAACAGGTTTTTATTGAGTCATGTTTGAATGACGATGTTAGTCGTGTTTGAACAACTTAGCGTTTTTAGCTGTGTTTAAACGGCTTTTTATTGAGTCATGTTTGAATGACGATGTTAGTCGTGTTTGAACAACTTAGCATTTTTAGCTGTGTTTGAATAGTTTTTTATTGAGTCATGTTTGAATGACAATGTTAGTCGTGTTTGAATGACTTAGCATTTTTAGCTTTGTTTGAACAACTTTTTATTGAGTCATGTTTGAATGACGATGTTGCATTGTACTCTTGACTTAAAGCCGTGGTATTGGAGCGTCTTTAGGTTATTCCATTTTTTATGTTTTGTCTTGAATGACGATTATATTGGTTGTGTTTGAACAACTCTGATTTAGTCGAATATGGTAGTTGTGTATCAACAACTTCGATGGCTTTAATGCTATTGGCTGTGCGTGAATAGCTTTTGATTTGAAATTTTAATGATGGAGGTCCTTAAGACGTCTCCCAAGGACGACTCCTAAACATTGCACCCATTTTGATAGTGATAGATCATGGACAATCATTGGTAAATACGTATTGCACATGACAGATCATGGATAATCATTAATGAATATGCATGGATAACGCTTTCATGTATTATTGATCTTATGAATGACTGATCTTATGAATGACGAAAGTGATGGTTGTCATACATACTAATATGAAGATTAGGCAACTTGAAATGTAAAGCATTCCTTACTGGTAGTATTTCTTCAATTGTTCTTTGTTCCATGGTCGAGGCAGTTCTTGGCCGTCCAAATATTTCAGGTAGTAGGAGCCTTCTTTAGAATGACGAATTACTTTGTAGGGACCTTCCCAGACTGGTCCCAGTTTTCCTTGGGATGGGTCCTTCGTTGCTTGTGATACCTTTCTAAGGATGAGGTCTCCTATGTTGAACCTTCTAACCTTAACCTTTCTGTTATAGTATCTGGCCATTACTTCCTTGTGTTTGGCCATTCGCTTCATAACTTCTTCTCCGACTTTATCAATTAGGTCCAGATTGCTGTTAAGCTCTTGCTGGTTCTTCTGGTCTACATAAGTTTTAACTCAAAAGCTCGTTAGTCCCACATCCACTGGTATGATGGCCTCGGTGCCAAATGTCAGTTTGAATGGTGTTTTTCCTATTGGAACTCTTATGGTCATCCTATATGCCCAAAGGACATTTTGCAGTTCTTCAAGCCATGACCCTTTTCCCCCTCAAGCCTAGCTTTGATAATTTTAAGCAAGCTTCTGTTCATCACTTTTGTCTGGTCATTGGCCTGAGGGTGTCTTGGAGAGGAGTAGGGATTCTTGACTCCTATGTCCTGGCAAAATTTTCGAAACTTGGGGTTGTCAAATTGCTTTCCATTGTCTGATATTATGACACGTGGGACTCCAAACCTACAGATGATGTTTTTCCACACAAAGCTTGTGATTTTAGCCTCTGTTATCATCGTCACTGTCTCTGCTTCTATCCATTTTGTGAAGTAATTGATTGCAACGATTAGAAATTTGAGTTGCTTCTTCCCTAGAGGGAACGGGCCTATATTATTAATTCCCCATTAGGCGAAGGGCCATGGTGAGGATATGGGTGTCAGCATCTCTCCTGGTCTCATCTGGACATTTGCGAAATGTTGACACTTGTCGCATGCTCTGACGATGTTGTATGCGTCTTTCTATAGGGTTGGCCAGTAATATCCTACTCTGAGTGCCTTTCCTATTAAGGATCTTGCCTCAGCGTGGTTTTCACAGATTCCCTCGTGTATCTCGTGTAGCACATAATCTGCTTCTTCTGAACTGGCGCATCTTAGATATGGGAGTGATATCCTCGTATATATAGCACATCGTCAATAATGACAAAGCAGGATGCTCTGATCTGTATTTTCCTTGCCTCTGCCTTATCTTCAGGGAACCATCCTTCTTTCAAGTAACGGACGATGGGAGTCATCCACTCGTCTTGCTCTTTTATCTTCAAAACTTGCTCACCTTCTGTGCTCGACTACCCCCTTATCTCTACAAATAGTTCAGAGGTCGCATTGTAATCGTCTGACGAGGCCAATCTTGCTAGAAAGTCAGCTTTTGCATTTTGGCTTGAGGGATTTGCACAAAATCTAAACTGTCAAAGTGCTGTGCGAGTCGTTGGACGATCTTCAAGTACTTCTGCATCCTTTCTTCATTGGCTTCATAATCTCCTTTCACTTGTCCAATTATCAGCTAATAATCAACTTGGACAATAAGGTTCTTTGCTCCTAGAGCCTTTGCAAGACTTGGCCCTGTTAGCAATGCTTCGTACTCTGCCTCGTTGTTTGTTTCTGCGAACTATAATCTGACTACATACTTCAATGTTTCTTTTTCTAGAGATATGAGCACTACTCCTGCTCCTCCTACTTTCCTCGTTGCAGACCCATCCGTTTGGACCGTCCATGTTTCCATAGGGGGTTTTTCTTCCTTGTAAAGGTAAGTGAATTCTGCAATGAAGTTTGCTAGCACCTGGGCTTTGACTGTTGCTTGGGGCCAATATTCAATGTCCTGCTGCATCTATCTTATTTATCGTCTTTCTTATGGGTTGGTCTGTCATGATGACGATGGGGTGTGATTGGAAATAAGGACGGAGCTTTTTGGAAGTGACAAATAATGCGAAAGCTATCATTTCCATCTTTGGATAACTTGCCTTTGCTCCTTGGAATGCTTGGCTGGTTTAATAAAATGGCTTTTGGATGTTCTTTTCTTCTCTGGTCAATGCCAAACTTACTGCAGTATTGGATATTGCTAAGTAGAGGAACAACTTCTCTCCCACCATGAAGGGGCTTAATAAAGGTGGTTTCATCAAGTATTCCTTTAACTTGGCAAGGGCTTCCTCACATTCATCATTCTATTGAAAGGCTTTTCTCAATACCTTGAAGAATGACATGCACTTGTCTGTTGCCCTAAAGACGAATCTGTTTAGGGCTGCAACTTTTCTTTTCAAGCTCTGCACCTCCTTCACTGTTTTTAGTGATTTGACCTCAATTATTGCTTTTACTTTGTATGGATTTGCCTCTATTCCTCGTTGGGACACCCTGAATCCCAAGAATTTTCCTGAAGCAACAGTAAAAACACACTTTGCAAGATTCAATTTCATGTTGTACTTACGTAGTGTGCTGAAGGTTTCTTTAAGATCGTCCAAGTGGTTGGCTTCATCCTTCCCTTTCACCAGCATGTCGTCTACGTACACTTCCACATTCCTTCCAATCTGGTGAGAGAACATGCGGTTCACCAATCTTTGGTAGATGGCTCCTATGTTCTTTAGTCCAAAGGGCATAACTTTGTAGTAGTATAACCCCTTGGCTGGTAACAAACAAGTTCTTCCCTTGATCTTCTTCGTCTATAAGAATTTGGTTGTATCCAGAAAATGCACCCATGAAACTTAAGAGCTTGTGTCCAACAGTCGAGTCTACCAACTGATCAATCCTTGACAGGGGGAAGCTATCTTTTATGCAAGCTTTGTTCAAGTCTATGAAATTGACGCACATTCTCCACTTGCTATTACACTTCTTTACCATGACCACGTTTGCTAGCCAATCTGGATAGAAGACCTCCCTGATGAAGTCGGCTTTTAATAGCTTCTCTACTTCTTCAGTTACAACTTTATTGTGCTCTGGGGCAAATATTCTCCGCTTCTGCTGTACAGGTTTGCATTTTGGGTTGACGTTGAGACGATGTTGTATGATCTTCCTATCAATCCTGGGTATACTCTTGTGTTTCTAGGTGAAAACATCTTGGTTTGCCCTTAAGAAGAAGATCATGTTCTCTTTCTCTAAGGTTGGGAGTGTTGTTCCGATCTTAAATACCTTCATCGAATCTCCTAGGACGATCTCAACTTCTTATGGTGTTTCCGATGGTTCGAGAATGGGTTATGGTTCATTAATCACCCATGTGTGGTTCTCTCTCCTTGCTAGGGTAGCTTGATAGCACTCTCTTGCCAGAACTTAGTCTCCTCTGATTTCTCCTACTCCATGGGCTGTTGGAAATTTCACCTTCAAGTGATATGTTGACGTCACTGCTCTTAGTCTGTTGAATGCAGGTCTTCCCAAGATGAAGTTGTATGTTGAAGGGCAATCAACTATGAGGAAATCATTTTCCTTGGTGACTTGTGATGGGTAAGTTCTTGCAATCACAGATAGAGTGACGATGCCTCTAAGGATGATTCTATTTCCTGTGAAGCTTACTAGAGGCGAGGTGAAAGGCCTGATCTTTCTCTTATCCAGCTTCATCTGCTGGAACACGGGCAAGTAGATGATATTTGCTTAGCTTCCGTTGTCAAAGAGCACCTGGTGGATGTTGAATTCTTCTACTCTAAGCATGTTTACCAGCAGATCGTCATGGGGTTGCCTAATACCGTGACTGTCTCTCTCTGAGAAGACAATATCAAGCTTGTCATTCTTTGGCATCTTCATTGGAAAGAGTCGCAAATGGACACTGTTTATTTCTCTCCCCTGTGCTTTTTCAGGGACTTCAGCGTTCCACCTTCCGTTAGTCTTCCAGAGATCGTCTTTATTTCTCCTACAGGGGGTTTGCTCTCCCTTACCTTCGGAGTTCTATCCTGGTTGTCCTTCCGTTGGAATCTGTGGGGCTCCGTCTTTTTGACGTACTTCTGTAACTTCCCTTGTCGAATTAAAGTTTCCACTTGGTCTTTTAAATGCCTACACTCATCGGTGTGATGCCCATGATCCTAGTGGAACCTACAATATTTGTTCTTATCTCTCTTTTCTATTGGAGTGCTAATTGGCTTTGGCCATTATAGGGAGGGATCGTCTCTTATCTGCATAAGGACCTGCTCAATTGGCATTATTAGAGGAGTGAAGTTAGTGAATCTGGGTTTCCTATTTGGAAGTTCCTTCTTTTTTCCTGTAGCTTGCCCAAAATTTCGTGTCTCCTTCTTCTTATCACGATTGTTGCTTATTCCTTCATCTCTCTTCATTTTTCCTTTCATTTCTTTTGCAAGCACCGCATCTTCTGCATTCATAGTAAAAGCCCATGAGAACATAGAATTAGAAAAAGGCCAAGGATGCCCAAGGAAAGCAAATGGGCCAAGGATACCCAAGAAGAAATAAATGGGACAAAGGAGCCCACAAGCAATGTGATAAAAGAAAAAGCCCAAAATAGCATGAGTATGAATCCAATGACCATATTGAGTCATCGAGAGAAGAATGAGCAGCAGGTCCAAAGAGGCCAAGCAGGCTTGGATCAAATAACATTACGGCAAGAATGGCAGAGGTTTATAGCAGGAAATGGTAGCAAGACTATGGAAGGAGTAAAAGAATAGGCTGAAGGAAGAAACACCCACAATCAAGCAAAGCCCAGCTCCTAAAGAGAGCAGACCATAAAGAATGGGAAATCAGAAAATAGCTCACACCACAAGAAGTCAAGGATGAACGGCAGAATGTGCAGATGAAGCCTCCAGACCACGGCAAACGCATAAGTAGCGGACAAGTTTTGGATGTACACAGAAGTGGAGCACGCGCAAGGCCCAAACATCACCAGCTTGTACCCAGCCAAAACAGGAAGTGGTGGGTCATGGGTCGGAGGTAAGAGAGGGTATGGTCTGGCAGTGGGGAGAAGGGAAAACCTATTCTGGGGTTCCTGCTCTAGTTCTTTTGGGGAGATGTCCTGCTAGGATGACATACCACCCAAAAGAAGCAAGGATGAGTTGGAACCATTGGGTGCATGCCATGAGGGATACCGAGAGAGAATGCCACGGTAAGTAAGCAAACAAAATAGTCTTCTTTGTCTGGTAATGGGGAGTGGTGCAGCTAGCACAGGTAAGTGGTGGTGGTTGGACAGCTGACAAACTAGTGGTGGTTGGTAAGGACACCTAGACCAGAAAAAGGTAGTTAAAGGCTAAAATGGTAAAAGCCAGTCACGGCAGGCAGTATATAAAGGACCCTTGCCGTGCTCAGTAGGGGCTGGAGGGGGACAGTAATAGTAACTAAGAAGGAAAAACCACAACCTTACTAGTGGGGTAAGTACCGAGAAAAGAAAAGAAGTGAGAAAAGAAGGAGAAATAACAAAAACAGTGAGAAAAGAGAGAGTTAGTAAGGGAAAACGAAGATTTTAGAATGGCAGGCATGCACCTGTAGGTTAATCCCTTCTCTCCCTCTAAAGGCATACTCTCTACCAAAGGCAAATGATTCTTTTGGGCACAAGCCATTCAGGTCCGTTTCCCTTAAAGTGATTAATTTCTATGGCAGGATCTTCCTGAGAGATTATTCACATTGAGAAAAATGGTTCCCTCCTTGGTCTTGGTCCTGCAACATAACTTGGCATGAAGGATTGGTCTTTTTTTTTTCTTTGATAATTCATTTCTTCCCTATTTACTTCCACCATTTTCTTTACGAGGGGTTTTTTATTGTTGTGGTCTTCATTTTATTTAGGGATCCTTTATTTATTCTGTCTAACGACAAAAGTGCTTTCTTTTATTACTATTATTACATCTGCTTGCCATAACCCTTTTGTAGCAGCTCTGCCTGCCATGGGCATGTGACCAAAATTTTGGCAAACGGGACATAGTTTGTGTATAAGCCGGACCAAAATGAGTTATTGTTGGACCGGTCTCAACTCTCTTATCTAGAATATTTGGGCCCTTAGTACAGTAGGAGATAGTCCAGCTCCAAAATCACGAAAAGGCCCACCACATTTAAATTGGCGACTTCATTAGGGAGTTGGGAAACAAATAGGGACAGAAGTCAGAAGCCCTCGCAAGCAATACCCCCAAAATCCAGGACGACAAGAAACATGAGTGTTGTGCCCTCGCAGGCCGAATCTAGACCAACAATGTCACTTCCACAAAAGCCAAACCAAGTGGAAGGTATCAACACAACAGGGGTTGAACCCCAACCACAGTCAAGAATCCCACTGACAATGCCAACGTCTTCATTGAGTTGTTGCAGTCGTTGTAGCACTCGCAACAGCAAATGATGGAAGAAATTCGTCAGCTAAAAACAGACAAAACAAAGGAAAAAAGGAGTCAGCATGTCCTGAAGCATGCAACAGACAAAGAGGAGACACCAGTAAGAGGTGTCCCGCAGGATGCGAAACAACGTTTCATCACTATGGCCGAAGTAGCAGCCCTCCTAGCGCAGGAGAGGGCCAGAGCACCTAAGGAGAGATTATACGCACAAAGACCTCCTTACCCTCTAAAGGTACTCAGCAAACCATACCCTAAAAGGTATGAATCATGGGCCTTTGCGCAGTACGATGGCAGGAAGGGAAGTGCTGTTGAGCACGTAAGCAAGTTTATTGACACTCTTGGCCCTTATGCGGCAGACGAGGACTTATGTCTTCGGGAATTTTCCAAATCACTATGTGACCGGTATACACCTGGTACATCGGCCTAAAGCTAGGATCAATCCCAACTTAGGATGACATGGTGGATGTATTTTGAACTAAATACTTCCATGGAGAGGAAACAGTAACGCTTGCAACCTTACGAGCAACCAAGCAAAGAAATGAGGAGGATTTAATGGAATACATCAAAAGATTCAGGGACATAGCACTCGAATGCTATGATCATTGTGAAGAAAGGACATTGGTGGAAATGTGTATGACGAATATGATCAATGAGTATAGAGCCGTCTTGGAAAACTTAGAAATCTTCTAGTTTGCACAGATGCTGCAAAAGGCCAGAAAGACTGCCCAGTCAGTAAAGCCAAGTTCCGACAAAAGAAACGCTCCACAAGCTATGACAGTATCCATTGGTGAACGAAAGAGGAAGATTGACGGAAGGGAATACGATACCCCTCCATCAATACCATGTACCCCAAAGAAGCTAGATGTGCTCCTAGACAAATGGATAGCAGATGGAGTCTTTAAACCTAATCAAGTTTCCAGAGAGCCCATAGAGGAAGAGCAGAGGGACCCACGCTTCTGCCATTTGCACAACTACGAGTAACATCCTACTGCAGAATGCTGGGCGCTTCGTAAGTTGGTACACCGTAGGATCAAAGAAGGGACTCTGGAACTATCCCAGCCAGAAGTTCAAAGAGACCCCTTTTCGAACCACAAAGGGAAGGGTGTAGCAACGGTTGTGATTTGTGCAGACCTAGGGGAGGATGAAGAAGAGAACCCAGCCCTACCTACTGCGACAATTACCACCTTACAGAAAAGCTCCAAGTTTAAGAATTTGTTTGACCAATTGGGGCTTACAGCGAAAGAGCAAAGGATAGCCACAGAGGCCCTGGTGAGCATTGCCTCCAGGGCAGGAATAGAATGTTTAACAGCGAAAGTCACAGATGATAGAGCCCTCTTGCAGAAATCAAGTGAGATAACTGTTAGTGACTAGGATATAGAGGTGGGGTACTCAGACCACAGGAGACCCCTTTACTTAGCAGCATCCATAAATCAAATCACCATTAAGAGAGCCTTGGTGGATACAGGTGCTTCTGTAAATCTCATCCCATTAAGCACTTTAAAAGTGGCAGGAATTTTAGAAAGAAAGATTCAGGGGTGCCCAATGGAGGTGACAAGGTTCGGAGGAAGGGTCAAATACACCGCAGGTGATTGGTGCAAAACTGCAAGTGCACAGTATCGTAATTTTATAGTAAAGTGATGAGAAGAGTATCGTTCTCAAGGATTGGTCACTTACTTTTGAAAAATACCAAAATTATGCTAATCTCGATTTTATCTAGAGAAGTCACTAAGGTTTTTGTAATTGGAATTTAAAATAAAATCAATTTAAAGAAAATGCGCAAAGGAAAAGAAAGATGTTGTTCGAAGATCAAATTAATGGGAAAAAAACTTCTAGGAAATCGATTTCACCTCATTCCTCACTATGCTTTACTCATCTAGCTAATTGAATTTAATTCTCTCTGTTTGTTAGCAATCTCCAAAAAACATCCAAAAGTCTCTTTCGACAGTCAATTGGAAACATTCTTGTTCATCAATTTACACAAGAGTATGCAATTTAATAAAGCAAGAAAGCATTAAGACCAATGATTTTAATACTACACAGGTTCATACAAGTCTTTCGATCTCTATATTTACCTATGCCGAAATATTCAAGATCTATCCTATAATTCCCTCTTTCGACAGCAAATCACAAGATCAAAACCGTCCAATTAATAGCCGGTTAATTAGAAGCAATAAGCTCAGAATAAATCAGACAAACATAAAGAGAAATAATTCAAATTAACATGGAAAAACAAGCATAGTTCGGAATTAGATTACATCGTTTTCCTAGAATAAAGAAAATTTAGTTCATGCTGAAAATTAAACTCAACAGAAACGAATTCACCATAATTTTTTTGAGAATATTATAAGGAAAAATGGACGCTCAAAGAAAATATCTTGTCTCCGTCTCTGCTGCTTTCTCCTTTTTTGTTTAGCGTCGTCCCCACAGTTCAGCCTCTCTGTCCAGCAAAGAACGTGTTCTCCTTTGCTCAGTTTCAGCGCCTCTCTTTTCTTTCTTCAGTCTCTGCACTTTTTCAGCCCCTTCTTTTCTTCTGTTTCAGCGCCCTCTCTTCTTCTGTTTTAGCGCCTTCTCTTTTTTTTTCTTCTTTCAGCGCCCTCTCTTCTTCTGAAACGTGTTGCCCTTTTTCAGCCCAAAACATTCCTCTCTTCAGCCCAAAACCTTGCTCTCTTCAGCCCAAAAACGTGCACTGTTTCAGCCCAAATCGTTGCTCTGTTTCAGCGTTTTTTCTGCTTCAGCCTTTTCTCTTTTATTTGAATAAATCTTCATTTTCTTCAAATCTGCAATAAAATTTAAATAACAATAATGAAGTCTAAAATCAATAAAAAGTAAATAAAATTAGACTAAAGTTTAAAGTTGAGAAGTGATAAATTATGCCAAATTATGCAAGTCATCAAACACCCCTAAACTTAGAACTTTGTTTGTCCTCAAACAAAAAGAAAATAGAATAAAAGACAACTATAGACAAT